>HG993126.1:32623604-35023604 GCA_905231855.2 Eristalis tenax
TTTTGTGGATTTTATTTGATTTTCATTAATTAGGTGCAAGATGTACGCATAGGACTTAAGTTTAAGTGAAACATTTGTATAGTTGTTATTGTGAAATATGTATTTATTTTTTTTTTTTTTTTTCACTCATTCACTGAGATGACATAAGCAAAGAAAAAACCGAACACAAAAGATGAAAATTATGAAAATTCCGGACGTCGTGATGGAGGGTAATCGTGTTGTAGTTTAAATTGTGTAAATCATAAGAAAAAGACTTGTATTGTAGAAGTTGTATTGTTAAAATAATTTACAAATTTGTTGTGATCTCGTCTTAATTGTTTTTTGTTTCGTTTTCTTTTTTTGTATTATTTTTTTTTAAATGAATTGTTACACAAGTGTTATTTAAGATTTAAATTTAAATATATTTGAAAAATGCAATATGATTTGAAATTTTGATTTTTGTTTGATTTTGACGTATGATTTTTAGTGGGCATGTGGTTTTTAAAAGGATCGCTTGTTGAAAAATAAAAATAAAAAACACAGCAATTCATTTTGACTCAGGAATTCATCAAGCACTTTTCTTTCAGACTCACATGGTTACACATAGTTTTGAAAAAGACTGACATTTCTTTCAGCACAAGACTCAGATGCGTAGACAAAGGGGCGAATTGCTCTGCAATCAATCAGGGGAATTGCGCAGGTGCGTTGACTCTTGTGCGTTGCAACGTTTAGTGTGTCGTATCCAAGTTCAACTATCTTCCTTGAATTTTTCACAATAATCTCTGCAGGTGACATCTGTTTTCCATCTCTGTTCAGAGTCTTATATTTGATATATTTTTTTGTACCGAATTTTAGGCGAATGGTCCTTCACACGATCAGTGAAAGGACCTGTTTTGCTCAGACTTTTAGAAGAGGTGGCAAGTCTCCTCAATTATAAGAACGAAGCTACTTAATAGCTGCCCGAAGTAGACAAGGTTATTGACGCAACGCAACAGAACTTAGCTAGTTATTAACGTCCCTTGTTAGCTCCCACTTTTGCCTTTCCGTGTTTCTGTACAAATTCCGGAGAAAAGTCTTCTAAAGTCTAAGCTATTTATATTAATTCCCTGAACACCAACTTTGGCCCTGAGCGCCATATGTGACTCACTCAGTCAACTGAACCGGACAATTGCAGCCAACTTCAGGCAGATCCTCGATCGTCCAGCCCTCTTTCGTTCTTAGCCGCCGAAGTCGTCTGGTCGCCACCAAGGAGCACAAAATTAATCAAATGTAAACCCCTTTATTTTAAATACAAATTTATTGTTTAAAAGGGTGATTTGCTTTAGCTCATGGAGTTTGAGTGCTCTGAGTAATGCCACTGTCATCATGAAATTTGAACTCAGAGTTTTTCGATAGCTTTGATGTGAAGCCAAAGTTGGTATTATTTTTGTTCAATACTTATATCTCATCATTCAGTCCATACGGTGATCATATCTTGAACTTATGGGCATAGTGCGCAGGTGCGCCGAGACACCGACTCATCGGATTCTGGATTCAGTCACTGACAATGGTCAAAGAGTATTCACGAAAAAGCTTCTCAAATTTTGACATTCCGGGTTGCCATAAAACAGTACGCCCCATCCACTCGTGAGCCACAAATATCACGCACAACACGAATGGTTGCTATTGGAGTTAGGCCTAGGTAAGGTGCTGAACCTAGACCAAATATTACATAAATATGAAAATCATATATACGAGTACAGGGTGCTTCTTATGTTTCAATTTATTTTTCAAATTTCATCTAAACAAAAGCAAATGCAGTTAATGCCAATATTTTACTAATCGAATGTGATAGATGGTGTTATGCATGGAATATGAGAGTGTCTGCTCTGGGATCAGTGTTACCGCTGAGCGAAAATAAAGTCCGCTAGACCACAACCTAAAATCCGCTAGAAATGCTAATGTTTGCATTCCGAAAATGAGCTGGAAATAGCAAAAATATCAAGGGAAAGTAAGTTTTTAAAAAGCATACATTTATTTTCAAAAGTTATTTATTTTTACTGAATAAATCAAATTAAAAATAAAACAAAATAGTCAACAAATTCCTGATAAAAAAAAACACTTTGCACAAAAGGAAAATGATAGAAGTTACAAATTAATTTCCGCATCAAAGATCTATTTCTTGGCTGGCTGTTAGCCCCAAGTTCGATGTAGATGCCTCGACTACAATTTTTGAATTAGAGTGCGATTTTTTCGTTTTTCCAATCATAATGATGACATCGGTAGTTTGGAAGATCATCGGCTATAGTTTTTGGATCAGAGTGCGATTTTTTCGTCTTTCCGATCAGTCGGTCGTTTGGAAGATCATAGTGATAGCAGCTCCTGTTCATCACTTGCTCATTGCGATGTATGAAATCTGCACTATTAAGTCATTTTGAAAGCAAACAAATTACACATTAACAGCAAAGGTACGAACAATAATTTCATAGACAACCCCCAATTTCGGGATGTCGACAACCCTTTACTGTAAGATACTCGACCGCCCCAATTTTTCAATTTATAATTTCGTGAATGAAATTGTGGAGGCCGTGACATTGTGCGTCGATTCCTACTCAACAGAAACTCCCTGCCTAGGTTCGATTCCCGGCCGGTACGACCAAAATAAATTTTCACCGCTCCACATCTTTCGAGTCACTGACAGTGAGTAATGACTGCTCAAACCTGCCGTCTCGGGGATAAAACTTTAGGTCCCTTCCACTTGTGAGAGAACATCAGCACGTACAACACAACCCTGACCCTCTACCTATTATTAATTGATAATGAACAATTCATAAAAACAGATCACTTTGTCTTTCGAAAGACTCTGAAAATAAATTTGCATCGTGTTTAGAGACTGAAAAATTAAAAGACACATTTTTGACAGATATCGCGGCATGTTCGGAAATGAAGTGCACAACTTCTACCTCTCTTGCCACTTAAAATTTTTGACAGCCATTTTTATATTATTTTCTAAAGCCAAATTGGCCAATCAGAGAACGGCATTTGCGTTATTGCGTGAACAAGTGTCAAAAATTCATGAATAACTGTCAAAAAGCCTCTGAAATTCGTCGATGGACTAGGGGTCAATCAGCTGTGAAGTTGAGCATCTCTATCATACTTCATTTCTGGGCGCGTTTATCTTGTATGCTCTCAAAAGGGCTTAAAAGGGTGTCTTTGAAAACTAAGGCATGGGTGAGTGGAAATCCAGCAGTAGTAGGTGAATATTTTTGAAATAGGACCGAGTTGCCACTTTTTTTGGGCAGAGCTCGTAGTACAATCCAACTTCTCTACAGTGAACTTCTGTATAACTAATTTCAAAAATTTCTAAATACAATTAAAGCTCCTTAATTCGCCGTTACTTAAATCGCAATTTCCCCCTTAAACTCTTAGACCAGGTGACAAATTCTCGCCTCGCATTTTTCTGTCACCTCACATCAAACTCTGTATTCTTGAATTCGAGTGAGGTAACAAAAAGCCAATTAATTTCTCTTCCCGCAATAAAAACAGCCCTAGAAAAAGGAATGTGTAAACGTTTCGCATTTCTAGCTTTGATTGGAATTATCCTCCTTTAAAGAGACCAGACACTCAAATTGTTGTTTTTTACACTAAACGTGAAAATATTAATCAAATTTAATTCCTATCAATACACAATTTGGGTTACAATTTACATATTTAGCTTACGTCGTTTGCCGTCACTCACAAAAATCCAAGCGACAAAATCTTTCCCATTCTATCTCACTGTCTCATGAAATGTGACTAGGGAAATACACACGGTCGACGTGTGTCACACAAATGTCACATAAAGTGACTAAGAAAATACAAATTTGTGACACATATTTTACTCCCTATCATTTACGACTGAGATAGGGGGATTCTTGACAGATATCGCCCTGTCCTACAAGTATATGCCTTCAAAAGAGCTTACGAATTGGTCTTCGATAATTAAGGAATGGGTAAGTGGAAATGCAGCAATAGCAGGTGAGCCGAGCAGCCATTTATTCTTCAATTCGCAAAACTCGTTTATTCGGAAAAATAGCCTGATCCGATTAAAAGAGATTATTCCGAATAAAAGTAAAGTTGTGTAGAAGATACATTAATTAAATAACCCATTGAAGGATTGCAAATACGTGGAAGTCGGATAAAGTCATCAAACTGTTTATTGGTGTAGTCTCAGCAATTCACATAAAATGCGTTAGTAAAATATTTTTTCGCATAAGTTCTAGGATATTTTCATCAATAACAATTCGATTTAGTGCATAAAACAAACTCCCACTAATTCGGAAAATATGTTTATTCGAACTGGCCTTCCACCCAACCATGCCGAATTAACAAACTTACACTGTAATGACGTTTTTTTTGTCTGGTCTCGTGCGAATTCAGTGTTGTAGGAAATTTCGACTGTATTAGGTGTGGTATTGGAAAATAGTTACGATTCACTCGATTTTATTTTAACGATTCATTTTGATTGAAAATCATCGAAAAAATCCGCAAGATCTAGCGACAAAATCGCTAAAACGGCAACCTTGTCTGGGATAATGTGTGTGTGCGTCGATTGCGCTGGAATTGGAGTTGGGATAATACTCTCCAAATAATCTCTCTAAGACTCAAACTAAAGCCCACCACAAGTAGTTTCCGTTATTTCTTTAGGCACAACATTGAATCTTTCCAAAATGCAATGTGATCAAATCTTGGATCGACGAGCTAGTTTTCTCCTTGACACACCATCTGCTTATAAACACGTGTTCTGCAGAGTAATTAAACCCAAGCAGGGTGTCCCTATAGCGGTCACTGGTAAGGCAGCTTCTACACTCGAGAATGTGTTAGCAAGAGAGCTGAGACGTCAGCGCATTAGAGTGTTCTCATTTACGTCTCTTCTTTGTCGTTTGCTTTGAATTCCCTTTAATTTTGTGTTCTCTGTGTTGGACAAATGGTAAACATGAGAAAGAGATTAGGCATTCAATTGAGTGGCAATCGAAAGTGGGTGATTTCACCTGTCAAGCCTGAAGAAAAATGGGAATCAAGGGCCCAGGGTAAACATATTAGCCGCCTAGCTAACGACTTCCTTCAGTTCTGAAACGGCAAATATTTCTGAACAGTAAGCACACTCGGTGTTGATTTAAAAGTGCTCTTTTCATAGCTATACCCATTCTAAATTGTGTTGAGTATGGACTACATTTGTATTGAGTTTTCTGTCGAAGTTTGAGCGTTTGATGCCGAATGAGAAATTGCGGCATCGCCTTTGTAGCAGTGATGATTTCGAGATTTCATCGAAAATTGTATCATCAAAGCAATAGCATTGCTGCTGGAGTAAATGCAGCATGCACTTTTCTGTAATGGCGTGTGGTGTACAAAAATGATGGTTTTGCGTGGCATTATATCAACCCTTCTCAGTCTTGAATGCTTCTTGTTTAGGGAGTCATTTCTTGAGCCTACAGTGTAGCTCACAGACCTATATCTGTTTTTGTTTTGAAACGCACGTTTTCTATTGCTTTCTTTCCAAGGCAATGAATCGAAGACTCTACTGCCCGGAGCTTAGTTGTCCATGCCTGGCCACCTTTGGCGAAGGGACCTGGCTATACAGCCGTACAATTGACAAGATGTCATCCAGGGCCAACAATCGTACGCAGAACTTTTCTCTCGAAGAGACCAAGGACTTCCTGAGTCAGTTTTATCCTTAGAAAGAGGACTGCTCAAAGACCCGCGGTTATTCTGTGTTTTATCTTGGTACGGCTGTTGTTTTCACTGTTTACTGCGGAGCCGAGGTAAACCAAGTCTCTGATGATCTGTCCACGGCCACGACGTCGTGTGCTTCCTAAGGTCGGCATAATCTACTTCGGTTTACTCTCACTCACACTCGGTTTACTCTCAGTTGCATTTTAGCCGCATTCGTCTCAATGCAAGCCGACGCCTCGCTGCCTTCTTCAAATGACGTCAATGTCATTCGAGTGCTAACAGTTGATGAAGAATGATGCTTAAGAAGGCAAATGATGCCTCGTCTAAAATCTTTCCCTACATTGAAGATCCGGTAAGTTAGTCGCCGACCTCGATGCAACAGCGAGCTTTTCCATCGTCATCCTGCGCAACCTGCCGAGTATGGAGTGATTGTCAAAACTAGACATGGCGTTGTATAGCTCGTCTCCATTAATGCAGCCTTGGTCGACACTCATGATCAACACTTCTCGGGTTTTTTCCAGGATCTGTCGTTGGCCTATTGTGAACATCCCTTGCCTTAAGCCACACTGTCAAGGACGTTTCAGATTGCTCATAAACGGCTTCTCGCGAGCACACTATCAATCCCCGACTTCTCTCATCTCCTTTCGTGTGGCATATCTGACTATTTACGGAAACTAAGCCTCTTTCTCTGCATCAAGAGGAGGTGGGTGCTCGTAGTCAGATTTACGCTGAATCGCATGACCACTTTCCATGAACGTAAATCAATTCAACTGAACCTTCATCGAAAACATCATGTCAACTCACAGATACACACCGCATGCATGTTTTTTTTGCACAAACTTTCCACTCTTCAGACGACAAAATAAAATACCTCTCGGTACGAGTCTAATTCCGCGCGAATTGTCCTGATTCCTTAGTAGGATAAATTCAATCTCAAGACTTACTCTAGGGTATTTTATTTGAAATCGACGTAACAGAAGTTGGAAGGCTTGTCCGCTGGAACACACGCCCCCGAAGCACGCAAATGGCTTACGTTACACTCGCAAATTTTCTTGAATTTGTTAATTTTTTTGTTTGTTTGTTTTTATTATATTTGATTGCACAGAAGACGGTACAAAAATGATATTTTCTCTGATGTCCTAGGGGCAGGATAGTGGCGTCCTTGAAGGAGAAACAGGCATCTGCCATTTAGGCACAAACTTCTCCCTGGTTTGTTAGTTTTTTAGGATTCTGTACCAGAATGGGAGCTCGCGTGGTTTCACTTTTGTGTTTCATCTTTAAGGAACTTTGGACTGACATTTTATGTTGTTTTTCTTCCAGGAACCGGCTTATGTTAGGCGGAAGTGGGTGGCTGCCAGCAAGGGGTGGACACACTTAGGCCAGGAAATGTCCGTTGTGTCACGAGGTAAGCCACTAGGTTACTTTCACTTCGAGAGGAGGGGCGATTCAATTGCAGAGAAGGTACCCAATAGTATTGTGCTATTCCTCGTATCAACAGCTTTGCAGGAGTCGCAGACCCAATTTAAATTCGTGAGTTCGAATGGCAGCATGTCCAATGGTGATGCGGATAATAGTCCTAGGAGGTCCCTTTCCCTGAAGAACCTCTATCTGGAAAGAGAATTGAAGAAGTGCCCATTTTTTCGTTCGAGTTCGTCAACTGACCAATTCTCCGGAACGTTACATTGTCCCGGTGCCCACATAAGAGACACACTACTCGGCTATCGCGTTAAAATAGAAGCGCCGGTTCAGGGAAGCATTCAAGTTAGATGTGACTGCATACAGGGACATAATCGCCGCTATTCGTCAGAACATTTGACGATCGGTCCGTGGTATTGCATTGTTTCTTCCCGCCATCTGTTAAGACGCAGCCTGGTGGTCAAATTTGAAGCTGATTGAGGGTCGTTTTTTTCACACATGCCAACTTCGGCCCTGACCATGTCTGCATTGAGACGTAAAGAAGAAGAGTGTTGTGGAATCCCCTTGGCATTTCACACATAATCTTACAAAGTGCCGGCTTCGCAGCACCGCATAAAAACGCTGTCACATGAAATCAAGGGGCAAGGAAGGTAGAAGTTGGATATCCCTATCCTCCATTATCTCTGACAAATGCTCAACTTGCCCTAAATCTAAGAGTTAATCGACCTCGGAGCTGGTCTCAACTCGTCATTTAAAAAATTGCTTTTGTTCACTATTTTAATTCCCAGTCTGCAATTTAAAATCCACAAGTTGTCCAACTTTAAGTTTTTGAATTTCCCCTGGGATAATTTTGACAATTGACACATACAATAGGCGTGTTTTATTGAGAACTCAGTACTCAGCTCAGCAGTGATCCTCAATAAAACGCTCTTCTTCTCATTTTATTTTTTTGTGTCCAAAGTCGGTGCGTGACCTTACTTTCATGGTATTAAATGTCCAGACGGCTGAACAGGATATCGGCCGCGAACGTAGGATTCTTGTTTTCAGACGTTGCTACCCCTCGACACCATTCGACATCGGTTGGAATTGTGTTTTTGATCGTTTTTATTTGTCGTCTTCTGGTTCATTGCAGCCAAGCTAATTCTTCGGCTGTCTTGTTGCCTGGAAATATCTCCTTGTCTAGGGAAATTTGAAGACCCTCGGTTTTTGGTTAGTCTCCACACTTCTGAGTAATATGGCAGAACAGGGGCTATCAAGGTCTTATATAGAGATATGTTGGTTCTTGAGGGAGGACTTTACTTGCCAATAACCGCAATGGCATAAGGATTGACAAGGGTGATCCTTCGTTTATGTCTCATGTGGTGCCGTTGACTGCATTAGCTTCGGAGCTTAGGCAAGGTCTTTAACTACTTCAATGTTATGTTGAGGCTCGTTAACAGCAAGACCCATTTTGGGCGTTGAGTCCTTTCGTCAATGTGTCCATATGTGCGCAGTTGCACTGATTTGGGGAAGATCGTAACTCTGGCCTTGAAGTGTGAGAATTACGCACGATCTCTCGTGAATGCTGTGCGCCTTGTCTAAACCCTTTTTGACACCAATATTGGTGAGGTCTATACCCACCTTAACGGAGCAAAGGATATTCTCCAGACAAACGAGTTTTTCATGGATGCCAAGACTAGGCAATGCACTGTATAGCTCGTCTCTATAAATTCGGTCAAGCGCGGCTTTGATAAATATATGCTGGGCATTGACTTAAAACTCCTCCTTCCAGATCTGTCCAAACCGATATATCTTGACATTCATTTAATACAGTTGACCCGCGATAATTCAAACTGATTGTTAGGTCCCACGGAAGAAACAAATCCTATGTGCTTTGGTACGCTCGTTAATTCGAAGCAGTCAGCTCAGTCGGGCTGCCAGCAAACACGCTGTATTTCGAAGTCAGGAGCCAGTTTTTCTCAGTAGGTTTTCAGGTTTTTTCTCGTTTTTGTTTCCAATGCCGTTTGGTTATGACGTATGCGACGAGCGAAATGCAACCACACAGAATGGGTGGAGACTCCTTCCTAATTTCTTGGTGAAGCTGTAACATTCGATCTGTTCGAATCTGTGGTGCTCTGTATGACGACGAAATTTTGGCAACTTCCAATTCAATCAACAACAATGCAGACGAAGCAGAACCAATTCCGCCCGTCACAACAGAGTGGCCGGCGTCGTATTATCGGCACTGGCTGTCATAGACCATGTTCTTGACCAAAAGCACGCTGGAAGTTATTGAAACAACTGTGTACTCATTTCGTTTTCGTCCCTCGGTCCAACTCGACAATTTTTTGATAATTCGAACTTTCTCTTTTTTTAAGGTCCCATGAGTTTCGAATTATTGAGAGTCGACTGTACACGGGAGTTTTCTTAATTTTCATTGTCGTTTTGAATTGGAAACAACAAAATAATTTACACAATTGGCATAACTGCGTTCCTGTAGTTTCTTGAGATTTTGCCTCTCTCTCAGAGATTTTTACCCCCACTCCTGAAAACTGACAGACTTCCCAATTTGGTGCAGAAAGGACTGGAACAGACCTATTGGCAGACCTATGGGGGAGAGGATAGTTAATGAGCTGTCGTCGGGACGATAGTAGCTGGTTCTTTGAAGAAAGAAAGCTATCGCGAAACTACAGTCCGAACGATTGTCGCCATGTGCGATTAGAGCTGTTAGTTTGTGTAGGGCTGAGCAGGACCTTCTAATGAGAAAATATGTACAAGAGTAAAGAATCAGGGTAATGGCATGGAGTTCTCGGAGCCAAAATTAATTTCACCGGTCGGTGAGGGTTGCTTGAGTTCGATGTTTTGTGTTTTTCGGAATGTGTTTAGTCCTCTAGTCGATCTTTATTTTATTGTTTTCCATTTAGACATATTAACCGGGCTTTCCAGGGCTAAACAGAAATTAATAAAAATTGTTCAATTCAACGTAATAAGTGAGCGATAAAAAGATATTCTTTAAAAAACAAAACGAAGCTCCTAGGGGCTAGTCTAAAAATAAGGAAACTAATAAATTGTTATAAAATAAAAACTAAACAAAGCCTAAGATGATGAATATTGTTAACTACGAGAAACATTAATTCAAAAGCAAAAACACCATATAAGCATGAGAAAAACAGAAGAACAGAACTTGTTTCCTTGAAATGTATCAATAAAGTTGATTTTTTTATTCATCTCACATTTTGTTTTTCATTTACACGTCACAAGTTTTGGGTTGACCCCAAGGCACAGCAAGCTTTGTAGTCGCTTTTATATGGCATGGCGTGGAAACTCGAAAATGTCTAACCAAACATTGCGTCTGGTACGTCCTAGTATTTAAGAGAAAATAAAAAAAAAACATCATAAATCTAAGCCAAGATTTTTGGACTTTGTAAATATTAAGAAATCGATGAGTGAGAATCGTTATTTAAACATTAAAAATAAAAAATAAAAGAGATATGTAAATCATCAGCTTAGTTATAAAGTTACACAGAAGCAACGGCTCAAGGGATGGATCACTTGAGCCGCAGTAGAAATTAACTGCATGCATTGTATGAAAGCTTGATGATATTTAAAGCGTTTCATTTTCGAAATGAAAACCATTTTTCTGTCAAGCATGTGCTTCCGATCAATCAGTGCAAATAAATAACACAGAATTATGAACAATAAGAAAGCATGTTTAAAGTCGCTTATGTGAGAAAGAAAATAAAACATCAATCTGATTATAATAGGCTTAGTTCAATTCTATTTGCTATGTACTCCGAATTACTTTAATAACCAATAATAAAAGTGAGAAGAACAAATTTTTCAAATTCCATTGAAACTTCAAAGCGGAAGTAGATGTATTAGAGACTCAGTCGACTCAGAGACTCTCCTAACGTTTAAGCGGCCCATGCACAGCACACTTGTGTGTCTCTTTCCGCCACACACGTCACACAATTTTACACAACATTCCCCCTTATTCTGTTAGTCGTGTCACCCGAAAATATGTGTCAGTTTGACAAATTCGTATTCTCTTAGTCACTTTAAGTGACATTTGTCACTCGCACGACTATCGTGTGTATTCCCTTAGTCACGTTTCATGAGAAATTGAGATGTGAGAGATTTTGACGCTTGCATTTTTGTGGGTGACGCCTCACGACGTAGGATAAAAATGTAAGTCTTAACCCAAATTTGGTATTGATAGGAATAAAATTGGATTAACATGTTCACGCTTAGTGTTAAAAACTTAACTTAATTCGTGTGGTTTTTTTATTCAAAATTGTTCAAAGCTATGACTTTTTCCCCATCTTGCTGGCAATTTGGGGATCCCATCCCAAAAGAACTGCGCCGGCTTGGCAGCCAAGAATGAATCAAGCCAATTTTTGATATTCTGCTCTGATGTGGACCGCAGGGCGTTCTGCATCGACCGGAACAAATGGTAGTCAGAAGGGGCAAGGACTGGGCTGTAAGGCGAGTGGGGTAAAACTTCCCATCCACTGTTTTCCAAATAGTTCCTAACCGGAATAGCAAAGTGGGGCCGAGCGTTGTCATGATGGAAAATTATTGCCTCATGTCTGGTCGCATATTCCGGGCGTTTTTCGGCTACTGCTCTCTTCAAACGGGTTAATTGTGTTCGGTAGTGTTGCCCGTTGATGGTTTCACCCGGTTTTAGCCCTCTGATCCCACCAAATACAGAGCATTACCTTCGCGCCATGGACATTCGGCTTTGCCGTTGATTTGTCTGGTTGGCCAAGCCAAAATCACCACTTTTGGCACGTTCGCTCAGCTAGCGCATGTTCACCATAAACTTCCACCAAAATACGATGACTTTCGGCAGCAGATTTCTTCCTATTAAAGTAAAAACACCTTTTCAAAGGTTAGGGTGTTGGCTCAACAATAGGGGCCCAACTGATGTGCTTTGTTTAATTTAGTATTTATTATTATTTTCGGTTTTTTGTTAGTTTTGTATGTCCTACAATGGCTGGTGCTTACATCGGGTTGTTCAAGTCCGTGTGTCCATGGTGGTCCTTTTGGGATGGGGTTGTGATGTGTTAGCCGACTTAGCCTCGATGGTGTTCGCTATGGCTGCTCTGTTAAAATCCATGCAGCTCGTTGCTCGACGTCGTTGGAATGTTCTGCCCTTTTAGCAGATTTGACGCGTCGAGCGTTGTCCGGGGATTGTGTTTCTCAGGTTCCTGATTTCCTCGTTAGGATGCTTGTTGATGTTTAGTAGCTGCTTTCTACACTGTTGCAGGGGGATGATGCGTGCTTGGTCGTAAAGCCTATTGTTGCTGTGGTGCCTTTGACGGTCCCTGTCGATGGTGAGTCCGGTACATATTCGCAGTATTTTTCTGTCGAAAACTGCGAGCTTCGTCGTGCTGGTCTTAGAGATGGTGTGCCAGATTGGGAAGCCGTACGTTAAGATCGGCAGGATAAGCTCCTTATATAGCAGCAGTTTTTCCCTCTGGCTTATTCCATTTTGCTTCCGCATCAAGGCATAGATGCGATGGAAGCCTAGGTTGGCCTTCTTAAGGGTCAGTTTCGAATGACTGTTGACTTCAGCCTTTCCGTGAAGTTAACGCCAAGATGCTTGACTTTTTCGTTTGTACCGTTAGGGAGCACTACCTTTATGCTTCGACATTCGGGTGTTGATCTGCATGTGGATGCATAAAGGTAGTGCTCTGGATACATTTGGTATAGCTGTCAAATTAGACTGTTTAGATTTCGACGATACCTGCGGCTATCTGTGGCGACGTCGAGCTGGTATATGTCAGCGAGTCATCTGCAATAAATCCAACTTCACTGAGTCTGTTTGATGCGGTTGATCTGCCGTGTAGATGTTGAAAAGCCTCTGTCTCAGCTTTGATCCTTGTGCAACTCCCGCCTTGGTGCTCCGCTCTGTTGGCTTGCTGCCTTAATCTGAGACGTGGAATCTTCTGGAATGCAGAATGCTATAAATTATTCTGATGAGGTTGGGGGGGAATCCCATCTGGTTCACCTTGTAGATGAGTCCCTCAAGTTCTGCACTAAAGGCATCTTGAAATTACAAGAATTAGCAAATATCACCACCGAGTGGAAATTGATCCCACTTGAAGGGCCAAATCTGCAGCATGTGCCAAAGTTATCGTACTCATGCCAAGAAACGTACTCGTACCAAAGGCTTTTTGGTCGATATGTGTCTCGTCCGAACCTAATAAGCGCTTTTAGTTCTGCAAAAATGTTTAGTTTTGCTTTGTTCCCTAATGTTGCAGCCAATTGAGTCGCATTCCTTTTGCCACTTGGCGATCTGGACAGCATTCCACGAAAAGGTTTGGCAGGAAAGCCATCAATAGAAATGGAAGGTTATGGGTAATGCAGAAGTAAATTTGTGTTGTGCTCTGCTAAGTACACCTTTCTTGGCAAATCAACCGTCTACGTGCTGCTTTTATTCCTTTCGCTTTGTTCCTTTTTGTTCTTGATATGTGTTTCTAATTTTTCGTGATTTCTTGTTTTAATTCTTGCATCATTTACATGAGGTGATGTTAGTATTCCATACCTTAGGTAAGCAAGTGACCAAAACGAGATAAATGTTAGCAATTTATCACAAGTCCCAAAGTAGGAAAAATTTACCAAGTTTGATTAAAAACGACCAAAACAACAACCGTGCCGAGGAGTACAGATAATGGCAGAAATTCAAGTCGCGGTGATCCCCCCGAACTTTTTCTCTTTTCACTTTCTATAAGAGAAATAGTTCGGGAGTAATTTTATTCACAATAGGCATGAAAATTGTCACTTTACAATATCAGAACTAGTCCCTCTCCAACAATCGGAATGTGACTGCGATTTTGAATGAAATTGCGCGAACAAGACCACACACATCACACATTAAGGAACACCAACCCAGAAAATAAAAAGATTTTCATTTTGCCCACAGCAGTTTGGCACACGGAGAAATCGGCGCGTCCACTGGCCCACACGTCAGGGAAACGACACAAGTGTGCTGTGTATGGGCCGCTTCAAACAACGGTTTACATTATCGTCATGTATAACATTTTCATGAGCCCATCAGAGAAGAATAATATTGTGGGTGGCTCTACAGTAGGTATGGGGCCAGGGCCTAGCTTCTCTGCAACCACTCGTGTTGTGCGTGATATTGTGGAAGGGACCTACTCCGAACGGCCAATTTGAAGCTTCTTCGAGACGGTTTATACTCCTTGAAAATTATTTTGCTCATACCAGGAATCGAACCCAGGCAATGTAAGTTCAAAGCGAGTAGGGTCGCCGCCCAATCCACAACGCCGCGACCGCCAACATAATTCTGTACTGGTATTCCCACAAGTGTAGGTACACAGGAACCTACGTCATTATGGACTAAGGAAAACAAGATGTGCTGGACAGCGTGACGTCTTTGAGCGAATTTGCATGTCAACAGAAATTTATCGAATTAACATCAAAATTCTGCCGCTCTTTATGTTTCATCAACCGCGTCTGCTGGTTTGGCATATTCCTACAAATTAATGAAATAAATCCTTTCAATCTGCCAATCCGTGTGTTTCATTCTTAACCTTTTTGGAGCCCCCTACACAAGGTTTGATTACAGGTAAGAGTGTCTGACTGCAGAGGGCGGTTACACTTAGGTCCATTGTGATACCACTCGTAAACTTGGGACCAGTTGGTAGTTATGACGAAGCGGTATAAATAACAGACTCTACTGAAGTAGGAAGGTAAGTATCTACGACTCGCCAGCACCCCACACGAGCAGAGAATGTGATTTGTGGTTTCTTTCATGCGGCATCTGCAGAAATCATTGTTTGATTTTGGAACACCCACCCTGACACAGTGGCAACAGTCTGCTCAGTCTGCTGAGTGGTCGTTACGGATTTAGTGTGGCCTGGTGCTGCCCATTAAGTCAGGTTGTGCCTTCTAGCCATTTTTGATTGTGTGTTACCTCAGAAGATGGAAAGCTGTAGGAAGATGGAACCCCTCCTGGTTTTAGAGACGTAGTTGTACCACACCTAGCTCGTCCGTCGGCCGTGCAATAACCCGCTACGTCACAATGTCCCGGCACCCACAAAAGGCGTATGTTGAAATGTTGGATGATGTTGTTGAACATGACTTTTTCCAAGGACTGACTGTCCGAACAAATGGATTTCTTGAGCCAGCACATTGCCTCTTCTATCGCAATGATTTCTGCCTAGAAGACGCTGCAGTGATCAGGAAACTTTAGAAAGAAAGCAATATTGAGCTCTTTGGAAAGGACCAACTTATTCCTGGAAAGGACCCATCTATTCGTCCGTCTTCGATCCGGACGGTGTGCATCTCAACGCTCTACTGATGCTCAGGCATGCCAGGACAAGTGAAGAATATTGAAGAGGTTGTCAAGAAGCCATGACAAATGGTTTTGCATGCAACGAAGTTGGAACCATACAAAGCAACACTACAGCAGCAATGAGACCTGTTTGCGATCTTTACGAACGTTTTTTTTTTTTTAATGTTCGTGTTTGCCTGGACTGATTTGGAGGAATAATCGACAATCCATATCGTTGTCGGGCAAAATATTCCACTCAACCTGGACGATGGTGGGCGTGAATTCCGTTCCCTCCTAGACCAAATCAAGGTACCAATATCGAGACAGAAGACTAGCAACAACGCTGGGATGGACGTTGGAAATGCAGCTGCAGATGATCCCGGTGAGCTCATGCTCGGAGGAAAGCATGCTAATGGAATCTCACTATCGTCTGCCGGATACTCAAGGAAGGAGACTCCCTTGACTGTGCTAAGAATGGAACAATAAGTCTCCTTAAGCTTGAGTGCAAGATCTTTCCTTTCCCTCTTCTTGCTCTTGGATATGATTGGCTGAACGCAGTGAGTCGTCACCGAACAGTTTACTACCGCCGGAAAGGATTCGGTTTACTTGGGTCTTGTGGTGAAAGGAAACTTAAAAAAGTATATCCTTTGCTTCAGAAAAGACGATGTTGTGTCCTCGTCTGATCTCTTGAACAAAGTGTTGCTGAATCGTCTGCCTCGACTACACACAGTGCAAACAGCATCAGTACTTGAGTCTTTGGACTCAAGAGGCAATTAAGAAAATTGAAAGAGAATGTTGCACGTTTGCGTAAAGCATTGAAGGGAGAGGCGTATCATATGGCAAGTGATTGCCTGAAGTACTCATCAGACGCTGACGCTATAATGGACTCTCTTCGATCAACGTATGGACGTTCTGATGTTTTGGTGCATGACTTAACTTTTAAGCCTTCCAAAAATCTCGTGCGATCCGAAGCTCCGTGTATAGGCGGTGAAGATTAATGGTTTTGTTGCAGACTTCAGTTCTCCATGAACAGGGAAGAGGACCTGACTAATGGCTATGTTTTAACTAGTCTAACTTCTAGGTTAAGTGCAGGCCTCTATCAAGACTGGCAGAAAATGTCCTGTCAACTTTCATCACTTTGCTGAGTCACCATTTACCACCACTTGACGCTCACGAAACTTAAAGTTGCCTGCATGTAGTGGAACTAGATTGTTCGGTCCCTTCAGCAAATAAGTGTTCAAAGACACCCCACTTAAGCTGCCACGTCGGCCACACATCTAGGTTCGGTGGAAGTTTGTTTGCGTTCACGACGATAAAGGTTGGTGCGCACCAGACCCTCGGCCAGTCCTGGTCCAACTCCTCAACCAACTTTCTTAACCAAGTCAGGAAAGTAGTTGTTTTGCCACTGCAACAATTGAGGATCCTTTAACTGTCTGGAAGTCGGACGTCGTCTGAAGACCACAGAAGGCCGATTTCATTTTGCCTCCCCTCCAACTTTAAAGGACGCTCCATTATGTCGAGGCATCAACCCTCCTCTCGGCTAACCAATTCGCCTTTTGGGGGCATGACACCAAAGTCATCTGTGGTGAAATGACGTCGTACGAGGTCGTGCAGGTCTACTTCCTCCTTGATAGCTTCGTGGAACATGAGCTTCATTGACGGTTTTGACGCTGGCTCCAAGCAGGATAAATTGTGCAAGACATTGCCCATCACAGTCCTGTTGTGTGGCGCAGAGTCATAAGCTTTTTCAAAAGCAGATGTGAGAGCGACTAAACTTTCCACCTAATTGCCTGGATGAGCATATTCAAGCACGGAATGTATGGGGTATAGTCACATGAGTCTAGCTAGGTGTCTAGGGATACTACGCAGATGGCTGAGCCATCGAGATGTCATGGACAACTAGTCGGCCTGGGATGAGCTTGTGATTACGAGATTTGATGTAAGGCGATAGAGAATAACCGCGTCTAAGGTGGACGTTATTGGGCAGACACAATGAGCCATTAATGAATGACCTCCTGGCATAAGGAGGCGACAGAAATAGGTCGCCACCATAGACACACAGTCGATGCGAATTCATGAAGATCAGTGAGTGATTAACAAGGTCTAGCAACTTGGTTTAGAAAACAAGAAGTTAAGCCGTCTCGATGACGTCAAGACCGAACGAGGCAACAAGGCCGGACAATTTTTGCTACCGTTTGCATTGATGATGTTTGGAGGTGAGACTTTAGCTCTATAAAATTGTAGACTTCAAAAAATGCTTTGCCTCCGTTGACCATGCTCTACTCAAGATCCTTCGTCACCAGGTAGTGTGTGCAGCAAAACACAGTCGAAACTAGAAGTATGCCTTTAACGCTGTGTTGCCATGTTAGTTACACCTCTACAGTTGCCAGGTTTAACTAGCTCTCGACCTTTCCCATTGCTGAACAGATGAATGATGTCCTGATGATAGGGATTCCGGGGAACTGAATTTCGAAGCACATACACATATTTTTGTATTATTTTCTCTACGCTATTGTATAATAAAAAGAAGTGTTATGCAACAGTTTTGCAAGCAAACACCATTTGTTTGAACTCACTATGAACGGTTCAAATATTCCGGGCACAAAGAACCACCCACTCGGTGGATCCGAAGGTGAATAAAATTCCAGCCTATGTAAGTGTTTCATTGGAATTTTCCTGTTTTTTTTTATTAATGCATACTTGTTCTACAATAATTTTCAAGTTCCTTCATGGACACAACATTCCTTTACTTAGAACGGGCCGCTAAGGCAGATAGATCGGCAATGCACCTGGTAAGAGTTTCCTTTTCTTGTTCTGGGGTAATAGACTTCAGAACATTACCAACAACCCAGTCAACCATATGCTTGTGATTCAGACGCCTTTCGACGTGACGGCACTCGACTTGGTAGTCCAAACGACGCTTAACCTGCAACATATCAGGGGTTCGATTATTTTGTACACAAAATCATCTGTGGTTGTTAGTCAATGCAAACCTCGTTGTAGACTTGCATGGAACGCTCCCTGAAAGCAGCCTCCAATTGAAGAGCAACATTTTCTTTCTTGGCATCCATGAGCATAAGAGCACCCTCGGCACGCCACTGTTCCTTCTTCTCCTCTTCAATTGCGTTGGTGAGGGCTTTCAATTCGTTTTCCCTGCTTTCGTTCCATTCGGATTCGATTCTCTAAATTCATTTGAAGATTCAAACGATTAAGTTAAACAATGTGTACGAGAATATTTACGTCGATCTCGGAATCACAGAACTTGGCAGCAACTGGACCGAGTTTCTTAACGGCAACAACAGCCATAATGGCTAGTGAAATTCCACTGTAGTACTCATGCTCCATGACGTAGATTTCCTTGGAGCACAAATATGTCAGAAGGCCAACACCGAAAGTATATGGTCCGGTGACACCAGTCTTCTCATAGAAAAACTGGAACCATTCTTCTGGGATGAAGCCCAATCGGACCTTGCCCGGCTGTTCTGGACGAACTGGACGCTTGAATTGTGCCGAATCAGAGGCGGCGACAGCAGCAGCCCTTGAGGCAATCAACCCGGTTGGTGCTTTGACTGAAGGAAAAAAATTAAAAAAGATAAATAAGATTAAAAATGTGTTATATGGTCACACGCTTGTCAGCGCAAAAAAGGAGTTGGTGGGTGATTACATAAACGTCAGCCGAAACAGTTTTTTGCTTGATTACTGCGCGTACGGTGATGGCGATGGGAAGTAAATTGCATATTTTGGGTATGTATTTGAAATTAAATTAGTTTTACCTGAAAGTAAGGCGGCTCTCGACAGCATTTTATTTAATTTTATTTTCAGCAAAGAAAACTTTTGACGTCCGTACAACTTCCCGTCTGCTCTGAAAGACACAATTCACAATAGTTCACCTAGAATACTTAACGAATGTACCGCACGATTAGATTGTGAATGGCTACAATTTTGACAGATGGTTCGCCTACTTCGAATTTGAAGGTGTATACCGAATTGGATTTAAACAATAAAAATGTGAAAACATAAATATATGTGATCGATTTTTAAGGATTACGTTTTATTTTTGTTCTTTACTTTGGTCCAGAAGTGAAGTTTGATAGAGATGGCCAACTTCTACCTCTCTCGCCCCTTAACATTTTTGACAACCATATTTTTGTATTGTTTTCTAAAGCCAAATTGACCAATAAGAGAACGGAATTTACGTTATTTCGAGAATAACTGTCAAAAATGCATGAAAAACCGTCAAAATTTTCATTATTATCCGTCAAATTCGTCGATGGACTAGGGGTCAATCAGCCGTGAAGTTGGGTATCTCTATCATGCTCCATTTCTGATCTGGTCCAGGACACTCCTAAAAGCATGCAACATTGTGTTATAGCAAAATGTTCATACACATGACTATGCAACCAAAATTCAGTCGAAAGTGCTAAATTTTGTATGAGAAATCCCATAGGAAAAAATGTATTTTGGAACATCGATATCTCCTAAACTAGGCAAAACCGAGCATTTTGTTACATTATATTTTGTTCTTATTCTACCAAGATCTACAAAACTGCGTTGTCAGAACATAAAATAACGGAAATCGTGCCAAAACGATGTCTACGCGAAAATGTAATCCTTCATTTTGAATAAAAAATATGTAACCTGTCAATTGCGAGCCACATTATTTTACTACAAAACGAACTAACCACGTGTTGTTTACAAGATTTCCACGATTTCGCTTGACATTTCGTTAAGTTGTGTTTTTGATTTATTTTCCACTGAAAATGTATAGAAATCTATTGGCAAATCTTCGAAGCAAAGGTAAAATTATAAATCAACCAGCACTTAATTCACAAATAAGCATTTGCCATTGGTTGTCATACGTTCACACGACAGGTTCGTTTGACACTTGTCAAATAGTCGTTCAGTTCGAATCCGCACATGTTGCATGTTGCTGATACTACATTTCATAATTTTCAGATATTATTAAACTCAACTGTCAGCACAAGATAACTCGCATAACAACAACGTACAACTATAGCAAAGGCATTGTTAATCGTTCCTCGAATTTTTCTTCATATTCCATCCGCAATACCGAGCATTCATCAGTCAATGCAACATCAGCCAGCTGGCAACATTTCAAGAAATTAGAGAGCAGTTTGTCGCAAAAATCTTATTCCACAAGCAACATTTCCAGTTGCATTTGTTCCGTTAATCAGAGTGGTGGAGGTTGCCCTGTCGTTCCGCTGTCACGTACACTTGTCAAAAATATCAATTTATCAAATTATTTTGATCAGCGATTTTCACATTCACATTCTGCGGGAAATTCTTTAAACGAGGAAAATATAAATCAGTCAATCGATCGTCGAGGAAACATGACAAAGAAAACATTTGAACGCCTTCCAACGTCGATTTTGCCGTGTCATTATGATTTGGAACTGAAGCCGAATCTGAAGGCGTTCACCTTTGAGGGTAATTCCACCATTAAAATTAAGGTAAATATGATAAAACTAATTCCCATATGTTTAGATGTTAAATTGTTCGGATTTCGCCACGTACCCATAGGCAATTGAGCTCGTTATAGACGACTTCAAAGTGAACGAGGAAAGGGACACAATGTGGCATGCATCAAAGATAGGAAAGGAAACGAAGTGAAAAAAGAATGTGTTTGCTTTCACTTTTTCCTCTGTTATTTTATTTGTGCTTGCATTTGTATGCTCTTCGTATGTTCATTCTGTCTGTTTTGTCTTGATTAAGCATAGTGTTGACCTGATTCCGACGTTGCGCCTGTGATGTCAGTGATCGACAGAAGGCGGGTTGGATTTAAGTTGATGCACAAACGACTTGAGGAGGGATTGTGATATGCATTTATACTCGATTATGAAGCAGGTGTGATTCATTTTTGCATTCTATTTATCGGCAGTGGTCGCTATCATAACAAAAAAACTGTTTCGATCTGTTTCCCGAGTTGGCAGTTTTCATCTGTTGAGGGCTCGGATATCGGCTAAACTATGCAAAATGTGCAATATGGGAATTGAACTGTTAGCACAAGCGATTTGCAGCTGCTGTTGTTAATTCAAATTGAAACACGAACAAATGCCTTTGTGCTTGACACCTGCTCGGGATACTGTGTGTTAACAAGTCATTTTCACACACGATTCTTTGTGACTTCAAGTCTATCTATATTGTGCCGTTGGTCACAGCAGCAAACAATGGGTTGTAGGATTATCTTGTTTTACCTGAGCAGGTAATAGCTGGACTTAGGAAACTGAGATAAGACTATTTTCTGTGAAAAGTCATTAAACTGGAGGGTGTAGTGCATTGACGATGATCTGCGGAGTATGGAGACGATGGATCATTGTTTAGTGCAAGGCTTTGGAAACGAAGGAATATTGAGGTTGGTTCTGGCAGTGCAATGAGTTCTAAGACCTCATGAATTACGTTAGGGAAGTGTCGAGAGAAGTGCGAGAGAAGTTAATTTGTAAAGTATCGCATGCATACGCTGAAGAAGTAGTTGTAATAACATGTTTTGATTTTTAACTCCAAGTTGTCGACAGTTATACTCTAACGGCGGGAAAATTGTACCGTGAATCAAACCTAGACACCATGCGTTGAAGAGCGTAGTAATCGACGCACACACCCGTCACTGCAACATTTTATTTAGGAGATTATTGATCAAAGAGTAAGCAGAGATAGTATTCAGCCGAGGGGTTTGTACTCCAATTCATTGGACAAACAAAAATCCCTGTCGTCCTCTTTGGTAAATATGAATATCGCATGTCCCAATCATGGTGCCTTAAATTAACATCCCTCGTTGTGGACTTACCGAAACTGCATAAATTGAAACACTCCTGTTGAAGTTAACCACTCACACTTGGTTGAACTCAGAGGAGAAGGATTGTGCAAAATCAAGAACAACACTCTCGCTCACAGGAGGAAAACACATTCATATTTATCGCCGAGGCATTACAACTCCAAACATGGCTCTAAAATTGAAATTAAGTCCCGAAATTGCCTAATAAAAATGTAGGCATTAAAAGTTAAAACTTGTGTTAAGGGATAGACGCCGAGGCGTAGTGAGGAGGTGTGTCCACCCACGGTGCCGGAATACAATCTGCGACACGAGTAACTTTCATACTTCACGGCTCCACCTGGCCTTTCGAGTTGCTGACAATGCTTAAGGCGTGGATTCTTTCTAGAAGAAGCATATCAAGTGTCGCCGTTCCCTCAACTCATGAAAGCACGATACCACGTACAACAAGAGTGGTTTCTGTAGAAGCTAAATCTAGGAAGGAATAGACGGTGACGACCCTACTCTGATATTTTCATCTCACAGATTCTGTAATTCGCCTTCCACACTAGAAGAGATGTAGTGGACAGATGGCAACAGACATGTTCAGTCTTGACCCCGACGCAGACTGCTACCTATGACCACATCTGGAGTTGATGATTGCCCCTTCTGTGCACATGTAAACGAATTGTCACGACTCCCAGAATCGAAAGACTGCGTACCCCAACCACATAACTTCAACTCTATTTATCTGTTTATGCAGAATTTGAACAGCCTCTAGCAAGTATCGTCGCGTGCTTGATACAACCAATGACGCTGTTTTTCAAGTTTCCTTAAGTGAATGGAATGCTTCTGAAGTGTCAACGAGAATAATTGTCGATTTTAAATGCAATGTATTCTGTTGCAGTGCGACAGCTACAAACATCACGAGTCATTCAACAAACTATTTGCTTTGGCAGTCTTTAGAGTAGTGAATCCGGATGAGACCCCTCCAGTCGTTGCATGATATCCGACTTCATCCGATGAAGCAGCCTTTCTGATCTACTCACACAACACATTTGCTTATCGCTGCATTTGTTGCAGAAAGTTGCTCTCGTCGCAAATTTCACGAACGCTTGACTCATAAAAGGGCACCAATTGTCTCTCAAGTAAATGGCAATAAAAATGTGCGACTATGTAATTATCGATGACTTCATACACAAAGCTAGACTCAAAGTGACCACCTGACTACACATTCGCGAGAAACAATTACTTCATAGACTGAAGGGAATGTTTGGCTGCAACTGAGCTTCCTATTCGAGCCCAGGGAACAACCCTCAAGACGTCGTAGGTGCAGGAACACAGTAACGAAAAAAGGAACAACAACTTCTGAGTTCTTGATTATAACAGTCAAATAAGACATGTGCTCCATGATCCAGGGATCTTCTAACCGCGTTGATAGTAAGAATAACATGAGTGGCGCGACAGTCAGAGGTGGTCCTGGGCCTAGCTTCTACAGCAACCACTCCTGTAGTGCTGTTCTTTCACGAGTAGATAGTTCACTTTTATGCCGACTCCGAACGGCGGAGTTTGAAAAGTTAGACAGGAGTACTGCTTTGAGCATTGTGACTGGAAAGGGAAGGAGTCTTGAGTTATTAAATTCAAGGATCGAACCTAGCGCGCCCCTTCGTAGTGCGTAAGAGTGGACGCACCAACCCAATACACCAGGGCGACTTTCGACTAAAAAAATCTTGTGTTTATTATCGAACAACAAACTTGCAATTACTAAAGAAAGACGTGCAAACATTCTGCAATGCCAGAACCATGGAAAATAACAAACAGGTCGGGTCGGCCCGTGCTGTGTCTTGAACCCGGACACTTAAGGGTACTAACAATCCCTTGTGCTCGCGCAAATTATAAAAAAAAGAAAAAGGAGATTTATAGGAGACAACAATATTGCAGAGCCACTAGACTCGCTCGAACATCGACGTACCGTCTCGTCTCTATCCGTATCGTATCGCCATTTTAACAAACGATGCTCAAGTGAGCTTGCCAACGCATTCCTTCTCTCCATGAATTCACCCGCAATACCCGTCTCGCCAGGAATGCTCATCAGTTTACCCTTAAGCCTACTTTCGGACGCACGGTTAAATTTAGAGACTCGTTCATCAGCCGCACGACGGAATGCTCTTCGCAGCTAATACAATCCGCAGATATTTAAAACCAATGTGCACAGGAGCCTCCTCTCCCTTTCTCCCTCTACACCTTCGGCCCGTGCTGTGTCTTGAGCCCGAACACTTAAGGGCGCTAACAGTCCCTTGTGCGCGCGCAAATTATTAAAAAAAAAGGGATAGTACTTATCTATCTCTCTGGCGATACTGCCTGGCACTTGTCCATGTCGTGAATGATGTTGTGTTATAAATTTATCCTTTTGGGGGTCAGTAGGCTTGCAACCTAAACTTTGCTAGTGATTTTTCATTCCAACGTCGTGGCACACTTTTGTCTCAAGCACATGCGCAGCATAAGTAATCGAAATAAATGAGCGAAGGAGGAATGCGAAAAAAGATCACATTCACCTTGTGCCTCTCATCAATCTTGCATTTATCGCTTACTGTAAAGTATGCTAAACAAAAGCAATAGAATAACTATTGTTTGGCGGATTAACGAGGACTTGAATTTTAAAACGTTGTTACGGTTTAATGCATTCACCGGGTGAGAATTATTTTGTGTGCTGGATTTTTCATCAATCCTTATCTCCGTTAAGATAAGATAGTCATCATCGGACAGTGAGCCTTATATGTAGGGAACATAAAACTGAAAGGTAACATGTGCCGAAAACCCATGGGGTCTTATAGAAGTCTCTCAGGACAAGAGTGTTTACCACAGACAGCTGCATCGTTGGGGGGACCTCTCCTTGGAGAGTGCCTCTACCTTATTCCGTATTTACATCAAACTCAAGAACCATTGCCATTGACTGGCATTTCTAAGTCATCCTCGCTTTTACTAATACGGTTGCAAAGTACCACCTCACAGACTTATCGCGTTTTTTGGAAATCTTATCATTTTGCGTTATAAACCATCATTTCCAAGAAGACCAAGTTATTTTTTTCTTTCGTTTACGACGCGACTACTATAAAATGTAATTGTTTGTTGGTTTAAGGTAAACAAACAAGCATTCACAACGTTCGCAAACACTGGCTCACGCCATTTGCAGTGATTGCGATTAAGGTGTCCACGGGAGAATACTGGTTCGACAAGCAACCATGCTGTTTTATTGAAGTTTGTGGCGCATCGTCGCCATCTAGTGAAAAATAGAAAATATATCAGTTCTGACGTTTGGCTCTGAAGTTTTTGCTTTTGTTTTTTCGGAGGGTAGACTCAAAAAAAGGACCCAAATTTGTTGCCGCGCATCGTGGTCATCCCGTGAAAAATAGATATCAGTTCTGAGATTTGGTTTTGTTTTGTCGGAGGGACACTACACTGGAGTACTCAGACTCAAAAACTGGCCTAAAGTACTCTTGCTTGCTTTCTTGGTCTTCTTTGGAATACCATTCAGCCACCAGCTTTCACCGAATGACTGCCGCCTGATCAGATGACGGGCGAGCAACGGAGGAAGTGTTCTGCAGCGTCGTCGTCTTCTCCACAGGCGTCGTAAATGGTTTCAGCAATTTTAGGTGTTTGGCAAAGTATCTGTTCTTCTTCTTTCCTGTCAAGAGATAACAAGCACGTTTGACAGCGTGGGCTTTTTCTGTCTACATCCTGGAAAGTCATGCCACCTCCGGATGTGATCTCGAGGGTTCCGACGATCGTTGGCACCCCTAACCAAGAACGCGGGTTCAGGTCCTGAGAATGCCTCCTCTGATCCTTGTCTAGCTTCGGAGATCTTATTTCCAACGACCCTTGGAAGACAAGTCTGTACATTGTGACTGTCGATAAAATTCAGACATTCATTCCTGAACTATGCTCTAAGAGGGTAAAGGGTTGATCAAGGCATAAAGTACAGCTTGGCTGTCACTACAGACACAGCTACGTCTCCCCTTCCAATATGCCATTAGGATCGCATAAATTTCCGCTTGGAAAACCGAGGCAAATTTACCTAACGATGTGGGCAGTCTAATGTTGTTGCCATCCACGAAGGCGCCAGCGCCAGATCCTTCATTGGTCTTGCAGTCGTCCGTGCAGATTCGACAACAGTTCTTTCCCGGCTCAGATTCTGGCCAGAGCCAGTCCTCGGTGCAGGGAAGTCGGCATTGTGTGTACGTCACAACTGGTGTGTCAGGTATATCCATGGTGTGCATACATCCAGGTGTGCGCTATCGAACTTAAATGCGATTGATTTGAAAACATGCTTCCCAAGCGGGGGAAAGTTGATAAATCTGAAAATATTCACAATCTCCTCGTAATGAAGGGCGTGTTGCAGTCT
This sequence comes from Eristalis tenax, assembly GCA_905231855.2. Lineage (NCBI taxonomy): Eukaryota > Metazoa > Arthropoda > Insecta > Diptera > Syrphidae > Eristalis > Eristalis tenax. Next base: position 32,650,140 of record HG993126.1, read on the forward strand.
TCTTGCAAGTTTCCCGCAAAGCCAGTCGAGTAAACACCACTCGATCGGAGTGATATTGATTTGTGCCGAATCAGTTCAAACCACGCATATTCTGTTTCCGAATGTCTACCTCCTCTATGAATGCATGCGTACCGCTTGAAGAAAGTCTGACGCACGAACAAAGTAAACGCAGGAACATGGTAAAACATATTTTTAAAATTTGAAGAGACAAGAGCTCTTTGTCATGTCACACAACAATGTGAATCGAAATCTATTTTGGTTAAGTGAGTCCATCTTTTTCAGTTGCCTTGACAATGTTCTATAAAATCCTGAACTTCGCTCATATGCTTCACATTCTTCAACTTCATTTTCCTGCCCTGTGATGTTTATTACCAGGTAATTAAAATTACAAGCTAATACAAAGTTGAACGAGCCTAGCTGCGAGGACTATTGGCTCTTTTCTAGAAGATGTTGTAGGTCTAGGCGGGGCGAGTTGGAGGACTGGTTTTATTCAGCAAGTGTTGGTGCGTGACAGCAGAGTGTCCAAGTCGTAGCCGAACAAAGTTGGAGAATTGTAATTTGGAGCAGTTTGTTGGGCTCAGATCTTGCAGGCTTGATTTTTTTTGTAGTGGTGGGGGTATAGGCTCCTGTCGTGGTTTTTGATGGCGTTTCAGGTTTTTTTTTATGTGTTTGGGGAAAATGTTGAAACTGTGTACAGGACTGTTTTTGCCTGAGTTGACTGCTTTGTCGGCGTTTTCGTTGCCTTGGACTCCACATTATCTTCCTCGTGTTTGGCGATTTGAAGAGCTGGTGTCTGATGTCAAATATGAGATTGGTCTTGTTGTTGGGGTCTTTGCATTGCTTGCTATTTTTATGGCTTGAAGAACAGCAAATGCTTCTGCTGAGGAGAAATCTGGGAGATTACCAGTCTTGACGATGGATCCATTTCCTAGTGTTACGGCGAATGCGGTATTGACTGCTCTTCGAGCCGTCGGTGAATATGGGAGACCAACTCAAAAAGAGTTGGTTGTAGGTCCTGTTGCTGGTGTTGCCCTTTTGTAGTCGGCTAGGTTTAGTATCAAAGATAAACCAAGGACGATGGCGTGCAGTGTTGCAACGTACTCTTTCGGTTGGTAGGTCTACCTTCTCAGCTTTCTGAAGAATGGTGGTGATGGCAGAACTTATCTTTCTGGCGTGTTTTTGGGTTTATATCATCATCGACCACAGAGCACTTGAAAAGGTTAGTTTAGCCAACAGATTGAGAGTAACAGTGTCGCTGCGTTCCTCAATTGTAGATAGACCTGCTTCGGGTAAAATATTTCTTATTGGGCTGGTTGGGAAGGCGTTAATGCTTCCTCTAGACGTGTCGTGGTACAAAGGTTTGGGCAGTAGCAGTATATGCATATCCCATAGTCATTTGTGCTCAATACTAACGTCTTAGTTATTTTTGTTAAGGTGTTTATATGAGAATTGCTTTCCTTTGTTGCTATGTATTTTATAATATTTATTCTCGCAGCTAGGGATTTTTTAAGATCTAGGCTGTGTTGTTTCCAAAATAATTTAGCGCCCGACCCGTGGACCATGCTCAGACTTCTTCAAGTGCATTCTGACACAATACCTTACATTTATTGACATCGTCTATTTTACATAATACTAGATTTCGTACCCGATTCCGTATAATAAATGTTTACTCCGCACTTTTTAATTTAAAACAATAAAAAGACTGCTCGAACCAGAACTCAGAGAAGAATTTGAATTTTCTTTTGTAATTGATGCCTATCCCAATCTCTCATCCACATCCCTACTCATAATGAGTACAATTCGTTGACTGCGTGCATACATGTTGAAGTTTGAATTATCAATGTGTGCTGCAGCAAACACAACGTGGAGGGATATCAAGCGATTCATAAAAATAAAGTTCTTGGAAATCCCATCTATGTACCCGCGCGCGATGTTCACTTGTTGTGCAAATTGAAGTCAAACTTCATGAACCATGAACAAAATTAGCCTATCTTGTAACACATTATGTAATTAGTCTAGCTCTGAAATTTTATCTAAATCGGCCAATCCGTTCAGAAGTTCAGAAGATGTTTATTGTTTCCTTTTCGTTTGGTGACTCGGGCAGTCGTTCGTATATGTTCGATTGAGACGCAGAAAAAAATGAATGGTTGCGCCAAAGCAAAATATGAAAAATGTGTGCGTATATATGGAAGTTACAACACACTGGGGATGGTTGATATCCACGACTACGCAACTTGAAATGGTTTCATACCGGATTGATGCAACCACCCTTATTTTGAGAACTTTATTCCGGTTTAAAAAGTGCTCGTAACTTCCGAGCCGTATGTCGTACCGACTTAAAAATTGTCACATTGATGTCACATTCAGCATCTAAATTTTAGAATTTTTGTTGAAAATTTCAGAGCTCTATGACGTGTAGTTTCGGAGCCCTTGTCGGTCAGACACACAAACTTTCTGCTTTATAGTTAAGAAGATGTATTTGTCGTCTGCATGGATGCAATGGTCTAAAAGCGGATGTCTTGCTAAAATTCGGTTAATATCTTCGAATGCTATTATGAAGGGAACCACAGATAGGGGTGATCCCTGGGGTATACCATTATGCAATGGGTAGCTGGAAGTGTGATATTTAGAATGCATTTGTTGTGGCTGTCTCTGTGGAGCATTCATTTGAGACCGACGACCCATAGGATTGGTTCGGTTAAAGTGACTGTCACAACTAAATCGGTTCTGGGTTTTGTTTCGACCCACTTATGGTCTTAATCTGCATATCCCAATATCCCAAGCAATTCCATGCCAAATTTGTATATTCTCCCTTCATATCCCGAGCAATACAATGCAATGCAAGCAAATGTTGTATAGACATGAGCTTTAACATGGCCCCACAAAAAATAGTCTAATGGCGTTAAATCGCACAATCTAGGCGGCCAATTGACCGGTCCCGAACGTGAAATAAAATGTTCACCGAACTCGCCTCTCAATAAGTCCATTGTTGCGCGTGCTGTGTGGCATGTGGCACCGTCTTGTTGAAGCCACATGTCATGCAAGTCAAGCTCTTGCATTTTGGGCAAAAAAAAGTTGGATATCATCTCACGGTAGCGCTCACCATTCACAGTTACGTTACGATTCGCATCATCTTTGAAGAAGTACGGCCCAATGATGCCACCAGCCCATAAACCGCACCAAACTGTGACTTTTTCTGGATGCATTGGTAGCTCTTGCAATGCTTCTGGCTGATATTGACTCCAAAATCCACAATTCTGCATATTTACGTACCCATTGAGCCAAAAATGAGCTTCGTCGCTGAACACATGTGATGTCGCGATGAACGCATTTTGATAACAAAATTCAATAATTTGCAAGCGTTGTTCGTTTGTAAGACGATTCGTGGTTAAATTATAGACCAAACTGAAAATGTTTGACAGTGAAACAAAACACGAAACGTGCGTCAGCTGTTTAAACCAGTGTTGCCAAAAAGATAATTGCTATAAAATCCCCCTTTAGTATCAGTCAGTCGTTAAAGGTGTGGCGAAGTGCTTATACAGCTGTTCAAAAAAATGGTTGTGTTCTAATCAACTGACTTAAAATTTGATAAAAAAAACTTTAATTTAAGGGTAGACACATAAAAGTAAGAGCAAATAAATATTTTTAATTCAGATTATAGTAAAATCTTGAACTTTTAATTGAACAGTGGGCCGCAATAAGCAGTGCACAGAGCAGGAGAGAAAATTAGAAATTCAAGAATTCATAGGATGCACAGCCCCAATGCATAAAGCACCATCCTAAGCCCGAATCCCGTGGACGAAAAAGAAAAAACATCAGCATTGGAGGACAGGCGAATTGTGAGATACAGCAAGTCGCACCCCTCTGCACCTTCAAATGTCATCCAAAATGAGTTGGGGCTAAATATTAGTGCTGTCACAGTCCGCAGGCGGCTGTTAAATGAAGGGCTACACGCTCGGAGTCCCCGCAAGGTACCATTACTCTCTAAAAAGCACACAGCAGCTCGGATAGCTTTTGCCAAAGAACACATCAACTGGCCTGTGGAAAAATGGCGCACTATGTAATGGACTGATGAGAGCAGAATTGTTCTTTTTGGGGCATGTGGGTCCCGTCAATATGCTCGCCGTCCTCCAAACACGGAATATCGCCCTCAATACACTTTAAAGACCATAAAACACGGCGGTTCAAAAATAATGGTCTGGGGCTGTTTTTATGTGTTGGGCCTATCCAGCTTATTTCTGGGATCATGGACCAGACTGTAAATGTTGATGTGTATATGATCCTCACGCAGAATATGAAATGCCTTTAATCTGGGTCTTTCAGCAAGCTAATGACCCGAAACATACCAGCAAAAAAGCCAAGGAATGGTTTCGGGTCTATGGGAGTGGCCCGCACAGTCACCAGACCTTAACCGCATAGAAAACTTGTGGTGTGACCTTAAGAAAGCAGTGGCGAACGTAAAGCCAACCAGTAATAGAGAACTTTGGTAAGTAGTGCAAAGCGCGTGGCAGAATATTACAACCAAGAGATGCAAGGATTTGGTGGACTCCATGTCACGTCGGTGCAAATCAGTCCTAGAGAATAAGGGGTTTAATTAAATAATAAGGGTCTTAATTAAGAATAAAAACTTTGTATGTACATGAAATTCAAAAATAAGTTGTTGTCATTCGACAAGGCTTATTTTGAACACAACTGTAAGTACACACTCCGAAGTGCATTCCATATTCTGCGATGAAATCATTGTCATTTTTTCGCTTAAGAACTTGGAACAGGATGCTTGATCAAGAGCATTGTCCAAGACAGCCAATGCCGAGAATACCTCGCCGGCCACTTCCGTTCTTAGCAAATTTTGACGAAATGTACACAACAATGACTTTGCCACCTTCGATGTGATCTGGGCAGAAATCTTCATCGTCGTCTTCATTGTTTTTGCTTGAATTGGAAGCTGCCAAGGCTTCGTCGTCACACAGAGCACCGTCGTCACACGTCAAAAGGTACAAACACTCATCAAAAGTCAGAGATGAACCAAAGTTGGGAGATTCACCTTTGAGGTTGAACTTTGTACTTATTTTGTTCCACGGCACACGGCACAATCTAACGGTATCAACGCATTGGAGACAACAGATGGACAATGAATAGCTATAACTAGGCGCACTTCTATTATTTTGAACACAACTGTAGATCATGTTTGGATCCATTCTGCTGTCAATGTCTGGTGATTGATTCACCGATTCCTTGATAGACAGAAACAAACACTGGTACCCCAGTGGTCTATCTTAAGGCGATCCTCATTTGCTGGATTACAGCCAATTCGCCATGTCCAGAATCTTGTGTCTGACAATTGGCTGCTGAATGAATAATTGCCTATCGTAGCGTTTCCTTGTTCTTGCAAAGGCTTGACAAGTGCCGCTTCCTTATCCCTACAGCTTCTACAGAAATCATTGCCAAGGGCTCTCATTCTTCCTTGCGCGTACTCTTCCAGAGACAGAACATATTAATTAAATAATCCACGGGCTGTCAACAGTTTCATTTGCCGGGCAGTTTCATAGATTAACAAATAATTTCGAAAGCAGAAGAAACAGCACCAAACACTGTCCATTTACACATCAATCAAATTGCTGCGTGGCGTATATCACAACTCACTCAGAGACTCAATCAAATGCTTAATAACCATAAGCTAATAAAACAGATCGCCCTGACGCAGTGGATATGTGCGGCGACTCCTACGCTCGGTTCCTACTGACAATGGTCGGAGAAAAGAAATGCCCCGAAAAGACATCGCTGTTCAGAGACGGCATGTGTCTATAGTGAGAAGGGAGAATGGCATGAGGAGACATGAGGCATCAATGGCAAACATCAAAGAAAACCCCTAACCCTGGCATCGTGGCCGTTTCTTGCGAGAGCTGAAGCCCCTCGGATTCTGGTGAGAGCATCATCTACCTGCTTGCTGACACATACATAGCACAGATCTAGTCAGATTCCCAAGTAGCAGAACTCTTTGCCCAGAGGATGTATATAGCGTCCAACAACTAAGACCGTTCGTCAGTTCTTCTGTTCCGATATCTGGAGGGTGATGGGGTCAACCTTTCGCTTAATTGTGCACACTCATCCTTTTGCAGTCCATTTTCAATTTGAGTTCCCCAGCTGAAGTCACATTGACACAACGAGCTCTCACTTGATGCGCTTGTAGAGTAACGAGTATAACAGTATGCCCAGCTTGCTCCAGTTGTTAGAACTGTATCAAAGACATTTTCGTCAAGAAGGGTGCTAGGCTTTGAAGTCAGTAGAAAGTTGATGCGAATCGATTTGTAACTCGCTAGGGGAGTATTTGTTGGTCTTTAATAAATTTCCTGGGTCCGCAGCACGTACGTAGGGCGGGGACTTGAATAGTTTCTGCACGAGGTGAGATCTTCTTTGAGGCAGATAGAGGCGCAGTTCTCATGCAGTCTGTGGTGCTTGAAACTGCTTCAAAACAGTTCGCTTGATCGACAAAATCAGATATTTGCCGCAATCTTGTTCCTTGTCTAAAGCGCTCTCAATTTATCTTTTCAGGTAAACGAATCCGTCGACACCATTGTCTTAAATGCGCTCGATGTGACTATACAAAAAGTCGTCTTTGAAGCGAGTGGAGGCAACAAAAAACTCGAACCGAAAGACATAAGCCTGTCAGCTGAAAATGAAACGGCCTCATTTGTGTTCGAGGAGAAACTTCCTGCGGGCGATGGCACTTTGTATCTGGAGTTCAAGGGGGAGCTGAACGACAAGATGAAGGGCTTCTACCGCAGCAAGTACTTCTCGCAGTCGGGAGAAGAGCGCTTCGCAGGAGTGACACAGTTCGAAGCGACTGATGCCCGCCGTTGTTTTCCCTGCTGGGACGAGCCTGCAATCAAGGCGACATTTGATATTAAGCTCGTTGTACCTGAAGACCGGGTGGCCTTGTCCAATATGCCGGTGATAAGTGAAGAATCACTCGAAAACAATCTGAGGCGTATTTCGTTCGATCGGACTCCGATCATGTCCACATATTTGGTGGCCGTGGTTGTGGGTGAGTACGACTACGTTGAGGATACGTCCGAGGACGGAGTGCTGGTCCGTGTTTACACACCAGTTGGTCGCAAGGAGCAGGGACTGTTTGCCCTTGAAGTTGCAACCAAAGTCTTGCCCTACTACAAGAGCTACTTTAACATTGCCTACCCCCTGCCAAAAATGGATTTGATTGCCATATCGGACTTTTCTGCTGGTGCGATGGAAAATTGGGGCTTGGTCACGTACCGCGAGACATTTGTTTTGGTTGATCCAGAGCACACGTCGCTCATGAGGAAACAGTCGATTGCGCTGACTGTTGGCCACGAGATCGCCCATCAATGGTTTGGCAATCTGGTCACCATGGAATGGTGGACACATCTGTGGCTGAACGAAGGCTATGCGTCGTTCGTGGAATTCCTTTGTGTGAATCACTTGTTCCCCGAGTACGATATTTGGACTCAGTTTGTGACCGACATGTACACCCATGCCTTAGACCTAGATTCGCTTAAGAACTCGCATCCAATTGAGGTTCCCGTCGGTCATCCATCGGAGATTGACGAAATCTTCGACGAGATCAGCTACAACAAGGGCGCAAGCGTTATCCGCATGTTGCATCACTACATTGGAGATGAAGACTTCCGAAAGGGCATGAATATTTACTTGACAAGACATCAGTATAAGAACACCAGCACTGAGGACTTGTGGACGGCACTGGAGGAAGCCAGCAACAAGCCAGTGGCCAAAGTTATGTCATCTTGGATTAAACTGAAAGGTTTTCCGGTTGTAAGCGTTGAATCGGTGCAAAAGGGAACGCAGCGCGTGCTCAAGCTGACTCAGAATAAGTTCACAGCTGACGGTTCTCCGCCGGACAAGGACTACAAGTGGGTAATCCCAATTACAGTGACAACCTCAAAGGACCCCCACAAGATCGCAAAGACATTTCTGCTGGAAGAGAATGAAGTTGAGGTCACCCTAGATGATGTCTCAGAGGGTGACTGGATCAAGATCAACCCCGGAACAGTGGGATACTATCGGACAAGTTACTCACCGGAAATGCTGGAAAAACTCCTTCCCGCTGTGCAGAACATGGAGTTGCCGCCCTTGGACCGACTGGGCTTGATTGACGACATGTTCGCCATGGTCCAGGCGGGCAAAGCCAGCACTGCATCTGTAAGTTAAGCCAGATCCATATTCTCGCATTCAACTAACTCTGTTTTTGCTAAGGTCCTGAAATTGATCGATTCGTACCGAAATGAAACCAACTACACAGTGTGGACAGCGATCTCGAATTCTCTGTGCAAGCTGCAAATACTGGTTTCGCATACCACATTAACCGATAACTTCAACCGGTTCGGTGTGAGTTTGTACAAGCCCGTGGCTGAGCGTTTGGGATGGGACGCCAAAGAGGGAGAGGATCATCTCGATACCCTGCTTCGTAGCTTGGTATTGGTTCGTCTTGTTTCATTCCGCTGCTCGGAAACCATCGAAGAAGGCAAAAAGAGGTGAAGTGCCTGCGAATCCTGGCCAATCCTTGCAATCTTTTGACTCTCGTTTGCTTGCATTTCAGGTTTAGGGATCATGTTGATGGGGTCGCCACTCTTCCAGCTGACCTGAGATCGATTTGCTATAAATCCGTTCTTATGGACGGCGACGAATCGACTTTTGAAGAGATGCTTAAGTTGTATCGATCAACAGAACTGCACGAGGAGCAAGATCGAATCTCCCGTGCCCTGGGATGCATCGGGGATGTGAACATTCTTCGGAAAGTCGTCGACTTTGCTATGTCGGTAAGGCGATTTCACTTGACTCTCCCAATGATCAAGCATAACGTGGTTTTTTGTGATTTCCGATCCAGGGTGAAGTTCGGGCGCAGGATGCTGTGTTTATTGTGGTTGCTGTTGCGATAAATCCAAAAGGCCGCGACATGACATGGGCATACTTTAAGGAGAACTATCCAAAACTCTTGGAGCAATATCAGGTATGACCATAGTCAGAACATGGAATTTCTTATCACATGCATTTTTCCCATTTCCAGGGTGGATTCCTGTGGATTCGCCTGATCAAGTACTTAATTGAGAACTTTGCCTCGGAAGAAAAGGCCTTAGAAGTGGAGGACTTCTTTAAGAGCAGGGAATTCCCTGGCACCGAAAGAACAGTGTCGCAGAGCGTCGAAACAATCCGATTGAATGCCGCATGGCTGACACGTGATCAAGAATCTTTGACGGAATATCTAACTAAACAATGAGCAAATTAATCAATTGACAAAGCATTTCGTGTGTAATGCATAAAGTAATACGAGCGTGTATTATTTAATAGTTATATTTATTCCTAACAATGATTAAGCCAAAGTATCGTTTCAAAACACAATCATAACTGAATCCAGAAGAAACCGGGGTTGGTGCCACCGATGAGCGGGCCGCTGTTCGGCTCTTTTGACTTGATTGACTGCAGGTCGGTTTCAGCACACTTCTGCAAACCAATTGCAGCAGATTATACAAGACGTAGGAAAGTGACACTTAACAGATTTGCGACAGCATGTTCAAAGTTCTTTGACCACCATTGAGCCGCCTTTCAAACCACAGCCCAACCAGTCAATCGAAATGAACAAACTCAGTCTCATCAAATATCAACCCTGGCGAGCATCAGTGCGCCATTGCAAGCAAACAAGCAACAAAACAACAAAAAAAAAACCGCATTTTCACGCAGGACATCAATTTGAAAGCTTTAATTATCACATTTTCTTTCACATACGTACATTAATAGCCATACAATCGAATTTGTTTGAAAATAAAATAAATCAGAGTAACGAAAATATCTTTATTGCCCCCCGCAAAGATTAGACTATTTTACCGTAGCATTTATGATTCATTTTATATTTAGATGAAATAAATTTTAGTAAAATGAGATTGCCGATGCTCGTGTTGTTATTTAGGTCTGAGAACTGGAGGAACTGTCTAACTTGCTCGGAAGACGTTCGAAGATAAAGATGTCTCCCGCTGCTGCAGACAGGGTTGCGCCAGGGCAGCAACAAACAAGCTTCTCCACTTGTATGCGACTTCGGTGTCATCATTGAGCCCTCACAGCGACTAGTGAACCATCAAACAGTTTTTGCTTGAGGTGCAGGATAGATGTTTGGAGCAAGTAAAGTGCAGTCATCCAGAAAATGAACTACTCCAAAGCCCGTCGGGAACAATCGAGCCTATAGGTCTGTTTCCGACAGACTCCTTACTCCGAGCGTTGAGCCCTTTGACACAGGAGCTTCTGCTTTCCTCATAAACGTCGCCCGTTCCGAGGCGCTTGGGTCGTACTTTTAGCACGCCCGCAAGCACTGGGAAATGAAGATGTTGGACCGCGTCCATCTCTTTAGTAACGACGATCAGTATAACCTTAATAGAACATCATCCAAGATGAAGAAGAACTCCTTATTCGCCGTCTGTATGACCTTGCATGTGGTTGCCTTAAGACTCTCGTTTTGTGCCTCAATAGATGAGAGAATTTTCATGGGTGGGAGCACGAGGGTTTGTGGGAAGAACCCTAGGATTATGTGCGATTTTGGAAAAGATCCTTCTTCCACTAATGGCATATTTTGTCCCCTCTTGGTTCTGATTGCCTCTGAGATGCTTCTAATCCATTCTAGACAATGAGTCATCCCGTCTTGTGGCCATACGCCCTTGTTTCTCAGTTCGATAGAGACGTCGATGACTGCCTCTTGAAAGAGAGCCATCTGCCTTATCCAGGTTCGGCCATACGCCCTTGTTTCTCAGTTCGATAGAGACGTCGATGACTGCCTCTTGAAAGAGAGCCATCTGCCTTATCCAGGTTCCCAGCCTAGGCACCCATTCGGACAACACTAGACACTTGACTGAAAGTGGGAAAATCAGGTACGAGTCCTGCCTTGCATATCTTAACAGCCTCCTTTCGGTTATGATCCTCCGATCTCATCCTCTTGGCGCATATCATCGAAAATCGCCTCATTTCGACAGATTTGGACTCGACGAAACCGGCGTTATCCGCTATCTGGGTTGGCGTTAGTAGCAGGCACTGATTGGGCTCACTTGGCTCTGTAGGAGGCAAGAATTGGGACCACTTGGCTTGCCTTACTGCTCGTTTTTGTCAGTTTGGGCCAGAGATGAAGTGGTCTTTGCAAACTCTGTGGCAACGCGACTGGTCGCAACTGAGGTTGGTAAACTTACGGTGTCACCACTCTCATCTCTTTTTATATTGCAGGGAATTTTGAACCCCCAAGAGTAGTATCGCCGGAGACAGAACCCGATAAACATACGGTGCGATGGCATGAAGCCGAAGGCCGCCTAGTTTTTCGAAGATCGCATACCAAGGACGAAGCACTGTTTTAAAAGACTTCACAATAATTAGTTGACGTTAATTCAATTCAATTCTTAGCCCTTGGCGCAGAGATCTCCTCCATTATCTCTGCCTCGGCGTGTGCTATTCGACGATTGGATTTGAGACAAGAACAAAGTTGACCTGGGCAAGCTTGAGTTGTTGGACCTGCTGCACCACTTGTTGCTTCGTGGACGTCGAGCTGATGCAGTGAGTCGCCTTGTACCAGTTTCTCGACAGGGATCGCCCATATAACTTTACCCTACGAATTCGGAAATTGGTGGCCAGCCTAGTTATTTTGTATTGGTGCCTATTGCATTCACTACTCCTAGGTCTGACATTCGTACTGGTTTTCTCATTTAAACATGTACAGTGCCATCTAGTGATCAGTGGATAACGCTCTGCCCTGTTTGAGATTTTTTTTCCTCATAAGGTTGGCGAAACTGTCACATTGCCGTGACAGCAACAGCTGTCAGTGAATGTTTACCTAAAAAGAAATAACAAAAAGTTAAGCACAGTCCTTGAGTTGTATCATCTTTTACCGGCAATTTCGCAGAAATGAATACCCGACCAAAGCGTACTGATTCTGAGAAGGACATCCTGGAAATGCAACGTGCATTCCTCGCTGAGAAAGCCAAAAATCCCAGCTTTCAACCGGCGGCTGGCATTGTTAAACCTGAAAAGGGTAAGCCAATCCTTGACGTCCTTTAGATAGCGCCCTTAAGAAATAGTTCATTCTTTTAGTTCCCAAAAAGTCAATTTTTGCCAGAAATAGGGAAAAATTACAACCCACTACCAGAGTGAGTGATGCATCGCCGATTCCTGCACATGTGGATGAGGAGAAACGCGTAGAGGAACCTTCAATAACAAACATAGTTCTGGGCGATGTAGTGGAAAAGGAGTTCGTTTCACCGAAAGCAACCTCAAATGTTCCCGCCGAAGTGCCTTTTCCGAAAGTCGAAAGATCCACTTTCAGGGTAAAGATTGAAGAGGAGAAATTGTTGCATTCTAGGTCATGGATTTTGCATTTCAGAAAAGTGTGGAGGGCAAGAGCATCTTTGCGCTATCCCTTGAGGCTAAGAAAGGCAACCAGAAGAAGGACGAGTCAAGTGAAGACAGAAAGCGACAGCATGATGAAACGCCAATGGAGGTGGACTGCGAACCAATTGTGAAGAGTTCCAAAACCATATTCGGGGGACAAAGTTTCATTGTTGAGGATTCGAACACAGCGAACACGGTGCACAATGAGAACATGGAAATTCTTAGCAAAATGAAGGAGGAAGACATTCTCATTGAACGACAAAAAATTCTGGAGTCATTAGGTGCGTTGCCATCAAGCTTTTTATACTCGTTTGCCTCACAAGCTCCCACACGTTTGTTTGTGCAGATCCCGCGTTGCTGGAATTCATAGCAAAGAAACGCAAGGAGAAAATGTCGAATAAGTCGCAGCAGAACCCAGTGTGTGCGTCAAAACCTGAGGAAGTTCCGCCCCAGCTGCCCGAAGGCAATCCAGCCGTGGAATTGCTGAAACAAAGTTCTGCCGAGCAATGGATTCACTTTGACATTGTGGAAAAGGACAAATTGGAGTGGATGCGAGACATTCCACGGCAAGTCACAAAACTGAACGCTGCCGAACCATATGAAGCCAGATTCGACTGGAAGGGTGTTCTCCTTCCGTACTCCGAAGAGGAAAGCAGCGTGCCCAAGGATGACAGGGAATTGTACTTGCACGGAGATGAACCATTTCGACCTGGGTACACTCTGCAGGAACTCTTTCGCTTGGCCAGGTGAGCACTACACACGATCTCTGGCACTGACAGGATGATTATATTTACGGACTTATTTTAGATCGAATGTTATTCAACAGCGAGTGTCCGCGTTCACTGCTGTGGGGGGGATTCTAAGCATCTACCAGCAGGGATTCTACGACAGTGTCCTGGAGTTGCCAATCGCGAAAATATTCTTCCTTTTACGTTTTGGCTTGGACGAGAATGCCCCGGTGATACTGGAGGTTGTGTCGAAGTCATTGGCTTTGCTGTTCTATAACGAAACAGACGAAGTAATGCGTAAATTGAATTCACTCATGGTTCTGCTTCTCATCGCAAGTACATTTTAGACTTTGTTGGATTTCATTTATGAGAATGTCGGTTGCTATTGGCAGCCAATCCTCGCAGTGAGGGAGCCAGAAGAATCCGACGACCCAATGTCACTGGAAAATCTGCAAAGACAAATGCAGAACTTGCGGGTTACCACGTCCATAAAGGCCAATGTACAGGAATCGGAGGAGGAGAGCAAAGCATCGATGACCGACTTTCAGTTGGCCGAGACAGATTTAATTGAATGCTTACTCCGATCCAATATTATTCAGAGAATTTAGTAAGTTCGCTGAAAACTGAATCTTTGAAGGACCGCTGACTAGGGTTTCTTTCGTTTTTTCTCAGCTTCATTCTGACCAGCGTCAAGCCCGACAACAGCACTGTGACATCATGTCTGAAGTTGTTAATTCGAATAGCGCGTACAAGTAAGGACACTGCCGTTCAGATAATAAACTACGAAGACTTGATGAGGTTTTTGTTCACAAGCTTTTTACCTGGACTTCAAAGTGTTGGTAAGTCGTTACATAATATCCCCCAGACTGGTGGCAGTGCTAAGAATCAACGCTTTTAAGATACATCCCTTTCAAACCCTCCCTTCTACGACTACCCTCAACACCTGGTGTTGAAACTGTGCCGTGTGCTTATCTCGCAGTCGTTGTCTTGCGCCCTGAAACTGCTATCGATGAACATCGTTGATCGAATTCAGAATTATCTCTTCAATCAGGACGACATCAAGGTAGGCACACGAGAGACGAACATTTTGAAGCATTTTTTATTTATTTAAATTTACAGTCAAACATAATAAGAGTCCAGATTGAATCACTGAGAGTGTTCCGATGCCTGATGCTACTGCGTTCGGACACGACCCTTTACAGGTGAGTTTGACGCTCAAATTAACATTGAATGCTGCAAGGAAAGTTGATCACAATCAGAGCGGAGGATATGGCGGTTGGCTTACCTCCGGATCAGCGTCGAAGTAGCACTTCACGGTCAAATATGCTGTTTCACAGGGATCAGCTCCATCTAAAATGTGATACGTATTTGGTGGGCATGGAAGCAAACCGAAATGTTCATGAGCTTACGTTTCGTGCCACATATGTTCACCAGGTTGTTGATAATTTCATGCACTTCCGTTGGCAGAATGTCGATTATGTGTTCCAAATGAATTATATTTTCTTCATCTATCTGCAATGATAAAGAGGTTAAGATTGAGGTTAAGATTGAAAAAAGTTCTAAGTTCCATCAGATTGCTTATCCAGCGAGTCCGTGTAGATGCTCAAGAGGGAGCTTAAACACATGCCTTTCGACGTTTACTCAACATCGAGTATGCAGGGACTGCCGATAGATCTGAAAAGTTGCTTAGTGCGGAACGAAGAGTCCAGTCAAAAGAGTTGAAGTTACACTCTTTGTCCTGGACACGTGTTATTTGTCTTTGTTGTTGTTGGTTTTTTACTAGTTTTCTTCCTCTTGGTGTGGCGTTACAGTCCAGGGAGAACATGGGTCTCAAGCAACAAAGTCTAGCTGGCGTCATCGTTGACGAGCACTAATTTCATTCGACTGGAGTGAATGACAGTCCTCTTGTGTGCACCATCATAGAGTGTCAGATCTCTGTTGTCCCAATTGAACGCAATCGATGACTATTCATGAAGGCGCGTGACTAGACTCATGCCGAAGTGCTGCCCGTACAGTTCTTGGTTGAGTCTCCTCCAAATACTGTCAACGGAAACAGGACCGAAGATCACAGGCAGAACTTCGCTCTTGAAGAGGCCAATGAATTCGTCATTTCGCGCTGTGGAGCAAAAATAGGGTGATCCGATTCTCAACGTCAGCTTGGTCCTATTACTTAATTGCGTCTTGAGCCCATGCAAACAGTGGTTGGCGAGAGTTACTCTGCTTTTGACCACGCTACTGTTGCGAGGTAGACGAAGGCTCTGAAAGTTATTAAAGCTCATGTCTCAATATTGTGTATAATTTCAAGAAGATTTCGTTTCTCCTTCGTCCATCGCCAGACTCAGTTTAGCTGTTTCTGTCCCAGACGGCTCTCTGCGTTCTGCCAATCATGTCAATCTTATCTGCGACAGGCTCTGAATTATCATGCCTCTGGTGTGCAACCAGCAAAGCTATCCGAGATCTTCTCAAGAGCGGTGTTGAAGGAGTCACACGACAAAGGCATTATTGGCATTCAACGTGTCGGTGAATTCGCTACCGACGACTATGAAGCAGCGTGAATCCCCCACCGTCATCCTGACGAGTCAGAACTAGATCTGATGGTGGTCTGAACCCGTCTCCAACCACGCAGTTATTCGTTTGCCTTCACTCTTTTCTACCTTTGTACAACAAACAGATAACTAGCCTCAACTAGTCAGTCTGTACGCCACAATACCCCACAAATATAAAATCTACACACTCACCAAACCGGTAGTCTGGAACAGGCAGTGTATGTAGCACTGTAATTTTCTGTCATCGGGCAGGTTTCCATTTTGACTTTGTACAATGAGATCTGAAAAGATTTTGATAAATGCGCAGTCCTCGAAAGATCGCCCATTTTACCTTCTTCAACGCCAGTCTCGGATTGGCATTTGTTATGCAACCGCTCGGCATGCTTCTTAAGATGTTCGGGAACCTCAAGCTGGATAAGCAAACGTCTATGATCAGTACTCAATACAAACGATCGCATGACAAATATTCAACTTACACCAGAAATAAATGCAAATGCTCCAAAGAGCAATATCATCGAAATAAAACGTGTGCTTTCCATTCTGAGTAAACCGCTTGATGCGTTCGATCCGGCCAATGGAATGAAACTTAATGTAAAATACGATCTGCCTTGCTTTTTATTGGACTGGTATCGCCTCCTTACAGACGACATAGATTAACGCATCATTCATAATAGCTAATGGGAATAATTACCCTTTTTCCGAAGTGTCACGTGGTATTAGTACGTGCATCGTTCGCTTGACTTTGAAGTTATAATCAATTGTTTCAGAAAGTTTCTACCAGCCTTTCGTTACATGCTTGAGTGGCATCATCATCATGTTGTGTACGAAAAGGGCGGGTCCTATCTGTTGAGACAGCATGCGTCCGCTTTGCTTTGTGCCATTACAAGCGGCCCGAATGGCTTTGAAGTTAATTCCATTCTCGGGTCGTCGTTAGTCGATGTTTGTTGCAATTGGTTCTACAGAGCAACGCAATGCGGTGTGCAGGAGGTAAATCACATTTTCTGCAAGTAAAAATGTACTAAATTCTTGTCTTTTTAGTTCACCCAATCGACGCTGTTAACGTCATGCCTGGGAGCAGTTTCGTGGTTTGTCAAAAACAATGACATCGGCAAATTTCGAGAGTTTATTGATAAATATCTGAAGAACTTCTTGGAGTCAAGTTCTTTTGTGCAATTTGAGGAGCCCTTAAAGTAAGTTTAGATTCCCACATTTCCAATGAATGGAGCCACCATAACTAGTGAAATTTGAATGCACAGCAAGACCTCGATTCTGCTGCGCTCACAAGACGTCATTGATCGCCGACATGTATATCCTGCATTACCGAATGTTGGCGCGATACTGATGAATGACCATGGTCCTCAGATCGTCGTACCGCAGGCATACTGCGTTTACTTCCTCACAGCGCTTTGGAGACTTACCCAACAGACTTCTGAATCCGGCCATAGGACTCTGACCAACTGTCTGGTGCAAGTGCAGACCATTGAACCGATCGTGGAACTTCTAAAGCATCTCTCGAGGGGAATGAACACATATCTGACAACAAATTTCTTCGCCAAATGTGAACTGAAATTGTTGTTCCAACTCTTGTGCTTTGACAGCTTTAGAGAGTACGTCGGAAAGGAGATCATATTCCGCGGAGTGTACAACTTCCTTTGCGGCTTGTGTGCTGAGCACATTCCAGAGATTGAGCGGCTCTTCGAAAAAGTGATTTTCAACACTGGGTTCTTGACTAGTGAAAGTCAGGCGACTTTGGACAAGTGGAGGAATATGTTCCTGGAGGTTGTATATCCTCACTATGTTGTTGTGGTAAGGAATGGCATACGATTTTGAGGGGATTCTGTGTGACTGTGTTTTTCTTCGCTTACTGAAGTCTCCTACTGAAGTCTGTCTGTCGATGCCTTCGTCGCCGGTGCCCATACTGTCACGAGATTGGCCCTATTCTCAGCTAAAAATGATTCTGGAGGATTATGTCCACAATGTACATCAGAGCCCAGCAG
The DNA here is from genome assembly GCA_905231855.2 of Eristalis tenax. Taxonomy (NCBI): domain Eukaryota; kingdom Metazoa; phylum Arthropoda; class Insecta; order Diptera; family Syrphidae; genus Eristalis; species Eristalis tenax. The sequence goes on from HG993126.1 coordinate 32,667,819, forward strand.
CGCTTGTTTCAGGTAATTTTGAATGATTCGAAATTATGGAGAAATCTTCTTCAACTTAATCACTTGTTTTCAAGAACCCCTATTTTACCAAGTTTACTATGAAACGGGGTCTTTGTGCGAGCAAAACGAAGGAGTTTAAAGTCGAGGATAGATTGCATATTTCTTGGAAAACGTACAACGTTTTGTCCTTGCTCAGGTCTCTGAGAGAAATCACAACAACAATGACCAGGGTTTCAGGTTCCAACAAGTTGAAGTCACTGATTGTTGGACGTTGCGTCCTCAATTCGACTGTCAGGTTCCAGTTTTAAATCCCCACTTTTTACTAGTTTAAGATCAATAAGTGATGCAACCGCCGCACAGTGGTTCTCTTATAAGGGAGCCATGAACAAAATTCTGTAAAGCCGAGGCCAGAGTACCAATTTTAATGACATTTGGAACATATTACAAATGGGACGTCGGACCATGAAGGACCAAGATTTATTTCAGAGGATTTTTATGTCCATTGCCACTGTAGACCGGACATAACCTTGAAACTATGATGAAACTATCCGCATCCATAAATATCTTCAAACTGAAACAATTCCATTTTCTTTTTAAGGTGTCCTTTGTAGTATTCGTCGGGTCTTGGGTTTTGGCAAAGCAGTGGAATCGGTAAAGGGGTGCATTTGTCACTGAGCTGGCAGCACGGTCTGCTGCTTCGTTGGATTCCAGTATGACGGGGAATCCACACGAGCTTGAGTTTGTTGTCGAATCTAGGAAGTTGATTCTCTATTTGGTTAATCAACTCTACTGTGCTCTTTGGGTTGGCTGTGGCAATCAGAAATGAGAATAGACATACTATCGGTGTGTGATAGTTTTTCGTCGGTACTTTGCTGCTGTCTTGATTGCTTGAACGATACCGAAAGTCGCAGCTTTTAAGATTGATGTATCGGGTACATCCTTACATTACCCGTTTTATAGAGTCTCTGGTTTCGGAATGAATGCCACCATCACTACACAGAAATGCTTGAGGGTGACATCAAGCATACACAATAATAGATTTTATTCGTCTAAGTTTTGAACACACTTCCTGAACTGACAAACATATCCTCACCCATCAAGACTCTAACCTTAACTCCCTGCAAACTAACTCCCTTTCCCTAGCTTTAAGTTAACTTTCAGAGCTTTGTCACAGCTAGGCTCTTGTTTTCCTAAAGGACGTTGACTAAAAACATAGTGCCCTGCACTGCCTTCTTAATTGCCGCAGCTCCCGCTATGAACTGCCTGCGTAATATTGATTGACTTAAAACGTACGTTCGCTGGTCGATCAAGGTTTTTGTTCATTCAAGTTTGTGCAAGCCTTGCTGTAAGTGCAAGCCTTGCTGTAAGTGCAAGCCTTCCTGTGTGTGCATGCCTTGCTGTAAGTGCAAGCCTTGTTGTAAGTGCTGCTGTAAGTGCAAGCCTTCGACTCTCACTCGTCAGGAGTTATGTCCACGCATAACCAGGCGAGTTTTTGAACTGGTCCCAACCACCTCGTCCTGGGTCTGCCAAGCGATCGCCTACCTCTTGGAATTGCATTCAAGGTCCGCCTGGGAAATTGTGATGATGGGGAAATTTGTGCCACTCGACCGAACCATCAACTCATAGCTCTTTCCGTTCGCAGAAGTTGCTGCTCCACATTTAATTCACCGCGTACTACCGTGTTTCTCACCCATCTCGACAGCTTGTTTTCGCGATCTTATCCTTTCGGCCGTTACCCAAATTTCATGACATCATCATTCATAGCGCTAACTTCGCTTTGACACCATGCTTGGCCTTCCTTATTACAGATCCTCTAAGCCGTTTCAAAACCGACACAGCTTGACCCATCCTACAGTAAAGCTCAGCATTCTACTCCCATCACTCGTGAAGACCCCGACATACTTAAACGTCTCCACTTGTGAATCACCCCTGATTTGTCCACGTTAACCTTCCTCCTTGCATCAGCACATACGGCCACAAACCTAAAGAATGCGCGCTGGCGTTCCGGCTTTGAGCATGTGAGGATAACTAAGTCATCGGCAAAAAAATTACTTACTGTCAACTCTCCCAATTTGAAACATTTTTAATCTCGGCTGTGCTGCAACGTCCAATCCATTTATACGGAGAGGTGATGAGACGCAGCCTTGGCGAAGTCCAACGGCCACGGTGAAAGGTTAGCACCGAACACAGCAGCTACATTTGTTGTATAAAGACTGAATGGCACTCAAAAGAGGTTTCAATCAAATCCCCGTGGACCTCGGTCGTATGCCTTTTCCAAGTCTACAAAAAAGCTGAAGATCTGTTTGGCATACTGCCAGCCTTCTTAAGTACCGTTCTTAGAGTGAAAGCTGTTCGGTTTTACTTCTGCTGGGACGATAGGCGCTCCTGTAGTTGGAACAGTCTCGTATGTCCTCCTTGAAAAGAGGGACAATCACCCCAGTTTGCCATTAACCAGGTGTCTTAACGCGTTCCGTGGCCACGAGAGAGCCATCAAATTCCCTCTTTACCCATTACCTTAAGGAATTCTGATCGGATTTTGTCCACACCAATGCCTCCCTCGCAATTCTGATCGGATTTCGTCCACCAAAAAAAAAAAAACAACAATTAAATATTTGAAGGAATCTTAGACTAGCTTCCACCCTCCTTTAGGGCGACGTAAGTGCTTCTTGAGCCAATTTTTTCTCCAAAACACAAACTCGTCACCACGTACCTATTTTCTGATCTTCCTTCATTGCTTGTCATTTTTTTAGAACGCGAAGTAGTTCGAGTTACACTTTCATTTACCAGTCTGCTTGAAAACGAGTCGTTTCAAATAACATCCCCAACAGAGAAGCTAATGTACTTGATGATCACATTCATGGGACCCGACTCACAATTCTTGGATCCATCAATGAAGACACTACTCCAGGAGCATATTCGCAACTTCTACAAAGCAAGTTCCAATGTCAATTTCGAATTCGATCAAGTTTTTGAAGGTGAGTCCTTGCATCTATTCCTTCTACAAAGTCGTACAGGCTTACTCGATGTAATTTGAAAATTCGGCAGGAAAATGTAAATTCCAGAACCTCTACGCCCTGTTTGTTGACCACTTCCAAGCGGCAAGCTATGGCGACAATTTATTCAGCTCCATGGTCCTAGTACCCTTGGCACAAAAATACGACAATAAATGGCGTCGAATGGTTTGGTCGGAGCACGTCTCCGCCTTGAGGTATCTCAACTGTGACGAAAGTTTGGTGAGTTGCTTTATTTCGTTGTGCTTCAATCTAACCGTTTTCTTTGTGCTTAGCTAATTGGTGGCATCGATGCATATCTGAACCCGCCCGAAGAGGAGGAGTCCCTCATCAAGTGCTACACGACGGCTCTGCACATGAATCTTGTGCGTCCGAATAGTGTTGTGCACAGAATTGCTCAGCATCACGTGGACAAGTATAAAGAAAGGCATTCCAAACCAGAAAATGGAAAATAAATTTGTGAATAAAACGAGAATAAATTCTTTTAAACATTTTGTGGTTTTATAAGCTGTCCGACTTGGCTTAAGGGTCAGGGTCAGGTTGGACTCGCCTACTTCTTGCAATCCTACTTAGTTTAACTATTTACTTATGTCTGAACGTTGCCCGCACATCATCGCCTTTGATTAATCGAAAGATAATTTCAATTTCTTGAAAGTTATGGACTAGGTCTTATCCCAGTGTTCTGTGTCTCAACTGAGGACAGAGACTGGGGCTCCGACAGAGGTAGCGAGGAGTGTCGTCTCTTTCCTCTTCATCAGAGCTTCGCCAAATGTAATTATTGGCGTGTATTGATACTTCGTATGATTGGGACGGAAGTGTTCCAAGAACACCGAATTTTTGCCGTACTCAAGGAGCCGTTGGTTTTTGCCTCTCAGCCAAGGTATTCGAGTCACAAAATTAAAAGATCGCTGATGTGGGTTTCCGAAGCAGATTTTCTCGTTCATCACTGCCTTCAAGTGGAGTCCTACCGACCCATGCTTCTCGTTCGAGCAAAACATCTGCTGACCAACTTGGCGTAGGAGACTGGAAACAGCTAGCTAGATACCGAGCTGGTTGGAGGGGCTCAGGTCCTCCCCGCCGAAGGTTTTTCGTGTCAAGCTTGTCTTTTGCCCGACAGGGGCAAGTGGCTTTTGAACGCCATTATGAACGTGGGTACAGATGGGACACATGTAGTGGGGCCGGATTCTACTCGGAAGCCTAACACAAACAGGAATCACTTAGACTCCCTGACATGTGCTGTGCTGTGTCTGCAACTGAGAAAGCAGCCAGGCGCTTTCAAACAGCCGAAGTCAATAGGATCCTGTCGATGAGGTCAAGGGCTGTTATGGACTGCAGCGACTCACTAAGGTCCATCAGTCCGGGGCCACAGTTCAATAGCAGAGAACCAAAGAGCGGACGAATTGGCCAGAAAGGGGTCTCAAATCCCAAGCAAACACATTACAACCACCGAATAGTGTATTATAGTGGACCTGTCGATGAGATCAAAGGATGTTATGGACTGCAGCGACTCACTAAGGTCTATCAGTCACCATAAGGTTGGGTTCAGGGCCACAGTTCAATAGCAGGGAACCAGAGAGCGGACGAATTGGCCAGACAGGGGTCTGAAATCCCAAGCGAACACGTTACATCCACCGATGAGTGTATTATACTTGACCATGACCGTCAAAAGACAAAATCCAACATGGCCAGAGCTTGACAATGTCAAAACAAAGAAGCTTCTAGCGTTGGTCCGCAACTCCAACATGGCCAGAGCTTGACAATGGCAAGCGTTGGTCCGTAACTAGTTCCATATTCCCGTCGGAGTGACCACAGGACACTGGAATGCGAACGAGAATCCAGCAATCTCTGCGGCGACGAGGAAGAAACCGAGACGATCCAACATCTGCTCTGCCACTGTCCAGCTCTCCAGAATCGGCGTCTCTTCACTGAGACTGCGGACTAAGCGAATGCAGATATATCGGATCTTCTAAGATTCGTATAGAGCACGGGGTGGTTTAAGCCATCACAGAAAGTGTACTCCGCAAATGAAGGGATGCACAATGGGCCCTAAGGTCTCCGAGTGGAAGTGACGTTCAATCATCACACTCCCCTTCCTAAACCTAACCTAACCTGTGCTCATCAGGAGGCATTAGCTTTGTACGAATGGATTCATGGTAAAGATCCAGTCCCAGGAATCAAGTTTCAACAGTAAAACAAAATGGAGGATCAGTTATGGTGTGGGGTAGGCAATAGATGAACATGAATGTCTTGGAGTGGCCAGCGCAGGCTCCCGATAGAGACATTATTGTGGGAAGATCGAGCAATTCTCTGAGACCTCTAGACGCAGGGAAGTAATGCCAACATCTGAGAAAATGCCCTGTCTAATCCAAAAGTCGGGCGGGATCTGGACTACCGTCAGCTTTTCATCGACACTAATTCTGTAGGAAGCTGTAATAGGGCAGCCATTGACAATGTAATCAAGCGCACTCCATGCAGCTCACTAAGTGTGAATCCAATCATGTCATACGGTCCATAAACATTTTAAAACCATATAAAATAGCAACAACCGATGGCATCTTCCCTGTGGAGCTTCAAACGGTCGCAGACCTCTTTTCTATGTCGGCACTGGGCACTGGGTGCCTCATTATTAAACAGGCATGGCATGCTGTCGATTCAAACCGCTCGTAGCGTAGCCCGACCAAAAGAGTAGGCGGAATCTTAAGCCCTTGGTGCCATTGGAACAGACGCCTCAAGATTTGGCCACCCTTACAATGACTTCTGCATAAGCTGCAGCGACATGGAGGGCGAAGAAACTATTGTACATCTTCTGTGCAATTGTAGAAGAAGTCCCATTCATTCATCTCCACCGCTTTGCCAAAAGCGCTAACTGGTTCCGATTGCCTTTGCTCGGTAGCGTAAGTAATATGCGCCATTGACAGTTACATAATATGTTGCATTGAGGTCTAGAAGCTTGCAATCAGAAATAAAGTATGATAGAGACGCCCAACTTCTACCTCTCTTGCCCCTTAAAATTGTTGACAACCATTTTTAATATCGCTTTCCAAAGCCAAATTGACTAATCAGACGAATTTTTTCTGTGCATGGCCATTGAATTGTGTGCGTTGAAAGACGACGCAACGCAGCAACGCACTATTGAGTTCCAGGCATGGTGGGCAGTGTTTAAAAAAACACGCATAAAAACCTGACATGATTAAAATAGAAATTTATTTGCCAAAGATATTGAAGAATCGGAAATAAAAATGAATGTGAAAAAAATCGTCAAATATTTCAAGTACCATCATTTGCCACAAGCAAAGTACAAGGAAGCTGGTGGGAAAGCACTTGTTCTACCTCAAGATGTACGTTGGAATACATTAGCAGATTGTATCGAATCATATGTCAACTGGCACTGTCTTGTCAAAGTATGCAGCGAGCAAAGGTCTGTATTAGAATTGCCAATTGTGAAGAAAGTCCAAGAGGAGTTCAAGGAAAATGTGGAAAACTATACGAAAAAGCTGCAAAAAAGTAGCAAGAGCTCTCGATCCCATTCAGAAAGATATGTGCGTCCTAAGCGAATGCACACACATATGGAAAGATCTCCTCTCATCGGACTGGTAGCCGGAAGAAGTAGACAAACTTAAAGCAAGATTTAAAGCTGGAATGACACCTGCACATTTCGCTGCTTATATACTAGACCCTAAGTATAAAGGTGAAGGACTGTCAGATGAGGAGGACACAATGGGCATGGAGTTCATGGATTCAAGATGTCCACAATCAATGAAAGATGTCCTGGCGTACCGTGCAAGGAGTTTCCCATTTTTGGGTACATGCTTAAGAAAGAACTTGTCATGAATACGCATGTGTCAGTGTGGTGGAAATCACTGAGCAGTAAACTGGATTCAGGGATGCTCGATATCACAGCAACTGCGTCTTCCGCAGGAATTGGTGGTGCATTCCAAATTAAGAAACAGACTTGGGACTGTAAAGGCAGCTAAATTGGTGACAATAATGAGGGCTCTCAATCAACACAGCTTACTTGAGAGACTAGAGTTCGAAGTTTGACTTAGTTTAAGTTTCGAATACGTTTTCATAGTAATAAATTGAAAACTCATTTTTTCTGTCAATATTTATGTACACATTTGTTTTAAAACATGTTTAAAACAAAGCAATTTAAACAATTATAAAGAAATAATAAAAAACTTGTTTTTTTTTTTCTTTTTTTAAAAAAACATGTTTTTTTTTCCCAACCCTGGTTTCAGGCATCACTCATCACTCATGCCTCCTGGTTTGATCGGGCTTGGACCTACTTGCCCTTTCTTACATTCTTTGAGTCAGTTACTCGGTTGACTTGGTTATTTTCATTTCAACCTAGTCAATCGATCCCAGTAGGCATTCTCTACTCGTTCGTCATTAAGAACTTGTTCCGTTCTCAATACACCGTACGAGTCCTTGCGCCTTTTCCAAAGAACAAAAACCCCACGTTTCCATTGACATTCAGCCCACATTTTCCCCCTACAACTACTAAAGTTATCGTTAATTATCGTTAGTCGTAATAAAACATTGCGTACCTTAGCTTGCTTTGAGAATGCACATCAATGACGATATTAATTGAGCCAGTATGTTCAAACACCAACGTTGGTTGGGTCGTGGGAGGGAAGTAGCACGAGTGTTTACCAAGAAAACGTTCCAACGGCTTAAATATGCGTAATTACACAGACGATTTGACATGTAAAGGACGTCTGATTGAGTTCTTTATGTAATTGCCGGCTGCATTGTTATCGGTGGACACACAGATGTGCAGGTATTGCACGAGTTAATTGCCATTGTAATGCACTTGAAATAATGAGCTAATGCTGTGTGGGATTGCCTTGTAAATTGATAACAACGCTGTCAAAGTGATTATACACATCAAATGGGCAGTTCTCGTTTAATAAAAACCGTTCCATTCTGTGGGTGTTGAGGGTGCATTTAGACAGGTCGTCGTTGTGGAACTAAATGGATAAGTAATTATTCATTAATTGTGTGGCAACGCGAATGTTTGAACACATTCAGTTGAGGCTATGCCATGATTCATGAACCGATATAAACATTCGCGATGCTCTAAACTTGCCACTGACATTGCAGCACTCTCACTCAGTTGTTAGGTTGGGACTGGAGTCTAGCAGTTAGGTGGTAAGCGGATCAAAATTTCTCTTGCGGTCGGAGCTTGATTGCTTTGCTCAGCAATACGCTGCATGCTGCACCTTGAGGTGGCGCGAGAGACCACTGCCGGACTAAATCACGCACGTAAGAGGCTCTTAATTTTGCTCATTCATATTCACTTACTTACTTATCAGGCCTTCAATCCATGAAGGGTCTGAGCCTAAGCAGTAGCAACTTTCCATAGTCGACGGGCTTGGGCACACTGCCTCAGGTCATTAAGAGCAAGCTGCACTGCGTCCACGATCAGTCTTTCTCTCCTTCTCGAACTACGTGGCATTGGTATGGTATCCATGCGGTCAATAGTCGACGAATTTTTGCCTTCGGACGTAAGCTTTACAGCCCGTAGAGCTTGCTATTATGTATTCCCTTTCCAGGCAAACAGAACCATATACCCGAAGTAGAATGCTTCTTTCGAAGGCTCGAATTGTTTGCTTGTTCGCCTTCGTTGGTCTTTACATAGCAGAACTTGTAAAATAATACCCACATCACAAAGTCGAGTTCGCGCGGTCGTGCTCTGACATTTTAAGTGGGATACACGTAAATCCATTGAACAAGGCACAATGAAGCGGTTGCGCTTTGATAGTTCACAGACCGTGATATCGTATGCGCGAGCACAAATCTCTAGGGAGACCTACTTCCACAAACTCGCGCTTTTGACAGTTGTGAAACTTTTTTCTTTTATTTACTCGTGATTTTCCATTGCTGGCAGGCTGAGACAACTAAAGGGTGATTTTTTAGAAGCTATAGGAAAGTTTTAAAAAAAAAAAAAAACACCTAAGATTCAGAAAAGTGCATGAAATATTTATTTGAATCGATAGTACGGTCCATATAATTTAATGTTTGAAGATTATTTCATGCCAATGTTGACCTTGACTGCGCCTCAAATGGTCCATCCGCTTAGTCCAATTTTGGCATGCTCTTTCCAACATTTCGGCCGGTATCTCACGAATAAATGTTGTCAATCCAATGTTGTCTTGCAATGCGTCAATTGAAGCGGGCTTGTCTGTATAGACATGGGCTTTAACATAGCCCCACAAAAAATAGTCCAAGGGCGTTAAATCGCACGATCTAGGCGGCCAATTGACCGGTCCCGAACGTGAAATAAAATGTTCACCGAACTCGCCTCTCAATAAGTCCATTGTTGCACGTGCTGTGTGGCATGTGGCACCGTCTTGTTGAAACCACATGTCATGCAATTCAAGCTCTTGCATTTTGGGCAAACAAAAGTTGGATATCATCTCACGGTAGCGCTCACCATTCACAGTTACGTTACGATTCGCATCATCTTTGAAGAAGTACGGTCCAATGATGCCACCAGCCCATAAACCGCACCAAACTGTGACTTTTTCTGGATGCATTGGTAGCTCTTGCAATGCTTCTGGCTGATATTCACTCCAAAATCGACAATTCTGCTTATTTACGTACCCATTGAGCCAGAAATGAGCTTCATCGCTTAACACAATTTTTGAATTTTGAACAAATTTGAACTTTCTTAACAGAGCACGCATTTTGATAATAAAATTCAATAATTTGCAAGCGTTGTTCGTTTGTAAGACGATTCGTGGTTAAATTATAGAACAAACTGAAGATGTTTGACAGTGAAACAAAACACGAAACGTGCGTCAGCTGTTTAAACCAGTGTTGCCAAAAAGATAATTGCTAAAAAATCGCACCTTTCTTTGTGATTTGGAAAAGTGAACTTTGACATTACATTCTCCTAAGAAGCCTTTCAAAGCACGACCCCGCGAACGCGAATTTGTCATTTTTACGTAAGTGTTATGGTTGGTCCTTTGAGATGATCAATCCAAGTTTTTTCGACAAATCGAAGTATCACCGGTTGCCAATGGAGATTCCACGCCTGTTCCCTACAAGGATGTCATTTGAGCAGTTCCCAATTGGGTCGAGGTAGACCAACTTCGTTTTTACGTCAAAATTGTAGGTCCAGGTAGACCACCTTCTTTCTTACGTCAAAATTTTAGACGCTGATCGTGATGTTTTGTCCCATTTGGTGTGGGACGGAGCGATTTTTGATCGATGGTGTATTAAATTTTCTTTTGCCTCATTGACAGCTCTTTCCCGTCCTTCAATCGGCTTCAAATTTTCGACTACAACAATCTGGGCGTGTGCGAGTCATCTGCGTAAACCGGCAGTTAAACATGACGTGCGTGTTAACAAGTGCCCCGCACTAACTTCTCCAAAATGAGATTGAAGAAATCACATGACAGCGCATTTCCGTGCCGAAATGCGGTGCAAGTCCTTGAGTCGATATGCATGGTGCATCGCATATGGGTTAGAGGATGCATTTTCCCGACCGAAATCGGAGCCTTTTCAAATTGCAGGCAGAAATGAAGTATACGCTCTCTCTATAATACTTCATTTCATACATGTTGTAAAAAATGCATCAATAAGTGCCAAGAAGCCTCCCAAATTCGTCGTTGGGCTAGGGGTCAGCTAGCTGCTGTGAAGTTGGGCTGTGAAGTCGGGCATCTCTAAAGTACTTCATTTCTGATATATACCCTACCCAGCAGGTGGCTGTACAAAAGTTGTGCATTTGTAACTTTACTTGTAACAAAATTGTTTATTTGGTGATTTAATGCAAAATTGAAATAAATAACAACTATTATCTGCCGTCGTCTCGCCAGGAACGTAACTCGGGCTGTGCATTGTCCGTCAGTAAATTGGTAAGTTTAGGTTAGCTTGCGTTGAAGTGACTGACTGCTGCCAAGCAAAGTCCCACCGTGTTACCACGCGGATCTTAGAGTGCCCATTCAGCAAACGTGTGATTTGAATGTCGCTCAGTTCAGCCGGATTATCAAAGAAGTCGGCCCCCAGAAGTCTGAATCTATGGGATGAGAGAGCACTGCGGCTATGAAATGGCTTCTTCTTCGTCCTCGTCCATGCAGCTTCAACAGAAATCATTATAGGGAAGGCCCAGTCTAGAGGCGTGAGTGCCGATGGCACAAAGCTCTTTTCAAACACCAAAGAGAGATCTGCTTAATCTGATCAAGCTAAGCGATCGTTTGGGATCGATCATAGGCCAGAGTTGTTTGGTGATGAGGCATCCTGTGCCTGATGTCCATCCGCGGTTTGTTTGAGCAAGCGTTTCAAGCTTCAGCAGATGCTCAGTAGTAGCGATAGGCATGGAGGTTGGATCTCCAACCGGAGAGGGTACAAAATTTGCGCCCTTTCTAGCGAGTTCGTCCGCTTCGCAATTCTCCAGAATGTCACAGTGTACCGGCACTCACATAAGATGGATGTTAAAATACTTGGCCAGCTCGTTAAGAGATATGCGGCAATTGAAGGAAGTCTTGGAGTTGAAAGTGAGAGATTTGTTCGCTGCCTGGAAATCGGAACAGATGACAACATCTGTGCTGTTTAAACCATGACAGAATTTTCTTAACCGCTATAGTTTCCGTTTGAAAGACGCTACAGAGATTTGGTAGACGTAGAGAATGATTCTTGGAACTGGTGTCCACCCCCACAACTATATCCATCCTCGACCGATCTGTGAACATTCGCAGTGGACCGTCCAGCGGCTGGTGATCAGACTCCCAGTAAGAGTGGAGTACTGAGTGGTATGCTGGTTGAGACAATTTTCTCGAAGAGGAGAGTAGGTATAGTGAGGTATGTGTCAATGGGTATTGAGCTATACCTGCGTAGGATCGTCGAATGTCCAGACCGGAGTTCCTTCTAGCTATTCACCGATCATAATCCAATCGCCGTACTCGCTGCTGTTTGCTTGCCAATTAGTTGTAGCGGTGGCAGGTTAAGAAGTATGTTTAGTGCTTGCGGAGGAGGTAGTCTTTAACGTTCCACTAATGCATACGGACGGCATCCTCTGCGCTCTAGCGGGTGGTATGAGGTTGATTTCATTTTCGATTGCGGTCCACGAAGTTGCGACGCCATACAACAGTATGGGCGACTTATATAAAAAGCCAGTAAACCATTGGGGGCTGTAGTCTCCATTGGCCCCTTTCGCAGCAGTAAAGAGTGGTGGAGGCCTTCGTGACACCTTCCTGGACATTCAACTTCCAGCTTTACTTTGTGTCTAGCATAAGACCTACGAATTTTGCACTCCCATTCATCAATAAGGTGGTGGAGGGTAAAGTAAGCTTACTGTCTGTGAAACCCTACAACGATCTCCGTGAATAAACAAGCAACCTACAAAAGTAAGCGTGAGAAAACAAGCGCTTGTTCTATTCATGTTCAGTGGAGTCGATAAGAGTTCTGAATAAAGCTTTTATTTAAAACATGTGAGAGTTTTCACATTTTTTTACAGACGAATGAATAATGATTATTTTACATTCTTGACCAAGCAAGGGTCAATCCAATATCCAAGTCATCCCTTGACACCCACAACCGCTGTCGTTGCAGAGCTTAGCGCCCATTGCTATCTTGACCTCTCAAGTCTATCGTGTCGCTCAAATTGAAATTATTTCATGCATTCATTAAATTCACCTAAACGCCGCTCGTTGTCTATTTCAAAGATCAAAAGACGTGCCAATTAGGAGTCGCTCTATAAAAGTGATTAATTAAAACTGTAATTGAGAGGCACATTCCTGTCTTAACCTCACGACATGGATGAGTGGACGCATGCTGTGTAATTTTAGGTTATTTTGTATTAAGTTTCATTGAAGACTGTGGATTAAATAATTTTTGTTTTTTTCGGTAACAGAAAAGAGTTTAAAAATAAATTCTGTAATAAAGGTTGATTTTGAACAGACATGAGTTCTAGAGATAGCCGGCTCTACCTCTCTTTCCGCTCAACATTTTTGACAACTTTTTTATATATTTCTGAAGCCATCAGAGAACGGCATTAGGTTAGGTTAGGTATACGGGTTGATGCGGTGGGGCTGCGCCACTCTGAGGTCCTGTTGGACCCATTGTGATACCCATGGGATGAACCTTCCTCGTCGTCGTCTTACTCGTTTTGCTGCTGGTGTTGTTGTGAATATCTGCCGATCTGGATTGTGCAGCTAAACGAAAGAACATAACACGTCCCATATCACGTGTGTCTTCAAGATGTCGTACATTGTTTTAACCTTCCAGCCAACCAGAGATCCTTATGAACCTGCAAAGAGATTTAAAAAGTATATCTGATGTGTTATGAAGGTCATGGAAGAAAAATTCTTTGTCTCACGAGGCAGAGACTAGGGCATCGACAAAGATGGTGGGATGTATCCTCAATCTCCTGTTCGTCCCCACAGCCTCTGCATATGGTGTGTCATGGGTAAGTCCCATTTTGTGTTCATGGTATTTCAAATGGTTATGACCAGTTATAGCTCTGACTTCCATCTGTATTGGAGGAGAGTGGGGTCGAGAGGTCTCGCATGTGGGAAGAGAACTCCACTCCATGATTTTCATGTCCACCTTCCTCTTGATGTCAGATAGAGGTGGGTTGAACCATGGGATTGCCTGGATTCGGCCCCTTTCCTGGAAAGTTCGTCTGCCACTTCGTTGTCGGCTATATCCCTATGACCTGGGACCCGGCATGGAGTGATCGAATGCTGTGTGCCAAGAACCTTGAGCTCTTCGCTACAGCTTGCGACTAGCTTGGACTTGGTTTCTGTAGCCGAAATTGCTACAGTATTGGAATTTTACCTTCATTGGATATACCTCCATTTAGGAAGGTAATATCAGCCGGTGGTATTTCCAGCAATGATATCATTTTGACCATGATCATGAGCAAGGACCTCGGCTTGAAAAACACTGCCTCAATCAGGTAGACTGATAGAGCAGCGCATGTATAACAATTCGGAGAAGATGCCCGCGGCTGTGCCTTCTTCCATCTTTGACCCGTCCGTGTAGACATGTATGGATGTCGGGTCATTGATGGGTCCATTACTGCTCCACTCCTCCCTTGTTGGGAACTTACAACTGAAAGGTATTTCGAAGTCAAGGGAGGCGAAGGCGTAGTCGCTTTCTACTGGTTTCTATATGAAGTCTAACTAGAATACACGCATGACCATTGGGACTAGGGTGCCAGTTTTTGGATTCGATCGTCCTTATGGCACTCTTTGTCATCTACGGTCAAGTGGAAGAAGATCCATTAGTAGACATTGTCCCTGTCACGACAGCATTCACTTTATTTCGTGAATAACTGTCAAAAATTCATGTACAACAGCAGAAGCCTCTCCAATTCGTCGACAGCACTTCATTTCTGATCTTGACCCACTAAAAATCAAAGCAACTGCAACTCGCTTTTTTGAAAACTTGTGACATATCTAAAAACGTCACGACGCAAAAAGCACTGCTAACATGAGGAAATTTCTGCATGCATGCCTTTATCGATTTTAACCAAACTTCACACAAACCATACACGGACTAATGCCAAAGATGTGTGAAAGTTTGGTTGCAATCGGTAAATGCGTTAAGGCGTGAATCGGCGACAAATCATTTGCGGCTCAATTCTTATGCAAATAAAAACTGCTTCTTGTGTTCAGTGACGAAGCTCATTTTTGGCTCAATGGGTACGTAAATAAGCAGAATTGTCGATTTTGGAGTGAATATCAGCCAGAAGCATTGCAAGAGCTACCAATGCATCCAGAAAAAGTCACAGTTTGGTGCGGTTTATGGGCTGGTGGCATCATTGGACCGTACTTCTTCAAAGATGATGCGAATCGTAACGTAACTGTGAATGGTGAGCGCTACCTTGAGATGATATCCAAAATGCAAGAGCTTGACTTGCATGACATGTGGCTTCAACAAGACGGTGCCACATGCCACACAGCACGCGCAACAATGGACTTATTGAGAGGCAAGTTCGGTGAACATTTTATTTCACGTTCGGGACCGGTCAATTGGCCGCCTAGATCGTGCGATTTAACGCCCTTGGACTATGTTTTGTGGGGCCATGTTAAAGCTCGTGTCTATACAGACAAGCCCGCTTCAATTGACGCATTGGAAGACAACATTGAAGCATTTATTCGTGAGATACCGGCCGAAATGTTGGTAAGAGTATGCCAAAATTGGACTAAGCGGATGGACCATTTGAGGCGCAGTCAAGGTCAACATTGGCATGAAATAATCTTCAAACATTAAATTATATGGACCGTACTATCGATTCAAAAAAAGATTTCATGCATTTTTCTGAATTTTCTGTGTTTTTTTTTTTTGAAAAACTTTCCTATAGCTTTTAAAAAATCCCCATACCATTTTATTTGCTTCGTTTTGTGTGAATAAACATTTCATTTTCAAACTAAATTTCCAATGAACATAATGACATTATTACTTCCGACAGGTATTCTCCTAGTTTCGATAATAGTTCTCAAACTAAATCTTGTCAACGCTACGGAATGGACCATTTTGACTACTTCCTCTTGTGAAAGTTTTGATCGCTTGGTAAATGCCAACGGTGCTCTTGAATTCAATTCGACAGCCCTGTACTGGTCCTCCGAGAACCCATCTGTTGGTAATCGTTTGAATAATGGCAACTACAACCTTTCCTGCAACTAAATAAATTAACGCGGCAAAACTTTAAGGCACCTCCTCGTCAATTGTTCACCTCCGGAGGACAGAGCGACGCCCAGACTGATTGTGTCTTGCGCCAACGAGATGTTGCCATCAATCATTTAGTTCGAACAGAACAAAAAAACAACAACACTGCTTCCATTTCAGGTACCTACTCAACGCAACGTAATCGACTCATGCCTCAGGCTTTAATTAAATAACTTTTCGGGAAGTTTACCTGAACTTTTTGATGGATATTCATACAGTATTTGAGGATACCACTCCATCGAGCTGCGGGGGGGCATATTTATCGATCCTGATTAGTCCTGGTTGTGCATGGTACACGTTTAATAAGCCGGAATATTTGGTCCATCAATAGATAGATGTTGGGTGTGCTCTCGTTTTGCGATAAGGCGATTAGGAGAGTATACGGCACAACAGGCTTTCCTTTTATGCGTGGTATTAAATCAATTTGCGTGCTTTACAACTGGCAACTGAGTCGATGGAAACGAATAATGAATTCGTCAGAAATCACTTCGATGTCTGAGGCAGACGTAAGCTATCTCTTGGCGAATACTTAAACGATTCGAGTCGGAGGAAGAGCGTGAAGCGGAAAATACATAATTTGCAAGAAAACGGCGAAACGCGGAATGTGCTGTGCAGTCGTGAGGTGTGTCCTCTTTAACGCAGCTATTTGTGCTGCCGTTCTGGATATTGAAGGCGGTTAGAGAGTTTTTTTTTACAGAGAGTCCAGTCTGGGACTTGTGGAGGGCTAAGCCTGGAGATGATGGAGGAAGAGATATTCGTTTTTCCAGTGGAAAACTCCCAGTCCATGGCAGTTGACCTCAGATTTTGACAATTGTGCTGTCAAATCACGCATACCACCTTGTTAGGAGTACAGAGCAACGCAAGGCGGGAGTAAAGCTCACACGTATTCACAGACGCCTGTCTGCGAAAAGGTTATGAAAAACGCTGTCAGATGAATCTGAGGGGCAAGAAACGTAGAAGAGACACATCTCTTCTCGCTCGATTAAAAACCCGTTGTTGTGGAAGCGCAAGCAAATTGCCTTGGATCAACGGACGGACATACACCGACGACACAGCTCCTGTAAGAAGAAGAAAAGTCTGTACTCTTGGGACCACTTATCAATTGGAAGCCATCCTCACGCAGTACACGGTGAATATTGCGGAAACACGCTGAAAAAAAAAAAAACAGTGCGACACATTCTACAGCTGCCACAAACTGTTGCACGTATTGGGCTCTGGATTCGACGTCGACTTCAAACCAATAATTGATCGCATGGCTGTGTCAAGGCAGATTTCTACAACATCAGACTTATACGTGCACACGGTCTCTAAAGGTCTGTCTCTTAAAAGAGGACTTCATGGACCTCTTGGGCGGTCTAGAGAGCCTGAGTACGATCTTGAGCTCGTTCTTAGGAGCTGCTCCGGAGTGATTGGTAAGCACGGTCTCCAAAATAGGGGCTTCCGACTCACAGACTTTGCAACAGTACTTAATCCACACAGCAACCTGGCGATCGGCAGCCAGTCAAACCATCATTGACCCAAGCTATGAGTGAAATATCCAGGATGTACGAACATTGAGGGGAATAAGCAACGTCTGAGCAGCTCGACAGTCTGAAATAACAATGCTGTACCAGGACCAACAAAGTTTCAACAGAGTTTTGGAATTACACTTCTGACCCCATATTGCCAGAGTCTACGACGAGCAACTAAGGGGCATACTGAAAGAGTTTCGCACTAGAAGACGCCAGAAGAAGAAGCGTCTTCGACTTTAGAAAAGGTCCCTGGCAACCTCCGACATCAAGAAGACCGAAGAGTCTAGGGGTTTGTCAGTAGCCTTCAGGAAAGAGCTCAAAGGCTATTCGAAATTATGTGACTAATCTTGGTGCCAATATGAAGGAAATTATCGATATATTTAAGCACCTACAACAGCTGCTGAAAGAGTGGGACCAGGAGAGAGTGATAAGGAGGGAAACAGCTGCTGTACCAACTACAGCCAATAAACAAGTCCTCCCGCCGACCAATGAAGAAGAAGGCATAGCTATCAAAAAGCTGAGGTACCAAAGAACCACAGGCCCAGTTGTTCAACCATAAGAGCACTTCAAGGCCGGTGGCGGTGTTCCAGAATTATCTGAAGCATTGGGGGAAACATAAAGCATGCTCGACGATTGGAATATCAGCTCATCCAACCATAAAATGGGGATCCCTAACTCAAGCGCCGCGCCTTAAAACCTGTGCAGCGTAGTGTGTGAACGTCCTTGTACCTTGCACTATTCGGCACCATAGGAGAGAGGTTTCCGGCCCGTTCCCGATGCCTTTTGGAATACAAAACCAGATTTCGACAAGGTCGTGTGATTTCTTCGTTCATTTACTTGAGAAATTAGTGCGACGAGAAGCTGTAAACCCAGAATGCACTATCTTCCGCAAATTAGTCTAAATATTGGGTACGCAGATGACATCGACTTAATAGCGGCTTGCCAACATGCCGCCATTACTTGCATGGACATTGAAGCAATATTTGGGTGCCACATTCCACAAGCCAGACAATGACTAAGACGGACCATAAAATGAAAGCCAAGGGATTGAAGTCTGGGCTACTGGATGGCCATTCATCCGAGAAAATTAAGCTTGGAACGCTATTTTTTAGCCATGTTTGTGAGTGGCTTGTTAAGCGGTCAACGATTTCATTTTTCTCCTTAAAAGCCTCGTCAAAGTTCTCTGAAATAATCGTTTGGTACATTTTTGGCTTTTTCCAAGAATTGGAGATTGATGAATGGCGAGTCAATCACAAGTGACTCCCCAACAAACCATCAAAGAGGCGGAAATGGGGTCAGTTAAACTCTCGTAATGAGTTCATACGCAGGCCGGGACGACCGAGGGTAAATTATCATTATCTTCATCTTCTTACCCGCATGACTCGTTAAACGGAACGCAAGTGTAAAGCATGCACTAGAGACCCAAGGGGTAAAGCACGCACTAGCGATCTTCAGTCGAATTGATCCTCCGCCATGGACTCTAACTCATCAGGAGTTATGCCTAAGCGTAACCGTGCGAGTTTTTCTACTTGATGGTCGCCTACTTGATGCAATCTCAAAGCCCACCTCGGAAGTCGGAAGAAAGCCGCTGCTCAATGTTGGGATCCTCGCGCACAGCCGTGTTTCTCACCCTATCCCGTCGAGTAATTCCCACAACAGCACGGAGAAATCTCATCTCAGCAGCTTGTGTTCGGTCATTCTTATTCTTTCGGCCCAAATTTCATGGCCATAGCTGAGAGGTGGAATAAATACAGAGTTGAAAACTTTGACACAGATATTCGAAGCTGTTGCAAAACCGACACAGCTTAGCCAATCATACAGCAAAGATCAGCATTACTTCTCCCATCACTCTCCCCACCTGCTTCGATGGGACTCCACTAACACTTAAAGTGCATTGTACAGGCGTTCTGGAATTGGAAACACCTTCTGATTTGTTCACGTTAATCTTCATCCTGGCAACAGCACTTATGGCCACAAACCTATCGAGTGCGCCCTGAGTAACATGGCTTACTATCGGCATTCGGTGCAGACTGTACTTGGCAGTGTTTCTACTACTATCCAAACACGCGTCCAAGCCACTCGAGTGATAATGGTGTGCATCGATGGAGAGCGGTAAAACCAAGCCAAGCCTAAGCTCTCGCGTGATGTTGCTATGCATTGGATGAAAAGCGGTACAACCAAGCCAAGCCGAAGCCATGTGCTTGTGATTGTCCAAGCACGCGCCAAGCCAAAGAACTCACGTGATGCTGCTATGCACAAAATGAAGGACGCCACAGCCAAGTTTCAACCGAAGCCATCGATTGTACATCGTGCTCTCTCTTTCCTTCCAATACGTAGAATTTACAACTTCTGTTTTGTTCTCTTTTTGTT
Organism: Eristalis tenax; assembly: GCA_905231855.2. Taxonomy (NCBI): domain Eukaryota; kingdom Metazoa; phylum Arthropoda; class Insecta; order Diptera; family Syrphidae; genus Eristalis; species Eristalis tenax. Next base: position 32,687,389 of record HG993126.1, read on the forward strand.
ATTTTGTTTAAGTTAAGTACTGTTTGTTATCTGTGTAAAAGGTTAGTTATATATGTAGTCTCTCTCGTAATTTGGACACAAGTCAATAAAGACGTATAAAAATTTATTTGAGCGTTTTCTTTTTTTGGGACCACGATTGGCTCCCACACATATAACTCCTGGAGTTCCGGCTGGGAGGATAACTAAGTCATATGCATAAAGAAGAGGACTTACCCTTAAAAAGAAGATGACTTACCCTTAACTCTCCCAAAGTTCTATATGGACTGGATGGAGAGGCGGCAAGACGCAGCCTTGGCGAATTCCTACGGCCACGGTGAATGGTGTTGATTTAGCACCGTTAGCCCGAACACAGCTGCCAGAGTTTTTGTAAAGGGACTGAATGGCACTCAGACAGGGGTTCATCAATCCAGAGTTTGAGGACTTCGGTCGTATGCCTTTTCCAAGTCTACTACTTGGCATACTCCCAAGCCTTCTCAAGAACCAGTCTTAGACTGAAAAGATGGTCGGTTTTACTTTTTCCGCGACTAAAGCCGCACTGTTCATCGAGCATCCTCGGCCATAGCTCTAGAACGCGCTGCCAACACCTTAGTTCCCCAGGGAGACTTTAAAGATATATGCCTCTGTAGTTGGAGTAAATTGTATGATGCTTGTTGTTGGACGACTCTTCAGTCTTCGATGGTGAATATTTTTCAAAGGGAAGCGGTGACTTGTTGGGCGTGTATCCCATTGCCAAAGCTTGCCCCATCACTGCACCATCACTGGAGTGGTCGGTCGGTGGTAGTAGTCTGACTGTGGGTATCACAATGGACCATTAGACCATCCAAGTGACCATTAGACCACCCTTGCCCCATTCCCTCATTCCACTCAAATGCTGCGTTCCAAAAATACCACTGGTCACATAGCAGTCAAGTTCGATTGGGTGCCTTCAGTGAGTTTACTTATCTGACCACAAAATTTGCTAGGACTAGTCACACGCTCATTCCCATTCAGTCTTGATCTTGTAAATTAGCATCCTAAGGTCCGTCTAAACTAAGTCCAAACAAGAGTTCAAGGTGTTTACACGCTTCGGCATTCGCATCAAATTAAGTGATTCTGTTTCCATTCCCAATTCTCAATGCAACCCCCTCATTAGCACGTGAAATCATCGCAGCCAACAACATGAACAACGAGGGTTCATGGCGGATCAAATTTTTCTCCTGGGCTGTGGAATAACACCCGAGCAATCACCTTGGATTCGCCTCGAAGATTATTGAGCGTGGAATCGTGTTCCAACACAATCTCGGCCCGGATGCTCATTTGGAGCGAATTAACAGATTGATAATAATCAAACGCACACGCTGACACAAGAAAAATCAAAATCCAGCAATCTGCATAATTACAACAGCCCCCGCGCTGAGTTGTTACCCCCCAGCAAGCAAACGAAGTAATCAACAAATGGATACACGGCCAACAGGCCACCCCCGCCATTCGGTCATGAATAAAATCAAAATATTCCTACAGCGAGTGAAAGTGGAGAGTGCAGTCATTAGCGCCACCATCTCCCAAGCGGTTCTTTCCAGTATTTGAGCGTGGAACGCAGACGGACGAAGGCGCTAATTGAAGTCTTGTTTGCCCTCATTAGAGCCTTATCCAGCGATAATTGCGTGGTTCCGCAGCCAGGGCGGGTGTTGCTGAGAAGCGTTTAGATGAAATTATCACGTTCGAGATACACATTTAATCGGTTAAACGCTCAATTTGTGACAGATGAATAATCGGTTGGCAAACACGCCATTACTTTGGCAGGTATGCATGCGGGCACATGTTTGCACAGACTCTGGAAAGTGGTTCAGCTAGATAAGAGCATTTGCGAATTGAGTGTTAATAGGAGGCGGAGATAGAGCGTAAATAACATTATGACGTGATGGGGTATTTCCATGCTTGTTGGCTAGACTAGACTAGGGGTGAATCCAGGGTCCACATGAATGGATTTTCGACAGATTTTACGATGGCTTAGGGGACTGTGCGTTCCCAAGGTGTCGTAGTGCGAAACCAGCTGGTCTTAAGATCGATAAGGGGAAGGCGGAATATATGCGGTCGAGCAAGAGATGTCCTGCCGCCAGCGACCAGCGACAGCAACAATTTTGAAATAGTGAGGAGCAGCAAACGTAAACTCCTCATACGACATCTCAGGACAGGGGAGATCCAATAGCACACACAACACGAGTGGTTGCTGAGAAGCTAGGCCCTGGAACTCTACGGACTTCACCGCCCTTGGCAACCGGTGTTACTTCGGTTGGTCGAAACAACTGGGCCCAAGACTCCTGACTCGAAGGACCAAAATGATGCTCCGACCGTGGCGTTGTGGGTGGATGTGTCAATCAAATTTATTTCCTTTTTAAATAATAAGAACCGCCTCCTTCAGTGGTCTACAAATTACTCATTACTTGGCATCCACACTCTGGACAAAACAACAAGAATATGCAACAGTTTACGATAAAAAACAAACAGGTGGTGATGAAGGGAAGATGAAAAGGACGCTACTCAACTTAAACGTAAACAAATATGGGGACTGAGGGACTGGACAAAGAGTGCATAGATGCATGTTGCTATGTTGCAGGAGCTGGAACGTGTTGCAACACGTAACTCGCTCTTCTCAACGTTTCAAAAAAATGGTCGCACTGTCTTACCATCGTTCGTTTCGCCTGCTACTTCTTTTGGCATGTCAACTAGCAGTCCCACTTCATCCCGAAATAGTTGTTTCTTCCTGTGACCTTGCTTGCCGTTTCTGGAATGATGGAAAATGACCTGAATTAAAGTGATAAGAAATGATACTCCAGGAGTTATGTAATGCTCCGGGATGATCTTAAATAAAACAAATTAAAACCGACACAGTTCGGAGGTCTTTCGAAGACTGCCTCCCGTTAATAACTTACTTACCCGAAAACAACCCGAGGAGACAAAATATGAAAAGACAAATTATGATCTCAACACGTATACAAATAGAAGAATGAAGGAATAGGAGAAGGACGTGAACAAAGGGAAGGTGCAACAAATACATTAAAATTCTATTTCTTAAATTTTTGTAAAAAAAACTTAATTTTTATCTTCTTGTGAGGTGAAGCCTCTTTATTCTTCTGAATTCTACTTAAGACCAACTTGACACATAATTGCAAGAAACTTGTCACCTATCTTAAAACTATGCGCCGGAAAATATGGGAAAATGAAGGAAATCTGATATTCACACGTTGGCTCCAGACGCAGAGTCAGTAGCATGAATACAGAGCTACTATAAATCATCATTTAATACTTTTCAAAATGGGTCCCGAAGTCCAGAGTCTCAAGCAAATGATAATTTAACATCATCTTTCTATGAGAAGGCTTCATTGAATGTTCTCCGGGGATAAATCTTACACACATAGAAAGAAAATATTTTTATTTGTATTTCTTTATTGTACACTTTTTGACATCAAAATTAAACTTAAATCTATTGTTTGCAGTTTGTACAGAACCTTAGTGACTTTTTCATATACACTCACGAGAATAATTTTTCGTACAAATCTCCTTTAATTAAAACAACAGAAGTTTTTTTTAATAAAACGGGATGTAAGTTGTATTTCAAAGACAATGTCTTATTAAATAAGCTTTGAGGAGAATAGTTCAATGCAATAACACTGAAAAATAAAAAAGTTCAAAAATGTGCTTAAAAAAAATTGATTTCGTCTTACAAGTCAGTGAGAAAAATTGTTCGTACAAAATTTATGAGTTGTATTAAAGTTGTAATAAAGGGTGATTTCTTAAAAGTTTTTCAAAAAAAAAAAAAAGGCGTAAAATTCATAAAAATGCATGAAATCTTTATTTGAATCGATAGTACGGTCCATATAATTTAATGTTTGAAAATTATTTCATGCAAATGTTGACCTTGACTGCGCCTCAAATGGTCCATCCGCTTAGTCCAATTTTGGCATACTCTTTCCAACATTTCGGCCGGTATCCCACGAATAAATGCTTCAATGTTGTCTTCCAATGCGTCAACTGAAGCGGGCTTGTCTGTATAGACATGAGCTTTAACAGAGCCCCACAAAAAATAGTCTAAGGGCGTTAAATCGCACGATCTAGGCGGCCAATTGACCGGTCCCGAACGTGAAATAAAATGTTCACCGAACTCGCCTCTCAATAAGTCCATTGTTGCGCGTGCTGTGTGGCATGTGGCACCGTCTTGTTGAAGCCACATGTCATGCAAGTCAAGCTCTTGCATTTTGGATATCATCTCACGGTAGCGCTCACCATTCACAGTTACGTTACGATTCGCATCATCTTTGAAGAAGTACGGTCCAATGATGCCACCAGCCCATAAACCGCACCAAACTGTGACTTTTTCTGGATGCATTGGTAGCTCTTGCAATGCTTCTGGCTGATATTCACTCCAAAATCGACAATTCTGCTTATTTACTCGTACGTACCCATTGAGCCAGAAATGAGCTTCGTCGCTGAACACAATTTTTGAATTTTGAACAAATTTGAACTTTCTTAACAGAGCACGCATTTTGATAATAAAATTCAATAATTTACAAGCGTTGTTCGTTTGTAAGACGATTCATGGTTAAATTATAGACCAAACTGAAGATGTTTGACAGTGAAACAAAACACGAAACGTGCGTCAGCTGTTTAAACCAGTGTTGCCAAAAAGATAATAGCTAAAAAATCACCTTTAATAAATATGGAATTTTGTTAACTTATGTTCATTGTTGGATGGAAGGAGCCATAAATGTGTCCCGGCACGTGTTGCCTGGCTGTAATTAAAAAACTGATAGTGTGTAGCCTTCTTTAGAGCAACGAGTTGTATTGGTACATAGGTAAATAATCCTTAATTACTTGAGCGATGTTAACTCACAAAAAGATGATGTATGGGGTACCATCATCATAGACGGATTAAGACCTACAGACCTTAAAAACAACGCACAAATGGTATCTCCAGTGATAACAAGAATGATCAATATGAGCTTGAATCAGGCATCTATTCCAAACACGCTTAAGACCTCAATAGTACGACCAATTCACAAAAGCGGCAAAAAAAAGTGAAATACTGAGCTACGGGGCTATTTCAATCCAGTGCTGGCAAGAAGACTTCACGAATTCATTGGAAAATGCAACCTTCTCAATAAAAATCAATTTGGTTTCCGTAAAGGCAAAAATATAAACAGACTGATGGGAGACTTTGCAAACAAAGAATACCAAAGCCTGGACAAAAACCACAGGTCAGTAGTTGTATTCATTGATTTCAAAAAAGCCTTTGACACTTTGTGTCACAAGCAAATACTTAGACAGCTGGATAATATTGGAATACGAGGTCGAATATTGGCATGGCTTGAATGCTACCTAAGTAACAGGGTATTCCGGGTAAAAATTGGTGACGATCCGGTCAGTGACGAAGAAAATATCGAGTACGGTGTCCCGCAAGGGTCAAAGCTGGGTCCACTGCTTTTTATCAGCTACGTCAACGACCTACTGTCAGTGTTAAAATATAGTTATGCGTATGCGGACGACACAGCGATCGTAGTTAGCCATAGGATCGTTGACCAAGCAGAAAGACATGCAATTTGATTTCAATAGAGTCACTGCCTGGTGTCACGACAATGGATTAATTATCAACGCACTTAAGACAAAGGCAATGCACATTCGTCCGCCGCATATTCTTAAAACAAAACTTTTAAGTTTAAGATGCACGAAGTAGATTGTTTGCACAGAAATAGATGTGACGGAAAAAAAGAAGATGACGACTGCACTGGAGATATAGAGAACGTGTCAACATACAAATATCTAGGACTAATGATCGACTAGAACTTCAAATGGAGCTACCATATGGACAACTTGAAGAAAAAAATGCGTCAATCTGCTTACGCGCTCTTTCATCTAAGCAACCTCAGCACATCAGCAGTAATCAAACAATGCTGTGTCGGACTTGTGGAATCACATGTAAGATACGGAATACTTGCATGGGGAAGAGCGTCTCAAATGCAAACCCTATATCAAGCGCATGCAAGACTTCAAAAACTGGTACAACCAACTGGACGCAGCAGCGGTGAACAGCAAGGAGCAAATCAGACGATACGTTTATTAAGCATCCCCCAACTATATAAACTGGAAATCCTGGCAACGAAAAGATCTACAGAATGCAGACGCAGCAGACGAAAAACACCAGAAGACGACAGAAACAGCTATATGAAGTTCCAAGGTACAGAAACGAGTATGGCCGAAGAACATTTAAGGTAGCAGTTCCGATGGTGCTCAATGAACTCCCAACGGAGCACCGCAACTTACCAAGAAAAGAAATGCAAAAAAAAAAAAAAATTAAAGAAATGTACTTATTGTAAAAATAAAATCGTAACTAAGTGTAATTGTAAATTCTAAATTAACTTCGAAGTTATATATACTTGAAATATTAAATTGTGAATACTCGAATTTCAACATGTTTATAATAAATAATTTTATGTGATTAGTCTTCTGCAGACACGCCCTTCCGGCTTTGCAGATAAAGTATGTATTTTAATCTAAGATGAAAAACATAGAAAAATCGTTCGTATCGCCTGCTACCTGTTTTGGCATGTCAACTAGCAGTCCCACTTCTCTCTTTTTCTTCCTGTGATCTTGCTTGCCGTTTGTTAATGTCTTACTGCAGCGTTCCAGATAACAGATAATGATTTATCCTTTCTCTTCGGGAAGTAAGATAAGAATTCCCAAATGAATCCTTTCTTGGGAATGAATGGAAAAACGACCTGGATTGAAGTGATAAGAAATTATACTCTAGGGATGTACTCGTAATTGAGAAAAAACTGATAGTGTGTAGCCGTCTTTAGAGCAGCGAGTTGTAGTGGTACATAGATAAATAATCGTTACTTACCTGAGTGCTGTAATGTAATGTATGGGATGCGCAGCTGAACGCAAAATGTCTTAACGGATTCTGGAAGTAAAGGGTGGTTAAAAATTATTGTCATTTCTTTTTATTATGATAATATTGGTATGGTTCAATTATGTGTGGAACAAAATATCGGCCAGTCGGCGGCACACCTCCATCCGATGGTCCAAATTTTCGATGACGCTGAAGCATAATTGACGTTCTATGCCGTTGATGTGCCGAATTATCTCATCCTTTAGCTCTTGAATTGTTGCTGGCTTATCGACGTACTCCTTTTCTTTCAAATAACCCCAAAGACAAAAATCCAACGGTGTCAAATCACATGATCTTGGCGGCCAATTGACATTGCCACCACGTGAGACAGCACGGCCATTGAATTTGTCGCGCAAAAGAGCCATTGTTTCGTTAGCTGTGTGACGAGTGGCACCGTCCTGTTGAAACCACATATCGTCCCCATTCATATCTTCCAATTCGGGCCATAAAAAGTCCGTTATCATTTCACGATAGCGAACACCGTTCACAGTATCACTGCCTCATTTTGGAAAAAATACGGCCCGATTATGCCGCCAGCCCACAAACCGCACCAAACAGTCACTCTTTGTGGGTGCATTGGTTGCTCGACATCACTCTTGGATTACCATTCGCCCAAATGCGGCAATTCTGCTTATTGACGAATCCACTGAGGTGAAAATGTGCCCATCACTGAAGATGATTTTCTTCGAAAATTGATCATTCACTGTTGCCATTCTGACAATTGACGACGCTTGAAATGGTCAAGAGGCTCTAGTTCTTGAGTCAATTGCACCTTGTAAGCGTGTAAATGCAAGTATTTATGCATAATGTTCATCAACGACGAGCGTGAGAGGTGCAATTGTTGGGCACGACGACGAGTTGAGGTGGAGGGCTCTTCAGCCGCACTATCGCGAACAGCAGCAATATTTTCTGCAGTACGAGCTGTACGAGCATGCACTGGTGCATCTCCTACAGATCCGGTTTGCTCAAATTTTTGCACGATTTTTCCGATTGTACGCACATTTAGACGTGCACGATATGCATTTTGATTTGAACGCCCATTTTGATAATAAGCCGAGAATAACTTAAACGCGTTGCTCGATTGTGTATCTTTCCATGGTTCAAATTGAGTTAGTCTGAAATTGAGAAACGTCAAATGAAATGCACAAAAAAACTTGACGTTTAGGTGTGGTTCACATTCAACATCGGCCCTTATGTAGTCAGGAGAAGGTAATAAATAGTACCTTTGTACTGCAATGTAAAAAAAGAAAACTGCTTAATTATCGGATCTTCAAGCAAATCGGTAATTACTACCACTTGCTCAGGTCGTACTATGTGCAAACTTTAAATATTCTAAAATTCTTTAAATAACAGGCAACAAATAAAAAACAAAAATACGAGGGGCGTTCAATATATTCTCGGTATTTTTTTTTTTTTTTTGTAATGTAATTTTGTTTTATTATATTGAGTGTAACTTACATGCTAGACAAAATAACTTAAAACTAGCTTAACTAACTTAAGAATTCACAATTGTTCTTAATACTAACCTACTGACCCTATTCGGGTACTCTAAGCTAATCTAATCTATATTATACATGTGCCTTTCGGCTTAATCTACGTGTTTTTTTTTAAGTCTTTGACGACAAACTGTTATTCATTTTTTTTTATTTTTGTACCAAGAAAACTGATTAAAAACTTGGCTAAACTTAACTTAACTACTTAACCTACCTTATCCTAACATACCCTAACATAAAACTTAAGACTATCTTAACTATGTCCGTAACAGTACGGACGCGTGCACCAGGGCGTATATGTTATGTATATGCTTAACATATATAGTTTATACGCCGTGGAGCACCTTTTTTTTGGGTTTTTATTTTACATGCTTTGTTTTTTTTTTTTTGATTTTTTTGTTTTATATATATATATATATTTTTTATTTTTTTTTCCTTTAATAACTACCTTAAAACCTATGTAAGCTGGCCACCATGGTCAACTACCGGGTCATTTAGAAAAGCCAGCGGCGGCGGAGACTGGCTTTGGTGTAACCACCAGTAAAATTGCCGTTCTTTGGCAGACTCTCTCCTATCTCGAGCAGAGATCGCTCTACTGAACCGGAGGAGATCCTCGTGACTTCGAGCGACATCCCGTTCATATTGAAGTCGCCTATCCACTGTTCGGCGTACGACATGAAAGATTACAGGACATCCGTGTGGATCCTGTATTAGGCCAATTGTGTCGAGGTAGAGGAACGCCTCGGGAGGAATAAAGCCGGTAAGGCGCACTCTCTCATGATACATTACGTTGGGGTAGTAAGCCCCAAAGATCAGACTGTTGGAAGAAGTCATAGCTCGTGCAATATGCCTTCTATTCAGCTTAATAATAAAATTATCAATCCTGTTCAAGTTTGCCTCGTTGTACAGGACCTCGTTGGGATAGTACTTCTTGTACTCAGACTCGGGTGTACGATACAACCGGAGACATGTCCGAAGACACTGTCTCTCGAACAACCTCATCTTTTCCATCTGGGAGGGACTCACGTTGAACCACAATGGACAACCGTACGCCATAATTGGCCGGATGAGGGCCATGTAGCAGATTACCTTCACTCTGGAATCAAGTTGGCTGCTGTAAAACAACCCCCTTGCCATAGCAAAGGCCTTTTTAGCTTTCGTCAATATCTATGTTTGTCAAAATACAGATATTGATCCAACCAAATGCCAAGATATCTGACTACACTTTTCACATCTAACAGCCGTCCCCGTGGGTCCAAAATGCCGAACTTACGCCAGTTTGTGCGCGTATCCCATGATGCCATGTATTCTCGGTTATTGGGGTGAAGCTGTGGTTGTATATATAAATTGACTTATTTATCGAGTTATACTGTTATTTTAGTGCATTCATGTAAAATTTCATATACATGTGATTATTAATTCGCGTTTTATCTCTAGTTGAACAGAATCATAATGACAACTGAGACGATGATGGTGGATTGAGCATCGCGCTGTAAGCAAGGAAAAAGTCAAAAAACTTTTCATTAAGAGATGGTGGCTGTTTACCAGGGTTCCGCACCTTCATTATCAACTGTGCAAAAGTGGTCAAGTGAGTTCAAGAGAGGCACAGAGAGCATTGAAGACGACCCCGCTCCGGCGCCCAGGCTACTGCTTGTACGGGAGAAAGCATCAAAGAAGTCGAAAAACTTGTTCTTGAGGATGCCCGAATAAAGGTGCAACTGATGGCAGAGATCACCAAGCTTTCAATTGGTACCATTCTTCATGACCCTCTTAACCTCTGAAAGGTCAGTGCAAGGTGGGTGCCACGAATGCTCACAGCGCCTCAGAAAAAAGTGAGAATCGCATGCTGTAGAGAGCTTCTGGAGATGTGAAGTGAGATCGGACGGTGTTATGGATCGAATTGTTACTGGTGACGAAACATGGGTCCACCACTATGACCCTGAAAGCAAACAAGGGTCCATGCAGTGGCATAAAAAAGGAACAGACTCCCCGAAGAAGTTCAAAGTCACTCCGTCTGCCGGATAGCTCATGGCCACAGTTTTTTGGGACTCAAAGGTAATCTTGCTCTCCATCAACGCCACATCCTACGCTTCCACTTTGCATAATTTGCGGGAGGAAATTAAAAAGAAAAGACGGGGTAAACTCGCAGCTGGTTTGTTGCTTCTTCATGACAACGCTCCTGTTCACACGGCGCGAGTTTCCAAGGCTGCTGCGCGAGATTGTGGTTTCGAAGAAATCCAACACCCGCCCTATAGTCCAGACCTTGCCCCTAGTGATTATGTCCTGTTTCCGGGTTTGAAAAAATGTCTTCGTGGAAAAAGTTTTTCGGATGATGAAGAACTCAAGTCGGCAATAAATGGGCGCATTTTCCTTCACATCGATACCGAGAATATATTGAACGCCCCTAGTAGAATGCTTTGCTACTTAGTTGTCACGAACACCATGAATTTGGGTCACATCATGCAAGCTAATATTTTAATTCTTGTTCATAAATGTTAGCTGTTTGCGATGTCACGTTAATACCTGTCACTTGATACTAAACTTTTCTCATTCGGACGACTTTGAAGTTCCGCTAGACTCGAAACAACAAACTGTGCCACGGAGGCATTCTGACTACAATGAATTCACTCTTGATGCTTTTGAGCATCGGGCTCAGATGCGTCACAGTCCATTTTCAGTCAAATCCAACTCAGGTGGTGAACAGGGAATCATCCCGTTTGTGGCGGGGGCACGTCTGTGCACACACTGTGCACTGTGTTCTGCCTCCACTCGCCATCATACCACGGGGTTGCTTGTCGGTGCTGATTGGTAGCCTAAAGTGACTGCCGCCACCTCTTTGACAATTAGTTGGTACAAGTGGTTGTGCTCTCCGACAAGGGGATTAACGCTACCTGACACTTACCGAACGTGTGTGTTTCTTACGGGGTTCCTAAAATTCAGAATTCATCTCTACTCGGGGGAGCGGGAATGCCTAAGAGGACGAACAAATAATCCGTTTGTCGTTTTTGCGCTTTAGTCCTCTAATGGACTTTAGTCTAGATCCCAGATCCCGACAACGGCACCGTGCCCTTTTCACAGTCTTTCCCCCCCCAGACGACACCCTCAGTATTCTTTAAGCAACAAATCTTCTCGCATCACGATGAGAGACAATCACGTCACATGTGGTCAGAGCACAGTGCGTTGGGGCACTGCAGTACTCACTCCGTAACCCATCGGCAACGGCGTATATGTCCGTCTTGTTCGCATTCCCTGATCCTTCGGAACGGTTCTTCAAATCGACTCCGTTATTGTCGCCCTTAAATTTTACGCGTCATGAATACAACCCTTTGGAAAGAACTCCGCCTAATGCAGATGTCGCAAAATTAATATCTCACATCAGGGCTTCGCACACAATAGAAAATTTGATTCGATTTCCCCCGCCCACGAGTGTGTCCATGTTAAGACTGGCGAACCCATGTCCCTAATGGCACCAGCAGTCACTAGCCGGAAGAGTGAAGCCGCAATCCAATTAACTGAATCGTGCACGTTTCTGACATTGCCCCGAGACATAAAATCGTATGCCGTGAATACTCCTCAACACCGCCGCATCGGCGTAACCTCTTCAAGGGCGCTCTCAATCCTTGTGATTAAAATTATATCTGAAGACGGCAGTGAAACTGAAAGTGCGAGTTCACTGCGATGGCGTTTCGTTTTAAAGCCGACCAGGGGACACCGCCTGTTGCTTCCGTACACCGCCGGAGGAATTTTATGATTATTAAAAGCCGTACGGCCAGTCGTAAGATTATCTTAACAAATTTAATCTAATTATAGGGGAATTTTGTGATCTTTTTATGGGCCTGGCCTGAGGGAGCGAGCGGGAGACATTCCTGGTTATGGGCGCTCTGCTAATCTTCACCGTCGCCGGGAAGCCTTTCGTAAGCAGTTGAGCCAACAAAGGCCGCTTGGCATCGTGGGGAATTTTCAATGTCAAAAGGCAGGACTGTTGCGCTGCTGTTGACAGCGGACCTTCGGGTGCGTAGTAAATTCGCAAGCGAAATGTTTTCGAGTTATGTGCCATTTTTATAGTTTTCACAGCTCCCTTGTAATGTGAGGACACGGGCCTTCATTCGGATCCTTAGTCTCATATCTGACAGTGATTTTCTGGGCGCTTGGATTTTACTCCAGAATGGCACAGAAAATTTGCAAAAGTTGATGAAGCTGATAAGACAAAGTTACCTAATCGATTCTAATATTGTCGTCCTCGACGAAGACGCCAGGTCCAGATCATTCATTAGTCTTGGAGCCATCCGAGAAGATTCGACTACATTCCTTTCCTGGCTCAAATTCTGGCCAGAGCCAGTCCTGGGAAAGTCGACTTTCAGACTTCACGTTCAAGCCCAACGATTTGCTTGACGATTGTGTTTAGTGTTCTCACTCACAAAATACTTTCTCACTCAAAGTATTTAAGAATAGTTTCGTATGCGTGTCAACCAAAACTACGTTCGACATGTTCCATAAAAAGAGTCTAATTTCGAGCCACTTTTTTGACCATATTGGCTGGTATCTCGCTTTTAACACGTCTAGCATTGCCTTCTAAGGCTGCAATTGGCGCTGGGTTATAATGATTTGGAGCAGAGCTTAATACCGCACCGAACTCATTTCTCAACTGGTCCATCGATTTGCGTGCTATGTTTTTGCAGCTGCAGCGCGGGGACGTGCGATCTTGCTTGGACCACATGTATTTTGTGCGAAAAAAAAAAATGTTCGAAAACATTTGACCATTGACGTTGACAGGTTTCCATACGATTCGCCGCAAGACAGAGGTCGACTGTTCCCTCTGAGGGATTCGCACCTCAGTTCCCTCACTCCCCAGCTATCAAAATTTTGGATATTACAATTGCCTATCGAGGATTGCCTATCAAAAAGGAAAAAAGGGGTAGCTCTAGCCGGATTTGAACACAGAACGTGCACGAAAGAGTGGAAAGTGAGCAGCGCACCAACCGACTCCACCAAGGGAACCTATAACGTTCAAGGTTTGTTCTTCGTTCGGTTTCGGTATAAATGTGACATACTTACACAGTTAATAGCGCTCTATTATAGAGAACATATGTTGTTTCAACAAGACAGTGCCACATGGCATGTGTGGCAAGAGACATTCGTCTACTCCCTCGTTTCGATTGTGTGGTCGTGTGATTCGGGGACGAGCTGGCAATGAGAAAGAGCAAAGGTGATGGAACAAAAAACCCTGGTTCGATGCGGACTCTCTAAAAGCAAGGGCCTTTCAGCAGTCCCTTGCGACAGTGGTTGAACGTGTCTTTTGACAATTGAGAACTTCCGTCAATTCTTCTTGTATCCGCTAAGGCCTTATAAAATGGCGTACATCCTGAACAGAGTTAGGTAGGTGGGCGCGTGGTTCCGCACCTCACTGAGGTCCTGTTGGGCCCACTGTAATACCCGTGGGGGTGCAAAGACCTTCCTGATATCCTTCTCGTTTATTGTTGTTGTTCTTGTTGCCTAAGGTGTTGATTAGTCTCGTTGTTATGTGGTCCTGCTTAGCCATCCAGAGATTCTGACGTACCTGGAAATAGATGCTAGTGGGATCCCTGTTATGTCATGCAGATTCTGGGGGAAGTAGTCTCTCGGTGTTCTTTGTCTCACGAAGCAGAGACTGGGGCAATGACAATGATAGTGAGTGGTGTCGTCAATTTCTTCTTCGTCCCCACAACCCCTGCATGTTGTATCATGGGCAAGTCCCATTTTTTTTTTTCGTGGTATTTCAGGTGATTACGGCCATTTAGCGCTCTGACGACCATACACAGCAGCTTCTTGTTGCGTTGGGGAAGTTTCTCAGTATTGGCACTATTGTACTTGGGCCATAGTAGACAGAGCGGTTTAGCTGGCTTATACCGACGCCATATACTTCGCCGAGGTTATTGAAGTAGTAAGCCCACGACTGGCCAGAGCACTACACGAATAAGTGATTTGTAGTGCCTACCTCCTCTTCAACCATTCAGCGTCTGCAAGTCAATGTATGACCATCCAATCCGTCCAGTGTCCGATTATGACGCCGATGAGTATGGATGTAGGTCTGCTTAGTCTGAGCGGACAGAGTGACACGGCACAAAGTCGGAAAGTGGGTATATTTTCGTTGTGCACTGACGGCTCGAAAACTTCTGTGATCTATTTGAGAAATCCCTGCCTCCACGACTGTACTGTCGTCCAAGCTGCAGTGGCTGCGATACACGAAACAGCACTCACACTGAAGGAACTCAACATGACCAACATATCGGCGCAGCTGGTTAAGTGCCTGCCCTTGGTTAGTGGGGTCCCCGGTTCGAATCCCATTGAAAGCTAAGTTAATACGCTTTTGCCTGGTTTTACTTTATTTTCCAGTCACCATTTGCCGTTGGGATCAAATTAACGGCACTATCACTGGAGGCACTATCGCAGCCCTTGGTCAGTGGGGTCCCCGGTTCGAATCCCATTGAAAGCTAAGTTAATACGCTTTTACCTGTCACCATTTGCCGTTGGGATCAAATTAACTATCACTGGAGGCACTATCGCAGCCCTTGGTTAGTGGCGTCCCCGGTTCGAATCCCATTGAATGTTTATATGCTTTTATCTGCTCCAGCTACCATTTGTCGGCACCATCACTGGAGTGGTCGATCGGTGGTAGTAGTCTGACTGTGGACTGGTGAATTGACTAGCAGCCCCCTTCCGTACCCTAACCTAACATATCGATTCCATTGCTTTCCGATAGCCAAACGGCAATAAGAGCCACAGCATCGGACATCAGCATCGAGACCAGCATCGAGCGTCTACGAAATATTCTTGACAAACAGGGTGACTCAATGCTGGGTACCAGGGCACACTGGCATCAAGGAAACGAAAAAATCGATAACCTTGCCAAAATGGATCTAAACTGGCTGAATCTCGAGCAATCCATTACGCTTACGTTGCCTCAATCTGGAAATCGCAGTTACATCAAGGGCCTACAGCCCGGGATAGACCTGTGTCTCTGCCTTTCCAGCCAGCACGATCCTTCGCCAGCTGGCTCCAGTTGGTTGATGTCCCTCCGTGTGCGCCGTCTCGGTCGAGGACGTCATCCATTGCGTTGTCCCAATGGCTCGGAATCGAAGATCAAGGGACGTATAGCCGACGCTGAGAAAAAAAGAGATCGACAGCACTGATCAGCCGTGAGAAAGTTAGTAGGCGCCACACAACGACTTTTGCAGAACTCTGCAGAGATGAGCCAGAAACTGAATCTAGCCAAGATCTGCTTTACGAATGTCCAGCCCTAACAAGGATGAAAAAACAATTTCTAGAAAAAATTACTTCTTCGCAGAGCTGGAGGACGTGCGTGATGTAGAACTGAGAAACCTCTTGAAACCTCTTGGAATCCTGGTGGTCACTAGTGGGGTCCCATGCAACACCAATTCAAGGGCACAATGTCAGAGATTATGGAGGATAGACTAGACAACTACGGCCATTTTTACCCCTTGTCCATGTTGGCATTGAGCCCTTCCTGCCCATTTCCCGGCTACACCCCCCGTTTTTTATGCGGGGTGTAGCCGGGAAATGTCTATCCTCCACTATCTCTGCAATGCACTCGACATGTGAGTCTAAGTGACTTACGGCCGCATAAGTCGTCCAGGACAAGATGCCTTGTTATCTCCGCAGCTGCAAAGCAGTTGGGATCTAAGAGGCATTGAATCCAAGTCCTTTATTCCATCAGAACGGAGAGGAATCATTGCCCGGCAAATCATCCAGACGGGTCAGCGTCTTACAGCGCCATCTTTTGATAGACACGCCGAAGCATTATCGTGTTGGCCACAACTTTTAATTAATTAAAATTGCTATCGCCCACACTCTCGAGATCTGATCAGAGCCCCTAATCCCGTGCGTCCAAAATTTATATCGGATTCGGTCATCGATCGAAACGCGAGAATAATTTGAAGTAAATTAAAGATTAACTTTATTTGACATGCGTTCGAATCGACGCCACTATCAGGCTCGCCAATGCCCGCACTGATTAGCGGCTATCTATGGGCTCCCATAGACAACTGCTGATAAGTGTTTAAGTACGCTCACAGTTCGTGGCCGGGACCCGTGCGTCGCAAGCAAATTTACGTCTATTCCACTGATGGCCACCTTGGAGTTGGTCTATTTCTCATACAACTGGCTAATAATAGCCGGCGGCGGCGAGTCAACGTGATTTATTGGATGTTATCGCCACCCGCAGATGCCATCAGTTAATCGTTTTATGGAGGTCTTTATCAAAGTTAACCGTGGGCTTGTTGGCGATAACCATTTAGTCATCAAATTGCACATAGTTGGGTGAGCAAGTTGTGACACACAACCGCGAGAGCTACTCAATTAGGAGAGCTCGTGAAGTGGCGGCAATTATGGGCCGAGACTAAGGCAAACACGCGTTGGCGCCATCGCATGAGTGCTTCAAATTTTTGCTCTTATTTTGCGAGCTGTGTGAGGACACTGTTCCTATCTGGAGGAAGTGTGCAAATAGGGCAAGGTTTCTGATACGGGCTAAGCGATATGAACCGTCTTGATGCACATAGTTGTAAGTAGATGGATCACGTGCAGCCGTAGGATCAAGGCCAGGGAGTCGCTAAATAGGATTTCATTTAAGACCCTGCATGAAAGTATCGTTGTTGGCCTGTGACCGTCAGGTTCCTGGTCACACGAGTAGCTAGCTTGTTTCTCAAAAACACTTGTTCACTTGTTGTGAGCATATTTAAGTGACCAAAGTGACTTATCAGACCAGTTTGCTGCTAGGGAGAGGAGTCCCGCAAGGATGTGTGCTTAGTCCAATTTTGTTTGTCACTTGACAGCGATGCTTGTTGCCTTGAGTGTCCAGGTTGGAAGCCAATGCAATGTTCTGCAGCGGCAAATAACGGATTTGGAAAGCTACTGCTGTCGAGTACAGGTCTAGAGACAGCCAGGAAAGAGTGTCACGCCAACACAACGTCAACGAATTCGAGTCTCGCCCGCTAGCAGCGCGACAGCATTAAACCCGAGGTTTCGATTTGGTCGGCCCACTCACCTATTCACCTTCAGGGGAATATCGCTATCTTCTCACATATGCGGACCAATTTTCCAGATGGCTGGAACCACTACCAATTAGGGACTCCACGGCCGAAGCAGTGGGGAGAGAGCATCCTTCGACGTATGGACTACCCACGAGGATCACCACTGACCAAGGCCGCCAGTTTGAGAGTGACATGTTCAAACCGCCAATGGATGGGCATCAAGCACCTTCGAACAAGACTGTATCACCCCGAGTCAATCGGCACGATCGAGAGGTATCATCGAACGCTGAAAGCAGCTCTAATCTGACACTCCTCGAACAGTTGTAGTATCACACGGAGTCGAGAGGTATCATCGAACGTTGACGGCAGCTCTAACCTGTCACTCCTCGAACAGTTGGACGGACGTTCCACCGACAGTGCTACTAGGGCTTCGTTCAGTCGTTGAGAGAGACCTAGGAGCAACCAACGCAGAGTTTCTTTACCGGACTCCAGTTAGGACTACCGGGAGATTTGAATAACCCATCGAAGGATGACGTCAACACCCACGATCACGTTGAAGTCCACGCCCACAGCTCATCACGATTCCGGAATGGTGGCGATTTCCAGTGTGGGGTCAAGCAAGTGTGGCAAGAGCAGGCGTTAAGTGAAAGTCCAAATCCAATCTTAAGTTGCCTTCTCCCGTGACGGACAACCCAACAATGATGTGTATCACAAAGAATTACAAAACCAATATGTTTTTGAAATCCAGTTGAATATTCAGGACAGCGTCTGTCGCTAGCAAGAATATCTTGCAGAATTTCGCAAAATTGGCGCAGTGTTTCCACGTTTGTCGACTCCTATGCTGGAGGGGGCTTTAGGTTCAATTCCAAGAAATTTTCTCTTTCGAGTCACCCACAATGCTGAAGCACTATTCCTGTTTATGAAAAGCTCCTCAAACTGTGGGTCAGCTTCACTCGTGGGAGAGCAAGACAAGCGGTTGCTGTGGCCCAGGTCCACCTCGGACGCCACCCATCATATTTCCAACTTAGCCACTAACTCACTCTACACTGGAGGCAACAAATTCGCACCAACTTGTAAGTGATTCCCTAGAATACGTTTCAAAGCGAAACAAGTGTCAGAGCCAAATGAAGTTATGCGCATATATTCGATGTTAGGTCGTTACTTAATTATTCGGTCGGGCGAAATATCAATCGATACCGAGAATTTATGCGCGTGTCTACGTGGCTGACGTCAGTTGATTCGGAGATCCGATCAACGGCTGATTGACAAAAGAAGTCCACAAACAGGTTCGAGATAGACAGGTGACAGAGGACTGAACTACGGACTTACCAGTCAGTATTTGCATTGTTTGATAAACTAAGAAAAACACAGTCAGTATTTATTAAGGAGATTAGATTGAAGTTGATTGGGACGATTGAAGGTGAGCGCTTCGCAAAAGGAAGAGCATTCAGTGTGAACTTGTTTGCTGAGGAGAGGGGTGCTGTTGCCATGGGCGAAGGCCGTTGATGCGGGGTGGCTGGGA
The DNA here is from genome assembly GCA_905231855.2 of Eristalis tenax. Taxonomy (NCBI): domain Eukaryota; kingdom Metazoa; phylum Arthropoda; class Insecta; order Diptera; family Syrphidae; genus Eristalis; species Eristalis tenax. Next base: position 32,706,355 of record HG993126.1, read on the forward strand.
GCTCTCTCTTGCAAACCGAGCAAGCCACTGTTGCAGTTGCCACCGCCAACAGAGTACGTTGTGACGGCTGCGACGTTTAAGGTTAAAGATGGTCTGCAACAGGGACCGGTTAGTTCGCCAAAACTTTGCGCGGCTCCGATATGATCTCGTTGGCCAGCAAGAGCGAACGATCTTGTTGCGTACAGATCAGGACCTCAGATCGAGGTCAAAGTGAATACCCTTCACGACGTGACATCTGGAAGTTGATCGTTGAACTCGAGAAGCTGGAAAAAAAGGCCGATCCTCTCTCAAATGCTGATGAATACTGGAGGTTGATCATTGAACTCGAGAAGCTGGAAAAAAGGCCGATCCTCTCTCAATGCTGATGAATACTGGAAGTTGATCATTGAACTCGAGAAGCTGGAAAAAAAGGCCGATCCTCTCTCAAATGCTGATGAATACTGGAAGTTGATCATTGAAATCGAGAAGCTGAAAAAAAAGGCCGATCCTCTCTCAAATGCTGATGAATACTGGAAGTTGATCATTGAACTCGAGAAGCTGGAAAAAAGGCCGATCCTCTCTCAAATGCTGATGAATACTGGAAGTTGATCATTGAAATCGAGAAGCTGGAAAAAAGGCCGATTCTCTCTCAAATGCTGATGAATAGGGAAATTAGGTTAGGTTAGAGTGGCTGACTACCTTAAGGGTAGCCATACTTAGGCCACAAGTAGGCCTGTTGTGTTACCACAAGATCTAATAGATCGAACCATTTGGAGCTCTTAGTAAAGCTGATGCTAATGCCGCTTAGATCTGTCAAGTCGTAGCAATATGGACCGTCCAAGTGACTGAGTCTGCGAGATGAGAGGGCATTGAAATTGCAAAGAAGGTGTGAAATGGTTTCTTCTTCCTCTTCATCCCTACAACTTCTGCAGAAGTCGTTACAGGGGATATCCAGTCTTGAGGCGTGAATTCCAATAGCGCCGATGAGAGTTCTGAGATTCGGTCTGCTCATTCTGATCAGGTCGCATGAGCGTTTGGGATCGATGGTGGGCCGTAACTGCTTTGTTATGAGGCATCCAGTGTCGGAAGACCATCTACGTTTGGTGCGAGTAAGCGTTTCAAGCTTTAGTAGATGTTTTGTAGTAGCAACTGGCATGGACGGCAGTTCCCCGTCCGGAAAGAGTGTTGGGGTGGTGCCCTTTCAAGCGAGTTCTCTGGGATATGACTGTGTCCCCGCACTTAAGATGGATGTATACTTGACCATCTCGTTAAGAGATAGGCGGCAATTGAGGGGTGTCTTAGAGTTAAATGTGACTGCACTCAGAGATTTGATCGCTGCCTGGCTATCGGAACAGATGACATGACAGTAGCTGTACCTGATCCTGACATTACATTGTTTTTTAGCCATGACAGAGCTGCCTTGATCGCTATAGTGTCTGCCTGAAAGACGCTACAGTGAGAGGGTAGTCGGAATTACAAAATTCAGATCCTTACAATAGACTTGCACAGCCACTCCTTCGCCCAACACTCCATCTATGAAAATTCGCAAGATTACCGTCCTGCGTCTGGTGTTCAGACGTCCAGTAAGATCTGCGGGGGTACGCTGGTTGAGAAGTTTTACGCGAAGATGAGCTTCAGTCGGTGTTTCGTGGTAGGGACCCAAATTTATCAAGGAGCTGAGCTCCTTCCACATACGCAGCGATTTCAGTATAATCGCCGTGCTGTCAGAGTCTTGCCTGCCGAAGAGATCTATTGCCGGAAGGCATTTGTATTTGAAGCTTGGTTGTAGGCTTTGTAGTAGTTAACTTGCCTGTCAAAGAGATCTATCGGCGGAAGGTTGAGGACTGTATTTAAAGCTTAGGAGGGGGTAGTAGTAAGCATAGTTTCACGGAGTACGCAGCATCTGTAGGTATCATGAAACTGGAAAGAACGGACATGGCACAAAGTGGACATACTCAAAATCAGTTACAACATCCTACTTCCACAAAGGGATGAATGAACAACTGCCTCGGTTGATGTCGTTGGCATGGTTGATGTGGGAGAAGGAACAGGCATTGGAAGTCAGAATTATCCATGTCACACAGATTTCCCAACAACTTCAGTGTCCGATAGATGACAAATCTACTCGTGACCGTCATCAAGGCTGAAACGAGACGATCCATGAATTCAAGAACATTGTCGCATATCTCCTCGGGACATATCGGACATCCCTGCAAACTTACGAGAAAACAGGACTCAACTCAAAACAAACGAAATTCAAAAAGGTTGTGAGTATAAGTACGGATCACTGTCTGATCGGCGCTCATGCCAGAAGAATGGGACTTAAATTTGCATTGCTTGCTGTGTTTAGTTAAGGTTAGCTTATAGTGGCTGGCTGCAGAAGGCAGTCACACTTCGGCCAAAGTACGCCCATTGTGACACCACGCGGATTGATTCCCCCTAACAATCAAAACCTTATTGAGGTTATTCTGTCTCTTAAGATGGAGACAAATTGTAGCTATGGCAACATCGTCCGCATAGGCAATAACTTTGCATCCAGCCTCTTCCAGTATTAGTAGCAGCTCATTAGCCGCTACGTTCCAGAGGAGGGACGAGAGTACATCACCTTGCGGTGTTCCTCTATTAACTCCTCTGAGGATCGTATTAGATTAGATTAGAGTGGATTACCCTGCCGGTAGCTGAGGGATGATGGATGAAAGCCACTAAAGACTTTCCGATCCAGAGGTTGTTAAGCCTCAGAGATGTTGTTAAATGCACCTTCTATGCCAAGAAATGCCACAAGGGTATATTCTTTGTAGTGGAGAGATTTTTCAATTGTTCCTATTAAGGACTGCAGGGCTGTCCCTACAGGCTTGCCCTTATTGCAGGCATTCTGCGCAGGTGAGTGTCTGCACGAAGGGATAGTTTGCCTGATATATTGATCTCCTATTGGGACTAACTTAATTCGTGCGGTGTTTTTAGTATTATTCAAAGTATCGCCCATCTGGAGCTATGACTTTTTCCCATCTTTCTGGCAATTTGTGGATCCCATCCCAAAAGAACTGCGCCGTCTTGGCAGTCAAGAATGCATCAAGAAAAGTTTTGATATTCTTTTTTTTTTTATAATTTGCGCGCTCACACGGGATTGTTAGTACCGTTAAGTGTCCGGGTTCAAGACACAGCACGGGCCGAAGGTCTAGAGGGAGAGGGAGCTCTGATGTGAACCGTATTTCAGTGAGGGCGTTCTGCATCGACCGGAACAAATGGTAGTCAGAAGGGGTAAGGACTGGGCTGTAAGGCGGGTGGGGTAAAACTTCCCATCCACTGTTTCCAAATAGTTCTTAACGAGCGTTGTTATGATGGAAAATTATGGCCTCGTGTCTGGTCGCATATTTCGGGCGTTTTTCGGCTACTGCTCCCTTCAGACGGATTAATTGTGTTCGGTAGCGTTGTCCATTGATGGTTTCACCCGGTTTTAGCCTTCTGATCCCACCAAATACAGAGCACTACCTTCGCGCTGTGAATATTCGGCTGTGCCGTTGATTTGGCTGGTCGGCCATGTTCACCATAAACTTCAACCAAAAGACGATGACTTTCGGCAGCAGTTTTCTTGAATGAAGAAGAACTCCCTGCAAAAACATTTTTTCAGGCACAAAGTTCGACAAGTTCGCTTCAAATGAATGACATATGCTGAAATGACGTACAGTGACAGTAGCTTTCCAACGCATGTTCCAATGGAATAATACAAGTTACGCCATCTCTTAGCAAACCGCACGAATTAAGTTTATTAAATATAGACCAAATACATCGAGCAGCACTTGTGGCGGTAAAACAAATTTCACACATACATATGCGGGCTGAATTTCGTTATTCAAAGCGATCACCAACCACTGTGAGCAATTTTTGGCAATAACATGGACGGATCAGGTGTAGCGGCAAACAGACTACAAAGATGGGCCTTATTCATACACGCTCAAGTATAAAAGAGCGAAAGAAATGAGACTTACCTCTATTACAGCAGATTGTACTTAACTACAGTCCATTATCGATAATTCGAACTGGTTGTTAGGTCCCTTGGGAAAGCCTTGAATAATAGACCAAAATCTGTGTGTTTTGGTGCGCTCTTTAAAATCTTCTAAATGATTGCTCAGTCGGACATCCAGCAAGCTCGCTGTGACTCGGGGTCAGTAGCTAGTTTCCTCTCAGTTTCTGTTTGTCGGTTATTTTTCTTTGGCTATTCATTGTCCATCTGTTGTTTCCAACGCGTTGATACCGTTAGATTGTGCCGTGTGCGTTGGAACAAAATAAGTACAAAAGGTGAACCTCCCAACTTTGGTGAATCTCTGACTTTCGATGATTTTTTGCACCTTTTGACGTGTGACGACAATGCTCTGTGGGACGACGAAACTTTGGCAGCTTCCAATTCAAGCAAAAACAATGAAGACGACGATGAAGATTTCTGCCCACATCACATCGAAGGTGGCAAAGTCATTGCTGTGTACATTGCGTCAATATTTACTATGAACGGAAGTGGCCGGCGAGGTATTCTCGGCATTGGCTGTTTTGGACAAAGTGGCATCCTGTTCAAAGTTCTTAAAAAGACAATGATTTCTTCGCAGAATATGCTATGCACTTCAGAGTGTGTGCTTATTTCGTTTTCCTCCTTCACTCGGAGATCATTTGTAAGAAACGTAAAGAATTCCGCCTCCTCTTCAATTCCCACGCTCATTTACAGTGACATCCCAGCTGTCAGCTCTTTAGACAAAGCGAATCTGCAAGCTCAACACTGTCAGATTCAAATATGTCGTTGATTTCATGGGACAAATCCGCTTCCACACTCGTACAGTTGCAAGCGTACTTAAAGATCTCGACGTGCAGAAATCCGCTGGCCCGGATGGTATTCCCCTATTCTTCTGAAGAGGTGTTCTTCTGCGCTGGCAAACCACTGCTTTTTCATCTATCCTACTCTTTAGGTCTCTTTCCGATGAAAAACAGCATTTGTCCAGCCCGTCCCTAAAAAGGGCGAATCTTCGTCACCCACCTACTTTCTAAGGTCGTGGAAACGCTGACACGTCAGCTTATGAAATATCTTGAATCGCGGAAGCTTCCCAATGACCGGGAGTACGGTTTCCTCAGCAACATGTCCACAGGTGATCTGATAGCTTATGTGACCGAAAAGTGGAACCAATCTTTGCACAATGCAGGCGAAAGCAAGGTCGTTGCGCTTGATATTTCCAAGGCATTTGACTGAGTTTGGCATCAAGCTCTCTTGTGTGCCTATGGTGTCGATGAATCTGATGAACCGTTCACTTCAAGTTGTTTTGGATGGGTTCAAGTCTGATTTCCACCAAATAAATGCTGGTGTTCCCCAAGGCTCTGCTCTGTCTCCGATACTCTTTCTCTCTTATAAATGATCTCTTGTCTGCTACTTCTAATCCAATCCATTCCTTCGCTGATGACAGCACCCTCAGCTTTTCATATTCGTTCCAAGACTCACGAACTCGCCCTTCGGCCGTAGAATTGGATCGGCAGCGTATGATAAGCACATTTAATTCCGATCTTGACAACATAATCCATTGGGAACAACAGTGTGGAGTTGAGTGCCTGCTGTCACTCAAGCTGACCCTTCTTAATCAGCCATTATCCACGAATGGCAACTGTGTCGATGAAATCGGAAAGCTTTCCATCCTTGGTATGTGTATCAACACAACACTTAGTTGGAACGATCACATATTTGAGGTCGCCAAAAATGCTGCGAAATGCTTAGGTTTCCTCAATCGATGCAAGAAATACTTCACCCCCCATACTAGGATGCTCAAGTGAGCTAGCCAACTGCATTCCTCCTCCCCTAGAATTCACTCGCAATACCCGTCTCGTCAGGAATGCTCATCAGTTTACCCTTGAGACTACTCTCGGACGCACAGTTAAATCTAGAGACTCGTTCATCAGCCGCATTGTATTTTCCCCAGAATACAATCCGCAGATATTTAAAACCAATGTTCACAGGTGCCTCCTCTCCCTTTCTACACCTTCGGCCGGTGCTGTGTCGTGAACCCGGACACTTAAGGGTACTAACAATCCGTTGAGCGTGCAAATTAAAAAAAAAACTCGATGATTTTTCGTTGATTCGAATTACTTGTGCGGTCTCTTGAGTTTCGAATTATCGAGAGTCGACTTTATTTCATATTTTTTTTCATAATTCGTACTACCATGCATTTACAATATAATTGTTAAAAAATTTGATGTCCTGACGGAAACCCGACTTGCTGGGGAATCGCCATTTCGGGACTACTGACTCCATGACAGCCTCTATTCTCCAGCGCCAAGATCAGCCAAGTACAGTCGCCTCAGATGAAGCGCCGAAGCAGAGTGTACCACACAATGTGATTGAAATGTGCCATACCCTCACCACCCCGGTCTACGTTGAATTCTCCAGCAAATGAAAAAGAAAAACAAAAAATCCCAAACTGTTCACAAGCTGTGTTCGTTTCATTCGAGTTCTCTCCTGCTTATCGTCTAACCGGCTTCTCAAGCGAATCAAGTGTGCACAGCACGCATTCCCCTCCCCTTCTTCGGATCTTGACACTGCTCTCAGTTCCGCTCTGCAGTAGCCACCACTAGCTCTACACAGCGAGCCGACCTCACATGTGCGCTTGGTTGTAACAGGTTTGAGCGGTTTTTTCGTTTTTTCTTTCGCGCTCCATGAAACCCACTCAAACGTTGCCTTGCAGCAGATCGCTTTGCAGCTCGTCATCGTTATCAGCATACACACACGCGCCAGCCAACTTCCAAGGGACGAAGTTCCCTCGGTTCAGTGTGTTGTGTGCTCACTGTTCAGCAACGACACCAGCAACAGCCAACAAGCTCGTCACGATCGAAGCGCTACGGACGGTGCTCCCTTGCCCCCGGCCGACGGCTCGCTCGTCAGAAGCACAACTATTTCTAGTTTGAGTCGACTGTTGAGTCGTTATTCGCCAGTGGCTTTTTGGTGTTTTTTATTTCACATTTTATTTTCCATTCTTTTGCCGAACCGAATACTGACTAAACAGAGAGACGAAGGAGAAGAAATCCAAAAGATAGCCGCCGCCGTTCCGGGCTCACCCGATGACAGTCTTTCAGAAACCTCCGAGTGGGTGAGGCTATTTTCTCGTGCGTGGATCGACACGTTTTTTGTTTTATTTTTGGATGTTTCTGTGTTTTTTTTGACCAATTTGTGATTTTTTTTGTTTTGAAACATTTATTTATTTCTTCCCTGAATTTACTGCGGGTTTCGGTGCGGTTTGTGTTGACTGATTTGACGTGCGCTCCGGTGTCGGTGTTTGCGGGCGTGTTCTCCTGTTTTTTTTTGTTTTTTTTGCATTGTTTTTGACTTCGTGGAGTGAGCACAGTTCGATCGGTCGGTTCGCGGATAATCATCGGGTTTTCCTTGCTTTTTGGGGAAAGTGCTGAGTGCTTGTGTTTTGTGGTTTTCTTGAGGTCTTGAAAGCAGTGGAGAGAATTCTCGTACGAAAATAGCGCAAATCTTCAGTGAAGTGCGCGGAGAAAGAAAGAAAAAAAGCGGATAAAGAAAGAAAATTCAAAAAGTGAGTGAGTACAGAGTTGTTTCTTTTGTTGTAAGCAAATCGGACCCCGCAGCTCGTTCGGATACTTGTTCCAGCAGGACTAGCTGAAGATCGTTTCAATCATCTGCAATTTCCGTGAGCTTCAGATGGCTTAAGACCTGTTTGTGCATGTGTGGCCATTTGCACGCGAACGTGTGTGTGTCTATTGATTCAAGGGAAATTCACGATCAACTGCGAGGCCAGTTGATGTGTTCTTGCTTCTTTTTCGTTTTTATAAATTCAACAAAACACTTTGCTGTCAGTTGCTGTGTTCTTGTGCGCGTGGAAGGGTTGAATGAACGTTTTTTTCCGTCGAAGTTATGTCATCTTGCAGATGGCAGTGGTTGGGCGACGAAGAAAGGGTTCCTCTTCTTGCGATGATGTAAACATTAACAAATCTCGTTTCACTAATTTTTGGCACCGAGATGGGGTGAGACCTGAGTTGCCGCGCTGATGTCTTTGTTCGAATAGATTGCTGCAAGGGGTGCGACTGGGTTTTGATTGCGTTGCTGGGAAAATCCTGTCGCTATCGCCAGCTGAGTTCTGCGAAAGTGCACGTGCAAATGGGAGCTTCAAATGATAAGGGCAATCAATTGCCTACACAGTTACTTAATGAAAAAACGTGCCACAAATGTGCGCCTCTCCCCTCGGTTATGAGCAATATGGTGCGCACAAGACTTGAGTTCAAGAAGGTGCCTGACATGAACCGAATGCTAGCATTCTAGTTACTGGATGGTTACAGGGCACTGGGCACTTTCCTCGCGGAGAATGATTTCTGCGGACATCGTGTTTTGTTTTGGGAGTACTACGATTTCCGTGGTTTCATGTTTTGAAGTAGTTTTGGCGTCGTGTAGACCCTGACGAGGACTGAGGTTTATAATATTCTGGTTTCAGTGGCATCGCAAGAACCCGCCGCAGGTCTAAGTGGCCACAGAACCAAACCAACCTAACCCAGAATCTGATTCATAAGTAGGCAGGAAGAGGGGCGGATGGCTCAATTAGACCAAATTATTCTCGAAACTGTGCCTTAATGGCTTAAACGTGTGTTTCTACCGAAACCGAAACGACTAGATGGCGAAGTTGGTTAAGTGCCTGGTTAGTGGGGTCCCCGGTTCGAGTCCCAGTTAATACGTTTTTCTCTGGGTTTCAAATCTGGTCCAGTCACCGACACGAGTACAATTTTCGTGGACACTTTTCGGCAAACGCGTGGGTCGGGGGCATGATGCCCAATATGAAGTATGAGGTGTTTGCCTCGCTTCGCTCGCTAACAGGATTTTAACCCGTTTTTCCGCAGGATTTAACCCGCTCAAGCGACTTCGTCGTTCCTCTCAGGGCATGGCAGCAACTGTCTAACAGGCGCCTGGAACTAAATCTTAATTTCCAGAATAAATCTCGATATCTCCTAAACTAGGGAAAAACGAGAATTTTTTTTTCTTATATCGTTGAGATCTACAAGACCGCGTTTTCAAAACATTACGGAAATCGTAATGTTCCCCAATCACCATATCATGTTGGGATCAAATTATCACAGGTGGATCGTGGGTATCGCAACGGACCAACTGGTCTAAGTGTGCTGGGGAATTCACTAGCAACAGGGGAGAGAGAGAGTGAGAGAGAGAGAGAGACAGACAGACAGAGAGAGAGAGAGAGAGAGAGAGAGAGAGAGACAGAGAGAAAGAGACTTTCAAGAAATCCCATCTAGGAAAGTTGTCAAATTTGTCTCAAGGTAGCACATAAATTCTAGATCGAAGACGGGTTGCAATAGATCTTTATGGTCACAGCACTAGCTTCTCCATAGACCCCCCCATTTCTTCAATTAAATTCCAAGCTTCTTGTTCTTCGAGGACAGGGGGACATTTGCACGCACAAGGTCACAACGGATGAACTTGGACCTAGGTATAAGAACCTTTAAATCCATTACTTAAAAGCTCCAGATCGCTCACCGCCACCTAATGAGAGTGACAGCAATTCTGTAGACAAGATCTTGATTTCTCTTTTTGTTTGAAATAAATTCTCTTTTTCCATCTGCCAACCATCGCTACGCTACCACAAAACATGTCTTGATGCTTGGAACGTGGATGGCCTTTCTACGAAGCAATCATGACCTAGTCTTAAACTGAAATAATCAGACAGCTGCAAAAGTCGACTCTCAGGACTCTCATGTTCGTTAATTCTGGGTACTTCGAGATAGGAATGCATAGACCTGGACTTCGACTAACTGTCAGTTGTATCAGCTATCTTCTCCGCTTTGGGAACGGGTTTTGTCCAGTTCTGTGGCTGCTCTATGCAACCATTCACTTACCTAACCCATCCTCTCTTAATCCTTGCAGTTCCTTTGTTAATCGAGGTAGTGACGATCTGATTTCCCAGTTTGGTTACAACACAAAGATAGGTGCATACGTAAGCACACCAAAGTGGATCGAGAGAGTTATGGTATAATTTGGTGCGCTTAAGTAGTGACCTATCATCACTCTCTGCGCCAAAATGGCCAGACACTAGTCTTTGTCGGTAAATAAGAAGGGGCTGATAGGCCCGAACCTTTTTAAAAGCCATGGATGTCTGCAGCACGGTCTGTTGTTTTGCAGACCGTCAGGACCTCCCTAACGGCCGAGGAGGTATCAACAGTGTCAAGTTTCGAGACATGCTCAAGTGTTCTTAGATTCACAGAAAAGGTCCTTGAATGGCCTTTTACAAACCAGCGGACATTGCCTGCAAACTGGACTCTAGTTCGGATCTGAGTAATAGGGGCTACATCCCGTTCTAGTCATCCCTGCTTACCTATTCCTTAGCGGTTAGCAAGAAGGCATGCGAGGGTCTGAGTCCGAGCAATAGCTGCCTTTCATCGCAGACGTTCTCGGCACGCTGCGTCGAGTCAACAAGTCCAACCCGACTTTCCACTTCCGCGATGATCTTCTGTCGTAAAAGACAACCCTCAAAAAATCGAAGTGACTGACTCCTTCTTATGGAAGGCTCTTTTTTTAGACTTGTCCCTAGACTCTTGGGGCTGTGCACTGACTTTTGGTTAATACCGTCGTCTGTTTCGGTACTTCTGACCTGACTTTGCGTTGCAGAATCTTTTGCGTCGTCCGTCAGTCGGACGCTTTTTCTACTTCTACTGGTCTGACCTTGCGTTCCACCGTCTTTTGCGTCGTCCGTCAGTGGAACGACTTTTCTACTAGAGCTGGTCTGACCTTGCGCTGCAGCATCTCTCGCGTCGTCCGTCAGTGGGACGCCTTTTCTGCTTGTGCTGGTCTGACCTTGCGCTACAGCATTGTTTGCGTTGTCCGTCAGTAGGTCGCCTCTTCTACTCACACTTATTGTCACACAAAGAGTTCCTTCTTGGTAGTGACAGGCAGCCTAAGGTACTCGTAGCATAGACACCTCCTTGATGGCTGAGAGGCGGCGAGGAGCCCACCTTTTGCATTCGATGTTCGGCATACCAGAGAACCTCTCGTCCCTTTTTGCAGTTGCTCATTGTCCATTGCCCAGCAATTTTCGGGTAAGTTCAGGCGGCCAATGTCGGAAGTCCTTATACTAGGTATTGGACTCGTACCATTTGCATGAAGATGGTAGTCTGTAGTCGTCGTGATGTGGTGCCCATCTGTGCCTGGGAACAAGTGGCTGATCTAGAGGAAAAACCAAGGAACAGCAGTGTGTGTAAAGGAGACCAAAAACCCAACGCATTTATTGTTGCTTCATTCATTTTTTTCTCTCCCTGTGCCCGGGCCTCAACCATCAAGCCTCTCCGGCGGCCTCCGATCTTTTGCCAGCTGCCTCCAATTTCTCACGCCATGTTGAGGTCCGTCTATACATGTGTGCTTCGTGGAAATCCTTTTCGCATTTATTGTTGCTTCATTCATTCTTTTTTGGCCCTGTACCCGGGCCTCAACCATCAAGCCTCTCCGGCGGCCTCCGATCTTTTGCCAGCTGCCTCCAATTTCCGTCTATACATGTGGGCTTCGTGGAAATCGCTCTCGCGTGGTTCGGTTTTGAGGACGCTTTACCACGAAATACATTCAAACCCGACGAGGCATACTTCAGCATCATAAATCAGTTAATCATAAATCAGTCTTGTTAGCAGTTCGAGTTGCCCCTTTGCCTCAAGCCAAGATCGGGTTCCAGTCCTAATTCAATTAAACGAAAAATGAAATGAACACCAGACGATAATTGGATTATTTAAGTCAAAACCCACGTTGCTTCCCGCTTTGAGGTAGATTTAGACACAGCCAAAGCGAGTGTGTATTTATCTCAGGCGTGACTTCTCATTTAGGGGGAGACATCAGCAGGGCGAGCCCACGTGGGCAGTCTCTCGCACATTTGACACACTCATCGCGCTCGGCTCTCGAAGACGAAGGCAAACTTCTCAAGGCCATTTGTGCTCCAGCCTTGGAATATCAGAAAACCCACGCACTCACAGCCCGTCGCACACACACGCGCCGGGCCCTTGCACGTAGCCACCGAATCGATTGCAAAATCAATTCGCGAGAAATGAAACAGATTCCCACGGGGCTATGTAAACATTGGCGACAACACGACTCGTTCATGAGGAATCAGTACCCGGCTGGCACATGGCACCAGTTTGATACTTTAAGTTTGTGGCACATCCGTGACATTGGAGTTCATCTCAAGTGACAAGTGGTCTTCCGCTCACGCACGAGGAAGCACATCCTCCTGATTGCAAAGCAAGACCGACACTTGAGCGGGGCGATGTCGAACTGGATTTACAGTGAATCTTCCTTGTCATCTCCCTTGTCAGCAAACTCTAAGGATTCACCTCCCCACTGACACTATATTCAATATTTTTTTTTACAAGTTAGTCCTTTAATTTGGAAGAACAAAAATTGAATGCCTGTCGTGTCCTAAGAATAGGACAGTCAGGAGTGATGGAATGGGTTAAGTTTGCCATCGCTTTACAGGCGAGCTGCATCAGTTCCTCATCGTCTCTCGAAATGGGATACTTTTCAGCTTCAGTCGCTCTCTTTGGTATTAAATAACATCGAGGGGAATAATTGAAGACTCGCGCGCTCAACTGAGTTGAAAACTAGAAGCGAATTCCGCTCAAACGGCAGCATCATTGTGGGGCGACGCTACAACAACGCCAGCGACACAACGACAGAGCCCATTGACAAAAGCGAACACAGTGTACGACTGCCGGACACAACCTGATGATGCCCAGGAGTGTGCGTTCAATTTCATGGTACCCGTACAGTCGCATGTTCATCTGTATGCTTGCATCCACGCCAGAGCAGACGCGCGCACACACAGGCCGACAGACGGATGGGTAGCTTCCTTTTAGTCTCACTTTTGTTTTGTTTTAATGGACAAACGTCTTGGAGCGCTGGACCAGCCATTTGCGGGTCATGCAATATGTAAGTGGCCTAATGATCTATTGCCCTTGCCTCTTGATTAGATGCCTGTACGCGCGCTTGTGTTTGCGTGTTTATTTGCTTTTTTTTGTTTTTCGCTAATCAGTCAGTGTCGCGCGGACTGGGCTGAGCACAAAGTGAACACAGCGTCGCTTGGATGGTGGCACATTGTACTCTCGCAGATGATAATCGGGGATTCTGTGGCTGTGAATGGGATGAGCTATGAATAGCTGATTCGAATATTTAGCGGGTGATAATGAGGCGAGCACCTTGCCGCCAGTGGAATCGTTAAGATTGCTAATCGCCGAGAGATGGGAATTGGTGTTTGCATGCATTTTGGAATGCTTTTACTTTCCGTGTGTCGCCGGACGTCTGGTGGAAAATTCACTTGTGTTCATTCGTTGTTTTTGTTTGCACAAATGAATGAAGCCTGATAGAGCGGGTCTGTGCTGGGAGCGCGACGAAACGCGCTGGCTTGGGTGAGTTCGTCTGCACCGAAGTGAGTCGTGTGGTTCTTGAGCTCGTCGGATACGTGTCTGGCTAATCTACGGACAGCGAGTGTAGCCATTTGATTAGGTGCTGGCTAAATACTTGACTCTTTGATGTATTCTGACTGTTTGCCTGACTATGATGCTGTTTACTTGACGCGGGGTGCTTCTAATATTCCAGGTCGATTTTGATTGGCATCCACTTCGGTTTGGATTGCACTTGTCACGTTGGCATATGACGTTGCGTCTGATACTCCGTCTGGAGTGGACTCTCCGGTTGAGCTCTAGCTGCCTCCAGTTACTTGCTAAAGGTGGCGCTACGGTTCGGGTTGGAATTGGTAGTATTGACTCACCACTACGACCTTACTAGCCGATGATCAGATCACAACTGTCCTGAGACAAGATTGGACATGCACACAGGACAACAACGATGCGAGCTAAGATGCATGTCGCCTGACTTGTCGGAGAGTAGCTCCTATGCTCCCACGCTCTACCGTAGTATTGTCAACACACTACAGGCCCCAACCAACAAGCGTCTCCAGCCAGCCCGCTCTTTAGCTAACTGCCTCCAGATGGTTGAGGTATATTTTCGCTTGCGTGCACCACCTGAGTCGCGCTCTTCCTCTACTATGCCGCCCCTCGGGGGCGAAAAATGTCCGGGCCGGAGCATTGCCTACCGTCCGCTCTACATAACCTCGCCGTCTCAATCGTTGGATCTTCACTCTTCCGGCTAAGTCGATGTAGCTGAACAGTTCGTTGTTATATCCTCTCAGCCACTCAAGAACTATGCCGAAAATCAAGGCAGACAAGAGCACCTTTGTCTGCTTTTGACAAAGTCCGTGCCTCTGCGCCATATAGCAAGACTGGGACGATCAATGTCTTGTAGAGGTTGCTTTCGGTTGTTCGGGAGAGGGCTTTGATTATCAGTTGCTTTCATTGTCCAAAGAAGCAGCGTTTGATTTCGCCGCTGGTGTCGTTGTTTGAATTGATCGTTGTTCCTAGGTAGACAAAGTCTCTGACTACCTCAAAGTTATGACGTTCCGTACGAGACGCTCATGTTGGGTGTGCTTTCTCGTTGACAGTATTTTCTTGGTCTTGCCCTCAGTTACATTAAAGGTCTCCGTGAGTTCGGTAACGAAAGTGGCGAGAATTCTCTTTTTTCGGACAAGAAATGTTGCATCATTGCTGTCCGTTCAAGGGAGCACTGTATTCCTGTGAATCGGGAAAATGATCTTCCGTCCTTCTACCGTCCTTTGATAAGGCGTTCGATTGCATGTCACCCTTTCGTAATGTGTGACCAAGCCACTGCCCCTTCCGTCGTTGCATAATGATGCCTATTGGTTTCTCAGCCGTTCCCTCTTGCAAGCGCTCAAACAGTTCTCTGCCAGCTGGTCACAAAAATCTTTGTGAGACTACAGTTTTCATATTACAGAAAACTGTCTAGGACACTGACGGTACAAAGAATTTTGTCCGCTCATGAGAGGTGTCCGTTAAGAGAGAGTACTCTGTACTATCTTCACTTCGTTTCGATCGAGGGTCGATCAACAGCCAGACAGCGGTTTTTGGGTCGTTATTTAACACTCTACAGAAGTGATTCCCCCAAATTGTCAGTCTTGAGAAGCTGGTACAAGTCTGTGGCGCCACCCATTTTTCAATCGTGTTTTACAAATGCAAGAAAAAGATGCCAATTTAGGTGCCACATGAATGGCAATCACCTTACGCCCAGCAAGATCAATGAATTCGGTAAATAACCACTGCTTTAACCGATTCCCCGCCGGGGTTACGGGTTTCATTCGTTACCCAATTCCCCAGCCAACAACGCCCCACCTTTACAAAACACATTACATTCCAGTGGCAACAACAAAAATCCATAAACCATCTCGATTGATTCCTCTGAACATTGTGTCACTAGCGGTTAGCACTCACACTCAAGCAAAAATGTTAATTGCTTCTAAGACTGCCGGTTGCTGTTGAACAAAATTCTTCGGCTACGTGATTCACGCAACCAAACTGAGACCTTAGAACAAGTGAGAAAAAAAGATGTTTAGACATGACAGAAAAAAAAAAATTAATAAATGAGGCTTGAGGTCTGTCTCTTCAAATGTCTCTAAGCAAAGTGGCAATCGTTGAATCATCAATCACCTCATGATGCACCTGACCATAACTGGTTATGGCAGAGTGGAAAATCACAAACGGGTGAGGTTTGTACGACTCGCTGATGCTTACGTTCGCAACTTTGTCATGTGTATTTGCCCCGAGTACACTTTGAAGAGGCAAAGAAGTCTGTTCGGGGAACTGGCGGCTCGTTGTGGATGAATGATGTGGACGCCGCTGCAAGATTGTCCTCGTCACACAGCTGATGGATCAGAAACCAAGAATTGTAGAGTTAAAGGGATTCTACCGGCTTGACACATTTTGACTGGCTCGTTTGCTCGGACCAAACGGACAGAGAACGCCATTTGCATGATTTCTTGTCGAAAATACTCCCAAAATTCGTCGGTAAGCAAGAGGCAATCCGCTGTGGCGTTCGATATCTCTCTAATAGTCGACTTCTTCTGGTGGTGGTATGTAAGCTGCAACTTTGCCAGAATAGGCCAGACCTTGACACTGCGGCAAGTCATTGACGAGTCCCAGGAAGTGCAGTTGGACACCCATCACCTATTCGCTGGTTTCAGGCCGCACATAAAAGCTTGCATAGAGACGAGCTCTACACCGCCATGTGTAGTTCTGATGCGTTGGTTGGCATTGAGACGAAAGCGGCTAAAATGGGTCTGACGGTGAACGAGAGGAATACGGAGTATATGCTGTCTTTAATCTCGACGTGTTGGACAGAAAATCACAATTGACAGGAACAGGGACCAGTACAGATGAGACCCTCAACAGCCAGTCAATTGCTCTTGGGCTTGGGTTCAAGGGTAAATTGTGTAAACCTGCCCTTTCTTGATGAATAAAGGTGACTTTGGACAAGACAATGTTGGTTTCTCAGCCGTTCCCTCGTGCAAGCGCTCAAACTTGCATGCCAGCTGGCTTAACGATTCTTGTGAGACTACAGTTTTCATATTTCAGTGATCTATCTCGGACACTGACGATATCAAGAAATTTGTCCGTTTATGAGAAGTGTTCGTTAAGAGAGAGTACACTGATAAGAACGCCTTATCAGTGTACTCTCTCTTAACGGACACTTCTCATAAGCGGACAAATTTCTCTGGACAAGACTTCACTTACTACATCGGATGTACAGCGACATGATTCCAGGCAGGCGCCTACATATCCAACCGCGGGGGTTCTCTGGGTCATGTGGGGAGCATGAACAACTTGGATCCAGCTCGAATAGCCTTCGCCCCGAGCTGAGGGGACAACGCAGCTGTGCCTGTACGCTGCCGCACACAAGTTGCTAAAGAAACTTGTTAGTGTGGGCACCTGGAGGCAGCTAGTCCTCGAGGCAGCTAGCTAAGGAAAGAGTCTGTCTTGAGAATGTGCACTCATGATGTGATGAATGTACTTCGATTAAGATGGCTGGTGACTGTGTAGCTTCGAAATACGATGATCCAGCCTTGTTCAATACTCGCGTTTGATAACGAGTGGCGTTCCAGAAAGTTGGCATGGCTAAGTGTACTGGCATCTCTTAAATGGCCCATGCACCGCACTCTCGTTTCTTGCATTTTGGTGTACACATCGGTGTCGCTTCCCGCCATAAAAGTCACACAATAACCCCCCTTATCTTGTCACCCAAAAATAAGTGTCACTTTGTGTGACATTTGTCACTCGAACGACGATACCCTTAGTCACATTTCATGAGAAAGTGAGATAGAATGAGAGAGATTTTGTCGATTGCATCTTTGTGGGTGACGCCAGCGGACGTAGGATAGATAAGTTTTAACCCAAATTTTGTATTGATAGGAATAAAATTTGATTATGTTCACGTTTGGTGTTAAAAAAAGAATAAATCAACAATTTGAGCTTCTGCTTTAATGGAGGATAATTCCAATCACACCAAGAAATCCATATTTTTTAAAACGAAAAATTTGCGTTGTCCTCTTGTATTGGGCTGTCATTCATCACATGCGCGCACCAATATATCCGAGTTCTGAACCAAAGGCGTCCAGGAATTATAACAAATATCATATGCAACCACCGAATTCAAATTGATCCCCCTTGAAGACACAAATCTGAAGTCTCACGGTGAAACTTCTCTTTACGGACACCCCTCTATAAGGGACACCTCTTTTTACGGACAAATTTATCAGAGTCCCGACATGATAATATCCGTGTATTTCAAGCCCTTCAGAACGGACACCCCTTCACAACGGAAAGTCTGAATGGTATCTAGTTGCTGTCCGCTGTAGAGAAGTTTCGCTGTATTTGGCAACATATGCTGCAGATTTGTGTCATCAAGTGGGATCAATTTGCATTTGATAATTTGTATAATTCTTGGATGCCAAACCGAGATTGGTTTTTTGTCACCTCACTTGAATTCAAAAATACGGATTTCCATGTGAGGTGACCGAAAAATGCGAGGCGAGAATTTGTCACCTGGTCTAAGAGAATGAAGGGGAATCTGTCCCCCCGCGAATTGGACTATTTCAAAGTTTAACTCGTAAATGAGTAGCTTGTTCTGTCACATTGATCGTTCGTCATCCAAATCAGATGTTCGACCACTTTTAAGGTCGTTGAATCAATATGCTATGGTTCACGGCTCACAAAGGCAATGGCAACTTACCCCCAACAACGTCACCTGTATTCGGGTTCATATTGACCCAGCCTCGTAGTGCAGCAGGAACTGTGTCATTTTCATCTTTAACTGACAATCGAGGAAAGCTAGACGTTCAACCACAAGTTCCACAAGAATGCTCGTAAATTACACGCGATAAAATACTGTCGCACCCAATATTTATGCCGGTCCAGTCGCCAGTCGTTTCCTAGCACCTTCAACAGCTATTCCCGTGGCAATTCTCTGCGATCAAGTGGCTGTCTAGAACGCTTTGAGGTGCGATTGTGAGATGTAGACCCGGTCGCTTCCCAAAACCTGTTCAGTGCATTCTTTACATTTTCGGCACGAGATGGATCATTGGTGATGCTTTACTATATGGTTGGTGGCCCGCTTACAATAACGGTGACATCAGGTCGATCGGCTTGGAAAGGTGCTGAAGTTCAGTCGTAGGGTTCTGATTCAATGCAAAGCGCTTTGTGGCACACCCTTTGGAAATGTTGATTGTGTTCAAGTTGATCATGAACCTTGTTTAACAGTTCCACTCCACTCTGGATGAGTTAGTCAACGAACGCTTTCAGAGCCCCCGGGCCATTGAATTCCGTCAAGGCAAGCAGCTGAACGTGAGAAGGGGTTTGGTATGTTTTCAAGTGTCACCCCTCCTCTTGAAGTGACGCATGTCTCTGTCCGTCATGTCTCATTCCAAAGAGCACACTGGCTCAAATTGGCTTTACCCAGCCACACCCAGAATAATGAATAATTAAATTTTCAAAGCTCTTCGGAGACAATTTCTCAGGCAGCAAGTCTCTGGCGACGCCATTTAACTGCCCTCAGGCAGCTGTCTTCTTTTCAGAAAGCATCCCCATTGCCCCCGCCTTCCGTCATTTGAAAGTCAGATCGCTCATCTTTATCGTCCGTTGCTCCCCTGGAAAGTGCACTTACCCCCATGCGGTGTGGCTGTGATACCTTTCAGCTCAAATTACACACTTAATCGCATCTGAAAACATGCCCAATTCATGAGTTTCCACGATCCATCATAATCCACCCATGCCACAGGCCCAACTGCGAACTCTACCGAACTCCAGTGCAAACAATGTGACCGACAGCACTCTCGGCATCCACCCTCACTCACGTGCGAGGGTATCTGAATGGACTTTCACCCAAGTCCTGGGTGCTTTGCACAAGAAAATTTCTGGCGACACATGACACTAGACATTTGCATGCAGAATTACCCCGACATGAGAGAGAGTCCATGAGTGATTGATTAATTTGTGAAGCAACATTCACAAGGGGTCACGGATGACTGCCACTGGCAGGTTGGCTTTGCCGGCCTTGAACTCAACAAAGGGGTCACCGCCACTCGGAGGCAAGCGTCTGTGCGGCAAACGGCAAAGACGCCTGTCAAGTGGTTATTTACGCCGTTCAGACGTTTGCTTTTGAAGTGTTGATTTGGGTTTTTTTTTTGCTTCATTAAACCGTTTTTGTGGTTCAATCAAGTGCAGGAATCCTCAGCCGTCTTTAAACGACTGCTTCATTGGTTTAGAGTCGTCCTTCGCATGTGTCTGTGTAGGTCCTCAACCACAAGAAGATATGTCGACTGAAAAAATGCGAAACCGAAAATGGCTTGGGGATGTCAAAGGAAATCACTTGTTTACTTTCGTTGGTTGGTCGGGTTGCGATGTGTCATTAAGTCTAGTCTTTGGTTAGAACGTCGTTAACTGATGCAAGGTTGATGGTGAACTTGGCCTGGTCTCCACTGACGCGTGCCATGAGTCAGCGGTTGGGTATAAATCTGCCCGGAGAAAAAATAAAACCCTTCTAGCAGTTGCACATGTCTCTGAAACGTTTCACTTTTACTCCGTGCTCTGGCATCACTAAGGGGCTCTGGCACCGCCCTATAGTCGAACCTAGTTGATGAAGAGACGAAACCATACGCACGTGGTTCCACAAGAGACTTGCGATTCCGCGGACAGTTTCCGGCCAGGCTAACGATACGACTTTCGACCCCACGAAGTCGAACTATGGGTCGAAGATTGACGAGGATTGTCGTGAAGGTAGCGGAAATGCATCTAGACACGCTCGTAGGATTCTTCATTTGCAGGCGTGATTTCAGAAATACATGCAGTCCAACGGAATGGAGAAGCATCTGTTCTCTCAGACGAAGTTTCAAAGATCGGCTTGTGTACGAAGAGCAAAGTCGCTTAGTACGACCGACAGTAGCACTCGAGGACCCACGCTATCCTCTGCAGCAATGGGGCTTCAATGGCGCTGAGGATGAGGGAGGCAAGGTTTCGGAATGTCAAAGCGAACCACGTCCATTACAGACGTTCGCCTCTGCTTCAAAGCAATATTGTGTAAAGGATCTGATCAATATTCGCCAATGATCCTTTTAAAATAACCTAAAAAACATGACTTGAAAAATTACTATTGTCATACCTTCCGATATTCCTGAGCCTCCTCTGACAATGATCCGTCCCGACGGGCAAAGCTGCTGCTCCGTGGCACACCCTTGCTGGCATATAATTCCAGGAATAAACATGTAGCTGGCCATAAGCTCGAAGTTTGTCCGGTCAATCAACCATTGGCTGTGCCAAATCCTTGCTAATCCATCTACCCTAATATTTTGTATAAGCCTTTACTGAATTTAATTTCTTCTTCCTTGCTGTATGGTTATGGGCAGTGTCGTTTGCGTTGCTCTCCAAGCTTTAAATTCCAGATTGTAGGCTTCGTGTATTAAGTATGCCACGAGCACGTGTTAATTTCCGATCATTTTTTGTCGTCCACTTTCCTGCCCATTGCGACAAACAGACCCTACGGCAGGACAGCAATTCGTTTCATAATTTGAGCAATGCTATGACCTAAAGTATTCTAAATCGCATAAAAACTTCCTCGGCGTCTCGCACAGCATTTGCACAAGAATGCATGCATTGCAAGGGAAATCGTTTGAAGATGCTGAACAACGCACGACATTGCGCCACTTAAACGCCTCGTTATCCCAAAGTGGTGTTTAGTTTTTGCATCATCAATAGGTTGCTCTCCACTTAGAGACACTTCCTGCATTTTTGCTATAGCCCATCGAACATTCTAACGTCCCTTGAAAAGGTGGCTCTCATTCAAAGCCTAGTTCAAATAATTTCCAAGCAATTTGAAGAAACCTGTTTGTACAGTCTGAAGGCCGAGGGTATGCCCTTTAAAAAGAAAAATAACTCTAGGTTCCATCATCATCATCTTCTGAGCTCCCTAAAGGGGTCTCTGGGGTAAACCACGCACGAGAGTTCTCCAGCCAACTCGACCCTCCGCCGTAGACTCTAACTCATGAGGAGTTATGCCCAAGCGTAACCAGGCGAGTTTTTGGACGTGGTTCAACCGCCTCGTCGAGAGTCTGCCTCGGAAGTCGTGATGAAGGGGACGTCCGTGCCTCGTGACTAAACCACCGAAGCATAGCCCTTTCCACTCGAAGAAGCAGCTGCTCCTTATTGAGTTCCTCGCGTACTGCCGTGTTTCTCACCCTATTCCGGCGAGTAGTTACCACAAGAAGTCTCTCCCCAGCAGCTTGTATTCGCGATCTTTTTCTTTCGGCCATGACCCAAATTTCATGACCATAGCTGAGGGTTGGAATAAATCCTGAAAACCGCTCACTTGACTGTGACACCAAGGGCTTAGGCTGTACCTTAATTTAGGAAATATGCCACATAATTTTTTGTAAGTTCCAACTTTGAGCCAGCGGCTGCTCAAAAGTCAACGAATTGTTGGCTTTCCAGGTTCTCAGGAGGAAAATATGCCACTTCGGGTATTATCAAATTTTTTCCAGTTCGGGACCACTATGCGTATAAGTAACATTTTGCACAGGGACGGGGACAGTCTTAAGAGAGTAGTCACTGGGCTGAGTCTGTGTTAGACTCCGAGGCAAAGAAGAAAGTCCATGTTTAGGATGCCGGCAAGGAGCTCTCACTGTACACAGAAAGCAAAACAGACACGCCAGCGGGTTAGCTTCCTCTTCCTTTCATACGACTGGCAGGCTTCTTCCGCGCGGTCTCAGGACATCCAGATTTAGATCCCATCTGCCACAGGCTAGTGATCCAAATTAGAAGTTGGTGGCGCTTGCTGATGGTGGCTGTAGTGCAACTTTTATGACTGCCACAGAACACAAACAAGACGGAGCAAAGTAATCTGACGCGTTGAACATATCAAATGTGTCTCGTGCATTGTTGCCTCCACGCGAACGTTCCCATGGCACTCTTCCCCTCGACTGTCACATCTGTTGCTCGTTGCGTTGTGTGTCTCTCCTCGCTCCCCCTCCCAGTTATAAAACACATTGTGTTCCATTGAATAGATGCTTCCTGGGGTGCGCCTTTGCATTCCCAACCCACTGCAAGGACGGTCGATGGTTGCTCAGAAGCACACACTTCCAACATTCCACCACGGCCATGGGCATTCACAAATACGTCTGCACTCTGCAGCTATGCCCAGCCACGCGCTAGGTCCTGCGGCAACTTGTTCAGCCCGTTTGCAGCTAAACTGGTTTGCATTATGCCAGGGATTGGGGTGCCACACAGCAGCATAAAATATTCAGCACACACTCCCGTGCCTCAGTCCCTGAGTGGTTGTGGATCGATCTGCATGTGCAAGTACTTGTTGCGTGTGGATATCCTTCTCGGAATGGCCGCTGTGGAGACGATACGATAACGAGGGGACATGTACTAGCACGAGCATGTGGTATCCTTCAATTTGTAATTCTCCCAAGGATAGACATGACGGCGAGTCCTTGCATATGTGCGCCCCGACGAGGAAGGAATTTGCCTTGTTTACACGCTTTGTTCGGACCGTAATTGAATCTCAGCAGCGAGTTGCTGTCCTGCCTGAATGTGCTCGTTAAATGGATCCATAATGTTAATGAGACGCTAAATCGGTGAACAAGTTGCGCCGGAATGAGGCGCTTCGCTGATAACGACCGCAAGCATGCGATGGGATTAATTGGGGAATAGAAACAAGTTTTCTGAAACTAATTGTTTAAAGACCGGTTTCTCGGTTGGTTAACTTTTCGAATATGCCGTCATGATGTAGGCGAGTATTTCTCTATTTTTGGTTCATCTGTAGCCAGTGGATGAGTGGCGAGAATGCTTTGAAGGCCCGCGAACTTAGGCTCTGGTCTCATTGACCTTGAGTGTGGCATCTGTGTCTCGGTTTTCAGTTTTACCACATATGTGTGCTCGAGGGAAGGCCCACGAACGAGTTTGTGGCGGAGGTTGGAAATTCAGCGAAACTATTTTGACTTCTTTGAACTTCTAGTAAATGAATCAAGGGGTATGGACGCGAATCATTCTACCGTCCGCGAGAGTGGAATTAATCAAATTTGCTTGTGAACTGAACGAGATTTGTCGCCGCTGCATATCCTTTAGAGGAACACCAAGCTGTCAACAGGGGGTAGGTGGGTATGGGTGCCCTCAGATGGGTCCATTGTGCCCTTAATAGAGAATATACTTCTAACGTGAGACCTGCTTCTATACTGGTGCAACCATCCTGCTTCATTTGAGAACTTCAGGAGGCTTTTCAACTCAACACCACAAAGGTTATCCAGCTTCGCAGAGAAGTGTTTACCCAGGTACTGCTTTCCTTTCCTTGCCAGGGCTGGGCACTCGCATAGCTGATGTTGGATAGACTCTGTTTATTCATCCAGTCTGGTATGTCCAGTCGCGAGGTATGCGTGCTTATAGCACAGTGTCCGGTGAGGACTCCTACTAGCTTCCAGCGTCGGCCACATGGCCCTTGCTATTGCTCCGATATCCAGACCAAGCCATCTAGTTTTTATTCCATCCAGGGTTCCTTCTTCCGCGTGAGCGCGTAAGGAATCGCCCTAGATTCTCCAAGCTCAGATCCGTTTTTCGCGAGACTGTCCGTCTTTTCGTTTCCTTGGACGCCAGTATGTGGTGGTACCCAGCATAGGCTGACCGTGTTCACCGAGGAAATATCGCTGACGCTCTGTCTGCATAACCTGACAATTTTCGATGTCATGATGTCCGACGCTATGGCTTTTATTGCCGCTTGTCTGTCGGAGTAAATAGTGATGCCTCTTGTTTCGCAGCCACCTCGGCCCGGAACGCTGGAGTCGTCGCTCTGTCAACACGAGTGCTGCCTCGTGTTTCGCAGCCACCTCGGCCCGGAACGCTGCAGCCGTCTCTTAATGCCAGGAATTTTTCGAATATGCCGCAGAAGACCCCCGTGCCGGTACCGTCACCCGTTTTTGAGCCGTCGGTGTACAGGGCTGCTGCTACCAGTTGCTCACTCCCATTGTTCCCGGTCTGGGAAGCGAAGATAGCTTCCATCTTCTTTTTCGAAGCTAGTGTTGGTGGCAGGTAGTCCGTTTGACTTATGTCTCGTGCTTCAGTCCAGCATTGAGTATGGAAGCGTGACCATATGATTTGTCCCTCCATAGACCCGTTTCTCTGAGCCTCAGAACCGATGAGGCTCCTACAGGAAGAGTCGAGGGGATGAAGGAATAAGATGGCTTCAAATGATGCTGTCGGTGTTGTTCTGAGACAACCTGTTATCCATAGGTATGCCGATCTTTGTACTTTGGAGGTCTGCTTTAGAAGATTTTTTTTCTAGGGCTTTCCACCACACCAGGGAGCCGTGTGTTAAGATATTACCCGTGGTTTGAGATCCCACGTTGTGCCAAAGGCACGTTTGCACGTAGTAAACGCCACATACGTCTTCTTTATGCGGTCTTCCATGTTAACCTTCCAGATAAGTTTGGAATCGTGTATACCCGATGTTTTTGAGGGTTTTGGTTTAATCCCATTTTTTTTTTTGACGGTTAAACTCGGGAATATCACTTTTGCATCTCTGTCTTTTCCGGGTTGACGTTCAGTCCCCGATCGTGCGCCCAGTCATTTACAAGCTGTAGTCCATGACTTAGACGCTCGCTGAGCGTTTTACATCAGGGTTCATCCCTGACATTGAAACTTCACTTTACGGACAGTCTTCTAAGGGACACATCTATTTAAGGTAAATTTGTCAGAGTCCCGGCATTTCAACCCCTTCAGAATGGACAGTCATGATGGTCCTGCTGCGGTCCGTTATACAGAAGTTCCCCTTACACAAGAATAGCCCTATCTTCATGCCGGGACCATGGCAAATCGTTCGTTCAGAGAGGTATCCTTTCAGAGGGTGTCCGGCGTGGAGGTGTTCGTGTATTTCAAGCCCTTCAAAATGAACACCCCTCTTAAAAGGACACCTCTCATTACTCAATCCCTTCAGAACGAACACCCCTACATAGCGGCAATCATTAAGGTCCCGCCGCTGTCCGCTGTAGAGAAGTTTCACTGTATTCAAGTTCGACTGTCCGTCTATTTGACTGTTGACAATGCGATCAATATTTTGTACAATACATGCTTGAGGCGCTGATCCGTGATGACTTGAGGGCGTCCCCTAAACTATAATACAGTGAAACTTCTCTTTACGGACACCCCTCTATAAGGGACACCTCTCTTTGCGCACAATTTATCACGGTCCCGCCATGAAGACATTCGTGCATTTCATGCCCCTCAGAACGGACATCCCTACACAAGGAACAGCCTTAATGTTCCCGTTGCTGTCCACTTTAGAGAAGTTTCACTGTAATGACATGAGTGGCGCTACAGTGCGTGCCTAGTTTCTTATCAACCGCTCGTGCTGTGCGTGATATTGTTCGTTCACGAGTGGGAGGGACAGTTTTATGACGAGCCCGAACGGCCAAGCATCTTCTAAACAGTTATACTCTTTGAGCATTGTCAGTGACTTGAAAGAGGTGGGGCTTGAATATTAATTTGCTCATACCGGGCAACGTAGGCTCAAGTGCGTAGGGGTCGACACAGCAATCCACAAGGCCAGGGCCGCCACAAAACTACGTAGTGTCTCAATTTGTCATCTCAATCTGGACATGGACGCGGCCTTGAACATGGAAGTCGTCATTGCCTCTTCCCTCGAAAACGGAACCAGTTTTCTCTTAGAACTTGATTTCCCACCATCCATCTATTTGTTCCGAAACCACACGTACTCGAATACTCGAACACTTCAGGCAGCATTCTTCGACTGGTTGTTCAATATTTATTCAATTTAAATAAACGACCGTTCGGTCATTGTTGGTAAATCGTCTAAATCCATCAGGCGGCTATTTCGATGGCGCATGTGTTTATCTATCCACCAGATAAACATCCCCCCTCCCACCCCCTCCCGCGCACCGCGACCCCACCGGCAGGGTGTCTGAATCATCGCGCCCCGACCAGCGAGCATCTCTGACGTTAGTCTTTGAATACATTTCCAAAATTTCTCCATTGCGGTCTTTTGTTGGCGCTTGCCTGCCAGTGAATGAAATGTAAATTTGATGCGACTCAATGTTTACGCAAACAGTTTACTCGGTCGGATTTGCACACAATCCATGTCAGTGAAATGGACTCGCATACAGCCAACCACCCCAGCCCGCCTGGTGGGTTAATATTTGCAATCGCTGAGTAGTTCGGATGGGTTTCGTAGAAATTCACGAGTGAGACGACGGAGTGTTCTTGAAAAATCAATTCATCGCTTTGGGAAGCACCGACATGAGTTGTGGATGGAGCAGGTTATCTTATCGTCTTACCACACCGGCGCACTCGTTAGCTAACACGTTTTGCGCGTCGCCCGTCGGTGGATAGGAATTTCCTGCGGTTTCTTGTTTAGCCTAAGACGACGAAATGTTTCGGTTGACTCTTGTCTCAGTTTGTCCTCGATAACTCTTCGGAGAAACGATGAAGGCTGAAAATGTGTCCAATTCGTTACGTTCTGTGACAGGCTGTCCTTGAACGTTTGAGCTTGCGGTTTAAGACTCTGGGTTATCGGGGACCCCATGGGTATGTAATTCCCACCGGAAGATCTACATTTTGCTAAAAATAAACATTTGCATGTGATCCATGGCTTTATTGAAATCCTCCAGCTCGGAGGCGAAAGACAGCTTTCTACTCTTCTACAAAGCGGGGGACACTCAGAGAACATATGCCGAGCATAGCCTATGTCTTCTTTGCCCCCCGTAAGGGCATGACGAACTCCAAGCGGTTGTTCATGAGTGCCACTGGCACTGCTTAGTGTCTCCTAATGACTCGCCCAAGTCTGCCTATGCATACCTTCTGTTGACTGAAGCTGATCAACAATGATCATCGATTGTTACTCATTGCCTGTCACAGGTCGTTCTTGCAGTTGAACCAATTTCTAGATTGAGTCAGTGATCAATTGCTTTGTCTAAGGCGCCATCTGCTAAACTCTTCCGTACGAAGGTTAGTGGGGTGCAGCCTCAGAGTCATCCTACTCTGGAATGATTGCTCTTTCATTCCCTCTTGCGCACTTGTGTAGCCAGTAGAGGCTGTCTGTAAGTAACTGAGTCTATCGAAGCATATGATTGTCGAGTGTACTGTCATTCTAAGGTCTTTCAGAGACGGACAGCTCGTGGCTGTATCTTCTCTCCAAGATGCCAACAACTCAAACAGGACCAGAGAACAGGGACATCCTCATCGGCTTTTCATAATTTCCATGTCATTACGCCGCGGGTCAGGATTCAATCATAAAATATCATCGGGAGAAGGTCGGCTATTGATCCCAAGGAAACAGCAGTTGAACAGAGTTACTTCCCAATCAGCAGTGGATCCAAGGTGGACGAAGTCTCTGACTTCAATGTTGGCGTGCGTCCTTTCTCGAAAGACCACCTGGAAACCCATTTTGACCAAATTCGTTCCAATGCTGGGAAACGCCACGTTGACTGCCAATCAAGAAAGTGTCGTCAGGAAGGTCATGTGTCTTGTCAATGTTGGAAATGTCACAAGATAACGCGCCGACTTCTCTGAAGCCGTTCTTGTCAATGCCTTCAATGGGTGAGTTCCTTACCGACCTTTGTGGAGCAGCGAGAGTTCTCCTTCGTCATCCTGCGGAACTTGTCTAGTTGTGCAGGAATTTCTAAACTATAGACATGACGGTGTACAGCCTTCCTCTTTACACGCTGTCATACGCTGCCTTGAAGTCAAAGAATAGGCGTTGAGTCCCGATTTGCACTTCGGTGGTCTTTTTAGTGTGGTCGGGTGTGGATTTGCCTCGCCACAGTGCCTAAAACCTATGAGATTGGCACGGAATAGCTAAGAGGATACGTGATGTTAGCTTCCGATTACACCAAATTATCAAATTATACCAATGTTTGTTTGTGGCTTCAAAGGGGTAGGGTATGCGGCTGCCATGGTGATCATCTTGGTATCAGGCAAGTTTCCGGTTGTGACCAGTAAGATCATGGAGGGCGCTTTGAAACAAGGAAGTTTCTAGTTACTCAAGCCAAACGGAACTGATGTTTTCCACCACAAAAACCAAAATACAGTGAAACTTTTCTTTTCGGACACCCCTCAATAAGGGCACCTCTCTTTACGGACAATTTATCATGGTTCCGCCATGAGGATATCCGTGTATTTCAACCCCTTTTGAAGGGACACCCCTAAACAACGGACAATCAGAATGGTCCCATTGCTGTCCGATTTCGAGAAGTTTCACAGTACCGACACTAACGACTTTCCCGGCTCAGGTATCTCGAGTGAAGTACCTCGGCATCACTTTAGATCCCAAACTCAGCTGGAAGCTGAACAAAGCATTCTACGCCTGCAGTAGAACCTTCGGTAAAAAATGGGGTCTCCAGGCTAAGATGGTCCGTCGGTGGTTAGCCCGATTCTAACATACGGATCACTGTAATGGTGGCCCGCCCTTAGCAAAAAATACAATATCACAATATACAGAGAGCAGCATGCATACGTACCACAGGAGCTCTACGGTCAACTCCGTTAGATGCTCTTACGCTGCGGCTACATCTTCTGCCCTTGTAAAACACCACAGCACACAGCTCAGAGAGTCTGGGGGCTGGAAATCAAAACCTTTGGCCATAGCTCCATCCTTGATCTCATACCAAGATCATCCCCAATCGACATTTGACACTCTAATCCGAGAAAGATCGGAATGGCACAGTGGGCAGATGTGCCGGGAACATACTCATAACTGGAAAATCTACACTGACGGCTCTGAAATGGCCTTCGAGTGTTTTCTCAGAATCCCTGAATATCCGTAAAGCCTATAGACTGCCCGACAATTCCAGCTTGTTCCAAGCGGGACAATTTGCAATCCGAAAGCATGTCGTCAAATCAAATATCAGAAGGTTGCCATATGCATTGATAGTCAAGCAGCCATCAAAGCTATTGCCTACTTTGCCTCACATTCGAAATTACTACAGCATAGCCGAGCTGAGATGGTGTCGTTAGAAGGCCCGATCATTACCCTTGTATGGGTTCCACGTCACGGTGACGTCCCGTGAATTAACTTGGCAGACAGCGATAGCTTGCAGAGAAGGTGTTGATCGCACCACAAGCAGTTAAGGCTGATTTATCCTCAGACTGCCTTGAAACAGCAAACTTTAGATGGGCCAGACTGACGAAATATGGCCTGAATACAAACAATCCTGAAGAAAATACCTCCTTCGGCGAACTCGTCCTGATATTACTAGACTAGTGGCACTAGGCATCCCACTCAACTCACATTGTAGCAGCTGCCCAACTGAGAGGGAGGCCCAGACACACTTCTTTCGCGCCTGTCTGGCTCTTGCTGCAGCCAGCCAGCGAGCGCTTGGCAGACCTTCCTCCAACTCCCTTGGCGAGATTTTTGAGGAGGATATGACGGAAGTAATGTCCGTCCGAAATACCGCACGTGGGATTTGGAGATATCCAAATAATCTTACACCTTCTTATTTATTGGGAACAGAGCTGTGTCATTAAAACGGCACATTGTGCCAATTAGGTTCTCATCGAACCACCGCGTCTACCCGTCTACTTTCTCTCGCATCAACGGTCAAGTTGCCTGCCACACTGTGTTCCAGAGTCTTGCCACAAATTCGTTTAACTTTTGACTTGATTTATGGTTTTTTTTTATTCGAAACTTTCTTTAATTTGTTCTCGGTCTACCTGACGTTCGAGCAAATAGACACAGATTGTGTGACGCACGACAAACGGCCGAGTTTGTTTGGCGATTAATCGCCTGCCTTGGGCGATGATTCAGTGCGATGTGGACTTGGCAACTCGTTAACGAACGCGACGGGAGGAAGGCTAACTGTTCTTGCCGAACGAGGAAGATTGAGAGGAGCTATTTCTTGACAGACTCCGGAATAGACTTGTGTGCAGATAGACCTCTTTTGACATTCACTCAAATGCCTCTAGATGGCGGTAGCTCACGTCATGGCGCGCCTTGGACCACTCTGCGCGGTCTTGTGGGAACATCGAACCCATTTCATTTAAAATCCCAATTCATCTCATTTCCGCATATCACGCCAAAAGTAGCTTGTTGACAAGCCATCTAGGGACTTCGAACATGCGTACATTCGCACACTTGCTTGCTGGCATCATTCTTCACAGCGCTTCAGTTCATTTTGAAATTTGGAATGTGCCTGGCGCACGGAACAATTGGTTCACCAAGTATTGCACACGACTTTTACGGCCAACACGCACCACGCAGATAGGTGGTTGCAAAGACACCGACATCTGTTCATCAAGGAATGGATATCCATGTAGGCCACAACCCACTCACTTATGCACACTCGTGGGGTCTTCCCTCGTGCTCTTAAATTATACACGTCACCAAGCTATTTCCATCCACTCTTTTCCATGCGGCGATGGAGTAAGCCAAGCGAAGCATTTGCACAGCACCCTCTGGCGCTAGAGCAGACATTTGTATCCGCTATGATTGTTCGGCAGCGAAATGGCTTTTTTTAGAACATTTTTGCATAATTCATCAAGTCTTATAATTTCCTTTTGCTTGTAGGTCACGTCGACGCATGTTTATCACGGAATTTGTGGCAATTTTATCTTGTCAAGACCTCCACGAATTCGGTCGGATGGTGAGCGGTAAGCGTGTCGTTTGATAGTGGATGGCGAAAAATTACGTCACTAGATGCATGTGTATGGGTGGCGCTACAGGCTCTGCGTGTTGTAAACTCTCACGAGTGGAAGGGACCTTTGGCTTCTGGCCTGCTCTGGTAGAATCCACACAGCTCGTTGGTGAGTTCTGCTCGTCCAGCAGAAGGAAGGGACCTTTGGCTTCTGGCCTGCTCTGGTAGAATCCACACAGCTCGTTGGTGAGTTCTGCTCGTCCAGCAGACTTGGCGCGTTGAGGTAGCGTTGTCCGGTGATTGTGTTTCTTAGGTTCCCGGTCGCCTCGTTGATGTCTAGAGGCTGCTTCCTGAACAGTGTCACCATGTACTGTTGTAGGGGGATGATGGGTCGTAAAGATTCTTGTTGCTGTGGTGTCTTTGAAGGTCCCTATCGAAGGCGAGTCCGGTACATGGTAGGGAAGGGGGCTCCTAGTGAGTTCACGAGGTTAGTCCATTGTGATACCCACAGTCAGTACGACCACTCCCGTGATAGTGCCGTTTTATTGATCCCAACGGCAAATGGTGACCGGACCAGATTTGAAAGCTGAATTTATTCACTTCTTCCCACTGGCGATCCAAGTGGGTGGACCTACCCACTTAAGGCCTCGGCACATGCGTACGCTGGCATCATATTATTTCCCTGACCGAATGCTCCAACATCTTGTGTCGCCTCTCATCCACGTGCACGCCTTATATGCATTCCGTCAGACAAACAGATATCCTTCTGCAGGATCCATCTCTATTTGATTGAATTGAGTCTCCGAAGAGACCTTCACCTATTTCTAGCAACAGTCCATCGGTTCTGTTTATGCAACAGTCCATCGGTTCTCAATCCCCAATTCCCCCTTATCGCAGCGGAAACTCCAAGCCGATTGCAAACCGACACTCATTCCAGCCATTCGCTCCTGCTAAAGACATCCGTATCCCTTTGAGACACATTTACCGTGTAAACTCTGAAAGAATGGAAACCCCATTCAAGCCCAAACATTTGAGGGTGCCAACACGAGTGCACGTCGTTGCAAGCAGAGAGGAATTTCGATGGAACTCCTACGTGCCGTCGTTATTGTCATGCAATAACGACGTGAGACAGAAAATTCCTCAATAGCCTGTGCATTCATGCAACAATACATCAATTTCCATTGAAATGCGTGCTTCGTATGTTGCCATCTTTCTCAGGCAAATGCTGCAGTTCGTCTGTGTACGAGCCCGAAGGTGCTCATTTTGGTTGCAAAAGAATGTGATTCATGTGCAATTTAAATTCTGTTATCACCCAGTGGACATTGGCACGTATTTGGTTCACGTCAGGATTGCATGTACTCCGTAGTGTTGTCGCTGGGGAATTTCCTCGAACGCATGATTTGTTTAACAATGAAAAACAAAACTAACCACTGCCACCGAACGAGTGGGGAGCACATGACAAGCAGTTTTCAAATTAATAGCAATTTACCTCTGATTTTGCCCTCTTTTGTGGTTGGTTTATTATTTATTTATTTTTTGCTTTCTTTCTTTTTACTTGCAGTTTATTGTCACTGAACGGATTCGAACTGGCAAAGGAGGTGAGTGCACACATTCAATTTTTGCTGATACAGAACACTTGTAAATCTGTAGCAATCAATCTGTTTCAGCGTAAGTCTAGCTGCATGTTGAGTAATCATCGGGCAGTTTTGCGGTCATTACTTGGTTAAAAAGAGTATTGGTTGTTCTTGGTTCGGTCATGGTATCTGGCAGCAGTCTGCAGTGACTGGTAAAAATACATCGATGTTCTATTCGATGGATTGCATCGAATTGTAAACGATGCATCTATGAAAAACATCGGTACATTGAATAAAAAACATCGACGCAGTGGAAAGAGCACAAATATGTCACACGATTATGTATATATTGACTCAAACCTACCGTTACATGGGCTTATATTATTGGGATAATAAAACAGAAAATATTTTGTTCGTAGGTAGGTCATGTACTACTGTTTTGACTTTATTAGCACTCTATGTCCAGGTACGCCTCGCTTCACACTTATTCGTATAACGCGGCCTCGGTCTAACGCGTTTCACTTTTTACAACCCATTCTTGTTTTACACGGAAAAAACCTCGGTCTAACGGGGTTTCAAACCGCACTTCGTTCTAATGCGGTTTCAAACTTTGTTTTTCTTTTCGCTGTGAATTGTATGATGTGATTCTCAAACAGCCAGATGGCAAAAGTGTGGTCATTAGGCCGTGTGTGTATCTATTCGCTTCCTTATTTGTTTATATGCGCATATTTATGCAACACTACCTAGCTCTACATCCTCTTACTGACTTGTGGTGGCGCTACAGCTCGGGGTAGACCGGGCCCTCAACAAACAAGCGTTGGCTAGGCATCAGTACCTAGCTCTACTTCCTTTTACTTATGGTGGCGGTACAGTCCGGGGTGGACCTGGGCCTCAACCAACAAGCGTTGGCTAGACACTACCTAGCTCTACTTCCTCTTACTGACTTATGGTGGCGCTACAGCTCGGGGTAGACCTGGGCCTCAACCAACAAGCGTTGGCTAGACACTACCTAGCTCTACTTCCTCTTACAGACTTATGGTGGCGCTACAGCTCGGGGTAGACCTGGGCCTCAACCAACAAGCGTTGGCTAGACACTACCTAGCTCTACTTCCTCTTACAGACTTATGGTGGCGGTACAGTCCGGGGTGGACCTGGGCCTCAACCAACAAGCGTTGGCTAGACACTACCTAGCTCTACTTCCTCTTACTGACTTATGGTGGCGCTACAGCTCGGGGTAGACCTGGGCCTCAACCAACAAGCGTTGGCTAGACACTACCTAGCTCTACTTCCTCTTACAGACTTATGGTGGCGCTACAGCTCGGGGTAGACCTGGGCCTCAACCAACAAGCGTTGGCTAGACACTACCTAGCTCTACTTCCTCTTACAGACTTATGGTGGCGCTACAGCTCGGGGTAGACCTGGGCCTCAACCAACAAGCGTTGGCTAGACACTACCTAGCTCTACTTCCTCTTACTGACTTATGGTGGCGCTACAGCTCGGGGTAGACCTGGGCCTCAACCAACAAGCGTTGGCTACACACTACCTAGCTCTACTTCCTCTTACTGACTTATGGTGGCGCTACAGCTCGGGGTAGACCTGGGCCTCAACCAACAAGCGTTGGCTAGACACTACCTAGCTCTACTTCCTCTTACTGACTTATGGTGGCGCTACAGCTCGGGGTAGACCTGGGCCTCAACCAACAAGCGTTGGCTAGACACTACCTAGCTCTACTTCCTCTTACAGACTTATGGTGGCACTACAGCTCGGGGTAGACCTGGGCCTCAACCAACAAGCGTTGGCTAGGCATCACTACCTAGCTTCACTTCCTCTAACTGACTTATGGTGGCGCTACAGCTCGGGGTAGACCTGGGCCTCAACCAACAAGCGTTGGCTAGACACTACCTAGCTCTACTTCCTCTTACAGACTTATGGTGGCACTACAGCTCGGGGTAGACCTGGGCCTCAACCAACAAGCGTTGGCTAGGCATCACTACCTAGCTTCACTTCCTCTAACTGACTTATGGTGGCGCTACAGCTCGGGGTAGACCTGGGCCTCAACCAACAAGCGTTGGCTAGACACTACCTAGCTCTACTTCCTCTTACTGACTTATGGTGGCGCTACAGCTCGGGGTAGACCTGGGCCTCAACCAACAAGCGTTGGCTAGACACTACCTAGCTCTACTTCCTCTTACAGACTTATGGTGGCGCTACAGCTCGGGGTAGACCTGGGCCTCAACCAACAAGCGTTGGCTAGACATCACTACCTAGCTCTACTTCCTCTAACTGACTTATCGTGGCGCTACAGTCCGGGGTGGACCTGGGCCTCAACCAACAAGCGTTGGCTAGGCATCACTACCTAGCTTCACTTCCTCTAACTGACTTATGGTGGCGCTACAGCTCGGGGTAGACCTGGGCCTCAACCAACAAGCGTTGGCTAGACACTACCTAGCTCTACTTCCTCTTACTGACTTATGGTGGCGCTACAGCTCGGGGTAGACCTGGGCCTCAACCAACAAGCGTTGGCTAGACACTACCTAGCTCTACTTCCTCTTACAGACTTATGGTGGCGCTACAGCTCGGGGTAGACCTGGGCCTCAACCAACAAGCGTTGGCTAGACACTACCTAGCTCTACTTCCTCTTACTGACTTATGGTGGCGCTACAGCTCGGGGTAGACCTGGGCCTCAACCAACAAGCGTTGGCTAGACACTACCTAGCTCTACTTCCTCTTACTGACTTATGGTGGCGCTACAGCTCGGGGTAGACCTGGGCCTCAACCAACAAGCGTTGGCTAGACACTACCTAGCTCTACTTCCTCTTACTGACTTATGGTGGCGCTACAGCTCGGGGTAGACCTGGGCCTCAACCAACAAGCGTTGGCTAGACACTACCTAGCTCTACTTCCTCTTACAGACTTATGGTGGCGCTACAGCTCGGGGTAGACCTGGGCCTCAACCAACAAGCGTTGGCTAGACATCACTACCTAGCTCTACTTCCTCTAACTGACTTATCGTGGCGCTACAGTCCGGGGTGGACCTGGGCCTCAACCAACAAGCGTTGGCTAGGCATCACTACCTAGCTTCACTTCCTCTAACTGACTTATGGTGGCGCTACAGCTCGGGGTAGACCTGGGCCTCAACCAACAAGCGTTGGCTAGACACTACCTAGCTCTACTTCCTCTTACTGACTTATGGTGGCGCTACAGCTCGGGGTAGACCTGGGCCTCAACCAACAAGCGTTGGCTAGACACTACCTAGCTCTACTTCCTCTTACAGACTTATGGTGGCGCTACAGCTCGGGGTAGACCTGGGCCTCAACCAACAAGCGTTGGCTAGACACTACCTAGCTCTACTTCCTCTTACTGACTTATGGTGGCGCTACAGCTCGGGGTAGACCTGGGCCTCAACCAACAAGCGTTGGCTAGACACTACCTAGCTCTACTTCCTCTTACTGACTTATGGTGGCGCTACAGCTCGGGGTAGACCTGGGCCTCAACCAACAAGCGTTGGCTAGACACTACCTAGCTCTACTTCCTCTTACTGACTTATGGTGGCGCTACAGCTCGGGTTAGACCTGGGCCTCAACCAACAAGCGTTGGCTAGACACTACCTAGCTCTACTTCCTCTTACTGACTTATGGTGGCGCTACAGCTCGGGGTAGACCTGGGCCTCAACCAACAAGCGTTGGCTAGACATCACTACCTAGCTCTACTTCCTCTAACTGACTTATCGTGGCGCTACAGTCCGGGGTGGACCTGGGCCTCAACCAACAAGCGCTGGCTAGGCATCAGTACCTAGCTCTACTTCCTTTTACTTATGTTGGCGCTACAGTCCGGGTTGGACCTGGGCCTCAACCAACAAGCGTTGGCTAGGCATCACTACCTAGCTTCACTTCCTCTAACTGACTTATGGTGGCGCTACAGCTCGGGGTAGAAATGGGCCTCAACCAACAAGCGTTGGCTAGACATCACTACCTATCTCTACTTCCTCTTACTGACTTATGGTGGCGCTACAGTCCGGGTTGGACCTGGGCCTCAACCAACAAGCATCTCCAGCCAGCTCGATCTTTAGCTAGCTGCCTCCAGTTTCGCACGCATTGTTGGTCGAGGTCCCTTCCACTTGCGTGCGCCATCCAAGTCGCGGCCTTCCTCTACTGCGCCGTCCCTCTGGCGTGGATTCGAAGACTTGCCGAGCTGGAGCATTGGTTTCCATCCGGTCTACACGATCTAGCCATCTCAGTTACTAAAGATGATCTTCACTCTTCTGACTAAGTCGATGTCGCTGAGCAACCTGTACAGACCGTCGTTCTATATCCGCCTCCACGCACCATCTATCCAGACGGGACCGAAAATCATCCAAAGAATTTTCCTCTCAAAGCAACCTAGAGCACCCTCGTCCGCTTTTGGCAATATCCATGCCTCTGCGCCATATAGCAGGACTGGGACGATTCAAGGATCACTTTGGTTGATAGAGAGAGTGCTTTGTTTATCAGTTGCTTTCTTAGCCCAATGAAGCAGCGATTTGCAAGAGTTTCAGCGCTGGTGTCGTTGTCTGAATTTATAGTGGTTTCTAGGTTCTAGGTTATACCTGTCTACTGTGAAGTTCTGTCCGAGACGTCGGTGTTGGGAGGCCTTTCTCCTTGACCACATACACTTAGCCTTGCCCTCAGTTACCGTTAAACCCATTTTTGCACTCAACGTCCGCCTCGGAAGTCGTGGTGAAGGGGACATTCGTGCCACGTGACCATTTGGACGAATATTTGTGTGAAGTCGGAATTTTGGGGTGACTTTGAATTACATTTTTTTTAAGTTAACTTTACTCCAGTTGCTTTTTAAATGTGAAGCTTAATATTTATGAACCAAAAAATGTATGAGACGGAATGAATTTCCATTAAAAATTTTGGTAGCTCTTTTTATCTCTTTTTGAAATTCGGAATTACTTTAAGACACTGTGGCAGCGAATTCGTAAATTTGGGGACGGTGGAGCGTAGTTCTCGGTCTCCATATAAGTTGTATGCTCTCCGAACATCAAGCATCCCTTGGGCACGTCTTCTGGTGTTAAGCGAGTGACTTAATGGTTGCTGGAACCGTGGGTCTCTCACGTACTGCAAAAGTGTTGTCATCTGGAAAATAGCTTTGACATCTAGAACTTGAAAAGATGAGTTAAAGTGTCTAACAACTTTTAGAAGACGATGTTGTGTGCTCGATATCTTATCCAGGTGGGATTTTGCTGCGTTTCCCCAGGCCAAAATGCCGTATCTGATGCGCGATTCTGCTAGTAATACACATGCTTAAGCACACCTACGTTGCTGTAACGCTTAAGATACGTCATTGCGAAGACGCAGGACGTTGATGTGCCCACTTCAAAGGAAGTTCTCGTCGATGGTATTTCCTAAGTATTAGATACTTCTGACAACTTCGATTTTGGAAGACTTCCGCAGGTGTTGATGGAGTGCGAATGAGCATCGTCTTTGTTTTCGTAGCTTTTATGACTCGGCCATTATCATGGCACCATTCGCATACAGCGTTGAATTCGTCGTTCGTTTCACCACGATTGCTATGTCGTCGTCATACCCCCAAGCAGTCGATTTTTTCGTGAAAAGGATGAATAAGAGGGGGCTCAATCTTGAGCCTTGTGGCACACCGCATTTGACTTCCTTTTCAGTACTCAATGTATCAGCTACCTTGACTTATAGATAGTTCTGTCAGTCAGATAACTTTGGAGCCAGTTTGCCAGGACTCCTCTCAACCCCTTTCTGCTGACACTTTCCACGAGCTTTTCATGTGTCAAAGTACCGAATGCTTTGCTGAAGTCGATAAATAGCACCATTACGTGATGATTCTTGTTAAGACCTGCATTGGGGACATTTGTAAACTGCTCTTGCCTTTTTGGAAGCCGCACTGCTTCGGGTGTAGTACTTTATGTTTCGATAGAAACCAATTGACACGATTAACAAGTACTTCTTCCACGCATTTTTCAACAGCGGGTAGGATTGCAATCGGCGTGTAGTTTCCTGTTTCGCTTTTTACCCCTCCCTTGTAAATTGGGCGAGTTGTCGACCTTTTCCTGATACATATTTCATTTCCTTGTAGATTTGGACGAAACGTAAGCCTAAATAAAAATGATTTCGAGAATGTACATTATTTTCATGCTGTACAGGCTTTAGAAGACTTCTAGGCTTCGGCGCAGCAGCCTTTCACAAGCGATCTGTATCAACCCGGTTTGTTGGAAAATCCTTCCTGTTTGCAGTACACACGTACTCCTTGCCCTCTATTGGTCCAACTGGAAGGTGATTGTCACCTAAGTACATATATTAACAAGGCCAACGTGAAATTCATAAATTTTAAATTTCAACAAAAATCTCAGGTCGTATGTACATGTTTTGCAAATCTACTCGCCGGGCAGAACCGAAGGACAAGAAAATGGCGTTTGATTCGTGTCAGAATGTGACAGGCTTCAGAAAATGGCGTTTGATTCGTGTCAGAATGTGACAGGCGTCAAAAAATGGCGTTTGATTCGTGTCAGAATGTGACAGGCGTCAGAAAATGGCGTTTGATTCGTGTCAGAATGTGTCAGGTGTTAGAAAATGGCGTTTGATTCGTGTCAGAATGTGACACGCGTCAGAAAATGGCTTTTGATTCGTGTCAGAATGTGTCAGGGTTCAGAAAATGGCGTTTGATTCGAGTCCGAATGTGACAGGCGTCAGAAAATGGCGTTTGATTCGTGTCAGAATGTGTCAGGCGTCAGAAAATGGCGTTTGATTCGTGACCGAATGTGACAGGCGTCAGAAAATGGCGTTTGATTCGTGTGAGAATGTGTCAGGCGTCAGAAAATGGCGTTTGATTCGTGTCAGAATGTGACAGGCGTCAGAAAATGGCTTTTGATTCGTGTCAGAATATGTCAGGGTTCAGAAAATGGCGTTTGATTCGAGTCCGAATGTGACAGGCGTCAGAAAATGGCGTTTGATTCGTGTCAGAATGTGTCAGGCGTCAGAAAATGGCGTTTGATTCGTGACCGAATGTGACAGGCGTCAGAAAATGGCGTTTGATTCGTGTGAGAATGTCAGAATTAGCTTGAAAAATTAACTTTCGAAGGAGAGAGTGAACTTTCGAATCAGAAATGAAGTATGAAAGAGATGGCCAACTTCACAGCTGATTGACCCCTAGTCCATCGACGAATTTGAGAGGCTTTTTGACAGTTGTTCATGAAGTATAGTGAATGGCTTTCTCTGATTGGTCAACTCGGGTTTAGAAAACGATATAAAAAATGGTTGTCAAAAATTTGAAGGCGCAAGAGAGCTAGAAGTTGGACGTCTCTATCATACTTCGTTTTTGAGTCAGAATTAACTTGAAAAGTGAACTTTCGAATGAGAGAGAGTGAACCTTCGAATAAGTCAAAATACAATCGATTCGAATTCGACTCTTTCGAATGAAAGCGAAACTTAGAATGAGATAGCCTCATAACCACTAAACTGCTCCCACTCATCCTCATTCAAAGTCTCTCTCAGACTTATAACCAGAGATGGTGTACCAACTTCACAGCTGATCGAACCCTAGCCCATCGATGAATTTGAGAGGCTTTTTGACAGTCATTTACGAAATAATTTGAATGTCGTTCTCTGATTGGTCAAATTGGCACGATATAAAAAATGGCTGTCGAACATGTTAAGAGGAAAGAGAGGAGAAAAACGTTGGCTATCTCCAGAATACTTCATCTCTGCTTATTACTCTCCGCCAATGTCAACTTAACTGATTGAGAGCTGAGACATTTCGTTTTCATCGCGTTCAAAAACAACCAAAATACACGGTGTACTTGGTGCAGTGTACCCTGTTTTTATGAATACTCGTTTTCGAATGTCCATTTTGTATGAGTACTCTATTCCAATGCGCTGTACTCACTCGGGAAACAGATATTATCTGTTTCGTTAGTTTCGTTTCTCCAAATCCGAATGTCACGTTCTCGCGATCGGGCTTTGATAGGCGTCGCTACGCGTTTTATCGAGTTTACTAGAATGTTACGTCAAAGCGCGACTCCCTCACAATGAAAGGCGCGCGTTTCACAAGTAAAATGGTCCAAAATCCATGTTACCATAAAATCTCAACAGAAAATGAATGACGTACACAAATAGTTGCCTCAGCCTGCCAGACTGTCAAAAGCCCGAGTTAGTAGAAGTAGCTCTAGCTAGAAATTTGTGCTCGCGCTTCCGACGGTCTGTGAACTACCAAAGCGCGACCGCTGCATTGTGACTTGTTTTTAATGGATTCGCGTGTATCCTCTCGGAGCCCGACCCTCACTCAACTCAACCTCGGACTCAACATTGTGATATGGCTGAAATGAGTACTCGAAGAATGTTTTGTAATTTTGTGCACAACTGCTTCGGTCAAATTCAACGCTGAGTTGAATTTATGCAAATGACTGCGAGGGATTCAGGTTCCTTGCCTCTATTAGCTGGACCATGCAACCTTTGCATCTCTGTGCTTTTTATGCTAATGTGCGAATGTCCGTTCTGGTTACCGTTCGGTAATGGTATACTCGTTTTAATAAATCATTTATTTCTGGTTCGTGTTCAGGTGGAGTGTTCTGGATTGCATATCACGAGGTCTGATAATTTCTTTTTTGCATGTGTAATAT
The DNA here is from genome assembly GCA_905231855.2 of Eristalis tenax. Taxonomy (NCBI): domain Eukaryota; kingdom Metazoa; phylum Arthropoda; class Insecta; order Diptera; family Syrphidae; genus Eristalis; species Eristalis tenax. Next base: position 32,747,586 of record HG993126.1, read on the forward strand.
GAGGAGTGTGCAATTTAATCGCATGATTGCAATTTGTTGAATCCGGTGTCCATTTGCTGGGAGCTCCGATCTCCTGACAGGCTGTCATTTATGTGTTCCTAGTTGGACATAGACTGGTCTACTTCTGTCTCCTGACTGGGTACGAAATTGGACACCAGTAACCACGGGTTGTGTGATGTTTCAGCAAATTATTCCTGTGCGGAAACACATGCCACGTACATGACGTTCCCAAATATATTTTTCCCTGAAAGGCAGGATAAATTGGAAAATGTATGTAATTTATCGGGATTAAAGAAGGAAAAAACAAAAACACAGGATTAATCTAGGATGTGTGCAGTGTTGCAGGAATCTGCTGCTATTTAACCCCGACAACATCTCTCCTGTTACTCCTGTTACACAATTTTATTCAAAAACCGAACGGAGAACTGACAAATAAATACAAGTAACGAAGGATCCGCAAAGCAAGCCCATAATAGAATAATTTCATGGGTTATCCAGTTTGTTGATTAGGCGGTACAGTGTCAGTGACATTTGAAACTAAAGGGAAGTTCGCATCGCTCCGATAATGCAAATGCACGCCATCCTGTGTACCCTGTCAAGCTGTTTGCTTTAGGTGTCTTTGTCTAACGCAGTCCACCAGAACGCGACGCCGTGCAGTGGCATGGGTCTGACTACCTATACGAATAACCAGTGCACCACTCGCAGCTGTTAACAACGAAACGTTACAATGTCAAGTCCGTAGCTAAGTTGTCCTAGCCCTCTGCGCCAAACTGCAGGACTGCGCTGAATAAAGTCAGCTTCATCCGTCCACACTAAACGTCTGTCTCTTGAGTCCAACTAAACGCAGCTGGAGTAGGGAGACGAAGTCCTTGGTAGCCTCCAACTAAGCTGTTGTAGCTGTTCATTGCGACGCTCTGTCAAAGATGTCGCGGTCGATGGTGTTTTCTCCTCAATCAGCAACGTAGGTAGACGAAGTTGTTGATGTCGGTCCATAACAGTCCGAGTCATCGATTTCGTGACGAGCTTGACAGGAATGTCAAAACTAGACATGGCGGTGTCTATGCACATATCCCTCGATAGTTGGCGCTGTTGAGAGGGTGTCTTTTCTTGTGGATCAGGGGAAGCCAGCTTCAGGCGAGTGCATGCTAAGGACACATATCCCTCGATAGTTGGCGCTGTTGAGAGGGTGTCTTTTCTTGTGGATCAGGGGAAGCCAGCTTCAGGCGAGTGCATGCTAAGGACACATATCCCTCGATAGTTGGCGCTGTTTAGAGGGAGTCCTTTCTTGTGGATCGAGGGAAGCTGTAATGCGATTCCATTCATCGGTTGATAAGTTTAGTTGGCTTCATTCCCTGTCGCAAACTGAACAACCAGTTTCTGCTCTTTCAGCGACCAATAAATCACCAAGTGAATGAATTATTCGCTTAACTTGAATCCCGGCGGACTTGCCATCGACTTGAAAACCCGATTTATGTACATCCACTTCTCCCAAGTAATCATGCAAAGAATGTTGAACAGAATTCGACTTTGCGCTGAGATGCTTGAGGAAATCGCGCGAACCCAGGCATGCGGAAGCACTTGGGGTAATCGAAGCTACGACAAGAATTAATTAAAACAAAGCAGAAGACGGATAAGAAGGCAAATAAGTCAGTGACGAACTGAAATAGTGGAAATATCTCTGGCGATTCATGTTTACATTTGAGTCATTTCCTTGGAGAACCAGACTCACTCAAGAGCCTCACAACATTCCTCTGTTCTGGTTTACGACGAGAGTGATTTGGCAGTGTTCTATTCCACGGCATCACCCTCTGTGCAAGTTTCAAGCAACCAGGAAGCTCTGGAATGCTCAATTTAAGTGTCCTTAGGCTGTAACCATTCCCACGAGCAGTCAAATGCTATCCCCCATCTTTGCCCAGCAACCACAGAGACTCCCGCGAGCAGGCGTTAAATCTTCTCCCAGTCCCAAGGCGCCAATCGATCATTCCCAATTACTAGTGGCTCCGTAGACATGCATGCTATTGCCTATTTAGGCTGGGCCTCGTCTGTTGTGTCCCCCGAGACCAGAGAGATTCACCTTGACGATGGGAATTTCCTCGACTCGCATGCAATACATCACCAGCAAGGAGCGCTCCAGACAGTGACGCAAAAGGAGGAAATGATTTTGAAAAAAAAAAAAAAAATAGATCCCTGCCCGTTCGGGTGGGGAAAGCCATGCATGACATTCGAATGCTTTTCGAATTGGGCTCTTAACCGTATCGAGAATATATTAAGGCCACCCGATGCGTGTCTGATACGCCTTAAGGGCACCCATTTGGCAGTCCCATCAGCATCGGCAAATATGATTGCTTCTCTCACACATTCGCCGTCCGAATGTGAGCAAATGTAGAAGAGGTCGGGAGGGATAGGGAACTGGTGGGTTGTTTACGTGGAAGCGTTGTGTCTAGTGGATTCGTTTCGGTTGACTGCAGTGATGCCCACGAGGGTGGTGCTTTCTCCTGCCATTGGACCTTGCTCTGTGTGCAAAAAGTGATTGTCTGTTTATGGGTCCTTCTGAGGAGCGAAAGCAGGCGAGGAATTGCCCTCTGTGGGAGAAGTCATCATCTCGTGCCACGTCCACTGCGACATAATGCACAATGCGAGTGGTTGAGTAAGAACTAGGTCCAAGTACACCTCGGACTGAAGTAGAAGTAGACATTGGACCATACACGCTGATGGTAAACAGGTTCTTGTATCGGACGAGGTTAATAGACTTTTGTTTGCCTTGAGCTGGGCGGACATGTCCATTTTGAGGTTGAAAGACAGAGGAGGTACCTCTGCACATTGGTCTTAAATATCTGCGGGTTGTAGTCTCTGGGAAACATTAGGCTGGGAAGAGCATTCCACGTTCGTGTGGTGCGGCTGAAGAACGAGTCTCTAGATTTGACTGTGCGCCCGAAAGAAGGCTCTAGGGTAAATTGAGGAGCATCCCTGGCGAGACTGGTATTGCGGGTGAATTCATGGGGAGGAGGACTGCACTTGAGCATCAGACAAAGAAGAGACTGAAACTGTCGAAACACCATCTCATCGAGGAAAAAAAATCACCGTTCTATGAAACGTCGTCGAAACACAATTTGTCGTGCAATGCTTTGGCTTGGTCTGGACTCACTTGGACTTGGAAGCCACATTCGGCGCGTTGGTTCCCTTCATTAAGGGACCGCGGTAAGGTTGCTCTCGATCGAGTTTAGTTTAACGAAGATCACTCCTGCATGCCTCTCATATTGACAACCGGACTACTGTAGCTTCTTTACGTCTTCGGCACTAGCACTTAATGACCAATCTTGCTAATGACGTCTCGCCTACGATCGGTGTGCCGAGCAAAAATATATCTTCAACACTCTGTGGGTGTTGGTTGAGACTACAATTTCAAGTGGCGGGTAATGTACGTGAAATTGGCGTGAAAAAGTCCGTGACGCGTATTCATGGATTCAATTTCACGTCAATCCACCAACTTCACTCCTGCATGCCTCTCATATTGAGAACCGGACTACTGTAGCTGCCTTACGTCTCCGCCACCAGCACAGCCGACGTTGATTAATGGCCAATCTTTCAAATCACGCCTCGGCTGTGAGCGGTGTACCGATCAAAAAGACATCCTCAGCACTCTGTGGGGTGTTAGTTGAGTGTAGAGTCTAACATTTCAAGTGGCGGGTAATGTACGTGAAATTGGCGTGAAAAAGTCCGTGACGCGTATTCATGGATTCAATTTCACGTCAATCCACCAACTTCACTCCTGCATGCCTCTCATATTGAGAACCGGACTACTGTAGCTTCTTTATGTCTCCGCCACTAGCACAGCCGACGTTGATTAATGGCCAATCTTTCAAATCACGCCTCGGGTGCGAGCGGTGTACCGAGCAAAGAACATCCTCAGCACTCTGGGGTGTTAGTTGAGTGTAGAGTCTAACATTTCAAGTGGCGGGTAATGCACGTGAAATTGTCCAAGACACGTACTCCACGATTCGATTTCACATGAATCCACCAATTTTAACTTCGACTCTGAAACTGTGGGACAACGCAACAGAAAACGCCCGCGACTAGGGCGGCACACACGTCTCGAAAAAAAAAAACAAATTTCTGGGTGCTCACAAATGCTCTCAAACTGTCTCGTTTTCTGCTCCGAATGGGCTCCACCCGTTCTTAATGGATCGCACTCAAGGGACCAGAAGCACAGAGACTATGGACCTAAGTGCATTCCATCAGCCACCGCAACCCAAGTATTCACTGATGGGTCCTAGTCCCGACCAATCGATGTACCAAATTTCACGCAAATCCGAACAACCGCTTGGGAGTAAAAGTTCCACAAACTTCCGAACGTTTTCGCATTTATGGAACCCCCATTTATGACTAATTTATATGAAAGCAAATATTGTCTATTAGCTGCGTTGCCGGGCTTCGATATTCCGAGAAACACGCCCGACTGTGCGTCACATACTCACGGCTGTTCCCACTTATTGTGTTTACGACCTTGATTAAATCTCTTTTTTTGTTGGCAGAATGGAGACAATAGCAGAAGGGCCTCACGCCCAGGGAGAAACCCACATCTTCAGGATGTACCCCCAGGCCCTTGGGGAGAACTACATTCAAATCCACAACTTAAACTCCGCTCCCCATGGTCACGTAGAAAGCAGAGCATATTTGAAGGCATTTCGTTTAATCCCTAGACTGTCTGCTGTCTCATCGCAGACGGAGACAGCTTGTCCTTTATGACTTTGTTTTGATTATTTGATTTCCATCGATGGTAATAAACTGGAACTTTAAACTAGCATCCTTCACAAGGGCGTGGGGTGGCTCTCCTTAGATGCAGACGCACACTGCCTGCTTTAAGCAGATATTCCATGGAGTTTGAAATTGAATATCAAGCCAAATGCAACGAATGGCTGATGGCAGTCCCATCCATCGCCCGCTACACACTGCTCGGTTCACAAACAGTGACGGGCTGATGGATGTTGAGGCGAATCCTAATCACTTCACATTGTTGTCGCAAGCAATTTTGGTATCAGCCTTTTGCGGCACATGCTCGAGCATAGAAGAAGTCTAATTATGAGTGCCCAGACGGTATGACGAAGTTCAACGACTCATTATGGGACTTCGGCAACAACTGATGGATGCTTGGGGGGTTAGACTGATTAAGTGGCTTTCATGACGGAGCCATCGAACGGATCTCACATGTGCACATAGCCGGGTGTCGTAACTCAGCAGGCTTTTCTGTGAATGTTGTGGCGAGACGTAATTCAATAATTTTGAGATGAGTCTGCTCTTAGAGCGGGGCAAGTGACCTCATCGGATGAGGGGCCACCTGCGCACTCGTTTGCTGGAATTTGCCACATTTCCAATGCGGCCCGCTGTCATATTTGAGACAAGAAAATGGCACTCAATGAGTTTGAGTTTAACACCCCTGCCGTTGAGGGCAGGGACCTAGCTTCTCAGCACGCACTCGTGTTGGCCTACAGTTTTATGCCAACTCCGAACGGCCAATTTGAGTAGCTTTTTGTAGACAGAGAGAGTATCTCTGAGCCAGTCAGTGGTTCGAAATGGGCCCAATGGAGCAAAGACGTTGTTCCAAGTGAGCCGCGGCCAATAGACCGTTAGGGCGCCCATTTTCCCTACCTCCCAACTTCAAAATTCTATTCCTACGAAACTGTCATCCTTCCTGGACAGCATCTGTGCAAAGGTTTTGTGCAAAATTCCAATCGGCTCTTCAGATGTACTCTTTGCTGCTCCGCGCTTTTGGTGTGGTTTGACATGTGGTCAAGACTAAGTTCTGTCAGCCTGTCGGCTACATAGCGGTGGCTTTGTGAGAATCAATGCCTTAGATCAGAAGTACAGAGTCTCAGACGAAATTACATAATGCCTTGGATGCACATGCGGGAGGAGTGCTCGAGGGGAAGGGTCCTTGTTTCTGGGATGGCAACCACAACCCACGCAAGTCATGCATCTGCATGTGGATGGTGGAAGCAGGTGTTGGTGACGATCATTTCTGTAAACAGCTCGATCTACGACTACACATGATGCGTCAAGCTCTGTTGTGGCTCATATGGAATATTTGATTCGCACGCATTTTGGCAGACATTCAGGAAGTCAGTAAGGCCCAGGAGTCCAACAGTCGCCTGTCTCTCGATGGACTGCTGAGTAGTTGTATGGAACACAATCGTGCAGGTGGTTGCAGGCAGGTTGACCCTCGCTATCTGTACACTTTTGTTTTAAAGGACAGTCGCCGGAGCGTAGCTTAGTAAGAATGTTGCATAACGCCATGTATGTGTTCCAAAAGAAAAACTGAATTCAAACGCGACGGGAGGAGTCTTGGCATTGAACGCCTGAGCACACCGGAGATTGCCAGAGCCTCCGACAAGCAACTAAGACTGTGTTTCCGCTCAGCCATTAGGCAATCTTCCACCTCCGATAAGAATCCCGTGGTACGAGGACGAGTATGAGTCAAAGAAACTGCTAAGTCGCAACCAAAAGACAGTGCAACGGAGAACAAGAGTGCCTAGAGTCTTGAAGAAAAGGCCTCTCGCAGCCTCTCAGCTCAAGGATACCGAAGAATCTAGGGATAAGCAGAAAATAAGGGCCTTTTATAAAAAAAAAACAAAGGCCTTACCGCGGTCTTTAGGAAAGGCATCCAGGCTCTTCGAAACTGTTAGGGTAACCTTGTTACTGACCCGCAGGGAATAGTGGATGTGTCTAAGCAGCACTTCCAACCGCTGTTTAGCGGGCCTGACCGAGAGAGAGTGACAGGGAGTCAAGAAATCCCAAATCCAGTCGATGAAGCAGTCCTCCCACCTAGTTTTGCACAAGTCGTCACAGCCATTAAACGGCTGAAGAATAACAAAGCTCTGGTCGTTTGCCATCGGATCGCTTCAAGGCGGATTTTGGTAGGGAGCATGCACCAGATCATCTGTAGAATTTGGAAGGACGAAAGCAGGCCCGACGACTGGAACATCAGCTTCATTTGCTCCAATCCACAAAAGCGGCTATCCTACCTCTTGCAGCAACTACAGAGGTATATCGCTGCTCAACGTATATCCTGACCCACAAGACTCTGTGAGGCTTCCTCCGCCCGGCAAATCGACTATAGACCAAATGTTCACACTAAGGCAGCTCCTGGAGAAGACCAGCGAGTTTCAAATCGACACACAGCTACTTTTTATCGATTTCAAAGCCGCATGCGACAGCAATCATCGCAAAGAGCTATTCGATGCGATGGTCGAGTTTGCGCCGCGCCGTACCATGATAAGAGACACACTCGGTGCACCGAGGAGTTTCGCTCAAGCACTGGATTTCGGCAAGGAGATGCGCTGTCCTGTGATTTCCTTCCATCGGGTACTGGCGAAGATATTGGGGCAGGCAGCCGTAAACAAGGCACTATCTTCTCTAAGTCGGTCCAACTGTTGGCGTACGTAGATGACGTCGACATCATACGAGCCGTAGTTTAGGCTTTTATGGCGATTGAAGGACGGGCGAAATGAACTGGTCTCAAATAAGCGAAATATATGCTGTGGACAAACCATCAAGATCGACAGCAGCAATTTCGAGGCAGTAAAGGAGTTTGTCTACCTCGGGGCACAAACGACATCACAGTGGAGGTCCGACGTAGAAACGCCCTTGGCAACCGGTGCTACTTCGGTCTCTCGAAACAACTGAGCCCAAGACTCCTGACTCGAAGGACCAAAATCATGCTCTTATTTTGCCAGCCCCGCTCTTTGCAGCCGAAAGCTGGACGCTGACCACAAAACTGCCGAGCTGATCTTGGTACCTTCGAGAGAAAAATTCTGCGTCGGATATATGGTCCCGTCTGCAAGGAATGGAGGAGAAGACACAGCCGCGAAATCTACGCGCTGTGCCAGGATGTGGATGTAGTCCGAAATCCGTCGACTGCACGGGCTGGACGAATGGACACCAACGCTCCAGCTAAGAGGGTCATCGAATCCGAGCCTCCTTGTGCGAGAAGAAGAGGCAGACCGAATCTCCGGCATAAAAACCAAGTAATGTCTGATGCAAGACAGTTTCTTGGTCTTGATGACTGGAAGCAGCTTGCCCAGGTCCGTCAGCGATGGAAGGCAGCAAGCTCGGACCTTCGCCGGCCTGACAAGTAAATAGGTCTGATGTGAGTGTCTGCACCTCGTGACGTACCGGACAATTGCAAAGCCGATGTACTCACTGGGTGTGCTGAAAGTTCGTCTCTATCACCAAGAGGTGACCAAAATCTTAACCAAAAACAGTGAAGTTTGGCCTGCACTTCATCTCAAGCGATCAGACTAAGCAGAGCTACACACAGGACACTCATCGGCGTCGTAACCGAACACTGCGCAGTTGGCGTACACGCTCGCAGAATGGCTGTCTCATATAATGAGCCACAAATTACCTCCTCTGCTCGTGAAGGGCTCTAGTTAGTCGTAGGTACTCACTGGCAACGACCCTCTTTCCTTGCTTAGCGTGCAGAAGTGACAATCAGAATGATGTGGTTTTAATACTTGCGACTTGCAAATTTTTACACTGCGGCAGATCCTGGAAAAAACCCACGAGATGCAGATCGACACCCACCACCTATTCGTCGATTTCAAGGCCGCATACGACAGCGTGCATAGAGACGAGCTATACAATGCCATGTCTAGTTTTGACATTCCAGCCAAACTCGTCAGATTGTGCAGGATGACGATGGAGAACTCTTGCTGCTCCATCAAGGCCGGTAATGAACTCACCGCGACCTTCAACGCCAAAAAAAGGTTTTAGACAAGGCGACACGCTGTCATGTGATTTCTTCAATGTCATACTTGAGAAGATCGTGCGAAACTCAAATGTCAACACCAGCAACACGATTTTCCAAAAGTCCGTTCTACTGCTTGCCTACGCGGACGACATTGACGTGATTGGACGAACACAACCAGCTGTCAATGAGGCTTTTGCTAGCATTGAAGCGGAAGCGGCTAAAATGGGTTTGGCAGTTAACCAGGGCAAAACAAAGTACATGCTGTCATCACGAAAGGACGCACAACATCGACGCCTCGGACAGAGCGTCATAATGGGCAGCAGAAACTTTTGAGTCAAGGACTTCGTCTACCTTCGCTCTGCAGTAAACAGGGACAATAACACCAGTACCGAGATCAAGCGCAGAATTACTCTTGCCAATCGCTGTTTCTTTGGGCTCAAGAGGCAATTGAGTAACAGAGCCATCTCTCGAAACACCAAGTTGACTTTATATAACACCCTAATCATCCCCGTCCTTTTCTATGGCGCAGAGACATGGACGCTATTGAAAGCGGATGAAGAAGCTCTTGGTCGTTTTGAGAGAAAAGTTCTGCGTGCGATCTTTGGTCCTGTTTGTATTGAAGGCGTCTGGAGAAGGAGATTCAACCACGAACTGTACGGGCTGTACAGCGGCATGCACCTAGTTAAGCGTCTTCGGATCCAACGCTTAAGATGGCTAGGTCACGTAGAGCGGATTGACACCACAGCTCCGGCCCGAAGAGTCTTCGATTCCGAGCCTTTGAGACAACGCATAAGAGGTCGTCCTAGAACAAGATGGCGCACACAAGTGGAGAAGGACCTCAACCAACTTGGTGTGCACAACTGGAGGCAGCTGGCGAAAGATCGTGCTGGCTGGAGAGGCTTGTTGGTTGAGGCCCAGGTCCACCCCGGACTGTAGCGCCAAACAAAGAAGAAGACTTGCAAGTATTATCTCTTGTCGATCCATCTGGTCACCGACGTTCGACGGAGCTGTTGATATTCAGCACACTGCCGACGTTTAAAATAGAAAGTCGAACGTTCTCTACACAAAAGCCGAACCTTAATCCTGAAACCAGGCATGCATGGAAGCCAACGACATCCTCAAGTTCCGTTTGGGATATCGGCTTGCCTCGGAAGAATTCTTCGTGGCTCCAGTGCTTATGCAAGTGGCTAACCATAACCATGCGGTTCGTGGCTCGCTTCACACTTATCCTTGGCCAACGACAAGAGAGGTTCGTTTTTTTTGTTTGTCTGCTAAAGCTGCCAACAACCTCGAAGCATTGCATTGCTTGATGTAATCGCTGTTCCAATAATTAGGTAAACACTTCATTAATTCATCCACTTGGTCTGTGTGAACAATCCGGAGACACGACGCTCATGAATAATTCCAATTCACAGACACCCCGCCTCACAGCGAACGAGCAGAGGCGTGGCAGCGCTTGACGTCCAACGACAGTTTACCACACGGTCCAAGTCGGTGCGCCCACAGTCACACTGGACTGCAAGCAAGTTGAATTAGTCACTTCAGTGCACTTCTATGCTAATCATCGTCATTGTTAACCAGCCTAGGTAAGCCCACATGCACGCCCCACTTCAGACGACCATCGCACAGCCGCCAAAAGGCAAGCCTCATGATTCAACGAATACCCATCTGAGGTAATTTTCACTCGGCCCAAAGCGGGAGCCCACCTTGAGACGTTGGCTACGCACTTTTTATATCGCTTGCATGGCACGTTAATTGAACACACGCACCTGTGCTCAACAAGTCTGCCAGCTCAACACGAACAAAATAAACGACGTCGCTCGTGACTAAGAACTGGTTCTCAGACACTGGCATTCAGCCGTACATGTGCAGAGTCAGCAGATCTCGCGACAACGCTCGTCGGGCTTACAATGCAATTAATTGCCTGTGCGCTGATACGAGGCGAATATCTAAGCAACTCAACACGGTGTTTTCGATTTCGCCTCATCGATTATTATGCGCGGTGCACACAGCAACCAATTCGTAGCCAAAGCCATTGAACCCGTTTGTGATCCGATAGTCCCCGCGAATGCGCGCAACGCTCAGCCATGAATCGGTGAAGTAGGTTGCTTGCAATTGAATTCCATTCAGTTGCGATGACATAAAGCCGTGCATAAGCATGTAGTTTGAGGTCGTGGATGCCCGGTGTGGCGTCCGATTAACGAGCAGCCATTAGGCACGTTCGTCGTGACGTGGGTGTGTGAGCTTGGGGACGATGTCTGAAAGTGGACATTTTCTCTCCTTGTGGTCGTCGAGTGGCCATGTCTGATGTTAGTTCGATTCCCGACAAGAAAAATTTTCATAAACCACAGCCACACCTTCCTCGAGTCACGCGCAGAGAGTAGGTGTGTCTGTCTAGCAAAAGCTTCTCAAACTGTGTCGTTCCGAGTTGCCATAGATGCTCAGTACGAGTGGTTGTTGTAGAGGCTAGCTGGTCGAGCACATATGGTCCCGGACCGGGCTTGGGATACCGGATTCAGTCACGCAGCTGCCATCCGATGCTCTACACGATTAGTTGAAGATTTGTCAGTTTACAAAGTGGATCGTAACCATCAGTGGGTGTGGTAAAGTTGCGAAAACTGGCTTCAAAGTTAGTGGTTCTTAAGCAGCCATGTCGTTCCGAGTAGACTGTGATCGACACATTCGCCCAGTTGAGCATACTAGGGGAAAGAGACTGGATCTTGCAGGTGTCTTAAAGCCTAGCCATCGTCGAAAAATGCAGTCGCCTTTAGTGAAAGATGATTGAAAGGCGTCCACTTCAAGAGGAGTACAGCTTCGGATTTGAATGTTTTTACACCAAGGCGTGTGTAGACACGAATCTATTCGATAAATATATGGAAATTTTTTTTGTCGAAAGAGGTCGGGACTCCACAAATCATCGATCAGATTCTCGAAAGATCGGCGAATGAAAGTGGACGATGCGATTGAGACTGCACGCATGTCCACTGGGCGGGGACATCTCATTCTGCTCTGATGTGAACCGTATTTCAGTGAGGGCGTTCTGCATCGAGCGGAACAGATGTAAGGCTGTAAGGCGGGTGGAGTAGAACTTCCCATCCACTGTTTTCCAAAGTAGGCCGAGCGTTGTCATGATGGAAAATTATTGCCTCGTGTCTGGTCGCATATTCCGGGCGTTTTTCGGCTACTGCTCTCTTCAGACGGATTAATTGTGTTCGGTAGCGTTGTCCATTGATGGGTTCACCCGGTTTTAGCAGCTCATTACACAGCACATCCTTCTGATCCCAGCAAATACAGAGCATTACCTTCGCGCCATGGATATTCGGCTTTGCAGTTGATTTGTCGCCAACCAAGCCAAAATTGCCACTTTTACACGTTCGCACAGCTAACGCATGTTCACCATTAACTTCCACCAAAATACGATGACTTTCGGCGGCAGTTTAAAGTAATGAAGAAGAACTCTCCGCAAACACAATTTTTCAGGCACAAAGTTCGACATATTTGAGTGAAAAAAATTTATTGTTGTTAACGCTTCAAATGAACGACATCTACTGAAATGACGTACAATGACAGTAGCTTTCCAACGCAAGTTCCAATGGAATAATACAAGTTACGCCATCTCTTAGCAAACCGCACGCAATTTAAGTTATTAACCCAATAATTGTATTATGGTTAATAAAGAATGAATAATTATAATATAGTGCACTCTCTTACCTAACGGACACCTCTCATGACCGGACAAATTTAAAGGAAACGCGGAACTATTTACACGATTTTTAATGTAAATAAATCTCCCGCAAACGGACTCTCTTATAAACGGACGGTTTAAATTATTAATTCAAAAAAAAATTTGGTCGAAAAGCAAGAAGAATTTGGTAACATTGCAAGAAGAAGTTGACCTTATGCAACAGCATAACTAAACAAAAACGTAGCTCTTCTTTAAGGTTGTCAATGCCGCACTATCTTTCTCATAACCGGACACCTCTCATAAGCTGACAAATTTCTTGGTACCGTCCGCTAATGAGAGAGTTCACTGTAAAAATAACTAATTCATTAAAAAAAATAGCTCGTAGTTCTTATAGCATGTTTTCGTCAAGCTGGCTTAGCAGTTTTTCGTCTAAGCAGGTTTGAAGAAAATCATCTGGTAACGCTGCCACTCGTGTTGTGCGTGCTATTGTTCTCTCACGAGTGGAAGGGGCCTACAGTTTTATGCCGGCTCCGAACGGCCAATTTGAGAAGCTTTTTCTAGACTGTTTACTTGCAAAGCACGCGCGGTCGGGCGTTGATGGGATTCAGTTCGCGTTTTATGGAGCTTACGAGAATGTTATGCCAAATCGGTGCTCCCTCATTTTTCCAAATCACAATGAAAGGTGCGCTTTTCACAAGTAACATGGTCTAAAATTTATTTTACCAGAAAAAAGCAAAAGAAACGAGGTTCTTCTATACTCTACCCTTTGAGCATTGTCAGAGACTCGAAAGAGGTGGGGCCGTGACAATTATTTTGCTCGTACCGGGACTCGAACCTGGGCAATGTAGGCTCAAGTAGGCTCAATCGCATCAAACCACAGCGCCACTTGGGTGATTAATGATTTTAACATTTTAAATTCAAACTAAATCGGACATTATTGGGAACGCGGCATCTCCACTGCAGACTTGAAACTACAGCTGTGCAGCTCGGCCCACATACAGCGGAGAATTCGTTTTGCTGTGAAAGAAGTCCATGTCGATGGTTGGCGGCAAAGTCCGCCAGACTCGTCTCGGCATCAGACATATTATTTCCGAGCGCTGTTCCTGACTTTGCAACCCTGTTTGGATGTAGGAGCCCACCACACTGTGCCATGGTCTTTTGATAGCAACAACTTAAGGGACTTGCTAATATTTTCCCAGCACCCACCCTATTCTCCGAACAAGTCACTCGAAAGGAAACAGAAAACATTCGCATTTCCAAGCAGATGCCTCGAATCCGCTGTCGCGCTGTGCTCTTCCCCTCACTTTTGAAACCCAGAGCACGTGCCTATTGGCAACAGCCCACGGCTATGGGCCCCTGGGCCAGAGCATACACTCCAACTCGTTTCTCTCCTCGACTGATGGCCTATGTTTTGCTGTTTATTAACAAACAAATTGAAGTGATTTCTATTCTTCGGGCGTCGGTCGCCCCCTTGCCCTGCCAGCCCGAGGCCACTGCAATCATCTAATGGGTGTGGTATTTGGTTCCAATCTTTTTTGTCGGTTGTTGTTGTTGCTTTCACCAAAATGTCAATGAAGTTCTTCAAGATGCCATTGTACCTGCCTCCCCAGCGCCCGTCGCACAGAAAAAAGCACGTGTCTAGATTAATATTTGGTTTTGCTGCCTTTCCTCATTTCTTGTGAATGAAACTTTCCACAGAATGTAATCCCGTTCCGCATGCACGCCCTACACCGTTGGAATTGTAGACATTTCGGCTTACGCGTGTATTCATCGGATCGGCTCGTGATTAGTGCTGGTCGTGCCAGGCCAAGCACATGCCTTGTCCAATTGTCACCGCTCTCAGCTAACAATGCGCTGTGTGGACCGGCATGATAATGAAAATGTTGGTCAACAACACTCCCGGCCGTTGCCGGTTCCTTTCGACTCGTCAGGGCACTGATTGTCGGATGCTTTGTTGTCGTCGGATGGTCCATTGTGTACACAGATACAAGATTTGTTCGGTTGAAGGACTCTTCATCAAGTTGTGTTGTGTTGTGTGTGATGATGAGCGAAATTGTCGAGTGGGTGGGGGGGAGTATCATTTTTCTGTATCTTCTGGGCAACGGGGTGGACGGATATTCTTTGCCACTCGACGCATTATGGGACGAGTGGCGTCAGTATTTGCGGGGAGAAAGTCAATAATTTCGGATGTGGGTGCTTGAACTGTTGCACGTGCTGCTTGCGACCTGAAGAGAGGGCGGCATTTTACTTTCGCCTTGAATGGGAAACCATTAGGAAGTTTCGGTTGCCAATAAGTGGGCGATGATACAGGTCATCGCTCTTCGAAATGTGTTTGAAGGCGGCGCTAAGGAGCTGTAAGCGATTACTTGACGAAGACGTCCTTTGAAACGATCAGCCACAAATTATTGTGTTAAATTCAAGAATGGTCAGCACTTTGAGCCCACAAATGGAAATTTAATTGAATTTGCTGCCGACTGTGGTCAAGTTCAAGCTGCATTTTGTGTGTTTCCGCCGCTCTCGCCAGCCTTCTTCTTCGGTTGGCACTAGTGATGGGCGCACTCGAATGATTATTCGACGACATCTCGAATCAAAAAATCATTCGACGGACGACTAACACAAGAGAACTCGATGAATGTCTGACTTCAGCGCGAAGAGAAGTCCCAAAGAATGCTCAGCGAAGGGGGGTGGAAGAAAATCGCAAACAATTGATAGTTCGGCCCCAGAAACAAATAAAATTGACTTCTTTGGTTTTGACTGCGGCCAGCAGTCAGAGCAGATATTGGATGCATTCTGTTGTTTCCTCAACTCTGTAGGTTCTGCAGAAGTCGCTTTTCAGTCGCAGTGCCGTGGCAACTGATAGAGCAGTGCACGTTTAACAATTCGGAGAAGATGCCCGCGCCCGTTCATATGTCCATCTTCCTCACCTCGTCTGTCGGTAAACCGCCTGCACTAGGTTTTTAATCTTGACAGGAGTCTACTTTGTTGTTGTTGAAGTGCGTCGATTGTCGCATGTTTTGGTTGTTTATACGTGTATACCGTGGTTTCGTACTGTCCATCGTTCGTTTAATCATCTCGTCCAATTGAACTAGATACACGTCAATCTCTTCGTTTCTATTGGACGGTATGTTGAGCTCATTCGAAGAGAGGGCTCTCGGCATTCGCCTGGAGAAGCATGTCCATCGTGCCCTACTGTAATTCTAGGGATAGGCTTGAAAAAACTCTCATAATTCCGCAATATCGTTAGGAATCTTGACATCGGCACTGAGTCCGCAATGGTCACTGAGATACAAGAATGTAAATGAAAAGTTGTGTCTGTCTGCTGCAGTCTTGCGTCAAACAGCAGGAGATCCAGATAAGAGCCGCTTCTCGGGAACGACGAGATCTCTGTTGCTTTCAAATCGAGTCTATACTCGACACTGTGTAAGCAAAACCAGCTGTGGAGCTGGTCTCCTCTGGGATTGGAAGCTAGGTTCCCCCAGTATCCGTGTCGGGCATTTAAGTCCCCGGCCAAAATGAAATCGTTATCTTCCGAGTCCAGCCTTAGACATCGAAAGACTGAAACGAGTTCTGGAACTAGGGTTGCCGGAGGAGTAGACCGACACCGCATACAACCTCCTTCCACTGCGAAATGCACACGATACGGGCCTTCAACTCCTGAAACCTCCTGAAACCCGACTTTGTGTTTAATTTCATTCTTTATAAGGATCACAACACCGCCTCAGCCACTGGAATTGGGCCGGTCTCTTCTGATAACATTGTAATCACTGTGCTCCAGTTTGCCTCTCTGAGTAATAACAAAGTTCGTCCAACTCTGGCATAGCATCTACACCATACATGCATTGCTCCACTTAAACCCCAAAGTGGCTAAAAGTGGTTTCTAGTTTTTGCAGCATCGATGGATAATACTTATATCTTGCAGAAAACAGTGGAGACGCTTGGAGCATTTTCGTTATAGTCCATCAAACATTGAAAAGGTAGTTTTGCTGAACAGCCTAGTTTCAAAAACTGGTAAGCGATATGAAAAAACTGAAGATGCAGTTTGAGGGCCAAATCTATGCCAGACTCCGAAGTAGATAATTCCAGGAAATATGCCACATCAAAATTGCCTAAAAAAAATACGTCTATTTGTGTAACAGCCAAAAGGGTCAACGAAGGCAACAAAATTTTGGCTTTCTATGTTCTCACATTTGTAGAATCGAAAAACGTATACCATTTGGCCGAGATAAACAAGTCGTTTATTTCCACTGTGTGACGCTCTTTGCAGCTGTCATCTGCATACAGAGGATCAATAGTACCTCCAAGCCCGCTGTTGGAGGGGTGGCGATCGCTCCTGTGACGCCTAGGTATGCTTCAAGTTGGGGTCTTTCAGACAAGCTTGCCACCAAACTACAAGATCGGCCTCACATTTGCTCTGCCATTGCAGAGAGAGGCCCCATTTTGCCGAATGTCCTGTTGCACAGGGATAAGGCACAGGCCGCTTGCCTCGTTCTTTCCTCTAAATTGCGTTGCCAGTTAAGTTGCCTGTGTAGGACTAAGCCAACACTCTCCCATAGAGTGAGGGCTGTAGCCTCAATTTTGGAAGCTCGAAAGGCGGAAAGACTCTTTTGTTGGTGAAGAGGAGCAAATCTGTTTTTTGACGGAATGACTTAGCGAACTTAATGAGGGCGATTATTGCGTGTTCGACAGAGGGTCGGGCCAAAATTTGCCACAGGCAATTACCACAAAATTGAATTAATTAAATTAAAGAAACAATTTGCTTTTGAGAACTTCCAAACCGGACTCAAGCAGTGTTCTAAGAAGGAAAAGTCTCAACGTGTCCCAATGTCGAGTCAGGCGTGCCTCAGGGGTCTGTTCTTGGTCCACTTCTGTTCATTTAAGAACATTATGTTCTTTTACTAGTACAGGAGAAATACAAAATAATACACAATTTTAACTGACATGCTTGAATTTAAGTGATAATTATTACAATTATTAATGTCAATTTCAATTCGAATTCAATTACATTTGGAGCGTATATTTTGCAACTTTAAGATTCAATACGATTAATAATATAAAAACATAGAAAAAAGGTAAAAATATAAAAAAATAAAATAAAAATAAAAATACTGTAGGAGTTATTTCAGTTCGATGAGAAAAAGGAGAAACAAGCGGTACAAAATTGTCTGTACTCGGTCTTAGACCGTGCCTGTGAAGGTAGGTGGTTCCAGAGATGAACAGCATGAATGAAGAAGTGCCTGCGTGTCATTAAACACGATGAATTGAGTGTCTGTTTGGCTGTTTCGTGTGAATAATTTTGAAGAGTAATATGCACGATCTGCAACCTAGGAATGCTTCCAATTCGCATCCTAGGAGATTCCGACGTTGTTCCGAGACATGGTCAAATCTGCGAAGATTAAAAACGTACCGTGCAGCCGCGTCGATTGCTTTTCTCAACTTTTGCGAAGAAGTATAATCACAGTCAGCGAACAACTCTGATCCATATGTCAAGATTGGCACTATGAGTGCTTTGGCAAGTTTTAATTTAACGTTGATAGGAAGAATATATTTGCTGATTGACAAGATGTGGTCAGTCCATGTCAGTTCACTATTGCACATTATTCCACATGTACGAGTAACATATTCAATTGGCGGAAAATTCGATAGGGAAGGCGGTTGTTTCGAGAACGGGATGGAATTGGTTTTGTCTGGATTGAGCGTTACTCCATTTTTTGTAGCCCCATTGGCGATAGAACCTAAATCCTTGTTTATTTTAGCAACTGAGTCTTCAACCATACCAAGAGGGAAGCTTAAGTAGATTTGAACATCGTCTGTATAGATATCGAACTTAGAGTAGGACAAAACCATTAGAAGGTCATTGATAAACATTGAAAATAATAACGGACCAAGAATTGAACCCTGAGGAACACCACAGCTTACGTCACAAAAGGGGGACAGTTTTGAATTATGAAAAACAGCTTGGACTCGGTTAGTAAGATAAGAAAGAATTAATTTATTAGTGGGATTACAGAAGCTGAATTGGGTGGACAGTTTATGACAGAGTATCCTTGGCTCAACGCAGTCAAATGCTTTCGAAAAGTCAATTAATATCGTCGTTTAAACTTCGTCTTCTTATGCCGTCCGTTACCTTTAACAAGGCTGTGGCACAGCTATGTCCCTTGCGAAAACCTGACTGCAATGGATTTAATAGATTGTGTCGCTCAATGTAATCTTTGATGTCTCGGCCAACAAGAGACTCAGACACTTTTGATAAAATCGGAAGCAATAGGAATAGCAATAGGTCTATATTCAGGTGGATTAGTTTTCTTGGGTATTGGGATTATCTTTGCTTTTTCCACAAAGTAGGGTACGTCGAAGTCATGATCATTGTGTTAATAATGTGAGTGATGCGAGGATGTATTATTGGAAGCAACACTTTAATGAAGTCGTACATTCCCTCAACGACATGGCGAAGTGCAAGCAAACGTGTGCGCAACTTATGTATGCAGATGATGTGCAACTCTTAAACAAACTTTCTCAAATCAGACAGGTTATCGGGCTTTAATGAAATGAATGGTGATATAAACGCAACTTGGATCTGGTCCCAACAAAATAATCTTAATCTAAACCCGTCTAAGACTAAAACGATGGCTTTTAACAGAACGTCGTCAGATAATTGTATGTCACACCTTCAGACCAACAACACTCCCATCTTCCTCGTCAAAACAAATCAATAATCTGGGTGTTAACTGTAACGAGGATCTTAATTAGACCACACACGTTAACCACATCGTCTACAAAATATATGGTATTCTGTGAGGTTTAAGGTTCACGAAGCGCCTATTAAAGCCAGGCTAAAGTTAGTAAAAGCCTATATCTTACCCATTATCTTACACGGATGAGAACTTTTCCGCCAGGAAACTAAGAGTCGCTTTCAACAACAAGGCTGCATATGATGACACCACTCTCTATGTGAAGCAAATCAGTGGATGCTCACTTACGCTGCTAAACTACCGAACTTTCATTCGTCTCAGACTTCTCGCAAGTCTGTGACTCGGAGCTATGGCCAGCTGTCGAATCGTTTTGCGATTACTCCGCCAAACGTGTTCCCCTTACCGTAGGCACCCTCCAAGCGAGTCCTAGATGTCCTCTTTGATAGAGTCTTCGGTCTCGCGGGGTAGGGGCCTGTGCGCATATGAGGCTGTCTTGCAAAACATGCCTTGGATACGATCAGACTGCTACCGATCTATCTTGGATCCACCCACGGGATGTCATGCGGCTTAAGGTCACAGTTAAACTCAAGTGACTCGGTCGAGAGCCTGTTTCAGCTCCTCCGGACCACTGCATAGCCTAAGTCTTTCTCTGATTCGATAAGGCCTGAGATGGTCTGTGTTTCGGAGCACAGTCGCATGAAAGGGAGTTTGACTGAATTGAAGACAAAGCCTGTTGGCTTCCTCTCCCACAGCTGGCTAACTGCGAAGCACTCTTTCGTCCCTTCTCGATTTCTCCCACCTCCTCGCGCTCGGTTCGTGACACAGTTGAGTGAGATCAGCAACAATTTCATGCTCAGCGTAAAGACCGACCAGTGGCGTCATGCACAGAGATGTCACACTTGACGACCACCGGCCGTCAATCAAAGAAACCTTCGCGGGTCAATAAATTCGCCGTCTCACATGGCAAACCATCTCCCGTGTCCAACTGAACTCGTCAAACTGCGACAAGGGAACAAAGGCTACGTCTGGCCGTTCTGTCACTCATTGACAGACACCAAAGGGCGTGATGAATGACACCAAAGTGAATGGCATCCCACCCAAACGATGCACATCCGTTGATAGACTCAACACCTGAACCGACCCCAAATCGTTTTACTGGGACAATTTGCATAACAATGGTGTGCGGCGGATGGGGGGTTGGGCTGTGTAGCACATTTATTCAGGCGACCGTATCGATTTGAAATCTGGAGATTTGAGCCGCCCCCGCCGGCACGATGTGGGCATATAAATATACCGCCAGCCGTCCGGCATTAAATTCTCGTCACGAATCCGGCCGAAAACTTTCCGTTCCCGGCATCCGCCTGACGTCCGGGATGCGGCGCGCTGGCTCCAAAACCCCGACCCCGTCGGGCTGGTTTTTCCGAAGTTCTATTATTTTTTTCCGCTTTGGCTGGGCTCTCATTTCGTCCCTTTTGAGTGTCATTTCAATTATGGCCGTTATAATGGTCCATTAAAACGGTCTTTATGGGCGGGAAAAGGCACAGCGCACTGGGAGTCCTGTGAACTCTGCCGCTCCACATTTGAAGGGGACGTCACGAAGTGGTAATAAAAGCAACACCGCCGGGATACGCATCACCAGAGATGTACGAGTGCGAGTATGTTTCGGTGGATTTGTCGTCGTCGAGTGCTACCACGGACTAGGTTGCGTTGGCTGCTTTGTCCGATTTTATGACAGATGGAAATATCAATTTTACGAGTTCCAATTTTGGCATAAAGTCAAATTAGACTTTGCCCATACAGCAGCGCGCAGGCGACGACTGTTCGTTCGAGTTGACTTTTGCGGTAGCAGGGCGAAGGAGCATGCTGTTCGGATGGAGAAGAGAATGGTTTCTTCTTTTTCAAGGACAATGGGTGTTTAAGGATGTATCAAGTTGGCGCAGTCGGAATAAATTGACTGCAGTGGGTTTGTCAGAAGGTGGGGCTTGACAGAAGATGGGATGGTGAAGAGGCGACTCAATTATGTGCAAATGATATCGAATTTGGGACTCGATTTTCAGACAAGCGCGTAAACGAAGCTAAGTGCGTGCTACGGTATTTCCTTGTGTGTGGAATGATGGGTTATGCGTAGATGACGTAGACAGCAAGCATCAGAGGCAGTAAACGATGACGATGTTGGTTCATCAGGGAGACTATGGCTACCCATGCCGCACATTCACACAAGACGTGCTCGGAAGTCTCATCCTCTTCGAGGCAAGGCCGACAGACCATGTCTTGACACAGGTTTAGTGTGCTAAGGTGACATTTCAGGCCGCAGTGGCCGGTAAGAAAGCTTGTTAGCAATCTTAAGCAATCCTGATTAATCTTTTGAATTGTCTAAGACCATGACCATATGTCCACTGGACAAGCAGCTGGTCTGGGATGACTCATTGGTCTGCTCCCCCACAGGCTTCCTACTTCGAGCGTTGAGCCCCTTGGCACCGATGTTAGTGCTCGAAGTGCCAGCCACATCGCCAGCTTTAGGAGTTTTGGTTGCTGTCTTGCTCTTGACAGCGACACTGCCAGCTGGAGTGGAAGATGACGGATGTTGTTGCACTAACCTCGTTCAACTCTTTGACTGCGGCGATCAGTTTAACTTCGCCGAAGCGATAGTACACCTTAGGCTGAAGGGCGCTCAAAACTTCGCTTCGTCTATGGCGAACACAAGCTTGAGATGTGTGCCTCCAAAGACTCGCTGCAGCACCTTCCATGGGGTTGCCCTAAGACCCTCATTGTTTGCCTCTAAAGTGTCAACAATTTTTGCTATTGGGGAGCTCGAGGCCTTTGTGGAAAGAACCCTCAAACAATGTGCGATTTCGGGAAAGATCCTTCTTCCACAAGTGTCACCTTTAGTCCACTTTTGGTTTTGATTGCCTCGAAGTTAGTTTTCATCCATTCAACAGTGTTCCTGTCTAAACGGATAAAAATGAGCCAACCCGTCTTTTGAATCGAACCTGAGAGACGAGGCCACACGCCTCTGTTCTTCAGATCGATGGAGACGTCATCTGCTCTGTGGACAGTGGTTCGTTTTCTAAGTCCGCCGGGACAACACCCAACCTAACGGCATTAGCCTCTTGCCTAAAAGTTTCTATCCCAATGGAAGAGCACACACAGACTTCTGTGTGACGACGCTACAAGCATCTATAACATTGGATGCTGATGTGACGAGAGTGGAACTACCAGCGATCAGGATTCGTACCCTCAAGGCTTCGTCCTTGGTAGCTGAAGTTGTGGGCCGATCAGTAGATGCTGTGGCCAAAGGTATATTGGCCGTCGAATGGTTTACTTCTGTCTGCTCAACAGCGGGAACAGTGTTGGTGTGTTAAGAGACACCATTCTCATCTTTGTTGGTTTTTAGAGAAATTTTGGTTCCCACGAATATTCGGGAAAGAAAGGTCGCCCTGGGCAGAGCCCGATATACCCAGGGAGGGCTAGATTGAAACCGAAGGTCACCAGGTATTCGGAGTTCGCACACGCACAAATTAACGCACCACTCATGGACTGGAGGGGTCGCCAATGGTAGTAGTCTGACTGTCTAATGGTCTGGAATGGTCTTAGTGTGCTGGTGACCTCAGTAGCAGCCCCCTTCCGTACCCTACCCTGCCTGTATAGGATCTGAGCTGAACACTAGCTGCCTTCCATTGATGAAGGCTCTGGGCACGCTGCTGCTTGTCCACACGTCAGAGCTGTCTTGGGTCCACGATGACTTGGCCTTTATACTGGAGGTTAGGTGTTCATCTAGTTTTCAGACCAGAGGGCGGGGATGTCACGCTCCAATAAAATCCGCCAAAGTTTCACTTCTCCAGATGCTCCTGCAAGTTTGGCTACAAAACGGTGGAGGGTCCTCGAACATCGCTCCCATTTTCAGAGTCATCTGATCTCTGATCTTCCAAGAGTCTTAAATTTAATCATAGTCTAGGTGGTCAGGTCTATGGCAAAGTCATATGGACGAGCCCTATCGAGCCACCACTACAAGAAGACTTACTGCCTTCCCGGGGCGACCACCGGACAACGAATGCTATAATAGCTTAGCTAAAGTGTACCCAACCGACCATTGGGTTTTTCGGGTCCACCTGAGATGCAAGGCTTTGGTCTTGTCTAGAGGCTAGGAGTAAGTAAGGGAGGAGTAAACCTCTGAAAAATAATCTCAAATCTCATGGCTAAGCGAGTCCTAGGAACCGTCATCAATGGAAGGCAGTTAATGTTCAGCTCCGACGCTCCATAGGTAGGGTAGGGTACGGAAGGGGGCTGCTGCTGAAGTCACCAGCACACTAAGACCATTCCAGACCATTAGACAGTCAGACTACTTCCACTGAGCGAACCGTCCAGTCCATCAGTGGTGCGTTAATTTGAACCCAACCGCAAATGGTGACTGGACCAGATTTGAAAACCCGATACAAGTGTATTGACTTTGCTTTCAATGGGATTCGAACCGGGGACCCCACTCACCACAACCAAGGGCAGGCACTTAAGCAACTCCGCCATCCAGTCGCGAATCACGAACTAAACCAGTCGCTTCATTATTTGAAAAAAAAAAAGAAGCCAAAAGAGCTTGACAACTGCACCACCTCTTCGGCTTATTTTCGAACTTACGTCTCATCGTCTTCATTCCATTCACTGTCAATCTTTTGGATTTTCTATTCCCACCGTCTGTCGACCCGCTCCTGGACAACACTCATCTGGTAAGCAGCCGAATTCGCCAGTCTCTACTTGAATTTTCTTGGCTGAGAAAAAGTGCGGGAGACAAAGTGCACCCTTGAGGAACACCAGCTGCTTCTATTTGGTGAATATCAGTCTTGAACCTTCGTGCACAGTTTCGAAGGTAGTTTGCAAATCAAATAATGAGAGAGTCGTCAAATTTTAATTAACATGGATTTTTGACTGCTCCCTGTGAAAAGGTTTTGTGTAAACATTCGTTCAATCTTTCGTTGGGATTTGATATGAAATCGAACATGAAGAAGGATAACTTCTCTGCGTGGTTCAGAGATAAGAGTCTCCTCTCTCCCCTCGTTCTCAGCAAGCTCAAGCATCCAACACACACTATTGAAGCTTCAAGGACATTTCCTTGAATGCAGCTTGAATGACTAAGCATAGCTCCATCATCAATTGTGCTCCTGTGCAAATAACCTGCGACTCCCTCGAGCACTTCTTGAAGCCATTTGAATAAACTATCGTGCGGGCGGGACGACGATGCTGAAGGTGATTCTTCGGCGGCATCCTGCTCCTTTTGTTCACCGCCAAACTATGTGCGCAGTTGGGTGAGGCTGCAAATTCCGTCATGTACGGGCTGTATGTCGAAAGCGCCCCTAACGCTTCCAGAGTTGCGACAGCTTGTAAACACGTGTGAAGTTTGCCAGTTAACAATTATATCGAATTCCACGCTCAACGAGTCGCGGTTTTTTGTTTTTCCCACGACCACACGAGAATGTGTGCTGCTGCCGCCGATGACTCACCTTCCGTGGGAGCACACGGCGCGGCGCGCTGCCGAGAAGGGTTACCACTTTAATTACTACGCGGGATTTTATTCGCCACTTTGTTGTCATATGTCTTCATTAGACGGAGCGGTTGTAAAAAGGAGCAGCTGCAAAATTAATTTGAATGCCTTCACTGACACAACGTCGGCGAAAACAATTTGTGAGTCGAGGCGAAGCTCACTAAGAGTGATTAATTCGCTGTTTGTTTTTCATTTATGAAAGGCTTTGTGTTACGGGCCAAGTGCGAAGAGCATGCCGCGGCATCGAGGAAGCCCTTTGGTCGACCTTTTGTCTCCTACCGCCAATTGTCGATAATCCTTAAATGTCAAGACTCCTTCCCCCACTTGGATGGCAGGGACACCGGGAAATGCTGGTGGTCTTAACGTCCGTCTTGTTGTGGACGCTGGGCCGCCTGCAGTCGGAATGAGACACCTGCGTGAAGTCACTTTTCGGTGTTTTCCGGAAATTAAGTGCGAAATGGAAATGCTTTGTGCGTGTTGGCTTTGGCCTGATTGTCTGATGCGATGAATAATCAGTTCTGGCCACAGAAGGTCTACCGACTGGGGCTGGTGCAAATGAGGCTTCGCTGTGGCCTTGCATTTGGATGTGTCCACTCGTGATTTATGACATTGTTCTTGGTAAATCGAGTGAACTGAGGTGTGTGATGTGATTGTCGTGTGAATTCGATTTGCAAATGTTTATTCTGTCTTCTCAAATGAATGAGAGATTTCAAACAAGAATGGCGAGATGTCGCAGAGGCTGGTCAAAGAGTTTAGCTTCAACTGCAGGGCATAATCGGAGGCAAATCGGAGCCTCCTCCTCAAAGATACAAACGACTTTATACAAAGATATTCATCAGCCGAGGCCTCCTCAAGGGCACAGAGACATAGTTTAGATTGGGGACCACTCTGATACAGGAAAATGGTGACTGGACCAGATTGACAAATCGGATAAAAGCGGGGACCCCGCTAACCAAGAGCAGGCACTTAACCAGCTGCGGCACCTAGTCGTCCGGCACACAGGCATGGACGTGGAAGAAGAAGCCAGCACTGTCCCATTAAGGGAGTTTGCTCCTCTCCTCATAGTAAATGGCCGAATTCGTTCTTTCTGGACATTTTGGCTCCTGGCTCCTCCTGCACCCAAATAAATGTGGCGCTCAGTCAACTTGAGATCATGACCAGAAGGGCTTAAATTCTGACTTAAGTACTTGAAGGGGGTCAATCCACGGCCAAGGTCTTCGAGCACAATTTGCCGTAATGTGACCTGGGAGATTATGGATTCTTGTGGACTGCAAGCGACTAACTTGCGTCACTATTAACTGAAGGAGCTGGATGCCCTCTAGTTTGGTAAGACTGAGTACGATTATTACGGAAAACATTGAAGTCTCTCTCTAGCCGAGCTGCACGACCATAGCCTCGGACTTTTTGACATCAAACCTGGTAGGGTAACGCAGTCAGTGAGATATCCCTGCATGCGGCTAAATGCCTGGCGATGGGTATCAGAGCCTACTGCCATCCCAGTGTAGACAGTCTAGAATCTATGGCGAACCCTAATGCTTACATCCCACCAAGTTCCAATTTGGAAGACGAACACCTTGACTAGATGGCGTAGTCTAGGTGTTGGAACAACAACAAGGGCACCACGGCCGGGCCGATTCCGAGCAAGAATAGATCTGCCTTATTGATCAGTTTTAGTCGCACGAACGTGTGCATTCTAATAGGAACCATTACCGCTATAGGCACACTCATGCATCGCAGGGACGATAAAGCAATAGAGTCTATACAACGTCCGCTCTGCGAATGCCCGTCGTTGGCAAAGAAAAGAACACAGTTCCTAGAGCTAGACGACTTTGGCGGTGTTGCAACGCTTTGCGAGTATGCCAATCCCGTCCACTGTTGTTTTGAAGTTTTGGAAAAGGCATATGACCGAGTCCTGTCGAGAAAAACTCTGGAGGGTGCTGCAGGAGTATGGGATTGATGGTCACCTTCGGCCA
Source organism: Eristalis tenax (assembly GCA_905231855.2). Lineage (NCBI taxonomy): Eukaryota > Metazoa > Arthropoda > Insecta > Diptera > Syrphidae > Eristalis > Eristalis tenax. The sequence continues at coordinate 32,774,209 of HG993126.1, forward strand.
GTGTCTACACACAAACTGTAGCAGCTGTGTTCAACAACTTCCACCGTCGGCGTTGGACTTCGCCAAGGGTGCGTCTTGTCACCTCTCCTGTTCATTGTATACACGGACTGGAAGTTGCGGCGCAGCCCAGGTGAAGAATGTTTCACATTGGGAGGGCTGAGGGTAAGCCATCTTCTTTTTGCAGATGACTTAGTGATCCTCACATCTTCCCAGACGGAAGTCCAACGAACACTCGATAGGTTTGATGCTGGAATGAAAGTTAACGTGGACAGATTATGATCATCTCCGGTTCACTCTACAGGTTAGTGTAGTCCCACTGAAGCAGGTAGAGAAGTTTAAGTATCTCGGGGTCTTTTTCTGAGTGATGCTGGGCTTTCCTGTAGAATTGGTCAAGCTGGGTCCGTTTTGAAACAGCTTGGAAGACCTGTCAAGCTCAGGAAGGCCGAGCTTGGTGTCAGAGCGGTTTTCAACTCAGTATTTGTTCCAGCTCTCACCTATGGTCACAAAATTTGGGTAATGACCAAACGAATAAGATCGAGAATGCAGGCTGCCAAGGTGAGACTTCTTCGTGCTCTTGTGGGAATTACTCGCCGGGATAGGGTGAGAAACACGGCAGTGCGAGAAGAACTCAACATTGAGGAGCTGCTTCTTCGAACGGAGAGGGCTATGCTTCGGTGGTTTGGTCACGTGGCACGAATGTCCCCTTCATCACGACTTCCGAGGCGGGCGTTGAATGCAGACTCCGCTTGGCAGACTCAGGACGAGGGGGTTGAACCAAGTCCAAAAACTCGCCTGGTTACTCTGTCGATGAGTTAGAGTCGATGGCGGAGGATCGAGTTGCCTGGAGATCTATGGTGCGTGGCTTACCCTCCTGATCCCTTTAGTGGAGCATGCGGGTCAGAAGATGATGATGATGATACTTAGAACTTACATAGCGCCCATAACAGAGACATCCCATCCCCCACTCAAGGCAATGAAATGGCTGCTGACATATGCAATAAATCACACCAACAATAGATACCTCTGTCATCGGTCATCGAAAAGGATGTTGCCTGGAAATCGAAAGAAAAGCTGTCTCCTAAGGCTGGACAGGAAGCAAATTATGCAGTCACCTGGTTGGCGTTTTAAGTGGGCACTGCCGAGTTCTTCTCTCAGGTACGCAAGCCAGAAGACTGAAAGCGCCAGACAATGACTTCTCTCGAAGCTGCAGAGATGAGGAGGAAGAGGGAACTGTTCGGCACTACCTCGGAAGAAGAAGATTACTAGGTGTACCAGGTAGCCATCCTTTGTCCACTGCTCTCGACCTTTTCCCAAAGAAGACTACTAGTTATACAAGGTAGCCCCCATTTTTTTCATTGCTCTCGTCCTTTTCCAATTTTGAAGTCTACATGTTTTAATCCCGGTTGAAAACCAAGCAAATGTCTAACATAGAATATTTATTCTCTCTTGCAGGTGACATCCGCCAGCTTCAATTTAAACTGACATAGGTGAGTACACAGCGAAGGAGCAGAGTTCATCTGAAGACCGTTTTCTGTTTATTTGGAGCTAATGCCCTCGTAAATTCCATAAATTTAGATAAGAATTTATGAAAGAAATAAGGGCGCGGCTAATGGGAAAAGCTACCGTCAGACGAATGCCATTGCCAGTCCCTGCGAAATATCGCATTAATATTTATGGCATCTTAGGCGACTGCAGGGCGCATTCGTGGGAACTGAGCTAAAGAAGCGACTCATGCCAAATAATATGCAGAGGCCCCATAATGACATCTCATCGGCATCGAAAGCAAATCAAGTTAATCAATAAACCGTTGCCTTTGAATGTCTCATTATCCGCTTCAAATGGCCCCTCCGATGACTTTGCAGACGATTCTGCAGAAATTGAATGGCGACAAGGAGTCGAGGTTAATGAGAGTCTCAACTGTCAACGACTTAATTTCGACCTTAAGCGTCTGAAGGTGATTCTCTGGATGAATCTCCTGTCAACCATAGGTCCCCGTTGAATTTATTTTCGGTTTCAGTCGCATTAAATCGAATTGCCTTTCGATTCGTTGTTGAAAAGGTAGGGTCTTCTTGATGATTAGCCCGAGGATGGATGGGCGGCTGTTTGTGAGGCGGTAACATAGGCTGCTGGGCCGCGATAGGCGCAAATGAATATTCTGTGGAAAAGGCATTGGAAAACGTAGAAGAGGGACTTTGTCGCAGATTTTATATTAAGCCAAGTTGCATACACGATGTGCCTGCCTTTCTGTAACGGGTGTACATAAACAATCTTCTATAGACCTCTGTTAAAGGCGTCGTCCCAAAATGCACTACCTTGGGTGTCTATTACAGACATCCCGCTTAATTGCACCATCGACTCATTTAAGAAAGTTCCGCTTAATTGATCTGGCGGTTCAACTATGCGGGATTTTTAAGAAAGAAGAGAAAAATATGAAATTTGCCATGGACAGACTTCTAATCTATTTTATTAAAAAAATAAAATAAAAACAAATATAACCGACTTAGCCAATTCGGAAACTTTGGTGTTGACACAGAAAGATGTGATGTAGGTTCGTAAATGTAGAATAAGACAAATTTAAAGCTTGAAAAAAAAAAATCAGTGGTATCAGGCTGCAGGTTCCTTTCGCACAATTTCTGTAATAAATGGTCTTCAAGCTCAACGTCGGCTCAACACTGCCAGATTCAAATATGCCTCCACTTGCAACTGAGAGCGTTGCTTTCACCATGGGACAAATCCACTTTCGCACTAGTACAGTTGCAAGAGTACTCTAAGATCTCGACGTGCACAAACTTCGTCCGTTGGGGTTTTAAAAAAAAAAATAATAGACCAATGATAGATAGATAGATAGATATATTAGTATCTTAACTTACTTATTCGTGCGGTTTGCTAGGAGCTGGCGTAACTTGTATTATTCCATTGGAACATGCGTTGGAAAGCTTCTGTCATTGTACGTCACTTCAGTATATGTCATTCATTTGAAGCGTTAACAACAACCTCTTTTTTTCACTCGAATATATCGAACATTGTGCCTGAAAAAGTGTGTTTGCTGGGAGTTGGTGTTTCTTCATTACTTTAAACTGCCGCCGAAAGTCATCGTATTTTGGTGGAAGTTTATGGTGAACATGCGCTAGCTGAGCGAACGTGTCAAAAGTGGTGATTTTGGCTTGGAAGACGATGAACATCCCGGGCAGCCAAAAAAGTTTCATGATGAAGAACTGGAAGCATTACTCTATGAAGATTGTTGCCAAACACAAGAAATCCAAATCTTTCCAATCCATTCCTTCGCTGATGACGGCATCATGAGGAATAGATGGAATTTCTTAGAAGGGATAAACTGCATGAAAGTCGTGGGAGTTACGAGCATTCTTAGACAGCCGCAGCATTCTGGAGATAGGTTCGAAATGCCCGTAGTTGGTGTGATGAAGAGGGAGTCGAAAGAGGGGAACAGTAGTATGAAGGGATATCATTTTTCGTAATTCAGGGGAATCGATCAAGCCAGTGAAAATCTGATGCACAAAGAGTATGTCAGCGACGTCACGACTAATCAACTTCAGCCGGTCTTCGTAGGGAGGTAGCCTAAATTTGGACGGCTTTAAGCAAAACGAATGAATCTGCGCTGCACAGTTTCGATTCTAAGCCAGTAAGTCGATTGAAAGGGTGGCCAGACTTGGCTGGCATGTTCAAGTAAGGGTCTGACAATGGTAATGAATAGAGATTTTGTTACGTAGGGTTTAGAGAATTCCTTAGACCGGCATTTTGTGAAACCAAGAGACCAGTTGATCGATGTGTAAGCTGAAATTTAGCTCCCTGTCACAAAGGACACCCAAGTCTGGAGACTGAGGGAATAGCCTATGGGGAGGGGGGAGGCGTTTACGGGAAAAAGTTATGAATTGACTTTTGTTGACGGTAAGGTCTAAGTAGTTTTTATCACACCATAAGTAGAATGAGTTTTGGGGGAGTGAGTCACACAGAGCGAGTCATTGAGGGTAGTTATAGTCTTAATAGACAGATCAGAAAATTTAATAATGCGACCAACATCATTAAACTAGTGGGCCAAGATGACTGCCTTGAGGAACGCTTGAAGTGGCGTTAATGGGGTCACAGACAGACGATCTAAAGGTAACTCTATACATTCTCAAGGTGCGATCTCAGCCAGGACATCAGAGATGGTGGAAAACCGAGGGCTTTGAGTTTGAGGTGGCAGACTTTATCAAAAGCCTTGTCAGTGGCAAGAAAATCCACTTCCTTGCCTTCCTCTAACGATTTCGGTTCTTAGAGACGAACTCGGTTAGGTTAGCCGTCGTGAATCTCCCCTTCAGGAACACGTGCTGATGTGGTGAAAATACAGTGAGTCATGCAGTGGGATGGACGAGAATTTAGGGTCGGTAGATATGTCGGTTTGGCTCTCTTTTCTATGGATAGGAGAAATGAAGGAGTCCTTCCAACATTTTGGAAAATGGCTTGGGAGTAGATTACACATATTGACACATTTTTTAAGGAATATGGCAGGCAGACCATCGGGACAGCGGGAGAAGTCATCCGTGAGCTGATTAATCTTAGTAATTGTGAATAGAGTGGTATGTGGGGTAGTTATCCAAGTAGCTGAAGTCATCAAGTTCTCGAGAACGGTCACGGGTCTAGATTGGTCACGATTGGCTAGAGAAGTTTGCAAAAAGGTTGGCGATCGTTTTAGGGTCAGCTGATGATTTCAAAGTGAAAGGGAAACCATCGAAAAAAGCGTCTAGCTTCAGTAATTAGACGGGATTGTATTTTGTTGAGGTTATCAAGACAGAGTCATTCGCAGAGGGTGCCGAAGCGGAGGTAAGAATGTTGGCAGAGAGTAAAATCTGAGCCTGATCTGGTTCTCAGGGAACTTTTCCATGTTTTGCTTCTGAAATTGCGAAGAGTACGGAGATCTTTATTGTACCAAGGAGGGGTACTGCTCATCTTAGTCAAAGATGTGTAGAAAAATTCGAGAGCGATATCGATGGGGGTGATATTGTTAAGAAAGAGGACGAAGTTTGTGTTATTGACTTGGTCGTTTAAATACACAACAAAGTCAAAGTTGAAAGATGGAACCTTTTCAGAATCCACGGCATAACTGTGAAGTTCGAAAGAAAAAGTAAGTGCGAGCGGTCGAGGATAGAGAGGATAGAGATATCCAACTCCGGCCATTTCTACCCCTTGTCCATGTCGTCCCCCCTCTAGTGGTCAAGTGTGTAGAGAAGGTGATTACTCACGGTGACCCCACCAGAGATAATGGAGGATAGAGATATCCAACGTCTATCTCCCTTGCCCCTGGATTTCATCTGACAGCGTTTGTGACGATGAGTGGTGGAGCCGGGAATTTTGTAAAAGTATGTGTGAAATGCAACGCGCATTCCACTACACTCTTATTCTTTACGGCTCAATGCCGACATGGACAAGGGGTAGAAATGGCTGGACCTCACTGTAAGTCTAGAAGTCATTGTAGACTTTAACTTTCGCTTTCGTCCGTGTAACTTTCGAAATTCTTGTGACAGTTCATACTCAAAGTGCTGCCAAACTCACATTTTGTTCATACAGCTAAAATTATACCTTTGCGCAGTTCCTGATATTTTTATCGAGGTTCATTTAACCGGGAAAACATGCATCAACTCCTTTAAAAAGGAGTCACAGAAAATATCAGAGCAATTAAGGCGGAAACGCAACTGAGCGGGGAGCAATTAACCGGGGACTACTGAACAGTGGGCCCTTCCTAAGTCGAATTTCTCGAAGTTTTTCGACATATCTTGGCATTCCCCACTGTACCCCACTGTACACTGGACCCTCCTTTTGGCATTCCCCACTGTACCCCACTGTACACTGGACCCTCCCTAAGTCGAATTTCTCGAAGTTTTTCGTCATATTTTGGCATTCCCCACTGTACCCCACTGTACACTGGACCCTCCCTAAGTCGAATTTCTCGAAGTTTTTCGTCATATCTTGGCATTCCCCTCACGAGTGGAAACTCCCTTTAACTCGTACACATTTTTTCGATTCTTGGTCTCTTGAGTCGATTTTTTTTTGTTTTTACATCGGAGCTTGGAAGGCCGCCAGTTGATCAACTCGTACACCACCCATCCTAAAGCGAGATCAGTCCTGGTACAGCATCCTTTTCCGTCCTACCTCGTTCGTGGTCATAAACCTTGTCCCACAGGGATTGGGTCCGCTTGGGGATGCTGGGCTGTTCCCTGAAGCACGTCGCCAACAGACATTTTGCTTAAATTACCTCGGTGATTGATTACAGTTCGAGCTAAGCGTTTCTGCATGTTGACGTGTCCTAATTACCAATTCGTGCCAACTGAAATTCGTTTGCTTTTCAGCAGAATTTGCGTAGCGGGAGGGAAGTTTTCCCTAATTAATGACAGCGCATTGGAACCGCCTGCGATTCGATCGCTTATGCAAGTCGCAGAAAATAAATGCTTACAAATCACGCAATCATCAAAACCGCAGATTTCCGACAAACTGGCCATTTGGAATCTGTCCCGTGTAATTAGCTGCGATACTGGGAATGGGAATGAAGCGTCTGACTTGACAGCGAACCCATCGAGGCCAGCGTGTGTCAAATGTGACTGCGTCCAATCTCATCTTTAAACATTGTGACCAATGTAACTAAAAGCAAGCAAAATCGAGGCGTGAACTTTAAAGCAACGCGGTAATAGACCATAATTGGCGACACCTTCCTCAACGAGAGCCCACCGAAGGTGCACCAGTCAAGAGTGTGTTCGTTTGTGGGAACGGTCAATTGGTTGTCCGTCCCCCTCTTGTTGGCTCTTGTAGTTTTCCATTCATTAAAATCAATTAGTACTCTGCTAAGGCCGTCTAATTAAGAAGTCATGAGATTCCAATTTAGCTCCCAGTGCACACGTAATTGCTTCGGTAAACCAATTCGTCGTCGCATATCTGCTCGATCTTCGGGTCTAAATTTAGTTTCGCTTTTCTCTTCTTTTTGGCTGGATTTTTTGAATTTTGTGTATTTTTAGAGAAAACAAAAAAAAAAAAATAAAAAGTGCCCGTGTGCCGTTTAAGGCATTGAAGGCTGAATGTGTGTACCCCTTGGTGTTTGAGTTCGCTCAAAATAAGTGTCAACAGCAGAAATGAAGTATGATAGCTAACTTCTAGCTCTCTTGCCCATACACACTTTTGACAACCATTTTTATATAATTTTCTAAAGCCAAATTATTGACCAATCAGGGATCGACATTTACGTTATTTCGTGAACAATTGTCAAAAACTCACGAATAACTGTCAAAAAGCCTCCTTCGTCGATGGAGTAGGAGTCAATCAGATGTGAAGTTGGGCATCTCTATCATACTTCAGCTACTGGCTTGTCTGAAAGAGAGAGAGAGAGAGAGAGAGAGAGAAAGGGAGAAAGAGAAAGAGAGAGAGAGAGAGAGAGAGCGAGAGAGAGAGAAAGAGAGAGAGGGAGGGATAAGGGACCCATCTGTCGATGAAGTAGTCCTCCCAGCTAGCAGTTAACACAGCCATCGTTCAGAAGGTTCCCTTAAGTGGTGAAGCTCTCATAAAGGGCTTCTGTTTCACTGGACTCGGACGCGATGGTCTGGACCACTCTACGGAGAGCGAAGCAACATTTGGAAACTTCCACCGGATTTGGACTCACGCTCCTACAAATCTGCCGACTTCTCTGAAAGGGCGTAACACAGCTGGTAGAATAACGTTTTTCGAGAATCTGTCGCTTAGCTGGGTAGGCAGTGAATTACCGTGGTCCTGCGAGCCCCACGAGGGCCTGGGTATAATGGCTCTTCGCCAAAGCTTACGGACCACATGACAGCATTGTCCCCTCTGTAGCTCTGTAGGTCTTGTCTCATGTTGACACACGCTGTCCATCATTGGTTAGCACTCGGTTGTCTCGCCTCGGCATCCATAATGGTAGATGGTCCACCCGGCCTGATTCAATGCCCTTCTCATGACCATGACTAAGACCACACTGTGGCGAATTTTGTGAAAGGACCTTGGCCTGCTCCCTTATAAGATGAAGTTGACTCAAGAACTCGCGATCAAAAGATGGCCAATTTCAGAGAATAAACATGAATGTCCCGTGCAGGTTCTGCTGAACCGAGTTTAATTCGTCCGGTTTCACAGTCAAATCAGAACTTTAGTTCAGTTGATCTTCGTTTGTGTAATGCCATCGACAAAACAAAATGGCAACCCTTCCAACTGGTGCGTGTACTTTCTTACTTATCAGGCCGACTACCCTTGGAGGGTCTGAACCTGAGCAATTAACGGTCCTGGGTACGGTGCTTCCAGTCATCCAGACCAACCTGCCTTGCATCCGCGATTACTTGGTCTTTATGCCGGCGATTCGGTCTGCCTCTCCTTCTCGCTTGGATTCGATGACCCTCTTACCTGGAGCGTTGGTGCCCATTCGCCCAACCCGTACAGGCGACGGATTTTTGCCCTCCGGACTACATCCACATTCTGGCAAAGAGCGTGGAGTTCGCATTTCCGTTTTGACGGGGCCATATATCCGACGGAGAATTTTTGAAGGTACCAAGCATCAGCTCTGCAGTTTTGCGGTTAGCGTCCAGCTTTCGGCTCCATAAAGCAGGACTGGCAACATAAGGCATTTGTAGAGCATGACATTAGTCCTTCGAGTCAGGAGTCTTGGGCCCAGTTGTATCGACAAACGGAAGTAGCACCGGTTGCCAAGGGCGATTCTGCGTCGGATTTGAACTGTGATGTCGTTTGTGGAGTTCCCGTTTGCCCCGAGGTAGACCGCTATCGATCGTGTGCGACGGAACGTTTTTTGGTCGACAGCATATATTTCGCTTATTTGAGACCTGTTCATTTCGCCCGTCCTTCAATCGCCCGCGAGCTATGACTTCTTCCAACAGTCTGATCTGTGGGGCTTACCACCCCACTATTATGTACCTCTACTTAGACACGATCGGCTTAATACAGGATACAGACGGAATGCCCTGTGATCTTCCATGTCGTACGCCGAACCATAGACAGGGGCTCCAATACGGACCGCATGTCGCTCGCACCCACGAGGATTTTCTACGGTTCAGTGGAGCGATCCCCGCTCGAGATAGGAATGAGCCTGCCAAAGAGCGGCAATTTTACTGGAGTTTACACCAAAACCAGTCTCCGCCAACGCTGGCTTTTCAAGGTGACCAGATAGTTGACCATGTTGGCCAACTTACATAAGTTTTGAGGTAGTATTTAAGAGAAAGAAAAAAATTAATTTAAAATAAAGTTAAATAAAAAATATAAATACATATAAAAAAAAATATATAAATTCATAAAATAAAATTAAAACAAAAAAACCAATAAAAAAAGCCCGTGCTGTTATCGGTAAAGGGAGATGGACAACAAGCAAAGAAAACAAACGTACACATTCACTTCAGACAGTCTATCCCTGAGTCTGACCAGTGAATGGAAAATAATAAAAGTTAAGTTAAATTATTTATTTTTTTTTAATTTGTTATTATTTATATTAATTTAAAAAAAATACCACATAGTCTGGGCATCGAAAAAGGGACAAATAAAATCAAAATTTCGAAAAAAAAAAAAAATAAAAATATGCTAACTAGACGGATAAATGAGAAAGGAGTGGATTGCATTATCGATACGGTGACCATATTTTAGAGTTCCAAATATTCAGAGACAATGGAGGAAGACATGCGCCACTTCTACGTTTCTTGCCCCTCAGCCTCATCTGACAGCTTTTCTTGTAACCTTTTTCACATACAGGCGTCTTTGAATGCGTCTGCGAATACGCGTGAGCTAAGCGAAGCTGATTACTCCCGCCTAACACCATTGCGTTGCTCTGTTCTCCTGACAAGTGTTGGTGGAAATAAAGTAGTACGAGTGACTTAAAAGCACAATCGTCAAAATTTGAGGTGAACTGCGATGGACTGGGGTTCTCCACTGCAAAGACGAATAGCTCTTCCTTCATTATCTCTGCGAGTAATGAACAATGGAACAATGTGGCGTCCGTGGCGTGGCCTACGCACCGACGCACGAGCCTACACAGCCCAGGTTCAATTCCCGGTACGAGCAAAATAAGCGATTTTATTGAACGGAAAATTATTAGACTTACAAACTCAAGATAAGGGTGTTGGCTCAACAATAGGGGCCCAACTAATGTACTTTGTTTAAATTAATGTTTATTACTATAGTCGGTTAATTGTTTATTTTTTATGTCCTACAATGGCTGGTGCTTACATCGGGTTGGTTAAGTCCGTCTGTCCATGGCGGTCCTTCTGGGATGGGGTGGTGGTGTGGCTAAATCGGCTACCACACCACCACTCCATCCCAGAAGGACCACCACCTCGATGGTGGTTGCTATCGCTGCTCTGGTAAAAACCGCCCTGATTCGACGTCGTTTGAAAACTCTGCTCGTCTAGCAAATTTATGGAGTTGAGGTAGCGTTGTCCGGGGATTGTGTTTCTCAGGTTCCTGATTTCCTTGGTTGTTGATGTCTAGTAGCTGCTTTCTGAACATGTACAGTTGTAGGGGGATGATGCCTGCTTGGTCAGGTAAAGCCTCTTGCTGCTGTGATGTCTTTGACGGTCCCTGTCGAAGGTGACTCCAGGACATATTGGCAGTATTTTTCTTTTCGAAAATTGCGAGCTTCGTCGTGCTGGTCGTAGAGGTGGTATAAGCTGATTGTACAGTGCTGCAGTTTTGTCCTCTGGCTTAATCCATTTTGCTTGCGCATCAAGGGATAGATGCGACTGCACCGATCCCTCTCTGGCCTGTGAAGGCGTAGATTCATTGAGATAAGTTGATTCTTGGTACGTAACAACCGCAGAATGTCACCTACGCTCCAGAACAAAAAGACAAGATCGCAGCAAGTTCAAATTCGCTTACGCTCTTTTGTGGTACCAAGGAACTGTAGCAGTCGTATAAGAGTACCTACTCGTAGGAACACGCACACACCATATGTGGTTGCAAACGTAACAGTTGCAAGTATATGTCTTGTGAAGGCGTTGCATGTTGCCTGATGTACAGAGAGGGATGAACAAGATAGCAAAATAACCAGATGTGTCATTCTTCCTTCGGTTCGCGCTGCCACAGAACTTACAAGTTGTCTTGTGTTGCGATGGTCGATAAGCCCCGGTGCTTCAACCTTCCAATCCAGAGGAAGTAGACGAGGTCCAAATCTCAGGAACAAACCTCGCTAACACAAGGAAACTGACTTAATAATTGTAATATCGATACAAGGCAGCTAGCTAAGCCTCTGTCCGGTCTCACAACCGGATCTCGATGCGAATGCCATCCTCCGGAGTCCCATGCATCGTTGAGTTTTATGCGTAAACGTGCTGTCACAGCGCTGTGAACTACAAGTAAATGCAATGTACACAAGCACCGTGGTAACCTCTGCAATTTCGATTGTGAGTAGAACGGCCACGTGTCGTAAACACTCCAAGAATACACCATCCACTCAGCGAAAAGCATTCAACACACGCCGCAGCGAACAGATGTGAGTACACGGGATTGTGACAGGAGCAGTAATTCATCCCTTGTCAACAGCAGCCGAGCACCGCAGCCCGTGTAATTACATCAAAATGGGCTTAGCTGACAAATTCATTAGCATACGCGAACAGGAAATTGAACATGGGAACCCGAGCCGGCGAAACCTTGCGCCCGGCCGCGGATATTGCATATTTCATTATCATTACCGCGCCACTAATTCATGACTGAGTCAACTGTTGCAGGGGAACCACTGCCAGTCGGTCTGTCGGCGACCGCTGCCTTAATCGATTGCCTGAGAGTGAAAATTAGTGCAGTGCATTGACGACATGTGCTTCATTTGCCAATTACCATGCGAGATTAGAGCAAAGTCAAGGCACACGCTCGCATCAGTCCCGTTTGTAATTTATTTTAAAAATAGAATTTCTGCCTCGGAGGCGACCGAGCGCTAATTACTCCCCCGGCCTGAGTGGTCCGCTAATGGATCAGAATGACAAGTGATGTGGAACTGACGGAGGCAGTGAATGAGCGAATTTCTCGCCGAATCGTGACGGTGTAGGGGGCAGTTTGCAAGGAATTTCTTGGCGCAAACCACGTCGTTCTGGGACGCGGCTTGACTTGTGCGGATTCCAGTTCCGGGAGTTGGTTGCGACACTACTCATCCGGTTTAATTGCCACGGATTGAGTGTTGGTGAGATTAACGCCAAGTCTTGTGATGAAAGCGAGGCTGAAGAGCGTTGCTGAAGTTGTACGTTGTGTGAATGACTAACCCCCGTCGCACGAGGTTCGATGACGAGCACCTCGGCCATTGCGACTCATCACCTTTGAATGGAACATCACGGCGAATAAGGAAAGGTACGTGGGATTGAGTGAAAGTCGCATCTTTCGAGGTTTCCAGAGAAATCGGTTCTGCATTTGCCTTGCTGTCTGTTGTGGGGTCATTTTATGATTGAATAAAACCAACCGCAGCCCTGCCTTCTGATGCATGCTGTTGGTCTGCGATTAGAGGCTGGGGGACTGGCCATCCGAAGTGTTTGGGAAACATGATGCACTCAACCACTCGTTGCTGCAGAAAAAATGTAATCACTTAAGGGGACCCCCCCCATTCTCGATTTTGACGATGGCAGCTTTGGATACATTTATTTGAAGACTTAAAAAGGAAGAAAGAAATTAACATAATTTTTTTTGTGATCAAACAAGAAAAGCCCTTCTTTTCGGCGGCGCATGTGATTTCCGGTCACTGGAACATCTGAAACCAAAAATTCCAGCGGGGTTAGAACGAGTACATGTCCGGCTCTGGTATGAACTAGGATTATTAATTTCGCACAAAAATTGACAAAATGGCGGACATTTGAAATAATTTTTTTGAAAACCGCCTTTTTTCAGCCACAAATCAAGTTCAAAGGTTAAGAAGATCTTCTTCTCACGATACCTAGGCGATTCATCGAGAACATTTCTTAAAACAACATGCCGTCCAGTTCTTACTGGACGTCTGAACATCAGACGCTGGACGGTAATCTGCGAATTTCCACACATTTATTGAAGAATGGCGAAGGAGTCGGTTGGAGAACCGCGAAGGAGTAGGAGACCGAATGCGTCGGTCTACTCTAAGGATCTGAATTTTCAACTGTCATTCCGACTACCTTCCCACTTTAGCACCGTCCAGGCAGAGACTGGTTGTCATCTGTTCGGACAGCCAGGCAGCTATCTCATCTCTGAGTTCAGTCACATTCAACTTCAAGACGTCCCTCAAATGTCGCCTATCTGTTAACGAGTCGGGCAAGTATTTCAGCTTCCGACTTATGTGGTTGCCGGGACACAGGACATCCCAAAGACTCGCTTCAAGGGGCACCCACATCCCGGACGGAGAACTCCCGTCCATGCCTATCGCTACAACAAAACATCTTGAAACTATTACTCACAGATGACATTCTGGCACCGGATGTCTCATCACAAAGCAATTATGACCTACTATCGATCCAAAGCTGACCTGATCGGAATGAGTAGGCCGAATCTTAGAATTCTCATCGGCGTCATAACCGGGCATTGTGCCATTTTGGAGTCCCCTGTAACGACTTCTGCAGAAGCGATGAAGAGGAAGAAGCAACCATTTCTCCCAAATTGCAATGCCCTCTCACCTCGGATTTTTAGTCGCTTGGTGGCCACATATTACGACCACGACTTGACGAAACTAAGCATCAGTCAACTTCATCGCTTTATTCAAAGCTCCAGACGGGTCGCGGATTAGGATCCATTAGATCTTGTGATAAGCTTCTATCCTGTGGCTACCCTTAAGGTCGTCATCCGCTCTAACCTACCTAGGCTCAAAGAACCTTCGACTCTGAATGGAGTTGGAGGCACCTAACGACAGCCGGTACTTAATCAGAGGGCCCCTCTGCGCCTTGCGAGGCTGCGTGGGTTGGGCTAACATTCACACCCCATTTTTGCGTTTTTGACGGAAATATTGGACTCACCAATATAGGCGTAAGTTGTTCAGTTTTTTTTTTAAAGACAACCAGATGCTTAACAATCCATCACTCCAGGGCATGCAAGGTGTATTTAAGGAGAATTTTAGTTCAGTCTTAAGTTAGCGTGGGAAGAATGCATCCCTCCTTAAGGCTGCCCACACACAGCACACTTTGGTGAGCAGATCTGTGCCTATTACCGCCACAACCAAATTCGTACACATTCGACGAGGGAACACTGCTATGAGCAGTGGGGTGATAGCAATACCGAACTATGCACATGGCTGTGTTTGCCTCCTGCATGCCTGTCCATGAAAATAGCTCAGATAGCAAGAAAAGTACTTATTGCCGTTTTGCATTTCTGGAGATTCGAGAAATATCGGAATGCGACGATTTTTTAAAATACAAGTCACACTTTTAAGATGTTTTCTCTTTGCTCACACAATTGCAAACCGGGGCGCGGACTGACCCACACACAGGACACACTTCAGACCAAAGACACAAGTGTGAAGAAGACGTTCACCGATTTGATTTATCCTAGTTCATACCAAAGCTAGATATGAATAGAATAACGCATTAAAATTGGGAACCGATTGGATTGATAGCGCCAGTCGTAAGAACACTGTTTCGAGAAAAACGCGTTTAAAGTTGTGAGAAGTAAATTCTTGGGTGTAAAACCTACCTACGTTCAATCAGCTCTGCCATGTCCATATAAAATTTCCTTCGGCTCGTTGGTCTCTCTGAGCATTTCTGGCCTCTCTGGAAGGCTCAGTGAGGTCCTTCTCAGGCTGCGCGATGCGCTGCTCATCGTGTATGGAAATTCAATTATGTATGGAACAAAATATCGGCCAAATGGCCAGTCGGCGGCACACCTCCATCCGATGGTCCAAATTTTCGATGACGCTGAAGCATAATTGAGGTTCTACGCCGTTAATGTGCCGAATTATCTCATCCTTTAGTTCTTGAATTGTTGCTGGCTTGTCGACGTACACCTTTTCTTTCAAATAACCCCAAACCCCATGATCTTGGCGGCCAATTGAGATCGCCACCACGTGAGATAACACGGCCATTGAATTTGTTGCGCAAAAGAGCCATTGTTTCGTTAGCTGTGTGGCAAGTGGCACCGTCCTGTTGAATCCACATATCTTCCAATTCGGGCCATAAAAAGTTCGTTATCATTTCACGATAGTGAACACCATTCACAGTCTCACTGCCATTTTGGAAAAAATACGGCCCGATGATGCCGCCAGCCCATAAACCGCACCAAACAGTCACTCTTTGTGGGTGCATTGGTTGCTCGACATCACTCTTGGATTACCATTCCCCCAAATGCGGCAATTCTGCTTATTGACGAATCCACTGCCTCATCACTGAAGATGATTTTCCACGAAAATTGATCATCCACTGTTGCCATTTCTTGCCACCATTGACGACGCTTGAAATGATCAAGAGGCTTTAGTTGGTGAGTCAATTGCAGCTTGTAAGCGTGTAAATGCAAGTCCTTATGCATAATGTTCATCAACGACGAGCGTGAGAGGTGCAACTGTTGGGCACGACGACGAGTTGAGGTGGACGGCTCTTCAGCCACACTATCGCTAACAGCAGCAATATTTTCTGCAGTACGAGCTGTACGAGCATGCACTGGTGCACTGGTGCATCTCCTACAGACCCGGTTTGCTCAAATTTTTGCACGATTTTTCCGATTGTACGCACATTTAGACGTGCACGATATGCATTTTGATTTGAACGCCCATTTTCATAATAAGCCGAGAATAACTTTAACGCGTTGCTCGATTGTGTATCTTTCCGTGGTTCAAATTGAGTTAGTCTGAAATTGAGAAATGTCAAATGAAATGCAGAAAAAAACTTGACGTTTAGGTGTGGTTCACATTCAACATCGGCCCTTAAAATTAACCACCCTTTAGAAGTAAAGTCGCGAAATATTTCTCTTCCTCACGTGTGTTCCACGATGGCATCAAATCACCAGCAATGTTCCCACAAGCGACAAAACGCTGACCTAGCCTCTGGCGAACTGGAGACTTAGTGTTGCAGCCAGCCACATTCCATCACGTACGGCATCCGAAGACCCGAGCGCACCTGTGGGAACAATCCATCACCCCAGGGCATGCAAGGTGTATTAACGAAGAACTGTAGTTCAGTCTTAAGCTGGCGTGGGAACTATCCATCACACCAGGGCATGCAAGGTGTATTTAAAAAAAATTGTAGTTCAGTCTTAAGTAAGCGTGTAAGGGGTTACTATGTCCATAATAATAAAAAATACATTTTTTTTAAACAAAAGAACACAAAAGTGCTTAATCCAGATGTGTTTGGGGGCAAAATTCCAGACACAAATGCTTGCTGCTTGCCTAAATCTTATGTCTCACGGAGTATAAGACACTCTTTCCTACTCTTCATTTCGGTAAGTAGGGGGGGGACTAGAAGCAGATGTTTCAGGCACTCACAAAATATGCAGAAGGGGAACCCATGAAGGGACAGAGCCGCTAACGAGGCAGGGCAAATTACTGAGGCAGTTCGAGAAGATTGGAGTTCGGGGCAATATTTTAGCATGGTTTGCAAACACTTAACCGGCAGAAAATTTAAAGTGAAGATTGGTGAGTTCCTAAGTGACGGTGAGGATGTTGTAAAGGGTGATGTCTTAAAAGCTATAGGAAAGTTTTTCAAAAAAAAAAAACTCATAAAATTCAGAAAAATGCATGAAATCTTTATTTGAATCGATAGTACGGTCCGTATAATTTAATGTTTGAAGATTATTTCACGCAAATGTTGACCTTGACTGCGCCTCAAATGGTCCATCCGCTTAGTCCAATTTTGGCATGCTCTTTCCAACATTTCGGCCGGTATCTCACGAATAAATGCTTCAATGTTGTCTTCCAATGCGTCAATTGAAGCGGGCTTGTCTGTATAGACATGGGCTTTAACATAGGCCCACAAAAAATAGTCTAAAGGCGTTAAATCGCACGATCTAGGCGGCCAATTGACCGGTCCCGAACGTGAAATAAAATGTTCACCGAACTCGCCTCTCAATAAGTCCATTGTTGCGCGTGCTGTGTGGCATGTGGCACCGTCTTGTTGAAACCGCATGTCATGCAAGTCAAGCTCTTGCATTTTGGGCAAACAAAAGTTGGATATCATCTCACGGTACCGCTCACCATTCACAGTTTCATTCGCATCATCTTTGAAGAAGTACAGTCCAATGATGCGACCAGCCCATAAACCGCACCAAACTGTGACTTTTTCTGGTTGCATTGGTAGCTCTTGCAATGCTTCTGGCTGATATTCACTCCAAAATCGACAATTCTGCTTATTTACTCGTATGTACCCATTGAGCCAAAAATGAGCTTCGTCTAAACTGACCATAAAATGGAAGAAGCGCGCGATGAGCTCTCCTAACAGAGCACGCATTTTGATAATAAAATTCAATAATTGGCAAGCGTTGATCGTTTGTAAGACGATTCATGGTTAAATTATAGACCAAACTGAAGACGTTTGACAGTGAAACAAAACGCGAGACATGCGTCAGCTGCTTACACCAGTGTTGCGAAAAAGATAATAGCTAAAATATCACCCTTTATATGGTGTCCCACAGGGATCAAAACTGGGCCCCCTCCTATTTATTATCAGTGCTGAAGCATGGTTCGGGATATGCCTACGCGGACGACACAGCGATTGTAATTAGCCATGGGAACGTAAATGAAGCTGCAAGCTTACTACAAATAGAGTTCAATGGAATCACAGCGTGGTGTCACGACCACGGACTAATTATTAACGCTCTGAAGACAAAGGTAATGCATATTCGTTCGCCGCGTATCCCAAAAACTAAAATCAAGACTACAATGCATCACATAGAATGTTTGCACAAAAACGCGTGCGAGAATGTAAGAGAAAATGATAGATGCCACAGATACATCGATAATGTGTCAACATACAAGCATCTTGGACTCACCGTTGACTACAACTTTAAATGGAGCTACAACCTACGAGAACTTAAAGCTTGATTGTGTCAATCCGCTTACGCACTCTTCCACTGGAAAAAATGTCTTCACACCCGAAATTCTTAAGGAAATGCTATTTTGGCTTCTTTGAATCACATCTGAGGCATGGCATATTAGCGTGAGGGAGGAGTGGTTACATCTAGACTAGAGGTTACAACTAGACTTATTGTGTTGGCTCAACAATAGAGGCCCAACTGATGTACTTTTTTTTTAATGTCCTACAATGACTGGTGCTTACATCGGTTTGTTAAAGTCCGTGTGTCCATGGTGGTCTTGGGATGGGGTGGTGATGTGTTGGCCGACTTAGCCTCGCTGGTGATTGCTGTAGCTGCTCTAGTAGAATCCATGGAGCTCGACGTTCGACGTAGTCTGCTCATTTAGCAGATTTAACGCGTTGAGGCAGCGTTGTCCGGGGATTGTGTTTCTCAGGTTCCTGATTTCCTCGTTAGGATTGATGTCTAGTAGCTGCTTTCTGAACATGTGCTGTTGCAGGGGGTGATGCCTGCTTGGTCGTACAGCCTATAGTTGCTGTGGTGCCTTTGATGGTCCCTGTCGAAGGTGAGTCCGGTACATATTCGCAGTATTTCTTTCGACAATTACGAGCTTCGTCATGCTGGTCTTAGAGATGGTGTGCCATATTGGGAAGCCGTACGTTAAGATCGGACGTATAAGCTGCCTGTATGTTGTCCTCTGGCTTAGTTCATTTTGCTTGCGCATCAAGGGACAGATGCGACGGAAGCCTAGGTTTGCCTTCTTAAGGGTCACTTTCGAATGACTGTTGAACTTCAACCTTTCCGCGAAGTTAACGCCAAGATACTCGACCTTTTCGTTTGTTGATATTTCTATACCGTTAGGGAGCACTTCCTTTATACTTCCACATTTGGCTGCTGACCTGCTGATCCACCTCTGGATGGTCTCCTCAAGCACATAGGGACCGATTTCCCAGCCTTGATACGAATACCCCATTTGGTATAGTAGTCAAACTTTGTTCGCTGTTTGGACTTCGACCCTTTGCGCGGCTATCTGTGGTGACGTCGAGCTGGCATAAGTCAGCGAGTCATCAGCAAATAGACGGTATTTAACTGTGTCAGAAGTCGAAAGTGCTTAACGCGAATACCCGGCCAATTAGTGGCATACTTCACGGTGGGCCTACCCACAATATCGGAGTCAGATTAAGCGTTGACCACCGCCCGAGGAAGTAATTACCACCGCAGTAGCAATTTAGTGACGCTTAAGGACGACCACTAACCTTGCTGGGGGCGAGGCCTGTCTAACACCTCTTGCATCCACATGCTATATGCTCCCACCATTCTGGGCAACTCTCTTGATACCTCGGAATAGGAGGTTGGGAGCCTGACGGCACCAACTATCCTTTCCGGGGGCAGCTATCTCCCATGGTACCAGAATATAGCCTGTGGTCAGGCTTTCGCAACCTTCACTTCTAGATAAGTGCCTTAACACTCAAGGCCTAGCAACCTTTTAGATGACGCACATCGAATCAGTGGTCGAGGCAGTGACCAATGGTCGATCTGCATCATCTACACAAAAACAGAACACAATTTTGGCCGGAAATCCGAACAAGGTCAGACCGAGGCATGAACCAACCAAATCCTTCAGCACCACCACTGGAAAATCCCATTGCTGGAGAGTACAAGTACATAAGACATGCACTGATCCCTACCGAAAAACCCCAGAAAAACGAAGGCAAACAGGCATATTTACAACGAGCACAACTAAACCGGAACCGGTTAGTTCGCGCATAGAACCACTGTCGCTATGCACCCCCTGACCGACGCACTAAGTGCGTGGTCGAGTCATCACCGACCACATGAACAGGCACCCCATGCCCCACACGACAACTCACCACAGTTCCAGCCAAAATGTTACCAAGTAAAAACTCAGCAACATAAGGCGCCATTGCCACAGCAAGAAACAATGCTGGCGAGAACCCCCAAATGGCATCCGAGTGGGTCAGGATGAGACCTGCACGGCTCCCTCCCTCCCAAACATCCACCATCTGCAAGTTGATGGAGGTCCGCAGACTAAGTCCTACCTGCCAGTAGATCGAGAGCTCTGGAAGCACATAACTGCAGACTACACTGGGACTTGCGCCAACCTCATATAGCCAGGACTCTGTAAGAGTCGAGTACCCCTTTACTGTGTCAGTTGGATGTGGTTGAACTGCCGTGTAGATGTTGAAAAGCCACGGTCCCAGCTTTGATCCTTGGGCAACCCTCGCCTTGGTGCTCCGCGCTGCTGACTTGCTGACTTCAACTGCGACGTAGAATCTTCTGGAATGCAGAAAGCTATAAATTAGGAGGGGAATCCCATCTGGTTCAGCTTGTAGATGAGTCCCTCAATCCAGACCGTATCGAGGGCCTTTTCTACGTCCAGGAAGCAGGCGACGGTCATCTCATCTCTCATATCCGGAATGATGTTTGTGTCGGTAGACCATAAGGATCCAGGATCTTGCTCATATTGCTCAAGAGCGATATAGGCCTGAATCCTGAAACACTGGCCGCGTTCCCCTTCTTTGCTATTTTCCACTTGCTAGGAAAGTAGCAATTGTTGACGCAATTGGTCATGATGATTGTCAGAAGTATCGTCACCGTTTGTGGCATTCGCTTCAGGACGAAATTCGAAATATTGTCAGCCCTCGTGGGACTGCAAACGGCCCAAAGGTAATCACTACAAAGGGCACATATGCGACTGCAAAGAATAGTGCAAAACCCTAGACACCCTGGAGTCCAAAACTTCACGATTGTTCTGAATAATCAGCAGATCTACAATCGAGAAATTCTTGCGCACTGCTATAACGACGATACATTCAGAACTCCAACGCAACAAGCAGTGAATACGAGAAGAAGACAACAGCAGCTCAATGAAGTCCCGAGAGATTGGAACGAGTATGGATGAAGGACGCTTAAGGACCATCAGTGCCAAACGAACTTCCCGCAGGACTTCGTAATGAATTGAATTGAACCGTGAGCCGCAAAGGCCAAAATGGTTCAAAGACAGGCCACAAGCTTCAAACCAGGTGTATGCCGCTTGCAAAGATTTCTAGTGGTCCGTCGTTCTGTTCGAAATCCCTCCAAATTCCTGTTTCATCGCGATACGAAAGGACCTGTGGGAACTAGACTGTAAGTCAGAAGTGGCAACGTTCAACCTTTTGATTACATTTGAAAGATGCAGTTTTGCTGGCGCACAGTCCCCTCAAGTCAACGCGTCCCTCCAAATTCGCCTAATCCAAAAACCCCCCAACGAGCCCGGTTATTTTCTTTGCCTCCGGCTCAGTGAACGGCTGACTTGTCCCTGCCTGCAACCGAGCTCGTTGCCCTTCACATTCAGAGAGCACTTAAGGCGACAAATAATCTCTGTAATCCCGAACAAAGCCTGCTCAACGGCTTCAAATTAATCACTGCCGCCGCCATGACTTTTCGTCAGCATCGCCCCGCGCGAACTGCCCACTCATGCATGTAGCCCGGATTCAGTTTACAGTCATAGATAACGTCGCGTCACACAAATTAATCTGAGACCACTCCATTCTATTCTACTCATCTACTCAATTAATCTGCTCCCGGCTTCCCCGCCCCCGAGGCATTTCCCAAAATTTCTCAATGCTTGTCCGAACAAAAGAAAACGAAAAAAAATAACACAACAGCAAATCAAAACTCATCCACACGTAGTAGTACGCGCGCACATGGTTAATCAAAATGTATCTCAGATCAGCGTATCGTAAAAGTAGTTGACGCGTAAGCACTTCCCACCGACCGCGACACCCGAGAGCAGAGCATATTCCCAGCAGAACACAGATTGGCATCGCCTGGAGGCGTGCGACGGAACGCTGTCACGATTCACGAGCACACAGCCTTTCTCGATGTCGCTGTCGCGGACACCAATGAACAAGGGGGTGGCGTGGCGGTGCTTGTGCGCTTGTTTGCTTGTGTCATTGTACTCGTACCAGCCGTACGAAGTTGATCAGTTACATAATATCCTGCCGAACGTGGCACATGCAAATTGTGCAGGCGTGGGACGTGAGACGGCAAGGTGGCGAAGGTGCTTCGAACGCTGCGGCGAATCGCGAATGGCACCCTTAGCTCTCGCAGGCAGGTGCCCCTACGATTCCCCGTCGGAATGAGGATGTAAACATGACTGCTGACGTGGTGGAGCATAGTCATCTTGGGGTTTTTTTTTCTCCTCGACTCTCATCTGCCGGCGAGAACCATCAAACCCTAATGGCTGTCGTAAACTAGTATCTGATGAGTTTGGTGCTACATCAAAATCGTAATGGAACGAAACATTTAAGTTTATGTGTAGATATTTATCTTGGAAAATTACACGTTAGTTGCGTTGAACACTAAGTACCTCTTACGTGGGTTCCACCCAAGCGCGGCAGGAGGGGGAACTTGTAGATTTGTTACTTACAACTTGACATGCATTTTAGATTACGAAGAACTGGCTGGCGGGAGACCGACAATTAGGGCCGTGCGGGTTTCGTGTTTGAAGGGCGCGAAAATCCACGAAATTCTGGACTGTTTCTTGTGAAAACAGGCCAAACAGCTTCCTTGCTTCTGAAAGTTTCTTCAGTTCTTGCTGTGGTGACCGTTGGTTGTGGTCGACAACTTCTACCTCTCTAGCCGCTTGATTTCATCTGACAGCGCTTTTTATACGGTGATTGGAAAAGGAAGAAGAAAAGGTTATGTCAGAATGACAGATAAACTTCGGGGTTGCTTTAGTTTTTTTTTGTTGATATGTTGGCATCACGAATTGTCACAAATGTCCAACACGCCCGTTCAATGAGATGATCCTCAATCCTTCACGATCCCAAGTCTTGATGCTTCGGTCCAGGGTGTGCCTTGCTCAAAACATCGGCAGGCATTTCTTCTGTTGACAGGTGTTCGTGTCCGGGATGTATATCCTTGAGATAATACGTACCGAATGAAATGATGTGGAATGTCGATATGCTTCGTCCCTTGATGGAACACATGATTTTTCGCAAGATGCGCTGCACCAGGGTTATCATTAAATTAAGTAATATCAAAAAGTTTCCCAAGACCAAGTTCTTTTACGAATGTCCTTCGATGCACTGCTTCTTTCATAGCTTCTGAAACCCCATGTACTCCGCTTCCGTAGACGACAAAGCCACTGTATTTTGTCTTTTCGATTCCCAGCTAACGACCGCATTGGAAAGTGTAAATGCATATCCGGTATAAGATCGCCTATCAATTACGCATCTTCCCCAGTCCGAATCGACGAATACATTTACGCCCTTCTGCTTTTGTGTCCATACTCTATGGTTCCTTGAAGACAACGTAGAACGCGCTTAGCAGCACAATATCGGCGAAGCAATTATTGAACTGGGCGGGAGCACCCAGCAGCATACATCAGTCCTCCTATCAACTCTTTATATGGATACTTTTCTATTCCAGGGAATGGTCATCCTCGTCGAATCTTGAGTCGGGTTGCATAGGGTTTCGCGTTTGAAGGGAGCGAAAATCTTTGCTTCTTCAAGTTTTCTCAGTTCTTGTTGTGGTGACCGTTGGTTGTGGTCGACAACTTCTACCTCTCTTGCGACTTGATTTCATCTGACAGCGCTTTTTATACGGTGTTGCGATGAGTGGTGGAGCCGGGAATTTTGTAAGAGTATGAATTCCACTATACTCTTATTCCCTAGACTCAATGCCGCCACGGACAAGGGGTAAATATGGCTCAAGTTGGGTATCTCAACCTCCATGAACTCTGGTTGTGGTGGCTGTGGGAGTGGCCTGAGAGCTCCCCAAGTTTTCCTCAGTCTTGCATAAGATTTACTTGTAATATGAGCACCACAAGTGAAGCAACTTACATCAAAAGAAAAAGTCAAAATAACTGATGAACGCAATGAGGACACACTAAAAGCTATAGGAAAGTTGTTCAAAAAATAATGCATGAAATCTTTATTTGAATCGATAGTACGGTCCATATAATTTAATGTTTGAAGACTATTTCATGCAAATGTTGACCTTGACTGCGCCTCAAATGGTCCATCCGCTTAGTCCAATTTTGGCATACTCTTTCCAACATTCCGGCCGGTATCTCACGAATAAATGCTTCAATGTTGTCTTCCAATGCGTCAATTGAAGCGGGCTTGTCTGTATAGACATGGGTTAACATAGGCCCACAAAAATAGTCTAAAGGCGTTAAATCGTACGATCTAGGCGGCCAATAAAATGTTCACCGAACTCGCCTCTCAATAAGTCCATTGTTGCGCGTGCTGTGTGGCATGTGGCACCGTCTTGTTGAAACCACATGTCATGCAAGTCAAGCTCTTGCATTTTGGGCAAAAAAAGTTGTGGATCCCATCCCAAAAGAACTGCGCCGGCTTGGCAGCCAAGAATGAATCAAGCCAATTTTTGATATTCTGCTCTGATGTGAACCGTATTTCAGTGAGGGCGCACGGCATCGACCGGAACAAATGGTAGTCAGAAGGGGCAAGGTCTGGGCTATAAGGCGGGTGGAGTAAAACTTCCCATCCACTGTTTTCCAAAGTAGGGCCGAGCGTTGTCATGATGGAAAATTATTGCCTCGTGTCTGGTCCCATATTCCGGGCGTTTTTCGACTAATGCCCTCTTCAAACTGACTAATTGTGTTCGGTAGTGTTGTCCATTGATGGGTTCACCCGGTTTTAGCAGCTCATAATACAGCACACCCTTCTGATCCCACCAAATACAGAGTATTACCTTCGCGCCATGGATATTCGGCTTTGCCGTTGATTTGGCTGGTTGGCCAAGCCAAAATCGTGCAAACCACTTTTGGCTCGTTCGCTCAGCTAGCGCATGTTCACCATAAACGTTCACCAACAAAACTCCCTCCAAACACACTCCCCGCAAACACACTTTTTTAGGCAAATTATTGTTGTTTACGCTTCAAATGAACGACATCCACTGAAATGACGTACAATGACAGTAGCTTTCCAACGCATGTTCCAATGGAATAATACAAGTTACGCCATCTCTTAGCAAACCGCACGAATTAAGTTATAGACCCAATATTATAGTTCAGAAGTATAGGGGGAAACACAATCCGGGCCAGTGGACTTGTACGCGTCGAGATCTTTGAGTACTCTTGCAACTGTTCGAGTGCGGAAGTGGATTTGTCCCATGGTCAAATCAACGCTTTCAAGTACAGGTGGAGACATTTTGGAATCTGAGCTGCGTTGAGCTGGTTGCAGAATGCGCAGCAAGCAGATTCGCTTTGGCTAATGAGCTGACAGCTGGGATGTCGTTGTAAATGAGCGTGGGAATTGAGTTCTTTATGATGTTTTAGAAATGACAACATTTTTTACACCCCTTGGGACATTGTAGCACTTTTTGCCTCAACTTTTGCTCTAAGGAGAATTTCGCACGTCTGATAATGGCATTGCAGTCTTTGCCGATGTTCCTCAGCAGGGTTGCCTTTGTATATCCGGAAATTCAACTCTTTCAACCTGATAGCCTCTTTACAGCTCGAGTCCTACCACGCGGTTGCTTTGGGCTTGATACACTTCACTCTGTGGGGAGTGTAGGATCTCATGCCCAGCAGATGAACGTTTGTGATCACATCAGCAGCGGCATCCACGTTCGATAGTGACGGAAGCACAGTGACCAGTTAAAATTCCTAAAGAAGTTGTTTAGACCGCTCCGCTCCAACCGCGGTTTCTCGTGCAGACATACTGTTCTTTTAGGAATTTGTTCTAAAATAAATTAACTGATACGACACAATGGTCAGACGAGCCTAGAGGTGACACAGTGTCAATAGAATATTTGTCAGCATGAGAGGTGAGAAACAGGTCCAGGGTGTTGGCGGAATTATCTGCAGTGTCAGGGTTTGATTAAGTGCGCGTTTAATTGTAGTAGCAATGAGCTACCAAGAGCTTTTTGAAATTCTCTGGCAATACTGAGACAAGTACAGCCCATTTAAAGCTTTCAACACTATCAACATCAATGTTTTCTGGAAGTTTGGAATTCACGGCGGCGTCACCGTCAACGTCATCATCTTCTGACCATGCTCCGCTAAAATGGTCGCTGGGCTTAACCACGCACGAGAGGTCTCCAGGTAATTTGATCCACCGCCACTCGACTCTAACTCATCAGGAGGTATGCCCAATCGAAACCATCTCGTCCTGGGTCTGCCAAGCGGGAAACAATAACTCTGCAAAAACATGTCAATGTGTGTGTTTTTTGTGGTGCGCGATCATTGAGTCTGAGACACGCCACGACAGCCAAAGTCGCCGAGTTCAGAGTCATTTCGAAAAGGTTCCCATTCTTCCCACAACACGACTGGTCGCTAAAGAAGCTTAATTTCAGCGCGTGCACATGTGAGAAGTGAAACGAATAAATTCCGCGTCTAATAAACCGATTTTCTTCCAAACAGCGCGGTACACACTCCCACCCACTCTTCCGCAAATCGATTGCGATAAACTGCTCTGTGGGATGGTTTCAGCAATTCCGCCTAAACGCCCGCCCTGAACAGAAGCAATTCCGGCAGCATTTCCACCTCCGCCGGCCCTTAACACATTCGCATCCATTCAATTCATTTAGCCGACATCATTGCTTGCATTGATTATTATTGCAGGACTTGCTCTCGACCTCAACCCACTGCCACCGCCGACATGGGCTGACACCTCATGAGCTGGTGGGGGTGTGTGTTTGTTGTTTTATAGCATCACCACACACACGCACACTGTCCATGTCCACACCCCTTCCGTGCCGAGCCCGCACTAGCTTGGTTATGAATGAAGCACGCACACACACCCACAACCAGCCAGACACCACCTCATTAGTGCTTGTGGGAAAAAAATTCTAGTTTCAGTTCTTCCGAGGTTAGGTTGCGGACGATAAGCACGTACAGCGCGTATACCACGTACCCTCTGTCGACCACTGTTATCGCAGCCGCCTTAGTTTGTTCTTTTTCGGGGATTTCTCCTCTCCACCCCCACCCGCCGACCAGTGTAATGTTTCAATCCCAATCCAATGGCTCGGTCACCGGCTACACTCGAGCAATCGCAACGCCCTCCAAATGGTTGTTATTTATTTACACCTTCGCTCTCGGACAAGCGACTAACTGCTGCTTTTGTTTATCTCTCTTTGCAGGTGACACAATCGGTGAATAAGTGCTGAATGACATCGCCACTGGGCCAGTGAATATTGAGTGTTGTTTGTTACGGATTTCTAAGATACGCCGGAAATAATGTCGGAATTTTCGTCGTTCGAACTGGGCTCGGTCGATCGACCCAATCGGTTTCAAGTGAATCCGGTGAATCATAAAAAAACGGAGAAGGACGCCACGAAGGACGACGTGCCACATGAGGTCTACAGGCGGCTGACAAACATCGACGGAGAGCCCCTCGAGGATGATCAATTTAATGAGGACGCCTCGCAAATGCTGCAGAAACCCCGACAACAGAGGTGAGTTCAAAGTGGCTTCCGCAAAGGTGTTGTATCATAATCTTCAGTGTGCCAGTGTGTGTGTGTGTGTGTGTGTCTGTCCACGTGGTCATTAAATGGCACACAATGAATGTGCGGTTGGTGGTTGAAAGTCGATACGGGTTGGCCGAAGGGTGAAAACGAAAGCCAACCTTGTTGTCATTTGCTTGAAAATTCGGTAGCTTCCAACGACCGATGGGGGATATGGTACGGATTTTCCAGGACATTGTCTTGGGGGCAGGTGTGGGCCTGGAGTTGACTTGATTCTTTCAAGTGGAATCGGAGGCGAGGCCAAGAACGTGACCCTGTCAAGGGAAATGGACTGCAAAGCATGAAAACCCTCCGTCTGCATGTGTGTGTGTGTGTAATCTATGTTGAACAGGGTTATCTACGTTCGACGTTCGAGAGGTTGTTGTGTCGGTGTCGTCGATAGACTTCACCCGTTCTACATGCGGTCGAAATGATTAAGCGGTTTATGTACATAACTATGACATTTGTGTGCCATTCGTGATGACGGGCGGTAATCATGTTTGTTTTTTTTTTTTCGTTTGGTGTTAGGGGATGATGCGCATAAGTGAGCTGTGACATCGGCGTGTCCGAAGTGAGTCAGTCTCCTCCGGGCGGTAGCGGTAACTTGTCACGATTTGCGTTCAAAGTCGATTAAATTCCACGGGCTTTCTTTGCCTAAGCTTGGCACGACGGCTTTTCAATGGATGTCAGTGCTGGTGCAAGTCTTGGGAGAAGGAAGTGGAAACGTAGTAGGCTCACTCTTACTTGACGAACCTCTTCTATAGTCGAACAACGCAAAAGCGAAATGTAACACAAATAGGTTCGGTCATAGTGACCGGTGACGCCAATTTGATGCAAAGTCACAGCAACGTCAGAGATTCAAAAGGAGGAAGACCCCAAATGACTGCTATGGATGAGTCTCCAAAGCATCGCCTATAAGATGTCCGGTAGCTTTGTGTTGGACTCCAGCCCGCGGAGCTTTTCACGCGAAGAGACCAAGGACTTCTTCTTCCGCTTGTGAAATTCTGCATAAGTCCGCGCATCGGGACTGGGATGATCAGTGGCATACGTGACATTGGCTGGCAAGGCAAACTTGGGAAAATCAACCCAACAAATGTAGATTCTTTTCATCGCAATAAAACTCCAGAAGATCGGCAGGAAATACAGTCCTGCTTGACGTCCAGGACGAATTGACTATCAAAAATGCTAGACGGCTTACTTGCTTACTTGAGCCAGGTAATAACGTGCATACCATCGTGGTGCGCCAGGCAACAAAGCCATCACATGGGGCATAGCCTCAAATGAAATTCTAGGAGCCTATCATGTTTGACAGTCGTTGCACACTGGGAAACATCACTGACTATCATACATGATAGCCTTGCCAGCCAATGTGATATCAAGTCAACTGGGTCCTTCGACTCAATTTCGTCGTGTGTCCTTAGAAACAGCGGTCGTACGTTTATTCGCGACACGAAGTAGACGAAGCCTTTACCTACCACGAAGTCATAGCTGCGCATTGTGACGCTCTGTTCAAGGCGTCGATGATGATGGTGCCCTGAGGGCAGCTTCCGTCTCAGTGTCTCATTGACGGCTCACTCTATTCAACCAATGATATGAATGTCACCCGCGTATACCAGCACGCACTCTTGGTAGACAATGCTTTCTCAATGCTCCTCTCCCTCTCCCTCTCCCTCTCCCTCTCCATCTTCCTCTCCCTCTCCGTCTCCATCACCATCTCCATCTCCATCTCCCTCTTCCTCTCCCTCTCCCTTTCCCACTCCCACTCCCTCTCCCTCTCCCTCTCCCCTTCCATCTTCCTCTCCCTCGCCCTCTTCCACGCATTTGTGATCTAGGTTAAGTTTCAGAGTTTAAATTTACATTTTTGCAGTTCGTTGCTCAATAAGTTGGCGATGCTGTCGATGCAAATACATCGCACACACTCTGGACCGTCATGCCTTCCACCATTTACTCCCTCAAATTGTTGCTTATTCGGCGAATTTTTAATGCTCGTGTTTGAACATCAATCCCTCACCTCATTCGGCCGCTGTATTGACCCACGCCAACCATGGCCTGGACGTCAGAACGCGAACGTGGCACCTGAATGTAACGAACTTTTCATGGTGTTCAAATAACGCTTCCGCGAAATGTAATTGTATTCACAAAATCATTCGTGGCATTATCGGCCTCCGGTGTTGCGTCGAATTTCCATTAAGCCGTTATTAAATACGATTTTCCCTGAAATCGATGCGCATCGAGCGCTTTTACGAATTCATTCGAATTCGGAACCACAGCACGCCCATGACTTATCGCACATGCCAACCGGGCCCACAACTGCGAAAACGTAATTACTATTGTCCTTCCGTCGATTTTTGTAATCGGGTGCCATTACGCCCTGTCATCCAGACCAGATCGTCCCCTCACCGCTCCACACAGGACACAAACGAACTGTGAATGACCACAGTCCTACCTCAAAGGATAATTTGCTCAATCCGAAGTAAAATTAACATCCCCCAGCAAGTCTCATAAATTCTGCTGGAAAAGTTTCCTCCTCGGAGCGGACAGCCAACATAATTTACCGCCAACCGGAATCCCTAAACACCAATAAACCCCGGCCCGATGTAAAAGCATCGTCCTGCGGCTCTAATCAAATTCGGTTTTCCGCCCTAAATTTCAGCCGCTGACTCATACCCACCATGCTGTATGATGTGCGCTCTTATTTTGTTTATTTTATTGCCACCCATTGTCATAATGTGCACCTATTTCAGCAGTCATCCGATGGGACCGCTTTCTTCGCCGACGACGACGTCTCGCATAAATTCGTAACGCTTCAGTTGGCCAACAAATTTTATGGTCCTCTTCCCCTTGGGCAGGGGGATCATCGCACCTCGTCTGTCCACTCTGCAATGTTGGCTGCCGGCTGGCAGGTGGAGGCTTCTGTGGAACTTAACGTGTGTCAAAAGTGCGTAAAAATCTGTCAGAATGCTGGCACAAATTGCCTCGGAATAGTTGGCCGCTGCCGTTCAATGGTGTGTCAGGACTTTAGGACATGAATTTCTCGGGCGAACTTATCGCCTTCAATTGGCATAAATATGCGTTCGGGCACTTACCATGATTGCCGCACTTTAGCCGACCGCCCGCTCCTCCCTCGAACGCGACTAATTGTAGGCAAATTTTAAGTCGCACTTTATAGAGCAATGCGAGACGGTTTTATGGCAACATCCATTTTGCGATTTCCATCAGCGCGGCGCAGCGGTGGAGGCGGATTTGCGAAGGGTTTGGCGAAGAAAATCGATAAAATCTCACTGAAATAAGTTATCGCCGGGAAGATTCGACTGTTCTCGACGCGGTAGTCGTTTAATTTCTCGGCTGTGCATTGCTGATGGGATTCCCCCCCAAGCGTGTAACTTTGATCGTTTACTACGTCATTAACCTAGATTTTGTTGTGCTGGTTTATTTGCAATTTAATTCGTGGCACTCTTTCGTCGCATTAACAGGAATTACTTGCAGATGAATTGTTGTTTGTAATTACTTGAAGCCTTCTTCCGAAATAGCTTACAAGGCTGCCGAGGTGCTTTGGCGCTTTTGGATTAGGATCGCAACCGTCGACTGCCAGCGTGGAACGCATTCACGTTCAGGCGACATATGATACGGCCATCAAACGATACACTTTTGAATACCAATCAAATTTTGCGTCGTGGGGTGATTTAAAAACCAAAAAAATCGCTCGTCAAAGAGTTAATGTGCTTTATAATATAACCTAACTGTTCAGCAGATCCGCTTTTCCTCAGACTATTCCGTTGGATCTTAATGATGACTCAAGTTAATTTGACGATTCCTCTTGAGCTGTTTGTTGGGTTTGAAAAATGTTACGCGTTGGATGATAAGACCCGCACGGAATTGACTGAGGGAGGGTTAAGTCACTTTAAGCGAGCGAATACACTGCGATCATAATAATGATTTCGTTAAGTTTCATCAACTTTCGTTAAGTTTCATAAAATGTCTTTAAGTTTCATCAATTTTCTTCAGGTTTCGTCATCTTTGTTTAAGTTTCCTCAACTTTCTGTAAGTTTCATCAAATTCTTTAAATTTCATCAACTTTCGTTAAGTTTGGTCAAGTTTCGTCAACTTTCCATAGGTTTCGTCATCTTTCTTTATGTTTCATCATCATTCTTGTTTGTCAACTTTCTTAAGGCTTCATAATCTTTCTTAATGTTTCATGAACATTCGTTAAGTTTCAGCAACTTTCGTTAAGTTTCGTCAACTTTCTTTATGTTTCATCATTTTACTTGAGTTCCATCAACAAGCGTTTCTTCAAGTTTCTTTAGCTTTTTTAAGTTTCATCAACATTCGTTAAGTTTTGTTAAGTTTCGTCAACCTTCTTCAGGTTTCGTCATCTTTCTTTAAGTTTCATCAACTTTCTTTAATTGTCATCAACTTTCGTTAATTTTCGTCAACTTTCCTTAGGTTTCGTCATCTTTCTTTATGTTTCATCAACTTTCGTTAAGTTTCGTCAACTTTCTTTATGTTTCATCATTTTACTTAAGTTTCATCAACATGCGATTTCGTCAACTTTCTTTAGCCTTTTTTAAGTTTCATCAACTTTCGTTAAGTTTTGTTAAGTTTCGTCAACCTTCTTTAGGTTTCGTCATCTTTCTTTAAGTTTCATTACCTTTCTTTATGTTTCATCAACTTTCGTTATGTTTCGTCAACGTTCGTTAAGTTTCGTCAACTTTCGTTGAGTTTTCGCTAACTTTTGATTTCTTAAGTGGGAGCGAAATAGAGCGCTACCGCCTTGTGTAGATAGCTGTTATATTGTAATTTAGCTTTAATTCACTAAAGCAATTATGGTCACGTAGAATTGTGTCTGTACTCGACGGCAATGCTCGACGTTAGCATTCACAATGTTGCCTTCTCCACTAGCCGACTAGCCGATGGGTTCCGTTTTCCGGGAGAAGAGTGGGACATTCCTATTATTTGGCAATAGAGTGCATTCCGGATGCAACGAGAAGAGAGATGGTCTCGCTGCGACCACATGTGTCAACTAAGTTCAGTTCGAGAATCATGCGCAAATAAATGTTCGAAAAAAATTCAATAAAAGCGGGCAACATTGAGGTTACGTTATTCTCACCACATGACACATCTCAAGCATCAACAGTTTTCGCAAACTTGTAGAAAAAAAAAGATTTATTTTGCATGTGTCCTCAACAATCCGCCACCAAAATCGTGGTAGTGACCGCCTTTGGCTGCCTTTTTGATGGAGTCAAGTATGTTATGTTATGGACGGCTTACAGCCCGATGTCTGTTGAAACCTCCTCGAAAACTCACCTTGTCAGTAGCGAGTCTTGCAAGGACTCCCGTTCAGACATGATTTTACAATCCCTTCAAAATTCCAAGACTCAATTGATTTTCAGATTCGGTCGAAATCCAAATCAGAAATATTTTGAATTTGACTCTGCTTTCGGAGCCACAGAAGTCGTATCATTTTCAAACGAGAATACGCCGGTAGCAGACATTGCTACCCCGCGAAGCAAGGGGCTATGGATTCACATACCTTTCTGCAAAAAAGCATTGGGTTCGGTGCATGTCTGCGTACTTGGCTTAAATCACCCAATCCCTTAAAAGTGGAGGCCGCTCTTCAGCAATTACGGCGATGAACCGGTGAGAAAGGGTCAGGGATTCGTGGAGAATCAAACAACGTGGCGGCAAAAAGCAAAATAATGGCGCGTTGGTGTTCCCCGCGGGGGATCACATAAATTACAACGGAGAACATGTTTAGTTGCGCGTTGGCTTTCAAATTGTCTTGAACTTTAGCTTCTCAACTGACAAAGGTGATTTGTGGAGCCTGGAGGTTTTTTTGGCTCCTGAGCGATACCCTGACCTCCGTCTCCGCAGTATGATGTGGCATAAAAGGAGCATACCTCGCATATCTCGTGGCATTTGAAGCAAGTTGGATTGTTAAAGTCAACGGCCGAGACGAATTCTCTCCTTAGCTTGGTCGACGAACCAAGAGATTGGCTCCGTTCTCCTGAATTGAACAAAATGCGGACGAAGTGTAAATCATCCACTATCCCGTGATAACTTACTCACGATGGTCTCATCTGATAGCTGGTCTGCTGTGTATCTCCTGGCCAAGGACATCTCCCGGCAGGCACATGTGAAGTGGCGCTAAGCCCTCTCGTTTATGCCCTTTTGCAGCCATGACTCTTTTCTATGTCCAAGCGAGTGCGTTGTTAATAATGGGACAACACCTCGCCATAAACGGACATCGCAGCCGAGGATTAGGGAAATAAATCAGTCGCCGGTGGGGCTGGTGGTAGTCGAACAAAATATGAATCGGACTAGACAAAGTGTCTGCATAATCTTTAATGTTCTGTGGACTTTGCGTGGAACGATACACAACAAAAAAAAGCACAAGCGACTGTCTGGGGTTGTATGCGGCATGAAGTTGACTTCGAGCATTACCATACGATGGAGGAAAGTTCATGATTTATGCGTTTAGTATGAAGTCGGTTTGCGCTGATGATGCGATTCGTGTTAACTTTATTTCATGCGTCAAGGCCATGATGGAACTCACTCCTCAATCGTCAGGACCTTTCTAGGTAGGGAGGTAGCTAGTGAGTGGCTTGGATGCACTTAGGCCAAAGTATGCCCGTTGTACTGCCACGTGGGCGTACAGAAAGGAGGGGGTTAGGCCGGCGTGGTTATTAAAATAGCCAGCCAGGTTTATCAGTGATGTCTAGTAGCGATTTGGATATCGAAGAAGTTGGGGCTTAGAGTGGCTTTCCTAGCTGAGGCGAGTGCAGGGCAGCTGCAGAGAAGGCGTTGCACACTTTAGTCCTCTTCCTCGTGTCGACAGCTTCTGCAGAAATCGTTAGAAAATAGTTTTAGTCTTTTCGCGTGTAGCCTCAAAAGCCAGTGTCCGGTGAATTTACCAAACTATCAGATCTGGGCCAGATTTGTTGATAATTTGGCATGTATTGCCTTCATTCCATCTGACGTTGGCATTTAGTTTGCTTTGATTATTGGGGTGCATCATAAAGGAAGCTAAGGCAGTACCTATGTTACAGAAGGTTCCGTCATCTGGCAGTGTTGTGGCTTCGCAGTTGCCCATAATGTCTCCATGGCCTGCTGGTACCCAACACAAGTGAATTCCAGAGGTGTGCGGACAGCTTATGACTATTTTTGAGTTTGTAGGGAACGGTGTTAGGAATTTAACTGCTGCCTGGCTTTTCGATAAGATGGGTGGGGTAGGGAAGGGCGCTGCTTGTGAGTTCACCAGCACACTTAGACCACTGTGATACCCACCGTCAGACTACTACCACCGATCGACCACTCCAGTGATAGTGCGTTAATTTGCTCCCAACGGCGAATGGTAACTGGACCAGATTTGAAACTCAGAGAAGAGCGTATTGACTTTGCTTTCACTGGGATTCGAAGGGCAGGCACTTAGTTGGTTAAGCGCCATCCAGTCATTATTCGTAAAGCTGCATATGCGGGCGGATATCACGTCCCACCTCAACCAGGACAGGGCTTCGCTGATCAGGATTATCTCCGCTTGGCAAGCACTGCTGTGATTAGGTAGATTGTCAAAGTTAAGATGCTCAGAGAATACCCCACTGCCTACTCCGTCTTCCGTCTTGGATCCATCTGTTTAGAAATAAATGGCGTTACGGAATGGCATATGGTATGGCGGCCCGCAGGTCTAATTCCGGAAATAGGGTTTCGAAGGTTTTCCCAGGGAAGTATACAGGTTACACCTCACATCCAGAATAGTAAAGCCAAGTCCTTGTTCTATTAAGATCTTGGAATGTCAGAATGTACAGTCTTGCCATTGAGAGCATGCTTTTAATCGGATTGCACAGTTGGTGAATATTGGGTCTATAACTTAATTGGTGCGGCTTTTTACGACTTCTTCTCATCTTGCTGGCAATTTGTGGATCCCATCCCAAAAGAACTGCGCCGGCTTGGCAGCCAAGAATGAATCAAGCCAATTTTTGATATTCTGCTCCGATGTGGACCGGAGCCATGCGTTCTGCATGGACCGGAACAAATGGTAGTCAGAAGGGGCAAGGTCTGGGCTATAAGGCGGGTGGGGTAAAACGTCCCATCCACTGTTTTCCAAAGTGGGGCCGAGAGTTGTCACGTGTCTGGTCGCATATTCCGGGCGTTTTTCGGCTACTGCTCTCTTCAAACGGATTACTTGTGCAGCTCATAGCACAGCACACCCTTCTGATCCCACCAAATACAGAGCATTACCTTCGCGCCACGGTTATTCGGCTTTGCCGTTGATTTGGCTGGTTGGCCAAGCCAAAATCGCCACTTTTGGCACGTTCGCTCAGCTAGCGCATGTTCACCAGCAGCAGCAGTTTAAAGTAACGAAGAAGAACTTCCCGCTAGAACAATTTTTCAGGCACAAAGTTCGACATATTTGAGTGCACGACGCTTCAAATGAACGACATCTACTGAAGTGACGTACAGTGACAGTAGCTTTCCAACGCAAGTTCCGATGGAATAATACAAGTTACTCCATCTCTTAGCAAACCACACGAATAGGTTATAGACCCAATAAAAAAGTTTTGCAAAAACGACTTCAATTTAATTATTTCAGCGCAAAATTTCTTTGACAATTCCCATAAGCGGACACTCTCTTAAACGGACGAAAAATGTCGGTACCGCAGGTGTCCGCTTATGAGGGATTTCACAAGCACACAACTTTGAAACAAAATTCATGTCAAAGCCATAGCATCTCCATCGTTCACTGCCACTAGAGTTTACAGTTGCGCATGTGTATGTAGCCACGTGATGTACTTGAAATAGGATTTGGCACGTCTTCCTGAATTCGATGGTGGCGTGGACAGTATTAAATCTACCACTTCTGAGGCATTGAAACCAATTTCTTGGTGCTGCATCTTGAGTGATCGACAAGTGGTTGCTCAGCTGCTTCTGTTAGACTCGGGAGACTCCAATTTCCCTGTCCCCTCACCCGCAAGTCTTGACTACCTTACTAAGATAAACAGACGTTCTAAAGATTAAATCTCGGCTATGCACCAACCTGTCGAGCAGATGTCAAGTCACGAATTAGAAAAATCTCGTAAAAAATCACCTAAATAGACAAACTGCGATGATAGCAACCTCTAGCAGCCGTCACGTCTGTCGGCGAAGGGATTTGCCATTTGTGATGAGGCTCGCATGCAGAACGCCATTCGCGCTGTGACTGTGAATAATTTCTTCTCACGCTTGCCTTTTCAACGACGACTCATTGCCTAGCGGGCTTGCGAACTTTTGAAAACGTGACTACACATCACGCGCAGAGTTGCGGAATAGCGATGAGGTGCACTTATGTAAGTTTTAACTACCGCCGACTTAAGTCAACTTGGGCAAGCGAGTAAGCAGAAATGACACACTGGCCCGAATGATTGCTTCAATCACTTTCGTTGGGTTCGTTCACTTACGCAGGTCAGGGGCAAATTTATCGCTCTTTACGTACGTGAATGCATGCATAAGTTGCGATCCGGAATTTTGCTTAAGTTCCCAGAAGGGATTGCGGGCACTGTTAGAATTATTGCACGCAAACAAAAATGTTTGTATAAGATTTAGTCTACGTACGTTCATTATAGTTGGCCCCTATCGTCCCCGTTCGTTGAAAGGACGTCCTAGAAGTTAAGTTTTTAAATTTTTTGTTGTTGATTTATTTTATATTCTTGATTTAACTTACGAGTGAGTCCGCGAGGGTAAAGCTGGGCATCCACGATCCCTCATGGATGCCATTCCCAGCGTCAGGCCTTGCGGATCGTATTGCGTGTCAGAGTGCGCTTTAATGCGCGTAGGAATTCAAACCCTATTGGATTCCACATTCAAGCGTGTTGGTGGCTGGCACTGAGTGTCATTCATCCAAGGCGATGATTGGATTGGCTGTACTCAGGCCACATCTTTCTTGCTGAGTCTGGCTCATTTGAGGTTAGCTGGTCTGCATTGTGTTGTGCACCTCCTCTGCAGAAGCTGCAACTGGGCAGATAAACAAGGCAGATCCCTGTCAGTACATCGGGCAGCTCATTTCCTAGTCACTGTGACCTGGAACCCAGATCAGGGGCACCTTGAGCTGGCCTTCTTATAACGCTAGGTCAGCCCGGCACTCCTGCATGAGTGATGAACATTTAGGATGCCCATAATGGATCACTCCAGAAGCAGATATTAAGGAAACTGAGTGATGCTCTTCTGTGTATTTCCTATGTCTCTCAAATTGCCTTCTGATCAACGTATGCAACGGTGAGGTGTCAAAACTGTTTGTCTATCTCTGCGCAAGACCACCGTGGAGATCAGATAACCGGGGTGCTCCTTCTGTTCGTCGAAGGACCAATCCACGCTCTCGCTTTGCCAGTCTTGTTGTATGGAGCCGAACTAAAAGCAAACGACCACATCTGATTCTTGGCGCCTTCGAAAAGCCTTCGGATTTATGGCCTTGATAGCCGCGAACCCTACCAACAGATACCAAAAATCGTTGACTGCACCGGCTCGGCCACACCACACGCATGCACCGCAGTTAAGAAGGTCTTCAAAGCCGAGCCTCCCGTTCGAGAAGAAAGGCAGGAGTCATCGTGTTCTTGATGACTGGAAGCGGCATGCCCAGGACATGATGCAGCACCGATAGTCAGTCTGGCTCATCTAAGGTTAGCTGGTCTGTATTAGTTCGAGAAGAAAGGCAGGAAGGCAGAAAAAAGGCAGGAATCATCGCGTTGGCAGCATGCCCAGGAGCGTCAATAAGGAACGGCGGCAAATGCGCAGACTCAGACCCGCCATAGGTCGCACGCCTGGTGAGTAATGCGATTCCAGCAGGTAGGCGACCAAGTCCAAAGACTCGCCTGGTTACGCTTGGACATACCTCCTGATGAGTTAGAGTCGATGGCGGATGCTCGAATCTCGTACGTGATCTACCCCGCGACGCCTTTAGTGGAGCATGCGGGCCAGAAGAAGCTGATGACGATTTGCAAATTGGCGAAGCATGCTCCTCGCAATCTGAACTTGAACCCTTAATTAGTTGAACGGGCCTGTTAAACACAAAGTACACACTTCATCTGGAATCATCAAATGTTCACAAGACCCTCATGATGGTGCCATTATGTCCCCAACAGTCCTTGCCGAACCTCGAAGTGGTCATGGTTGCTTACGCATGATGAATTAAGACTTCCAAAAGTTTATCCCTCGTCCATCCGTCTGGGCCCGTCGGCCTAATCACATTTGCACAATCTTGTCGTCATTGCCTGTGGACATATGCAAATATCAAAGTTAACGCTTCGAATGCTCAAATTGGAGAAATTGTCGACAAGCCCTCCCATGTACAAACGCCCATCAGTTTGACGCTCCAGAGCAAGACACAACGACTTAGTCGGTTTGCCACCCACTTTGACGGTCCATTCCGCCCAGAAGTATCGTTATCTGAACACTTTCGATTACATGGCCTACCCCCATTTTCCAGAAAAAGGTCCACAAGTCAGCCAGATGACCTTTCATCAAAGCATTTGTTAATTACATTGATAGCCTCATTTCCGTAAAATTTCCCCTTCCGGCCACACTCCAGCCGAGTTGCCGAGCAGAGCACGCATCGAAAGGGTTTCGTTTTAATGAATTGGACGCAGGGGTGAGTGCACCCGGACTTTCCCGAGAAGTGGAGAATTACACTTCAAATTCCAAACTCCCCCCGATCTCGTTCTGAGTGTGACCCTTTTTTAATTAGACTCCGTTGCGGGACCCTCTGAATTTGCACAGTTTTTGCTGTATTCTAGCGTGCATGTGAACACACAGCCGGGGGGAGGCTGCTCCTGGCATGTCAACTTCCACGCACTCGGCTTCAGTGAGGCGAACGTGGATAGAATTAGCTTTTGAAAAGTGTTACAAAAATACTCACACTCCTCTGCTGGGCAAGTGGGCGTGGGAGTAGCTGACAACCTGAGTGAGTCGCAATCGGGAGTGCCTCTGGAGTGGGGAGCATTCACTTTCTTCGTGTCGCATGCATGTGAGGCCGGAATTCCAGCGAATTTGATTAACACGAAATTCTCCTATTTTGTCGACTCCTGTCGTGGGATGTAGTCGGTGTCGGCGTGGTCGGCTCATCACGGATTATGCGGTGGCGTTGAGCCGCCGAGTCACGTTCACCTCAAAGTGTAAGTCCTTGAGGGTTTGGTGGTGGGTGCGCTGAAATCTCAGCTATTCGGGATTAGAACTTGGGCGAACCTACACAAAGTTCGTGACTTCGTCGCTTGCCATTCGTATTATGCTTCTTATTCGAGCTTGAATTGCAATTCGTGGTATTCTGTAGTCGGTCCCGGAGAATGAGGAGACTTTGGTTTCTCGTGGCATCTTAGCATGTACACGCTGTGTTTGTTTCCTAAGACCGTTTGATTTTATCATCCTACGTGGGTGAATGGACCCACTCGTTGTGGCAGTGCCGCGCTGTTGATTCATTTTATTTCCGCACAAATGCCGCGTTATTGATCTCACGTTTGGAGGCGACCTACAATTTTATTCCGACTCCGATTGGCGAAGTTTGCTTGGAACACAATGTTCCGCTTCAGACATTGCTTGCACTGGAGACTTTTTACAGCAGTAGAGAGCCATGAAAGCATTTTTGACACGTTCCCGGATATTAACGTTCCAGCTCTGAGTCATTCAGCTTCAGCGACTTTATATACGCATCCCGGTGAAGGAGGCTAGATAGGTTTTCTATGGATTGACAGCTAGGCCGCAGTCCCTTGTCCAATTTTCTAGTTTGAAGAGATCCGACTGTATTGTGGATCTGATCGTGGATATTTATTCCCCTGAGACCGCAATAGCCAACATCATCTGCTTAGGCAGTGACCTTGCACATTGTTTTTGCGAGTGTCAGTAGAAGACACTACTCTGTGGTGTGTAGTGTTCGACACTAGATGTCGCCACTAAAGTCAGAAAGAATTCACTATTAAGCTATCTGACCACAGATGTCGTAAAGCACGCGAGAGAGAGAGAGAGAGAGAGAGAGAGAGAGAGAGAGAGAGAGAGAGAACAAAAAGGAACAAGCAGACGGACATTATATTAAGTTTTTGAATTTTAACCTAGATTTTCCCCAGCCTATTGAGTGCTAGGGTTACTGCTTTGGCTAAAGTCTCTATCGATGCCCAGAAAGGCAGCAAGGGTGAATCCTAAACTAACCTAAGCGAATGCATGCGTACACTATTTTCCTGTCCTTTGCATTTTTTGCCTCACTTGTCTGATGGTAGGGGTTTAATTGCTCACTACGAGTTTTTATTCATGCCCGTGTCCGGTAAAGAGGGTGTCCATTGTAAAGGGGCTGAAATACAGGAATAGGCAAGGGGCGCGCCGGTACCACGACCAATTGTTCGGAAAGAGAGGTGTCTCTTATAGAGCGACGCCCGCAGGGGGAGTGATTCCGAAAATTAAACTACAAACATTTTTCACTTCGTTCACTGCCCATAGACGACACAGACACGTCGCTGCAGACCGATGTATTTTCTTGTTGTGCACACGTCTGCGCGCATGTTTGCAGCGACGGTCTGCGTGAATTCAACATTTTTTAATTTTCCGTGGTCTCCAACGACGAGTCTGTGTCGTGTACGGGCGCCATAACATTTCCAATAATTTTGCACATAAAAGACACCTTTGCTATTAAGGCCATCTTTTTGAACGCTTTTGCAAGACTGTTCATATTCTCGATTATCGCAAAGAAAGGAGCCACCCCAGTGGCTGCAATTGTCGACATTCGTCGTTGAAAAGTTGCGATTATTGCGTCAATAACCATATGATCACCATGACAGCTCGTGTGTGTTGTGTTCATTTTTTTAACCAAGGACTGCAAATGCCCCGACAACCAAATTTGGTATTTTTTTTTTTACTTCGGGACTTTTAGTAATTTTTGATTTGAATATCTCACGGGGAAAAAAATAGATTCAAGGCGCCCACTTTCTTGTAGATCCGGTATATTGCACGGAGACTTTTAGGCTTTACTTAGTTTTTGCCTCGACTAAACCTATATTGGCCGGCTCCGTTTCAATGCCAGCAAACGCTTCAAAGACCGTTCGCTGTGTTCGACCAATCACGTCAATATCGTCTGCGTGTGCTAGCAATTGTATGGGCTTTTGAAGAGTGACTTCTGCACGACCTTCCCAGGAATGATGTTAAAAAAGTCACACGACAGAGCGTGGTCTAAAACCTTTTTTGACATTAAAGGCCTCGGTTAAAAAAGTCACATGACAGCGCGTCGCCTTGTATAAAACCTTTTTTGACATTGCAGGCCTCGGTGCGTTCGTTTCCGACCTTGATGGGGCAGCTATAATTCTCCATCGTCATCCCGCACAGCCTAACCTAAGTTTGGCAGGAATGCCAAAACTAGACAAGGCGTTATATAGCTCATCTCTATGCTCATCTATATGCACACTGTCCTTTGCGGCCTTGATATGGACGAATAGGCGATGCGTGCCGATCTGCATCTCTTGGTTTTTTTTTTCGAGAATCTGCCGAAGATTTGGTCGATGGTGGATTTTCCCGGACCTATCAGGTTACTCACGAATGGTTACAGGCGCTCACACAAAAGGGCTGAGAAAATCTTCCAAACGATATTAAGACTATCCGAGAGAGTGGAGTTGCAGAGCTCTGCTACAGTCTTGCTGGCCAATATCCCACTTCTCCGAGCCGGATGGCGCTGCACGTTTCTACATAGTTGATGTAAAGCCGAGAGATTATCCCTCGGTAGTTGAGTTGAAGGAGTCTCCTGAGATTCCACTCGTCGGGCATGCTCTCCTCCCACCATGTCTTACCGCTGAGCTGGTGCATGTACCCGTCTGCACCAGCAGCTTTATTCGACGTTGGTCTCGATATTATCGCTGTCTTGGCATCGTCTAGGCCGAGGGACGGAACTCCCTTCTATCACGGTCCATTGTGTGGAGTGGAATATCCTGCCTGACAGCGGTATTGGTGTCCTCATCGCCGTGTTCTTTCCAGATTCTCAGTATCGACTGCGACTCTGGTTGGTTGCTTTAAGTGGCTACCCGATTTGGCTCAAACCGAGTACAAGTAGCGCAGTTGCGTGCCGTTTTGATACCGACTTTGGTTAGCGACCTCGGTGAGGTCGCTAAGGAAGTGTTTACCGAATGGGATATACCTTTGTTTGGCTAGTGCCGGACAGTCACAGGGAAAGTGAGGCAGACTTTCCTCTGAGCGGGTGTCGAGGCAACTGTGACGGTGTGGGTGGAACGGTATTCCGAGTCTAGCAGCGTCGATGCCTATGGGCCAGTGCCCCGTGATTACAGCCACGACTCTAGCTATTTCGGAGCGATTTCTCTTGAGGAGGTCATCAGTCCTGCTTCAGTCCTGGGCCAAGTTTTCCTAGAGAATTTGTACACCGATGTCCTAGTCCAACCAAAACTTCGGCAGATAGCTAGAGACCGGAAGTGTTGGTAGATTTATTTGAGGTTGTTTATTGGGGGCCTCAACAGCTCTTGCCGGAAACTCCTTGCTTGCCCAGTTCCTCGGCAATCTCATTTCCCTCTATGTTGCTGTGGCCTGGGAACCAGACCAATGTGATATTGCACCCGCTACTGGCCTGTTCTTCCTTGCACTGTTGCATGATTTTAGAGGAAGTGGTTACTGAGGAGATGGCCCTTATGGCAGCTTGGCTTTCGCTGCAGATGGCTGCGGTTCTATCATAGGGGCAGGTCGCTAGTACTTCAGCCTGGAAGAAACCTGAACCTACACCGTGGTCAAGCTTAGACCCATCTGTGTCGATCAGAAGTTGGTAATCGGAGGCGAATGATTGGGTTTCCAGTCCTCTCTGGACGGGTGTCGGCATTGTGCCGAGTTGTCGAACTCATGGTGGAAGTAATGTAGTCAGGGGCGTGGGAGCATCCAGCTAA
Source organism: Eristalis tenax (assembly GCA_905231855.2). Classification (NCBI taxonomy): domain Eukaryota; kingdom Metazoa; phylum Arthropoda; class Insecta; order Diptera; family Syrphidae; genus Eristalis; species Eristalis tenax. Next base: position 32,817,498 of record HG993126.1, read on the forward strand.
GGCAGGGAATTGCAGACCTTGCTATGCCCATACGGTCTTGCTGACCTACATCCCACTTCTCTGAGCCGAATCGCGCTGCACGTTACTAAAGGTCTAGAGGGAGGAGGTGTAGGAGCACGTTCAATGCTTCGGTGGGGCATGATCTCATCGCCCCGGAGGTCCCGACTCCTGCCGACTTTGCAGAGCTTGTCTAAGTTGTAAGTTTTGCTTAAGGCATGCCACCATACTAGTGAGCCGTAGGTGGGAATGATACGGACAACAGCTGTGTACAACCAAAGGGTCCACCTTCTACAGGCGTAGGAAGCTGCACTTGCTTTCTCAACCCGGTTTTATATATTTGACTTCCAGTTGAGCTCGGGATCCGGGATGACGCCTAGGTACTAGCACCGGAGGTAAGGGAGAGCGTAGAATTGTTGAGCTGACGAAGGGGAGAGCGTAGAATTGTTGAGCCGAGGAAGCCTTAAGGATGGTATCTTGCTCTTCGTGGTAAACACTACGACTCTACTACAATTTGTCCAATCTCGTCCCGGCAGGCTTCTCTCCGAACTGTGCATCCATTGGATAACTGTAGCGCCGTAGCGTAGATGGCCTCGATCGCATGAAAACAGCTCCGATACGGCCAATTTCACCAACTCCATGACAATTTCATTCCATTCAAGTGTAGACAAGGGCTTGGAGCAGACTATGGACCTTCCCGGGATGGCACGCGATGCCGTAGCGGGGGTTGTTGTCTCTCTCACTCACACGTGAATCGAGCAACTTTCACAATTCACGCCTTTCTTTCGTTTCGAATGTGAAGCTTGTACCCACTCGCGACGTAATGCAATCACTTGACATCACCGGCGACCTTCCATGTGAGTTCATAAATACCACGAGGTACACTCAATTCAGTTCTACACGGCAGATACGTTCCAGAAAATACAGAATTTGCTGTGCTTATAAATTCGAGCGAAAAGCAATAACTTTATGACGGATGTAATATCTCGGCTGACTCACGGAATGGAGCTCCCACAACGACAATCACTTGCATCTAACCTGTCTCAAAGGTCATCTGGTCATCGGCTTACATGGGAAGCGATTGAGTAATCGCGGTCGAGCAAAGTTCGTCGGGTGCAGTCCTCCCACGTCGTCCATCAATTTCTCATTGCAAATAAATGCTCTCCATGTCTCGTTGGGGGTAGCGTCAAGTCCCCCCTCGAACGCCGTAACAAAACAGATGTCGTTAGCATTTAACAGATATTTCACAGGAAATTGAATATCTTGCGATTAAAATATTCCGAAAGAAGATATGTATCTCGAAGTTTTCTGGGACGACTTGATTTATCTCCCAAGTGAGCTCGTTCCAGAAACAATATCCTGCTTTGTCGACAATATCCGAACTTGTCATGCGATACTACTACGTCCGGGGCGTTAGTGCTTGGCAGGGTTCCTAGAGCTGGCATATCGGTTGTATTTACGTATAAATCAGTGTGTTCGCAGTTCCTGGCAAAGAGAGTTGTTAGCGTAGAAACAAGTGGGTGTACTGTGTCAAATGTAGCGGGCCGTCTGTGCGTAAGTAAATTTGCATTATTTTCTTGGTACCATCAGCTTTCCTTGTTTCTTGGATTCGCTTCTTACGGAGCGGATTATTTATTTATTTTAAGTAGTTCAAAGCATTCTATTTCATTCATATCTTACATTATTTTAGAGACTTACTTACTTAAGGTGGCGCTACAGTCCGGGGTGGACCTGGGCCTCAACCAACAAGCGTCTCCAGCCAGCTCGATCTTTAGCTAGCTGTCTCCAGTTTCGCACGCATAGTTGGTTGAGGTCCCTTTCCACTTGCGTGCGCCACCTGAGTCGCGGTCTTCCTCTACTGCGCCGTCCCTCGGGGTTGGATTCGAAGACTTTTCGGGCCTGAGCATTGGTTTCCATCCGCTCTATATGACCTAGCCACCTCAATCGTTGGATCTTCACTCTTCTGGCGTTCTGACCGAGACGTCGGTGTTGGGTGTCCTTTATCGTTGACAGCATATACTTGGTCTTACCCTCGTTTACCGCTAAACCCATCTTCGCGGCCTCCGTTGCAATACCCACAAAAGCGCCATTGACATCACGCTTCTTCCGATAATGTCAATATCGTCGGCATATGCGAGTAGTTGGACGGACTTCTGAAAGATTGTTCCTCTGGTGTTGGCGTTCGAGTTTTGAACAATTCTTTCAAGAACGATGTTGAAAAAGTCGCATGACAGCGCGTCGCCTTGTCTGAATCCTTTTTTGACATCAAAGGTCTCGGCTAGGTCTTTACCGACCTTGATGGAGCAGCGTGCATTCTCCATCGTCATCCTACACAAACGGACGAGCAGCTCTTGTCCTGCTTTGCAGTGCCGCTTGGCTGCATTCACCTGCCGACACTCGTTGTCAAACCAGGGGTTTTGTTGTGGTGGCGGATTGAAACCCAGCACATCAGAGGCGGCATCTCTGATGGCTTTTTGGCAATGCTGCCACTGATCTTCAATACTTGATGTTGGCGGCGTAGGATTTCTTAAGAGGTTAAGGGAGACACGATCGGAAAAGGATTTGGCAATCTCTTGCGATTGTAGCCGGCTGACGTTGAACTTCCTCACAGTATTTCTTTGTCTTGGCGGTGTTCGGGATATCCGCAACCTTATCTTGGCCACAACAAGGTGGTGGTCCGAGTCAATGTTGGCGCCTCGGAACGTTCGAACATCTGTAATACTGGAGGAGTGCTTTGCGTCGATCGCAATATGATCAATCTGATTGACGGTTGATTGATCAGGAGATCGCCATGTTCCTTTGTGGATATCGAGATGTGGGAATCTTGTACTGGCTACTACAACATTTCGCCCCGCAGCAAAGTAGATCAGCCTAAATCCGTTATCGGATGTGGTGTCGTGTAGGCTGTGCTTCCCCACCGTACTACCAAAGATGTTCTCTTTTCCTAGCTTTGCGTTAAAATCGCCAAGGACAATTTTAATGTCGTAGCTAGGGCATTGCTCATAAGTTTTGTCCAGGAGCTCATAGAACTTGTCTTGGTGTCGTCATCTTTCTCCTCTGTGGGGCATGTGCGCATATAAGGCTTATGTTGACAAATTTTGCCTGGATGCGAATTGTCGTGAGGCGCTCGTTCACGGATCTGAACGATAAGACTTCTTGCCTAAGTCTGCCTCTAACGACAAATCCACATCCAAATAGGCGCTGTTTTTGCTGTTTGTAGCAGTCACCGTATTATATATCACAGTTTTTCAGCCTTCTTTTGCCCGGTCCATCCCATCGCACTTCTTGGATGGCGGTTATATCTGCTTTGCAGCAGTCTAGGGCTTCCGCTAATTGTTCGGCTGCACGTGGCCTATAAAGGGACCTTACATTCCACGTACAGATCCGAAGATCGTTGTCCGTATATCGTTTGCAGGGTTTGTCATCAGTAAAATCCTCCGTTTCCGAGGCTTGTTGTTGCTTCGTAACTACATATTTTTTTTATGTGGCCGGGCAGTTACCCCGACGGCACAACCCCTAACCTGGAGGGCCAGTTCCTTTTTTGTCAACCCTAGGACAAGAGGTCGCACTTATAAGTTTGGCAAGTTGTGCTCGGGTGAACTACCACCAGTACCCGATGGCTACCACTTGGAGGTAAAATAAGCACAATTGGTGTGTAGAAAAAGTTACAACACTGGGCATCGCCAGGTTGACGCCAGTCAGTGCCTACCCGATTCCCGCAACACACCAACCATTATTTTAGAGAATTAGGACATTTTATCCTTTACAACTACGATACAATTTATTGTCCAACAATTGGCTAAAATGCTTATGGAAAGAATATTTTTAGGGGAAAACTACTAACAAAAACCCTTATGTGAAACTTAACCTAGTATTAACCTTATTGCCCGTTTCAAGGATTTACCTTTCTCTGGTAATTTGGTGCAAGTTGTTTTATAAGTTCATTTCGAGATACAGAGCAATTATTGTAGACATTTATTTTAGATTTGGAGATAAGAGAGTTAATCAAGTTGACTGATGGTTGAGAAGTGCCAAGGCAGATTTAAAAACATTTTTAAAAGTTTATTTTGACATCTTTGGAGCTTTAACTTGTGAGTTTTAGCGCAATCACCCCATACTCGTGCCCCGTACATTGTAATGGCTTGGAAAACTAATTTGTGGATTAGTTTAGAATTTCTGCAAATCAATGGATACAATAATCTTGTTAGTTTATTAACTTTATCTATTGTGGTAGAAATGTGAGCCTGAAAGGTTAGTTTTGGATCTAGGATTAGTCCAAGATATTTGCACTTGGCATCCCAATCTGTTTCCACAGAGCATAACCGTAGCTTGATGTTAGGTAGGTAGCACTCTTTTCTACACCTAGTGAACCACATAGCTTGCGTCTTTTGAGGGTTTGGCTTCATCTTCCATTGGAAGCAATATTGTTCAAATTGCGGGAGAGCAGTTTGTAGTACATTAAAGACGTCTACAAATGATCTACCAGATGCAAATAATGAAGTATCGTTATTGAATGTAGGCAGATCTGCGACATAAATATTAAACAGAATTGGCCCCAGAGCAGATCCCTGAGGAACGCCGTGCTCGATATGTTGTTTCTGATTTTGACTGCAAACCTTCTGCCTTTGAGGAAGCTTTGGATCAATTTGATGATTTGCATTGGGAAGTTAAACTTCAGGAGCTTGTGAATCAGTCAAATCGTGTCGAACGCTTTTTCAATCTCTAATAACACTAGTCCTGTTGATTCTTTAGAATTAAATTTATCACTCACGTGCTTCTTGATTCCTGCTAATTGATGGCATGTGTTATGACCTATTCTAAAACCAAACTGAAAATTTGGTATAATGTTTCTATCTATTAAATGATTATTAATTTTTTCTTTAACAACTTCTTCAAAAAGTTTGCTAATGGAGTTTAGTAAACTCTCTGGGTTTGCCAGGTTTTGCAATAGGCACAACAAGAGCTGTTTTCCATTGAACGGGAAAGTAACACAATTTTAGACATGAACTGAAGATAGTATCGAGATAATATCGATCGAGGTTTTCCAGAGGCGGAATGTTGGAGGACCTATTCTGAAGTATTTTCGAAACCTTCCAGACCGGTTTACTAGATTTATCAAAGGAAGACAGTACATTACTCCAACGAGTGTTTTTGTATGCTGCAACCGCTTCCTTAATAGCTTAGTTGAGGAAATTCATGCTGTGAAGAAAAGAGTCTATTCGAAAGCGAAGCCACTTTCCTCGCTCAGAGTTCCTTAGTCGAATCATTAAGAGAGTATTCTCTGGTAGGGGAGCTTTAATATTTTTGGAAGGAATCGTAGGGACGGAACAATCCACGGCTTTGGTGATAGCTTCAGTAACGTTTTTACACATTGCATCCACTTGAGTGGTCCTGCAGATGGAATCTAATTGTGTGTTGCTACGTTTTAAGCTGTTGTCAACAGAAGATTTGAATGAATTCCAATTCGCCGCCGGGGTGTTGTTGTAAGCATGTTGTGTGTATAGATTTAGTGTAACCGGAAGATGGTCAGTTCCTAGGTTGTTATGGATTCTTGTTATGACTGCTTGGACTATTTGTTATAAACAAATCCAGTGTTGATGGGTTTTTATGAACTGATGTGGGAACGTATGTGTGAGACAGAGGACGAATTATTGTGTGATTAGGATAAGATTCTATTAAATCGTTACAGAGCCGATGGGACTACGATGAGCAGGTCAAAAAACGAAACAGAGAGGCATAAAAGAACCCTGAAGCCCCCTGAAGAGGGGTGGTAAAGTTTAAAGAACGCCTGTAATTTCTGGTCTCAGCTTAAACAGAACTGAACAAAGAAGCATAAATGACCTGCCGCCTGAGGAGGGGTGGAAAAGTTATAAGAACGCCTTCAATTTCTGGTCCGAGCTGACGGTTGAAAAAATAACCGCTACGACGATAAAAATAAGGCCTTCCAAGTTGAGTGCACCGTGTTCTTTAGCAAGTTCTCCACATCAGAAGCTTGTGCGTTGAATTCTTTATATTTGTCATCCTTTTCCGCCATCACACAAAACAAAACCTTCTCTTAGTGTATGCGCTCAGAAGCGCTTCACACAACCGATTTTTGTTGCGCGACTTATGATCATCTACCGATTTTGCATCTCACCGACGACTTCCTTAAGCAATAACTGTTCCAGAAACAAGTACAACTTAATTGTGTGTTGACACTCAAGCTCACATCGTGAAACCTGGCTTAAATGTTTTGATGCGCCTCGTTGTAGGTTCCCTGCAATCATAAGCTGGTCTATGCCTTCTCTCGGAAAGTGTATTTCTAACCCGAAGAGAGGTTTGGGGTGAAATTTTGCGGTGAATTTATTCGAAAATGTATCATGTCACGAATAAGCTCGACTGAAGACGACTACTGCCTGAAACTTAAGGTTTCCAAGCCAAAGATCCTGCATTTTGAAGATTGTCAAACATGTTTAATTTACGGTTGGCTTAAACTCTTTCGAGTCTTTGTCCTTTAACACTATATGCGGAGTCCTTTGTAATGGAAGGACATTCTAAATGAGACCTGACCAACGAGCAGTATATACGAGGAGCGTTCAATATATCCTCGGTATCGATATGAAGGAAAATGCGAATTCAATTTAAATTGTTTTTATTCTTCAATGAACTCTCCCCTAACATCAATGCATTTGTTTCATCTTGAGATAGGCTTCTTTAAACCCTCAAAAAAATAAATTTCCTCTTTCTCTGCAAAGTACCCATTTATTGGCGACTTGAGTTCTTCATCATCCGAAAATCTCTTTCCACGAAGACATTTTTTCAAATCCGGAAACAGGCAAGGTCTGGACTATAGGGTGGGTGTTGGATTTCTTCGAAACCACAATCTCTCGCAGCAGCCTTGGAAACTCACGCCGTGTGAACAGGATCGTTGCCAACACACCCGCTGCGAGTTTACCCCGCCTTTTCTTTTTTAATTTCCTCCCGCAAATTATGCAAAGTGGAAGCGTAGGATGTAACGTTGATGGTGAGCAAAATTCCCTTTGAGTCCCAAAAAACTGTGCCCATGAGCTTCCCGGCAGACTTTGAACTTCTTCGGGGGGTCTGTTCCTTTTTTATGCCACTGCATGGACCCTTGTTTGCTTTCAGGGTCATAGTGGTGGACCCATGTTTCGTCACCAGTAACAATTCGATCCATAACACCGTCCGCGTTCTCACTACACATCTCCAGAAGCTCTCGACAGCTGTGAGCATTCGTGGCACCCACCTTGCACTGACCTTTCAGAGGTTAAGATGGTCATGAAGAATAGTGTGAATGGTACCATTTGGTAATCTCTGCCATCATTTTCACCTTTATTCGGGCATCCTCAAGAACAAGTTCTTCGACTTCTTTGATGCTTTATCCCGTACAAGCAGTAGCCGGGGCGCCGGAGCAGGGTCGTCTTCAATGCTCTCTCTGCCTCTCTTGAACTCACTTGACCACTTTTGCACAGTTGATAACGAAGGTGCGGAACCCTGGTAAACAGCCACCATCTCTTCATGAAATGTTTTTTGACTTTTTCCTTGCTTACAGCGCGATGCTCAATTTTCACCATCATCGTCTCAGTTGCCATTATGATTCTGTTTAACTAGAGATAAAACGCGAATTAATAATCACATTTATATGAATGTGCCGAATTATCTCCTCATTTACCTCTTGAATTGTTGCTGGCTTATCGACGTACACCTTTTCGGTGTCAAATCACATGATCTTGGCGGCCAATTGACATCGCCACCACGTGAGATAACACGGCCATTGAATTTGTCGCGCAAAACAGCCCTTGCTTCGTAAGCTGTGTGGCAAGTGGCACCGTCCCGTTGAAACCACATTTCGTCCACATTCGTATCTTCCAATTCGGGCCATAAAATCCGGGCCATTATCATTTCACGATAGCGAACACCATTCGCAGTAACTGCCTGACCGGCCTCGTGTTGAAATTCATGAATTTTCTTGCAGTAACTCGATGGTATGTATTGTGCAAGAAATGAAACACGCCTTGCTGCGGCTCACATGTTTTATTACATCTTCTTTTTTTGACATGAATACCTTGTTCCTTGAGCTTCCAAAATAAAAAAAAATTGAAATTGAGTGCACTAGAGTTAGTCTTTCTTGAGCTACAGTTTTTTTTTAGCTCCATAAATCCCCAACTAGTGATAAGCAGTTTCTCGAAAGCTAAGGTAATGAGCTAACTTTTCTATAAAGAATGGTTCCTGCCCTGACACACCGGGACACTAATTTTTACAAATTTGTTTTTGTCCAGCCTACTCGGCCTTGTAGCCCACAGAGGCGGGGTTTCGGAAAGAGCAAACACACGGAGACGCTGTCATGCAGCGCCGAACATTCGACAAACCGACTATCAGCCACCACCCCTAGCTCTATCAAGGGCTTCCTTCCGACTGGGAGAAACGGAATGCACGAGTGGTAATAGCAAGGAGGAGCCCGCCCTATACACCGATTGCTCAAAGACGAGCGCTTGTGCAGGGCTGGGAACTTCTGTGACCTGAAAATCCCTGGCGACTGCTGCGTTTTTCAAGCCGAAGTGGCTGCCATTTAAGAGGCGGCTGTCGGTCCGGAGGACCAAAGCATTACCGTCGAATCACCACCTATTCCTTTAGCCAAGCGGCAATAAGGGTCATAGCAGCAGACATTCTGACAACGAAGGTGCTTAGGTTATGCGGACAAAGTGTCTACGAGATATCCCTAGACAATTCCCGGGCCGTCTGTTGGGTACCGGGACATACTGGATACCGTCTCGCGAGGAGAATCTCTCGCCACTCTCGCTCCATAAAGGAAAAGCTAGAAGACGACGCCCTGGATTCCGCCAGTACCCGCTGGCTCAGTCAGAATACTGCAGCTACAGCAGGGGTAGGTGAGCAAGAAGAGATATTCATCATTGAACGGCTTTAGTCGCAGGGACGTCATCATCATCATCTTCTGACCCGCCTGCTCCACTAAAGGGACCACGCACGAGAGATCTCCAAACAACTCGATCCTCCGCCATCGACTCTAACTCGTCAGGCGGTATGCCCAAGCGTAACCAGGTGGGTTTTTGGACTTGGTCCAACCACCTCAAGACAGCGCCCTGTGGAGCTCGTATAGTTCGTGGCTGAATATTGAATCTTCTCCCCTAAGTGCCACCGACGCAAACAGGATCGAAGATCGCACGCAGAACGATGCTTGAAATTTTTGAAATCAGTTTTTTGTGCACAGTCCACCACTTCCGAGTAGGAAGCTTAAATCCAAGCGCAAACCACTGGAAAGGACGAAAAGGAAAAGTAAAAAATGGCATGTGTGATTTTGTTCGATGACGAGTCACTGGGGAGCCAACTTCGATGAAGTCCTTGACTACCTCGAGGTTACAGCTGACCATTGTGACGCTCCTTCCAGGACCTGGATGCTCCGTAACGAGGGAAGGCGGCTATTGCCCAAGCTCCTCTCAGTCTCCATGTGTGGAAGGGCTGATGAGCGACGTGCCCCCATTTGGGCTGGTTGGAGTGATAAGCGGTATATAATGGCTTGTTGAAGAGGACCAGTTCGGTGACTCCTAGGCCTCATGTCCCCAGAAATCCTGATTAATTGCCTGATTCTGTGCTGCAAGGCCATTTTCAAATGAGGGATACAAACCTAAGACGACAACAAGATTATGCCCTCTCAACCGGTTCAGCTTCAGAGATCGGGGACTCTTAACTTTCTCCTTGACCCACATCCGCGAATTCTTCAGAATCATGCGTAGCTCATTAGCTCCCACGATTAGCATTCCAAAACCCGCTCCTAACTCGCTGACATTAATTATGCCGCCATGGAAACGATTTGTTCTGAAGGCCTTCGTCTTCGTTTGCCAAACTCTTCGTCGCCCTTCGACGCGGATAAACGCGTTGCCAGCTTACGCACGACCCTCAGCCGATAGACAAAACAATCCATTTACATGAGCAAAATCAAAAATAATTATAATTCCTCACAAAATGACATCTTCAATCATTGCCATCACCACGACCTACATAAATTCCTCGGCAGAGGCCCCAAGTGGCTTCAGTCACATCCAGAAGCGTTCCAAGTGCCTCCTGACATTTGACTTGAATCGGTCGTGCCGTCTGCAAGCTCTATCCGGGTAATTCCTCATGTCAACGGAATTTCGCCGAGTCAAAACCGGGTGTCTTCTGAGTGATGTTCGTATTTCAGAAATTCCGGGAAATATTGCGAGACTGGCTGTGGTGTGGGCAGCATTTCCCGGAGGATCCTGCGGGAATGGTGTACAAAATCCGCCACGCACTGTTGGTCGGTTCATTACTGATTGGTCCATTAACCAGCGAAGATAATTCGGGCACGGGACGCCCACAGATGGTGATGGTCGTGGATTACCCTCGGATTCGTCAAATAATCGTGTGGGCTGGAATAAATGTTTCCAGTCACATACAGCCGCCGCCGTGGGGTGGTCGAAGTGAGCTTTCTTGGAATTTGTGTTCCGTTTAGGTGTGCCTTCCCCCGTGCCCCCCAGCAATGCAGTCGAATGCGCAAGCTAAACTCTGTCGAATAATTGGGGGCAAACGTTTCTGCAGCACCTGGGGGCTTTGCGTTTGAGTCTCGATAACACGAGTATCGCCGCAGGACTGTTGTCCTCGTTTCTGGTTGACCTTGGGTTTGCTCAGTTTAACGTGTGCTGGGTTTCTTTTTTATTGAGCAAGGGCGGCCATATACGGCCGGTGGGTAGCTCGCCGTAGGGCGCCAATTCACCGTGGATTGTTATGGAGGTTGGTGGCTTCCGGTTATTGGTACGGCCTAGTTTTGTACGCCTCGGTGAAAGGATACACAAATCGTATGCATACACAATTTGGTAATCTGTGCAGGTTCTTGGATTCCGATGAACAAGAGGCCACCTGCATCTCAATGTTTACTTCGGTGCCGTGCAATGAGGTCAAACGTGAAAAATTTTCAGTAAATTAGGCTTATTTCAGTCGAGTATACGAAACGTGACTCTCCGGTGAAACTCGTTACAAGCACAGCTCCGTTGCTCCATTCAGTGGGCAATGGGATGAATTATGAAAGTTGCTATGAGTGGGGTTTTAATCTAGACCCTTTAATTTTGAAGAAGAGCATATTCTAGAGTGACTTTTTTGGGGATGCAAGGCTGGTTCGACAGTTAAGCGACCCATGCACAGCACACTTGTGTCGGTCTGTCCTGTGTGTGGGCGGGTCTGCGCACAAAAGCAGTATGACTCACTTCCTCAGTGAATGTAGCGCTTAAGAACAAATGTGTACTAATTTGTTCGCCGCGGAAAGTGACACCAAAGTACACAGTGTATGGGCCGCTTCACTTTTTTTCCGGAAATGTTATTTGAACACTGATGTGCAAGCACCCAATCGGGGTACACTCTATGTAGTCAACTGCATACGACTGGATGGAGCAGTTGTTTGTTAAGTGCCTGCCCTTGGTTAGTGCGGTCCCCGGTTCGAACCCCAGTGAAAGCAAAGTTAATGCGCTTTTGTCTGGGTTTCAAATCTGGTATCGTCACCATTTGCCACTGGAGTGATCGATTGGTGGTAGTAGTCTGACGGTGGGTATCACACAATGGACCACCTTTCCTTCGCTACCCTACCTAACCTATCCACCGAGTGAAAAGTGGACCTCATCGATGAAGGAAATGTTATGTGAACACTGATGTGCAAGCAGCCAATCGGCGTACATTCTATGTGTTGAACTGCCTTCAATTCTGGAGTAAGTGGGACTTTATAAGGGTGTTCAATGTTCGTGCTATCCCATAATCCACCATGCACGCCATAATGTGCCGTAAGACAAGCACAAATGGGCTGATCGTGGATCGGTATATTTTGAGTTTAGGGCAGTAGGGTCAGTCTCTGAGGTGGGCTAGAAATAGCAACCAAAAACCCGTGTACTTGGAAGAAGTGTTCATTTTTTATGAACCCTTCGGGACGTGCTACAATTGTTATGAGACAAGACTAGTGACGGGTGTCCAGGAATAAACAAGAGTTTGCTATTTTTGGGCACCCGTCCCGAGTCTTGTCTCATAACAACTGTCTATCTCCCTCTCCCTAGGAAGGAGTTACAGTGCTGAGTATTTTTTTATCGTGTAATTATGCGTGAATTGAGGCTTTTTTTTGTAAATATTGTTGTTGGTGCATGTTACAACCTGCCCCGTTGGTTTATTTTTTCAACCGATTGCTATGACCAGGAGCACCACTTACCAGGCCCATCAGGACTACAATAAGGTTCTTGAAGCGAGGAGGAAATAAGGCCTTATCCGAAGGCGGGAAAAAGGAGGAAGCCTCGGAGAAGGAAGCACGAGGAAATAAAAGTTTATCCAAAAACAGAGTCGAACTGAGAATAAAGCACAATCAGTAAATTAAGGGTTTTGGATTCCTCCTCCAAGGACGAAAACGTGTAATCTTTGCTGCGAAACCTTTCCTCAAAGTTTGCCAGATGAGAAATGGGTCCAGTGTACACCGAGTATTCTTTTGGCCAGATCATGCAAAAAGTAGACGCACTCGGGATGACGACTGAGGTTGTATTCCTTTAACAATTGACAGTAATAATATGCTTGACGCTACACCTACAGCCCGTACAGAGCCAGTGGCTAGCTTCTCAGCAGCCACTCGTGGAGGGGACTTATAGTTAAATGCCGACTCCGAATGGCCAATTTGAGAAGCTTCTTCTAGACAGTTACACTCTTTGAGCATTGTCAGTGACTCGCGAAATTTATTTTGCGGGAAACGAACTTACTCTCTGTCTCTCTGAACTCTCTGGAAAAAGTCCTCTGTAACCGTCTTAGCTTTATGTCTAAGTACTCGTAGACAACATGGGCCTATGAGGATTAGGGCCCTTTTCAAGTCCTCAAGTTCAACAAAATATTTATTCAAGTTGCGAGCCATATTTTGAATTAGTCGCTAACGTACATTTTTCATCCGTCGAAATCGAGCCCCGGTGTTAATAGCTCCTCACCTCAGAGCACTGAAGACGTTGTCTTCGGTCGGCTTTTTGAACTCCTGGCCCATGTACCAACCCAAATTTAGTCAAGTCGTCAAGTCAATTTCTATTCGACTTGTGCGTGTTCCCTGAAGGCCTCAGGCTTGAGGCACACTTGCATGGACGAGGGCGATGTTTTCGACAGATCTGACTTTTCGTTGATGTACGAGTGTTGACTGATTGCTAACTGAACTAGACGTCTCAATCCCTGGTGAGTGGGGCGATGTCTGGCTAGTTGTCCCACAACAAGTGGATTGAGGTCCCTCTCTACTTGCGTGCATCACCTGTGCCGTACCCATTTTTGACAGCACTTTCAGTCAATGACAGCTGAACGGATTTCTGGAAGATCGTTCCCCCGTGACTAAAATGCCATTCGTAGCGTGCATCGCCGTCGTATCCCCTCTGTCTGCTAACCCTCGTGTCTCATGCCAGTCAGGGGTTCCCCTTCATCTCATGCCCCAACAGCCTTGCTGAAGCACTTCCTTCCTCCACTCCACATCATCAGTCCAGTCTAGGCACGCAGCAGTTACACTGAAGGCCAAATTGATATTAACCCATTCCGGCAAACCGGCGGTCACACTGTCGTGCCATGCATAGACGCTGGCAAAATTCCATAATTCCTTGCACATGTCCGAGCTACAAGTGATTTCACTTTCTCATCCTGGCCACGTACGTCTGTTCTCATTTCGCAGGATACAGTCAATAAAGAGCAGTTTTCGTGATAAAGACAAGCCATCCCGGTTTAAGGACCTACAGACGACGCGGTTCCAAGTGGACCCCCGCACCGAAGAGTCGGACGATTCGAATGACTCGAATGAAGATCGTGAACTACTCGAGAACGAGTACGACACGAAATATGGAAAAAGTTTTCGGTAAGTGCCTCGATGGCCATATGGCGTTTGACAAATTGAACAAACCGTTTCATTTTCAATTTCAGACACTTCACCCGGGAGGCGCTTCCCCGGCTGGACAATTATCGGAACATTATGTCAATACAGGCTGCCTACCGTCCCACATTGGATGAGTTGCACAATGCAACTCTCACTGGCAAGGTAAGTGCAGTATGCGTTGCGTAGCTATTGCTTACTATTCTATCTTGTTTGAACAAGTACCTCATTGTTTGCTCTGGTTCTGCCCGGCTGGCAATAGTGGGTGTCGACGGCGGCGTTGGCGGCCTGTTTGTACGCGGCGTAGGCACTATCGATTGGGGACCGCCTGTAAGTGGGCTCTTTCTGGGTGAAATGCTGAACACAGGCATACATTGAGTATCTCTCCACAGAAAACCGCCTACACCCTGCGAATCATCTACGTGCGAGTGTAGTAAGCGAGCGTAGGTGCTGCTTGTGGGTATTGCCGCCGGGCTTGAGTTTCAACTGAAAAACGCCGTTGGGAAGGGAAACTCGAAACATTTTTTTCGATCAACAGTGCGACTTAAAGGGTGTCAATGCTAATGTGGGTGGCGTTACTGTCCGGGGTGAACCCTGGGACCAGTTTCTATACAAACTGGCCGGGGTGCTGCATGAGTGGGGAGACCCACAAAGAGTTGTGAGGCTGTGTGGACCAGTCTACGAGCCTATCCGCATTCCGCGAAGGCCTGAGTAGAATGACAGTGATAATAGGGGTGTCGCCAGGGCTTAGTTTTCACTCGTTAGACGTGCTATTGCTCTCTCACGAGTCGAAGCTGCCATCAGTTATGTGCCAACTGCGAACAGCCAAGTTTTAAAAGCATTTCCTAGTTGTCAGCATTGCCAGCGACTCCAAAGAGGTGGGGACGTGAAAAATGATTCCGGTCGTACCGGGAATCGAAGCCAGGCGTGGGAGTCAGCGCACAGTCCCGCAACGCCACAGTCGCTATGGATCCTCTGCCAAAAAACACGCACTCTGAAGATAGACGATAGGAAGACAAGAACCCATCGCCAGAGGCTAAAGTAGTGCTCTTGAACAAGTGCCTTGTCGAACAGACATTGATGCTGCAGAAAAGGAAAAACTCAGATATTCCTACGAACCACTGAAAGGTCCTAAGGGCAACAGGACCGACGTACGTCGTGCAAATATACAAGGAGCCTGACCTGGCCTGGGCTGACAAACTCTTAATTTCTAACGAAAAGTATCAAGTTAAACCATCTCGTCCTGGCGGTCGCCTACTTGATGGAATCGCATTCAACGCCCGCCTCGGAAGTCGTGATGATGGGGACATTCGTGCCACGTGACAAAACCACCCAAACATAGCCCTCTCCGTTCGAAGAAGCAGCTCCTCAATGTTGAGTTCCTCGCCCTATCCCGGCGAGTAATTCCCACAAGAGCTCGAAGAAGTCTCATCTTCTCAGCCAGCATTCTCGATCTTATTCGTTTGGCCATTACCTAAATTTCATGACCACAGGTGGGAGCTGGAACAAATACTGAGTTGAAAACCGCTCTGACACCAAGCTCGGCCATCCTGAGCTTGACAGATCTGCCAAGCTGTTTCAAAACGGACCCAGCTTGACCAATCCTACAGGAAGACCCAGCATTATTCCTGCCATCACTCGTGACAAAGACCCCGAGATACTTAAACAGCTCCACCTGTAGAGTCCATTGAACAGGCGTTCTGGAGAAGACCATAACCTCCGATTTGTCCACGTTGACCTTCATCCCAGCATCAGCACATACGGCCACAAACATGGCGAGTGCGCGCTGGAGTTCTGTCTGGGAAGATGTGAGGATAACCAAGTCACCTGCAAAAAGAAAATGACTCACCCTCAACTCTCCCAATGTGAAACATTCCTCGCCTCGGCTGCGCTGCAACATCCAGTCCATGTATACAATGAACAGGAGAGGTGACAAGACGCTCCCTTGGCG
This sequence comes from Eristalis tenax, assembly GCA_905231855.2. Lineage (NCBI taxonomy): Eukaryota > Metazoa > Arthropoda > Insecta > Diptera > Syrphidae > Eristalis > Eristalis tenax. Next base: position 32,833,328 of record HG993126.1, read on the forward strand.
AAGTCAAACGCCCACGGTGAAAGGTGTTGATTTAGCACCGTTCACCCGAACACAGCTGCTACAGCTTGTGTATAGAGACTGAATGGCCCTCAGAAGAGGACCATCAATCCCAGCAGCCCCCTCCAGAGGTTACCTCGACAGGACTCGGTCATATGCCTTTTCCAAATCCACAAACAACTGCAGATGGGCTTGGCATACTCGCAAGCCTTCGCTGAAAGCTGGTCGCTTGTACTTCTACAGGGACGAAGGCAGCACTGTTCATGCCCCATCCTGGACTCGACCATAGCACTAGGGCGCCCTCTCAACACCTTAGCGTAGAATTTCCCCGCGAGACTTAAAAGAGATGTGCCCCTGTAGTTGGAGCACGCCAAGCGCAAACCAGAGCGTGGGAAGCATCGACAATTTTTGCCTTCCTTGATTGAGCAGTTAGTGAACCCTCAGATAGAAGCAAGGATGACGGATCCAAGGACAATAAGGGTGTTTTCCGTTCGAAGTGCCTTCGAATCTTGTTTCGGGGCACCATTGCAAAATAGGACTTCATAGCCCCGCGGTAATCAGGCACTAACAAGCCAGACATAGTTCTGCGGACATTTTTAAGAAAAAACGATAAAAGGCTAAGAAAACCCCGATTTGCATGCAGTGCCTGCGAAGGGACTGTCTGATTACAACACAGTGTCCAGTTGCACAAATGCCATAAAAGCGGAAGAAAAACTTTAAATTAAAAACAAAATTAATAACATGTCAAAAATAAACAAAAAAACCTTGATTTCCATACATTTTCAAACAAAATGTGGAGCTGCCAGACCTATTCCATTGATGGAAGGGTTTTCAAAGCGTCCATTGGCAGAAGGGTCAATCTGATCATCGGTCTGATGTGTGACATGTCAGTTCCGAGCGAGTAATTTGATATCGCAAGCCATCGCTTACTCCAGGAAAAACGCCGTCTCTCAGCACAAACGATTATTTGAAGCTAAATTTAAGCACTTTCAAGAGGATCAGCATCGATTTCCACGAATGGCATGTTTGATTGGTTCTGGAAGAGCATTTAATCTCTGGACTTGACGTGGCACTTCGTGACATAATTCAGTGTCAGCGAGAAAGTCCAGCCAACGAATTCCGATAAAAGTGAAAAAAAAAAATGTCACCGAACAACTGATAAAAAATGTATCGTTTTTAGGCGTTTTTTGCCTGACAGCGTGAGCTCTGGCCTTGAAATAGCAAATGTGTCTTATCTGCCTGCTGTCAGGTGGGTGGTTAGTCGATTTGTTGTATGATCGTTGAACGGGTGTGCTTGGACTTGACATTAGGGGGGAATGTTAAGTCCCCGCACACCCGTTCAACGACTCTTAGTCGCGTCACCCAAGAGTATGTGTCACTTTGACAGATTTGCATTCTCTTGGTCACTTTAAGTGACATTTGTCACTCGCACGACTACCGTGTGTATTCCCGTGGTCACATTTCATGAGAAAGTGCGACCGAATGAGAGAGACTTTGTCGCTTGCATTTTCGTGGGTGACGCCCAACGTTTTAACCCAAATTTTGCTATTGATAGGAATAAGAGTTGACTAACATGTTCACGTTTAGAGTTAAGATACCAATGAATCAACAAGTGGAGTGCCTGGTCGCTTTAATGGAGGATAGTCCCAATCACACAAGCGATTTAAAAATGTTTTTGAACGGAGTTCTTTTTTACAATTGTGGTACAACTAGACTTACAAAACTAAAGGTTAGGGTGTTGGCTCAACAATAGGGGCCCAACTGGTTTACTTTGTTTAATTTTTATTATTACTGTCGGCTTATTGTTTATTTTGTATGTCCTACAATGGCTGGTGCTTACATCGGGTGGTTCAAGTCCGTGTGACCATGGGGTGGTGATGTGTTGGCCGACTTAGCCTCGATGGCAATTGCTGTAGCTGCTCTGATAGAATCCATGCACCTCGTTGTTCGACGTCGTTGGAAATTTCTGCTCGTTTAGCAGATTAATCACGTTGAGGTTGTTTTTCTCAGGTTCCTAGTTTCCTCGTTTGGATGGTTGTTGATGTTTAGAAGCAGCTTTCTGAACAGTGTCAACATGCACTGTTGCAGAGGGATGTTGCGTGCTTGCTCGTAAAGCCTATTGTTGCTGTGGTGCCTTTGACGGCCCCTGTCGAAGGTGAGTCCGGTACATATTCGCAGTATTTTTCTTTCGACAATTGTGAGCTTCGTCATGCTGGTCTTAAAGACCTGTCCCAGATTGGGAAGCCGTACGTTAAGATCGGACGTATAAGCTGCCTGTATGTTGTCCTCTGGCTTAGTCCATTTTACTTCCGCATTAAGGGATGCATTGGAAGCCTGGGTTGGCCTTCTTAGGGGTCATTTTCGCATGACTGTAGAACTTCAACCTTTCCGTGAAGTTAACGCCAAGATACTTCACCTTTTCGATTGTTGATGTTTCTGTACAGTTAGGGAGCGCTACCTTTATGCTTCGACATTTGGCTGTAGATCTGCATCCACCTCGGGATGGGGTCCTTAAGCACATAGGGACCGATTTCCCAGCCTTGATACGAATACTCCATTTGGTATAGTAGTCAAATTTGTTCACTGTTTGGGCTGGCATATGTCAGCGAGTCATCAGCAAATAGACAGTATTTAACTGTGTCAGAAGTCGAAAGTGCCTAACGCGAGTACCCGGCCAATTAGTGGCATACTTCACGGTGGGCCTACCCACAATATCGGAGTCAGATTAAGCGTTGACCACCGCCCTGAGGAAGTAATTACCACCGCAGTAGCAATTTAGTGACGCTTTAGGACGACCACAAACCTTGCTGGGGGCGAGGCCAGTCTAGGTCAGGATGAGGCCTGCACGGCCCCCCTCCCGCCCAAACATCAACCATCTGCAAGTTCATGGAGGTCCGCAGACTAAGTCCTACCTGCCAGTAGATCGAGAGCTCTGGAAGCACATAACTGCAGACTACACTGGGACTTGCGCCAACCTCATATAGCCAGGACTCTGTAAGAGTCGAGTACCCCTTTACTGTGTCAGTTGGATGTGGTTGAACTGCCGCGTAGATGTTGAAAAGCCACGGCCCCAGCTTTGATCCTTGGGCAACCCTCGCCTTGGTGCTCCGCTCTGCTGACTTGCTGACTTCAACCTCGATGGAGAATCTTCTAGAATGCAGAAAGCTATAAATTAGGAGGGTAATCCCACCTGGTTCGGCTTGTAAATGAGTCCCTCAATCCAGACCGTATCGAGGGCCTTTTCTACGTCCAGGAAGCAGGCGGCGGTCATCTCGTTCTTGTTCAGCTCAGCTGGTGGAACTTCATTGGAGGATGTAGCGTTGAATATCCGGAATGATATTAAGAATCCTGAAACACTGGCCGCGTTCCCCTTCTTTGCTATTTTCCACTTGCTAGGAAAGTAGCAAATTTTGATGCAATTGTTCATGATGATTGTGAGAAGTATCATCTCCGTTTGTGGCATTCGCTTTAGGACGAAATTTGAAATTTTGTCAGCCCCGGCTGCTGTCCTCGTTGGGCTTCGTTGAACAATTCCCACAATTTCTTCGGCCGTTGTGAGGTCATCGTTTCCTTGGGTTGTTGCGGATGTCTGTTGTGGATGTAGTCTCAAGTGCATCGACGTAGCTGTTGACTTCTGTGACAAATTCCGGGTCATCTTGCGGTGATGGTTGAAAGTTGCCTTCGAAAAAGGATGAAAAGGCTTCTGCCTTCTCCGCCGGCGTGCTTGCGTCTCCTTCGGCTGTTGTCAGTCTTTGTGGCAGCTTCGTCCTCTTACCGATGATTTGGCTTAAAGAAAACGAAACGCTTGCGTTGTCCTTTTTCGGGGGCTGTCATTGAAATGTAATCCATCACAAACGCGCAACAATATATCCGAGTTCTGAACCAGAGGCATCCAAGACTCATACAAATTATCAAATGCAACCACCGAATTTAAAATTGATCCCACTTGAAGACGCAACTCTTCAGCATATGTTCCCAACTAGTTTGCGAAGAAAATTTGATTGGTTTTTTTGCCACCTCACTCGAATTCGAGAATACAGATTTTGATGTGAGGTGACAGAAAAATGTGAGGCGAGAATTTGTCACCTTGTGTAAGAGATACGTCATGAAAGCAGGGCTTCAATGAGGTGTCCCTCCATTTTAAAGCCTTACAAAGGAATCCCATTCAAACGAGCACCTTTCTTTGTGCGGGAAAACAAAACTACACGATCTTCTGCACAGACACCTTCTCCGCTCTCCCGCAGGCAACTGACAGGTAGTCAAGCCCGCACAGAGTTTCAACACGAGGCTACCTGCTGTGACATAACGCAAGAGGCTGCTTCTGTCTGGCATTCTTTTCATTCTCGACTACCTAATGACCCTGTCCAACTTGATTTCTCAGTCCCATCCCTGCTCACCTTTACCAACGATCAGAGGTGCGTCGAAGAAAACACTCAGTTGGCCGCAGTCATGTGTGCACGACTGCACCTTTATTGTCAATTTCGAAGAAATTTCTTACAAGTACGCATAAGGGAGATAATCCGGGTGGAAATGGCCGCTTGGGACGATATACTTCCCAGTAGGGCTGCTCACTCCCCGTGTGGCAACACGGTTTTGAGCCTCAGCGTGAGCGTTGAAATGCGCAACGCGGGCCTTGGCTACTTCCGGAGTGTACGCCACAGGCTCCGGAATTCCCTCACCCGGTGCAGAAACAGCAACGGAATCATCTTCTTCCAACTGAACTCTGCGGACGGCTTCCAGGTGTTGAGCTCTAGCGGCGGCGACCTCAGGGGTTTCCCGAACAGCCGCAGCTGGGGGAACCTCAACGAGTTCTCCCTCTTCACTAACTTCCGGCATTCTTCCCAATCGCGGCAGGTTAGTTCCAGACACGAGGAATCCATTGTGGTCATCGGCAGTGTAGCTAACCAGCTGGAGCTCTCCATTCGCGTCCACATAAGTGTAGGCTCCACGAACAACTCCGTCGGGTGAGCGTTGTTCCTGACGGGCTTGGTGTCCGTCATTGAATCCAAAGTGATAGCCGCCTTCTTCGCTGAGAGTCTGGAAGTCACTGTTCAAGTGGTCACCAGAGGCACAATTCAGCCCCGTGGCAAGGACCACGAATGCAAGCACTGCCGCGAAAGTCCTCATGACGGTCTTTGGGTGATATTTGTTCGTGCACGCTTGAGATGAAGAAGACAAGTGACTGATGACTTTCAACACATCGCAGGGCATTTTATAGGAAACAATTTGGGAGGTCGTTGGCTTGGTTGGTAATTAGTTGCACTTCTGGGTGCGCGTAGAACGAGAAACGGTTGGCGGTGAACTGGTTTTATGCTCGCACGCCAGATAAACTAGAGGCCGTGCCAACTGCCCGGAGCTGGGCAAGCTAATGATCAGCTATGTGACATTCATGGCAATTGCATTCCCTCCTCTCCAGTTAGTTGTGCCACTTGTCACTTTATGTGACGTTTGAGTGACTAAGTGAATACGAATTCGTCACAGTGACAAGTGACACGCCACTAGAATTAGGCGGCTTGTCAACCAGGAATCTGAGGAGATGGGCTGTGAAAAGGGTGGAATATTCCAAGTATGCCTAGACGAGATGGGAGATGCCAGGCTACTGGAAAAGTGCCCATCAAATTATAAGCTTTTAGTCACACGAGCATTACAGGTCACTCTTCAGAGGGGTTTAATTTTTGCGCAAAAGTCGGCAGACAAGACTTTCCTTGGAAGTCACAGTACAGAGGACTCAGAAGGGATGCTGCAGGGTGCGCCTTTGTCGATAGACGTCGGTGATATTTTACTAGCTGTCCCCAGCTGCGCTTTAAGTGATGTCCTCCTGCACTTGTGGTGTAAACGAGGGCGGTCTCCGTTGCTCAGGAGTAGAAGTCTCTTAGGTGGGTGGTACGAAAGGAAGGTAAGTTTACGAAGAATCCAGAGGTACTGCTTAAACTTCGCCCATCAGAGATTGGGCTCTGTTGATACCCACTTCTCACTGGCACAATGTTTAGTCATAATAATAAGGGAGGCGCAACAGCTCATAGAGGGCCAGGACCTAGCTTCTCAGCAACCACTCGTGTTGTGCATGCTCTGGTTCTCTCACGAGTGGAAGGGACAATTTTGTGCTAACCCCGAACGGCCAAGTTTGAGAAGCTTTTGTCTAGACACTTATTACTCATTGAGCATGGCCTGTGACTCGAAAGAGGTGGAGCTGTGGAAATTTGTTCCGGAATCGAACCCAGGCAGCGAGTTTCAGTTGCGTAGGTCGACGTACATAAACACAACGCCACTGCTGGCACGCTGTTGTATAGATTCCTAAAATCTACCATGGAATGAGTGACGCAAGGACCTCTTCAAATCTTTCTTATAGCACCATTTCTGTAGTGAAAGTATGGGATGAAGTTATGGCAGCACCCTTAGCCATAATGAAGTCCAGAGTGGAATGTGCCGAAGTGTAGAGCTCTCGGAGTGTTAATTGTGCAAGCCACGGATAGAGGAACGAAGACACTGTGGTTAGCCCAATTCATATTTTGATCAATAACAATGCCTACATACCAGTAGCTTCACTGATGGGCCGAAGACAGACGAGGGTGTAGGTGCTGGTGTCTATTCTCAAGACAGGCTATCTGACTGAAGCTCCCTGATCACTGTAGCGTATTCCAGGCAAAAAGGAGGCGCTGTCCTGGCTCGAGAACAACGTAATATCCACCTGTTCGGACAGTCAGGCCGCAATCAAGTCCCTGGACAATGTCATGTTCAGTTCGAAAACATCCCTTAGTTGAAGGCAGTCTCTTAACGAGATGGTGCCGGGACACTGTGACATACTGGGAAATTGCAAAGCCGACGAACTCGCTAGGTGTGGCACATCCTCCACCGAAACAATAGGAGGTGCTCCACCTCCACCGCCGACCATCTACTAAAAATACACACAATCAACATCACTAGTCGTAAATGGCTAGAAGGTACCACTTGAAAATAAGGCCATCGCTTAATATCAAACGATCAATCTGCTTAGACTCAGCAGATCTTTACTCAAGACGCTCACCGGCTTCATAACGGGGCTCTGCACAATTGGCACTCATGCCCGTAGGTTGGGGGTCCCCCATACTGACTTCTGCAGAAGCTGCATGGATGAAGAGGAGGTTGAAACTATAGATCACCTACTCTGCTCATGTAGCGCGCTGGCAGGTCGTAGATACTTAGACCTAGTCGCCTCCTACTTCAACAACCTCAATGAGCCAAAAAGCATCAGTATTAGCCAGCTAAACCGCTTTGTCACAAGCACCAACTGCTTTCAATCCGCGTGGTATCACAACGGGCCTACTTTGGCCGAAGTGTGACTGCCTTCCGCAGGCAGCCACTATAACCTAACCTAACCTACATGTTGCTATCAATTTTGAAGCAGCTAGGGTCACATGCAGCGCCTTCATCAGACACAAGCTAAGTGGAAACAATGGAGCAAGTGCACTTTGACGTTTCTTAACGAGCACAATTAGCGATCTGATGGAAGATGAAATCGATGTCAGGTAAATCCTGCTGAGAAAGTATAAGTTTCGCTTTAGTGCTTTAGTGCGTAGCCAGCAGCACAGTAGATGCACATCACAGTTAATGTTGAGCACAAGCATCGCACACCTCAATACCATGATCATCAGCAAAGGGCGTACCTCTACCTACAAAAGGCTGAAAAAACAAGGAATTGGTCTAGATTAGAAAAAGAACTGGGCCTAAAACAGACCCCTGAGGTACCCCAGACTAGTGGAACAGCCCTCCAACCTTGACCCTTTGCCTTCAATTCTTCAGGTAGGAAGCTAGCCATCTATGAATAGGTCTCCGAAAACTAGCCCGATACATTTTGCTCAACGAAATGCTATGATTCGCCACCTCAAATTCCTTGGTTATGTCCACAAGCAGGTCAGCACACGTTTTTTCCGAATCCAGGCCTTTATTGATTAAAGAGCAGAAAGCCATAAGCAGTGGCAGGTGGGGTAGGGTAGGGAAGGGGGCTGCTAGTGAACTCACCAGCACACTTAGAGTATATTGGTGAATTGTGATACACATGGCGGACTAGTACCACCGATCGACCACTCCAGTGACAATGCAGCTAATTTTATCCCGGACCAGGACCGGACCAGGTAAAGACGTTGCTTCACTGGGATCGAACCGGGGACCCCACTAACCAAGAGCAGGCAATTCACTCACTACTAACTGCGCCATCCAGCCGTCTATAAGCAGTGGAAAGTCCTTACCCGAGGCCATATAATGCGCAGACAGTTGGTTCAGCAAGGATTCTTCTGTATTTGATCTCGTTCTCCATGAAGGACTGAAGGTGATCGCAAAGATAGGCGTAGTCCCTTCACGTCATCGAAGCCGTAGCCGATGTTGGTCGTCCATTCTGGGTTTTGGCATCCGTTGTAACCGCATCCGTTTCAATGACGGCAAGTGCCCTTAAAGTCAATGTCATCCGCGTATGCGGACTTACGGGAGATCCATAAAATCCATAGAGAGCGCCCAGAAAGTTCTTCAAGACCACCTCAAATATAGCAAATCTCAATAAAAAAAAAAGCTCGTCGCGACACCAGATACACAGCCTTACGGACGGACTTAACGAGAGTGTGGTCAGGAGGAATGCACAGGCAGTGAGTGACAAGACCTTGGGATCAGGTCAAAAGTTAAGAGTGCTTGGCAGCCTTTCCAAGAATCCTAGCCATTTCGCATGTGAGCCCTCAAAAGACAATGATGATTCAAACCACGGGTGCGAACTCCGAAGCACCGGACTTGTGATCAGGGTCGTGACTTTACTGCTACAACATTCACTCGACACCGATGGGCTGCGTTTTCCGATTCCAAATACGATGGGCGGGTGGCCGTTCGTGCCAACGGTGTGCCGAATTGTGGAAGACAAGTGACCATGAGAAGTCGGAAATAATCGTGATCAGGACGCCGTTGCATCGACGGACTCTAAAAAGAATTGGCGAGAGTTTCAGTTGTTGGACAGCAAGGAGTAACAACTGACGTGTAGTCAGATACCTGGATCTGACTAGATTTTAACAAACATGTGGATACTGCTCTGCCCGATGGGCTTTCGGTCTCCAAAGAGACTGTTTCGCAACAGCCAACGCGATGTGAAGGTAATCTGCTGCATGGCCCTTATTCGGCCGATGTCGTGTGGTGCAACGTGGGAGCTAGCTTGGTGGAAAATATTTGGGAGCTTGAGAGGGCTTGTCTTGGGCCTGTCTTCGCCTTTACAGAACACGTGATCGCCCCGGAAGCATTAGTTTATTTCGAACAGACGGGTCTGATTCGGGATAAATTGGCAATTACGGCAATCTTCCACATTGCTCAGACAAGCGCGGATACGATACGATACAGCCGAGGCGTAGCACTAAGCACAGAGGAGCTTCTCCGATGCAGCAGATCGGGATCCACCTGACTACTGCCGAGGCGTAGCGCTGAGCACTGTAAAGCTTCTTCGATTCAACAGATCGGGATCCAGCCGACTACAGCCGAGGCGTAGCGCTGAGCACAGAGGAGCTTCTCCGATTCATCAGATCGTAGATCGGGATCCAGCCGAGTGGTTAAAGATGTGAGTAGGCACCGCCAGACGTACTGGTTGAGCTTGGCACAAGTCGGCTAGAGTCCAATGCAAAAACTCCCGTGAACCGGAATTCAAACCGATGCATGCTGTGTAGCTTGTGTAGCAGAACGAAATAAAGCTATTCGCTCTAAGTTTGGAATAGTTTTGTTGGACAAACTTTTTGTTCAAATGTGTGTGCCCAAAATGGACCCGTGGGCATTTAAGGGTTAAACTGAAAAGTCGGACTCATCCGACAACCAGCGAAGGTATTCAGCGATACCACACGTATTTTCGACAAAAGAGATCACCCATAAATTGTGCACTGGAAGCTATTCTGTTGAGCATGAGACCGAATACGAAATGCCAGAACTGAGATTCACCGCTCTGTCACAGAGAATGACTGCTTTGTGGGTCATAAGAGTACACTTCAGTCCCACAATTGAGAACTTCAATTGAAAGCTTCTGCGAATGGTTCAGTGAATCAATGCGTTGAACGGAGTGTACACCAATGAGCGTGTTGCTGATTGTGGCTGGTTCAGATCAACCACGCGGTGTTGAAGCCCTTCGAACAACTTTAGTCTATCGCCGACCAGTTTCGACGTTGAAATCCTTCGACCAACTTTAGTCTATCGCCGAACAGTTTCAACGCGGCATGAATATTGCCATGCTCCACCTTGAAATGGGAGTGGTTACTGGGAATTCATGTTCGTCCACAGACCACTCCAACAGGGCTCCATTGACCGCTTTCTCGAATTCCTTACTAATGGTCGAAGGAATTACAACGCGTTTGCCTTGTTGAAGGGGCTAATGTAAGGTCACGAGAGAATTACAACGCTTTTGCTTTGTCGAAGGGGCTGATGTAAGGTCGCTTGGTCCAGAATCGTTTTCGGAGGCGGATGTCGGAGCACGATGGTTAAGAGCGCATGGATTTGCTTGGCTTCCTTAACATTTTCGGAGCTCCTGATCTTCATGAATGAAGTGTGAGTGTGAACAAGTGCATCATATTATCGAAGCAACCAATGTTCTTAAGCCAGGCCAGAATCATTTCGATGGTGCGTGGTGAATACTTGACAAGTTTCTATTCTTCGTTCGAGGAAATACAACTACTCTGTATACACCGCACCCCACTTTCTCCTGCAGATCACATGCTCCCTCATGCGCATTATAGTTGGGCCCTAACCCGGAGTCAACATGAGTTCATTGCTGGGCATCGGAAATTCATCATTCCTCGTCATTTTTGCGCAGAATTGGAGAAAGCAATTTCACATCCAGCCTACCCTCGGGTTCTGCCCAATTACGTGTCATTGGCATACGAGAAGGAGAGCGCCTCACAGCAGAAGATTGAGGAAAAATTGAGTTACGCCAAATCAACATTAAATTACGCTGAATGTCAAAATCAGCAACGTCCTCTCAACGTTAAGGTGACCTTGCACATGCCCCAAGTAAATTCGATTACAAAGGAGCTGCCTCCATACATTCCCCGCCTTGAGCTGGTCCAGTGGAAGTCTGTGTTCACTGGCGGGCGGTACGGGCCAATGGTCGGTGACTTTTTCATTTGAACTCCAGAAACTGAATGGTTGAGAAGTCAAAGAACGCGAAATTCTTCATCCTCTGCGACTGCTTAATGTATTCATTTTTCTGCGAATGGTTGAGGGTACTTTTGGTTTTGATCGGCTCCTCCCCCATGCACATGCCTGGCACTTGTCTGGTGTCTAGTCGAAGATGCACCCGTTTGGGCAAAACTTGCAGCTGCCCGGAGGCCGACCGAACAGGTGTAGGAAAGCTCCCCCGCTCATTGGGAGCCTCATTCCCTTTCGTATATCTTCCACTAGGGGGGATGGAGTGAGAATCACGGGCGCGTCCTCTACCCGCATGGGCGTTTCGTCGCCATTTCCATTTCGTCAACTGGCCCACGATACTTAAACGTGAACGCAGCCACAAGGATCATGACCTCTCACCTTCGCCCACACTCAGACATCAATGAGTTCGTGCAACACACACCCTCGAAGTGCTTTGGGGGTGGGGGCACTTGCAAATCCATCACTCCAATGGAAATGCGAAAACTTACTCGTCGTGACCGAGAATGAAACAAATCCTTATTCATGAGCAAATCTTATTTCGGATTAATCACATTCTTGGCTCGCGACGGGAGCTCCTGTTCAGCGGTAAGCAGCAGGTCCGCCGGCTGGCACTGGCAACGAGCATCGACTGCTAGCAGGTAATCAATCTGTAAATTTGGAGGGATTAAGGTTAAATTTGTTTATGCTCCCGCGGGTGTATGGGACTCGTGAAAGTTTCGCAACAGAATCCGATTTGAGTTGAAAAAGATTACGCCAGCAGCCGTGATGGCATGGGTTCGGGAGGGAGACACAGTCCTTGGGAAGTTATTTTTCGGCAAATCATTGTGGGCCAAAGTTTCTGTTCATTGTCGGCGGGGAAAAGTTTTGTTGACGCCCGCACTCAGGCAATCAATGTCTCATCGTTTTGACGCGTGGGTGGGTGGGTTGACGATGGTTATTGACAGCCACTCAAACCCGGCGCGGGGGAGGGTAGCTGGCCTGAAGCCCACTGTCGAGATCAATTTCGGATATTTCCTCTTCGTTGCAAACGATGAAATGATGAACTGATTGATGGCGTGACTTGAGATGAGGGTTGTTCCTTGCACAAGTCAGGAATCGGTGATGGCGAGGATCTTGGACTGTGTTCGGTTCTAGGAAGTGAAGAGAAGTGACCCTTTCGTCTGAAATTGGCTGCGGGTGTGGTGAGGGAATTCGTTTCTCGGAAAGACTCCAGCATTGGGAGGGATACTCTGTCTGGGACAACCTGATGGCAATGAAATGGAACATCATGTCAAAGGTGTGAGGGTTGAGTGAAAACTGACAATGGCTTTTGTAAGATGAGGCAACTAGTCGGACTTCAGGAGGAGGGGATGCTCTCACTCCACGTTCATCAAAATCTGTGTAGTTTCGGGGTGTTTGTCGACAGTGACAGGGCAGCGGATAGTAATTCCCCGTGATTGATGTTTAACTGAATAACTAAGGTACTTCGCATAATTTTAAACAGGCTGCTAGACTTAGTCGTTTGGAGAGGTCGCCAGGCATTGGATGCCCGACCAGCTGGTGGTCACATGCGTCGACTTGGCAGATATGCTTACAGAGCTCAATGGAATCGATATCAAATCCAATAAGTAGCACACAAGGATCAGTTACTGGCGGCTAAATATTTATATCGGTTTGCAATGGCTGTCTCTTAAACCGCAGACACCTAAAACAACCACAGTCGTGATCCAGTATAACGAATGATCGATATAACGTACATTTTCTTCAAGTGCATTAGAGTCTCTATGTAACGTACGAAAGAAAGATTGGACACTCGTGGTAACGAATGCAGCAGAAAAGGACACACTTACGAGGGTGCATTGTAGTAAAAGTTATCGGTCGCGTTCTATGTTGTGCGTGAAGCTTGGTAAAAATCCAAGACCGAATGAACGCATGTTTATCCCTTTTAATTATCACAAAGATCTAAGAAAAAGTAATTGAATTATGTTAACAAAGAATGCAATACAAGACAGTAGTGAACAATCCAACATAATGAACACACAATGTTTTATAGAGGAGACACAAAAAAGCTCGCAGTAGTGAACGCATGTCTTTTTATTTTCCTGGAACATATTAGCGCAAAAGCACTTCTAAAACTAGTTAGAGCTACGCATAAGTATATATACGTTTACATCTTCTCATTAGTCAGCTGTACAATGCTGCTGAAACAGGTCTATATTAGAAGCTTCATCCGGAAAGACATAGGTATCATCCAGGGCAAAATATGCTCAACAAAAACAACGGATCACATTTTTAGCGTGTGATAATGCGATGGGCTACCATAGAGTGAAATCACTTGTCATGTGAAAATCACAAAGCAACGAGATCCTTTAAAAATAAGTCCTTGTCTGTTACAGGCCCGGATGTCCACAGAATATTTCAAAGAACTACTTCCATGCCCTTTTTGGTTCCAAAAGTAAATCGTTTTCTTGGCCGAGTTTGACTCAAGTCGTTCCTCCAGAAAGTGAGCTTGCTTGAATTTGCTGCTTCTCGAAAGGGTAGGTGCTTTTCAACATTTATTTAATCGACCATCAAAATTACGTTTTTTATTCAACACCAGTTTTTAACTTGGCAGCAGCCTGGAAGAAATTATAAACTTCAGTCATTTGCGAAATACATACGAAAGCTACATTTATCTTCAGATATTGAAGACAAAAATTAAGGCAAATACGAAGGCGAAAAAGATCAACAACTGTAGGCACACAGACTATCCGATTTGTTGAGTGCCTTCTAGAGATGCTGTCCAACTATTTGAGGAAGCACTGGGCAACTAATGTGCAATATACGCCTGTTAGTGCCCTTAAAAGGTTTCAAGACAGAACGATATTAATTGACGTAAGTTCAAAGAAAACGGAAACGAAAGGGACTAACTATTTTAGCCCACCTTAAGTTTGTTGTAGTTTTGTTTCTTAAGTCGGATGTGTAGCAATTGCTAAAAAAAAGGATTTTTTTAAAAATATTGTCTTATTTTTATAAAAAATTTATTTATATTCTATTTTTGATGAATTGTACGTAAAAGCATTTTAATACACATTTTGATGCAATTTGCTTCAAGGAGTCCAAGCTCGTTACAGCTCGGTTACAGCTCGGTTTTTATTAGTTCACTATATCGAGCGTCTACTGTATATGGAAACCGTCAAGCAGCAGTGAATCATCAACCATTGTGTCTGACTGTTTTACGAACAATGAAATGTTTTAAATTACAGTGCTAAGTATGAATCGGAATCGGAACAAGAAGAACGATTTTACATGTTTGAAAGTTCTGGTGCAGGGTTAAAACATTTGTGCAGGGCGACAAACGTTTTTATTTAACACATCCTACATAGACTGGATATTACGTATTTTTCGATTTAACAACACACTCCAGGACATTATACCATTCGTTTAACTGGACCACTACTGTAAATGTAACAGAAAAGCCACTTTACTAGACATGTATCTACAAATTGGAAATTGATGGCTGGAAAGACGACAGCTGAAAATTATCGAAGACCTTTGAACGATGCAACTGTTCTGGACAAGGAACGGGAGAGAAAATTGCTTCAAGCATTAGGTATCATAATTTGAAAAGGTAAAGTAAAAGCTCGTTAATTGGGAATCGGTGTGGCAAGGTCAGACCGATTAAAAGAATTTTCCGAATTAATGAGATTTCATTTGTCAGCACTTAACCGCGTTCCTATTGATGACGTTTTAGGCATGAACTTACAAGGACAAATTATTTTAGTAACACAAAAGTCTTCTAATTGTATTTATGATTTTCCACGGATTCCCCCAATAGACAAATTGGGTCTTAGGTGCTGTGAAAAAACCAAGGGAACACTCCGAGTGACTCCGAAAACACACGAGTCAAGTATTTTGTTAAGGACGCACTCAATTTGGCGTGAATAATAAATGTCCCCAAATTATGTTCTTTCTCTCAAGGTGACGTTTCAAAAACTAGAGTAAGGGAGGGTGCAAAGGTGCGTAAAGTATAGACAATAACGTTTTGAAAACAAAAATCAAATACCTAAATAAACGACGTTTCGGGGACACAGGGCAAATTTCAAGAACCTCTATAGATTCAAGTTTCATAACATGGACTGCTGGAACCTGTGGTGGTGCAGTTCTGTGAGAAGATGAAAATATTACTTCGATACATTGGTGACCTGGGATAAAAAGTTGGAGTTGGTGGGGACATTCATGAATGCACAATTTGGCAAGTTGTGCTTATGGATGAATTTTTCATCAAAGCAACTTGTCTGGTTTTTGCATATATACAATGAAAAAGAAAGATGACAAGATGCACCCTTGGCGAAATCCAAAGACCACGGCCCTCAGAAGAGAACACTCCAGAGTTTACCTCGATGCATTCAGTCATATCCAAATCTGCACAACAACTGTAGATGGGTTTGGCATACTCCCAAGCCTTCTCAAATACCATTCTTGGAGTGAAAAGCAGATCGGTTGTACTTCTACCGGGACGAAGGCCGCACTGTTCATCCCCCATCCTGGGTTCGACTATAGCTCTAGAACGCGCTCCCAGGACCTAGACTTTCCCGGGGAGACTTAAAAGAGATATGCCCGTGTAGATGGATCAATCTCTTTTGTGCCCCTTCTTGAAAAGTGGGACAATCACCCCAGTTTGCCAATCGCCAGGTGTCTCACCACATTCCCTGGCCACTTTAATGACACGAGGGAGCCATAAAACTCCCTCTATACCCATTGCCATAGGTAGTTCTGGCCTGATCGGATTTGCCAACTTTTGCCTATTCAATCACCAAAATGACTTTCTGCGCCGTTAGACTGTTCTCCGCTCAAGAACACTCAAGACTGAAGATCTGCCATACTCTGTGAACTGTTCGGGATTAAGTTCCTCCGAAAAGTGCTCGCTCTATCTGCGTGAGATGTCCACCTCATTGGAAAGCAACCCACCATCTTTGGATTTGACTGCTTCGATGATGTTTCGATAAATTTCCTTCCTCTGAGTCGGCGAATGGTTTGCCAGAACACCTTTTTCACAGATCTATTGTGGATCTATGGCAAGAACGGATAAAATTTTAGATATTTTATGAAATCGTCTTCTTCCATTCCAGATTTCTGTTTAAAAGTTTTCCTCTTCCGAAACAGCATTCTTTAAATTCTAACTTTTTCTGAAGTCACCTCCTATGCACACTCAACTTCTACAAGGGATCTCGCAGTGGATTCCATCTTTTATCACACCAAAATGGAGATAACAGCCAGTTGTCAAAAATGTGACTGGAGGAGTTTTGATGAATTAAGCGAAATCGATTTTTATTCGCATCAGCTGGAGTGTTCCCTTCAAAATGCTGAAGAAAGCCTCACGCTAAATTTTTATTCACATTCCACCCATTCATGATTTTATATCCGACTTCTACATATTTCGTTCATTGCGTTATTTAATGTTTGCTTATTTAATTAAATTTTTCTTATAAAATCAAATTTTAATTAAAAATCAAATCATTACTTAAAAAGTTAAATTTTTACTTAAAAAATTCAATTTTACTTAAAAATATAATTTTTTTTAAATTTATAAAAAACAAATTTAAACAATTTAAAAATACATGTTTATAAAAAACAAATTTTACATAGAAATCAAATTTTTACTAAAAGAATCAAATTTTTGCTTAAAAATTAAATTTTTACTTAAAAAATCAAATTTTACTAAACAAATCAAATTTTTAGTTAGAAAATCAAATTTTACTTAAAAATCTAATTTTAACTTAAAAGATCAAATTTTACTTAAAAATCAAATTTTTACTCAAAAATTAAATTTTATTCAAAAGCTCATTTATTCGGAAGTATTTAACGCGGTTTTACGATCCGAATTTTGCTTAAATTTTCTGTGCCTAGAATTTTTGGACTATCCTCATGTATTTCCCTGTTTTAAGTTCATTACTCATCGCTGCAAGAAACTACATTAATAATTTTTTTCTTCTCTTTGAGTCTCGAGGATTAATCTGCTGCCATTCAAAGAAATGGAAATGGGGAAAAACCACTCACATTCCATGGACCTCCTCTAAATGCTTAATTATGTCGTCGTTTCGACCACAAACTGCAATGTCAACTGTCCAAATTGAAACATTCGACATGGTTCCCCAAATCTCGCAATCACATATTCAGCTTAAATTATCTAATTATTCTTCTAATCTCCGCCTCGTCATATCGACTCAATGAGAACTGATGAGCCTTTGGTGGTACGTCACACAGCCAGATAAGAACCATCGCCCGCCAGAGATAGCACACAATGTCTATTCCGTCAAACGTACAAATTTATCTGATCACGACCGCATGAACTGATTCTAATTAGAGCAACCTGCCTTCGGTCGATCGGACAGAAGCGCATACCGCCCAATTGGCGTCCATGTGGAATTTAATTCTTTTGAATCCACTAATCGAATTAATTACGAAGAAAACGAAAGAAAGGGAGGAACAAAAAAAAAAATAAGCTCTCAGCAGTCGCCGATCCAATTAGAGGAGGTGAATCAATTTTTTCAAACAATTGACCCTGCATACCAAGACCGCTCTCTATTGTTGTCGACCCCTCCCCACAATTGCGGGGGAGGGGGCAGACAGCCGTGACAGCCGATCGCACCAAGATAAGAGCAAGAACGGGAACTGGAAATGCACTGCGAACGCGCTTCTCGCTACCCACTTGGTAATTCGTTCAACCCCTGGTCCGATGGCGCGGTCAATTGGGTGGGCGACGGCAATGACGAATCGCCATCTGGGAGTGAATTAATTGGCAGGTCTTACCTCATAATTGAGATTTAATTAAGTGCGCTGTAAGATTGCATCATTCTGCCGAACGAACGATAAACAGCAGCGAGAGCCGATCATTGCCAAATTAAGTGGAAATGGGGGAAGCTACAGCCACCGATGGGTGCAGCTGTGTGCGAATTGAGTGCGATTGTAAAAATTGATTTTGAAATGTTTGAAACAGAAATTTTAGCCAGAATTGTATGAATTCAGGATTGTTTTTTGACTGCTCATTGACAATGCTCATTCTGAGACTATAGACACCAAAGAAAAGGAAACTGGTGGTGGTTGTAGAAAAGACATGCCATTGAATAGGAGCAACACACATCACATGCAACAAAACTGTTTCGAACCAGCGTCGCTGATGGTAATTGTCTTCTTTCTTAGGGCGCAGCACACACCAACTGCAACGAACCCCAAAAACCAAAGCCGTACAGAACAACTCGTTTCATTGACGTTACCTCAAAAAAAAAACAGAAATTTTGATTCCGAATTAAAAATCGATATTCTTTTAAACTGCTGTTGACTGAACTATTAAGACTCATTCTGTCGCTTACAACTGTCTTAAGAATAATAATAAATATTTTTACCAGCTGCCCTAGTGGCTAGAGCACAAATTAAGCGAGGACATGTAGACACATCCGATGACGTAAATATTCGGGACGATCCGTTGGAACACAGTTTTCATCCGACTTCTTTTCCAAATAATCACTCATGTTTACTTATCAGCTGCTAATCCATTTGTGTTGTCTATCGGGATGTCCATCGACTCAAAATAGCTGACATTTGTATCAACGGTCACTTGAGCCGTTGATTCTTGGAGTTCAATTTATCCGAAAGCTCAGGGAAATACCTCACTACAAGGACAAGGATTTAAAACTTAATTCGTTGCCCATCTGAAGCGTTGACTTTTTCCCATCTTTATGGCAATTTGCGGATCCCATCCCAAAAGAACAGCATCGGCTTGGCAGCCAAGAATGAATCAAGCCAATTTTTGATATTCTGCTCTCATGTGAACTGTATTTCAGGCGAGGGCGTTTTGCATCGACCGGAACAAATGGTAGTCAGAAGGGGCAAGGTCTGGGCTATAAGGCGGGTGGGGTAAAACTTCCCATCATTTGTCCGTTGTCATGACGGAAAATGATTGCCTCGTGTCTGGTCGCATATTCCGGCCGTTTTTCGGCTACTGCTCTCTTCAAACGGATTAATTGTGTTCGGTAGCGTTGTCCATTGAGCAGCTCCTAATACAGCACACCCTTCTGATCCCACCAAATACAGTGCATTACCTTCGCGCCACGGTTATTCGGCTTTGCCGTTGATTTGGCTGGTTTGACTTTCGGCAGCAGTTTTCTTCATACTAAAGTATTGAAGAAGAACTCCCCGCGAAAACACTTTTTCACTCACAAAGTTCGACAAGTTCGCTTCAAATGAATGACATACTGAAATGACGTACAATGGCAGTAGCTTTCCAGCGCATGTTCCAATGGAATAATACAAGTTACGCCATCTCTTAGCAAACCACACGAATTAAGTTATAGACCCAATACATCAATAATGACGAAAACGTTTGTTTCTTCGAAATTGAGCCCCAAAAGAACTGTGTTTGTTGTTTGTACAGCTTTTGTTTTCCCGCATTTCAAACCAATCGCTCTGTCTTAATCTATAGCGATAGATTGAATAAAAAATAACTTCGAAGATTAAGTTCCAAGAGAAACATAATTATCTTCAACTCAGAGATTTTATTTTGCTTAATTGGATATATTTTTGAGGGCAGTATTGTCAAGCTGAGGGGAGTACGATAGTACCCCGAAACAGGAGAGTAGTATGAATCAGAAATGAAGTATTTTACAGATGGCCAACTTCACAGCTGATTGCGATGGATGGGACCTTCGTGATTGCCCCTAGTCCATCGACGAATTTTTGACAGTTATTCACGAAATAAAGTAAATGTCGTTCTGTGATTGGTCAACTTGGCTTTACATGGTTCAGAAATGGTTGTCAACAATTTTAAGGGGCAAGAGAGGTAAAAGTTGGGCGCCTCTATCATACTCCATTTCTGGTATGAATACTCCCTTAGCAGTAATTCCGGCAGCCCTGCTTTGAACCCATTCGATTGTGACGTAAGCGTCGTGAACAGCGGAAGGAAAAAAATGCAGCCCCACAGAATGGATGGAGCCTCCCTACTAACATTGGTCTGTGGTGCTTTGTATGACGACGTATTGAACCTCCAACCTCCAATTCATTCAAGCAACAAAAATGAAGACGAAGCGGAATCAATTCCCGACGTCGTATTATCGGCACTGGCTGTCATTAACATTGTTCCTGGCCAAGCACGCTGGCAGTTATTAATACAAAAAATAGCACTGATTTACTTACTAAATAATGCGTGTGTGCTGTGTACTTCTTTCGTTTTCGTCAACGACATGGATCACATTTTGGGAGAAAATACATGCAAACGACAGACGAAGTGGCGTTTATTTTGCAACTTGTTGGCTGTCGCAGCTTTAGCATATTTCATCATTCACTGGTCGCCTGACAAAACCACGCACGGGAGATCTCCAGGCAACTCGATCCTCCGCCATCGACTCACCTCATCAGGAGGTATGACCAAGCGTAACCAAGCGAGTTTTTGTACTTGCTCCAACCACCTCGTCCTGGATCTGCCAAGCGGTAGCCTACTTGATGGAATCTCATTCAAAGCCCGCCTCGAAAGTCGTGAAGATGGGGACATTCGTGCCACGTGACCAAACCAACCCTCTCCGTTCGAAGGAACAGCTGATCATTTTTGAGTTCCCGCGCACTGCCGTGTTTCTCACCCTACACCCTACCCGCGCGAAGAAATCTTATCTCAGGAGCTTGTATTCGCGATTCTAAATTATTGAAAACTTATTTTATAATGATTTGCTACGTGTTGGAGCCTCAAGAAGATGACCAACTCAACTTCTTTAATTCAATGATTCCCAATTAAGCACATCTGCTCCGAAATTACCGTGACATACTTTTAGGCGCTTCTGTTTAAAATA
This sequence comes from Eristalis tenax, assembly GCA_905231855.2. Lineage (NCBI taxonomy): Eukaryota > Metazoa > Arthropoda > Insecta > Diptera > Syrphidae > Eristalis > Eristalis tenax. The sequence goes on from HG993126.1 coordinate 32,854,255, forward strand.
AACCGAAATCACTTCATGAGTTACTCGGCACAAGGATAGCTGATCGCTTCATTTCATTACCACATCGGGAGGAAGAAAAAATGTTTGCCTACCTCACCCTACGCCCATCACCCACCCCCCACAACATCTCGCTCGGCAACCCATCAAATTAACTTGTGTTAGGTTAAAGTGGCTGAGACACACTTAGGCCAAGCATGCACCCATTGTGTCCAACTTGTAGTTGCAGGAAACAGGAAGCTTGTGCCCTGCTCAGAATGGAGGTTCATGCCATCTTTTGCGGGCAAATACCCCACTGTGCAGCGCCTTGTCGACAACCTCTTGGGAATGTATGCAACCTCGCCACCACACCCGTAGTTAGAGACGCCGGTATATGTTTTCCTGTGAAAGGTGATTCCGCAAATGAAAATAAATCTCAGTTACTTCACACCAGTCTACTGAGTTTATTCGAATTTTCGTTCGTGTCGTTCCATGTTTCAAAGGCGATTTATGCAGTCACTTGGTCTATGATTAAATATCGATTGCCTCCTTCTGTTCCCAGCGTCTCCCCAGCCCTAGTAACCACTGTCGAAGCGGCAACGAATACATATTATTCACGGAACTCCTCCTATTTACCGACATGAGGGGTTAAGGCTGTGTGCTGTCATCTTGTGCGTAAATTCATTCTCAGCGCAAGGCTTTTAGTATCCACTCCCTCCAACGAACTCCCTCAAATCACGTTCATCTTTCCGGGTGGGGTATTATATTTTTTACAACTCCAGTGCCTGCAGATTTTACAGCATAAACAAAGAGCACATCGTAAACTCTGCTTCCCCATCAAATTTCCAGTCAAGTCAACGAACTCAGTTCATTACCATCCTAGGCGTCGCATTGTCTCGGCAAGCCAGGTTGGGTAAGTGTTGCGAGTAGAGATTCATTGGAGGCGAATCTTCTCGGATTAGTGCTTTTAAATTGGGCTTGTAAATTCGCGCACTCGACACAATGAATTTCAATACCCGCTGTGTCCCGAGAAATCGACTGCGTGTTAAATTTCAGTCACAACGGGCGGGCGTCCGCTTGTGGACGCTGCACCAAAATCTGCGTAATGCCGAATTACCAGCGGTAATCACGTTCTTATGCTGCTCATTCAAAATGAGTCCTTTGGCCAGGCTGGCGACTGGGGACTTCAGCCTGTTCACGTATTCATTGAATTCTTTTGTCTCCACCCTTTAATGGCCGGTTAGTCGGTGGCAATGTTAAAGTCGCTTACACCTGGCTTCCGGGAACCGACCCCTGACTTTAAATCCTCTTAAACCCTTCTCCATTCAGCCGGCCAACCGCAAACGACGCTTCGATGCGTCCTTCAAGGTGAACGACGCTCCTTTTCACCCGATCATTATTTATTTAGGACCCCATGGCTGGTGATTAATACGTTCTTCTGGGCGAGCTTCTGTCGACGGCGTGCTTGGGGTCAAAGGTGACTTGTTGGCCATTTTCCATACTTGAAATCGAATTAGACCCGAAAATTCTCTTGGGTGCTCTTTAATCCGCAAAATAAACCGCCCGTTGGTCTGATCCTTTTATTAGGCAGTTAAGGACTTCGTGGAACACTTGTAACGACTGCACGTCTGCTTCGCTGGAAGGTCAAACCACTCAGTCCGATGGATTTCTTTGTTGTTCCATCCCAATGAATACGAAACTGTCCGACTGGCATTCTTATTCGGTGTGTACCGTTCGGGGTGGTTTCCAAACACAAAGCACTGCGATTCCACTGCAGCTTGACACCTTTTAGTGGGATGTCGTGTGTCTGTCTGATGGTCTGCATCGAATTTTGCGTGCGCATCGTGTACTTTTCAGTTCCTTTGTGTTTCACATGGAAAGTTCTGCACATTAGTTGGGGGCGCAAACGTTTCGAGTTCAGTCATCGGCAGCTAACTAGAGCTTGAAACCCAGATTCAGGATGGGGCTGGGACTTCCTGTGCACTGCTGTAAGGGATTCATTGACTACGGAGTTGAAATGTGATGGACAGCGTTCCAAAAACCGAAGCAGATTGCATTCCCTTACCTTCCTCCGTTCGATATGCATTCGTGCGACAAGTGCGAGGCTGCACAGCGGTTGTATTTAAGACACTTCATTTGTGGGCGGACTGCAACTCAGATTCCGATCCGAAATCCCTGCCCGTCAATCTTTCTTCACGGAGGACCTCTCAACCACGACACCCTACATCGGCTGCAGAAGAAAACAAGTTCATCCGCGTGATTTTTCCGATCGAAGAGGAAATGGGAATATGAGTCCATAACAGAGACCAGACCGATTGGCGCCTTGGCTCAAGAGCAGTGGGGGACGTGGGAAGTACGAGTACATCGTAATTTGTCTTCCCAGTCTGGCTGGGTTATAATCTGCTTGTGAACTTCCCGGAACTGCCATATTTTAATATTCGCTTGAAGTGGTTACTTACACCATTCCAGGGAACTGCTAAGCCGATGAACTCACTAGATGTGATGCGGGCTCATGGATAAACCTCACTTATCCACTTATCGCAGATGGTCTGAATACCAAACTCATTTCACTCCGAATCCAATTTAGGCGTACACTCGACTCGAACTTAATCATTTAGGCAGAATGGGCAGACGCCATCTATCACAGCAGCTGGCAAAGCAACCTCTGACAATACGAGGTCTGCCAATACACCCGGGAAAATGCACTGTTTGGAGAGGTTCCCTTGAAGTGCATTCTTTTTCAAAGACGGCCATGAGAACAGCGCTGCCGTCAATGGCGCGCGGTCCCGTGCAACGCCTTACTTCCACGTGCTTAACCTCGGTCGTCAAGGCGACAGTCCGAGGTGGACATGGGCCTAGCTCCTTCAGCAGCCACTCGTGTTTGGCTTGCTCTTGCCAAGGGTACATGCTGTTACCACAATTGTTTCTGGTGGTTATTAGTACAATTATAACATAGATGGCGCTACAGTCCGAGGTGGACATGGTCCTAGCTTCTACAACAACCGCACGAGTGGTGCTCTTGTGCTTGCTCTTGTCCAGTGGTCGTCAGGGGTACATGCTGTCACTACAATTGTTCCTGGTGGTTATCCGTATAATTGTAATATAGATGGCGCTACAGTCCGAGGTGGACATGGGCCTAGCTTCTACAGAAGCCACTCGTGTTTCTTCCTTCTTGAGTGGAAGGGACCTGTGCCGACTCCGAACGGCAAAGTTAGAGAGGCTTTTTCTCAAGTCTCACAAGTCTACTCCAACTTGACAGAGGTGTAGGCTTGATTTATGAAATTTCGCTCGAATCAGGGATTGAATCCAGAAACCCCGGCCGCTACACCACGGCACCCGTCATTTGCACTGCAGTGCAGAAAATATACCAGTCGCTGATCCAACTCTTTGGCCTAGTTTAATATTTCACATCAGTTGGTACACGCTTATGAATTCCAACTCCCTTGAGAATCGCAGCCAGCTGAACACGGAATGCGTAGACCACACGCCGATGGGCTGCTTGAACATCCTCGTTTGACATTTTCTTGAAATATTTGCCACTGGTCCATACTTCTAGTGGCCCCCAACGTCAGTTCTCATCGCTGTAGCCACACGTTGGCTGTTTTGCCTCAAATCGAACGTAAGTGCGTGTAAGTCATGCGGTCTCAGTATGGATCCTTCTCCCGGTTCTTTCATCGATTTTTCATTGGCTCTGCGCCTTAAAGCGAAAGAATTCTGGTCCTTTGAATAAGGAGGTCCATTATTTAACTGCGTCAACAGAAACAGGCTGACCAGCGTTGCTCGGCGCTGATGTTGCTTTTGCTACTTACTGTGGAAGTGGACCTCGAAGTCTTTGCCTATTCCGACCTCTTTACGAAGATCTCCGATGATTCGCGTATTTTCGCGCAATTTTCTCAGGCGTATGCGTAACATTTTTGACGAGGATGTAGTTGCACCTAGTAAACACGCTGAGGCGTAAATGTAACATTTTTGTAAACCTGTCGACTTCCCTAAGATTATTCGTAAACAACCACAACGGAGCTGCAAGAGCTCCTCATCGTCTCAGCACTGCCCAAGCTAGGCATGGCGATGTATGCCTTGTCCCTATTCACCGTCCCTATGCCCGCCACCGTGAAATCGTCGCCGTCGATTTGCACTACCCACTCGTACGGGGTCCACCAAACTGTCGCCCACCTGATGCAGTCACACTCAAGGCACGCCTCGGAAGTCATGATGATGGTCATGTTCGTCGAAGCATAGACCTTTCCGCTCGAAGAAGCAATGCCGAGTATCTCTTAAAACAGCTCATCTCGGCAGCCCGTATTCGCGGTCTCTTATTACGAAATTAAATTTGAAGAAAACACTTGGATCAGATGTCGCCCATTCCTTCATAATAAACTTCGAGTGCTGACCGCCCCGCACCTCCAGCCCACTTGATGAAATCACATTCAGCAACCAATAAATAAATCCTCGGATACAGTCGAAATCGAAATCAATCACTCCTAGCCCATTACCAGCGCAATAAATAATACAAGTCACAGGACCGTCTCCCACACCAAGGCGCACATTATGCCGTTTGCCAATAATTCATGATTACGTCCATGCTGACTAGGACTTTGAGGAGCGCGTGCAGGACGACATAAAAGCAAAGCGAACGCCAACGAGAAAACAATAAAAGGATTTCGCCCAGGCCGAGCATCGGTAATGGCATTATAAAAATCACATCGTTTCCATGTTGCCGCACACACGATTCGCCCGAAATGGCCGATGAAACCCGTGTTCCGGGGAGAATCACTTACACGACAAACACTGCGCACCTGCCAAGAGAGGCGTTCAATAAATTCTGATTTTATTGGCTCTCGACGAGCACTCACAACGGCTCCTTGCTCCTTGCTACGCACAGGACCAAATCTATAAATGCGCCGGGAATCATCGGCAGTGTGTCATAAATCGCTGATTGCTTGCGACGACCGCTCAGCGGATTAAACGTCAAGATGCCCTTAATTTCGCCTCGGTTATTTATTTGCACTGCGGGCAAATTCGAATGGCATTTGCCGCGTTAGGGCCCACCTGTTGCACTGGCGGGAATTAATTTCAATTTAAAGTCCATGCTGCATGCCGCAGCGTCAGTCCGATGGTTCACCTCACGTCCGCCCCTGAAATCACCGACCGTGCAGTAAAATGGGAAATTGAACTCACTGTGGCCACAGGCAAGGTCTGATCGGGATTACGACGGAAGGCAATCAATTAATTTGTCCTCCTCATTGGGCTTGAGCTGTCACATGCAGGCCAAGGATAATGCCTTCATTAATTCGCTTTTAAGGCGTCGTTAAACCGGGGGGGAGGACGGTGTGTTGGTTGATGAACAACGAGAAGCTGGTGGCGCCGACACGGAGCAAGCAGTTGGGGCGACTTAGAGTGCTCTCGGTGGATGCTTGAAACTCGACTCACGTAAACCGCTGCGTGGTTGGCACTTTGGTTTACTCCGTCTGCTCACAATCTGCTTGGCGACAGTTAAATTTTAAGTGGATATGAATTTGATATCATTTAGTGCGACACATCAACGTTTGAACTTGTTGCCGCTCAGGCCGTAAACCTTTTTGACGAAGTCAAGGGGCTGGCTTAAATGTTTAACGTGCTCGGATAATTTGGGTAGGGTCCTTGTCGCCATCAAATGTGGGACTTCGACTGAGATTGCTGGTGACACTGATGATCGAGTGGACTGAAGGTCTCTTGTGTGTGCTTTGCCCCCGAAGTCCCTTTAGATCTTGCGAGTGAAAGAAGATGAGACGAGAAAGTGATTGTACTCGTAAAAATCGTATCCAGACAGGGGAATGAATAGGTGGGTGTTTCGATAAGTATGACACGTCCGTAACTTTTTGAACTTGCCGTAACACTTCTACCGTCAACTGCCATCGACTTATAGACAATCTTCTGCCAAGTCTTGAGAACACTGCCTCATTTGACCATATCCCCTTTGACAGCGCCTTTGAAAGTAGTCTGCCTTGTGGGGCAGTGAGAACCCTTTATCGAAACCGAGCTTAAACTAAGCCAAACGATAGAGGGTCTCTGCACCATAAATTAACTGAGTTCCGTTGAATGGTCAGGTCGTCCAAAATCCATGCATCCTCGGTAAACTGAGCGATGTGCCACAGAATGTACGCATCTAACCTGAGCCGAGGAACATCACATTTCGCATGAGTGTTTGGACGCGATCAAGCTATTCTCGCGATGGGTGCCGCATGCCAAGTTTTTTTTATTCAAAAAATCAATGACCTGTCAAACCATCGAATTATGTAGGGGTGTGTGCAGCGAAAGGTAGTGTTGCGTGGGAATGCCGGACTCTCATCGGCGTTGTCACAGGTTACTACCCTTGGCCCCTTACAATGACTTCTCCATAAGTGGCGTCAACTCGTCACTTCCTCTGCTGAAGCAGAGGACTCACAACCCACTGACGGGTTTTTTTTCCTCAATAACCTGAGCGACCAGAACGACGTCGGCAAAACCCAGTTAAACCGCTCCATTCTAGGTGCCACTTGGTTCCAGGAATATGTGTTATTCACTGAATTTCCGGACCTACCAGGTTCCGCCACACATTTGCGGGGTCCGGTTCGGGTTCTGATAAGCCTAGTTGCAGCAGCTTTCGATGAGAGGTTGTCAAGCCGAACTAGCGTACAGTGTGCATTTAACTTTATTTTGGCGCTCATTCCATCTTTTTTCTTGTGAGACAGCTGCTCTGGCGACTGACTGTAAAATTGAGAGCGAAAGCACTTCAAAGCCTGTGGGAACGGCCTATTGACGGCCGTCTCAGTAAAAGTTCATCCGGAGGGTGGGACGTAGCAACTATTCCAAATTTCAAAAATTCCTAACGTTTTTTTTGTTAACAGTGCACAAAGAACATCCCTCCGTTTCACAGAAATAGGTGAGTCTTACTTCTACTGAGGGATCCATGGCATCTACACTAAAGGGTGATTTTTTAAAAGCTATAGGAAAGTTTTTAAAAAAAAAAAAACACATAAGATTCAGAAAAATGCATGAAATATTTATTTGAATCGATAGTACGGTCCGTATAATTTAATGTTTGAAGATTATTTCATGCAAATGTTGACCTTGACTGCGCCTCAAATGGTCCATCCGCTTAGTCCAATGTTGGCATACTCTTTCCAACATTCCGGCCGGTATCTTACGAATAAATGCTTCAATGTTGTCTTCCAATGCGTCAATTGAAGCGGGCTTGTCTGTATAGACATGAGCTTTGACAGAGCCCCACAAAAAATAGTCTAAAGGCGTTAAATCGCACGTTCTAGACGGCCAATAAAATGTTCACCGAACTCGCCTCTCAATAAGTCCATTGCTGCGCGTGCTGTGTGGCATGTGGCACCGTCTTGTTGAGACCACATCTCGTGCAAGTTAAGCTCTTGCATTTTGGGCAAACAAAAGTTGGATATCATCTCACGGTAGCGCTCACCACTCACAGTTACCTTACGATTCGCATCATCTTTGAAGAAGTACGGTCCAATGATGCCACCAGCCCATAAACCGCACCAAACTGCGACTTTTTCTGGATGCATTGGTAGCTCTTGCAATGCTCCTGGCTGATATTCACTCCAAAATCGACTATTCTGCTTATTTACGTACCCATTGAGCCAAAAATGAGCTTCGTCTAAACTGACCATAAAATGGAAGAAGCGCGCGATGAACTCTCCTAACAGAGCACGCATTTTGATAAAAAATTCAATAATTTGCAAGCGTTGTTCGTTTGTAAGACGATCCATGGTTAAATTATAGACCAAACTGAAGACGTTTGACAGTGAAACAAACCACGAAACGTGCGTCAGCTGTTTAAACCAGTGTTGCCAAAAAGATAATTGCTAAAAAAGCAACCCTTTAGATATAGCGGATATATCGTTTAAGGTGCGGAAGACGTCAAGACGACTGAAGTCATTGTTCGTCGTCCATCTGCTTTCGGACGCATTTATCTCCATGACTTCTGAAAGTATGCAATCGTTTTTAACATGAACGGAGTCCAATGACAGACGCCTAGAATCATGACGAATTTGACTTGCCTCAGTGACGTGCGATCGTCATTTACTCCGATGTCTTCAGAATTTGTTCTTGTCGTCCGTCTTGGACCGAGGGGAAGGAATTCCTATTTTCGTTGAGTTTTTTTTTTCCAACACAGGCAATTGAGTGTTCATTGCCGTTGCCGCAAAAATTTCATAGACTCCTTCGCTGAGTGCCCATATTCAACACCAGCAAGAAACGAGCCAGAACACTAGCCACTGACAATGCTCAGAGGATCGCCAACTGGAGACGCTTGTTGGCTGAGGAGCAGTCCGCGTCTGGACTGTAGTGACAGCAGAGGAAGAAGCCATTGTTTAGAAACTATTCCCGTTTAGACACACCTTCTCAATCGTTCCCCATTTGGAAACGGTTTCAGACTACACGTCCGACGAAGACACCGAACAACTGATTATGCTGTAGAGGCTAGGCTTAGTTCCAGCCCGGAGTGTAAGGGCACCAGTAGTGCCGGCTCCCCAGTATGCCCGCACTTGTCAGTCACGACTGTCCTGAGTCAAGATTGAACATGCACACAAGACATACATGTCATGGGTATTATGACAAGTCGCAGAGCACCTCGCACGCTCTACCGAAGCATAGGCAATGCCCTAGAGCACCCATATTATTATCGAGTGGAAACGGCTTCATAACACAGAATCCACGTCAACCAACCATAAAATATTGTCAGGGAAATATTCCACACCCGCTTTTGAAGTGAACTCTTCCTCTTCAGCCCATTCTGTGCGTCCCTAACGATCCATATTAAATTCGTAGTTTTCACTTATAGAATGCCATGACGACATGTTTGGTATTCAATGTTCACCGGAACCTTAAAACCACAGCTCTTGTTGGATGAGTTGGTATTCGGTGAGTCTGAGAACATTCATTCATCGTATCCAGCCAGGTAGCAACTTCATTTTAAGCAGCCGCATAAAATTTTAGGTAGCCTCCCCCCTCCCTCCCTCTACAACTGAAACTCACTCGTTTCAGTCCAGGAGGAAATTCAGCCGCAACGGAAGCTGAGTACTTGAATGAATTCATTTTCAGTTCACAGACTTGATGCGGTGAGGTGATGATGATTCAGTTGGTCCTTCCCGGCATTTAAGTGTCTCGTGCATCCCCCTTCGGTAGTCTCCATTATCCTCGCCTCTTTTCAAATAAAAGTCTTCGTGGGCGCTGCGAAGAGCCATAGCAACGTAAAAGCCGATGCCAATAATCCGGGCTGCTTAAGCATTGTAACCAAACGCTCCGGTCGGCGTGAGGGTGAATTTTACATCCAATCTGCGCATAAATACGGACTTCAATGTAATTAGATGCGTATTCTCAAACCGAACGACCGGGGAATGAGTTTCTGCGAAATTACCAGAATTACAACGCAAACATTGTTCAGTTAAGGGATTCCCGTTGCAGTCCGTTCTTTATGCGAGGATTGAGTTTGTTTGCTTGTACAACAGCGATGCTGTGCTCGGGCCACGTAAGGGTGTGAGCATTTGTGGAAGTGGGGGTTTTCAAATCACGTCAATTTACAATTGCTCTTTTGGGGAGTTTTGTGCAAGGTGCGAGGTCGCGAATAGACGATGAACTTGAAGACCTTGCACGGTGCTGTCGGCCGGAGGGTGCTGTCTTTAGAATTGATGAATCACTTGAGAGGTGGTTGGGCAACGAGCCCACTGTTCGGAATGTCCTTTGTCAAGTGAAAAACCACAGCTCTTGTTGGATGAGGAGTGGTTGGTAATTTGGGCAACGAACCCACTGTTCGGTCCGACTCACGTCCGATGAGTGCGAATTTGTCTCTGTGAGCTTTAACGTTTGTTGAAGTTACATACGAAGGCAGAGCAGTGGAAGTCCGAGCCAATGCAATGATCTTTGGAAGTTGATGTATGCGGCTACGACGAGGAATGGGATGGCCGACTCAATGGTGACCGATCCTGTGACATCAGCTGCAAAATGTGTCAGCGATGGAGAATGCCCTGATGAATAGCTAAGAAAATGAACAGAGATGGGCAGCAACAACTTCGGCAGCTGTTAGCCAGGATAATAAATTGTACATTCCGCGCAGTTCAAGGACGTTGGTCACAGATTTACTATGCAAACGTGGCAAAATATTTATACCGCATCATGCTTACGGTGAATACGAAGGAAAGGGTGTTGTCTACAATTGTTTTGTGGAGTTCCTCGATGTAACCTCTGGAATGTATGGGATTGATGGTCACCTTCTGAGGGCCATTCAGTCTATATACACAAACTGTAGCAGCTGGGTTAATAGTACTAATTCAACACCTTTCACCGTGAGCGTTGGACTTCGCCAAGGGAGCGTCTTGTCACATCTTCTGTTCATTGTATACATGGACTGGATGTTGCGGCGCAGCCGAGGCGAGGAATGTTTCACATTGGGAGGGCTGAGGGTAAGTCATCTTCTTTTTGCAGATGGCTTGGTTCGCCTCACATCTTCCCAGACGGAACTCCAGCGCGCACTCGATAGGTTTGAGGCCGTAGGTGCTGATGCTGGGATGAAGGTCAACGTGGACAAATCGGAGGTTATGGTCATCTCCAGAACGCCTGTTCAATGCACTCTACAGTTTAGTGAAGCAGGTGGAGAAAATTAAGTATTTCGAGTGATGGCAGGAATAATGTTGGGCTTTCCTGGAGGATTGGTCAAGCTGGGTCCGTTTTGAAACAGCTTGGCAGATCTGTCCAACTCAGGAAGGCCGAGCTTGGTGTCAGAGCGGTTTTCAACTCAGTATTTGTTCCAGCTCCCACCTGTGGTCATGAAATCTGGGTAGTGACCAAAGGAATAAGATCGAGAATAGAGACTGCCAAGATGAGACTTCTTCGTGCTGTTGTGAGAATTACTCGCCGGGATAGGGTGAGAAACACGGCAGTGCGCGAGGAACTCAACATTGAGGAGCTGCTTCTTCGAACGGAGAGGGCTATGCTTCGGTGGTTTTGTCACGTGGCACGAATGTCCCCTTCATCACGACTTCCGAGGCGGGCGTTGAATGCGATTCCATTAGCTAGGCGACCGCTTGGCAGACCCAGGACGAGAGGGTTGGACCGAGTCCAAAAACTCGCCTGGTTACGCTTGGGCATAACTCCTGATGAGTTAGAGTCGACGGCGGAGGATCGAGATGCCTGCAAATCTCTCGTGTGTGGCTTACCCCCGCGACTGCTTTAGTGGAGAAGATGATGATGATGATTCTTTTAACGAAAAATAATATTCGTTTGAACACACACCAAATAAAATGCCGTGTAATTTATTGTAAAAATTGTCAAAATATTCATGCACTATTTAGTGTGATTAGCCTTGTTTTTAAAACATCATACAATAACGCTATTTTGTAGAGGGGTTAAAAAATATCATGTCCATCAAGCCCCGTTTAGGAGTTTGGGGGAAAAATTGGTAAAAATTATTTAAAAAAAAAAAACAACGGCAACACTTACAAGAATGTACTATACCAAACTTGAAGGCTAGAACTTTGTTTTCTTTAAAATAAAACTTATATCATATTATTAAAAATTGAAAGAAAATTAATTATTATTAAAAAAAAGTATTAAAAAATGAAAAAAAAAGAAAACCTTTAAATCAATATTTTTCGAATTTGTGAAACGGATTTTTGTAGTTAATGCTTACATCATTTCTGATAAGTTTATCTAGTTTTTGAGACGTTATCATTTCTTGGCGAATATTATATTTTGCAGTGGAATTAATAAATTTTGAATAATATTGGAAACAATTTCTTGCTTACACTCTTGAATCCTCTGTCGGTGCTCCGCAACTGAATCTGAATGTCTCCCAGTTACATAAACCCTAGAAACCAGGACGTTTTGTGTTTCCTTGTGTTTATTTTCTTTTGCGCAACGATTTTCGATTGGATTGCCGTCTGGAAACCAACCACTCCCTTGATTATGTGGACACATGTATTTTTGCACTGCAGCGTTGTTTGGTTGAGAAAGTAAACTCTTGTGGGTGCTGTTCGTCCCCAAAAAGACACAAGAGCAACTCTTTGACCATCCTGGAATTCTTTTTTACGCAAACAAAGCAAAAGAGCAATTTAATTTGTAGGCAAATGCTATCCATGCCATAACACTAACAAAATACAAAATTTAGTTGGACCTGTAGCAATCTGGACAGTATACAAAAGTATAAAGTTTTCGTCGTCTAAAAAAATAACATGTTGCCGCTCAGCAGTCCAGTTCATGCACTTTTGAACAAGCAGCAATTCTGTATCTCTGGGTGAAGCGGAGAGGCTTGATTTTCGAGCATTTTCTTCCTGACGTAAGCCAAATTTTTTGTTGCTTCCTCAAATATTCGATCTTTTTGGCGGAAGGAGAGCTTTGTGTTACCTTTTTCTTCTCTTTCCCTGAAATGACCCTTACTTTAGGAAAATTGCGAACAACTGTCGCCGATATTTTTTTTTTTTTTCTTATGTGTCAATTGAGGTGTTGAATGCGCTTCTGTGACTTTTAAATGTCAATCTGCTTAATTTCTGCGCCTTGTAAAAGCATCCCTCTTCCCTCATCTGCCTCAGAAAAATTGTTTTCCTTGGAATTCACTAAGATCAATTGAAACCAATCATGTCTTACCGTTAGGCAGTAAGACCAATCCAGTAAGCCTCAACTGAGAGCTCTCCTAATCCCTTATGTCCAAAAACGAAACGCCACAAAACATCAAGTGCAGATGCCTAATATCTTTCCTGTTGAATAAAGAAATATCGGTAACCAGTGAAAATAATGGCAAAATTAATAAACATTCGCCAGTGCTGCTAAACGAATGTTTACCACTGTAGTTTGACGACTGGATGGCGCAGGTTAAGTTAAGTGCCTGCCCTTAGTTAGTTTGGTCCCCGGTTCGAATCCCAGTGAAAGCAAAGTCAATGCGCTTTCATTGGCTTTTTAAATCGGGGCCAGTTACCATGTGCCGAACAGGACAGGTCATTGCATATGCCGATGATGTTGCCATCAAGGCATCTGGAAAATTCTTATCCACGATTTGGGGTAGAATGCAGTCGGCTATTATCGGATTAGAAAAATGGACTAGTGCAGCGGATGGCATTCGTCTGCATTAGCGGAGCGATGCAACCTCCCGCCAATAGATCTCTTCGGCGGGAGGATTGTAATCGCTGCGTATGTGGAAGAAGCTCAGCTGCGGATACTCTGCGATCTGTGATAAATTTGGAACTCTACCAGGAAACACCGACCTCACGACACATAAGCTTCTTTGAGGAAATCTTCTCAACCAGCATACCCTAGCAAATCTTACTGGACGTCTGAATACCGGACGCTCTGCAAATTTTGCAAACATTTTTGATTCGATGATAGGCGAAGGAGTGGGTATGAGAGTCTATTCTACGGATCTGAATTTTCAACTGTTATTCCGACCACCCACTCTCTGTAGTGTCTTTCAATCACAGACTAAGCGATTGAAGACAGCCAAGCAGCCACATTTAACTCCAAGACGTCCCTCAATTGCTGCCTATCTCTTAACGAGATGGCCAAGCATGTGGATGCCGGCACACAGTGACACCCTAGGGGATTGCGGAGCAATCTCCCTAGCCTCAACAGTCTTTCGGGGAACTGCCGTCAATGCATATCGCTGCTGAAAAACTTGAAACGCTTACTCATACCAAGCGTAGATGGTCTTCTGATGCTGGATGCCTCATCACAAATCAATTATAACCGACGATCCAAAACGCTGACGCGACATGATCAGAATAGTAGTTGTAGACCGAATCTGAGAACTCTCATCGGCGTTATAAGCGGCCACTGTGCCATTGGAATTCACGCCTAAAGACTAGGTATCCCCTGTAACGACCTCTGCAGAAGTTGTGGGGAAGAAGAAATTATTTCTTTTATATAAGCCACTACGCGGAGCTTAGCGTAGGTCTTTTTAAAACTTAAAGACTAAACTTCAAACCTATGTTTGAAGCTACTTATCGAAGGCATTTTTTTTCAATTCAATTCATTTTTATTTTCAGAGAATATTTTACAATTGTTATATGTTCTCGCGAAGCCTCATAATTAAAAAAATTGTATAATTAAATTCAGTTAGCAAGCTTAGTTTGAATGAACCCCTACATTTCATTATTTGAAAACAATTCATGGAAAAGTTAATTGGGATTTAAAAATTAAGATTATTAGATTAAAATAAAAGCTACATATTTGAATTGTTGTTTAGAAAAAATAGCTTTATGTGCCCGTCTAGCTAACTTGTGCCCGTCTTCTTGTGTTGAACCCATGTTGAATTGGTGTGATGAATCTAGTGTCGTCATCTAAAGATTTCATCTACTGGAAGAACTTTAATCCTTTCTTGTTGAACTACCTTTCGCCGATTATCTACCCTTATCTCGTTTAATGCAGTGTCTTGCAGTTTCTTCAGCTTATTTATGTGTGTTGCAGATGCGTTGCGAGGGCATAGTGCACTTGTCTCAATACAGACTTTGTGTCATTGAACTTTAGATAGGCCATTTAGAGCTTTTTTAAGGCTCAAGGGTAACTCATCAATATGCGTGACTCCAAGATATTTGTATCTCTTCACCATCCCAATCGGGCAGCTTAATGAGCATCATTTCTAAAATTAATTTGTTGATTAGTAGCTTTGAACTGCGGATTTCGTTTGTGCAGTATCTTTGTTTTTAATGCGTTGATCGTTAGACCGTGATCATGACACCATTTCATCGCATTATCAAACTCCTCCTGCAAAAGATCTATTGCGCACCACTATCGGCGTCTCGCCCGCATACGCGAATGGAATGGCCTGTTCGAAAACCCTTAGCAGCTCGTTGGCATATAAAATAAATAGGATCGGACCCAATTTCGATCCTTGAGGGACTCCATATTGCACGCGTTCCTTTTGTCAATACGTCTGGTTGATTTTGACACAGAATTGTCTATTGCTTAGATATTCTTATAGCCAATCTGCCATCAGAGCTCTTTCGCCAATTCTTTTCAGTGCTTCTATTAGCTTCTATTAGCTTATCATGGTTCAGTGCACGAACAGCACTAGTGCATGGTAGCTTTTGTTCAGGTCTTCGTTGACAAATTCCCCTAAGAGTTTACGGGTTCTTTTATTTTTCTGAAAGCCGCACTGGCTTTTGTGTATGATCGAGTTTTTAGCTATAAAGTCTTGAAGCCTATTTGTAACAACCTCTTCAATGCACATTTCAATTATCGGTAGTATTGATATCGGCCTGTAGTTGTTGAGCTCGCTTTTGGTACCTCCTTTATATACGGACCGGCCTACAGCTGTTTTCAAAGTTGAAGGAATTTTTGCTTGATTTATGCTAAGGTTAACAAATTTGCATATTATTGGGGTGAATATGTCCGAGTTATCCGAGCTCTTATTCCGGCAAAACAGAATAATTCTTCGAACTTCTGAGAAACGCTGAATAATATTGAACTAGTGCATGTAATCTAAGTGCCAAAATTGTTTGAAAATGCACTAGCGAGATTATTCAGACACATTTTGCCAGAGAAGTTCTTTGTTATAGTTTCGTCAACTTCAGGTTTTTTCCATCCCAGAATTTCGTTAGTAAGACCCCACGTTTTACGGGGATCTGACCTGACTTAGCAGAACTTGGTTTTTGACCCATTATTTCCTTGTTCAATTTGTTTCTGAAAGTCTTATATTCCTGCTCATAATATTTGTCCAGTCGTTTGTTCTTCTACCTTCTATAAAGTATGTCCCTTTTTCTACATTTGGTGATTATATCAGTAGACATCCATGGGTTCAACTTTTTTCTGTTTTTTATCTGCTTGGTAGATGTCGCTGCATCATAAATAGGTGCCATTTTATCGTCAAGCTTCTGATAAAGTGAGACAGCATCACTTTCATTGATGACTTCATCCCAATTTGTTTCTGCAATTAATGCGTTAACCTTTGCCTTAGATATATAGGACAAGCTGACTGTACTTTCTTTAACAGCAGATTTTTGCATTGTTGGGAAGTAAATGATTGGGTTATGATCTGTGATACAACTTTCAATTACAACTGAATTGATTTGATTTTGCATAGCGTTCGTTAAGATGTGGTCAATCGTCGATTTTGATCCTGTTTTCGGGTCTAATCTGGTAGACTCCGTTATCACATTAGTCAACCAAAGTGACGCCAATATATTCTTTTACGCCATGCAATTCCAAATCATTCACATTCATATCCCCCATTACCATAATTTGTAGAGAAATATGGCAAATATGGCTTCGAGGGCTTGTAACTAAGTGCATAGAGTGAAGCCTCATAAATGTGACACTCCAAGGGACTAAGAAGAATGCGAACCACTTTGGAGGTGCCCCGATTTGAGAGGACCTCGAAGTTGGGAAAATATCATCTCAATTGTACAAAGCTCTGAAATAAAATGTTCCTGAAATGTTTACTTTCCATTAAATATTATTAAATTGTGCTTTGTGGCTGCAACAGCAAAATCGCATATTTTTTCTCGATGTACATCTACGTACACATCCACACAATCAGCTGTGCCACTTGTGATTTCTACCTCTCGCTGCTACTTGCTGCAGGTTGTTTTCCGGCAGCAAAAAGTTGTTTGCGAATTAAATCGTTGCCCCATGATCCATTTCAGAGGTGCCCCGTTTACAGAGGTTCACTTATATGAAAAAAGCCGAGTGTATGCATGAAGTGCGGAAGTGTCCCAATTCGGAGAAGCCTGGGTTAGCCAAGAGTACCTAGGCACTGTCTCCAATGACCTTTGCTCCGCTTTTAGCCCACAGTGCGCCGCGGTCGTGGTGTGAAATCATTCACCCTCTCCAGATTCAAAAGAAGAGTCAACATGAACTTCCTCTAACAACAGACCTAACACCGTCGCTTCTCTGACATCCACTATCCAACACAAAGAAGCACAATGACTCGCACGAACACAGAGACTCCTGGCCCTGAAAGTCTTCACCATCATAGGTCATTATTCTTGTTGCCAGAGAAATGCGCTGTGAAGAGCAGTTCACTGCATCAACAACATCGCCTCGAGGACATTAAACTTCACCGTTGTGTCTGAGGAAATTCGAAACTTGGATGGCGTTCAGTCAATAGGAAGCCAATTACCAAGGTGCTGAACTCCCGAGATGCTGGATTCGGCCATCAGGCACCCCGACAAAGACATCAGTGCTCACGGTTCACTAAACACCGCCACACCTTCAGACAATGATTGGTCCTGATTACATTGCACCCGACTCGCCCGGGTGCACATCGCCATTTGCATTAAAACGAAATTAGTGCGACCACTCGTCGACTTTTTTAATCACTTTCGCTTCTGTTTGCTTGCAGATTACTCACAGTTTGAACCGAAACGAGGACCCCGAGGCGGGCATCATGAACGGGATGCTCAAGTTCGGCTGGATAAAGGGTGTTCTCATACGATGCCTGCTCAACATTTGGGGTGTGATGCTGTTCCTTCGACTGAGTTGGGTCGTTGGCCAGGCCGGCATAATAGAGGGTTTCATATTGATCCTGACAACTACAGTTGTAACCTCCATCACGGCGCTGTCGATGTCCGCCATTAGTACAAACGGAGTGATTAAAGGTGGTAAGTATCACAACACACACACGCCCCTCACCTTAATAGCACACTGATGAGTCGCTCGCTGGGTCCTTGCAGGTGGGACGTATTATATGATATCACGTTCCCTGGGGCCAGAGTTTGGCGGATCGATTGGATTGATATTCTCGCTGGCCAATGCTGTCGCCTGCGCCATGTACGTCGTGGGCTTTTGCGAGTCGATGCTGGACCTGCTCGCGTCCTTTGGCGCGAGCATAGTGGACGGAGGTGTGCAGGATGTGCGAATCATTGGCAGCATAACAATTCTCATTCTGCTGGTGATTGTGGTCGTCGGCATGGAATGGGAGGCGAAGGTAAGTGAATTGCATAATTATCTGAATTGCGTGAGCGAGGGCGTGCGTTCTTCCTTTTCAGGCACAAATCGGCCTTTTGGTGATTCTTTTGGCTGCGATTGCAGATTTCCTGATTGGCTCCTTCATTGGACCCAAATCGGATGAAGAAAAGTCCAAAGGATTCCTCGGCTACAATGGTGACTCACGAGACTCTCTATCTCTCTTTGGAGGTCTGTAGACTAATGTTCTTTTCTTTCAGGGACATTGTTTATGCAGAACATGTTTGCGGACTATCGGGTGGAGAAAGGTGTTAAGCACGACTTCTTCTCTGTGTTTGCTATATTCTTCCCTGCTGCCACCGGGATCTTGGCTGGGGCCAATATCTCTGGAGACTTAAAGGTATGCATTCGAAGGCGATAGAAGAAGATTCTTTGAAAGTTGTCCAAGCTCAATTGCGGAGAATGACTGGTGGTTTAGTCGTGGACTTTCAAGGGTTTCTCAAAGAACGAATATGTGCTAAACGAGTGACGAGCAATGGCCGTTGTTTGTTTTTTGAAAGTTATAGACCTGTATGAACAGCCACGGCCATCATTTTTCGCTTTCCTAAATATAAGTTTCAAAATATAAGCCCATGATTAGAATCGACTGTCAAGCATAGAGGGGTGCAATGCCATGAAGACCGAATCTTGTGCTTATAGACATTAAACTGGCGATCTGTGCCTAAGGGTGCACTACCAGCAAGCGGGATTGTAACGAAATAAAACGCAACACTTCAAAACAATCCACTATACACACATTCGTTGCCAATGTTTTCCAAAACTACTAGGTGTTAAAATGTGCTAAAAATAAAATGGTGTACAAAATGTGCTTTGTGTGCACCACTTGTTGTGCCATTCTCCAGCAGTAACTTTGTTTAAAAACCATTGTCGCCTTTTAGGCGATCTCTATTAACGCGTTTAGTTTGCCGTCTGACCGCTTTTACTAAAACTGTCTTGTTTTGGTGGCTACGCTGGTATGCATCCCTCTCCGTCTCGGTTTTTTCTGTAAACGCTTTCTGTACTTGCGCTTTATGTTCTGAAATAATTTCTGAATTTTTGTCACTTTTTAAGAAAATTCAGGCAGAATCTTTCTAAGTGCCCCGTAATTACTGGCAACTTAATAACGTATTCGGTCTGATTAAAGGTGCGTGTCCACTCATCTTTTGTGTTGCCTTAAAAATTCATCAGTCGGTCTATTGACGTTGCACCAGTACGGCATAAACTCAGTCAGCAGTGTTGTCTTTTCGTCCAGTAGTCTGCCACTTTAGTCTAACCTAACCTACACAGTCTTTGTCGGGAGAAGCGTCACAGTCCTCTTGCATCAGCGTTTTGTTTGAGTTAACGGTCTTACGGTATAACGAACAGTTTTGAAAGCAAAAATAATGTCGAGTTTCCTTCGCGACGCACTTGGTGTTGTTGTTTCTGACCCACTGTGCAGCGTTTTGCTCATCTCCAGGGTCAGTTGTATTTTGAGATTGCGTATGGAACGTCAGATCACACATCCGACCCACGATACTTGCAGCGAAGTCACGAATCGACTCCCCCGATGCGAAACGTTGATTCTGGTCTGTGAATCAAATCTGCTTCGGTTGTCCAATCGCACTCTTACGGATGTTGTTGGCAGAGCTTGAGCTTCGTCGAGGTACCGGTGCTGCATTATTCGGATCGAATCTGGCCAAGGAATCTGGGAAGGAAGGACGAAGGGTGCAAATCGCTGGCTTAAGAAAGCATTTCTCACTTGTGCGCTGTCACCTGGCATGGAGACTTGTGTTGACTGAAAAATCAAACAATTCAGGAAAGTGAACAACAGCTAAAACAATGTAGCCGCCATGAACCCATGTCTATTGGAAACCTCCAACGAGTCGAGTGACTTTCTGGCGTCTCGTCCTTTTCATTCCCAGCCGATACAGATTCGCTGTAGATGGCAATGGGGCCAAGTGATAATGGCAGTCACATGAAATGAGGGGCAGATGTGTCACTTTGAGTGTGGTCAATCGCAAAATGAAGATTGTGACTGTTGAACATTAAGGGCCGTCTGCTGATACTCAACTTAGGGATATAAGTTTCACTTAACAAGGTAAGATGGACTTATTGTCGTAGATTGTAGATGGTAATATAGGGCGGCACGCAGTTGCCGCTCATCACGCTCCTTACCTCTATAACTGCGACCTAAGCAAAACTTGCACCCGATAAAAAAAAAAATTGTGGAAGCACAACACCAAGACAACAAAGAAAAAGGAAGAAATACTTCTTTCTTAAAGCCTCGTTTCCATCATTGATTGGCGCCATCTATGGATCTATGAAGTAGACTTAAGTGTAGTATCAGCAAACAGCCCTAACTATCACCTTAGACAATTCCATTCCAGATCTTCTCATGACTTGGATAGCATTATGGGAACCATTTATCAACCAGTTTTGGGTGGATCGTGGTTGGACACACTGAAATTGTTGAAACAAGAAGTCTTGTGCTTTATCTATTGGCTCACAAGCCCCAAATAGACGGTTACTGACAGCTTTCTCGCCTTCTAGATCGTTTTGAAGTGTGGGATTAAATTGTACCTGCATAGGCGTACCTATTTACTCTGTTAATTCTACAAACACGCACGCTCCCATAAGGACATACCTCCACAGTGTTTGACTTTGAGGTTTGCTACTTAGCCAGATTTTACATACATTTTAATAACAATGACTAAGTTTGTTTATGTCACTGAGACCAGATGTATTGCAAAAGTCTAGAGCCGTGCTTACTTACTCTTTAAGCCATTTACGTACGTAGACGTACGCAATTGACAGCGCATAAATAAGAAAAAATTAACGAAACTCAACGAAACAAAGGGAGGTGGTTTTTGTAGACACAGTGTGCATTGTGTTTCGTTAAATATGTTAAGCTGAGAACAGATGTATTCCCATTTACGTACGTAGACGTACGCAATTGACAGCGCATAAATAAGAAAAAATTAACGAAACTCAACGAAACAAAGGGAGGTGGTTTTTGTAGACACAGTGCGCTTTGTGTGTTTCGCTAAATAGATTAAGCTGAGAACAGATGTATTCCCATTTACGTACGTAGACAGCTATTGATAGCGCATAAATAAGAAAAAATTAACGAAACTCAACGAAGCGAAGGGAGGTGGGTTTTATAGACAGAGTGTGCATTGTGTGTTTCGCTAAACAGGTTAAGCTGAGAACAGATGTATTCCCATTTACGTACGTAGACGTACGCAATTGACAGCGCATAAATAAGAAAAAATTAACGAAACTCAACGAAACAAATTCAAGTGGTTATTATGGACACAGTATGCATTACTGTGTTTTCGCGAAATTCGTTAAGTTGACTTAAGTTACACGAAAACACATGTCATAGGATGCATGCAAAAGACTGCTTGTCATTCAGGGTTGTACAGAAACAAGTACAAGTGGTACAAGTACAGTGGGTACCTCGTTACTGGTACCCAAGTATCAGAATTTTTATTTAAATACTTGAGAAGTCCGAAATTTCTCAAGTACTCAAGTACAGCTCTGTTGTCACAGTATAATAAAGTCACATTCGGTTGCAAAGCCTTTGTTCGAGCAATGTTGTGGTGCACTGTCCATTGGCCATGACACACGCGGTCCTCGTGACAGTTCATCGACTAAAGTTCGTCTCCTTTTGATGCCTGGATGCACTGACAGAGTCCAAGCTTCGTCCTTTGCTCGCAAAGACAATTTCTCACATTTTTTTGAAGGCATCCTGTTCCAGAAAATTGTGACAGTTTCATGACGATTCATGCCTGTCCGTGTTGTAGAAGCCAACACCATCTTTTTTTTAAGTAATCGTTCCAAGGATGCTTCTGGTAGGAAAACAAAAACACGAAAATGGGAACATAAACACCCTGCACAAGTAACTTCGTCAAGCCACAATCTGTGACGCAGCGTAGACCTCCAATCACTGGCCTTTACAAGGAACTTCCATTAAAACCAAATTTGCCATTAAAAAAGTCTCAGCAACTAGCACACGCTCTATTGTCCGTCATTAGCAAAGTGAATGTATCCTCCAGCAAGCATGACTTTTTTGTGCCTCAATGGCCACTACATTGCTACTCCGTGACTGCGTTGCAGTCCGCTGTAAGTCTCCTCCATCGACCACTAAACATTCTTTCCCTTTCAGGATCCACAAAAGTCAATTCCCAAGGGCACCATACTGGCCATCATCATAACAACTGGTACATACTTGCTAATGGTGCTGGCGGTCGGAGGCTCCGTTGCACGTGACGCCACTGGCAATGTGACTGATGCCGTTAATGGTTCCTTCGCCTTCCTGGACTGTCTACCTGGTGAGAGGACAACCAACACAGACACGCACACGAAAAGGGCTTCAAGTACAATTCGTTAATTTATGCTTTTTGATTGTATTTTCAGGTGACTGCAGCTATGGTCTGGAGAACTCCTTCCAAGTGATTGAACTTGTGTCGGCGTTCGGACCGCTGATCTATGCCGGGTGCTTTGCAGCGACTCTATCGTCGGCGCTTGCCAGCTTGGTGTCGGCACCAAAAGTTTTCCAGGTAAGTGCTGAATGAAATTCGATTTCAAGGAACGGGGTGGCTGCTGCTAATCTCTGAGGGATAACTGGCTGAGGTAAATTGGAAAGGCCGCATAAGAGGATTAGCAGAGTCCATTAACTGAGAGTGAGGGATTCAGCACATGTCCTGGTTGCTATCGCCCCGCAGCAGTGCTCGCCATTGTCGCCCATTAATCCACTGATAGTAATCTGGGACTCATGCAAATGCTGGGGTGTTTATTGCGACTCGTTGACGGCTTGTCTAATCAGGGATAATCGCCCAGAGTTTCATATCGCTTTCCAATGCCGAGGGTTCACCTGACAACGTCTAGACACATTTGTTGATGTTCAGCAACTCAACTTGGGGGACTATCAATCAACGGTCATCCCCAGAGGGCGTTGGGATCATGCATCATTTTGCCCGGTTTTGACGCCACTGATTCATTTCGTGCGTGGAGATTTTGATTAGGTTCTCTGCTGAAGCTCTTTCGGTGACTGAGCTGTTTGATAAGTGACTCATTGATAGGACAGGGTCTCGGGTCTTTTGTCGAGGTTCAACCATCAAAGTAGGACGCCCGTGTTCGATGCCAGTTTCGTGCAGTTTTGAAGACAGTTGGACAGTTTTTTACGGACCTCCAGACTGAACCTTTTGTTCCTAAATGGGTGAGCAATTTGGAAACTCTTTCAGAGGACAGAAGATTCTCAGCATCGAGATTCAAAGAACCGCTTATCGTGGAGGAGACTGTTTGAATGTACCCCGCTTAGATCGTTTTCTTGGTACTTGCAAAAACTTGGGTGGATGCTTAGTTCGAAGCTAATGCAGTTGCGGTCGGAGAATGACGCGTTCCTTAAAGTGCGCTGGTTGTGTCCTGCCGCCGGAAGTCTACACAGCTGTAGAGCCGTTGGCGTTTTGGTTTTGCTTACGCATTTCCAGCGTCAGAATGTGTGACATCCTGTCCATCGCAGCCGGTAGGGCCCAAGTAAGTTGGCCGTCTACCGCTGAGCTAGTTCCCCGTCCATGGCTGAGTACGTTGACACCACCTCCCGACTCAATTTTCCCTGATTTCAGTCTCTTCTCACAAGATATTTTAGTTTCACTGGCGTGGGTTCCCTGTTTTCGGCCACATAGCTTGACACAGTCAAGGACTTGTTTCATTGTTCGTCAGTGCAAGTTATCAAGTTCCGGATCTGTATATCTAGCGGCACTAGGCCAAATTCTTTTTCGAACCCATCCACGCCAAGTGTCGTTTGAATCCCGTTCATGATGCCCCTTCTGAAGCCTCCTTGTATATGTGCAGATGGTGCATCGGTCCAACTTCCACCGATGCGCGTAATCGATCTTCCAGTCGTTCAGAGGAGTGTCAGAATTGTTCCTCTACGGCAGGCTGTTCGATAGAAAGTTAGGTGGGACCAATTCTTTAGTCTCTGTCGGAGAAAGGTTTCTACTCCCCACCCCCCTATCTCCAAGTTGTGTTTTTTTTTTTTTGACACTTAGACCTTCGCCGCCATGGCGTCACGGGTAGTCACCTCGACTCCTTTATCAAGCATCAGGTTCTTCCCGAGACGCGCACAACGAACGGCTGCCAACAACGCGAGCCTGACCATGTGCACGGCGAGTATTACATGTCTAGTCTTGTCAAAACTTCGCAATTGGAATTCGGCATAAAACTCCACTCGTAAAAGAACCCACAGCACGGCTTGTAAGTCCAAGGAAGCCATGTAAGACTTGGTACCGAACTCAGGCAAATGTGAATTTGTTTGAGAAGAGATTGGGATTTCCCTCCTGGCGAGGAAGGATCCAAGGTAGCTACTTGCTCAAGTCTTGAAGAATAAGCTTCCGAAACATCGCCTATAACATCTTCCCTGAAGCCTTTTTGAGACCGTCTCAACCATGTCTGACTCAAACCAAGGCTATGGAGAAGCCTTACGCCAGTTTGCACAGCGCGAGCTTAAGTGTCGCCCTTAGACAAGCTCAGAATCAATACAAATTGCGTTTTCACAGTGGAGGCATAACGATAAGTTCCACTTAAGTAGTGGCTTAACTTAAGCCACCGATTGCCAGGGCTTCAGTGTCAATCCAGAGAGTACATGATTGCCAATCGGGTACTAAAATAATACTAAACCCAAAATACATTTGAGAAAACCCACAAAAGCGACCAAATAATTTGTGAGTGAAAAGTATTTTGCTCGCACCGGACACCAAGCCTGGATGTTGATTATGTTCGATATACAGTCGAACCCGGATAAAATCACATCAACCGTGCAACAAAATATTGTGACCTTAAGCGGGTGCCTGTGCTTTTATCCGATCTTACAAACAAAATTTTAAAGGCTTGTTTCCCAAATTCCAAAAAGCCCTCAGCAGAGCATGTACACAGGCAATCTTTAGTGAGAAACTTCCAGGATAGGTAGCATGTTGAGTGTCAAGTCAATGTCAGAAAAAAAACCTTTCTGTGGCAGATCTGATCAGATTGTACGTGAACCGTTCGTTTTCGTCATCTTTTTTAAACGATTTTAAGCGGGTTGTGTCATTAAAGCGATGGCACAAAACCCTCTTAAAGGGTCTGCCCTATTTTCTCTGCGAAGTCTTCCTTCCACTGACCCCTTTCTGTGCCAGAAAGACAACTGCCTTCACGACAGTGTGACATTAAACGGCTTGTACTATTAGGCGATGTACTATTAGCTGGGTTCGGATTGATCAGCGATCTTTGAGAGACCACTGAGAAGAGGCTTGGCTCGTGCCGGAAAGTCACAGAGAAAATGGGGCAGACTTCCCTCTGACTGGGTGTACGGGCAACTGCGACAGTCTGGGTTGAACGGTATTCCGATCGCCAGTGCCTCGCCCTTACAGGCACGAGTTTTGGAGCAAGTCATCAGTCCTGCCTTTCGTATAGGAGGGCCTAGATTTCCTAGAGACTTTGTACTTCGATGTTCTAGTCCATCTTCTACTAGCTAAGGACAGGAAGTGTTGGTAGATGACGAATTTGAGGTGGTTGATTGGAGGTCCACCAATTCAGTGGGGGCTTTGCCGAAAGCTTGGCCAGTTTGTTGGCAATCTTGCTGTGGCCTGGAACTCAGAGTAGAGTGATGCCTGCTACTGGCATGTTTGAGTTCCTCCTTGCACCAATTAAGAGGAGATGGCCCTTATGGCTGCTTGGGCAGGTAGTTTACACGCTTCTCTGATCGCTAGTACTTCGGCCTGGAGGATACTCGAGTGATCTAGAAGGCGGGAAGAATAAGACATATTGCAATCCGTCGAGAAGATCGCTGAGCCTATACCGTGGTCTAGAGGTGGTGGATGGTGGATGGTGGATGGTTGATGATGGAAGGTGGATGGTGGATGACCCATCATTTCATTTATTTGTTAATAGGAACGTACATTAATATATTGAACTTTTTCCTTACTTAGTGCATTAATTTACAAAATTTAAATTAAACTTAAAACCAGAATACAACATGTATCTGTGTTTATAAGGATTTGAATTGAGGTTCATTGTTGATGTGTGGTGTGGTTGCAAAGTGGTGAAGGATTGAACTTTTAAAATTGCACGGGTTTGAAACTGATCTTATGTGCGACGGTAAAGAATTCCACAGTCTAACGAGTGTGAATGAAAAATAAGTGCGAGCAGTATAAATGATTGCTACGAAAAGGGATAACGTCAGTGGTTTAGAACAGAGAGCGAGTGAAATTATATAAATACGGCGGACTGCGATCATTGATTAATTTGTGTAAAAACATACAAGTCCTTGCGTTGACGTACAGCTGCTTGTAACAGCCCAGCAAGTGAGAGAGAGTACACAGATATAGGCTCATTAGCATTAGCATCATTGAAAGCTACTTGTAACTTACGTCGAGGTAGTGAGTCAAGGCTACTATATCCTACTTCAGCATATGTTACAAGCGGCAAGCTTGTAGAGAGTACTAACTTCTTACGCAAAGAGCAACACTTTTCGCAGACAACCATAAATACGGCCAATGACCATGTTTGTGTGCTTGCAGCCAGAGAGATCACGACTTACGACATACCCTACTAGTCTAGATATGTCCTAAGTCGTGATCTCGTAGACTCGACTGTCTTAATTATGGAGATATATGTCAGTTAAAAGATCGAGGCTAAAACGTTCTTCCGAGATTGGAATAACTTGCGATTTTATTGGTTAGCAATCGATTTTTGATTGACCAAGAGAAGACTCGTCTTAAATAGTCCTTCATTAGGTAAGCAAATTCTTGTAGATCAGAAAATCGTTTGGAAATAAGTAGCTGGACGTCGTGGGCATATAGACGTACCGAGAAGTGTTTGCATACAAAAGGAGGATCATTGATAAGCATGCAGAACAGTATTGGTCCTCATATTGACCCTTGTGGAACGCCAAGGTGAGCCGTCAAAAAGGACGAACAATGTTCTCCCAAAAATACCCTTGACCTACCAGAAAGCAAATTTCTCAATAAGCGAACAGTCCTTTCAAAAAAAAAGAATATCGTGGCTTACTCTATCGAAGGCCTTCGAGCAGTCAAGCAAGCAGAGAAGAGAAGCTTTGTTTTCGTCGAAAGATTGGCGTATCTCTGCAAGAAGAATTACCATAGCTGAGGAACAACTGTGGTTAGCTTTTAATCCCGATTGTTGAAGAAGATCTTAGACAAGCAGGGCAGAATGCTTATTGGACGAAAATCGGCTGAGGACACTGAAGATGTTTTCTTTGCGATCGGCAAGGTTCAGCCCACTGTCCAAGTTTGCGGAAAGGTGGACGTGATTATGCACCAATTTCTCATGTATATTTATCTGTGAAGATCAGAAATTGGTATATTTCCAGTCCTCTCTGGATGAAAACCGCCATTCTGCGAGTTGTGGTGTACAAAACCATTGAGTTTATTAAGCAACGCCCGAGTCTAAGAAGGAAGAGTTATTGCCAACAGCAGAAAACAGAGCAGTGCTGCTCCAGAACCATTCCATTATCCATCAGCACTTCACAGAGGACCCAGAGAAGTCACTCTCGCACTCACCACTCGCAGCAGATTGCGTGTGCCCAGTGTTTGAGTCGCATTCATATGCACAGTCCTCTCTAAGATCATGCTAAATGTTCACAAGCAAATAGTTGAAGTGAATCCTACGATGTGGGCAGAGTCCTCCGTCCATTTCCTTCGCACGCAACATTCCCACAAGCAGTCAACTTGTACCAACGTCTCGCATGAGGATGGGACAACATTCAGCTTGTTTTCGAAAGACAACACAAGCGTCAAAACGGTGAATACGTTTCCATCGATCGAAGAATAAGGTTTCGACGGCTTCAAATCGGATGAATGCGGTTTCTGTCTGACATCTCTCTTTGATAATTGACAAACAACTGGCATTGAGACAGAACCTTTGTTCCAATTCCGTCGACAGCAGGCCAAGAAGTGCCTTTTAATTTGGTAAATTAAATCTTGTGCGTCTGCTGCGTGGGGTAGCAAGTGTTCACATCCGTCCTTGTGACAGACTGGCATTCACAATTAGATGTGGTTCCGTTCGATGTTTATGTTGATGAGGACTTATTCGACCTTTATGCAAAACAATTCACACAGTCTTCGCATGGATCTAATTCTGAGAAACGCGTCGGGGTGGGACGACATTCTGTCAAGGTCACGCTGTGAAAACGAATTGGAGGCTGGGACCAACATACACTCTGGTTCGGTGCGTTGTAAATACATTAAATCGGACAACTGTAACACACACGTGAACGCTCATGTGCCAGACGTCAGCCTCGTTTGCTGGCATTGTTCCCCTGTCCAACTGCCCAAAAGGGCTGGCAAATACCATGGATATCCAATCAGTTCACGATTGAACGAGTGAACTGGGGCAGTGGACGACAGAATTCTCCGCTTCCACGAATACAGTCCCTTTTTCTGTAACTTCCACTCGATTGTGGAGACTTGCTGGGATTACTTACGTGGTCACCCACTCAGTTCAGTGCCTTTGAAGTGAAATTCTTGTTTTCCTCCAAATTTTACTTCCAACGTAGTCTCCTTTCTTTTCAAAAAATATGATTTCTCAAACTCTGCAGCAAAAGGCAATGTCTTCAAAAGAGAAAGGACATAAAGCCATGCGGGTTTCTGATGTGATATAAGCATTGACTACACAATGCCAATTTAGAGCATCATATCAGGATTTTGAAAAATGTCGATTTAAGCTTCTCTGGTTCCATTTTTCTCAACAATTTGAGTTTGAATGCGAATCATTCAAGAACTATTCACATGAATAATTTGATGTTAATTTTGTATTAAAGAACAAGTTTCAAGCTTTCGAATTCGTTATGGTACTCCGTTGTAAGTGTTGCCGTTGTTTTTTTTAAATATTTCATATTAAATAAACAATTTCTAGCTTTCGAGTGTGACGGATCGGTTCTTGGTGGACAGCATATTTTCCTCATCAACCTTCAGACCAGCCGTCAATCTCGACGATGTCGCTGACCTGTATACCCCAACAGTGGGACTGAATTTTAGCCGGGACTTCCTTCCGTATTTAAGGCAGTCCGCCGCACTTCCATTACCATATAGACCCTCCTTGTCAAAATCCGGTGCAGGTTGAAACGGCTCAGAAGTTCTTCCGCCGAACTGCAGAGTGCATCTTTATTACTTAGCGTATGCGATAAATTTTCCCGAGATCCCAAATTCTGCCAACGCTTCGAATAGTTCCTTGCGATGAATGCTGTCGCATGCGGCTTGGAATGGAAAGGTGGTGTTTATCTCGCTGGTCTTCTCCAGGATTGGCCTATGGGTGCAAATTTGGTCTAAAGACGATTTGCCGGACCGACAGCCGCACCGGTACTGGTGCTGATTAGTGCGGTGCAAAACGGATTTAGACGTTCACGCAATACGCTGGAGAGGATCTTGTAGGCGGCGTTGAGCAGATGCTATCCCTGCTACAGCATTTCTTATGTTTAGAAAAAATACGAGCACGATCCCGGTGAGCATGTTGGTTCGGGAATAGAACATTGAGTGGGAGATTTTCTCGTATGTGCTGATTTTAGTTCAGTTTCAGGCGTCCTCTGAAGATACTCCTCAGCCTTACGATTTCACGTACCTACGCGGGCGCAAGATATGCGTGAAATTAGGACGTGCGTGAAATAGTACGGCATGACGCGTACCCTGTGGTTAATAATAAAATGTGGGCATGGCCCTAGCTTGTACAGCAACCACTCATTCCTATGGCACCTATTGTTGCATCAGGAGTTGATGGGAATGGGACCTACATTTGGGAAGCCTTTTCTAGACATGCCCTCTTTTTGAGGATTGTTAGTGACTCCAAAGGGGTGAAGCCCTGAATTCAAGTTGCTCGATTGGGGGGCTAATTCTGGCATCTTCGGCGTATGAGTCGACGTACCTGTTGTCCAAATTTGGTCGTTATAACCGGTTATTGCTACCTTTGAGGGACACTCCCAAATTTGGTCGTTATAACCGGTTATTGCGACCATCGAGGGACACTGACAAATTTGGTCGTTATAACCGGTTATTGCGACCTTCGAGGGACACCGACAAATTTGGTCGTTATAACCGGGTATTGCGACCATCGAGGGACAACGACAAATTTGGTCGTTATAACCGGTTATTGCGACCTTCGAGGGTCACTGACAAATTTGGTCGTTATAGCCGGTTATTGCAACCTTCGAGGGTCACTGACAAATTTGGTCGTTATAACCGGTTATTGCAACCATCGAGGGACACCGACAAATTTGGTCGTTATAAACGGTTATTGCTACCTTCGAGGGACACTGGCAAATTTGGTCGTTATAACCGGTTATTGCTACCTTCTGGGGACACTGACAAATTTGGTCGTTATAACCGGTTATTGCGACCATCGAGGGACACTCACTAATCTGACAAATTTGGTCGTTATAACCGGTTATTGCAACCTTCAAGGGTCACTGACAAATTCGGTCGTTATAACCGGTTATTGCGACCATCGAGGGACACCGACAAATTTGGTCGTTATAAACGGTTATTGCTACCTTCGAGGGACACTGGCAAATTTGGTCGTTATAACCGGTTATTGCTACCTTCTGCACTGACAAAGTTGGTCGTTATAACCGGTTATTGCGACCATCAAGGGACACTGCCAAATTTGGTCGTTATAACCGGTTATTGCTACCTTCTGGGGACACTGACAAATTTGGTCGTTATAACCGGTTATTGCAACCATCGAGGGACACTGACAAATTTGGTCGTTATAACTGATATGTTGTTCTAACCGATACCAGGTATGTAAATTTATCTTATGGGTATAGCGGTACTTCTCCGGGTCTTAAATCATGTTAGAAGAGCCTTTTCAACCCCACTGTACAAGGAACTCTTTACTTTCAAGTTTTGCTTCCACACATTTTTTTTTTAGTTTGTTCCTCGTCCTTTAAGTGAAACGGAATATTTTGACAAGCTCTCCAGCTTGTCTAAAAACGTCGTAAAAATACACTTAGAACCTTATAGCAGCCGAATAAATTCCAATTAAACTTCCACCACCACTGCACTAAATTGAACAAACTCAGAACGAACAAACGAACAGCGTGTCAACAAGTAGTCATATGAAATTCGATGTACACCGATGCACGAATCGCATCTGCCGATAAACTGTTAAAAACGTGCAGTCTCGCCAGCAGCTGCGTCGATTTGACTCGTTGTAGCCAATGTTTCATTTCGAAAAAATGGAAAAAATCGGTTGTCGCAAGCGGTATGCCGATGGGATTGTAATGGACCTCAGTCGGGGCCTAAGAATTTGGTCGTTACAATCGACTTGTCTCATTGGCTGGGTATCAAAATGTCACTTTTTTCAGAAACCAAAAATGTACAAGAACGTGCACATCACGTACATTTAGGATGTCCACGTGATCAAGGGACTCTGGCGTACGTACAGTGCTGTGTCCTTCCCTCAGTTTCACTGTCCTCATGTCGTCCATGTGAAGTCGTATCAAGGGCTGTAAACTACCCAGTCGCACATCTTAGTCTACGGTCTGTTGGGACGGTTGTGGGGTGGCACAGCCCCCCAGGTAAGCGTCTTTAGGACCAATTTCCTGAATCCTGATGTGCACATTTTTCGCTTAGTCGGACATCCCTTGCTTCGTTTGCTAAATGCCACCCCTGCTTCTCTGCCCTGAGGGTGAAGCCATATTGTGCAAGGTGTGCAGCAAAACGAATCAATGTCGTTCAAACGTCCGAATTTCGGTGGCCACCCACTGCCAGACACAGCGCTGTGCTCACATAAGAAAGCTTACAGTAGAGAGCAGAAGTAATCTGCCAAACCAGGTTGCCCCCGTCATAACTTGGCCAACCCGACGATGTCGCACCTAAGCCTGCTCCCCTACGATTCCGCAAAACTGAAGCGATACCCCGATTTGATAGGACCACTAAAAAGAATGACACGCTTCTGTGGTGGCCAGCGAAGCAGGGCCCCCACCCACACGTAGACAGACATTTGATTCAAACTTGCTCCCTCTCCCCCGCACAGGCACTCTGCAAGGATGAATTGTATCCAAAAATCGTGTGGTTCGCGAAGGGATTCGGCAAGAACAACGAACCAGTGCGCGGCTACGTGCTGACATTCTTCATTGCCATCGGGTGAGTTTCGCTTGGAATCCTTAATTAAATGTAAACACACGCATTAATTCCCCGTCGCATTGCCTTCCACTCCATTTCTCTCGTTTCAGATTCATTCTAATTGGCGAACTCAACTTGATAGCGCCGTTAATCTCGAATTTCTTCTTGGCCGCCTACATGTTGATTAATTTCAGTACATTCCACGCCAGTTTGGCGAAACCGGTCGGCTGGCGTCCGACGTTCAAGGTGAGTCGCTGGCCGCCGAGGTCAAGGAGCATGTGATTAATGTCGCTTATCGTTCAGTATTACAACATGTGGCTGAGTCTGGTGGGCGCAATTCTGTGCGTGGCCGTGATGTTCCTGATATCCTGGTGGACGGCGCTGATTACATTCGCCGTGGTCCTTGCCCTGTACTTAATCGTTGCATATCGCAAGCCGGACGTCAACTGGGGCTCGACGACTCAGGCCCAGACCTACAAGAACGCCCTCATATCCGTTCAGCAGCTGAACAACGTGGAGGAGCATGTGAAAAACTACCGGCCCCAGGTGAGCTTACCCTCTACTCTGCCACCGGCCGTGTGCGGTGATTGTGAGCATTCTTTGTTTGCAGATTTTGGTTCTTTCCGGCTTGCCGAACACACGCCCGGTGCTGGTGGACTTCGCGTATATGCTGACCAAGAACCTTTCGCTGCTCGTTTGTGGTCACGTGCTGCGCGGCTCCAGCTCGCAGAGGTACCGCAACTACCTGCAGGAGCGCGCCACCACATGGTTCCGGAAACACAGAGTGAAGGGTTTCTATTCCCTGGTCGACGGAGAGGATTTCGAGGCGGGTTCCAGGGCACTGATGCAGGTGAGTGGTGGAACTGATGACCTTGTGAATGGAATACAAGCCGCGCCTCTCTCCACTAGGCATCGGGAATTGGAAAATTGAAACCGAACATCCTCCTCTTGGGCTATAAATCGGACTGGCAAACGTGCGAGAGGAAGGACCTGAATCAGTATTTCAACATAATGCACAAGGTGAGTGATGGTGATGATTTCTGGACTCCGGCGGATAGCACGGACCTTTGTTTCTCTCTCGGCAGGCACTCGATATGTACTTGTCGGTGGCGATTCTACGCGTCTCCAAGGGACTGGATTGCTCGCAAATTCTGGGCGACGAGAGCACCGCACAAAGGAATATACTGGATGTACCGCGAACTCTGCAACCCAACGAGAGCTCAGCAGACTTGAACTCGGTCGATAAGAGCGCCCAGAATGGACTGAGTGGCAGCATGGACTCCTTGAGCAGAAATGTGTCCCAGGGTGAGTGGCGCGGAGTGCGCACAGAACGTACTTGAAAAGTGTGAAAAATGAATGACCTCCGTAGTGCCGGGTTGTCTGCTGATTGATGCAGCGTCTTAGCCAACTGTGATTGACGATAAGGTGTGAAGTTTAGGGTGACACTCATTGACGAGCCAGGGCACAGAGGTTTGCAGTCACTTAGTGGCGTTACT
This sequence comes from Eristalis tenax, assembly GCA_905231855.2. Classification (NCBI taxonomy): domain Eukaryota; kingdom Metazoa; phylum Arthropoda; class Insecta; order Diptera; family Syrphidae; genus Eristalis; species Eristalis tenax. The sequence goes on from HG993126.1 coordinate 32,887,736, forward strand.
TGAGCGAACTCGATGATTACAAGCCATTGACGACGTTGAAATGGATTGAGCTGTCGCGTCACATGAGACAGCAAGAACCCAGGCGACTGCCAAAGAGGCTGGGCGGAAGACTGGGCACAAGCTAACTCGGTGAACGCGCCCATATGGGCATGAGATTGGTTGTCATCTGTACTTCTTAGTGCTTCAGTAAGGTTCGGGCACTTTGCCGCGTCTCGTTTCAGTATGCTGATTCTGTGGTGGGTCCTGATGGCCTTTTGGTATCCTATTCCGTTGCACCATTATATTGGGCCCTCCAGATTTTTAAAGACATGCCATAGAAGTGGAGTTCTCGCAGTGCTCTGTGTCGCAACTGGCAGAGACTGGGGCAGTCACCAAAGTATGTAGGAGCGTGTTCTCACTTTCCTCACTGTCCGGGTGGTGTCAATTGCTCCGTTCACGAGTTCGTCGTCCACCTTTTCCATGACACCTCCAAGCGGCAGTACGATTGCCTTGGATGGGCGAACATTGGTCCCTTTCATGGCGAGCTTATCAACCACTTCTCTTCAGTAACTAAACTGTTAACATTAAAAAGCAAAAAGAAATGAAGTAATTACAAGAATCGATTCGAGTGATAATCACTGAACAGCTACGCATTCGCGCTGAGCTGACACGGGGACTCGCTTGAATGTGATGATTTGTCCCCAATTTCCTCGTTCAACTTTAACAAAATCTGCGATTTCTTGTCGTCATTGTGTGTATCATCATTTTCTGGACTTTCGGCTTGATGCTGCCGATGACTTCGCCTCGACTCCGTCGACAGACGAGGGACAGAGAATTATCGCTCTGATAGAGTTTAATGCCAGCCATGCACAAGGACATGAACAGTCGGACAGCTCAAGGAACAAGCATCAATAGGCAAGACATTGTGTGTATTTAGATGCACTCCTCCTTCTATCGAGCTCTTGTAAATTATTGCAAATTAATGGAACAGCTCCAGTGGAAGATACCAGATGTTTGTTCGCCTCTCATGCAAAGTGCTTAAGTCGCCACAATGCAGCCTTGGTGCCTCGACTAAATATGTCACATCATCTGTTTCTTTCATTTCAAACATTGTAAAAGTCCGTTAAACTTTCTCGCCCAATGAAAATGTGGAGTAACGCAAGGAAATGTCAGAATGTATGATGCCTGAAACACAATAGTGCGTTGCGTCGTCTTTCAACGCACACAATTCAATGGTCACGCCAGAGATAATGGGGGGATAGAGATATCCAAGCCCCTTGATTTCACCTGACAGCGTTTTTTATACGCTTTTTGTCCCGTGTCTGTGAATACGTGTGAGCTCTTGAGATCAGCTGGCGCACAGCTGATACCCTTCCCCAACCTAGTAGAGGGCTGAATTAGAGTTCCTATTTGAAAGTTCGCTCGTTAGTTGGACGTTATCTCAAGTGTTGGTGTTAAATTTCAACACAGTATGGAGGGGTAAACGAACGAACAAAGCTGATGTTCATGAAGTCGATTCCTTAAGCTCCCATTTGAGCTGACATACTGTCTCATACTGACAGTCTCCTACTTCAGTCTGGCATACTAGGACAAAATTAATGCACGCCTAGTGTGTGTATTTTTTTTATTTTGAACACCCTCGTCACAACAATGCATGGATCGTGGGCCAATTCGGCAATCTGTTGCATTTTTTTCCCACTAAAATCCACTAATCGGCCGCCATGGCGTGGTGGATCCATGGTTTGTGTAAAAGTATGTGGGAAATACAAGGGAACACCACCACATCTCCGGTGTGGACCAGGGGAAAAAATGGCCGAAGATGGATATCTCTATCCCTCCATTACTGCGGCGACCTACGTAACTGCAGAATGAGAGAGATGAGAGGATCGTAAAACGTAACACCATCGCATGTCATTATCGAGCACGTTGGAAAATGTTTGACAGATTGGTGCGATGATAAACAGCTGAGTACATTTTAACGACAAAATCAATTCGAATTCGGACCAAGGAGGGAAAAAAGTACAATTGTTTGAGCAGAATATTTTTTGATTTGACATTTCGTCTGGTATTTGAGAGAGAGAGAGAGAGAGAGAGTGAACAGCTGATTATCGCAGTGCGTCGTCGCACCGCTCCGTAACATTGAAGTCGAACGCAGCAACGCACTATTGTGTTTCAGGCATGAACACATTTTGGTGAGAGAGTGCGTCGCTTACGTGGGATTACGTTGCTTTCACCGCTCTCATTTTTCTTATAGAAGTCAAATCGTAGCACGACGCCGTGAATGGCAATGGAGCCTTTGTAGGGTGTCAGTTGAAAAACGAGGCGACGCACCAACGCAGCCTTGTGAAATGGGCATGTCAGATGCAGTCTTGGCTCTGTACTTGTTGCCACCGTTTGAAACCGCGAGGTTTCGTCAAATTTCTATAAACCTCGCAGTGTCTAGGACATCTAGCCTTCCGCGTAAACTTCACTTGGTTTTGGTGTTTACTTCATCATTCTATCGCCTTCTATTTTCGGGTGTTCTTACGCTATTATTCCCTGCCAGCGGAAGGAACTGTCCTGGGGGCCATTTACAATTTCAGAGGGAGTTGCATTCGTTTTGGCGGTCGCTTATAAAATGGAGAGCAAGTGACTTGAGGGCAAAACCACTTGAAACTCGGTGGGAACGGCCTAGTGAGGTTTCAGTAAAAGTTTATGCGAATCTCGCGGTTTCGGTTATTGCAAATATTTTTGTTACGTCACGTGTTTATTGGCATTCCTGAAAAAAGAGCGTCCCCGAGTAAAGTTAAACAAAAATTACTCCCTTTTGACTCAATTGTGTCCCTGCGGGGTAACGCCGAGAGATTTTCTTCCAAATTCAGAGCTTTTGGTTTTTGCGAGGTTTTTCTGTATCAACTGACATTTGAGAAATGGAAACCGGAAATGAAGTGCTATGGAGATGCCCAACTTCACAGCTGATTGCCCCTTACCCCCAATCGACGAATTTGAGAGCTGTTCAGACTGTTGACAGTTGTTCATGAATTTTTTAAAGTTTCCCGTGAATGCCTGGTCCTTTCTGTCGTCCGCAACAGGGGACTTGGAGGATTTTAACGTATGTAGACGTGGTGGTGTTGTGAGCCTGTGATTAGGACTATGTGCTGTTTTAATGTCACAGCTTTGCTACCATTTATAGTAAACAGCGTCAGTATTAGAATCAATCCGCGTGGTATCCCAATGGGACTGCCTTCTGCAGCCAGCCTCTATTACCTCACCTAATCAGTACATTCTTCGAGATATCTCTACATTCGTCCTGAAGGGCATTCCAGTGAGCTGAGGAAGTGTCTCGCAAGCACTCGTTGTCCGACTCCAGGCGCAAGATAAATATGCTAAGGTGACCCTTTAAGCTGTGTTGCTTCAGCTGCGACAATGTGAGTTGTGTGGGATGTCTACTTCAGCGAGTGTCCTGTACAGACAGCCACTAGTAAAGCAATATCATGGCTAGTTCACCGAAGGAGATCATACTCAGCCTATACTCTCCCTGATTTTGCACAGTTTGCCAGTGTGGTCCATCTCAGATTCATTACTCCAAGACAGCCCTCACTGCTTGTAGTGGGATGTGCACCGCCTCAGCAAGCGAGCTCTGAAGGGCAGATCCCTGCCTAGCCAGTTCATCGGCCTTCTCTTCTTTCCTGGGATATCATTGGTGACGTGGAACCCACAACAGGGCTGACCTTCGTGCACTCATTTGGAATATGAAGTAAAGGAGGCAATAGCTTCTGGCTTGGCAACATATTTGACTTGAAGACATGCTTCACAGATCGCAAATAAACATCTGTCCATGTCGATCGGTTTTTCCAAGGAGTAGAGTGTCAACCCCAAATTTGTCTGGGGCCATATAGTCTGCTTGGAATGATACGAGAACTCTTGGCATGAACTGAGGTTTTGACGTCGTGGCGCTGTGTGTTGTGGTGTCTTCAGTGTGTAGGCCCAAAGGGAGAATATGTAGCATAGCCGTGAGAGCGTCTAGCAGAGGCAAGTATTGAGCGCCTAGGCATATTTTTTTTTCATTTTAATGGTCCTTATGTTAGAACTGGCAACGTGCACAAACAAAATTTCGCGCGACTGCCTTCGAACACCAAAGCCTGTGACCTGTGTGCAGAGGTCCATTTCGTCCCTCTTAACCGCATCGTGTGTCTGAGGATGTAAATGAGGATTATTGCCAGTAGAACGACGCCACATGCCACCCAACTGGTATGCAAGGAGGTGTGTTTTTATGCCTGGGTTTTATACCAACTATCCATCAGCGCGACTTGGGAGCAAAACCGACTAGTATGCCGTGACGGGAAACGGCATGACTAGAGAGCCATCGCTCTCAACTCCCTCGGACGTGCGCGAGCACCCGGACCTAAATCGGGTGAGTCTTGGCAGCACAAATGAGGCAAAATGAGTTTCTCAAAGTGCCGCAGATGAGGCAAGGAAGACGGCATTCCTTGTGGAACGTTCAGAGTGAGCAGTAGTGGGCTCTGGAGTATTGACACTTGTTTAATTAATACAGTCGTCGTTTTTACTAATTTTGTTCTCAAATGATGTCCATCATGATGGACAGGTGCCTTCAAACTTCAGACCTGAGGAGACCTCACATACTTGATGAATCGGATCAAAACGTCACGACTAACTGCAAAAATTCCCAATTCCCAAAACCATTTCTGGTTGACGCTGAAGTTAGCAGTGTTGACCGATTGTTGGTAGATAGGCAGGGCGGCTGCGCACCTAGCACGATGTTGGTCCATTGTGACACCCACTGTCAGACCACTACCACTGATTGACCACATCCGGTTGATGCCAACGGAAAATGGTGACAGCGCCAGACTGGGCTCTTAACCAACTGTTGCATTTGAAATGAAGGCAATTGAAATGCAAAGACTTCCAGGATTCATGGTTAACAGCAATTGATCACGAGTACGTGCGATAATTAACAACTCTCTCAAGGCGGCAGACTCCTTCCAAGTAATTGATTTCGCATTCTTCCGTGGAGCACGAGCGCGAGCACGTATTGCGTCGAAAATCGTCTCACAGCCTAAAAGGCCCAAGCCCACACATCGCACCCTTAAAAGCACCCGAATTCATGAAAAAGAAATCAGATCCCTTTCACGTTTGATAGAGACAAACGTGAAATGGGGGTGTGCCGCCTCCATACAAGTCATTAATCAAAAGGGCTTGTGCTTGTGCTGGTCCCTGATCCAGAGCAGGCGAAATGACATTAGCATTTGTTTCGAAGGCTCTTCAAGGATTCGCATCCTCATCGACGCACATCCGCACACATGTACGGCGCATACGAATTCACGTAACTGTGTTACGAGCTTCTCAGAAATCAATTATTCCCGAGATAAATCTCTCAGACATGGGACGGGCCAACCAGCCCCCATCGAATACATGAATATTTTTCAAGGACACAAAAGGATGTGCCGGAGATCGATAAAACTGAAAGCAGTAGTGTATCGCTCATCGTCTGCTGCCGGCTTACATCCGGTTACGATTTCCAATTCCCATCCACTTCATTCCACGTGTGCGTAGATAACAAATGTCGAATATTGTGCGGAAAACATATTGCGCGAGGGCTTTGTGCGCTCGGTTTCCGCACGCCTGGAAATTTTCTGTTTTTGTTTCTAAACTTGTTTGCCTCGGCAGACACGGCCGACATGAATGGGGTTGGTTATGGCGACGGCACTTTGAGGTTTCCGGGGAAAAGTGTTTTTGAAATCGAATGATGCTTGAGATACCGAGCATATTTGATTGAAATGAAAGCGGGAGACTGCTCGGCATTTACATGAATCATGAAGGAGGCTCACGTAAATACGATTCTGGGGCAAATGGGTTTAATACTTGCGAGACAGTGAGGTTTTCATTTCAGGCAGTCAGCTGTTTTCATTTTAGGTGGGCGCTTATTTGTGCTGAACCGGATGAACGATAGTGATGCACGCCATTTCTTAATTTCCTGGCACGTTAAAGTGTTCACCAGACACCATTCTCAGCCCTCTTCGACTCCATCAGTACAATTTGATAAATGACAGCGCAGAAGAAGACTTAAAAGAAATCATTGAACCAGAGGCTTAACCTCGTTTTTTTTTTTTTAAATCTCTAGAAGACTGTAATAAGAAAAGTTAATTTAAACAAAATTTGTAAAAATTCATTTGGAATTAGTCCAGTCATGCACAAGATCGGTGTCATGTCGTCCCCGAAGGCAGTTCGACCCTTTTGACAAGAAAACTCATTTCAGTCTTGACTCATCATTTTTTGCCTGGTTTGAATGGAATTCGTTTTTTATGTTTGTTACACCCCAAGTCTGATTGGACTGCGAGACAACCCTCCTTGTCTCTGAGTGTAATGCATTACTCACTATTGGCGGGGTATTAGGCACCCATTTGAAGTTGTGGGAAGGACCTGTGCTGAAGTGATGAGTGCTTGTTCAAATTTGAGTACAAATCTCGACCAGGCAACCACTGTACCGAAAGGAGATACTTCTGCAGCTGCCCACAAACTAAAGTACACCCTAGTGACTCACATAATGCCAGCACGTTCCCTGGAATTTCATACGACTATGCAAAGAATCTGCAGAGGCCTTCTTTTGTAGGCCTTCTCCTTGATGACCCTACTTTCCTTAAGTGCTCCCCTAGTCTGCAGTGTCCTGTTAGGTAGCCTGATAGGATAAGGAATTTGTTCCAGCACACCTCACCCTGTTCACCTTGTCATGTCATATGTCACTGTGACACATATATATACAATTAGTCACGTAAATGTCATATAAAGTGACTAAGACAGTACAAAATTGTCACAGTGACATGTGATGCGACTGAGAGTATAAAGGGGACTCAGGTGAGAGTTTATTTTCCAGTGACATGTGACACGACTAGGAGAATAAAGGGGGCTGTAGTGAGAGTTGCTCGTCCAGTGACATGTGACACGACTGGGAGAATAAAGGGGATTGAGGTGAGAGTTTCTTGTCCAGTGACATGTGATACGACAAGAGAATATAGGGGACTGAGGTGAGAGTTTCTTGTCCAGAGACATGTGACACGACTAAGAGAATATAGGGGACTGAGGTGAGAGTTTCTTGTCCAGTGACATGTGACACGACTAAGAGAATAAAAGGGATTGTAGTGAGAAGTGTGAAAGTAAGTGAAAGTTTCTTGTCGTGCTGCATGTTTTTGTCCGCTTTGCTGGTTCCCTGAATTCTTCTTAGACGACATGACCTACTTAACAGAGTGGTTGAAGGCCTGTGAAGAGTTCAGAAGCTCCTTTCCTTGCCAGCGTGTCGGCCCAGGAGTACAGAAGAATTTCACTTTGTTTCTCCTACTCACGTCTTTAAGCTTCTGTAGGCATTCCAGCCCGAGCTTGGGCGCTGCTATAAAGGCTCTGAAAACACCATCGATGGTGGCTTAAATGTGTCGTCTGACTCTATAGGCCCCAAAGTGTAGCGTTATTCCGAGCCGCAAAGAGGGCTGCGGGTCAGGAAATAGTCCACCACTAACGGGAACCAATAGGTCATTGGCAGGCGCTATCCGGAGATGTGCTGGCATGGATACCTGCAGGAAACCAAAAAGATGTACAAAACAAATCCATGCCTGGGAGTAGAAAAGATGGCATCTAGTCTTCAGCAATGGACACCGACTCACCGACTCTTAGACAGGAGGGTTAGGAGGATCTTGGAAATACTTCTGTAGGAGCTGGAGAAATGAAGGGGAGACGTTCACAATGACGCACTTCTATTAGGGAACGAGTTTTACGTTGCTTCTCACGACAAGTGTCACATTAAGGCATAAGGAGCAAGACTTGCTAAGTGGATATTAATCAGAGTTCCAGGCAAGATTTTGGGGGTCTAAGAGGGTCACCAGTCCTACTAACTTAAGGGTTAATTTTCCTTCACTCTCATGGTCCCCTGGCATGTCCAATGCCTTTACATAAGGGGCACGGAGCAGTCACCCTCCATCATCAGTCATAACCATAGACGGTCACTTAAGTAGCTGCATTTCTGTTCCGATTTCCCAACTTCTCTGACTATCCAATTGGTCTCATCTGTCAATTAGAGGCCCTGCGTTAAGGCTCTTGTCGATTTTCGGAATTAAAGCTGACATAGGTGATTAATTGAAGTGTCTACCTCCCACAGTCTTGGTTCCTTTTTTATAGCCTCTGATGGCGGCCTTCATAGAATATTCATTTTTCTCAGTTGATTCCCCTCTCTTTGCATTCAACTTCAAAGGGAATGCCGAAGAGATGTTTTCAGGAAATGCCACCAGATTCGTTGGCCGATGAAGAAAGCTCGAATCAAAACAATCAATCAATGAGAACCAAGAAAATGTACAGCCAATCCGTCGCCAGTAAATTAACAGACGGTCTAAGAAAAGAAAAAATCGAACCCTCTCCTGGCTCGAAATTGTTTTCACAAAAGACCGTTGAATTTGATCTCAACCGAAACAAACATATTTACAATAATTATCGTACAACATATTTACAATTTATTCTCAATACTTACCCCACACTTTAAAGCATGAACGCATTTTGGAATCACACACGTAACAGATTACTCGCACTCACGCTCACAAATTTACACATTCTCAACAAACGTTGATACATAATATCTCATATATTTATCTATTTATCTATTTGCATGTTTTTAAACCTTGTACAAATATGTGTAATATATGTAGATGCCAATGACGCCCGAATGAAAAATTCCACCGAGAATGGCCTGAAACTAACGAAATGTAAGTAGCATGAAAATTGATTGACTTGTTGAGTTTTTTCTTTTCATATTTATTTGATTTTATTTTTACTTATGGATCTATTTATTTTTTTCTTTATAACGAAATCGCACAAAACAATTTAAAGTTATAAGAGAATTTTTAATTTATTGACAAATAGCATTTAAGATACCACTGATTCGGATCACTTTGCACAGGGAAGGTAAAGAATGAGTTCGAATTAAATTGTTTATAATTAGAATTAAATTTTGCGCTATATTGGTGTTTTTTTTTTTTTTTTTTTTTAATCATTAGTGTTAGGGGAAGTGAGTGCTTTGATTATGTGTTCCCTTGCAATAACGCTTGACTGATGATTTTTATTTTTTTTGTATTAACATGTTCGACAGACAGCTTTGTCGATGTGGCACGATCGTGCCTTCTTCATTGAAATGCCACTGTGGCACTTTGAGAAAATTTTAAAATTAAAATATTTGCATTATAACACAATCGCTTGGAACTGCCTTCAGAAAGTGTTGAATGTTCGTTAAGTTTTGATGAGGACAGTAGAAAACGCGATGGGCACTTGCGAATAAGAACAATCGAATAATTCGCAGTTCCAATCATTCGAGTTAAATTCGAGCTTAGCCAATTTTAATCAGCATCGGATATGTGTGTTCGGCGATTCTTCAATTTGGTGAGAGATTGTTGGATTGTGTGTATTCGTCGGAGTCTATTGTTATTCAACTCCGACCAAGTGAAATCTACTGTTCCCAGACAATTCTTAGCACATTTCTCCTATTACTTCAAATATTAATCAAAAACGAAACTCGAGAAGTAAAGCTAACACAAAAACAAGAAACGAATAATCCGCAGGGCAAGCCCATAATATCCCAGGTTTGCCAGTTTGTTGATTAGCAGTGTCAGTGTCAGTGACATTTGAAACATGGCTTCCTCTCACTTCAGTCATATCAGAATAGTACAGAAGCCGTAGCTGATGTTGTTTTTGCTTAGCTATAGAAGCTCACTTTCACAATATTGTTACGTTTAACCGAAATGAGTCGACGTAAGATGAATTAAATTGTCCACACAACAGGGTTCGGTCACTGGATTGTGACGAATGAAACACTAAGGTTCACGATTCACGGTATACATGAATTTATTTTGCAAACACTGACTTAGTTCTTGTACTTTATTACACTGACAAAATCAGTATTACTTTACTTCTAAACTCTTTGCTGCCTTTCAGGCTGAACTGCTTAACACTTTGAACACTATGAAATCCCAGACTGAACTGCAAATAGTTGACTGAACTAACTCACATCGACTACCGTGCCAGTATTGGTTCTAGATCATACTGTCGCCACGAGTCTGTTGAATTTCCCCGCTGACGCTTATATCAAATAAAACTACACGTTTTATAATTTTAATTTTTATAAAACACCACGTTTTTGATTTCTATTTGTTTTTTCACTGAGGAAAAATTTGGTCAAACAATGATCTGCAGTGGTCTGCTCGCACACAAAGACTGACTAACTTTTAGAAAGCGACTAATTTTTAGAAACGATCACTAACACTAACTTTTAGAAGGCGATCAATCGCTGATAGTAAATGCTTTCAAATACAGAGTTGTCAAGAGAGCTTACTTTCTCATTAAGTTTACAGTTTGCTACTTATACTTTATGTTGTCTGTTCAATTGTGATGCCTTAAGCACTAGTGTGACCAACTGACATAATTTACACAATAGTGCATTTTAGAACTTGTGTGACCAACTGTCATAACTAGTCCGCGTGTAGGTGGCGACATCCATTCTTGCAGTATGTACATCAACTTGAGGAAAACTCGTCCGAGTTGATCGTTCTTCTAATTGCGTATAGATGGCGTTTTTCTTTTTGTGGCGATTGATGTCCACAGTGGTGACTGGTGTCACGTCACAATATTTATATTGTTAGGTATATATTTATTGTTGACATACTTTGCACTCGATTCCTTTTCCGGTCAAGTATACGGAAGAAAGTATGAGTTTAGGAAGGAGTGGTTCTTTTTAAGAATCTTCATATATATGCTCATCTATATTAACAAAAATAAACACACCACTTAAAATATGTATTTTATAACAAAAAGGCTCGTTTTTAGTTGATTGTAAAATAAACTCAAGATCTCCTGTTACTTTAATAAGTCCAGCAGGAGATCTCCTGTTTTTTTTTTCACATTTTCCCATTACTGTTCCGCTGTAAATGTAAAGTGTAGTGTAAACTGTCCATCTTCACACACGGTATTTGTTTTTTCTGGAATTTGAACTAAATATTTATGAGAGCAAGAGTGATATCCTCTCAGATGAAGAAATCGAGAAATACGTAGTAGGCCTGTTCCAGTACTTTCTGCACCAAATTGGGAAGTCTGTCATTTTTAGAAGGGGGGGGTAAAAATCTCTGAGAGTCTCTCTCAAGAAAGAGCTTTAACATAGCCCCACAAAAAATAGTCTAAAGGCGTTAAATCGCAAGATCTAGGCGGCCAATTGACCGGTCCCGAACGTGAAATACTCGTAAAATGTTCACCGAACTCGTCGCTCAGTAAGTCCATTGTTGCGAGTGCTGTGTGGCATGTGGCACCGTCTTGTTGAAACCACATGTCATGCAAGTCAAGCTCTTGCATTTTGGGCAAAATGAAGTTGGATATCATCTCACGGCAGCGGTCACCATTCACAGTTACGTTACGATTCGCATAATCTTTGAAAAAGTACGGTCCAATGATGCCACTAGCCCATAAACCGCACCAAACTGTGACTTTTTCTGGATGCGTTGGTAGCTCTTGCAATGCTTCTGGCTGATATTCACTCCAAAATCGACAATTCCGCTTATTTACTCGTACGTACCCATTGAACCAAAAATGAGCTTCGTCTAAACTGACCATAAAATGGAAGAAGCGCGCGATGAACTTTCTAAACAAAATTTTGATAATAAAATTCAATAATTTGCAAGCGTTGTTCGTTTGTAAGACGATCCATGGTTAAATTATAGACCAAACTGAAGATGTTTGACAGTGAAACAAAACACGAAACGTGCGTCAGCTGTTTAAACCAATGTTGCCAAAAAGATAATAGCTAAAAATCACCCTTTACAAGCACCTCTCTCTGCTGCAGTCACCGTCGGACAGTGGTCCCGTTGTATGGGAGTGTGCGAATTAAATCTGTGACTTTTAAACCCGTTTACCGTTAAATATAGTACAAGTGCCACGAGATCTTATCATGCTTCAAACGGAGTAATTTGAAGTTAAAAAATCGATTTTGTTTGGTTAAATGCGTAAATAATTATTTGTTATTGTCAATGACTCGAAATTGGGGCTAAAAACATAGCAGAATCCATATTTATGCATTAAATAGATTACATAGATTTTATTTAGAATTAAAGAAACTAAGCAATTTAGTGTAATAAGGCTTGCGCTTCAGTGCTAAGTGGAAGCGAATGGTTCAACAGCCCGCCTTAAATACGCAATCCAGGGATCAGGCGATACCGACGTTTGATGAATAACACCTTCATTTGTTGCCGAACTAGAAAATTGTCTACTCTCATTAATCCGACAGTACCCATAATCCTTATTCCCACTTCCTCGAGCCTCCTCTGATAATGACCCGACGGGCAAAGCTGCTGATGATGTTATTTCTGCTCCGTGGAACAGAATTTTATGCACTGTTGCTGGCATATAATACCAGGGATATAAATTTGTGGTCATTGCAGCGGACTCCTAGGCATAGGCTCCAAATTTGTCGGGGTCAGTCCAAAAGTTGCTACATCTTGTCTCCAGGATAACACTGAATCTTTATCTATTTCAGTTAATTCATGCCGTTGATAATGGGTCATCGAAAAATCTTCGAAATGTGTTCCCATCGTTTGGTTGTGCCAAATCCTTGCTGCATCATATCTACCATTTATTGTATAAACTTCCGCTGAATTTGACTCTTTCTTGCTTGATGTGTGGGCAGTGTTATTTTTGGTGTTCTCCAGGCATTCAACTCCAGACACTCCAGACAACAACACACTTCAAATTTGCACAACAAATGATGAAATGCAACTAGAATTCTTAATATATTCTCGTTATCTATGTAAAGCAAAATTTTAGCTTCCTAATTTAAATCGTCACTGTTGTAGTCAAAAGCAAATGCCCCCAAAGTCAGAAATCTATTTTTTCCACCAACAACACCCTAATTGCCAACTTTTATGCCCATTGTGACATGTGAAGCGGACATGCGTTTTATGACGCCGCAAAGAGAACAAGATAAAAGCAATTGGTTTCATAATTATAACAATTTGATGACCTCACATTTTCCAATTCACAAAAATAAACTCTTCCTCGTCCTCTCGCTTAGCATTTACACACTTACAAGGGAAATCGTTTAAAAATGCTGAAAAATGCACGACATTGCTCCACTTTAACGCCTCGTTCTCCCAAAGTGGTTTCAAGTGGCTAAAAGGGGTTTATAGTTTTTGCACCATCGATTGATAATACTTCTAGCTTTCGCAAAAAGTTGGTCTCCCATTGGAGACTCTTGGAGCTCCAAAAGGTGGCTTCACTTAAAAGCCTAGTTTTAAAAATTGGTAAGCAATATGAAAGAACTGAAGATGCAGTTTGAAGGCCAAATGTACGCCCTTTAAAATAATATGACTTTAATTTCCGAAGTATTTAAAGAAGTGCCTAAAAAATACGTCCGTTTTTGTAAATTTCAAAGTCCCAACTTGAGCTAGCGGTACAGCCAAACGGATCATCAAAAATCAACAAAATGCTGGCTTTCTAGGTTCTCATATTTGTAGAATCGAGAAACATAAACCATTTGACCGAGAAAAATATGCCGCTTTGGGTATTTATTTCCCACTGTGCGTCGGACGTACATCTGCATTTGATTGCAGCGACGCCTGCTTTATGGCAGGCGTCTGTGTCTGTTAGTAAGTGCAGACGGTCCATATCCCGATTCTGAACAGAACTCTGATATTTTGCACATGTCGAGGGAGCTAGCCCCACGCACAGATTAAATTCTCAACGGCAAAGACTGCTTCAATGTTAACCGGCGTTGCATGAATTTCTCGGAAGGATTCAGTCATACCATCGAGGAAACGAAGGCAATTCTGGGAAAGGAGAACCCGTGACGAGCGGTAGAACAATATCAAAGCACACCCATGCCTAAGTGCGGTTGAAAGTTCCTAGAATATGCACAGATGAGATTAACTACCAAAGGACCTCGTCCGACGTGCACATTCGGATGTGAATGTGACTACATTTCGGCTTAAGGGCGTTTCGTAATTCGATTGCTTCACAAAATCCGACTTAATAGTCAGTTTCAACAAAAAATGGCTTACTTTTGGAATCATCGCGAGGGGAGACAGTCCACCCCGTGCGGCAATTGACTTCACATCGAATGGCAGGCAGGGGCTGCAACAAATTCCTTCCAATTAAGACCAAATCTGACACTATTCTCCAACATCATCGGGGGGCATCTTCACTTTTCAGATTTCCCCATTTAATCCTCCACCACGGAAAAAATTGAGAGACCTTTAGTGGCATTTATGTCAAGGTTAAGCCATCTTCCTCGGTCGCCATCCGGGAGTCGTTTCTTTTTAACAAGTTTCCATGGTAACGACTTAAGGGCGGGCAGTTGGGACAGACAAAAGGGAAAAGGAAGGAACCAAGGGAAACGATCAAAGTGCCTCGGAAGACCTTTAACTTCGTTCGTTTTCGGTCTCGCGTTCGTCTCCGTTTGCCTGTAGTTAATTTGATTCGATGTCGTGCGTGGGTTGCGACAGCAAATAAGCATGCCACCGGGTTATCCTTTTGTTCTTGTCATTCTGTCAATTTTCGCTCAACACCCTCATATCGATACACGATGCTCATTTTGATGACTGCCAAGAAAAAAAGGAGAGAAAAAGTACACACACGCGTAGGTATGCTTTAGAGTGATTGAAGCCCGAACAACAGAACATGGTATTTGCATTTGGGTCCTTGTTGGATCTCGTGTCACAATCAACCCCTACCAGAGCCGGCCGCTGTTTGTCAAGGCGTGTTTAAAATTTGAATTCCAATGCCGTCGCGGCCGCTGTAGCACCCACGGGCTTTGATGTGAAATTCGTTCATTTGAACGAAAAGTTTTGCATTTCCTCGGAAACGACGACGACGCACGCTCTGCGAACACTCGCAGGAATGTGCGCTGTCGATAAATTTCATTTTGCGGCTGATATCCTTCGTCGATTCGTAATCTCTCCGTCATCACTTGGACTGACAACGAATGGTGAATGATAAATTGTGTTGACGCCACCCCGCGCCGCTCACACGTGCAGCAATGAACATTTTATTTGATTTCAAATCCGAATATGGCTCACGTCCTCGGTGTTGTCTCACTCGCTTCGGTCGACTGACAGTCACGCACAAACATGCGGCGGGGCTACGAGAACTAACGAGAAAACGAAAAAGTACGCAAATGAACGCCGGGTCTTTTTATCTCAAGACTTGAGTCACTCATTTGAATTGAATGCGGGGGCACCGAATGGGGGATGCAAAAAAACGTGGACTGAATCGTCAGACGGAAATAATTCCGAAAGTTTATTTTACTTTGATGAAAATAAGTGCGGAGCAGAGTTTACGGGACACAGACGTGGGTCTCCTATCGGGAGACGGGTGGGTGGGCATATGGTGTCCTGACGACCCTGCGATCACGGTTCGGGATGATGTGTTCGTTCAGTGAAACCTTTTATATTTCCAAAGCCATAGTGTGTTACCGTCGAATAAAACAACAATACTTTCAACTTCGTTATAACATTTATTCTGCGCTTCAATCGGCAGCTCTAGTGGAATTCCCTTGAACGACTGACCGCGTCAATCGGGTCTTCAACACACGATATATGCAGAGTCCGACCGTAAGCCACTCATTCGGCGGAAGTCGAACTTCGGTTTTTTAACACATTTGGCCGAAACCGAAGCCGAAGACGAATATGATGGTATAACGAAATACTAAAGTTGTGACTTCTTGAACTTCAGTTCGTTTTGGTTTTAGTAAAAATTACTTAAGTTTTTTTTTAAATTATTTAATATCTCATGAAAAATAAAAATTATCCAGCAAAGTAACTCAATAGGCTTTAATGATAAAAAAAGAAAGATAATCGAAGTAAAAATTTTGAAAATTAGTTAATAATTAAAACTTAACAACTTGACATCAGCTTTTGTCAGCGTTCCTTGTAACCAGCGGATCTTTTAAATAAGACTTGCGATGTTCTTCGAAAGGTGGAAAATCGTCTGAATTGAATGACTCACATATTGGCGGCACATTGTCATGCGAATTATTGGGTTTATAACTTAACGCCCGGCTTGCTAAGAGATGGCGTAACTTGTATTATTCCATTGGAACATGCGTTGGAAAGCTACTGTCATTGTACGTCATTTCAGTATATGTCATTCATTTGAAGCGTAAGCAACAAATCATTTTTTTTTTTTTCACTCAAATATGTCAAATTTTGTTCCTGAAAAACTGTTTTTTCGGGGAGTTCTTCTTCATTACTTTAATATGAAGAAAACTGCTGCCGAAAGTCATCGTATTTGGGTGGAAGTTTATGGTGAACATGCGCTTGCTGTACGAACGTGCCAAAAGTGGTTTGCACGATGAACGTCCCGCGCAGCCAAAAAAATTTGGAGATGAAGAACTGGAAGCATTACTCTATGAAGATTGTTGCCAAACACAAGAAGAGCTGGCAGAATCTTTGAGTATCACTCAAGCAGCGATTTCAAAACGTTTAAAAGCTGCATATATTCAAAAGCAAGGAAATTGGGTTTCACATGAACTCAAGCCGAGAGAAGTCGAAAGTCGGTTTTGCATGTCCGAAATGCTGCTGGAACGCCACAAAGGAAGTCAGTTTTGCATCGGATTGTTATTGGTGATGAAAAATGGATCCACTACGACAACCCCAAGCGCAAAAACTCATATGTGAAACCCGGCCAAACAGCCAAATCAACGGCAAAGCCGAATGTCCATGGCGCGAAGGTAATGCTCTGTATTTGGTGGGAGCAGAAGGGTGTGCTGTATTATGAGCTGCTAGAGCCGGGTGAAACCATCAGTGGACAACGCTACCGAACACAATTAATCCGTTTGAAGAGGGCAGTAGTCGAAAAACGCCCGGAATATGCGACCAGACACGAGGCAATAATTTTCCGTCATGACAACGGACAACGGATGGAAAGTTTTACCCCACCCGCCTTATAGCCCAGACCTTGCCCCTTCTGACTGCCATTTGTTCCGGTCGATGCAGAACGCCCTCACTGCAATACGGTTCACATCAGAGCAGAATATCAAAAGTTGGCTTGATTCATTCTTGGCTGCCAAGCCGGCGCAGTTCTTTTGGGATGGGATCCACAAATTGCCAGAAAGATGGGAAAAAGTCATAGCTTCAGATGGGCAATACTTTGAATAATACTATTGTGGCGAATGAAACACAAAAGTTCACTATTCACGATGTGCACGAAGTTATTTACGAGCACTGGTTTCCTCTTATGCTTTATTACACTTCTACAATCACTTTACTACAAAACGCTTTGCCGCCTTTCAGGCTGAACCGATTACAACTTTGGACACTGCAAATTCCCAAACTGAACTTTGCTAATTAAAAGGGATTATTTTTACAATTGAGATTACAACTAGACTTACAAACTAAAGGTTAGGGTGTTGGCTCGACAATAGGGGCCCAACTGATGTCCTTTCCTTTAATTTAATGTTTATTATTACTGTCGGTTGATTGTTTATTTTTTATGTCCTTCAATGGCTGGTGCGTACATAGGGTTGTTCAAGTCCGTGTGACCATGGGGTGGTGATGTGTTAGCCGACTTAGCCTCGATGGTGATTGCTGTCGCTGCTCTGGTAGAATCCATGCAGTTCCTTGTTCGACGTCATTGGAAAGTTATGCTCGGTTGGCATTAGATGTGGCGTTGAGGTAGCGTTGTCCGGGGATTGTGTTTTTCAGGTTCTTGATTTCCTCGTTAGGATGGTTGTAGAGGGGAACGGGATGGTGCAGAGGGATGATGCGTGCTTGCTCGTAAAGCCTATTGCTGCTGTGTTGCGTTTGACGGTTCCTGTCGAAGCTGAGTCCGGTACATATTCGCAGTATTTTTCTTTCGAGAATTGCGAGCTTCGTCACGCTGGTCTTAGAGATGGTGTGCTATATTGCGGCCGCCAAAACGAAATGGCCCCCATTACAGTCCCTTCCGTTGGCAGGAAATAATAGCGTAAGAACACCCGAAAATAGAAGGCGATTGAATGAGGAAATAAACAACGGAAGTTCAAAAAATCACAACTGCCTTGACACACTATTGAAAATGAACACAAAACAAGACAGATACGAGATAAGATAAATATCACGAGTATTATGAAGCTCAATATTTGCGAGTTGCACAGCAAACGCACACAGAGTAGGTAAGCAGGAAAGCGACGCGTGCTCTAATGATTGGTAGGAGGTTGGCGGGCAACTGCTGGGGCGGCAGTCCAAGCATGTATCGGACCAACAATTATGTACCTTGCATAGTCGAAAAGAACAAACCTGCTCAGTGCACGAGAGACACTCAACAAAGTTCAAAATTTGGTATACAGTGGCCATGAGAACTTAGCCAACTGGTGCCATGGAGGTGCTATTTGAGCTGACAACACTCATGAGAGTGGCAAAAGAGGGCATAGGAATAGACAGGTGCACTACATCGAGGCAATTCGATGCACTAGTCAAAAAACGACCACTCCTGGCCATTCCGAAGGGTGACGTGATAAGGAAATTCAATTTCCAAAAGAAGCTTACAACTAAGCTCAGCCCCAAAAAGAACGATGAATCCAAAGTCCATAGCCTGAGCAGCAGTACGGTAAAATGGTACACAGATGGAACAAGATCGGGGGCAGGAGCATTTGGACCCAGCATAAAGTACCACGAACCCATGGTCGAAGGCACCAGCATCTTTCAAGCAGAAGTCTAAAGCCATAGGGAGATGCGTTCGCTTTTTTGGCACTAGACTCCCACGTCATCAAATGCAGGCTTGTGTGGGAATGCCCACAGAAGCTTAAATAGCAGGAGACTCCTGTGCTGCGGCCATACGGGGAAGAAATGGCTGACTCCCTGGCTAGGAAAGGAGCACCGGAACCTTTACAGACGCCCCGAACCATTCTGCGCTGTAGGAGACCATGTCATCAAGGAACTAGAAAGAACGCACACGGCAGATGCCAACGCTCATGGCATGCAGCAGGCCAAGAAACTCTCGGGTCAACGTAAACGAAAAAGGTTTGAACCATTGATGACGATTTTCATCTTCGTTCATCTGCGCGTTGTGCTCGTAGCCGATTAGATAAGTCACTTGATTAAGAAGTTGCATCCCACTAGTAGCCGCCGTTTTGCAGATAGAGCTCCACACACACCCGCACAGCATCAACATCAAAACCAAGGTTCTACTCAATTTATAGTCTGCGCCGATTCGATTTCTGCGCCCACGTGCGTGTATGTTCCTCGAAGCAATTTGTAAACTCTCGGCTCGCAGTCAGACGAAGAAATTGGTTTCACAGAAAAGCGTCAAACCTCAATTGAATGGAATGCGTGTCTGGATCGGGTTCAAAGGCAAATGCATTGACTATGAATAAGATGCCTGAGTTCGGTTAACACGCAAATGGAGGAAATTCGCACATGTGGCATCTTGATGATACCTCGCCGGGTGCAACTACACGTAAATCCGTGGTCGTTGCAGTGAACTTGTGACGGGCGAGGTAATATTTCTCACTTCATTTCTTCTCAAATCCTCCTTCAGGAGACGACTTCGACTCAAGCGCCTTATCTTGTATTCCGACCACGACGCCAATATCCATCCGCCCAAGCACAGTGTCGCATCTGAAATGGAATCGAATGTATTCATTTATTTGCGGTTTCAGAGAAGCACATGCCGAACGTGTGAGGCAAAGACAAACAAATGCCATGAGACGACAAAGACGCGTATGACCTGCTATCCTGCCTATGACACGGCACAGCCACCAATTCCGTTTGGTTAGATGTAAGGGATATGACTGTGACTCCTGTGGCAAGGAGTCGAACCACCCTTGTCGTGATAAATCAATGATATGTATCTCCAGCCGCAATAAAAAGTAGATCTGGGGGCTATGAAACTTATCGTCTATCGATGGAGAGCCAAGCGGTGGCGCATTGCCGTTGGAGTGGATTTACGGAGTCTAGTCCTTGGCGTGATGTAATCCAACAGTCTGCGAGGAGTGTACGACGGGGGATCTTAGACTGCGAGCATTTAATGGCCTTGCGTTAAGCACGGAAGTTATTGTTGAGTGAGCTGGTAAATTTGTAGATCAGATGGCAAAGACTGTCGAAAATGGCGACGAGGTGGAAGTGAATGGAAAGGTCTGGCTGGCTGGCCCACCCCCTTCGGTGTTCTTGGTTGCAGTCTAGTCTTTTGTGGGCCCTTTGGATTGTGAGCACCTGTCGTGATTCAACTGGTCTCTACTTGGTGCAGGCTAGTGGCCGTGGGTACGAACATCAAGTCGCCCAAAGCGCACAATTAACGGCTCCACTTCTTTCGAGTCACTAGCAATGCTCACAATCTGGATAAACTTTCTCAAACTTCACGGTTTGGAGTCCGCACAGAATTGTAGGCTATGGTGTCAGGGGCTGCTGTAGAAGCTAGGTTATTACCCCCATCGTCCTAGAGATGTCTCAATCTAGGAAAAGTATGTGGACTCTGGAGGATGACCACCGTTGTATTACACGTTAATGCGAAGGATCTGAGACCAATCAGTCGAACATCCTTCCTGCTTAAAACTCTCGAAAAATGGATCGATTTGTCCATCGAAAGAACAGACCCGGTGAATAAGATGTCGACCTCTCAGCATGCAACAGGAGTAGATCTGTAGAAGCAGGCCTTCATTCGCTTGTTGGCCCTGTAGACAAATCATAAGGAATTCCCCCTTACTGCCTGTGTTGACTTCGAGGGAGCTTTTCAAAAAGTCTAACCCCATGCAATTACGTCAGCACTCAACCCGCTCGGGATCGAAAAGTCCACACTGTCTTATTCACAAAGAGCTATTTGCTCCAAGCTTGCTGATACCACGATCTGCAGAGCGGTTAATAGAGGAACTCAACAAGGCTCCTCCTCTCCTGTCCTATGGAACGTAGTAGTTAATGAACTCCTGCTTACATTGGATAGGACGGGGTGTAAGGCGGCATCTGGGAAATTAATTTCCACGATTAGCGATATCATGCAGTCGGCTATGTCGAGCCAGGAAAATCAACTAATGTTTGCGGCCTAAGTGTTAATCCCCAGAAACCAGATCTAGTCCTCTTTGCTAGGAAGTACAAAACTCCTGTCTTCGATGCCCCTAATAACAAGGGAGTCCCTCTTAGACTTAGTCTGCCGAATTCCTTGGCCTCATTCTGGACGCGCAGCTGAGCTGGAAACCCAACATTCAGGAACGCGTCAAAAAAGCCTGTACGGCTGTATATTGTTGGAAAGAAGACGGTGCAAATGGGGTCTTCTGCCGCGAGTGGTTCACTGGTTATTCGTATCGATGGTCAGACCCATGCGTAGTCGCGATCTGGTGGACTGCGTTAGACAAAGACATCTACTGATCCCCTATAACGACTTTTGCAGAATTTGTAGGGATGAAGAGGAAGAAGAAACGATTTCACACCTTCTTTGCAATTGCAATGCCCTCTCATCTCGCAGACTCAGTCACTTGGACGCCGCATATTTCTCCGCCTTGACAGATCCAAGCGGCATTAGCATTAAGAGCTCCAAATGGTTCGCGGATTAGGATCTATTAGGTCTTGTGGCAACACAACGGGCCTTTTTTTGGCATAAGTGTGGCTACCCTTTAGGTAGTCAGCCACTCTTACCTAACCTAACCTACTCCCTTCGGGATGTAGAGGCATCCGTCATCTCTGGCAGAGAGAATTTCAACTCAGACCTTGACCTTTTTGGGCATGCCTGCTTCTTCCAAGCCAACGACCCTGTGAGGGTTTGCGTCTGAGCTAAGACCGCCTTGAATCTTTGACAATTAACGGCACTCAGCCTCACGTTCAAAAATAGCTCAAGGTCGGTGTAATTGTGGTTGAATTGAGGCTTGAAATTGAAGAACCTCTTGTGACCAAGACAGACTAGTCGACGTATCCTTGCCTTTTGGTCTAAATCCGCGTCTTTGATGAACGAATTTATCAAAGATCGAATCGCCAAGGCGAAAGGGCGACTCCACAAAGCCAGACTATCGGGCTAAGACAGGAATTTTGACACTAGTTTCGACAATATTCTGTGTCGACTTGGATCCCTTTTGTTGAGCTCACGTTTCCCTCAAGTAGGCAAGCTCATTGTTTACTTCAAAGTTGCCCAAATACGACTCTCTAGTCAATAGCATTTACGATGTTGTTGTTGAGGTTGCTATTCTCGTGAATAACAGCTAATCGACCGCCAACTACACTGGCCACATCGCCAATGCTGTGTTTCCTTGCCCGCTTTGCCCTCAGTCACCGCTAAACCCATTTGAATAGTCTAGGATTCAATGACATCACCTTTGGAAGATTGTTCCTCTTGTGTTGGCGACGCCACGTTGATAAAGTTTCATGACACTGCGCCATCTTGTCTTAACCCTTTTTTTGGCATTGGAGATCTCGGTGAGTTCATTGCTGACATTGGAGATCTCTGTCGTCTTTCCGGACGATCTGACAAGTGTGACAGACACGTCAAAACTAGACACGACTGGGTGCATGCTCTTCTTTTTGTTTATTTTTTTCTTTTTGTTTTATTCGTCCTTGAAATCGACTAATTGGTTGTAAGTGTCGACCTGCAATTGTTGGGCCTTTGCCTTACCTTGAGCCTTTGTCTTCCCTTGGGCCTTTTCCATCCCTTGGGCCTTTTCTATCCTTTGAGCCTTTGTCTTCCCTTGGGCCTTTTCCATCGCTTGGGCCTTTTCCATCCCTTGGGCCTTTTCCTTCACTTGGGCATTTTCCTTCCCTTGAGCCTTTTTCATCCCTTGGGCCATATTCCATCCCCTGGGCTTTTTCCATCACTTGGGCCTCTGCCTTCCCTTGGACCATATTCCATCCCCAGGGCCTTTTTCCATCTCTTGGGCCTTTTCCATCCCTTGGGTCTTTTCTATCCCTTGAGCTTTTCCCACGATTTTGAGACTCTACTCATCGGCTCATCGGGCGTGCCTTCCTCCGACCTTGTCCTACAGACGAAGTGGAGCATGAGCCCTAAAAGCCCATCTTCATCTGCTGTACTCTTTCAGGGCCGATGTTGTACGCACATTGTGTTGCCGTTACCATTTTTCCCATTGTTTTGTTCTGCAGACAGTCCGTCCACACCAGCAGCTTTACTCAACGTCTGTCTCAATGTCGCTGTCTAGATCTTGTCTAGGTTTTCTCTTCTATCATCGCCCACTCATTTCGACCGGAACATCCTGCCGGACACCGCCACACCCCACCCTTCAACTAACTTGAAATAGTGCCTCCTAGTCAAGAGCATAAATTCCCGAACCCTTTCTCAACAGTTCTACTCTCTGGACATCGCCAATGTCGCATGATAGGAAGCAATGCCGGGAAAATGAATGTTGGCATGCGCGAGAACGAACCGTGGACCTTTCGCGTATTTCGCTCTGACTTCGAGTAGTCAGTCAAGTTCCCTACCACACATTTCCAATCATGGATAAGTACTGTAGAATGTAGAAAAAATAAATGCAATAGAATAGATACTAGAAACGCCCCCTTAAGAGTTAGACTGTGTGCTGCTTAGTTGTGCAAGGTCTCCAATTAACGTCAATTGGTAGCACAAAAAATGCTTAGCTAATGCTCCCGCTAGACTTTCAGTGTGCAAGTGCGCTTGAAGACTTTTCTTTTTTTCGCGTTTCTGATTCTCGACTACTTCAAAATCTTTCAGCATCCAGTACCAGTGATCTGTCGTTTACGGTAAATACTCATACAAAGACGCAGGACGTCTCTGGACTTCCGGATCCGTCCGATCCAAAGGCACCACAAATCTTGGTAAGTTTGTTTTGTTCTTGCTCCAATTGATCGGAGAGTAGTTTGAGAACGCTTTTTTTCTTTCAGACAAATTCCCTGAGGAAATCGAAGAAAGAACGTGATGATCCTGCCTCGCTGTACAAGGGACCCGGTGGCGCTGAACTGCCGAAGGAGGTGCTTAATGATTTGACTCAATTCACCAGGAAACGTGGTCACGCTGTGATCGACGTCTGGTGGTTGTATGACGATGGCGGTTTAACCCTGCTCTTGCCTTATATAATAAGCACCAGGAGAACTTGGCAATCGTGTAAATTGAGGTAAGTTCTGCTGTTGGAGTTGTTTAAGGGTTGAGTCAGTTTTGAATGTTTGGACTTCAGAGCTGTCAAATGCTGCTACGACGCACTACAATCTTTTGCCGGACGCAATTGAGTAAAGCTCGGGCAGTTTTGGATGTTGTGATACCAAAACTGTCAAATGTTGCTACGACGCACTACAATCCCTTGCCGGACGCAACGAAGTCAAGCTCGGGTGCGTTAAATCAGCTTGCTAGAGTTGGAGGGCAAACTGCGATCGTAGGTCCCGAACCCCGCTGTAATCTCAACTGGACAGCTGCTGTAACGCTTATTAACGAATGCCTAAGCAAACATCGTCTAGATCACTGGACCAATGGGGATGGTTTAGGCAACCCAAGCTAATCAAACCTTATTCCTAAGGAAAATCCTCAGTCTTGACAAGAACGGTAACGAAGTTTCTTACTGGCCCTGATTTACCACCTCAACAAAATGGCCCTGTGCCAAGACACGGAATGTCGGCTATGTCTGCAACTGGATGAGACATCTGAGTACATTTTATGCGAATGTCCGGCACTGCGCTGGATAAGGAAACGTATAAGGAGCTACTCACTTCAGAGACCCACAGAATGGATCTAAAGAGGTTCCCTGAAAAAGACATGCCATTGAGGAAGATGCGTGGCATGGTTTCTGCAAGAGGAAAGAAAAAGGGATGCGCTTTCGCCTAACTTATCCATTTTGTTCCCACTCGGATCAAGATCCATTAACATCTCGTGGGGAATCATTCGAAACGAGGCATGTTCGCTGAAATGGGTTGAGGCGCTGACAAAAAATGGGCACCCATTAATATGTGCTGCGGGACATGAGGGTTGGAGCCTATCTCTTCTTCATCAACGTAGCTTCTGCAAAAGTCCCCCAATCTTCTGGCTTGATCTCCCAAGACCATGCCTCTTGGAAGGCTCCAAGGTGATTCATTTTGTGAGAGACCAGTTGGATCTATCAGTTTTGACGTTTGGCATTCACTGCTTGCTGGCCGCCTCGTGTTGATAAGCTCGGTGACTGGGGACATGTACTTTCATGCAATGGAGAGCACGTCCGTGCCCTTGCCCGATCCATAAGAGAGCACACGAGGGTTAAACCTCCCTAACTTCACTTGTGCATCAAGCTATAGGCGCGGGAAGTTCAGATTAGACCAGATCTTGTCTTGCGATGATAACATTTACCTGGGACGACGCGATCCAAATTTTCTGCAACTTGTGACGTAATATATGTTTTGTCGTCGATCACCGTCAGGCATATTTTGACCACTTCCGATTCAATGCCAGCAAATGGTCGCTGACAGCTCGCTTACCTCGACCAATAACGTCGAACGTCGTCAGCGTAGGAGATCCTCCAAAAGGGTCGTACCTCTTGTGTTGGCGCGTGAGTTTGGTCATGATCTTCCGCAGAATGAAAACGTAAATGTTGAGACATCGCATGACAACGCGTCGCCTCATCTAAACCTCTTATTTGAAATTGAAGTCCTCGGTGAGTTCACCACGATGTTTCTTAAATGCTTTCTGGCGCTCACTTGTACGAGATCTTTAGGATAGTAATCCCTCAGCGGAATGGCGCTCTTATGGATCAGGCACACGATACTGAGGTTCCTCTCATCTGACGCGCCTCTCTCCAACCATCTGTCTGACAGATGAGTTTGTGCATGTGCCCTACCCGCTCATGTCCTGCGGCTTTATAGAGTTCTGGAGAGAGAGAGGCAGTCACCCAGCCTGCACCAGCATTGAACATTTTGTATCGTTTTGTAGAACTTTGGAACATCATTCTTTCTGTCGC
Source organism: Eristalis tenax (assembly GCA_905231855.2). Lineage (NCBI taxonomy): Eukaryota > Metazoa > Arthropoda > Insecta > Diptera > Syrphidae > Eristalis > Eristalis tenax. The sequence goes on from HG993126.1 coordinate 32,913,561, forward strand.
AGCGCCTCTTGTGCTCCTTCCTTTTCCATTTAAAAAGCCGCGGCTCTTCCCTTGTCTTAACTTCTTAGAACTTCTTAGCCTTATCGCTGGTTGTGCTGCCCTGCACTCGTTGTAAAGCCAATGGTATTTTTCTGGTTGACGTTTTAAAGCCCAGCATTTCAGTGGCACCGTCGCTGTTGGCGTTTTGACAACGTTTCCAATGTCTGCCGACTGGTTTGCCTGGCAGGATGGAACATATCAATCTGGTAGACCATGGATGTGGGTGTGGGAACCGTGTGCTAGCTACAGAGAGGTCCAGTCCAATCACGAAGACCACCAGCCTGAGTCCATTATCAGAAGGTGGATTTATCAGGTGTCGTGCAAGAATACTCTGCCATGTCGTAGAATGCTCTTGATGTCGAAGCTGGGGCATTGATCGTTTGCATATTCTATCTATGACATCATGGAGGGTTTATAATTTGAGCGCGCACAAGGAGTTAAGGGTCCGGGTTCATGACACAGCACGGTTCGAAGGCATAGAAGGAGAAAGGGAGAGGAGGCACCTGTGCACATTGGTTTTAAATATCTGCGGATTGTAGTCTGTGGGAAATATTAGGCTGTCAAGAGCATTCCATGCGCGTGTCTCTAGATTTAACTGTGCGTCCAAAAGCAGGTTTAAGGTCATCCTTGTTGCTGTCATCTTTGTCTGCAATCGGGGCCGATGTTGCGAAACTTACCAATTGATGCGAAGTGGCGTTACAGCCCGCAGAGGCCCAGGGCCTAGCTTCTTAGCAACCACTCATGTTGTGCGTGATATTATTCATTCACGAGTGGACGGAAGGGACGTATAGTTGGGGCCATGAAAAGTGATTTGCTCTTATCCGGTACGATCGAACTTGGGCTGCGTAAGCTCAAGTGTGTAGGGGTCGACGCATCAACCCACAACACCACAGCCGCCACGAAGTGCAATGCTGTAACAAATAAGGCTTAAGACTTGTGGATTAAGTCTTCCTCTAACGAAAAATCCACATCCAACTAAGACCCTTTCTCTCTGTTGTAATCACCCCTTTGGTGGCTGCCGAGCGAGCTATTCGATCAGTAGTCGACGATGCGTAGCATCGCAGTGTGTCCCGATATATTTAGCGGCGTATTTGCGTATTTCCTTGCATGGAAGTATCCTAGAACGATCTTGGCATGTTCTTTCTAGGAGATCTTTCCAGGAGAGTACTAAGTCTTCAGTACTAAGTCGCCCGCTTGTGTACTAAGTCGCCCGCTTGTGTAGTAAGTCGCCCGCGTGTGTAGTGCGGCGCTCGCTTGAGTACTAATTCGCTCGCTTGTGTAGTAAGGCGCTTGCTTGAGTACTAATTAGTTCGCTTGAGTACTAATTGGCTAGCTTATGTACTAATTCGCTCACTTGTGTAGTAAGGCTCTTGCTTGTGTACTAAGTCGCCCGATTTTGTACTAAGGCGCTTCGTGAGTACTAACTGGCTCGCTTGAGTACTAATTCGCTTGCTTGTGTACTAAGACGCCCGCTTGTGTACTAAATCGCGCGCTTGTGTACTAAGGCGCTTCGTGAGTACTAACTGGCTCACTGATGTACTAATTCGCCCGCTTGTGTACCAAGGCGACCGCTTGTGTACTAAGTCGCCCGCTTGTGTAGTAAGGCTCTTGCTTGTGTTCTAAGGCGCTCGTTCCTGTACTTGAAGATTAAGACTTCTTGCCTACGTCTGCCTCGAACAACAAGCCCGCATACGAACACAGTAACCACCATTGTGAACGTAGCAGTTTCTCGCCTTCTTGTGCCCGACCAATTCCATCGCACATTACTGGACGGTGCCCGCCTTGTAGACTTCTATGGATTCACATTGGTTCAGTAGTTGGCGGTGAACTGCAATAGGACATAGCATTCCACGAAAATTGTACCCGTAGCTCCCGCCCACATTAAAACACCTCTAGGCGGTTGTTGTAAAGGCAGTAAAGAGGGCACCTCGAGAAGGCTTTAAGTCAGCTTGATCTGCTTCCATATCCACTGAACCTCGCTGACATTGATTGCGAGCAGTCAACAACTTTGCCTTGGATGGACAGTCACATGCCCTTGATTCCGACAGGTTCACTTGCCTTATGAAAAAATAAAACCATTCAGAAATCTAGCATGACGAGTGCCCGGACCAGGTGACATTCCTCGGCATCGAGTGAGTGTAGAACATTTCGAGTGGTTTTGTTGTCCGCGTGGGAACCATTTCCGCATGTTCCCGCTTTACATGGCGTCCTTTTCAAGTTACGTAACATTTGACAGCTTCTTGTTGTTGAAGGCGTCGAATGCACTTGAAAACATCCCCGAGTGTAGGCCGCTCCTTTGGTGTATAGCTGAGTTAATGTGTTCTTTTTTCATACTTCCAGAGTGTACGCATTGGCTAACAAGAAAGCCGAACTTGAATTCGAACAACGCTCAATGGCCAGTCTGCTGTCAAAGTTCCGCATCGACTATTCCGACCTGCAACTCATACCCGACATCACGAAGAAGCCACAAGAGAGCTCAACTCAGTTCTTCAACGAACTGATCAAGGACTTTGTCGTTGCGGACAACGCGAACACAACAACTCCCCTAAATGAAGACGAAGGTAAGCATCATCGTCGCCCGTCCATCAGCGTGCGAGGAGACAATCAATACTCATTTGACCTCAATTACAGCACTTACCACGGAGGACGACTTAATGGCCGTGCAGGACAAGACAAATCGCTATTTGCGACTGCGCGAGTATCTGCAGGAGAAATCGATTAAATCCGATTTGGTGGTGATGACGCTGCCGATGCCAAGGAAAAACATCGTCTCCGCACCGCTCTACATGGCCTGGCTGGAGAGCCTCAGCCGTGACATGCCACCATTCCTGTTTGTTCGCGGCAATCAAACCAGTGTCCTTACATTCTATTCGTAGTTTTCTTTTTTTTGTATTGTTTTTGTGACTATCCCGTCTATCCACACACACACGCGCGCGCATTCAGCACCCCCCCGTTCGATATATACTTTGTTTGTGTTTTTATTTTATATTTTTTAATTTAATCTTTTTTAAGTATTTAAGAGCCCACGGTTCCGCAGGATGTTTTACGTTTCGTTTTACTTACACTTAAGCTTCATGTATCTGTATCTATGTATCTCTCTGTCTGTCAGTCGTTTAAAGAATCCAATTTTTACAAAACAAAATAAAATAAAGTAAATGAAGCAAACTATATGAATACAAATTTACTAAACCCCTAGTTGTAAGAGCAAGCTTGTATGATCTAGACGAATGTTAATTAATTAACTTGAACGAATAAAAACAAAAACAAAACCTCTTCCGAAGCCGTATCATCTCCACCCTTCCGCATGGGGAAACGCAAATCTTGAGCACAAACAAAGGCCACTCGTTCGTCCCGCTCCTCCTCCTGTTTGAAGTGGGCGTTTATAATCCCTCGCATGTGCTATGTACACAGCCACAGGTGAGCGAGGCGCAGTCGACCCATTTTGATTTGCTCTAAGTGCCAGAACGTGATGCATACTCCTTTTGTTTGTGGGCCAAGCTCCTCTGCCCCGGGGATTAGCGTTATTTGATGGGATTATGCGCCGTTGATGGTTTTATGATCTCCCTCATTTCTGTATGAATTGCAGATTTACGACGGAAGGTGATTCATTTGGAAATGGAATTAGTTAAGCAGTTTATGGCGTGCGTGATAAATTTATTTCGATGTTTACTTGTTCCGTCAACAAACGGGAGTGGAGCTGTTTAGCCAAATTGATGCTGATTATTCATCGCATTCAAATGAACGAAACCACGAGCGAGGGTGGCATTTGGTGGTTCGCGTGGCATTTGAGCCTTCAATTATGTCAATGAGCGGATTACATACTTGGCAGATGGAGAGGCATCCTTCATTTATTGATTGTCGATTATGGGGACGTAGGTCAGGTTGAGGGGAGGAAAGCCTCGAGGCCTCCTTTTCTTCGGCATGCCTTCTGGCTCATCTCTGGTCGTCACGGAAACTTAAACGGCATTGAAGGGAAGTGTGCCCTCGAAAATGCAGCCCGCTTAACGAACGCTTAACGCGCTGCCGTAGGATGATATCCAACTTTTTTTTGCCCAAAATGCAAGAGCTTGACTTGCATGACATGTGGTTTCAACAAGACGGTGCCAGACATGCCACACAGCACGCGCAGCAATGGACTTATTGAGAGGCGAGTTCGGTGAACATTTTATTTCATGTTCGGCACCGGTCCGGACTTAACGCCTTTAGACTATTTTTTGTGGGGCTATGTTAAAGTCCATGTCTATACAGACAAGCCCGCTTCAATTGACGCATTGGAAGACAACATTGAAGCATTTATTCGTGAGATACCGGCCGAAAGGTTGGAAAGAGTATGGCAAAATTGGACTAAGCGGATGGACCGTTTGAGGCGCAGTCAAGTCAACATTTGCATGAAATAATCTTCAAACATTAAATTATACGGACGGTACTATCGATTCAAATAAAGATTTCGTGCATTTTTCTGAATTTTAGGTGTTTTTTTTTTTTTGAAAAACTTTCCTATTGCTTTTCAAAAATCACCCTTAACATTCTACTCACTCACACTACTCAGCACTGTTACGCAGATTATTTGAAGAGGGCCGCCAGCTCGGCTGCCAACTGATTTACTAAATAAAGGGTGTCCAAAAATTAACCACTTTATTGCATAAATGGCATAAATGGCGGGGAATTCAAATCTGGCGCTGGCTACACTTGAAAAGAAAGAAAAAAGAAACTTTATTTGACGAAATTCGGAAAGAAACTTCAATAATTTTGCACAAGTTGGACATATTTTATTTTGCTGCTGCTTCTGATTGGCGGCAATCTTATAAGAGGCTGGGGTACGAGTGTATCTTGAATAGCATTCCAGGGGTAACTGGAAAATTCAAGGAGTCTGGATCAGTTGGAGACGCTAAAAACTCTGCTCTTTTAATCAATTTAATAACTGCATGAGACATTAGCTGGTAGGGGAGGGCGAGGCTATAAGTAAACTGGGTAAGGAGTAACAGTCAAACAAAAAAAACGTTCCAATTGTTTGATATTCCCACACCTTCCGCGGTGCGAGCTTCACCTGCTCATTGAATGGGATCGGACCCACCCCCACCATAAGTTCTTGTTGACGCAGCCCAAAGCGAAGAGTCAGTTTATGGCCTTCGATGAACCAACGAGTAATCGAGTGAACTATGTAAAGCGTATTACGACATGGTCCAAATTCGAACAAACCCTTATGTCCCACCCCCTCCACCCACCCCACACATTCTAGGTTTCAAAAATCGTTTTTTTTTTTCTTTAATTCGAGGCTATAACTAAGATTTCAAAAACTCTTGAAGATATAGAAAGCCGATTTATGGTGGAAGCGTCAGGCGACGGCGAGAGCGCGCGTACAGAATGAGCCACCTCGCAGGTACCTAGCTCTCATTAGTGCCCCTGTCCCTTCATGGGTTCAACGAGTCGAGGAGAACCAAGCCTATGAAAGAAATTTTATGTGGCATAGCTGATTGAACGTAGGTAGGTTTTATACCCAAGAACTTACTTCTCAAAGCTTTAAACGCGTTTTTCTCGAAACAGTGTTTTTACGACTGGTGCGCACTTGGCCGGCATCATATTATTTCCCTGACCTCTTACAGAACGAATGGTTCACCACGTTGTGACGCCTCTCATCCACATCCACGCCTTCTAAGTATTCCGTCAGACAAACAGATATCCTTCTACAGGATCCAAATTTGAATACGTTATTCTATATATATATAGCTATGGTATGAACTAGGATAAATCAAATCGATGAGGATCTTCTTTACTTTAGAACATGATCGGCGGCTGAAAAAAAGGCGATTTTCAAAAAAAACAGTTCAAAGGTCCGCCATTTTGTTAATTTTAGTGCGAAATCAATAATCCTAGTTCACACCAGAGCCAAGAATGAGCTCTTTCTAATCCCGTGGCTTTCAGATGTTCCAGTGAGCGGAAATCACATGCTCGGCCGAAAATAAGGGCTTCTGTTTGATCACAAAACAAAAAATTATGTAAAATTTCTTTCTTCTTTTTTAAATCTTCAAATAAGTGTAGGCAAAGTTACAAGCCTAAAAAAATAATTTATCTTCATTTACCAGCCCATTGAAAATCGTCAAAATGTGAAATCGAGAAAGGTGGGGGTCCCCTGAAGGCGAGAAGAAAATATCGCCGAAGGATGCTGAAAGAAAGCAGATTTGTAAATTATTTCTGATTTCTCTCTCCACACGAAAAAGTTATGCCCCCTTATTCACTAAGACGGAGTGACAAATTCTCGCCTCACATTTTCCTGTCACCTCACATCAAAATCAAATGAATTCGAGTAGGGTGCCAAAAAACCATTAAAATTCTATTCCCAAAAAATGCAAGTGACAACATATCTCCCACTCCATCTCACTTTTTCGTGAAATGTGACTAAAGGAATACAGACAAACGTCACATGAAGTGACTAAGAGAATACAAACTTGTCACAGTGACATATATTTTTGGCTGGCACGGCTAAGCGAATAAGATGTGTGAGAATCATGATGTGTTTTCAGTGTTAATTGTGTGTTTTTTTGTAAATTCTGTTGTTTGTGTTCAACTCGAGGCATGTTTTACCATGTTACAACCTGCCCCGTTAGTTAAATTAACGGATTGCCATAAGCATGGCTATTTAGCGGGCCCATAGGGGCTACAATCAGCTTCCCTAAACCGTGGGGAAGTAAGGTCTTATCGGAAGGCGGAACAAAGAAAGAAGCACATTGTTAGGAAATCGAAAATTAGCTACGATAATTTTATAAACATATAAGCCCATGCGCCAGGGAAGATATCTTAGGCCCCGATTGTTAACACACCGCGCAGCGATAGTACCTGATGGAGTATTCGCTGAGGCAGTACATTTGGACTAGGCAGGTGCAAACATGATCTCACGGCACCGGTGGGCGGGATCAAATTGCGACGCTCCGGATACACGCGCTGCACTCGTTTTGATGACGCTCCTGACTGGACGGTGGAGCGGATACTTCAAGCAGGGAATATTTTAGGCGTAAGCTCAGTTCGAGTTTGCATTTGAGACAATAAAGTCGTTTATAAAGTCGAAAATGACGTTTTTTATTTGCAAGTCAGACGGTTGGGTGGAGGCTCCCCGTTCCCCTTGAGGGATTCGTTAACTTGTAAAACAAAAGTTGAGGACAAAAATTAATGTTGATCGTATCTGCCATCAAAGCCGTGGAGTCCAGAAATAACCCCATCCTGTATACGAGTATGTACTTTATGATTCAAAAAAGGAAAAATAACAACTCTCGCCTTGCTTTAGTTTTGGGGAATTTAGACTCAATAATTTAATTTCTTCGTTTTCTGCTTTGAAAACCCTGCAACCAGGGCTGGATCTGTGCATCAACCAACAGTCCAGCCGACAGCCAGCCGCTTCCAATCACACAAGTTGGGAGAGTGAACAAGTCAATTTGGTCTTATGAAGAGTATGTCAGAATTGCAATCAAAAATCCTAACAAATATGAGCGACGAAATGTCAATGTCCAGCCAACTTCTGCATTTTCGAAACCATTTTTACCCAAGTGATTGTAGAGCTGTCTTCACCAAATTTCTTGAATTTGTCAGCGTAGATATGCCTAATGGTTTACCATTCCAAGTGGATGAGGAGAAACAATTTGTTGGTTTTGTTCGGCTTTAGGGTATACATGAGATTGAAAGTATCATTATTGTCAGTCAGTAATCATTACTTCATACTGGAGCGAGTTAGAAGTAAATTACTATGTCTGACGAAATAAACGCATTCAACTGGAGCCGCATGAGCGAAGAAGAAAGGGAGCAATACGTTAGCAGGCTTGCCGAAGAACTACAAGTGAGTGATCCGAAGCAGAAGATTTTAGTGGCGATGGCGATGAAGCCTAGCCTAGTTCGCCAAGAGCAAGAAGGACAATTCCCCGAGAAAAATGGTATAAACAACCCACATCAACAGGTCGTCTAAGAGCCCACAATGTCATTCGAAACGCTGGTGGCTATACAAGACGAGGAACGCCTCGTAGTCATCTTGGTATCTTCAAGACAATAATATCAGGCGACATGGTCGAACCAATAGAAGAGCTCAACAAGAAATCGTAAAATTCAACGAAAGGAACCCGATTCAACGAAAAACCAACATGAATCCCGGCAACGATGTCGCTAAACCGATTTTGTACTATAAATCGGTTCGTACGATTTGAGGATCAAAGGACTCGTGTCGAACGGCAAAGTAAAGATAAAGCTGTTCCCATTCGGGATATGTGGAAACAGAAGAAGTGATAACCGTTGAGGAACAGCTGTTCCCATACAGAGGAAGCACACGATTTACACAATGCATACCATCGATGCCGAGGCTTCTGATTCCAGCCACGGATAGAAGATGCACATCAGAGAGCTGTAAAATTGGTCAAGAAAGTGTTGGTCGAATTGACAAGCATGTACCAATCCAGCGGAAGAACTGTGTGCAACTTTTGAAAGTGTGGAGAAACTTCGACAAACTGCAAACAGAAGTGCATCCCTAAGGAGATGCTTCCGGACCGTAGTCGCTCAAGACAATCAACTATATTTGGATTTACAGCTTATGTCGCAGCAGTGTCTAACGTGCAGTCATTCTATTGTCGACAGTTCACTATGACACCGAATTGATGGGAACAGCAAGAAAAAAACAAGCAATTCTGTTTTATAACAAACACAAAATTGGCGTCGACGTCGTGGATCAATTCCCGTCACCATTGGCTTTCTTCTACAACATGTTGGATGTCGCAGCGTTAGCATCTTTCATAATGATGTGATGTACGCTACGGACAATAGCAATTCTCGTCGACAATTTGTACACTATTTGATTGAGCAGTTAGTGAGCACTCAGATCGAACAATTCAAGGATAATAGAAGTGTTTCCCGTTCGAAATGGCATCTCTGCCAAATAGAACTCCACAGCCCAGCGGTGTAGCCAGACATCAACAGGCTAGAAAAAGTCAAGTAGAATTTGCAGACTACACGATAAGATACAAAGAAAACCCCGGATATGCATGCTGTGCCTGCGAAGAGCCTGTCTGTTTACAACACGGTATCCAGTTGTTCTTGTTGAAAAGTCCCTCCCTCGCCTAAGTCTCCATCGGAATGTTTTCCGAGGGGTTAATTCGAAAATTCACTTGAACAATTTGATTTGAGTGTTTAATAACATTTGGCGGCAGCGGTGTTGTGGGTTGGTGTGTCGACACGTACTCATTTGGGTCTACTTCATCCAGGTTCGGGTTCCGGTAAGATCAAATCAATTTTCAAGGTCCCACCTCTTTCGAGTCATTGACAGTGCAACTGTCTAGAAAAAGCTTCCCTAATTGGCGGGAAGGAGGTGGCATACAACTGAAGGTCCCTTCCATACAATAGCACGCACGAGTGCTTGTTGAGAAGCTAGGCCATGACTCTTTACTGCTCGAAGGGGTGAAGATGATAGCTTACCCCCTCCCTAGCTTTAAATACACTCCTTAACCTCCCGCCGATAGATCTCATCAGCAGGCAGGTCGCTGCCAGCACAGCAATTAGATTGAAGCCAGCTCCGGACACTCTACCATCCTCGATTGAAATTTGGATCCCTACCAGGGACCACCGACCTCACCATACCTAAAACTTCTCAACCAGCATACAACCCGCGATCTTATTGGACGCCTGACCACCAGACGCTGGATGGTCCTGGGCGAAGGAGTGGGTGTGGAAGTCTACTCTAAGGATTTGAATCTTGTCATTCCGACTACCCTCTCATTGTATTGTCTTTCAGGCAGCAACTATAGCCATCAATTCAGCTGTGTCATGGCCAAAAAACAAAGTAATATCAGGTGCAGATTTCGGCGTCTGTTCAGACAGCCAGGCAGCGATCAAATCTGTGAGTGCAGTCACATTTCAAGACGTCTCTTATTTGCCGCCCATGTCTTAACGAGATGGTCAAGTATTTCAGAATCCAACTTATGTGGGTGGCGGGGCACAGTGGCATCGCAGACAAGCAGACAAACTCGCTAGAAAGGGCACCACCTCAACACTCTTTCCGGACGGGAAACTGTCGTCCATGCCTATCGTTGCTACAAAACATCTACTAAAGCTGGAAACGCTTGCGCACACCAAACGCAGATGGTCTTCCGGCACTGGATGCCTCATAACAAAGCAATGACGGCCTACCATCGAGCCAAGACGCTCACGCGACCTGAATGAGCAGACCGAATCTCAGAACTCTCATCGGCGGTTATAACGTGGGCAATGTGCCATTGGAATTCACGCCTCAGGACTGGGCATCCCGTTCAACGACTTAAGCAGAAGTTGTAGGCATGAAGAGGAAGAAGAAACTATTTCACACCTTCTTTGCAATTGCAATGCCCTCTCATCTCGCAGACTCAGTCACTTGGACGCCGCATACTTCTCCGCCTTGACAGATCTAAGCATCAAGAGCATCAAGAGCTCCAAATGGTTCGCGGATTAAGATCTATCAGATCTTGTGGCAACACAAAGGGCCTTTTTTTGGCCCAAGTGTGGCCACTCTAACCTAACCAAAGATGGGTGGCGCAACAGCCCATCAAACCAGCATCACACCACAAACCAGCTTCAAGAGCAGTCACCACGTGTGGTTCCGACCGATTTTGCAGAAAAGAGGCAACAAACGAGTTCTGGTTTGCTGATCAGCAGTAATTAACAGAGTCAAATGAAATCAGCAAATAGGGCAACACCCTGATTTTTCCCACGAAAAATGATGGAAGTCAGCCGACGTGCGTTCCCTAATTATGAAATAAATAACCGACAAACGGTATAAGGCTTCCATTGAACTGAAGGAACAGAATACACAAAAATTTGTATTTCTCATGAATTTCCCACGATTGCTATTTGAACTGCGTTTCGAAGTGAGGAATCAAAATTGATTGATTCCGAGGAATTTTTGGTCATTACCGCGTCGATTGGCCACACGTGCCTGTGGCCTTCGTTCATGCATTTGCATCCACGCCCAAGCTCTTGCTTGGTCAGAACTCTGACGTGTGACACTACGGATACCCTGCGGACCTAGATCATCCCACCACCCGCCCCACGACGGTCAAAGACGGGTCAAGGAAACCGTGCAACCGTGTCAATAACCCCGAATGCAACGACTTTCACTATCGCACCCAGGCAGCAGTTCCACAGTGCAGCGCGCTCAACAGTTGCCCGCCAGACCACCGCCAGACCGTAATATCGTAAAATGGCAACGCGCATGAACACAATCCACAACTCACAGTCCACACAGTGTGTACGCTACACACTGTCCATTCATGAATGAAAATCTGCTTTTCCGGACGCAGTTGTAGAAATTGCTTCGCACACGTCGGTGGCGTACGGCAACCTCATAGATGTCACAATTCTTTCGGATAGCTGCATCGTACATCGCCCAGACTGGCTCGAAGTGATATATTTCTGCGCGTCGTCTTATCAGTCGTTGCGTCAGTGCTGTCATCAGTGCTCCGTGAAAACTGGCGCTTAAATCATCGGCCGCCGTCTCCAGTTCGGCTTAAGTCGCTCTCGTAAGTGGTGCCGTGTCCTTCGCTTTGGATTTGGTTCGCTCTCGCCGTGTGTGCCATTGCTGTACACAAGCTTCACTTGGGCCAATAACACACACGTTCAGGTGAACAAATATTTGTTGACGGGCGGTATTTCCCCCTGCTTCTTGAGTGTTCGTTTTTCTTGTGTTTTTTCCCAACCGATAATTCCGTCTTAGAGTGCGCAGTGTGGCCGCTAAGCCGACGTTCTTGTTCGAAGCGTGTTACCGGTCTGTGTTTGCTTTGTGTGTCTGCTGGCCTTGTCAGTAGCTCAGCCTTGGTGGCAGAGCACACGGGATCGCGGCAATTGGTTGCCGGTATGTCTCAGTGGTTTGCATCATAAATGCTAATCCAGAAATGTCTAATTGATTACTGTGTCAGTTCGCAGTTCAAGTTTCTGTGCAGGTGCGTGTGTGTGTGCTGGGTTGTTGTGCATCATTTCGAGCAAAAAGTGTCTGTCAAAGGTTACAGAAAACACGTCTTGTGCCTGGCGTTGAGCAGAACGACAAAAGTGTGGATGTGATATGTGCAAGTGCTTGTTTCAACTTTGGTCGGATATATATTTTGGATTACATCAGAACACCACACCGTGGGCGGTCCGCGCTAGTTTCAAACGTGAGTACTAATTGTGAGATCTGCAAATTTGCCCTGAACTCCTGTGGGGATTTGTTATCTATTGATAGAGATCGGCTTCAAGGCTTTAAGGCTTTAAACTAGGTTCGTCGGCTCCTCAAACGGAGCACACATTTTTGATTGTTTATTTTTTATGTCCTTCAATGGCTGGTGCTTACATCGGGTTGTTCAAGTCCTTGTGACCATGGGGTGGTGACGTGTTAGCCGACTTAGCCTCGATGGTGATTACTGTCGCTGCTCTGGTAGAATCCATGCAGCTCGTTGTTCAACGTCGTTGGACAGTTTTTCTGCTCGGTTGGCATTAGATTTCACGCGTTGAGGTAGCGTTGTCCGGGGATTGTGCTTCGCAGGTTCCTGATCTCCTCATAAGGATGATTGTAGAGGGAGGGCGGGATGATGCAGAGGGATGTTGCCTGCTTAGTCGTAAAGCCTAATGTTGCTGTGGCTCCTTTGACGGTCCCTGTCGCTGTGGCTCCTTTGACGGTCCCTGTCGAAGGTGAGTCCGGTACTTATTCGTAGGATTTTTCTTTCGAAAATCGCGAGCTTCGTCATGCTGGTCTTAGAGGTGGTGTGCCATATTGGGAAGTCGTACGTTAAGATCGGCGGAATAAGCTGCTTGTATAGCAGCAGTTTTGTCCTCATTTTGCTTGCACATCAAGGGACAGATGCGATGGAAGCCTTGGTTGGCCTCCTTGAGGGTCACTTTCGAATGACTCTTGAACTTCAACCTTTCCGTGAAGCTAACGCCAAGATACTTCACCTTTTCGATTGTTGATGTTTCTGTACCGTTAGGGAGCACTACCTTTATTCTTCGACATTCGGCTGCAGACCTGCATCCGCCTCGGGATGGTCTCCTTAAGCACATAGGGACCGATTTCCCAGCATTTATACGAACACCCCATTTGGAATAGTTGTCAAATTTGTTCACTGTTTTTACTTCGACCCTTTGCGCGGCTATCTGTGGTGACGTTGGACCGGCCATAAGTCAGCGCGTCATCTGAAAATAGACAGCAGGCCACTGTATCAGTTGGATGTGGTTGAACTGCCGTGTAGATGTTGAAAAGCCACGGTAGCAGCTTTGATCCTTGTGCAACTTCCGCCTTGGTGCTCCGCTCTGTTGACTTGCGGCCTTCAATTGAGACGTAGAATCTTCTGGAATGCAGAAAGCTCTAAATTATTCCGATGAGGTTGGAGGTGAATCCCATCTGGTTCAGTTTGTAGATGAGTGCCTTAATCCAGACCGTACCGAAGGCCTTTTCTACGTCGAGCAAGCAGGCGATGGTGACCTCTTCATTGTTCAGCTCAGCTGGTGGAACTTCATGTAGCGTTGAATGTTTTTCCCGAAATCCGGACTGAATACCCGGAATGATGTTAAGGTCGACAGACCATCGCTTTAGTTTTGGCACTACCAGGTCCTCCAGGATTTTGCTTATATTGCTCAAGAGCTCCTGAAACACTGGCAGCGTTCCCCTTTTTTTGGAATTGCGACAATTTTTGCTGGGAAAATAGTAATTCTCGATGCAATTGTTCATGATGATTGTGAGAAGTATCATCACCGTTTGTGGCACTCGCTTCAGGATGAGATTCGAAATATTGTCAGCCCCGGCTGCTTTCCTCGGCTCGGTCTACGTTGAATAACTCCCGCAATTTCTTCGGCCGTTGTGAGGTCGTCGTTTCCTGTCGGGTCGTCCGCTGGGTTGTTGAGGATGTCTGTTGCGGATGAAGTCTCAAGTGCATTGACGTTGCTGTTGACGGGTCATCGGGGGTGATGGTTGAAAGTTGCCGACGAAAAAGTATGAAAATGCTTCTGCTTTCTCCGCCGGCGTGCTCTTGTCGTCAGTGTTTGTGGCAGCTTCTTGCTCTTACCGATGATTTGGTGGATTTGTCGCAATGTGTCGGGTCCTGGAAGTACCATGCGGAGCCTGTTCTCCGGCTGTTTATTGTTGTGCGTTCCGAAACATGATGTTCGTGCAATTCACTGAGAACAGCTTGGTAGTCTCCGCCTCGTGTGTTCAGGTCCCGGTGGTTATTTCGCTGAAAACACACCGGATCAAGCAAAACGGTGGTGTCTTCCCTGGAGTCTTTTCCTCGGCCTTTGCCTGTGATGATAAAGGTTTTGGATATGTACGGGTAAGTGACTTTTCCTGTTTGTGCTTGTCCCGGGCCTTTTTTGCTGGTCTAAGGCATTATAAGGCGCTGTGTCAATCCACGCATTGCTGAGGTTCCTTGTTACTGGCGGATGTGCTCCAGGTTGACGAAGCCCCTTTCTGGACGGCTGTTGGTAAATATCGCCGACCGCCTCGCGATCGGAATGACTCGTTGGCGTCTCGCAGGAATAGTTCCGGATCTGTGGTAGGATGTTTACCAGGTTTGAGGTATCCAGAAAGAAATCCAGTATCGATGGTGTCCTTGGGTAGGTGGGCTTGGGCTGGGATATCACGAGTGGTGGGCTGCATTTACCTCCAGCCATTTGACGATGGCTTCGCTCTGTCGATCTGACTCTGTGTCCTCCCACATAGGGTGCCGTGCATTGAAGTCACCACATATGAGCTCGTAAGCATGTCTTGATAGGAGCGCATTAAGCACATCAAGAGCATGACATATGTTGGCTTCTACGACGGTGGTAGATGCTCAGGACCATAGCGGCTCCGTGGGTGTTACATGGATTACGACTCCGGTGGCCTCACATACCATTAGGTTCGGAACCACGATCTTGGTGCAGTTGATGGTCTTCCTGCAGTTGATGGTCTTCCGCGCAGCAGTTTGGTGTGGGTCAGATGTTTCAGAATGGTTTGAGACCAATATGGGATTAAGACAAGGATGCCCTTTAAGCCCTCAACTGTTTCCCTTGTATATCAATGCCTTAACGGACTCTCTACCAGGCGGAATTGAGTTTGCTGGGGTGACAATTAAAGCGCTTCTGTTTGCTGATGATGTGATTTTACTAGCGAATTCAGCCGAAATGCTGCAACTGATGGTAAACCGTCTCTATATGTTTTGTCTAAGGTGGAACTCAACGGTTAACCTATTAAGATCAAAAGTGATGATTTTCAAACAGGGAGGTGGTAGACTGTGTCGAAATGAAAGTTGGCACTACAACGGGGAACCAATTGAAGTGGTGAAAAAGTGCAAATACCTTGGAGCATGGATTTTCACTTGAAGGACAAACGTATTAAGGCGAAAAGTGCTGTATGTGCTACCTGGAAAAGGTGTTTCTCACATAATCTGGTTGATCATAGCGTTAAATATAAGGTCTTCGTTGGTGTTGCAGAATCGGTATTGATGTACGCAGCTCATAAGCAATATGAGACTGTAGAACAACTTCTAAGATATTACATCAAACGAACCTTTGGTTTACCAAGAACGACGCCTAACTATATGGTAATAACAGAAACAGGAATATCGCCATTATTCGTCAAGACACTGAAGCTGCATATTGATTATATACTGAAAGTTCTTGAGATCCCTGATGAAAGACTGCCAAAAATTGTCGCTACGAAAACCATACAAAAAAGAAATCTTTGGTTTAGGCAACTGGAAGAGCTTGCAGGTTACTGTGGGATGCAATTCCATTTCACGACGACTAACCTCAGGTTATTAAAAGTTATGCTCTACGAACTTATCTCCAAAGTAGACGAACAATATAGAAAAGATTGTATTAATATGGCTACATCCTCCGTACATCGATCAACATACAGTTGCCTCAACCATAATTTAAGTGAACGAAATTATTTCAATAACAGTAACAGTCAAGAACTCATATCTATCATTTTCAAGATGAGCGGAGAACTCGTTAATTTAAATTATATCCCACATCGTCCCGACTTGCCGATATACTATATCAGAGAGAGAAGACATTGTGCATTTTATTGGTTGATGTCCAGTCCTTAACTGGAACTGCGCCAACTACAGAGGCATCAGTCTCCTAAGTATTGCATATAAAATCTTATCTGCCGTACTGTGTGAACGCCTAAAGCCATTCGTCAACAACCTGGTCGGTCCATACCAGTGTGGCTTTAGGCCAGGAAAATCCACCATCGACCAAATATTCACACTGCGGCAGATTTTGGAGAAAACCCAGGAGCAACAAATCGATACCCACCACCTTTTTATCGATTTTAAGGCCGCGTATGATAGCATTTATAGAGACGAGCTATACAGAGCAATGTCTAGTTTTGGCATCCCTACCAAACTCGTCCGTTTGTGTAGGATGACGATGGAGAATGCACGCTGCTCCATCAAGGTCGGTAAAGACCTAACCGAGACCTTTGATGTCAAAAAAGGATTCAGACAAGGCGACGCGCTGTCATGCGACTTTTTCAACATCGTTCTTGAAAGAATTGTTCAAAACTCGAACGCCAACACCAACACACTACTCGCATATGCCGACGATATTGACATTATCGGAAGAAGCGTGATGTCAATGGCGCTTTTGTGGGTATTGCAACGGAGGCCGCGAAGATGGGTTTAGCGGTAAACGAGGGTAAGACCAAGTATATGCTGTCAACGAGAAAGGACACCCAACACCGACGTCTCGGTCAGAACGTCACAGCAGACAGATATAACTTTGAGGTAGTCAAAAACTTTGTCTACCTAGGCACCGCTATCAATTCAGACAACGACACCAGCGCTGAAATCAAACGAAGAATAACTCTTGCCAATCGCTGCTTCTTTGGGCTAAGAAAGCAATTGGTAAACAAAGCCCTCTCTCGAACAACCAAGCTAACGCTTTACAAGACCTTAATCGTCCCAGTCCTGCTATATGGCGCGGAGGCATGGACATTATCAAAAGCGGATGAAGCTGCTCTTGGTTGCTTCGAGAGGAAAATTCTTCGTGTGATTTTCGGTCCCGTCTGCATAGATGGTGAGTGGAGGAGGAGATTTAATGACGAACTATACGGGCTGTTTAGCGACATCGACTTAGCCAGAAGAGTGAAGATCCAACGATTGAGGTGGCTAGGTCATGTAGAGCGGATGGAAACCAATGCTCCGGCCCGAAAAGTCTTCGAATCCACCCCCGAGGGACGGCGCAGTAGAGGAAGACCGCGACTCAGGTGGCGCACGCAAGTGGAAAGGGACCTCAACCAACTATGCGTGCGAAACTGGAGACAGCTAGCTAAAGATCGAGCTGGCTGGAGACGCTTGTTGGTTGAGGCCCAGGTCCACCCCGGACTGTAGCGCCACCTTAAGTAAGTAAGTAAGTCCAGTCTTTAAGGAATTGCGCAGATTTTATCTAGGCAGTGATATTAAATCGGTATCTGAGGTCAGAGACCTTTTAAATTGCGATTGTGACATAAAACTCCTTTTAAACTATTCCAAAAAGTCAATCAAATATAGAAAAAATATTATAAACGAAGAGTTTTGAAATTCATAAGCGAAAGCTACAAATATAACTTGTTATATGTACCTTATAATTATTCGATTACAAACTCATTTCTTTTTTGATTATTATATTAATGTCAATCAGGCAGACGGCAAAAGCCATGCTCGTACGATTTATGTAGGAAAAACAAAACCACAACTTGTAATGATGAACAGGTACAATAAATCTATCTCTATCTATCTATCTATCTATGGTCTTCCTGACGAGAGCGGCTGAACCCCGTTTGCCATTTGTACCGTCGGATCTGAAAATAGAGAAATCCTTCAAAGAGGTGTTTCTTTTGCTCTTCAGACGGGTTTGGCAAACTAAGACGACGTCAGGTTGGTTAGCTTTTAGGAACAGACTAAATGCTGTTCGTCTGTCAGCAATTCGGCAATTCGCTCACTCCATCTGATGTGTGTCTTGCTGCGATTTATGCTGTCTGCGATGTATTAGGTGCAGTAAAAATCATGGACACACGGACTTGAACAACCCCGTGTAAGCACCAGCCATTGTAGGACATACAAAGTAAACAATAATAAATCAGTTGGGCCCCTATAGTTGAGCCAACACTCCTTAACATTTAGCTTGTAAGTCTAGTTGTAAAGAGAGACCACAGTAAAAATGGTCTGATTTAGGTCAAATATGCGCCGTTTCGTTGGATTATTTCGCTGAAAACACACCGGATCAAGCAAAACGGTTTTGAATAGTCAAGGAGCGTTGCAACATGTTTTTGAGCGATCTCCAGTGTCATTCATCAACGAAAATATGGCCCAATGACAACCTCTGACACAAGTGGTGCCTAATTTTGTTTGTTGACGGAGTAGCTTGACACATTCTGTTTGCTGACGGAGCAACTTAGCCAAAAATGCGCGTCACAAGATTTTGCGAATTGGTCACCTTTTCCAAACATTTCCGGAACCCAATCCGAGGACGTGCGTCGCTTCATTTTATCCAGTGGACATTTTTCACAAGCAGAACTGCGACATTATGTTGTTTCCACTGAATTGCTTGGCATTAGTGCTGACTAGGACACTCATGTACATTTGCAATGACTTCGTATGGGGTACTCCTTCAGAAAGTGAAGTGGAACAATGTCCCACGTCGTCTGAGGTGCAAAATATTTGGATGACGTTGCAAGCGATGTCAAAATGTGAATGATTGATTGAAAAATTTAAATTAGTTGCCAGCTAAATGCGGCCCATAAGTGACAACAGAAACGAAAACACACCAATCCGACGGTTGTAGTCAATGAATCAGCGCACTCTTTGATTTTACTCAGAGGGAGAAATTATCCCCGAGTATGACAGAAATGGAGGTGTGACAAACATTTGTGGTGTTGGGACATTTCTGTAGTGCTGGAGAGAGTAGCTGAGGGACACAACACTACTTGACATCGACTGTTCAGTGATCATTGGTTTAAGGTTGCGCTCGCAGTAAATGTTGAAAGTTAGCACAACGCACTTGGAGAGCTCTTTACAATTTAAAATGCCCATTATTCAGGTAATGTACACGTGATGCATAGTTCGTGGTGAACAAGTGGTGCCTTTGCACTGATGGTTTCAAGCCGTCAGCGAATGGCTTCAACCGAGTACACCAGGACGTCATTGATGTCAAGGAGGCTCATCCCTTGATATTTGCCGTTGTCAAGGGCGCTCATTTTTCATTCGTTGAACATGATTTCTTCCGCTTGAAGGATTTTCGCGGACCTCGCCAACAGCTTAGTTAGACTTTACTCTCAACTTTTGTTCACATCAGGACGGAACTGTAGCCTATCATGGTTCAGATAGAGCATTCTGTCTGAGAGTGGTTTTGGGTCCTCATCGCCGTTTGAGAGTCTGCAAAGTGTTCTTCAATTGTCGTCAGAAACTATCAACCTACATACTTCCTTCTCAGGCCGACGACCCATTCAGGATACGAGTCTGAGGTGTAGCTCTGCCTTCCATCGTTGACGGTCATGGCTCTTGCCCAAGCTGGGCCGACGACCTATTTAGGATACGAGTCTAGGTGTAGCTCTGCCTTCCATCGTTGACGGTCATGGCTCTTGCCCAAGCTGTCTTCCGTCCGAGAAGCAGATCTTGTTCTCTTCCCCTCCTCGGACGAAGAGTGGTGACAGTGAACGAGATGAGGTTGAGGCATTGTACACGTCAGAATTGCTTCCGGAATTGTGTCCTCATCCTTCATTTCACCTCCTTCACACACAGGACGAGATATACTCGTTTTCATCATCAACAACCAAGAATCAACTCTGTTGGCCAACTTTCTCCCGATCCTCATAGTTCCAACCTCTGGTACCACTTGCGGACATCACCCTTGTTAGAGCGCCTCTATCGTAGTTAAACAAGCTTTTTTTTCCACTTTCGACGAAATAATCAAAAGTTTTCGAGAAATAAATACCATGCGTGATTGCATGTATTTATTGCCGTAGCGACGGCAATCAGAATTAAAAATGTGATGAATTGAAAATAAATAAAAGGAAAAATCAGTAACGTGTGGGTCGTGGGTCGCATTGAGTATGCACGTAAAAGTCATTCCAGCATTACAGGAAGGCAAATACAACGCGGTTGAAATGAAAAATAAACTGAAAATATTGCATTTCCGGCAATGTACCTGAAAGCACATAATTCCAAACCGACTTCGACTTCCCTCACTGAAACGAATTAAAGGGATATAGGGATATAGGGTGGTTTTTCTGTCGAAGCGGAGACATTCAATTGTCGACTTTGTTGTCTGTGACAGCTGATGTGTAAGTTGACGGTTGTTTCGAATAATAATAATAATGGCCATGTCGCGTTCGCGCTTTCGGGCGTTGGTGGGCTTCAGGTCGCGTTTTATCGAGCTTACGAGAATGTTATGTCAAAGCGCGGCTGTTTAACTTTTTCAAATTACAATGAAACGCGTGCGTTTCACAAGTAAAATGTCCCAGAAAAAAAAGCAATCATTTCACATAAAATTTCCGCAAAAAATTAATTACGTACGCAAATAGTTGCCCCAGCCTGCCAGCAATGGAAAATCACGAGTAAATTAAAGGAAAATGTTCCACGACTGTCAAAAGGCCGAGTTACCTAGAATTGTGTGCTCGCACTTACAATATTACAGTCTGTGAACTATGAAAGCGCGACCTCTGCATTGTGACTTGTTTGACGGATTTACGTGTATTCTACTTAAAATCAAAGACGCGACACTGTGATATGGGTTTAAGGGTGGTGCCAAGGCCCGTAGAGACTCTAGCTTCTCGGCGAGCGGAAGGGACCAATCAGCCGACTCCGAATGGCTGATTTGGGAAGCCTTTTCTCGACAGTTGTACTCTTCAGTGACTCGAAAGATGTGAAGCCGGGACAATTATTTTACTCGTACTGGGAATCGAAGATGGGCACAAACACTGAGCACGTAACGATTACTTCTATTCCACACTCAATTTGAGAAACTCAAGCTAGAGCGAGTCTTGTTATTATAATTGTCGAGGGTATCTCAAGGCACCGCGTCCTTTAGATCTATTGTGCCCCCTTTTTATACCTCTGCTTTCTTAGGAGCTGCCTGGAAGAGGATTCTAGAGTGGAAGAGATTTACTCTAGATGTCTAAGTCAATTTTGAAACAGCTTGGTCAGGAAGGCCCAGTTTGGTGTCACAGCCAAGTTAGCGGCTTTCAACTCAGTATTTATTCCAGCTCTCACCTGTGGTCATGGGTAATGGCCAAACGAATGAGATCGAGAATGCAGGCTGCCAAGATGAGACTTCTTCGTGCCCGCTTCGGAAGTCTTGATGAAGTGGACAATCGTGCCACGTGACCAAACCACCGCAGCATAGCCCTTTCCGTTCGAAGAAGCCGCTGCTCAATGTGTCTCACCCAATCCCGGCGAGCTCAAAGAATCAAAGTAGATGCAGCTGTTTCCAAATTGGCCCAGCTTGGCTAGGCCTACAGGAAAACTCAGCATACTCGCAAGACTTCTCAAGTACCACTCTTACAGTGAGGAGCTGGTCGGTTGTACTTCTACCGGGACGAAAGGCGCACTGTTCATCCCCCATCCTGGGCTTGGTCATAGTTCTACAACGCGCCCCCAGTGCGCCTTAGCGAAGACTTTCCCGGGGAGACTTAAAAGAGACCAGCCCCTGTAGTTGGAGGAATCTCTTTTGTCCCCCTTCTTGGGACAATCACCCCAGGTTGCCAATCGCCAGGTGTCTCACCACGTTCCCAGGCCACTCTAACGACACGAGAGAGCCATAAAACCCCCTCTTTACCCATTGCCTTAAGCTCTTCTGGCCGGATTTCCTCCACACCGGCGGATTTGCCAATTTTTAGCGATTCAATCGCCCAACTGACTTCCTTCTCCGCCCTACTCAAGACTGCCTGCCTGCCATCCTGCCCTGTTCGGTATTGAGCTCCTCCTAAAGGTGCTCGCTCCATCTGCCCAAGATGTCCACCTCATTGGAAAGCAACGCACCGTCTTTGGATTTGACTCCCTCTATGATGTTCAATTTCCTTCCTCTGAGTCGGCGAATGGTTTGCCGGAACACCTTTTTCGCAGATCTCTGGCCGAACTCCTTCCAAGACTGCCCTTTAGCTGCTCGCACAGCCAATTTTCAAGTTCTTCGCTCCTCAGTGTACCGGTCACGAGAAGCAGAGTCTCCCAAGGGAGTCCAGTCTCTGTTGGTCTTCTTCTTCTCTAGATAACTGCAAATATATGTTACGAATCATTTTTGTCGATTGTAATTTATCAATACACACAATCCAAATAAAAGTTCACGTGTGAAAATGTTGTTCACAGCGGCGCTGAATTTCGTACTCACGTTGTAAGGTTCGGGACTGGTTGGTCGAAAGCGTTCGAACGTTCGACGTACGTACGGCAAATTTAATGTTTACTTCTTTCGTTAACATTCGGTATTGGCTGAGGGAGGGAATTCCCGAATTCTGCGTATTTTTAAAATTCGTTTTATACTGATTCGCTGGCATGGCCCTGTGCTTATGCCAAAGTCCCGACCTCAATCCTATTGAGTATTTGTGGTCCGTCGTGAAAAGACAATTCCGATCAACCGCAACGAACCTGGAAGAGCTTTGGCAGCGAGTACAGCGGCCATTGGCAGAGTATGACCGATGAAATTGTAGGGAAATTGGTGGAAAGTATGCCAAACGCGTTGGAAGTGTTTTACGTAATAAGCGGCTATGGACGAAGTACTAAACATAAGCTCTCAAAAATGAGTACATATGAGATGTTTTTGTTTTGCATATGTTATCCAATATTAATTGCACTTAGCACAAGCACGTACTCATTTGTGCACCCCACTGCATGTGCCTATGACCTATACTGTGCCTATATCTTCTTCTTCTTCTTCTTTGTTTGGCGCTACAGTCCGGGGTGGACCTGGGCCTCAACCAACAAGCCTCTCCAGCAGGCACGATCTTTCCAGCTGCCAGCTGCCTCCAGTTGTGCACACCAAGTTGGTTGAGGTCCTTCTCCACTTGTGTGCGCCATCTCGTTCTAGGACGCCCTCTTATGCGTTGTCCCAAAGGCTCGGAATCGGAGACTCTTCGGGCCGGAGCTGTGGTGTCAATCCGCTCTACGTGACCTAGCCATCTTAAGCGTTGGATCCGGATCCGAGACGCTTAACTAGGTGCATGCCGCGGTACAGCCCGTACAGTTCGTGGTTGTATCTCCTTTTCCAGACGCCTTCAATACAAACAGGACCAAAGATCGCACGCAGAACTTTTCTCTCAAAACGTCCAAGAGCTTCTTCATCCGCTTTCAATAGCGTCCATGTCTCTGCCCCATAGAGCAGGACGGGGATGATTAGGGTGTTATATAAAGTCAACTTGGTGTTTCGAGAGATGGCTCTGTTACTCAATTGCCTCTTGAGCCCAAAGAAACATCGATTGGCAAGAGTAATTCTGCGCTTGATCTCGGTACTGGTGTTCTTATCCCTGTTTACTGCAGAACCAAGGTAGACGAAGTCCTTGACTCAAAAGTTTCTGCTGCCCATTATGACGCTCTGTTCGAGGCGTCGATGTTGTGCGTCCTTTCGTGATGACAGCATGTACTTTGTTTTGCCCTGATTAACTGCCAAACCCATTTCAGCCGCTTCCGCTTCAATGCTAGCAAAAGCCTCATTGACAGCTCGCTGTGTTCGTCCAATCACGACAATGTCGTCTGCGTAGGCAAGCAGTTGAACGGACTTTTGGAAGATCGTGCCTCTGGTGTTGACATTTGAGCTTCGCACGATCTTCTCAAGTATGATGTTGAAGAAATCACATGACAGCGTGTCGCCTTGTCTAAAACCTTTTTTTGGCGTTGAAGGTCTCGGTGAGTTCGTTACCGACCTTGATGGAGCAGCGAGAGTTCTCCATCGTCATCCTGCACAATCTGACGAGTTTGGCTGGAATGTCAAAACTAGACATGGCATTGTATAGCTCGTCTCTATGCACGCTGTCATATGCGGCCTTGAAATCGACGAATAGGTGGTGGGTGTCGATCTGTATCTCGTGGGTTTTTTCCAGGGTCTGACGCAGTGTGCAAATTTGGTCGATGGTGGAAAAAATTTGGTCCCGGCCTGAAACCGCACTGATAAGGATCTATCAGGTCCTCCGGCGGAGAGGATCTTGTACGCTATGTTAAGGAGACTGATCCCTCGATAGTGGGCGCAGTCAAAAGGGTCTCCTTTCTTGTGGACCGGACAAGCGACGCTGAGATTCCACTCAACGGGCATGCTTTCCTCCGACCATATCTTACCGATGAGCTGGTGCATGCGCCCAACCAGAACAGCTTTAAACAGTTCTCCGTCCGCTCCAGCAGCTTTGTTCGACTTTAGTCTAGATATCGCCATCTTCACCTCGCCTAAGTCGGGGGACGGAATTCTTGGTCATCCTCGTCCAAATTAAGTGGAACATTCTGCCTGACAGCCGAATTTGTGTCGTCATCGCCGTTGAACAGTCTGCAGAAGTGATTTTTCCAAATTCTCAGCATCGACTGCGGCTCTACTACTAGTTGTCCATTTGTGCCTGTATACGTGTTGAAAGTCGCGCTTTAGTTTCGCGTGAGCAGAAATTGTCCAATTTCTGGCTACGCACATTACAAAGGTCGACATGAACTCAAATCTGAGTTCTTAATTTTGGCAAACAAATCCAAAAGGGAGTGCATAATAAACGAGTTGGAAGATGTCAGTCAAGTCGAGTCAAACGAGTTTGTTGCTAATTCGTTAAGCATTTTCCAACTATACAGACACTTCGTCAAAAACAGCAATTTCAACTTTCTCGCTTCAATACGTGGCACTTCTAAAAACTTTATTTCTGCTGAACGGCCAAAAACAATTTTGGGGTACTAATTTGAATACGCCTGGCAAGAGAATCCCTAAGCAGTTGGTTTGTTATAACCATTTGAATGGTAAGAGCGCGAAAGAAATGGCTGAGATGTTTGGTTCATCTGAGGAAACCATTTACAAGAAATTCGCGCAAAATCGGTTAGAAAATATTGCACCAAAAGGTAGGCGAAGAGAGTTATAGGAGAGAAATGAGCGCTGTTTACAAGGAAAAGTGCGTGAAAAACCTCAAAAACCCCGTCGAGTATTGTCCAGAGAAATAAACCAAAAATGTAGGCCACAAGTTAGCCACAAAAATGTGCTGGGTACACATCAAGAGTTGCACGGAAAAAGACATTACTTTCGACTCAAAATGTACAAGCGCTACAGAGTGCAGCATCCAACCGAACGAGTACTGGGATGATGATGATGTTGTATTACAACGGGGCACGTAATAGAGTTGCCAAACTGTACATATGTAAAGACTAATGGAAAACCAACCGAGTTCTGTGTACAATGGTTTAGAGTATGTTCCCACTAGACGAAATTGAATAATTTCGGCAATTTTCTTCAAAATTACGATCGAAATTGCGCAATTTCTCATACAACGAATACATTTGTATATTGGGTCTGTAACTTAGATGGCGTAACGTGTATTATTCCATTGGAACATGCGTTGGCAGAAATGAAGTATGATAGAGATACCCAACTTCACAGCTGATTGACCCCTAGTCCATCGACGAATTTGACGGATAATCATGAACATTTTGACAGTTATTCACGAAATAACGTATATGCCGTTCTCTGATTGGTCAATTTGCTTTAGAAAACAATGTAAAAACTGCTTGTCAAACATTTTAAGGGGGCAAGAGAGGTAGAAGTTGGGCATCTCTATCATACCTCATTTCTGATGCGTTGCAAAGCTACTGTCATTGTACGTCATTTCAGTATACTCGTATGTCATTCATTTGAAGCGTAAACAAAAATAGTTCTTGTTCACTAAAATATGTCGAATTTTGTGGATGATCTATCATACTTCATTTCTGATGCGTTGGAAAGCTACTGTCATTGTACGTCATTTCAGTATACTCGTATGTCATTCATTTGAAGCGTAAACAAAAATAGTTCTTGTTCACTAAAATATGTCGAATTTTGTGGATGAAAAGGTGTTTTTGCGGGTACACGACACTCACGACACACAACGCCACCAAAGGAAGTCATTTTGCATCGGATTGTTACTGGGGATGGAGAATGGATCCATTACGACAACCCCAAGCGCAAAAAATCACATGTGAAACCCGGCCAACAGGAACAAAAAACGCACATACCCAATAATTGTCAATGAAATCCAAACGAAATTGTGTATTATAACAGATTAGCCCAGTTTCCGTACAGTGGTAACAAAGAACACTAGCAGATGTTTGTCGCCATTCTGCCAGTGAACCAGCAGAATTTTGACAGATTGTGTTTTTTTTTTGCTAAAATCTGCCATTTAAGACATTTCGCGGTCGAACCAAATTGCTTCAGTCGTAGAGTGAACAATTTGGGCAATTTCGCGTCTAGTGGGAACATACCATTAAATTCATGTAAAGTGTGATTTTTAAGAGCTATAGGAAAGTTTTTCAAAAAAAAAAAAACACATAAAATTCAGAAAAATGCATGAAATCTTTGTTTGAATCGATAGTACGGTCCATATAATTTAATGTTTGAAGATTATTTCATGCTAATGTTGACCTTGACTGCGCCTCAAATGGTCCATCCGCTTAGTCCAATTTTGGCATACTCTTTCCAACATCTCGGCCGGTATCTCACCAATAAATGTTGTCTTCCAATGTGTCAATTGAAGCGGGCTTGTCTGTATAGACATGGGCTTTAACATAGCCCCACAAAAAATAGTCTAAAGGCGTTAAGTGCGGACCGGTGCCGAACGTGAAATAAAATGTTCACCGAACTCGCCTCTCAATAAGTCCACTGTTGCGCGTGCTGTGTGGCATGTGGCACCGTCTTGTTGGAGCCACATGTCAAGCAAGTCAAGCTCTTGCACTTTGGGCAAAAAAAGTTGGATATCATCTCACGGTAGCGCTCACCATTCACGGTTACTTTACGATTCGCATCATCTCTGAAGAAGTACGGTCCAATGATGCCACCGGCCCATAAACCGCACCAAACTGTGACTTTTCTGGATACATTATTCTTCTGGCTGATATTCATTCCAAAATCGACAATTCTGCTTATTTACGTACCCATTGAGCCAAAAATGAGCTTCGTCTTAAACTGACCATAAAATGGAAGAAGCGCGCGATGGACTCTCCTAACAGAGCACGCATTTTGATAAAAAATTCAATAATTTGCAAGCGTTGTTCGTTTGTAAGACGATCCATGGTTAAATTAAAGACCAAACTGAAGACGTTTGACAGTGAAACAAAACACGAAACGTGCGTCAGCTGTTAAATAAACCAGTGTTGCCAAAAAGATGATAGCTCAAAAATCACCCTTTATAATCACGTATAACAGTCATGTATAACAGTCTAAAATAAAATAAATAAAAATGCATATCAGCTTTGTACTTTACTTGGTAACTCGAATATTTTTTTGTGCCAAGTGATGGTTCGAGTTATCGAAGTCCAACTGTATAAAGGTGGGCCCATTTTAGCCGCTTAGGCCATATGTCCCGCGCTTAACCTATTTCCTCAAGGAGCAAGTTCTCTATCCTATAACGCTAAGGTGATCCACTCACACCCTAAGCACTTCCAATTGAGACACTTGATGTTCAACAATCTTCGCGTTCGCCAGAGTTTTCACGCCACAATGCCGGCCACAACATTCCGGTGGATTTAAAGGAATCATTGGCAAACGCATACGCTCAAGAGTCACATTGGACACTGGCCGGCTGCGTCATGAAGAGACGAAAAATGCTCTGATTTCCTCGGCGAATCAATGGCACTCACTCCGTTGAGTAAAAATTTAAAAGTGTGTTCGACCAGTGATGCTGCTGCAAAGGAAATAATTTGCTAAAATTAACATTCATAGTTTTTGACAGCGACACAAATTAAAATCCTTTCACCAATTTGCGAGTCGAATTTCACGCTAATTTATCGTGCGCAGCGTTTGGCAATCGGCCAATCGGAATGAAATTCTCCGGCAACGGTTTAAATCTATCTTAATTCGCGGAATTCAATTAATTAAATATAAAGCTGGTGCTACGGTCCTTTCGCGGGAATAAAGTGATGTGTCAAAGAGAGTTATTCCGCAGTTGAAGCATGTAATACCAGCATTCAGCACAGTTTTTCGACTGGTACCAGAGATAATGGAGGATGGAGATTTCCAACTTCTACCTCCCTTGCCCCTTTATTTCATCTGACAGCGTTTTTTATACGGTGTTGCGATGAGTGGTGGAGCCGGGCGCTTTGAAAGAGTATGTGTGAAATTTACGGCTCAAAAAAATGAATGGTACCTCCCTAGGTTAGGTTGGAAGGGGTGGTACAGTGGCTCATCTCAGTCAATATTTACTTTTTGTGCAAATGCTGTCGAAATCTTGCACCGAATGCGGCAAAATAAAACAAAAAGAATATCAATTACACAGTACAACAGTGAGACTTCGGCTCATACAGACGACATGTTGGGTCCATTGAGGGACGTTTTTCGACCATGTTGCCAATTTTGGATCTCCAGCTCTTCATTCGCAGAGCGGGGGGTGAACAGATTAAAGTTCTTCCTCATCTCCGCAGCTGCAAGGTCACAATACATACGTGCCTGGTAAGGAGTCCTGTTAGCATACGCTGATCAGTGACGTTCATCTCGGTGTACTCAGAGTGCGCTTGCATTTGCAGACCAGGGCATCGAGCTCTGGCTCTGACCAAAGCTTCATCTCCAGGTTTTTCCCTTGTGAAGCTTAGCGGCGTGAATGTGTAAGACTCCGCTAGCTGGGATGACCCTTTTGACAGTCCACTAAGTCGACTTCTTCGCTGCCAGACTGCCCTGGCAATGCATTGCGATGAAAGACGTCTTCATTTTACGGACTTCATCCTCCGTTGGCTTACGACTAACTGAAATGTCAAAAGTAGAACTTCTGTCTTTACTTGAGGGTTATACCTCTTAGGTCACTGCCCATCACCCTGGCATCCAGCAGAGGGACACCGTGTTCACCGGGGATATCTGACAGACGCCATGTCTGCATAACCTGACCAGATTCGGTGTCAAAATATCCGATGCCAAGGTCGCTACCAGAAAACATGGCGATAGATCTGTCGGTTATATCTATGGTCTCTCAGCGCTATCGTGTCTTAGAGTCAAGGATTTTTCGAAGTCGTCACCGAAGACCCCTGCGCCTGTACCCGCACCCTTTTTTGAGCCATCAGTGTACTTGGACATTTCCCCTTCTGCACCTACCGACTGCTCTTGCCACTCTTTTCGATCTGGAAAACGTAAGTGGAAGGTCCTCTCCGGAGCTAGTGTTGCACTCTGCTGCTGTCCAAGCTTTTAGTAGGGAAGTGTGATTGCATGCTTTATCCCTCCAGAATCCCGCCTCTCTGAGCATCACAGTGGATGAGACTACACTGTTGCTGGAATAGGATAGTTTTGAGTGGATTTTGTTTATCCTTTACAACAGCCAGAGAACCTAAGAGTCTTCCTTCCAGTGCTTTGATGGTGGGTCTTCCAATTGATATGCTTCAGCTGCTGTCAAAGAACCAATGACATCCACCTGTCAAAATATTCAGCAAGGCTTGGTGTTTCATCACGCATTACATGACACTTAGTGAAGGTGCGGCAATTATTTAAAAAAAAACGTATGAGTGATTTCTCCATGTGATCGGTCGTCATTATGGCCTGGCTTCAGTGTGCAGGCAATTCGACGGACCGTAGTCAATGTAGACCATGAGTATCCTTGTAAGACTGACCATGTTCCCTCAGGCGAGGCACATTTTTGAAATCAGAAGCAAAATTGACATTTTTGGCCCGAATACAATCCATAAGTGTTCGACCAATAGTCAATTCAATGCCGTCAACAAGGATTGATGGCTGCAATTTTTGGCATGGTCGCTCGTCGAATTCAATGCATCCGAGCTGTGGCTCCAACAAGATGGCCCAACAAGACGACAGCGCTCATTTGGTTCAGCAATTGCTCGCTCCTCTTGAAGCTGTGAGTTGGACGACTAGTTGGTGGGGTTTGACTTCCTAAAACTTTGGGAGCTGGACACCTCAGACATACCCCAGTCGATATGGTAGAAAGCCGGGCTCAAAATTGGATTCTTCGTATAAACTACTTAAAGCGTGGTCCAGGGCCCTATTGCACCAACCACTATAATCTGGACCAGCACCATAATTTGGAAAATGTAACATTCTGTCGAGCAACGCTTATCACTAATTACTAGGCAAATACTTAAATTTGCGGTTGTTTGCTAAGCGTACGTGATAAGCGTGGCTCGACAGTACGACAATCTGCGAGAACAAATGAACTAGCAAATGGTCGATATCCGGTCTCGAAATTCGCTGTCTAGTGCCATGAACACATCCTGGCCGGTCGATCGGGACCATGGCGGTTGACATAATGATCTTTACTAAACAGTGGCGCATCTATCTCTACCAAAATTCCATCGACACACCCCGCTACTTGAGGAAAGCTACCACCACCGGTTGTTGCCCAGTGAACAACTTCACATACACAAGTTAGGCCTTCCTAATTACAGATCTACCAAGCTGTTTCAAACGGACCCAGTTTGACCAACCCAGTTTGAAAGCTCAGCATTACTCCTCCCATTACTAGAGAAAAAGAGCCCGAGATGCGCAGACTGCTCCACCTGCTTCAATGGGACCCCACTAACCTGTAGAGTGCATTGAACAGGCGTTCTGGAAATAACCATAACATCCGATTGGTCCACGTTAACCTTCATACCAGCATCAGCACTTACGGCCACAAATATGTCGAGTGCGCCCTGGAGTTCCATCTAGGGAGATGTGACGTGATGACGTACCCTCAACTCACCCAATGTGAAACATTCCTCGCCTCGGCTGCGCTGCAACATCCAGTCCATATATACAATGCAAAGGAGAGGTGACAAGACGCACCCTTGTCGAAGTCCAACGCCCATGGTGAAAGGTGTTGATTTAGCACCATCAGTGCGAACACACATACAGACAAAATGGTCTTCAGAAGAGGACCATCATCCCTGCAGAACTCTCCAGAGTTTCCCTCCAGGGAGTCGGTCATATGGCTTTTCCAAATCTCCAAAACAACTGTAGATGGGCTTGGCATACTCGCAAAGCCTTCTCAAGTGCCACTCTTACAGTGAGGAGCTGGTCGGTTGTACTTCTACCGGGAGGAAAGGTGCACTGTTCATCCTGGGCATGGCCATATATATTTCGCCAATACCTTAGCGAAGACTTTTCCGGAGAGACTTAAAAGAGACAAGCCCCTGTAGTTGGAGGAATCTCTTTTGTCCCCCTTCTTGAAAAGTGGGACAATCACACCAGTTTGCCAATCGACAGGTGTCTCATCACCTTCCCAGGCCACTCTAACGACACGAGAGAGCCATAAAACCCCCTCTTTACCCATTGCCTTAAGCTCTTCTGTCCGAATTTCATCCACACCGGCGAATTTGCCAATTTTTAGCTATTCAATCGCCCAACTGACTTCCCTCTCCGCCCCACTCAAGACTGCCTGCCTGCTATCCTGCCCTGTTCGGTATTGAGCTCCTCCTAAAGGTGCTTGCTCCATCTGCCCAAGATGTCCACCTCATTGGAAAGCAACGCACCGTCTTTGGATTTGACTCCCTCTATGATGTTCAATTTCCTTCCTCTGAGTCGGCGAATGGTTTGCCGGAACACCTTTTTCGAAGATCTCTTGCCGAACTCCTTCCAAGACTGCCCTTTAGCTGCTCGCACAGCCAATTTTCAAGTTCTTCGCTCCTCAGTGTACCGATCACGAGAAGCAGAGTCTCCCAAGACAATCCAGTCTCCGTCTTCTCTCCGATGGCTTCTTGAACTCCGGGCGGCTTAAGCAACGCAGTTCTTTTCTTAGTCGACGCCACTCCAAGCCGCTTCACTCCACAAACATCCCGTGCAGAGGTGAACACACAGCTGTCGAAAGCAGTCGGCATTCGGAAGTCGCCCAAACCTTGCAAAATTTAGCCGTAACTCACTGTTCTCTAGTTTCTCCCACCGTATGCGTGTAACCACTCTTGGTCTCCGCCTTGGCAGGAGAGGTGCTCTACGAGTGAGGTACAGCGTGCACAACACCAAGTGATGATCAGCTGAGTGCTCAGCCCCCTCTCATCACACGAACATCACAAAGCATCCGCTTCACACACGATGGTGCCACAAAGAGATCTATCAACGACTTGTATTTATGGATGCCTTTGTGTGGAAAGAAGGGGTTCATTATTGACAAGTCATTTGCACAACCAAAGTCCAACGACTTCTCTCCGTTCGCGTTCTGGTGAGGATCACCCTTCCTCCCAATCACACTCCCCCAAGTCGTCACACCCACACCCACGTGAGCATTGAAATCGCCCATCAGGATATGGGAATCCACCTCCGCTTCCCTATCAAGGGCAGCATCAATTTCAAGCCGCGTACTCTGAGTCTAGATTTGGTGCATACACCTGCACTAGAGACAAAGTTGACCTGTCAAGTTTGAGCTTTAAGACCCTGACTCTGCTTCCTAATCCACTCCAATACCCTGCCTGCCAACCTGGGACTTGTGA
This sequence comes from Eristalis tenax, assembly GCA_905231855.2. Classification (NCBI taxonomy): domain Eukaryota; kingdom Metazoa; phylum Arthropoda; class Insecta; order Diptera; family Syrphidae; genus Eristalis; species Eristalis tenax. The sequence goes on from HG993126.1 coordinate 32,946,119, forward strand.
GTAACCCCACAGAAACTTGAGATGCAACGTCCGTCCAAAAGGCCCACAGTTCCAAATCCCCTTTGCTTCGATATCCAAACGATACCTGGCAGCTTCCTCAACTAGCTCGAGATCCTTTCCTCTGAGCTATGAGACGTGCCATGTGCCCATCCTAAATCGATGCCGTTGTCCGTTGCCTTTTGCTCCACGCACGCACTGGTTAGTGCATGGGGAGACTTCGCCCCCACCCCCATAGCGGGCCACGAGGCCGCTGACAGGTTGCTCGTTGTTCTTTCGGGCTAAGCCCGACTGGCTGGCCTCCGCATACTGCCACCATTCAGGCCTGGCTCCAAATGGGGTCCAGGCACACCAGGGTAGGCAGTAGCCAAGGCCAGTTTAGTTCTGCGTGGCATTCGGGGGGTTGCGCTTCGTTAGCCAGGCTTGGGCTGTATGCAAATAAACCCGAACACCCCGAACTTGTTGGCCGCCCCCACCACGAGGTGGGGGCTAAAAAATTTAATAAAATCGGTCCATGAGGTTAATGGTGAATTGAGTGGGGGGCTTTTGTCCTGTCACCGAACAGTTAAATCCATCCACACACTGTCCCCAACCACCTGACTTACCACCTCCAGTGCAACCGTCTTCATTGATTGCCTGATGACAGCGAAAGCAAAAAAAAAAACAACACAGTACAAGTGTGCATTCTCAGCGTCGAATGGCGACCGCACACCTCGCACAAAACTACACAAAAGAGCCGACTGTCAGTATTCAAAAAATCTGCACCCCCACTTCTACAAACGCTCACGGCGGTATGTCTCCCGAGCACAGCATTCCCGCTGTGCAAGCAAACAAACACAATCCTGACATAGCTTGCACGTAAATATGTTGGCCCCCAGGCCATGGACTGGAATGGGAATCCCTTCAATGTGAAGCAGAACAATGTTCGCGCTGCAAACGCATTCCGCCGGTTCGAGGATGAGCATATCTAGTCCAGATTCGATGTAAAATCCAACATCACCGACTGGGGAATTTGGTTGCAATGTTTAAGCAGACCGAGAGAGGGCTGTTTCGTAGCGGGAAAGGCTGCCCTCGGTGACTGAAGAGGGATGCATGCGAACGACTGAATCATCATCACCACATCAACGATGACATTTTCGTCACAGTCTGTGAACCAAAAATCAAGTCAATTAGACCTTTCGCTGCAGCGGAACCTCCTCTTACCTTTCGGTGGACACTCACTCGTTTCAGTCGTAGATGGTGGGTGAAACACCGCAGGTGGCGGTGGGAGGCAAACGTGCGATGCTACCTGAATGTGTTCGGCTGCTTAACTAACCAACGAGGAAATAAAGTTAATGTTGTTCCCACGCTGTGGTCTTAAATTTCGGGCCGCAGTTAAGCTTTAAATGTCCAACGTCTCATTATCACGAGACTGTTATTAATCGTGTATCGTCGAAGGCGCACAGAGTGCACTGAAATACAAGACAAATGACAAAGTGGGGGGATGTGGTGGCGTTACAGCCCGAGGTGGTACAATGCCAACGATTTCCCACAACCACTCGTGTTGTGGGTGTTATTGTTCTCTGACGAGTTTGTGGAGCTATTCCTACACGGACATGGGGGCTGCTCTTGTCGTTGATTGAACCAAGACATCCAGTGTCTACCCACTGCTCCAGGGTAGCCATTTACACTTTTATTCGAGTAAATTACTCATGACATCATGGAATGTTGAGTTAGGTGAGTGCGTGTGCAGACGTCCTGTTGTGGACCTGTTGGACCCATTGTGATGTAGATGGAGGAAAAGCACCTCCTAGCTCCTACTTCCTTCTGTTCAAGCATCCGGATATCCTTATAAACCTTTGCAAGAGGCCTTAGAGGTATATTTGTGGGATCCTGAAGGTGCTGGAAGGAATGTTCTCCCGGTGATTTTTGCTGCAACTGGCAGAGAGACTGAGACGAGGAGTGAGGTAGTGAGGAGCTATGAACTCGTTGGCGAGTCCCATTTTCATTTCATGGTACTTCAGATGATGATGGCCAACTCAACTACATGTTGTCCCACTAAATGAGTCTGTCGGTGTCTGCACTATTCAAGTGGTCTCTGAGGTTGTAAACGAGTTCGGAGAAACTCTATGATCGTGTCAACCACCTGTTTCTTGGCACCCTCAAGAGGTGGTTGGATGCATTAGGCTCGCCTGGGATGAGTCGGTTTCGGACGCTTATGCACCTGCACCCTTATCCATCATCGATCCTCCGTGTACACATGGATGGTTGAATTGTTGATATGTTCAGTTGCTGACCACACCCCCTTCCTTTATAGGAAAGAGGTGCTCGAAATCAAGAGTAGAGACGCTTTCGACTTCAATTTGTAGTCGATCCACTGTGCTTGCTTATCGAGTGGAACTTCGAAGTGCCAGGATGATCTTTATGGCGGTCTAGGACTAGTAGATTTCATGGCCTGTTACAAATTGTTTACACGGGCATTTGGTTTTGTTGCAAGGTGCTGCAGCTTGGAATGGAGCTGGGCTTCAACAAACACCTTCATCCGATAGCATCCCAGCTGTCAGCTCTTTAGACAAAGAATCTAGAATCTGCTTGCGGCGCATTTTGCAGCCAGCTCAACACTGCCAGATTCCAATATGTCGCCACCTGTACTTGAGAGCGTTGATTTCACCATGGGGCGCATCCACTTCCGCACTCGTACAGTTGCAAGAGTGCTTAAAGATCTCGACGTGCTCAAATCCGCTTTCCCGGATGGTACTTCTGTAGAGGTGTTCTTCTGCGCTGGCAAAACCACTGCTCTGGTCTCTTTCCGTGCAGATGGAAAACAGCATTTGCCCCCGTTCGTCCCTAAAATGGGGCGAATCTTCGTCACCAACCTCGTACCGACCCACAGCACTTACGTCCCTTCTTTCTAAGGTCATGGAAACGCTGATAAATCGTCAGCTTATGAAATATCATGAATCGCGGAAGCTTCCCAAAGACCGGGAGTACGGTTTCCTCAGCAACAGGTCCACTGGTGATCTGATAGCTTATGTCACCGAAAAGTGGCACCAATCTTTGCACAATGCCGGCGAGAGCAAGATCGTTGCGCTTGATTTGACTGAGTTTGGCATCAGGCTCTCTTGTCGAAAATGCGTGCAAATGGTGTCGATGAATCAACTCTGATATCCACCAAATAAATGGTGGTGTTCCCCAAGGCTCTGTTCTGTCTCCGATACTCTTTCTGATTTTTGTTAATAATCTACTTCTAGTCCAATCCATTCCTTCGCTGACGACAGCACCCTCAGCTTTTCATATTCGTTCCAAGACTCATGACCCCGCCCTTCGGCCGTAAAATTGGAACGGCAGATTATGTTGATTCCGATCTTGACAGCATAATTAACTGGGGAGAGAACAATCGAGTGGAATTCAATGCTTCAAAAACTCAATGCTGCCTGCTGTCACTCAAGACCTTGCCCCTTCTGACTACCACTTGTTCCGGTCGATGCAGAACGCCCTCGCTGAAATACGGTTCACATCAGAGCAGAATATCAAAAGTTGGCTTGATTCATTCTTGGCTGCCAAGCCAGCGCAGTTCTTTTGGGATGGGATCCACAAATTGACAAAAAAATAAGCGTTCAAATTTTGAAGTACGAATTTAGTTATAGACCCAATAGATCTTCACAAACTTTTTTATAATAAATGTTTTTATTTATTTCAAGAATTTAAATTTTATATTTTAAAAATTTTAATTTTTCTCGCCGAAATCACAACCAATTTTCACATCCGTATAAATAGAAGTGAGTACCAGCTCGTCTCGGCCTACGTAACCAAAAAAATTGACAGATAGGTGGCAAACATGGCGGATTGTCGTAAGGCGTAATCTTGCGTACACCATTCTTGGAAGTTGACGATCCCTTAATCACGGGTCCCATCTATGACCTTTGCGGCAACCTTCCGATAAGATGCAACTAGACTAGCTAAATTATTTCAAACAAGTGTCAAAACGATCTGAAAATTTAAAATAGGAGTAAATTGAACTAAAGGTTGGGTAAATAAGGGCCGATGTGGAATGTGAACCACACCTAACGTCAAGTTTTTCTCTGCATTTCATTTGACATTCCTCAATTTCAGACTAAATCAATTTGAACCATGGAAGGATACACAATCGAGCAACGCGTTGAAGTTATTCTCGGCTTATTATGAAAATGGGCGTTCAAATCAAAATCGTTCACTTCGTGATTTTTGTGCGTACAATCGGAAAAATCCGGCAAAAATTTGAGCAAACCGGGTCTGCAGGAGATGTGAAAACACCAGTGCGTGCTCTTACAGCTCGTACTGCAGAGAATATTGCTGCTGTTCGCGATAGTGTGGCCGTCCACCTCAACTCGTCGTCGTGCCCCACAATTGCACCTCTCACGCTCGTCGTTGATGAACATTATGCATAAGGACTTGCATTTACACGCTTACAAGGCACAATTGACTCAAGAGCTAGAGCCTCTTGACCATTTCAAGCCTCGTCAATGGTCAGAATGGTGGCAAGAAAGTGGTGGTGGCAACAGTGGATGATCAATTTTCGAAATTAGGAAATCATCTTCAGTGTTGAGGCACATTTTCACCTCAGTGGATTGGTCAGTAAGCAGAATTGCCGCATTTTGGCGAATGGTAATCCAAGAGTGATTGTCGAAAAACCAATGCAAAATGAGCACAAAGAGCGACTGTTTGGTGCGGTTTATGGGCTGGCGGCATCACCGGGCCGTATTTTTTTCAAAAATGGCCTAATTTTTCAGGCAGCTACTGTGAATGGTGTTCGCCACCGTGAAATGACAATGGCCCGGATTTTATGGCCCGAATTGGAAGATACGAATGTGGACGATATGTGGTTTCAACAGGACGGTGCCACTTGCCACACAGCTAACGAAACAGTGGCTCTTTTGCGCGACGAATTCTATGGCCGTGTTACCTCACGTGGTGGCGATGTCAATTGGCCGCCAAGATCATGTGATTTGACACCGTTTGAATTTTTTCCTTGGGGTTATTTAAAAGAAAAGGTGTACGTCGATAAGCCAGCAACAATTCAAGGGCTAAACGATGAGATAATTCGGCACATTAACGGCAGAGAACCTCAATTATGCTTCAGCGTCCTCGAAACTTTGGACCATCGGATGGAGGTGTGCCATCGAAGTCGTGGCGGACATTTGGCCGATATTTTGTTCCACACATAATTGAACCATACCAATATTATCATAATAAAAAGAAATGACAATCATTTCCTTAATAATTTGTGTTTTATTCAAAATCAACATCGGCCCTTAAAATTTAACCACCCTTTACAATCAAAACAAACTGACCCGCTTCTAAATATTTGAGATCAATCATTGCCTTATGTGATTTTAACATAAACAAACCGAAACCCGGCTCACATTTATTCGGTAAAATCTCTTTTATTCGGAGCACGTTACTGTTCCGAATAACCGAGCTTTGCGGATTGGAGAATTCCGAAATAAATTGCTTCGACTGTAGTCTGACTCTCGAACCGATGAACGGATCATGTTTTGTATCTGTTCGTCTTTTTCAGACTCCACTGCAGTTTGATGGACTTCCAAGTAAATCCGCCTTAGAGAATTCCTCGCCTTAATACCTAGCCTACACTCAATCAATTCACTGCAGAAATGTAGCTTCCGCTGAAGGAACACACATCTCTGTGAGTGGAGCGTCGATGAAGGTAAATAAGAATCCCTCTCGAGAAGTGCCACACCCTTGGTTCTTCATAAACCCCCACTTGCATTTGCGAATTATAGTGCCGCTATGCATACGTTGCGCATACTTCAAATAGTACAGACAAGAGTCCATTAAGGATTCCTCGGAAATCTGCGCGTATTACACTTGTCCGATTGTTTGCATCGTTCAAACGGATTAGCCTGAGCTTCAGAGAGGCCACTTAAGTTCATTCTTGCTTCCATCAAACTGCAGACATTCTTGGAATTATTTCTTTCGCGAAATGCATCGAACCGATCCTGCAAGGGGATGCACGTCTGTCGGGGATTTCATTGTGTTGAAAATCCGTACTCCATTCATTTGCCTTTGCTCTCAATTCTCAGTATTTACGTTGCCTGTTGTGCCAGGAAGGGGTTTGTAAATCGCCTGATCCCAGGTTCCCGAGAACAATGCGAATAACAGTTCCAATAATGCCGTTCGTACATCCAGGTCTGTGGAGTTTTCTGCGGGGGAGATGCGCAGAGTGGCAACGTCTGTGCATTCAACTTCCATTCATGCGCGCAATTATTTCAAGGCATTTCTGAACCCGAGTGGCATGGCAATGGACTAAAGGTGAGAGCAGAATGGAGCACATCATACCCATGACATTAAGCCACCAAGCTGTCGATTGTTGCGAGTCGCACTTGTGAAGTTTTGCAACAAGGTCTGCTTGTGGTATTTTTAATTCAACTGCAACTGCAACGTCAATACGTTGAAGGAATTTGCATGCAGACTGCCAGTAGCATGTGGAGGGAAGGATTGTTGCGAGGTTCTTCTCGAAGGTGGCAGATGCGGCATGCCAGGTTGGTGGTGGTGGTGGTTTACCCCCACGACCCCTTTAGTGGAGCATGCGGGTCAGAAGATGGTGATGATGGGGAAGAGTGTACAGTTAGACCAAAGTAGGCCCATTTTAATACAACACGGATTGACTGCTCTGAACTGTTCAAGGCAGCTGGAGATGATCTGGTTGGGTGCATGCACCAGCTCGTCTGTAAGATATGGTCGGAGGAAAGCACGCTCAATGAGTGGAATCGTTTGTCCGGACCCCGCGCCTCCTGCCGAAGGATCAGTCTGCTTAACATCGCGTACAAGATCCTCTCTGTGAAACCACTAACCCATGATCTGATAAGTTTTAGGCTGGAAAAGTCCACCATCGACCAAATCTTCTTCTTCTGGAAAGGACTCAAGAGGTGCAGAACGACACCCCCCAAGGGCGCATAGAAGCGAGCTATTCACCGCCATATCTAGTTTTGACATTCCTGCCAAACTCGTCAGGCTGTGCAGGATGACGATGGAGAACTTTTGCTGCTCCATCAAGGTCGGTAATGAACTCACCGAGACCTTCAACGCCAAAAAAAGGTTTTAGACAAGGAGACACAAGGCTGTCATGTGATTTCGTCTATATTTATACGTTTATTCAAATTGTCCACACAACAGGGTTCGATCACTGGATTGTGATGGCGACATTCCTTCTAGCAGTGTCTACAACAATTTCGGGAATGCTCTTCGGAGTTAATCGGTCTTCTCCTTGCGTACAGATGGCGTTTTTGTGGTGGTTGGTGTCCTGATTATCTCATCTTGTACACGTTATACTTCTACTAGATCAGGCGAACCCCAAACGTCAAAGACACGCTCTTCCGAAAAGACCGTTGAACTGCTTTTGATTGGACGAACACAGCGAGCCGTCTTTTGCTTGCATTGAAGCGGAAGCAGATAAAATAGAGTCTGGCAGTAGATCAGGGGCAAGACAAGGTACATGCTGTCAACACGGAAGGACGCACAGTATCGACGTGTCGGACAGAGCGTCATAGTCAAGGTCAAGGACTTCGTCTACATCGGCTCTGCAGTAAAAAGGGACAATAACGCCAGTACAGAGATCAGGCGCAGAATTCCTCTTGCAATTCGCAATTGAGTAACATAGCCATCTCTCGACACACGAATCTGACTTTATACGAGACTCTGAACATCCCTGTTCTGCGCCATGGCGCTATTGTAAGCGGATGAATAAGCTCTTTGTTGTTTTGAGAGGAAAGTTCTGCGTGCGATCTTTGGTCCTGTTTGCGTTAATGCCGTCTGGAGGAGAAGATTCAACCACGAACTATACGGGATGTACAGTGGCATGCACCTAATTAAGCGTGTTCGGATCCAACGCTTAAGATGGCTAGGTCATGTAGAGCGGATCGACACCACAGCTCCGGCTCGAAGAGTCTTCGATTCCGAGCCATTGGGACAACGCATAAGAGGTCGTCCTAGAACAAGATGGCGCACACAAGTGGAGAAGAACCTCAACCAACTGGAGGCAGCTGGCGAAAGATCGTGCGGGCTGGAGAGTGGAGAGGCTTGTTGGTTGAGGCCCAGGCCCACCCCGGAATGTAGCGCCAAACAACGAAGAAGAGGATTGACTGTTCCTTGCTGTGACAAAGCGGCTTAGCTGCTGGGGGTTGAAATGGTGGGAAACTGAATGTGAGTACCTCCGACTTGCCAGAGCACTATATGAGCAGAGGACGTGATTTGTGGTTTTAACCTCCTCTTCACCCATGCTTCTCATTTGAGGTAAACAAAAAGTATATTACTGGTCAACCTCATTTGAGATAACAACACGAAAAGTAAATATTTATTTATACGTGGCCTTGTAGTAAACATTGCATTTATTTATTTACTAGAATTGTAATGCGTCGCTGTCATTTGTATTTTTTTTTCGACGACGAATTTCAGTATATTCACTGGATATAGGATACTTCGGAAAACAGAATATGAAATGTTTATTCATTCGAAGCTAAACAGAAAAGTGGTATAACAATAGCATCCGTCGGATTTGAGCACAGAACCTGCAAACCACAGAACCAAAACCCTGAGCAACGCACCAACCCACTCCGCCAAGGGACCTGATAACTGCACAAGGGTTGTTTTTCGTTCGCAGGCGATCTAGGTGGGACAAACCCTGAGTTCAGTCCATCAATGGACGGATATTTGCATCTTTTGATCACAATGATGCGAAGACATTGTAGTCTTAAAACCATGCTTGGACTTCATAACAAATTGAGTTGTATAGCATTGAGGCGCGAGTTATTGGATTGCTACACCCATAATTTGCGCCATGACATGGTAAAGGAAAGCTCATTTCAATTCCTAAGGCGTATTTCTGGGACACACCAATGGACAAGAGCGAGCAGCTCAATACAAAGACTGCCCGCGGCATTCTACAGTTTTCCAATTGATTTGCGCGCATCTTGAAGATTAACCAGGCATTTCACCGGACCATCTTATATTTCTGAACGCAAACCGTGTGAGCCTCTTTTGTGGTCTTCGAATATTTTGCTTGCGTTTGCATATACTGAGGGCCAGACAACACGGCGATAGCAATACCAACGACATGAAAATTGCTTTTAATGAGTACACGCCTTTAACCCTAGGATGGACAGCTGGTTCCAATTTGAGCTTGAGCGTGTGTCGAGTCAATAGGACTGAAACTGCCTGACGTTCGGTGCACATCAGCACAACGAAACCGTATCCGGGATATGCCGGGCTCAGTTCAGTATTTTTGTGTGTGAACATCGAAAAGTAACAGTTGGGCTTAAGCAAGCCCCATGTACTCGTAAGTGTTCCAGTACCCTGCCACGTAAATAGCATAAGTAATGAAAAGATAATGTAGTGCACACGTGGTTTTTTGTCTTCATTTTCTATTAATTATTAATTATTTTTGGGGCTGAACGAAGTGAATTGTACGACGCTGTGGAATAGTACAGGTGGCCAACTGCCGAACACACTGAGGCATTGTTGGCAGAGAGTATTACTGACTGAGACTGAGACTGAGACTGAGACTGAGACTGAGACTGAGGCTGAGACTGAGACTGAGACTGAGACTGAGACTGAGACTGAGACTGAGACTGAGACTGAGACTGAGACTGAGACTGAGACTGAGACTGAGACTGAGACTGAGACTGAGACTGAGACTGAGACTGAGACTGAGACTGAGACTGAGACTGAGACTGAGACTGAGACTGAGACTGAGACTGAGACTGAGACTGAGACTGAGACTGAGACTGAGACTGAGACTGAGACTGAGACTGAGACTGAGACGGGGGCAGAGACTGAGACTGAGACTGAGACTGAGACTGAGACTGAGACTGTGACTGAGACTGAGACTGAGACTGAGACTGAGACTGAGACTGAGACTGAGACTGAGACTGAGACTGAGACTGAGACTGAGACTGAGACTGAGACTGAGACTGAGACTGAGACTGAGACTAAGACTGAGACTGAGACTGAGACTGAGATTGAGACTGAGACTCGCCCCTAAAATTCCGCTATAAATGCTAGAATTAAAAAAAAGTCACTTAAAAAAAATTCCAAATTATACAGTAGACGCTCGATATAGTAAACATTTGCTCCAGGAGGTTTTAAGGACTGGTTCCATATTTGTTCCATAAGTACAACGTTTTCTTTGCCAGAACGGGTTGAAGTTAAGACCTTTTTAATACTGGACTAAGCCCCCAGCCGCAGCTCCTGAAAGCGAACTTCAAACTCAAGATGGTAGCATTTCAGCCATGTACACGCCTCCCAGTGCAATATCACGTGGATAAAAATGCTATCCGAGAAAAATGTGTTGCAAATTAGTATCAATTAAAGACTCTGTTTTTAATCAGTCATTGCGAAATGCTCTCTCATCAGGAGTTATGCCCAAGCGTAACCACGTGAGTTTTTGTCACTAGGTTCAACCATCTCGTCCTGGGTCTGCCAAGCGGTCGCCTACCCGATTTACTTGCATTCATTCCCATTCCTGCCACGTGATCAAACCAAGGAAACATTGCCCTATCCGTTCAAAGAAGCAGCGAGAGGAGAGGAACTCAACATTGAGGAGTTGAGTTCCTCTCGCACTGTCGTGTTTCTCACCCGAGTAATTCTGTGGTGGACAATGTTCGTTGTTTCGTGAGCTCAATCACTTCTCGATTTGGTGAAGATCTCGGCTATCATCAAGCCTAGTTAGCTGGGAATGGGCGTACGTGTTTGAAACATCTTGGGCGTTGAGCTTTACCGATTACCAACAACCGTCCAGTCGTGTTTGCTGCAACCATTGGCAGTAATCCCTCTCTGGGCTGCCCTCCTACCAGGAATTTTTCACCTTTTAATTCCCTTGTCTAATGTGGAGTTAATTTGAGACCCTCTTTGAGCATTGTCAGTGACTCGCAAGAGGTGGAGACGTGAACATTATTGTTGGTTCTTCCGGCAGGGAATGGTGTAGGGGACGACGCACTCACCCACAACCCACGGTCGCCACTCTTGAGAGAATAATAGCACGCACAACACGAGTGCTTGTTGAGCAGCGAGTCCCTGGCCCTCTCCGGGCTGTAGAGCCAGTTAAATTATGCGGTGTTAATATGTAAATCATCGTCACTCAATTGTGCACACGGGTTAGGTCAGGCCTTTGCTTCTCATTCGCTCACATCACTCTGTTGGACTGACATCGACCGCCAGGGACTATATTGTGACTTCTCTTAAGTCGATTGTTCCAGCTTGCAGAAAAATCAAAATTAGGAATGTCCAACTCGTTAACCCTAGTCAGCCCTGTGAGAGGTTTAGAGAAGTGCGTTTTTGTTGTAGTCGTAAGTGTTGCGAAATTTTAGCGAACCAGAACACTGTATAGCCATGAACTTCGTGCCAGAAGTGACCGCGTAACTGAGCAGTCCTATGGCAGTCCTTCGTATTTCAATGGCTTGAGTGAGCTTCCATTTCTGGAATGTCAGAAATGTGCACCATGGACATCCGTAAATTTGGCAATAAGTCCAATAACGGCTCACGACCACGTGTTGGGTGCATTCCACTAATGCTACAGAGTGTTAAGGCTGCCTTGAGAGACCTACTGGATTCCTTAAACCAGCCACGTTCTTGTGTGAAGGAGGTTCTTCAATTCAACACCGCTCTAGTCCTCAAGCTCCGTGAGAAGCTCCTTCCTAGAAAATGCAGAGCAGATTTTGGAAAGATGCTGTTTCTTGCTCAGCTTTACAGCTTCTGCAAAAGTCGTTGTTATGTTCAGCACAGTCCTCAAAGTGCCCTGGGGAGCACTCCTATTCGCATGCGTGTACGTCCTTGCGACTAAGTCGATCAACGATGTTGATCTCTTCTTGCTCGGCGTCCGCCATAGAGCTTCGATTTCTCAGTTTTTCTTCTTTCCGAGCTGTGCGGCCATAGGCCATAGAGCCCTTGCTCTGGCTTCGATTTCTCAATTGTTCTTCTTTTCGAGTTGTTATGCGGCGTGTACGCATACCGGATTGCCCAGTCCCAGCTCTTCACCTTTTCGTGTCCTTGGATTCCAGTATGTCCCGCTCCCCGGCAGAGAGTCGCCGAATTCTAGCAGGATATTTAGTTGACAGCGCCATCGTCTGCCTAACCTAACCAACTTTGATGTCAGGACGTCTGAAGATAAGGCCTTTAGGGCCACCATGCTCTCAGAAAAGGGTGATCGACTTGCCGGTTAAGTCTTGGTCTTTCAGCGCGAGTACCGCCTCGTGTATTCACACGAGGTCGACACAGAAGTCCCCTGCGTCTATACACTCGCTCGTCCTTGAGCCGGTGGTGTATAGGGCGATTTCCACCTCTGCCATTGTCACTTGTTCCTTCCATTGTCCCCGGTGCGGAAACATTTCCTAGAAATATGCAATAACTACTTGTTACGACTCCGAGTAAAGTTTCCCATTAGAACCCATGACAGTTCAAGCCACCTAGAGTAAAGGAATGCACTTCACACACAAGGACTGCTCTTCCGTGTATTCCATTATTGTGGCAATGTGTTCAGGTGGCTGTGAGGCACCGCCTGGGTGGATTAGGTTGGTAAATACTGAATGACGGTGTATGCTCGCTGCAGTAATAAATTTTGAACATTTTGTTTAGGGTTTCCTGTAGGGTTTCTTTATGGCAAATGGGATTGGAAATTAATCTCGAAACTGCACCGGTGATCCAAAGTCATCCGGTGGACAGGTTGGGGGTTAACAAAACGAAAAAAATTGCCACCCTCCGGAAGTTACCCCGTTTAAACCACTATGGATTGGAGGCCCTCACTCGTTTATGCAAGGTTCTTGTAGGGAAATGCCACTGGAGACTAGAATTCCCATTCTGGTTGTGATGTGGTCACGACGCACACTGTGATGTTTCTTTTTCTTTTTATATTCATTTTTAATTAATTTTACTTACATGCTAGCCAAAAATGCTTAAGACTGGCTTAACTGTCTTAACAAAAGTTCTTACATCTAACCTGCCGACCCTATGCGGGCACTCTAAGCTATTCGACTCTTGACTTAACTCTGCCTTTGGGCTGAAACTGTTTACTTTGTGTGTCTTGTCTGGCCAAGCTTGGCTTTATTTATCTAACTAACCTACCTTAAACTATCTTAACCTAGGAAACATAAGACCTAAAAATTATCTTAACAACTACTTATGTCCGTAAATGTACGGCCGTGTGCACCAGGGCGTATATGTGACGTATACGCTTAACATTTATAATTTATACGCCGCCATTTGTTGGGGTTTTTCGTCTTTTTTTTCTTATTGGGTTACCTTTATTCTATGTCAGTTGATTACTATGGTCCACTCTCATGTCACCTTGAAAAGCTAGAGAGGGCGCACAGTGGTCCCGCAGTGGACCGCTTCCCATTTTCGGCCAAATGGTATATGTTTTTCGATTCTACAAATTTGAGAACCTAGAAAGCCAACATTTTGTTGATTTTTTATGATCCGTTTCGCTGCACCGTTAGCTCAAGTTGGGACTTTGATATTTACAAAAACGGACGTATTTTTTAAGCACTTCTTTAACTACTTCGGAAACTAAAGTCATATTATTTTAAAGGACATACATTTGGCCTTCAAACTGCATCTTCAGTTTTTTCATATTGCTTACCAATTTTTCAAACTAGGCTTTTAAGCAAAGCCACCTTTTGGGGGAGGGCACTTCAATGTTTGATGGACTATAACAAAAATGCTCCAAGAGTCTCCAATGGGAGACCAACTTTTTCTGAAAGCTAGAAGTATTATCAATCCATGGTGCAAAAACTATAAACCCCTTTTAGCCACTTGAAACCACTTTGGGAGAACGAGGCGTTTAAGTGGAGCAATGTCGTGCATTTTTCAGCATTTTCAAACGATTTCCCTTGTAAGTGTGTAAATGCTAAGCGAGAGGACGAGGAAGAGTTTATTTTTGTGAATTGGAAAATGTGAGGTCATCAAATTGTTATAATTATGAAACCAATTGCTTTTATCTTGTTCTCTTTGCGGCGTCATAAAATGCGTGTCCGCTTCACATGTCACAATGGGCATAAAAGTTGGCAATTAGGGTGTTGTTGGTGGAAAAAATAGATTTCTGACTTTGGGGGCATTTGCTTTTGACTACAACAGTGACGATTTAAATTAGGAAGCTAAAATTTTGCTTTACATAGATAACGAGAATATATTAAGAATTCTAGTTGCATTTCATCATTTGTTGTGCAAATTTTAAGTGTGTTGTTTTGGAGTGTCTGGAGTTGAATGCCTGGAGAACAACAAAAAGGACACTGCCCACACATCAAGCAAGAAAGAGTCAAATCCAGCAGAAGTTTATACAATAAAAGGTAGATATGATGCAGCAAGGATTTGGCACAACCAAACGATGGGAACACATTTCGAAGATTTTTCGATGACCCATTATCAACGGCATGAATTAACTGAAATAGATAAAGATTCAGTGTTATCCTGGAGACAAGATGTAGCAACTTTTGGACTGACCCCGACAAATTTGGAGCCTATGCCTAGGAGTCCGCTACAATGACTACAAATGTATGTCCCTGGTATTACATGCCAGCAACAGTGCATAAAATTCTGTTCCACGGAGCAAAAATAAAATCATCAGCAGCTTTGCCCGTCGGGTCATCATCAGAGGAGGCTCAAGAAAGTCGGAATAAGGATTATGGATACTGTCGGATTAATGAGAGTAGAAAATTTTCTAGTTCGGCAACAAATGAAGGTGTTATTCATCAAACGTCGGTATCGCCTGATCCCTGGATTGTGTATTTAAGGCGGGCTGTTGAACCATTCGCTTCCACTTAGTACTGAAGCGCAAGCCTTATTACACTAAATTGCTTAGTTTCTTTAATTCTAAATAAAATCTATGTAATCTATGTAATGCATAAATATGGATTACTGCTATGTTTTGAGCCCCAATTTCGAGTCATTGAAAATAACAAATAATTATTTACGCACTTAACCAAACAAAATTGATTTTTTTAACTTAAGATTACTTCGTTGCCCGATCTCGTGGCACTTGTACTATGTTTCACGGGTTCAATGGTTACAGATTTAATTCCCACACTCCCATACAACGGGACCACTGTGCAGCGTTGACTGGTGTTGGTGTGACCACCAATAAAATTGTTGTTCTTTGGCAGACTCGCTCCGGTCTCGAGCAGAGATCGCTCTACTGAATCGGAGGGGATCCTCGTTGGCTGCGAGCGACATCCGGTTCGTATTGGCGTGCGGCGTACGCCAATCGTGTCTAGTCCCGAATGCCTCGGGAGGAATAAAGCCGACGTTGATTTCGGGCCCCAGTCGGATGGTTTGCCTTGAACGGAGTTCCGTCCATATTTGTAGAGCCCACCCGCATTCCTGACCGTTGTTCGTCTGCCTACTGCTTCCATTGGCAGGTGATTAACGAGTGTATTCAAAGCTGCGGCGGGCGTTGTTGCGACCATTCGTTGGGTCCTTGTTGATATGCTAAACCTTAATTCCAACTCGCGAGTTGAGAAATCCCCTCGGGTACACCCGTCGGGGGTAAACAACGCCTCAACTATTCACACACAGCCGCTTGTCATCACACGATAAACAGAAACGCAAACAAACGTTCCGCCCCAGGAGAACCTGTCTAAATGCTCCGCAGAGAAGACGAACAGGTACTTAGTGCCGTGCTCAAGGCACAAGTGTGCTCACCGAGTTATTTTTTCCATCACGGCTGTGTCACTGTGCCACACGCACACAAGGCGTCTTGAAGAGATGAATTTTGTCTTTGTTTCGTTTGCTCGTTTTTTTCCCCCACTGCTGACTGTATCGCATTTATTTAGGTACAGCGCAGAAACGAATGTTTGCCTACTTAACTGTGCGGCGAAAAAATGTGTGCGCTTTGCAAGAAGCGAGATGTGGCCCGTCAATCGTGTTCTTGAAAAATACGAAAACTGGGGGAAAACCGAATTGTTTGGCTCGCAATTTGCAGGCTCTTCCGGAATCGATTTTGAAGTGGATAAGTGCTCGTGAACAAGTTCAAGTCTGGCCGTGGCACTTGTTGCTGTGGGGTAGTCTGCGGACGATGTTGAGTGGTGGGGCGTGGACAGAAATGACATCCGAACAGATGATGGAATTGCTTTCGAGCGGACATGTGTGGCAAGTCATATTCGGAAGGAAAGTGCTTGAAAACAATTTTATTTGCTAAGTTTATGCGAGCTCTGGTCATGCCACTTTTTCGTTGGAATTTTATGTGAACTAAAAAATTTAATAAGGACAATACGACGAAGACGGTCACGGCTATGTGCAGACTCTAGAGGTGCAGTCAGCAAGAGATACTTTTTGCGCACTCCTTTTACGGCTGGTGGCGCATTTTCGAAGCTCAGCTATAAAATGATTCTTCTAGGCTTATGTGGGCCCTTGGAATGGACTCGGCGGTGGATGAGCGCCCGCTGTTAGCAGCAAAGGCGTTGAGGGAGAGTACAGACATCGGATGCATTTGACGGGACATGATCGTGGTGTCCCAATTTGGCTTGAGTTAATCTCCGACATCACGTTGTATGAAAAAGAGTTAAGCCACGATGGAAATGTGGACGAACAGAGTAAGGACCACAGTCACCAGGCAAGGATAGCAGGTCCTTTAATTGACCACGCCGAAGCACTTGTCGTTTCGCTTTTATCTGCTTTTTATAAAAAATACGGCGCCAAAAAGAGGTGAGGTGAGAGAGAGAGAGAGACAGAGTGAGAGAGATAGAGAGTGAGAGAGAGATAGAGAGTGAGAGAGAGAGAGAGAGACAGAGAGAGAGAGGGGGAGAGAGATAGAGAGAGATAGACAGAGATAGAGAGAGAGAGAAAGAGAGAGAGAGAAAGAGAGAGAGAGAGAGAGAGAGAGGGTGGGGGTGGAGTGAGATAGACAAAGATAGAGACAGAGACAGAGTGAGAGAGAACGAGAGTACGAGTTAGAACGAGAGAGAGAGAGAGAGAGAGAGAGAGAGAGAGAGAGAGAGAGAGAGAGGGAGAGAGAGAGACAGAGAGAGAGAGGGGAGAGAGATAGACAGAGATAGAGAGAGTGAGAAAGAACGAGAGAAGTAGAAAAAGAGAGAGAGAGAGAGAGAGAGAGAGAGGGGGATGGAGTGAGATAGATACAGAGAGATAGTGAGAGAGAACGAGAGAGATACAGAGAGACAGAGAGGGGGGAGAGAGATAGACAGAGATAGAGACAGAGAGAGAGTTAGAGAGAACGAGAGAGATAGAATGAGAGAGAGAGAGAGAACGAGAGAGAGAGAGAGAGAGAGAGAGAGAGAGAGAGGGAGGGGAGACGTTTGTTTGGATATGCAATTTTTTTCGAGGCAAAACGTCTTGAGCTTCGCGTCTCACAATCATCCACAACAGCAGAACATCAATCCAATATGCGCTCAGCTCCTTACAGATGAGAAGGACGCAGAAATTGACCTTCGACATGAAAAACGACAACAACCTCAAAATGTTGTTAACATCTTCGCCAACCGTCCAACAATCTCCCAGAGACTCGACATGAGTTCATGTAAAGACAATTGCAGAAGGCTGGAGGCATTGCCTGCAAGTCATCAACGCAGCTGCACTCGATGTCCTCGCTGCCACCCAAGAAACACCCACTGCTTGATAACGATGCAGGCGGACACATGCAGTGCAACTGGCACTTGAAAGGGCAACGTTGCACCGAATTACGAGGTTTATTCGTGAGCTCTAGACGAAAGGAACGGCGATTTCTTGTCGAATGAAAGGACGAAAGAAAAGAAGCCGTCTTCTCAGTCGGAAGAAGAACGATTATGGGAAGCGAGCGTTCGAGGAGAAATGCTCTGCGAAGTTTGGACAGAAGACTGTCGGGACAAACTTTCGGAAATTTGTATTAGAATCGCAGACAATACAGGTCATTTTGAGGAATCTAACCTCTTACAAGGCTCTTAAAAGGCCACTGTTGTCCGACTCGCGACCAATACGAGAACAAATAAAGCTGATGGTGCGTGTGGGGTTTCCTTTAAAGTCCTTGAAGCGGCTGGTAATGACCTGATTGGGCGCATGCACTAACTCATGGAATGCATGTTCCACTAGTGGAATCTCAGTACCGCTTGCAAGAACGGGGATATCTACGACAGATGTCGAGGGGAAGCATCCTTAACAAGATCCCTTCCGCCGTGTTGTGTGCTCGCCTAAAGCCATCTATCAAGAAGCTGACAGGTCCATATCATTGAACAATAGGTAAAGGAGCAGAGCGTAGAAATTAATCGATGCATAAATCCACCCATTCATTGGCTACCAGACCGTACCCTGAGATGAGCCATGAACGGCACCGTATCAAGTTTCAATATTCCCGCCAAACCCGTTGCGCAGGGAGAATTCTCAGAGCTCCATTGATGTCGGCAACGAACTCATCGAAACTTCCAAAGTCAAGAAAGATTTTAGACAAGGCGGTCCGCTGTCAGGCGACTGCTTTATCATCATTTCCGGGAATATCGTGCAATACAGGCCAACACAAGAGACACGGTCTTCTGTAAGTCCATTCAGCTGTTAGCAATCGCAGTTGACATAGACGTGGTTGGCAGATACTGGGTTCTTTGTTAATGCGGGATTTCCTAGTATTGAGTTGTCAGCGGTGAAAGTAGACGCTGTGCTGAACGAGGGCCAAACGAAGTAAATGCTGTTCTCAAGAAAGGATATACATCCACGACGCTTCAAGAGCCGGTCCTCTGACTGAGTGAGATGAGATATCCAATTCTGACCACGAATCGGATTAGGCGAATTCCCTGCGAATCATTAAAATTCCTCAGAACTTTCGTCTTTCTCCACACTCTGGACTGGATGGAGGCATTCGCACGTTATTCGAAGTCCGTGTGAATCTGAGGAAGTCTTTACGGACACAGATGTTGCGAAACAACACTTTCTTTCGCTATCGTCACAGTTGCATAGCGATGATTTGCGTTAATACATCCAGTCTATGTGTGCAATTATGCAATAACCGTGGGAGTTGAACGCCCATAAGAGTGCTTCGCCATGACCTTTGGTGGTGGGTGTTGATTTATAGACGTTTCCCCTCACCACAGCCGATACAATTGAATGGCAACCAATTGGTGACCATGTATTACGCGCTCCTGTAGGACAGAGGGAAATTATCGTCGACCGTACAGCGTTCAGACGACTCCATTCGACAAGAAATCGCCGAAGCCGCTGAGAGGAGCTTCCACGGAAGTAGACTTGAACTGGTCTCTCTAGCTTGCGCGATCTCACCGCACGAGTGTATGTCCATAAGCGTCTAAAGAAGCGCCTTTGAAAAATATGACTTTTTAAATGATGGAGGGAAGAGTCCACTCTCGGCTACTGGCCTAATTCTGTCGTTTGAGAAACAGACCACTTGAAAGTCAATTCATCTTTGTAGGACATTCCAAACGTCTCAAAAGTTTCAGCACATTTGGATAACTGGCAGTGAGAGAGGCATGGGTACCTGTTGGAGAATCTTCGCGAGAAAAGACAAGTTTACCGAGCCGTGTTTCGGCGATCCGATCACTCAATGTCATATTTTCGTCGCTGACAGCATACTCGCTTCTGTCGGGGTGGATTTGGAATTAAGCTTGGATTGACCTCTCGAGCTTGTGCGATCTCAGCTCACGTGTGTATGTCCATTTGGTTGATGACCCTCATCACATCTGTGCACCACTGTGTCCTCTGGCGCGTCGTCCCGCAAACTCAGAGTTGGTCATGCACTCTGCATGACCTAGCCACGTCAGGCGGTGTTCATGTCGACGCATGCTAAATAACTTCGTCTCTTCCACAATGCTTTTTTTTTTTTTTTATATTTTTCCACCATCGCCTATTGACACTGACGATCGATTGAGTGGACAATGCGGTTCAATTATTGCCCTTCACACCACCCGACAGTGAGGTGTGCGTGTTCGAGTTTACTTCTGGTCATAAATCCGATCAGTCAAGGTCAATTAGCCGACGAGGTGGTTGAAGCGATTCACTGTCACGGGGTTAACTCATTTCAACTATCGACTGGTTGGACTAGTCGCTGCGCTGGGCATTACAATGTCACGGCAATTACTCATTTCAATCAATATCTTTATTACTTCATCACATTTAATAACACTCATTCGAGGGAAGCCAGTCCTTCGAGATAATTGACCGCTTAGTCACAATATCCACCACCATTGCTGCCCTCGGTTTCACTTACGGAATGACAAACAGTTTTGCATTCCGACGCATATCTCACGTATTCACAGCAGGGAATATGTAGATGTTCAAAAAGGGGGAGAGGGACATAGAGAGAAAGACAGAGAGAGAGAAAGGGAGAGAGAGAAAGAGAGAAAGAGATAGAGAGAGTGAGAGAGAGGCAGAGAGAGAGAGGGAGAGGGAGAGAGAGTGAGATAGAGAGAGAAAGAGAAAGAGAGAGGGGAGAGAGAGAGAGAGAGAGAAAGAGAGACAGAGAGAGAGAGAGAGAAAGAGAGACAGAGATCGAGGGAGAGACAGATATATATATATATATAGAGAGAGAGAGAGAGAGAGGGGGAGAGAGAGATGAGACACAGAGAGAGGAGACAGAGAGATAGTGAGAGAGAGAACTGACTGGTGGTTGCGGCAGTGATGGAAATCGACTGTTTTCGATTGTACTGAAATCTGAAAGGCAAAAATGTACTGAAAAAGACGTAATTGGACTGGGCTCTTTTAAATGGATCCAAATCCACAAATTCAAAAATGGTGTTCTAACATTAACGAATGTGTACTACAACCTTTTGTTAAAAAACAACTCTTTGCCAGGTACATTGCTGTGCATTTTTTTTTTGTTCTTCTAACTTGGTTCGCCAATCTATTTGCCAAAATATAAAGGGTGATTTTTGAGCTATTACCTTTTTGGCAACACTGGTTTAAACAGCTGACGCACGTTTCGTGTTTTGTTTCACTGTCAAACATCTTCAGTTTGCTCTTTAATTTAACCATGAATCGTCTTACAAACGGACAACGCTTGCAAATCATTGAATTTTATTATCAAAATGCGTGCTCTGTTAAGAAAGTTCAGCGCGCGCTTCTTCCATTTTATGGTCAGTTTAAGACGAAGCTCATTCTTGGCTCAATGGGTACGTAAATAAGCAGAATTGTAGATTTTGGAGTCAATATCAGCCAGAAGCATTGCAAGAGCTACCAATGCATCCAGAAAAAGTCACAGTTTGGTGCGGTTTATGGGCTGGTGGCATCATTGGACCGCACTTCTTCAGAGATGATGCGAATCGTAACGTAACTGGAATGGTGAGCGCTACCGTGAGATGATATCCAACTTTTTTTTTTGCCCAAAATGCAAGAGCTTGACTTGCAAGACATGCGGTTTCAACAAGACGGTGCCACATGCCACACAGCACTCGCAACAATGGACTTATTGAGAGGCGAGTTCGGTGAAGATTTTATTTCACGTTCGGCACCGGTCCGGACTTAACGCCTTTCGACTATTTTTTGTGGGGCTATGTTAAAGCTCATGTCTATACAGACAAGCCCGCTTCAATTGACGCATTGGATGACAACATTGAAGCATTTTTTCGTGAGATACCGGCCGAAATGTTGGAAAGAGTATGCCAAAATTGGGCTAAGCGGATGGACGATTTGAGGCGCAGTCAAGGTCAACATTTGCATGAAATAATCTTCAAACATTAAATTATACGGACCGTACTATCGATTCAAATAAAGATTTCATGCATTTTTCTGAATTTGATGTTTTTTTTTTTAAAAAACTTTCTACAGCTTTTAAAAAATCACCCTTTAACATAACAAGACTCGACCAGCGCGTTCAGATGTGAGTTCAGTATTCTGGGCCCATTTGAATACTGAACTCAGCCAAAGCGGAGAAGATTTTGATCTGAGCAAAGGGTATGTTCGTGACGATAAGAAAAAAAATGGACTAAAGGATTCCATCCCATTTGAGACTTGCTTGGCTTCCTCAAGTGTGCGAGATTCCTTGGAGAAGTAGAGTAGACGTAATTCGAGTAGAATTGGGCAAACCGCGACAAAATGGTGCATATTAACCACATCGTTGCGATTGCAGAGGGTGCAGATAGAGTGGAGATCTTGCCTATGGGGTATGTAGTTAAGTTCTAAAATCCTCGCTCTGAATATTAGACTTATTCGACTAGTAGTCAGCTCATTGTGACTCTAGTTACTGCTCCCCAGTGAGTGGCCTAGAAGTTTATATAAAAGCCTCGATGAACAGGATTGCGCCCCGCATACAAAATGTTCGAATATATAATCATCTTGTCTCACAGAATTTGTCTTGCCATACGCAGTGATTTGCCTCTGTAAGATCTAGCACTATGTTATTTGAAGATGCAAGTTCACTCCATTCTTTGAATGGCGTTATATTCTGCTGAAGTGCAATCCTGAGTAGTCTCCTTTGAAGACTGTTGCTGGGCCTGTTTATCAGCTGGACTTGCTTTCAGGTCGGCATTTGCTTTCAGGTTTCGCAGGAATATTTGAGGAAGGCCAGATTCCACATGTATAGCATATGTAGGAGTTGTTGTGGGGAGTTTGAAAATACGTTGGACCAGTTCACATTCCTCGAAGTATCTACTTCGAAAAACTCGATTCGCATAGCAAAGGCAAGAGTTAACAGTGGCTTGAAAGACCTTAAAGCACTATCGACTCATGAGTTGCCAAAAAAACCTTTCCACATTAGGTTGATAGCTATTTTGGCAGCTACAGCTTTCTCATGAATATGTGGCCGCAAATCTAGATTTGACGTAATGAGAAACTAGCAAAACTTTTTCACAACTTCGATTGATTCGCTACCTAGATAGCAATTTTCCCGTGAAGGTCTGTTTCCACGAGTATTTCCAAGAATCCTTATTTTAGACTTTGAGGTGTTTATCTCTAGATCCTAGAGATCCTATGTTATGTCCTCATTTTTTGTTTTTGTTTTAAGTTGATTTCTAATTGCTAAGATTTTGGCATGGAGTCCCGCTTGAAAAACATTTTTGGTGAGAAACCAGGCATCTTTATGCTGCAAGCTTACTTTTGAGACTGACTGTAAGGACTGTACTTTAAGACAAATTTAGCAACAAACACCAGCCAGAATCAGAATTACACTGAAGGTAAAGTTGGTCGTCGTTTGCTTGACAAACTATTGACAATCTCTTAAAAAACCAAAATACTTAAAAAATGCATTTTTATTTTTATAAATGTGCCAAATTTTCGTACTCAGAAAGGTACGCGATGGAACGCTTGGTTGTACGGTGCTTGGGTCGGTGTACTCTGTACAGAATGAGTGCAGTGAATAGTGTACACAGACCTCCTCCTATCACCTCTGTCAGGCCCTTTCCTAAATATGCCAGCCACGTCGGTCCACATTCTCTGTAATGATGCTGATCCTCGCGATCTTGCCTGGATTGATAGAAACAATTAAAAAAAACATACACTGGCCTGTCTTGAGTCACTCAAAGACGCCACAAGACCTCGCCCAGCCTGTCCTCAATATCATCAGCTCCCTTTGTTCTTGCCTATCCTTCTCTCTCTCTCTCTCTATCCCACTCTCCCAAGCAACTTGGCTAACAATTAATTGTTCGCTCACTATAGCCATTACTCTCTAAACACCAATCGTCGGTCGCCCGGTCAGCGCATGCATTTTTTAATGAAACTAGGGACCGTGACCCTCAACCACCATTCGCCCCGATTCCTTTAAGCACCTGCAAAAAACGAACTCTAACGATCTGTCATTCTTGTTTTTCTCATTTCAGGTGACATTAAAAGCTCGATGCAACTGATTAAAGCTCCACTCGATGAAGTCGCAAGTCGTCCAGCTAGTGGCACCAACCCCAATTGAAACGGAAAAAAACACGTCCGACTTAATTGATTCACTGCTACACTTGCACCGGTGCACCGAGCAACCTCAGGAAGCGACAGTCAGTGTGGACTTTATTCGAATCCACAGCAGACACCTAGTCGTATAAGTCGAAAATAATTGACCGGCACACACAGTCGCGAGTCGCGATCCAGCGAATTTCGTTGCATTTATTTATGAATTCATCGCCGCGGCTAAAGGGTCAAGTAATTGCATACTTGGCGCAGCGATAATCACTCCTGCATGTCAGAGCAACCTTCGGCGAGCGTTAATCGCTGTGCAACGGTTGGCAATCCTTATATAATTTCCGCGGAGTGCAGTGCTGTGCGGTGGGGTGGAGATGTGAGGAAAACCCCCTCGGTTGTGAATTAGATAAAATTGTGATTAATTAGCGAAATAAAAACAAACAAAACTTTTGCAATGGAGTCTCAGGCCATTCATAATGACACACTTTCGTTTCTCGGCGGCAACCTGACCAGCATGCTGGACTACACCAGTGTTATTCTCCGCGGTGTTGTTATCGTAGACAACGAGACCTCGATGATGGCCTCACCAGCGTCACCCTCCGCGTTCGGCCAGTCACTCGCGTCCGATTCTGCACTTCTGCTCATGACCAACGACACGCACATACGGCTGGAGCACGCACCCAAGCTCTCCCGGTCGTCGGTAATCAAGGTCATTGTGCTCTCGGTGATGGCGGTGATATCGCTGCTGGGCAACATAGCAACAATGTGGAACATATACAAAACCCGCATGAGTCGCAGAGCCTCGCGTCACAGCTGGAGTGCCATATACTCGCTCATATTTCATCTGTCCATTGCCGACGTCCTGGTGACTGGGTTCTGCATCATTGGCGAGGCTGCCTGGAGCTACACGGTGCAGTGGCTGGCCGATGACTTCACGTGCAAAATGGTGAAACTATTTCAAATGTTTAGCTTATACCTGTCCACCTACGTCCTTGTGCTCATCGGCGTCGACCGATGGATTGCTGTGAAGTATCCCATGAAATCGTTGAATATGGCGAAGCGATGCTACCGTCTCCTGGGTGGAACCTACGTCCTGTCCTTTCTACTCAGCCTTCCTCAGGTAAGTGTGTGTTTTCCTTTTTTTGTCTATTGGTAGCTGGGGAGAGGCAAATCCATTTGCCCTCTTTGTCGTAATAAATGTTGATGATTTCGTACAAATTTGTGCAGCCCTTTGGCTCAGAGGGTTGTGGTTGAGAATCACGACCTCTTTGGTACTTGGTTGGTTAACTTATGTGCGTCTTGAGGGAAAACATGAACACGGCAGGTTAGCTATCGGGGATTGTATGCTTCCAGTAACATAGCGTTGAGCAAGGACATTTATTCCCATGTTTGTGCGATCTTAATGAATTAATGTGTGTGCGGTTGCAGTGAAACTATGAACTTATTAACGTACTTTCATTGAAATGTCGGTGTGTCCGTCCGTATGTGGACTGGTCCGTCAGACATTTAAAGGACAGGAAACGTTGGTATAAGCTTACATCTGGGGTTTGACGAAACTATTAACACTTTCTGCTATTTACGTAAGTAGGGGGCGAGTGCTTTCGCTTCCACTTACGTAGGCAAATGTGAACGAAACTGAACGATACTTGGGAATTGGCTTATTATGGCCACAACGTTCTTACTTCTGGGATCTGTCAAAAATATTAACGCATACTGCTATTTACGAATGTATACAGCGACTAAGAGAAAGTGAACGAAACTGGACGATAAATAGCAAATGGGATAATTAAGGTGACGGCGTTGGTTCTTCTTGTTTTACTTGTGGCATTTGACAAAAATACTAACTCTTACTGCTATTTACGTGCGTAGAGAGCGAGTGCTTTCGCTTCCACTTACGTAGGCAAATGTGAACGAAACTGAACGATACTTGCGAATTGACTTATTATGGCCACAACGTTCTAACTCCTGAGATCTGTCCAAAATATTAACGCATACTGCTATTTACGAATGTATACAGCGACTAAGAGAAAGTGAACGAAACTGGACGATAAATAGCAAATGGGATAATTAAGGTGACGGCGTTGGTTCTTCTTGTTTTACTTGTGGCATTTGACAAAAATACTAACTCTTACTGCTATTTACGTGCGTAGAGAGCGAGTGCTTTCGCTTCCACTTACGTAGGCAAATGTGAACGAAACTGAACGATACTTGCGAATTGACTTATTATGGCCACAACGTTCTTACTCCTGAGATCTGTCCAAAATATTAACGCATACTGCTATTTACGAATGTATACAGCGACTAAGAGAAAGTGAACGAAACTGGACGATACATAGCAAATGGGGTAATTAAGGTCACTTCTGACATTTGACAAAAATATCACCACTTACTGCTATTTACGTGCGTAGAGAGCGAGTGCTTTCGCTTCCACTTACGTAGGCAAATGTTAACGAAACTGAACGATACTTGCGAATTGACTTATTATGGCCACAACGTTCTTACTCCTGAGATCTGTCCAAAATATTAACGCATACTGCTATTTACGAATGTATACAGCGACTAAGAGAAAGTGAACGAAACTGGACGATACATAGCAAATGGGGTAATTAAGGTCACTTCTGACATTTGACAAAAATATCACCACTTACTGCTATTTACGTGCGTAGAGAGCGAGTGCTTTCGCTTCCACTTACGTAGGCAAATGTGAACGAAACTGAACGATACTTTTGAATTATCTTATTATGGCCACAACGTTGTTACTTCTGGTATCTGTCAAAAATATTAACGCATACTGCTATTTACGAATGTATACAGCGACTAAGAGAAAGTGAACGAAACTGGACGATAAATAGCAAATGGGATAATTAAGGTGACGGCGTTGGTTCTTCTTGTTTTACTTGTGGCATTTGACAAAAATACTAACTCTTACTGCTATTTACGTGCGTAGAGAGCGAGTGCTTTCGCTTCCACTTACGTAGGCAAATGTGAACGAAACTGAACGATACTTGCGAATTGACTTATTATGGCCACAACGTTCTTACTCCTGAGATCTGTCCAAAATATTAACGCATACTGCTATTTACGAATGTATACAGCGACTAAGAGAAAGTGAACGAAACTGGACGATACATAGCAAATGGGGTAATTAAGGTCACTTCTGACATTTGACAAAAATATCACCACTTACTGCTATTTACGTGCGTAGAGAGCGAGTGCTTTCGCTTCCACTTACGTAGGCAAATGTTAACGAAACTGAACGATACTTGCGAATTGACTTATTATGGCCACAACGTTCTTACTCCTGAGATCTGTCCAAAATATTAACGCATACTGCTATTTACGAATGTATACAGCGACTAAGAGAAAGTGAACGAAACTGGACGATACATAGCAAATGGGGTAATTAAGGTCACTTCTGACATTTGACAAAAATATCACCACTTACTGCTATTTACGTGCGTAGAGAGCGAGTGCTTTCGCTTCCACTTACGTAGGCAAATGTGAACGAAACTGAACGATACTTTTGAATTATCTTATTATGGCCACAACGTTGTTACTTCTGGTATCTGTCAAAAATATTAACGCATACTGCTATTTACGAATGTATACAGCGACTAAGAGAAAGTGAACGAAACTGGACGATAAATAGCAAATGGGATAATTAAGGTGACGGCGTTGGTTCTTCTTGTTTTACTTGTGGCATTTGACAAAAATACTAACTCTTACTGCTATTTACGTGCGTAGAGAGCGAGTGCTTTCGCTTCCACTTACGTAGGCAAATGTGAATGAAACTGAACGATACTTGCGAATTGGCTTATTATGGTCACAACGATCTTACTTCTGGTATCTGTCAAAAATATTAACGCATACTGCTATTTACTAACGTATAGAACGACTAAGAGAAAGTGAACGAAACTTGACGATACCTAGCAAATGGGATGATTAAGGTGACAGCGTTGGTTCTTCTTCTTTTACTTCTGGCATTTGCCAAACATATTAAAACTTGAAGCTATTTACGTGCGAAGCAGTGAACGAAACTTAACGATACTTAGAAATTGGGTTAGTATTCCCAGAGTGGTTTATTGAAAGAGGTAGATGTGACAGCTCCGAATGAACCAAACGCATCTGCTGTCGACGCACGGGGACCTGAAAACCCACAGAGTTATACAAGCATACTTCTCTTTGCAAAAATGTTACGTATACGCCCCATTTGCTTAACTAGAACATTTTTTGAGGACTATCTTCTGGTCCGGACGCTGAGTTTCAAGAAAATTATTGGAATTTAATTGAGAATTATACATATTTTGCACCAAAATCGATGATCTAGATGTTCGGCTGGTTGCTTCGCCTTTACAGAAATGTAAACTTTCCACCAAAATCGTGTTTTTAGTCCCTCATTGATTTCCCAACTCCTTGAGGATTATCAGTCACTCGAGAAAGTTGGATTGACAACTCAGAAGTCACTTCGCCATGGTGGTGGCCACTCGAAACCCACCCACCCAATTATACATTTCATCAAATTTGATGCCCTTAAAGGGCCCTAAAGGGGCTACAGAGTTTAAACATCATTATAGACGGTACGTTCAAGTTTTCGCTTCTAATCATAGTTAAATCTATTTGTGCCTTTGCGTAGAAGTACCAGCATTCAATCTGTTCAAACCACAATGGCACTGATGCGTGTAATATTTCTGTGGAGTAGAGCACACTGCCGTTTATACGGGCGTTGCTGAATGTCTGCATGAACATTGCAATCATTTTTTGCGAGTAACACAGAAGCTGACGACAGAACGAACGCAAACAAATCGAGCACTGCAAAGCGGTCGGTATTGTCCCAGCATGCAATTTCCATTGACATGTTGAAGGCAAAAGCCAGCGACGACGTGATGGGTTTCTGCAAATGTAGAATGTGCTTAGCCTGTCCCTCAGATTTTTGGTAAACGATGTATGTATGCGAACATTTCAGTCTCTGTGCTCACAGCTTGAAAAGTGAAATCGAATCATGGTACATTCGAAATTGAATGAAAGGAAACCCTTTTGAATGGAGTGTCCGTAACGAACGAGAGAGTACTGAGGGAGGGGAGTACCCCGCACAGAGTACCAGGAATTTAGTTTTACAGAGAAAGCTGACATCCGCCTCTGGCAGACTTTCGGTGCTTAAGTGCTGAGAGCTGATGATATTGGCTCCTCATCACAGAATAGCCAGCTGGTCTTTCTTCGGAAGACCAAGAAACTATAGCAAAAGTAGGTTGCTGCATGGCACAACAATGGATCAGTTTTTGAGTCTGTGTGCTCCAGAGCAGTGTTAAAACTCACACACTAGAATTTGGAAATGTTCATCGACTCCGCAGTCCATCTTCAAAGTAGATTGTCCAGCTGGTAGCACACCTTCCGCGCCATTCCGATCTTTCACGATCAGAATGTCGAAGCCGTTTGAAAGGATTTGTTTGAGGGAACGTCTAGACTGTGGTGGATGTTACCATATTTCTCGATAAAAAAGGTCTATTATGGTGCTATGACCACATGCACAGAGTGCTGCATTGTGGGATGTAGTCTGTCTCCTGATTCTGTGCCCTTTCTCTGCTCTCCTTCATTTCTAATTCATCATCTCTTTCGTTGTCCGGAATACACTTGTTCCCCAGGACCCAGTATAAGGTGAGTCCGCTATCACCTTTAAAGATAGACGGCAGAGGTATACCATCTTGAAGTTGATCCGATGGAGTTTCCGGAACCTTCATGGTCACAAATATAATAAATCGATCGTACCACTGTCGGACTCACTGATAGGCAGCGTCCCATTTCTCAATCGTGGGGATTACTGTTTACACATTATTTCAAATGCAGGCATTTTGGGTGCAGCTTCGTATGCCCAGTGATGTGAGTTTTACCCCAACAACATCCATGGTCAGAAGGTACAATAATAGTACTTGGGCAGCTGTTCGCGTTGATATGAGCGCCTCTGTAATCCTGATGCATGCTGATAATTCTACTGACTTATCGAAAAGTCCACGACTTGACTCAGGAGATTGCAGATGCAACGCCTAAGGCCTCAGGGCTGTGTAGACGGTATGGCGTTATGCATACTGGCCCGAAGTTTCTTGGACTCTGAGTGTCTGTGAGTACATAAGTAGCAAATAGTGGCAATCAGTAGCAGATATCAATGATCACGGGAACAAATATGTCCGTCAAAACCACCATCTTTAAAATTTATGACCTCTTTATTGATCCTTTTCTGACATTGTTTCTTAAGCTGACATCACAATTTTAGAGCGTATAAAAAAGTGAAAAATTAAAAACACGGATTGAGTTACAAATTGAAACTAGAATGAGCAGCACAATCTAATGTTTTTTTTCTATTTTGTTCCAAATTTTTATTTGATTCCGCCTTAAAATTTCTGGTGACGTCAGAGGCGAGAGACCTCACAAGTTGGAACTGATACCAAACAGAACAATAAAAAAATGCATTTTTTTATTATTTTGTGTCAACTTTTTTATTTGTTTCTTTTTGTATAGGTCGGCTGACCTCTGGTCTTTGAAGTGGCCTCGTGCCATCCGTCTTCACAGGCGACAGGTGCTATGCCCCGGTGCCCGTTCTCGGCAATCAAACTCAGATAGTTGGTGTTGATGCCACGCTCTATGAGGAGGGTAAAATGGCGCAGTCATCATCTTTCCTATCAAAAATGGCGTTAGCAAAGACCCCCTTAAGAACTGCACTACACTGCCGATGTGGCTCAGCGGTGTAAGGAACACTGCCAGCCTGTTGTAACCTCCTCCAGAGGTTGGGTGGACGTGGAGTCCGAAGAAGCTGTTTCCAAGTCCTGAACTACCTTAATAGCCCAGGCCATGGACCTTTCTTTTGGATTTGGAGAGACTCTCCTCAGCCATTCCCTATAAGCGTTCTAGAACTCCAGAGACGGCGGTGCTTCTTTTGAGAAGGTCCTATGACATTCTCTAGCTCAGCGGCTCCCCACATTGGACTGGGATTGGTTGTTGAATTTTAAAAAAGCTCATGGCCTTTGGGATTCCTGTGTGCGGAACTAGCCACATTCCTCGACTTTGGGAGCTAGTTTAGGACCCATACCCATGGCTCCGGCCCGCCGTTCCATCTTGAGCTATTTTTCAAGTGGACCACCAGCCAAGCTGAACATCGGCACAGTCCGTATGACACTTGATCCAGCGCACCGGATGGGAAGAGCGTAGGAAGGGAAATGATAAGGTAACAGGGGAGGGAGAGAGTGGCTGCATCTTAGCTTCTCTTTACTAATCCCTCGTACCGTGACAAGGTGCGCAGCCTCGGATTTAAATCTCTGGTGATGTCACGTATCGAGAGGCGAGGGACTTCCTCAGGTCAGCTTCAGGTTCACCTCGCAGATCGCACTTTAAGCCTACAAGACGTGGGTGTCTTCAAAGTCTCCTTTGGAAGCGGCCAATCATTTTGAAGGCGTCAAGCGACATCATCAGTCCGTACTTCTAGGAAAGATAATGGCAATCGCCGCCATCGTTAACAAAACCGGTGCCATCGCTTAACTACCGATCTATGCTTTAGAATAACCGTCTCTCAGATGGGCGCCATTCGAACGATTCCACACAGAATGGGAATGCGTTTAAGTGACAATAGTAGGAGCGGCGCGACAGTCAGTCGTGTAACTGTTTGGCTCCCATCTCAGTTCAAGAATTTGTATTTCGAAGCGTAAAGTTCCCCTTAAGCAAGTACATCCACCTCCCAACAACCAACTCCCTTCGTTCTAAACCCACTTGGAATCACCTCATAAACGGCACAGTCAGCAAAGTGTTGCAGTAAAATGGTTTAAACGAATTATGCATTTACACGTTCGCATCTGTACGCACAAACGTACGCCGACATTACTATCACTAATTCTGCGACATTTCGGCAAACGTGAAACACCGCGTAAAACGCAGCGCGTCCAGAACGCTGTAAAAAGGCGAAACGTGTTTTCTGAATATTTCACAAACGGGATAAAAACAACTGAATTTTCAGCAACGTTCCGTTCAAAAATGTATTCCCCCATGTCGAATGGCAGCACCACACCAGCAAGGCTGCCAATAAAACGAGGCTCGCATGGAATGTCATCAGCCCAAAAAATGCTCTAAAACAGCCTGCGTGGGTCGTAAATTCAACTTCAAGTGGATTTGCAAAACGAAGACAAACAGCGCAATGCAGCAGCTCATACAAATTTGGGCGATGGCGAGGCTCGTAAAGTGGTAGAACGTAACATCAGATACAATATAAAAGCACATCAACGAGTCGGGCGCCCAGTGTGAGGTCAGTGGGGACAGCTTGCATTTTGTTTTATGCCGTCGCTACCTGTTTTATGATCATCAAATTTGAATTGAGGTCAGTAATGGCAACATCAATTTCGGACGCGGCTACTGGTTACCGCAAACCATTAGAAGGTCCAGTGAGCATTTGAATTGTAAACGAATTCAAATTTGACTCGGTTATGCTGCTGTGCGGTTGGCTCGTTAAAAACTTTAGTCAAACCGTTGCGAATTTTCTGTTCGCTCTGTTATTCATCGAGTGGAATGTGCATTTTTGCTCCCAAGGGGAATCATTTTTGCAGCGCGCATATCTCCTTCCTCCGATCGGAGGAGGACAACGCAACAAGACCTGACACAAACTGTAGCGGCACTCAAGGAAACCGGAAAGGGAAATTTCCGGGAACGAAATTAAATTCTTAATGCAATAAGTACATACCTGATGCGGGTTTTGTATACAAACTTACAGTCCCCGTTGGGGCATGCATTTGTTCGCTATTTTCTCAGTAGGATGGTGCGATGGATGGGGCTTATATTAAATTCCAGTGCATTCGGACGTTCGAGGAAGACGGAGTTGTGGGAAGCTCGTCTGAGATTCTCCAACTCCTCGCTATCGGTTCTCTGCAATGCAGGACAGAGTTTCTCTCGCCAAACCAACTCTGCAGCAATCTGGATTCTGAATTTTGAATACAATCTTTTTATTCCCAACATCGTTAAAGGCAAAGCTTTTCAAGTTCCCTCGTCTGTGAGAGCCTCCCAACTGACATGCACCTTGATGAGATAGAGTGGCGGTAGGTAGGCAGGTAAATGGGTGCCATGCTCCCGTGGCTCACTTCGACCCGTTTTTAACTACTCCCACCATCCGGATTCATTTAAAAGCTTTAGGAGGCTCTTGAATTTTACACAGCCCAAATCCTCCAGCTCTGCACCGAAGTGATTTCAAAAGAGCTTCATTTCCCCGCTAGGGCTGGGCATTTGCAGAGCAGATGTTGGATACACTCTATTTCTTCCTCATCTCAGCCGCTCTTATAGAGTCTATGGCGCAGTGCTTAGTAAGGGCTCCTCGTACGACTAGAGCTGATCATTGACGTTGACCCCTTTCTGCTTAGCGTCGGAGCTCTTGCTTCGAGTTCCAAACTGAACCATCGAGTTCTGGCTCTATCCCGGGCTTCGACTTCCAGTTTTCTTCTTAAGCGGTGTGTGTGAGTAATGGAGAGCCCGAGGTTAGTTCAGATCCATTTTTCGCAAGGCTGTCCCCATCATCGCCCATAAGCTTTGTCTGCATAAGCAAGTCAATTTCGATGTCAAGATGGCCGATACTATGGCCACTTGACTGTCGGAAACCAATGGAGATCGGTTTGTTGGTTGTGTCCTCTATCGGTTGGCAAATGCTGCAGTGGAGGATCCCTGCGCCTGCAACATCACTCGTTTTTACTCCGTCAGTGTTCAACGAGAATTCTCCTTCTGCTTCCACCAGTCCAGCCAGCCATTGTTTCCGGTCTAGCGAACGTAGGCGGAAGGTCTTCTCCGGGGCTTATATCCTTGGCAGGTAGTCCATTTGGATTAAGACACCCTGTTATTCCTAGGCAAGCTTCTTTAAGAGGCATTTCTTCTCGAGAGTTTTCCACCAGACCATAGAACCGTATGTCAGGATGGGTCTTACAACAGTGGTATGTACGGGTCTTACAACAGTGGTATGTACGGCTGGTGGTTTGAGACTCCATGTATTTCCAAAAGCACGTATTTCTTATCCTGTCGTCGGATGACCATATAGTCCGCGTAAGCAGCTACTGTGAATCCAGGATCCATAGGACGGGTGGACGAACTCCTCCTTGAGATGCCCCCGGTTCTCCTTCATAGAATCATTCGCAACAACAGCCCGATGCATTTAGAGAGCCGTGTTTTGACTTCAGCTTTATGGAGTCTGGACTGCGTTGCATCATTTGGTAGGTTGTTGAACGCTCCCTCTATATCCTGGAACGCGATCAGGGTCAATTACGCCTGACGCGGGAGACTTAGATGCGAACCCCATAGGGGCTAGGTCGTCCTGTTTTCCTGTAGAGGCACGCAACTAGAGGAAACTTTGTGGATCGCCGTCTAATGAAGACCCGGGTGAATCGGTAAAGAGAACCAGAGTTCAGGGCAGGGTAGCAGAGCGGACGTGGGACTAGGGAGCTCAGTCGAAGTCTCAATCCGAGTGAGGTCAGTGGGATCAGTGGGACGGACAGATCCAAATATCAGTAGGGTACCTTAAAGACATTACCGACAAGTATTCCCCAACAGTAATGTGAGGGTGATTTTGTATTTATTTTTCTTTTGTCGTTCAGCTTAGTTATACCTTGACATTTCCCGAGTGGAGTGGACTGTGATTGGAGACTTATCTTCGAGGCGTAAAAATGGCCGGGCAGTGGCACCCAAGCAGCGAGGACCACGCAACACGGCCAGACAGAGTCACCACAGCTAGAAGCACGCAGCACAAGGGCTCTACACCAGGTACATATGACTTCCACGAGTCGGAAGAACGTCCATGGTAGAGTCTAACCCACGCGTAGCCTGAGTAGCTGGCACGTAGCGACCTAGCCAAACGTAGTGTACTGAATATTCGTACAAAGTCTTAGAAGTGCGGGTGAGGCCAATTGGCTAACCGTCGGCAAATTCTCAAGATAGGCCTAACCGAAACTAGGGGTTTCGATCGATACCTGTCAGAGACACGTCAATCATGGTCTACTTTTCAAGCGCGTGAAGCCCATTTTTGTTTTCAATCAACTTGGCCATTCTCCACAGTTCGTCAGGCACCCTTCCATTGGTACAGCGGTGTGAGCGGAAACGACGATAACAAACAATCACCAACGAGTTGACTGGGAGCGCAAATCTGATTAGATTCCATGTAGAGATTGAAATTCGTCAAATTCTTGTGAAGTACACCGAAAATTTGGAATTAATGCCAGTTCCACGATCAAACGCATATTTGTGCTGCAAAGACAAATACTGGCAGTTCGACAGAGGCTAATGGCCGAGTGTAGCTTACATTCCTGCCAAACATTTGGCTCCCACCCGAGAGCACAGAAAGGTGCAGCTCACATCCCAATTTTACAAGAATTGCAATTTTAATATTCTGGGTTAGTCGTATTACTGTCTTCCGGGAATTCGTCCCTATTCGAGGCCGCTAAACTGTTGCTTCTTTTCGGAATATGCTTCCATCGCCTCCCGGAACGTGCACCAGAGAGTAATTTGATTCCACTTATAGTGTTTCATTTGCTGCTGCATGTCCCGCATCACAATTCGCTGGACTCCTTGATAATTAAATGCCGCTTAATTGATGGACTGGCTATGAATTTATTTCATTATCCAACTCAAAGCAGAACCCAATTGCCATCATCGCTAAATTCATCAAATAAGGAGGAGTACCCTTAAAAAATTGATTTAACTTGTGAATAATTTACAACTGACGGCAACTCACGAGAAATTTGCATATCAATTCGAAGAAACAAGCGATTCTCGGAACCTGCTAAATTAAGGCACAGATTACATTATTTTGTTTATTTCAATCTCATCTCTTCCTCATCTTCATCCTCATCCTCATCCTCATCCTCATCCTCATCCTCATCCTCATCCTCATCCTCATCCTCATCCTCATCCTCATCCTCATCCTCATCCTCATCCTCATCCTCATCCTCATCCTCATCCTCATCCTCATCCTCATCCTCATCCTCATCCTCATCCTCATCCTCATCCTCATCCTCATCCTCATCCTCATCCTCATCCTCATCCTCATCCTCATCCTCATCCTCATCCTCATCCTCATCCTCATCCTCATCCTCATCCTCATCCTCATCCTCATCCTCATCCTCATCCTCATCCTCATCCTCATCCTCATCCTCATCCTCATCCTCATCCTCATCCTCATCCTCATCCTCATCCTCATCCTCATCCTCATCCTCATCCTCATCCTCATCCTCATCCTCATCCTCATCCTCATCCTCATCCTCATCCTCATCCTCATCCTCATCCTCATCCTCATCCTCATCCTCATCCTCATCCTCATCCTCATCCTCATCCTCATCCTCATCCTCATCCTCATCCTCATCCTCATCCTCATCCTCATCCTCATCCTCATCCTCATCCTCATCCTCATCCTCATCCTCATCCTCATCCTCATCCTCATCCTCATCCTCATCCTCATCCTCATCCTCATCCTCATCCTCATCCTCATCCTCATCCTCATCCTCATCCTCATCCTCATCCTCATCCTCATCCTCATCCTCATCCTCATCCTCATCCTCATCCTCATCCTCATCCTCATCCTCATCCTCATCCTCATCCTCATCCTCATCCTCATCTTCATCCTTCATCGCAAGTATATAGTTAATATGAGCACCTGTCGGCAAGTGATGAACTTTAACCACGCACCGTACAGACGCACTGAAGCAACAGGCCGCATCACGTGCCAACGCCGCATTCAATAAAGCGGAAGTCGCATGAATGAAATTGGATTGGATTCCCACAGTCCCGGATGATGAACGATTGGTTGAATCAATTTATCTGGGAGACAGAGCACATGGGAAACATATTTCATGCATGTGTACCCTTCTTGCTGGTATTCCCCAGGGGGAAGGAGGGACTCATCCAAGAATGACACTTCTAGTTGCTTTCTCTCGCATCG
The DNA here is from genome assembly GCA_905231855.2 of Eristalis tenax. Classification (NCBI taxonomy): domain Eukaryota; kingdom Metazoa; phylum Arthropoda; class Insecta; order Diptera; family Syrphidae; genus Eristalis; species Eristalis tenax. The sequence goes on from HG993126.1 coordinate 32,982,822, forward strand.
CTTGGTGATGTGTATCTTTCAGAAATTGAATGAAACTCACATCAGCACAGGGGCAGATAATCCGAAACAAATTTAAATTTTACTCATTTCCTTTTATCAACTAAGGCCTTTGTCATCCTGTGCGGCATTGACTTGACAAATCCTGGAAATCATCTATTCAAGCTAAGAGAAAAGGCGACCCCTGCCCGGAGGCAGGCCAAAACTTTCGTAAGATGAAAGGGAATGATATGGAAACCCACGAGGCGGCATCAGTCAGGCGAAATTTATTTTGAGCTTCACTTGCTTTTATGGAAAAGGTACTCGGCGACTGGACCATCCACTGAATGGGGTAATCTCTGCCCTCGGAGTCTTTGGGAGGATTTAGATTGCTCGCAGCAACAGTCCTGGAGCACTTGTGTGCTGTGCGCACGGTGAATTGTAATGACGGCATTACAGGGGCTTTGACAATTTTATTCCCATTCTCTCAAAATCAATGTGATATGCTAATGCCACGGAGTGTGGTGGATTGTGCCAACTGAATCCGTGTTCCCAGCGGAAGCACTTCTATTGGCCTGCCATCAGTTGCATCACTGGAAACGGCCTGTGTGCGCTGCTGATGGGGAAACTGGTTTTCAATCAATATTCAGATCCACGCACTCGCGAAGCGGATTAAATAGAGTGGCAGTCGACTGTGCTAGGAGCGAGGAAATTCGATTTTATGCCACGGCATTTAAATTCAATGAGACTGCATTGTCTCTTTAATGCAGCTCAGCTCCGAGCAAGTGTGTCAATAAGTCTGAGCTGCTCCCCATGGCGATGCTTTTTGCGAGTGTCATTCATGACTCGCCGGTAAATATGTTCCTTTAATCGCCGACTAGAGCATCGTGTTATAATTTCTCAGTCGATAGTCGTCTGTTGGTTGTGAGGTTTACCTTGTGATGACATGTGTGCCTGCCTGGTGTGCATCTTGTGCGACTAAGCTACGGCAAGGCGGGTGGTCAATCTTGAATATTATTTTAAAAAAGGATGGTTGTGCGCTACAGCCTGGGCCTAGCTTCTCAGTAACCACTCGTATTGTGCGTGCTGCTGTTCTCTCCCGAGTGGTAGGGACCTACAGTTGTATGCCGACTCCAAAGGGCCAAATTGAGAGGATTTTTTGTAGACTAGAGAGAAGAACTCGAAATTCGAAAGAGCCACGAGGTGGGGCCGTGAAACTTTTTGGGGAACCGAACCTGGACTGCGTAGGATCAAGTGGGAAGTGGTCGACCCATAACGCCACGCCCGCCACTTAGGCTTTACTACGCATTAAATAACACAGTTGCTTTACCACACAGCGCTTTGCTGCCTTTCAGGCTGACTCTGTTTGCACTTTGAACACTTTACTGGAAATCCCAAACCGAACTGAATAAATTCTCGAACTGAACTGTGCTGCTTCGGCCTCTTTCTAGAGCATACTGTCGCCATCTGGCACCTGGCTTTCAACGCTGGCACTTGTGCACGCCCATGTAGATGGCGCCATCCATGTACCCTGGTGGTGACATAGACCCCTGTCCCGAGGCAGGGGCTATGAGCAAAATGCAGACCACGAAGGCACTTGTGCACGCCCATGTAGATGGTGCCATCCATGTACCCTGGTGGTGACATAGACCCCTGTTCCGAGGCAGGGGCTATGAGCAAAATGCAGACTTCGAAGGCACTTGTGCACGCCCATGTAGATGGTGCCATCCATGTACCCTGGTGGTGACATAGACCCCTGTTCCGAGGCAGGGGCTATGAGCAAAATGCAGACTTCGAAGGCACTTGTGCACGCCCATGTAGATGGCGCCATCCATGTACCCTGGTGGTGACATAGACCCCTGTCCCGAGGCAGGGGCTATGAGCAAAATGCAGACTTCGAAGGCACTTGTGCACGCCCATGTAGATGGTGCCATCCATGTACCCTGGTGGTGACATAGACCCCTGTTCCGAGACAGGGGCTATGAGCAAAATGCAGACTTCGAAGGCACTTGTGCACGCCCATGTAGATGGCGCCATCCATGTCCCTGGTGGTGACTTTGACTGTCCTGAGGCAGGGGCTATGAGCAAAATGCAGACTTCGAAGGCACTTGTGCACGCCCATGTAGATGGTGCCATCCATGTACCCTGGTGGTGACATAGACCCCTGTTCCGAGGCAGGGGCTATAAGCAAAATGCAGACCACGAAGGCACTTGTGCACGCCCATGTAGATGGCGCCATCCATGTACCCTGGTGGTGACATAGACCCCTGTTCCGAGGCAGGGACTATGAGCCATCACAGTCAAAATGCAGACTACGAAGGATTCGAATGACGACATCATTTGTTGCAGAAACTCGTTCGTATGGCGGGTGAACATCGCCAAGCGCTCCTTCGAAGTGGTAACACGGTTGCTCTTGTAGAAGAGTCGGGTAAGCGATCGGACAGGGAGGCATTGCCCAGAGAACTTCTGTAAGGTGTGATGCTGAGGTCGTCAGCCACCGCTCGCACTGTCAGTGCGTTCATACAACATCGTTCCATGGTATCTGGCACGGCGACCTCGTTTGGGCGACCAGTACGTTCGCTGTCACGTGTAAGTTCGCGAACTCAGTAAACCACTGAAATTCTAAATCGTTAAAATTCAGTCCGCGAAGGATGAGGATGAGGATGAGGATGAGGATGAGGATGAGGATGAGGATGAGGATGAGGATGAGGATGAGGATGAGGATGAGGATGAGGATGAGGATGAGGATGAGGATGAGGATGAGGATGAGGATGAGGATGAGGATGAGGATGAGGATGAGGATGAGGATGATGCATTTTGAACTTTGAATGCACATATCACGCAACGTCAATGCAGTTAACACCAGATCAAGATGTGTTCGATTGGAAGGTCAATCAAACATCAAAAACCAATGCTTCGAATCATTATTTTCTGTGTGTTCATTCCTGAATTCATTCATTCATACATTATGCTAGATTTCCACTGCACCGAAACCGAGAGGTCCGGAATTAAATTTGAGTAAAACCTCAACAGACCGTTGCCACCGAGCTTGAAGTGGTTTCGCTCTCAATTTTCAAGTCAATGTCACTCGCTCTCAATTTTTAAATGACCGCCAGAACAGCTGTCTGTTGACAGGACACAGTAGTGTGAGAACACCAGAAAATAGAAAGAGACATAATGAGAGCTGTAGACGTGTCCGGCATGAAAACATCTCATGGACGGATCAAAGGGGCTGAGACGAGGTTTATTAGAAACCGAGAGGGTTCCAGGCCCTCAAAGTAAATATGGCGGAACCTGGCAGGTTCGGAGAAAGTTGATGGAATCTCGCGGTTTCGTTCGGTGAAAGCATAGCGTTAGGCTGGTGTGTGTTTATTGAACGGAATTGAGTTTACAACTAGACTTACAAACTACAGGTAAGGGGTTTGGCTCAGCAATGGGGGCCCAACTGATGTACTTTGTTTAATTTAATGTTTATTATTATTGTCGGTTTATTGTTTATTTTTATCATGTCCTACAATGGCTGGTGCTTACATCGGGTGTTCAAGTTCGTGTGTTCATGGTGATGTGGTAGCCGGTGGTGATTGCTATCGCTGCTCTGGTAGAATCCAGGCAGCTCGTTAAAAAGTTCTGCTCGTTTAGGATCATCGATTCTATTATCAAGACCTAAACATAGATATCTCCCAGCAGCTCCCTGACCACTGTAACGTATTCCACGCAGGATCCATTGCGATAAAGGAGGCACTGTTCAGACTCATGAACAACGTAATATCCCAAAGAGATATCACCATCTGTTCGGACAGTCAGGCCGCAATCAATTCCCTGGACATGTCCATCCCTCAATTACAGGCTGTCTCTTAACGAGATGGGCATTTAACATACACCTCATGTGGGTGCCGGGACACTGTGATATACCGGGCAATTGCAAAGCCGACGAACTCGCTAGGTGTGGCACATCCTCCACCCAAACATAAGCTGTTCCACCTTCCACGTCTAGCATCTACTAAAAATACACACAATCGACACCACTAATTGTAAATGGCTAGAAGGCACCACTTGTCTTAAAACAAAGGAAATATGGCCATCGCTTAATATCAAACGATCACTCAATCTTAGCTTAGACTCAGCAGATCCTCGCTCAGGACGCTCACCGGCGTCGTAACAGGACACTGCACAATTGGCACCCATGCCCGTAGGTTGGGGGTCCCCTATAATGACTTCTGCAGAAGCTGCATGGATGAAGAGGAGGTTCAAACCACAGATCACCTACCCTGCTCGTGTAGCGAGCTGGCAGGTAGTAGATACTCAACCTCAATGAGTTCAAAAGCGTCAGTATTAGGCAGCTAATTCGCTTTCTCACAAGCAGCAACTGGTTTTAATTGTTAAGGGGAATCAATCCGCGTGGTACCACAATGGGCCTTCTTTGGCGGAAGAGTGACTGCCTTCTGCAGCCAGCCACTGTAACCTAACCTAACCTAGGATTAAATTTAACGCGCTGAGGTAGCGTTGTCCGGGGATTGAGTTTCTCAGGCTCATGATTTCCTCGTTAGGATGGTTGTTGATGTCAGGGTCACCATGTACTGTTGCGGGGGAATAATGCGTAGTAAAGCCTATTGTTGCTGTGGTGTCTTTGATGGTCCCTGTCGAAGGTGAGTCCGGTACATATTCGCAGTATTTTTCTTTCGAAAATCGCGAGCTTCGTGATGCTGGTCTTAGGGATGGTGTGCCGCATGTTAAGATCGGCCGAATAAGCCGCTTGTATAGCAGCAGTTTTGTCCTCATTTTGCTTGCGCATCAAGGGATAGATGCGATGGAAGCCTAAGTTGGCCTTCTTAAGGGTCAGTTTCGAATGACTGCTGAGCTTCAACCTTTCCGTGAAACTAACGCCAAGATACTTCACCTTTTCGTGTGTTGATATTTCTGTACCGTCAGGGAGCACTACCTGTATTCTTCGACATTCGGCTGCAGATCTGCATCCACTTCGGGATGGTCTCCTTAAGCACATAGGGACAGATTTCCCAGCATGTATACGAATACCCCATTTGGTATAGTAGTCAAATTTGTTCGCTGTTTCTGGCTTTCGACCCTTTTGTGGCATAAGTCAGCGAGTCGTCTGCAAATAGACCGCAGTTCACTGTGTCAGTTGGATGTGGTTGATGTGCCGTTTTCTGGAATGCAGAAGCTATAAATTAGTCGGATGAGGTTGGAGGGAATCCCATTTAGTTTAGCTTGTAGATGAGTCTCTCCAGGAAACATTACCGAACAAGATTCCACCCCTCTCTGCCACAAATGTCATTAATGTCGTCGGTGCTTCCCAGATTTTATGATGAATGCTGACTTTTATTTGAACAAGTGAATGCTATTCTAGTTGATTTAAAGAATAGACTTATGCAGTTGAGTACTGGGATGCCTACTATCGCCGACAGCCAACCTTCCACGCTGCTGCTACTTCCACGACTGCATTTCGCTGCTCTTAAATCAACTGTCGTATCGCACTTAGGAGTCCGTCCCAACTAAACGTTCTGTAGGCAAAGGTCAGTACAGTACTGTCCCTGCCGCATGAACACCCACAACGAGAAAAATCGTTTTCCCTTCCATCGTTTTTATGTCCATTATCGATCGCCACTTGAGTTTTTATGGTGGTCAGTGCAGGCAATCTGACACACGCCCTTGTTACAGTGTCGATCCCTTGCCGCTGTGCAATGGGGTGTAACCGAATATGTTACAGTAATAGTTTGGGTACGGGCTCAAGTACACTGGGGACGCAATAGTGTATTTGAGAGGCCGACCCATTCACAAGTGGGTGACCGGATTTGTTGGGTTGGATTCTGAAGTGGAGCGATGTTCGATGCGATTCAGGATTACTCACCCACCCACTTGTATATACGCTTGCAAATCATCACCTCTTCTAGATTTCCTAAACTCGTACTGCGGCACTGTCCATATCAGGTCTGAGAACACCGACTATGCATGCTTCGTTGATCAATTGAGTCACACTAGGGGTCTCTTGAAACAAATTTAAACGCCTTATCACTCGGTTTACTGTGCACTGCATGTAAACAGTTAATTTTACCTCAATATGCCCACAAAGTAACTACCTTGCTTGTCGAACTGATACGAACAAAAGTATCGTCCTCACTTCGGTGATGTCCTGGTCTGTTATCCTGATAGTGGAACAATGGCCTGTTGTGCATGTTTTATTGCGAATATTTTTCTCGCCCTGCTGGCATTCGCCTTCATTTCACGTTTGTTGCCATAACTTCATTGTTGTCTCGCTTAAATCTCTAGAGGGATGGTTTTTTCCCTCCAATCTTTAAATAAAATTTAAATGAAAAACGGCCCCATTCCTGCGTGTAAGTTCTCCATTTACTTTATGACTGGAACTAATGGTGATTGCGAGTGAAACATCGCCGTCTTGCTAGGTGTGATGTAGTCATTTACTTCTCTTTTTTTTGTGTCACGTAATTTAATAAACAAATTTAAAGGGGGATAGATATGAACGGTTGCACTTACTTTCATCATTTTAATCGTCTGTGTGTCTATGCCTGCCATCTGATAAGTCCCTACGGATGACAACTCAGAGAATTCCAGTTTGATGAACAAAGTTGTGACAACTGAGCAGTCCTGTCCAACTTCGGGCTCTAGTACAGACTGAGTGGTTGCCAAACGGCACTCAGTGCTAATTGGGTTCTCAAGGAACCACCACCCCCCACAAGAACACGGTCTGAGTTGGCGAGCGTATTCGAAATTGAACCAAGCAAGAATATAGAAACAGCTCTCGTACAATCTTGTCCGTTTATTCTCACATCCTACACAAATTCTAGACTTTCAAGGAAAAGTCGGAAATTGACTTAATGTGTACTTTACACTGTAGTTGACTTGCTACCTGTCCTAGGAGCACAGATAGCAAACTACCCAGATGTCTCATCCATATGCGAAGAAGTGATATAAGCACACGAAGTTCACAAAAAAAAAAAGCTTCAAATTCGAATCAGATTCGGAAAGTGGAAAGCTCTTTCTGTATGATGACCCTTCACCAAACGAAAGCAAAACAAACATTTTATCCTTTTCTTAAAGTTTGTTTACACCGCACCCAAATTCAGCATTTCGGCCAGGTTCTCCATTCCAGCCCAAATACTTTGCCATACATTTCCTGCGTTGCATTCGTAAGTTCGTCAAATCGAACAACCCCCATTTACAGATTCAGCACGTCATTTAATGGCTTTGCAGCCTGCTGACATAAACAAAAAACTGCTGTCAACAAAACAATTAACTACTGCAAGTGATAATTACGTTATACTGAGTCAGCAATATATTTAATAAGTCTGAATTAGTACTTAAGTCCATCCCTAAATTAATATAACTAGCTAAACTGGTTCAACCACTTCTAATTTCCAACCAGGAGAACATGTCTGCAAAGCATTCTGACACTAGCTGTCGTTTGAAATGCTGAAGTTGCAGTGGAAACGCGAAATTGGATTTCGAAATTACACACTTCCCCAAAAGCAAATGCAATTGATTTTATTTCACTGCTTCGGGATGGATTCTTCAATGAAAATCGTTTAGTTTTGCTGAAAATATGAACAACTTCTGAGCGAATCGGTAGATTTAGAAAAAATCTGAGAGTTAGACTAATCACGTAATGCCGTACAGCATAGGCTGTGTCTCGCACAACAAGTGCACATGGCACGTAGGTAGATGGAGCCCTTTCTTTGAATTCCTTGATATCCCTGAGCACACAGCGTGTGTGATATTCCCCCTTATTCTCTTAGACGAGGTAACAAATTCTCGCTTCGCATTTTTCAGCCACCTCGCATCAAAATCTGTATTCTTGAATTCACCACAAAAAACCATTCCAAATGCTCAACCCAAAAAAACTAGTTGGCTGCAGATTTGCGTCTTCAAGTGGGATCAATTTTAAATCGGTGGTTGCATTTGATAATTTGTATAATTCTTGGTGGCTTTGGTTCAGAACACGGATATGTTGGTGCGCGTATGCGGTGGATTAAATGACATCCCAAGAAAAAGGTGTAAGAAGGCTAACCGAGGCTTTCATCGCAGCTATCCAAGCAAAATGGATTAAGCCAGAGGACAAAGCTGCTGCTGTAAAGCAGCTTATACAGTCGATCTTAACGTACGGCTTCCCGTATGGCTGGTCTTAGCATGACGAAGCTCGCAATTTTCAAATTAAACATTTTGCGAATAAGTACCGGACTCACCTTCGACAGGAGCCGTCAAAGGCACCACAGCAGCAATAGGCTTTACTACCAAGCACGCACCATCCCCCTGTAACAGTACATGGTGACACTGACATCAAACATACTAACGAGGAAATCAGGGACCTGAGAAACACAATCCCCGGACAACGCTGCCTCAACGCGTTAAATCTAATGCTAAACGTGCAGAACTTTCCAACGACGTCGAACAACGAGTTGCAACGATAGCAATCACCATCGAAGATAAGTCTGACACCACCCCACGGACACACGGACTTGAACAACCCGATGTTAGCACCAGCCATTGAAGGACATAAAAAATAAACAAGAAACCGACAATAACAATAAACATTGAATTAAAGAAAAGGGCATCAGTTGGGCCCCTATTGTTGAGCCAACACCCTAACCTTTAGTTTGTAAGTCCTCAAATAAATTCCAACAAAAAGGATAACGCAAACATTTCGTTTTCTAAGACAAAATTTATTTCTTGGTGTGATTAAAGTGACCAGGCACTCAAATGACTGGTTTGTTGTTATTTTAACACTTAACGTGAACATATTAACCAACTTTGATTCCTATCAATACAAAGTTTGGGTTAAAACTTGCAAACTGATCATACGTCGTTTGGCGTCACCCACGAAAATGCAAACGACAAAATCTCTCTCATTTCATCTCACTTTCTCATGAAACGTGACTAAGGGAATGCACACGGTAGTCTTAAGAGTGACAAATGTCACTTAAAGTGACTAAGAGAACACAAATTTGTCAAAGTGACACTTATTCTGGGGTGACACGGATGAGAAAATTAGAGGGATTGTTGTTGTATACACCCGACCGTATTTTGCTCTCATTCACATCCCTGCTCATTATACAATCTGTTGAGTGTGTGGTCAAGTGGAATTATCCATGTATGATCGAGAAAAAATGATTTCTTTTTATTGCGACGACAACTATATCCTCACTGTGCGCAGTGGTCGATTTCATACATCAGTAGCTGGTCATAAGTCAGAATGAACTTAGCTCATCTACCGTTTATTCTAGAGAGATATATCCAAAGAACTGGTTCGAAACAACAAAAGAGGCCAGCACTCAAATTGGCAAATGTACTAATATGGCCATGATGCAGTTTAAGATCACTTTGTCATTACCAGAGATAGTGGACGAAGAGATATTCGTCTTTCCAGTTGAAAAACCCTCAGTCCATCGCAGCTGTGCTCTGAAGTCACGCGTACTACTTTATTTTCACGCACACTTGTTAGGAGCACAGAGCAACGCAATGGGGTTAGGCGGGAGTAATCAGCTTCGCTTAGCTCAGACGCCTTCACAAGAGGTTATAAAAAACGCTGTCAGATGATTCCGATTGGCGAGAAACGTAGAAGTGGCACATCACTTCCTCCATTGCCTCTGGTCATTAACGTGTTTTTTTTGAGAATTGGCATTGTCACTGTAAGCACAAGTTTTTACCGACTAAAAAGGAATATCCACAAAAGGTAATATGTTGAAAGATACTCATTGTAAAACTTTAAAAAAAAAAAAAAATACAATAAATTTTTTAAAGCAGGTGTCAAGCAAGTGATGTCTCTATCCAGTAATTGTGAATGAATAAATTTTGTTTCTATAGAGAACGATACAAAAAAAGTCTGACGTAGTCTGCTATTTTACTATTAAGTTTGAATCATTCACTTTAATTAAAAGTAAAAGTAAGGTGCCAAGACCCGCCATAAAGTATGTTTTTTTCCTTTTTCGAGGAAGCACTTCCAACAGAAAGGCCATCACTAACAAGAAAAGAAGTATTCCTTTTTGTGCGCGAGGACGGACTTTACGTCATTTCAGTATATGTCGTTCATTTGAAGCGTAAACAAGAAGATTTTTTTTTCACTCAAATATGTCGAACTTTGTGCCTGAAAAAGTGTCTTTGCGGGGAGTTCTTCTTCATTACTTTAATATGAAGAAAACTGCTGCCGAAAGTCATCGTATTTTGATGGAAGTTTACGGTAAACGTGCGCTAGCTGAACGAATGTGCTAAAAGTGGTTTGCCCGATGAACGTCCTGGACAGCCAAAAAAGTTTGAAGATGAAGAACTGGAAGCATTACTCTATGAAGATTGTTGACAAACACAAGAAGAGCTCGCAGAACTTTGGGTGTCACTCAAGCAGCCATTTCAAAAAGCAGCTGGGTATATTCAAAAGCAAGGAAATTGGGTTCCACGTTCGCCGAGAGACGTTGAAAGTCGGGTTTGCATGTCCGAAATGCTGCTGGTACGCCACAAAGGAAGTCATTTTTACATCGGCTTGTTACTGGTGATAAAAAATGGATCCATTACGACCCGGCCAACCAGCCAAATCAACGGCAAAGCCCAACATCCATGGCGCGAAGGTAATGCTCTGTATTTGGTGGGATCAGAATTGTGTGCTTTATTATGAGCTGCTAAAACCGGGTGAAACCATCAATGGACAACGCTACCGAACACAATTAGTCCGTTTGAAGAGAGCAGTAGCCGAAAAACGCCCGGAATATGCGACCACGAATTAAGTTATAGACCCAGTAAAAATGAATTAAGTTATTTAATTATTTATTTAATACCCGCACGAGTTCAAGAGTGCTTCAACGTCGGTGCCGTACTATTTTTAAAACTCAACATAAAACACGTGAGTGGGCGCTCATTAAAGCCATTGCAGTTTAGCATACGCAGAATAGAGTCACCGAAACGGACGGAGATGGATTGGAGCAGGGGACCACGGCATAGGACCACAACAGTTGAGCAGGTTTTCTCGAAAATGTGTATGATATAATCACGAACGTGTGCCACGTGTTATGCCGCGTGAATCTGGTCACTCTTGGGTAAGAAATCCCCGGACTTTGAAGAACAAATTTGCATAACCTTGGCAATAGTGAAAATCAAAGCGAATCGCCATCTAATCTGTGCACCCGTGACAAGCAGTCGAATGGACATTTGCTATTCCACGTGGACGTACGGTGATGGGCGACAATCACTCGGCGCATTAAATGCCGTCTCAAGTTACATCAAGCAACGCCACACGAACGTTCGTCGACACGTTCCCTGTTCGCCGCCTCGCCACGGCCGGAGCAAGTTAAAATAGTTTCGCCCCCGTGCGTCAATTTCGCATCTCGAAAACGTGCTGTCCATATAAATCCGAATTCGCTCGTCCTTGGCATAGACGATGCCGTTCGGCTGAACATCCAGAATCTGGACGACTTAAATCAGGGCCTGATGAGGTCGGATTATTCAAATGCTATATGATCCGGGTGCTTCTGGTGATTTGGCTGATTTGGGCATTTCGGGTGTGAAGGCGCAGAGTCTCCCCTTCGGCCGGTAATCCTTGAAGAAAACGGAAGCATAATAGTAATATAATTTGATTCGGTGGCCATGGTATCCCATAACAACTCAAGCAGATACATTGCTCCCGCCGCTTGCCTTATAAATTTCAATTCCATTGTTGAGTTACACCCCTTGACAGTGTACTCGTATATCAAGCAACTGGGTGGCTTGTGCCCATCGCCCTTGTGTCGTTCTTCCCTCTTCGCTGGAGAATGACGAAGTCATGCATAATAAATCCTCGTATTTCCACGAAAAAGGATATGATTGATGGACTTTGCTTTGTCGGTCTATTTATTCGCGGAACTGGAAACCAGTCTGAATGCGCTGGCCCGTTATGCACCGCACTGATTGAAATCTGCTGCATTGCAAATATGATTGCACACATCATTGCGTCGTGCAGGACCCATTCCGGGTCAGTGTCGGCTTACAGAGGGCAAGAGGCGGTAGTGGCAATTAGCATTTAAGATTCACGTTTGCGATTATCAGTCACACGAGGGATGCATGGGTGACACGACAACCAGTGCATGCAGGGGCGTCATGGGCCTAGGCCTTACTTGGAGGTTAATGCCTATCAGCCTGAGTAAACAGGGAATTAACAGCGCTTACTCCGAAGTGTCCTGATGAAAGTGGCACCTGCCACGTTAAGTCACTCAATCAAAGCCAATTCATGTTTGTCTTCTCACAGTTGATGGAAAACTGAAAGCATCCGTGTGTAAGCACTTCAGCGACCCACTCAGCGGAAATCCATCATTTCCGAGTTGACGAGTCAGCGTCTTTACCTCCCGCGAATGTCAATATTTTCTCCACCAGAAATTTGAATATTTTCGTGAATAAATAATTTTGAAACTACATAAAAGGAAAAACTCATGCATTAATTTTGTCTTCTCCTATTTTTTTTTTTTTTCAGGTAATTGACACTCATCCTTTTTCCGCGAGACTCAATCCCGTAAGTAAATAAATTCAGGCCTGAACCTGAGGGCGTTGCCACAGTGTGGCGAGTCTACAGAAGGTAGGGAAAGAAGTAAGAAACAGAAGAAATCTAAGTTTTAGCATGTTTGTGATACAAAACTGGAATTGTTACATTTTGCAAGAAAACACGCCCGATCCTGTCGACGGTCCTCTTTGTTCTGTTCCATCTTCTTTTGGCTACATTCACAATTCTCTTGCTGACAAGAGAGAGTGATGCTAGCTGAGGAAAAATCGAACGGGAATTCAACAGGAATTGAAATTGATTTGGACGGAGTACAGTGGGTGGGGAAAGTTTCGTGCCATGTCATTTTATTATTCCGCCTTATTATGAATCTCGCCCGAACAGCATTTCACCCGAAATGTGGCCAAATAGCCAACGGCTAATTTGGAAGCAATAAAATTAGCAGCAAAAATAACAGACGGCCAAAATACAGGATCTGCCCCCATCTCATCGTTTGCCCGATCCACAAAAATAAAGGAGACCCTCTTAATTGCGCCGGCTATAGAGGCATAAGTCTGCTGAACATCGCCTACAAGGTATTATCTGTCGCGGTGGGTGGACGCCTAAAGTCGTTCGTCAACAACCTGGTTGGTCCATACCAGCGGGGCTTCAGGCCAGAAAAATCCAGCGACAAAATATGATAAAGACGCTACTGATCTGAACACGTAAACAAATGGGAGAATGAAGGAATAGGGAAAAATAGAGAATTTGACAAAGACTGGACATAGAAACAATGTTGCCGATGGAAGGTGCTCCAAATATGTTGCGGCACGTAACTGGTGAATTTCTTTTCATGTCAAAATTTTGAGTTTTTCGCTCTCTTTTCACATTGTCCCCTCCATGGGAGATGAAGAAAGAAATATGGAGCGAAATAAATGGAAATTAATGAAAAATGCTTTCTCCAATGCGAAAGGAGAATTCCTAGAATGTCTTGCGGATTCTGGAAGTATACAGTCCGGAGGAGGTGTTACGTAACACCTCAATATGGATACATGGGGATACATTTTGAAAACTCTGCTCAACATTCCCATAAAAGAATATTTCGATAATTCTTACCACTTGCTGAGGTCGCAAAAGGTTTCGAAAAGAAAAGAAAAGTAGTTAGCTACTTCTTTCATACGGACACGATGAATTCGACTTACATAATGCAACTGTTGCGGTTTGTGATGTCACACAACGGTAAATATCGTTTCCAAATCTGGGGTTATACCTGTCAAACTTTTGACATTCGACCAAAGTTCCGCTAGATTCGCAAAATAACACACTGTATGGCGGAGCACAGTGGTCCCGTTGTATGGGAGAGTTGGAAATAAATCTGTCACTTTAGATCACGTGGACCGATTGAAATTTGAAACATAGTGCAATTGCCACGAGATCTTATTATGTTCGAAAAATGGTGGCTGTAGCCCATCAGGGTAATGGAGTAAACTTAAGTTCCAAAAATAAAAAAAGTCATTTTTGTTCAAATGACTAAAATAATTATTTATTATGGTAAGAGTAAGACTCTAGATTGAGATTTAAAACACAGCTGTGTTCACTATTTATATAAATAAATTAAATTGTACAAGTATTGGCGACATAAGTTGTATTTAAAATTAAAGAAACTTATCAATTTAGTATAATAAGGCTAACGCTTCATTGCTAAGTGGAAGAGAATCTCTTGTTTTCGACTGAGGCCTTAAATACGCAATCCATTGATCAGATGATTCCAGCATTTGATGAATAACATCTTCATTGGTTGCCGAACAAGAAACTGTTCTACGATTATTATTGGTTCCATAACTTAATTCGTTATTTATTTTTAAATTTGAACGTTTATTTAAGAAAAACATGCTCAATAGTATTATTCAAAGCATTGCTCATCTGAAGCTATGACTTCTTCCCATCTTTCTGGCAATTTGTGGATCCCATCCCAAAAGAACTGCTCCGGCTTGGCAGCCAAGAATGAATCAAGCCAATTTTTGATATTCTGCTCTGAAGTGAACCGTATTTCAGGCGAGGGCGTTCTGCATCGACCGGAACAAATGGTGGTCAGAAGGGGCAAGGTCTGGGCTATAAGGCGCGTGGGGTAAAACTTCCCATCCATTGTTTTCCAAATCGTTCTTAACCAGAATAGCAACGTGGGGCCGTTATGATGGAAAATGATTGCCTCGTGCCTGGTCCCATATTCCCGGCGTTTTTCGGCTACTGCTCTCTTCAAACGGATTAATGATGGTTGTCCATTGATGGTTTCACCCGGTTTTAGCAGCTCATCATACAGCACACCCTTCTGATCCCACCAAATACACAGCATTACCTTCGCGCCATGGATGTTAGGCTTTGTCGTTGATTTAGCTGGCTGGCCGAGTTTCACAAAAGTTTTTAGCTTGGGGTAATGGATCCATTTTTCATCACCAGTAACAATCCGATGCAAAACTGACTTCCTTTGTGGCGTTCCAGCAGCATTTCGGACATGCAAACCCGACTTTCAACGTCTCTCGGCTTGAGTTCATGTGGCACCCAATTTCCTTGCTTTTGAATATATCCAGCTCCTCTTAAACGTTTTGAAATGACTGCTTGAGTGACACCCAAAGGTTCCGCGAGCCCTTCTTGTGTTTGGCAACAATCTTCATAGAGTGATGCTTCCAGTTCTTCATCTTCAAACTTTTTTGGCTGCCCAGGACGTTCATCGGGCAAACCACTTTTGGCACGTTCGTTCAGCTAGCGCATGTTCACCATAAACTTCCACCAAAATACGATGACTTTCGGCAGCAGTTTTCTTCAAATTAAAGTAATGAAGAAGAACTCCCCGCAAAGACACTTTTTCAGGCACAAAGTTCGACATATTTGAGTGAAAAGAAATTGTTGTTGTTTACGCTTCAAATGAATGACATATACTGAAATGACGTTCAATGACAGTAGCTTTCCAACGCATGTTCTAATGGAACAGTGGAATAATTCAAGTTACGCCATCCCTAATTTATAAGTTATAGACCCAATTATTCGATAGTGCCTGCAATCTTTTGTTTCGACTTTCCTGGGCCTCCTCTGGCAATGGTCCGACGGGCAAATCTGCTGCAATGTCCGTAGATGATCCTTAGTCCCGCAGCAAACATCTTTTGTGTAAAGCGATACTGAGAGTGATGTGCGCTCTGTGATAGAAGCAAAATAAATTCATAAGAGTAAACACTTCCTCGGCCTCTTGGAAATCGTTAAAAAATGCTGAAAAATGCTCGACATTGCTGCACTTAAACACCTCGTTCTCCCAAAGTGCCAAATACGGCTCTTTTGTTTCTGCACCTTCGATGGATACTTTAAGCTTTCAGAAAAAGTTTGTTCCCCGTTGGAGCCTCTTAGAGTATTTTTGTTACAGCCTGTCAAACATTGAAATGGTGGCCTGCTTAACAGGCTCGCATACAAAATTGGTAAGGAGTATGAACAAACAGTTGAGGCAGTTCGAAGGCCAAATGTAGTTTAGGAAGTATGCCATGTCAAAGTTTGTTAACAAATGCGTTCATATTTGTGAGTTTCAAAGTCCCAACTATGAGGTAACGATACAGCCAAACGGATCATCAAAAGTCAACAAAATCTTGGCCATATTCCACTTGCCCGTGAAAAATATGTCACTTCGGGTATTTATTCCCAAATTGACATTTCTTAGTTTTCTTCTTTACTGGTCGCTAGGTCGTCTATGTTTTTTCTCCATTTCGCCTCGGCTTCTATCTGCTTGTTGGCGGTCCACAAGAGTGAACTCACATCTGTTTCAAGATGCAGCCCATCTGCCGATCTCAAGGCGAACGCAGAATTTCATGTGTAAAGCAAAGCACGATGAAATGGCAAACCTTACCGAATATTTTCCCAGCTAAATGTCCTGGGTTACTTTGACAAGTGCGGGAACATACCAATCACTGTTATCTGGCTACACTTTACATAATTGGTGATGGGATCGATGTAGGAGCAGAGCTCTAGTCTTTGTATGGGCTCAGTTTCGATGAAACTGCCTTGTTTGGTTTTCAACTGAAAGTGCACCCCGTAATAGTCTTCAGGTTGCCATTTCATCACCCATAACCCTCAGCTATTACGGGCAGTAGACGCATGGGCCCCTTAGGAAGGCATGCCAAGTAGGTCGGTTCCCTAATGGAATCGTGAAGGTATCCTAATGAGAAGTGTGGTCGTAAGAAAATCCCCAAGGATTTATCCAAATTCACCGGAAACCGGAAACCCCCCGTTGGCAGATAATGCATTTCCTCGAAATATTGCACAGCTTTGGGACGACTAAGCTTCCCAGCTGGTTTCGTGGGAAATGTGCAGCATCTTTGGAATTCTATTGTGCACGAGTCGATTTCTGTGTTCACATTAAGCCGGCTTTGTTGTTTTACGGTCTTTCCTTGAATTCGCCTTGATTTAGGGGTGTACTCTCCGTTCTCGCCGCAATGTGCTTACCTTGGAGGATTGCTCAAAGCCATGATAGTAAGTCGACTTCTGGGAATTATTACCGCATGGAGTACACTTGCCTTGAACAAGGTCCCTTTGAGGTGAGGTTATTTCTGGAGATCGATTAGAAAAGTGTGTGTTCACTTGAATCCGCAAGCGCTGTCCTCCAGCAGCTAATACTCAGCGCAGTTGTTGTATTTATATCAAATCAAATGACTTTTATTCCTTTCACTTTTCTAGTCTGTGTCCTTCTCAGGTGGGTTTTCGTGGCCATTGGCTTGCTATTAATTCTACACGTTCCTCGAAGCTGCCTTCAACCAGCTCCTTCGCGCGTCTTATCTTTGCTGCTTCTCTCTGCAATCGGTAAATGTCCTTGGTCAGATACGACATGAGTTGGGGCTGCTGCTATCTGTGCTACAACTGGGGGTTGGGGAGGGGGCTCCGTGTGACTTCACCAGCACACTTAGCCCATGTTGTCAGACTACTACCACCGATCGACCACTCCACTGATGGTGCCGTTAATTTGATCCCGACGGCGAATGGTCACTGGGTCAGATTTGGAAGCAGATTAAAGCGAACCGGGGTCCAAGGGCAGGCACCGGGGTCCACTGGGCAATCGAGTCGCGTAATGTGTGCTACAAATGTTACCCAAGTCAATCTTGGCTTTATCAAAACCACGTCAGAACCCACTCACATGGAGCTGGGGCAGACTTATGTCTGTCTGAAGAAGGGAACAGGACGGATGTGGGCATATCAAGATGCCTTCATTCCCAAAGGGGGGCAAGTCGGGTCATGTGGAGGCCAAGGACTATGTCTAACCACTTTTATTCTCATGACACAGGATTGTTGACACCCATAGCAGAGAGTTCGACTCTCAACAAGCGTGCCAAAAAAGGTAGGTCCACTGCGACTGATCTGCCCAAGTTAACTCGCACTATAGACGCCTCTCTGCAATACAGAGAGCTCACAATGGGCACTTTCCTGGACATTGAAGGAGCCCTCAACAATATGACTAACAAAGCAATCGAGAACGGGCCAAAATTAACATCGGCTTAGGTGGATTGTGAACCTACTGAGCAGACGACTGGATGGCCAGTTGGTTAGTGAAAGCAAGTTAAAAACCCTTTTCTCTGGTTCCGAATCTGACCCAGTCCCCATTTGCCGTTGGAATCAAATTAACGGCACTAACACTGGAGTCGATCGGTGGTTGTAGTCTGACTGTGGGTATCACAACTGGCCAACATGGTCTAAGTGTGCTGGTGAATCCACTAGCAGCCCCCTTCCCTACCCCGACCCTAACTACTGAGTAAACGTACAATGACCACAACATGGGGTAGCTCAAGGAGATGTGCTCTCACCCCTTCCCAGCCTTGGATCAACCACTGCACACCCTCCATAAGTTAGGCTTCAAAATAGAAGCACACGCGGATGTACTTGTATCTGGCAAATACTTAAAAATCATGAGTGAATGAGGAAATGGGTTTCAACAATTGGGCTGCACTTAATGGCCTCAGCATTGACTCAAGCAAAACAGAAGCACTAGGAGAGACAAAGCCTAGAAACAGGAGATACTCTGCGGTACAGGTGGCATTTGTGCAATTTACTTGGTAGCCGAGAGGGGCTTGCATACCTCAAAGGCCGCTGGCGTGTGTTCTTCCTTGATCATAGCACATTCCTCTTTTTACTCTCACTCACCGCTAAATTCATCTGGGTTCAAGTTCAGTCGGTCCACAATGGTCCAAGCAAGGGACACCGCCTGTTTGGCTTTCATCAGACCTGACTGGCAGGACAGGGCTCGTAAGGCGTACACCCTCATTATGTCAAAAATTGGTGAATAACCAAAGATGAGGGTCTTGCGCTAGAACTTTGGTATTTCGTAAGGGAGGAGGCAAGCCTCCATTTCCATCAAGCCTGCACTCACGTTGAACCACACGTGGTATCCATTGGCAGGATGAGGGCCGCCTAACAACCACAAACCGCCTACCTTCGCCCTCGCATCGAGTTGCAGTCCAGTTAGAGAGATACTCGCTTTGCAAGGCTCGCTTTAAAGACACAGCCTTACGTCAAGTGTGTGTTCATTCAACATTCGTTCAGACTGACATTGAAAAAGGACGCAATCTTCAACTTTCCGCAGCATTCCGATGGACACTCTACTTTTGAACCGTCTGCATACTTGCCGTCTACGGCGAGTCATGTACACCGGAGAATCCCTCATTAAGCAGCACTGACAGGTGACTTCGGCCCTTTTCAAGAAGCCAGGAATCAACCCAGACAACTCGCTCGCAGGAATTTATGCACATCCGTGGTACTCATGTTGGCAGCAGAAGAAACCTCGGCGAATGTCAACAGTGTTGGGACACCCCCACCGCTGGTGACAAGCAATTGCAGGCGCCCTAATTAAGAGGACTTTCATGTATTAAGGTTATTCCCGCAATCGAGGCTCGGGCTCCTTTGCTAATCTGCGAGCGGTGGCGTGGGCGCGCTATCGGGCCCTAGCTCCGAGCAGAAATTCAATTAATTCGAAACGACAAACACAAAGTCTCTTATCACAACCAGGCACAAGCATGTATAATGCCACAAAACACCACCGTCCCCATCACCCCCACCCGGCCACCCAAGAGGCTTTCTTTTTCGGTTTCACTAAATAAAAATCTAATTAGGAGCGTGCACACACAACAATCGACCAGGTCTTTGTGTGCCGCATTCTTGGAGTCCTTATTTGGGTTTTCTTGTCGCTTTTTCCTTTTGCGGTTCGTGTGCGGGGCGGGGAGGTAGTCGAGGGCGTTTGTGAGCTGCCGGAGCCATGTTCCCTCACCCAACCGCGAGCTATTTATTTTTGCGAATATTTCCGACCAGGGGATGTGGATTTTCCTCGGAACATGTTTAACTTTGGCAAGCATTCGGAGAAAAAAGCCTACATCCCCGCTGGCTCGACGGTGCTTAGAGGTTCGGGGGCGTCGGCACGGCGTGCGCTTGTGTGGGCTTCCATCCTCGACTCAAGTTGATTAAGAAGAATCGTTTATCGAACAGATGCTTGCGTCTGGTTTGTGTACTGTGTGTCACATCCTCACAATTCGCCGAATGAACACATTTCGTTCTGTGTTATCGTGTGGGTGATTTGCGGGCGGGCTTTAAGGACACCCTCGTGGTCGCTCGGTTCGTGTGTGTGGTGTGAAGAGTTTCTCATTGTGAGTTGGTCAGGAGCCGGGGTGCAACAGACTCAACAGCTGACGGAGCGATGAAGTCGCCCCTGACAAGGGGGAGAAGGCTGCTTCAAGCAAAAAGGGTTTAGTGCACGCCGGGCGGAGTTCTAATGCGCGTGACTCTGAACTTGATGACCTTGAGAACGAACACAGATGTGAACTGGTGTGGGTGGGGGGAAATTAAATTATTGAATGGGGGCCATGGTAAGGAGTGGCTTAAGACTGAAAGTTGCCGTTTCTGCTTGCTTTGGGTGCACTGTGGACAGATTTGGATGATTTCACACATATTCAGCTTTCAAGAGATAATGCTTGTTACGCGATGTGAGCGGACACATCGATAGGGTTGTCTGTGGAATAAGACATCGGGCGGACGGCACCCACGGCTCTGCTGGCACATCCGCACTCTTTTGCTTGACAATTCTGCATGATTGTGGTGGAATTTCGTAAACGTCCTTCTGAAATGCACGGGTGGATGTGACATAGACCTCCCCCTAATCACACTATCCTGAGGGCCATTTCCGATCACCGCAACGAGTGGAGTTCCTTGAAGCTTGCAAATCTTGTCCACCATGCCGAATATTTGATGTTCTAAAAAATATAGGAAAATTTTTCAAAAAAAAAACATAAAATTTAGAAAAATGCATGAAATCTTTGTTTGAGTCGATAGTACGGTCCATATAATTTAATGTTTGAAGATTATTTCATGCAAATGCTGACCTTGACTGCGCCTCAAATGGTCCATCCGCTTAGTCCAATGTTGGCATACTCTTTCCCACATTTCGGCCGGTATCTCACGAATAAATGCTTCAACGTTGTCTTCCAATGCGCCAATTGATGCGGGCTTGTCTGTATAGACATGAGCTTTAACATAGCCCCACAAAAAATAGTCTAAAGGCGTTAAGTCCGGACCGGTCCCGAACGTGAAATAAAATGTTCACCGAACTCGCCTCTCAATAAGTCCATGTTGCGCGTGCTGTGTGGCATGTGGCACCGTCTTGTTGAAACCGCATGTCATGCAAGTCAAGCTCTTGCATTTTGGGCAAAAAAAGTTGGATATCATCTCACGGTAGCGCTCACCATTCACGGTTACGTTACGATTCGCATCATCTTTGAAAAAGTACGGTCCAATGATGCCACCAGCCCATAAGCCGCACCAAACTGTGACTTTTTCTGGATGCATTGGTAGCTCTTGCAATGCTTCTGGCTGCTATTCACTCCAAAATCGACAATTCTGCTTATTTACTCGTACGTACCCATTGAGCCAAAAATTAGCTTCGTCTTAAACTGACCATAAAATGGAAGAAGCGCGCGATGAACTTTCTTAACAGAGCACGCATTTTGATAATTAAATTCAACAATTTGCAAGCGCTGTTCGTTTGTAAGACGATTCATGGTTAAATTATAGACCAAACTGAAGACGTTTGACAGTGAAACAAAACACGAAAGTGCGTCAGCTGTTTAAACCAGTGTTGCCAAAAAGATAATAGCTAAAAAATCACCCTTTACTTCATCAGCATAAGAGATAAGTGCTTGAACAAGTCTGCGAGGTGTCTCAAGAGGGGTACAGTTAGCACTCAGGCAGACATAGATGCGACCAATTACAACATTTGCCGCAACCATTTCAGAATAAGATCCGACCAAGGCTGGTTACAAATTCAAGCAGGAATTAATTCAAACGCAAAAGACCTGTTAGTCGTCTTAGGCTAACGCCTCGCACTTGCTTATCAGACCGGCGACTCATGGAGGGCCTGAGCAGTTGGTGCCTTCCTTGGCTGACTCTGGTGGGCACTCTGTTGCCAGTCCTCATGACCAAGCTGTCTTGCATCCGTTTCTTGACCTGAGATTCGGTAAATAACCCGGAGATTCGTGTTGGTGTCCATGCGTAGCCGAGACAGGGCAGTCGTCAGATAGTTGCCCAGACTAGAGGTCTGCAATGAGTGTCTTGAAAACCGTTCCAAGACATTTCATTAGTGGCTGAGTACACGCCTAATGAGTAAAATGAATGAATCATCTGACACTTAACTAAAATGTGAGTATTGTACTCATTTTCAACATTCAGTGTCGTGTAGCGATATTGTACATTCTTCCGATTACATTAATTGGCGAACGGACGTGTAATTAATTTGGTAATAGAACACCCTTCCCTTATCACGAGTGTTACAAGAGTGTTTTTACATCTTTAGTTCAACACGATAAAGTACAGTCCGCTTACAGACTACCCTAGCGATCAGCTACTTGCTCATAAGCAATTTTCAAAGGATTCCATGGTCCTTTCGAACCGCGCGAGTTCATTCATCGGTTTGGATAGATGATGCAGAGTGTATAACAATTTGTGTGAAATGTGAACAAGTTGAATGAATTTGTGTGTAAGTGCAAACCGGTATCCCGCGACATTCTAATCCATCCATCGTTGTAAAGCGTGGTTAAATTTTAAGGGCCGATGTTGATTTTGAATAAAGCACAAATTATTTAGGTTAATCCGACGTGGGGACATTGCCATTCATGCCCCTGGCACTGCAAAAGATCTCTTAGGGAAACGAGTAGTTCTACCAATCGGATGTGATCAGACAGAGCAGCAACCTCATCGGCGGTATCACTGGGTTACCATACAAAGGATGACATGTTCTTGCAGCGCATCTAGGGGCTTACTTTTGGTCAGCCACCGCTTTTGTTAAAAGCTCTGTTTTGAGAGTACAATCGCAAAAAATCCGAGTAGTAACTTAAAAAGGGCCCAAGCTGGCCTTAGTGGCAGGCACTCTCACCTGTCCTAACTTTACCTAAGACAGGTCTTACCTACTGTCATTTCCTTTTATTATGATAATATTGGTATGGTTCAATTATGTATGGACCTCGGCGGCACACCTCCATTCGATGGTCCGAATTTTCGATGACGCTGAAGCATAATTGAGGTTCCATGCCGTTAATGTGCCGAATTATCTCATCCTTTAGCCCTTGAATTGTTGCTGGCTTCCCGACGTACACCTTTTCTTGCAAGTAACCCCAAAGAAAAAAATCCAACGGTGTCAAATCACATGATCTTGGCAGCCTATTGACATCGCCACCACGTATACACGGCCATTGAATTTGTCGCGC
Organism: Eristalis tenax; assembly: GCA_905231855.2. Taxonomy (NCBI): domain Eukaryota; kingdom Metazoa; phylum Arthropoda; class Insecta; order Diptera; family Syrphidae; genus Eristalis; species Eristalis tenax. Next base: position 33,006,030 of record HG993126.1, read on the forward strand.
AAGAGAGCCATTGTTTCGTTAGCTGTGTGGCAAGTGGCACCGTCCTGTTGAAACCACATATCGTCCACATTCGTGTCTTCCAATTCGGGCCATAAAATCCGGGTCATTATCATTTCACGATAGCGAACACCATTCACAGTAACTGCCTGACCGGCCTCATTTTGGAAAAAATACGGCCCGATGTCAAACAGTCACTCTTTGTGGGTGCATTGGTTGTTCGACAATCACTCTTGGATTACCATTCACCCAAATGCGGCAATTCTGCTTACTGACCAATCCACTGAGGTGAAAATGTGCCTCATCACTGAAGATGATTTTCTTCGAAAATTGATCATCCACTGTTGCCATTTCTTGCCACCATTCTGACCACTGACGACGCTTGAAATGGTCAAGAGGCTCTAGTTCTTGAGTCAATTGCACCTTGTAAGCGTATAAATGCAAGTCTTTACGCATAATGTTCATCAACGACGAGCGTGAGAGGTGCAACTGTTGGGCACGACGACGAGTTGAGGTGGACGGCTCTTCGGCCACACTATCGCGAACAGCCGCAATATTCTCTGCAGTACGAGCTGTACGAGCATGCACTGGTGTTTTCACATCTCCTGCAGACCCGGTTTGCTCAAAGTTTTGCACGATTTTTCCGATTGTACCCACAAAAATCACGAAGTGCACGATTTTGATTTGAACGCCCATTTTCATAATAAGCCGAGAATGACTTCAACGCGTTGCTCGATTGTGTATCGTTCCATGGTTCAAATTGAGTTAGTCTGAAATTGAGAAATGTCGAATGAAATGCAGAGAAAAACTTGACGTTTAGGTGTGGTTCACATACAACATTAAGTCGACCCGTTACTGTCCTTTGTTCTTGGAGCCTCTTTGTTCTTGGAGTCTCTTTGTTCCATCGTTGAACAAATCACAGCAGATATAACAAATGGTTATCCGTTCAACGTTCATGACGCCGCTGAAGTTACGGCAAAATCTGTTAAGACAGATGACCAGAGAGGTAGAAAATTTCGGCAAACGCTCTGAAGAGCAAACAAGAGCAACGATTTTCTATGCATTGGGCCTCATCTAGAGTCGTGGAAATGCATTTAGTTCGCAAAAAAAAGCGAAAACATTTCCATCTTGGACCATCCACATTGGACAGCGAATTTAAGGCTAAGTTGGTAATTGTTTGAGCGTTTTCTAGGGCGGCATTTAATAATCGAATATCCGGCGGCTTATTGTTATGCCTGTTATGTGCCAGGCATTGCAGACGGACTTCGAAATGATTAATTGATACTAATTGGCCGCAGAGGGTTGTTTTTATGCGAAGTTTCTGATCGTCGACGCAGAAGAAGTCGAAACAAATTTGTGTTTGATTTGAAGTTCAGTTAAGGAAATACTGACTGCAGTATAAAGTGCACACAAAATGTTTAAATTCTATTTCAGTGGATGGGTTCAATCGTTGAAAGGCTATACATTGGTAGAGAATTTAATAACACTAAGGGATGATGTGGTGGTCACCGTAGCATAGTGGAACGGTTCGTCGACTCTTGTCCCACGGCGACATGTGAAGTCTATCCTCGAGGCACACTTTTTAAGACCAGCTCACAACACAACACCGAGGGGTTGACAACAGCAGAACCTGGAACGGAAAAAGAGTTGGAAGATGTATAGGACGAGATTAAGGAGTGGTACTTCGACAACAAGACGACGTTGCTCGGACAGCTTGGACAAGTGTGAAGCCACAAAAACTCCGGCGAGTGCTAGTCTAAGCAATGAGAAAAACATGGTTCGTTGTTAACGGCGATTACAAGTCGTGGAGATCATTTCATGGTCTTTTCAACACACTAATCCACACAAACAATGAATTGTCGGATGTGGAGAAGCTCCATTACCTCAAATCCAGTGTGCGCGATGAGGCCGACCGGCTATTACAGCACTTACCGATTATAGTCCCGCATGGGAAATATTAAAGACAAGGTACGACCACCAAAGGGTACTGGTCAATGAGCAACTGAAGGTATTCTTCACCCTGGGGTCCATTCAGCATGAAACAGCTCATTCACTCAAAAATTTGAACGTACCCGTAGAACACTGGGACGTAAGCCCAATCTTCTGTGTGGTACGAAAATTTACACAAAGGCTGTGGGAAGAGAAATTAGGAGGAAACAAGGAATTACCAAAATTCAGAGAGTTTTGTGATTTCCTTGAAGCGAGGTTCCGCACATTGGAAGCTGTTAGTCAACACCAAGAACCGAAATCCTCTTCAATTAGAGATGGTTCTGCGAAGACCAAGTCGTTCCACCTAAACGAGAAAAGAAGTGATAAGTTATCGTGTAGGTTGTGCACCACAGAAATTCGCAACAGTAAGTAACATCGGAGTCTGCGAAAATTGTGTGGCATAAAGCCATTCGAGAGTACGATGCCCCAGCAGATTCAGATGTTACTTCTGCCAACAAGCACACCACTCAATTCCACGTGCGGATTCAACACCAATTTCACACGCAAATCCACACAGCCTAAATGCTCAACACTGGAATACAAACACAGCGCCGAGAGCATCAACTTTACAAACACACAGCCCAACTCATACACAGTCTCAAATGAATGCAAATGCAAGCGCCATCCAACCCACCCAGGTTAATAGCCTACACGCAACGCAAGGCAAGACCGAGATCCTTTTAGCAGCAGCAATAGTCAACGTCCCAACAACATGCGGAGAGAGAAAGAAAGGCAATTTTCATCACAAACCGGGCAGCACAATGGCTAGGCATGAAGGGGAAGCGGACGGATAAGGACTCGGAAAAGCGAGCAGTGGAACTTGCCACGGATACGTGGACACAACGATATGTTCGAGACCAATACCCGAGCACTGATGTTCAAGTCGCCGACGGGTCTTCTTCCTGCGAATAAAACAACTCCACAACAATGGAGCCTCTGGCCGATCCGGAATTCCACACCCCAGCCGAAGTCGATCTGCTTTTCGGAAACGACGTATACACGGAAGTCGTGCTGCCTGAAATTGTTCTGCGAAATGAGGAACAAGCTCCAATCGTTCAGACAACGATGTTTGGCCGAAAGTCGAAACGTCAGGAGCTTCTGCCAGACGAGGAACATCGAACGTCAACTCCAAAATTGTTGGGAATTGGAGGAAATCCCCTTTAAGGCAATCCAGTCCGAAGAGGAAAGAGAATGCGAGCAGTTCTTTCAGGCAACGGCTAAGAGAGGAGTAGACGGCAGATATGAGGTATCTTTACCTTTTGAGGCAGGGGGTAGACCTGCGCTTGGACCCTCGAAGCAAGGTGCCTTGCGTGGGTTTCCTCACCTGGAGAGGCGGTTCCGCCGGTTCCGGAATATTGCAAGTGCATGAGAAAATATTTACAATACCTCAATCACATGGAAGAAGATGATTGTGACACTAGTGCGATTCTCAAGACACCACGACACTTTTCCTTGCATCATCATGCCGTGTTTAAGGAGTCGAGTCCCACCACCAATCTCAGGCTGGTATTCGATGCTGCGGCTAAGACGACATAAGGGACCTCGTTGAATGTAAATTTGATGACCGGACCTAAAACGCAAACTGACATTGCGGACATTGTTACGACATTTACCGCAGATGTCGAAAAGATGCAAATCCGAATAGTCCCCGAAGCCTCATATTACCGAAAGTGAAGACGAGCCTATTAAAGTTTACCGGATGAAAACAGTCACGACTGGTACGACTTGTGCAACGTATCTCGCCATTTGCACACTTAATCAACTGGCTGACGATGAAGAACACAGATGTCTTTTAAGCGCAGTCAGGGAAACGAGTATTCATAAAATCAGTGTACTCTACCCTGAGTCCACTGAGTACACTAAGTACACGGAGTACACTGAGTACACTGAGTCCACTGAGTCCACTGAGTACACTGAGGACACTGAATACACTGAGTACACTGAGTACACTGAGTACACTGAGTACACTGAGTACACTGAGTACACTGAGTACACTGAGGACACTGAATACACTGAGTACACTGAGTACACTGAGTACACCGAGTACACTGAGTACACTGAGTACACTGAGTACACTGAGTACACTGAGTACACTGAGTACACTGAGTACACTGAGTACACTGAGTACACTGAGTACACTGAGTACACTGAGTACACTGAGTACACTGAGTACACTGAGTACACTGAGTACACTGAGTACATTGAGTACACTGAGTACACTGAGTACACTGAGTACACTGAGTACACTGAGTCCACTGAGTCCACTGAGTACACTGAGTACACTGAATACACTGATTACACCGAGTACACTGAGTACACTGAGTACACTGAGTACACTGAGTACACTGAGTACACTGAGTACACTGAGTACACTGAGTACACTGAGTACACTGAGTACACTGAGTACACTGTAACACTGAGTACACTGAGTACACTGAGGACACTGAGTACACTGAATACACTGAGTACACTGAGTACACTGAGTACACTGAGTACACTGAGTACACTGAGTACACTGTAACACTGTGTACACTGAGTACACTGAGTACACTGAGTACACTGAGTACACTGAGTACACTGAGTACACTGAATACACTGAGTACACTGAGTACACTGAGTACACTGAGTACACCGAGTACACTGAGTACACTGAGTACACTGAGTACACTGAGTACACTAAGTACACTGAGTACACTGAGTACACTGAGTACACTGAGTACACTGAGTACACTGAGTACACTGAGTACACTGAGTACACTGAGTACACTGAGTACACTGAGTACACTGAGTACACTGAGTACACTGAGTACACTGAGTACACTGAGTACACTGAGTACACTGAGTACACTGAGTACACTGAGGACACTGAATACACTGAGTACACTGAGGACACTGAATACACTGAGTACACCGAGTACAAAATTAGCCTATCTTGTAACACATTATGTAATTAGCCTAGCTCTGAAACTTTATCTAAATCGGCTAATCCGTTCAGAAGTTCAATATTCGCAATTTCAGCAAAATTTAATGATTTGTGTGCAGCTGTCTATATGTTCATGCATAGATAGTTTGAGTATGACAAAATAAGAAAAGTGCGAAAATGTTTATTGTTTCCTTTGATTCATTATCGTTCCCACACTAATCTCTGCCGACGTTGCGTCTGGCGACAGAACAACAGCCAGCCAAACTCGCATTTCATCACGTAGCAGCATAGGATGAAAACCAACACCACCTGCGGGAACATCCGCCGCAACTGGACCATGAGCAGCAATGCACATAGTGGGCATAGGTTACGTTAGAGATAGAATCATTGGCGCAAATTCATAGTCAGCTTATTAATAGTGCCTAAAGTCGACTTTAGTTATAGCCGGCTCTAAATCAATAAAAAAATATTCACAGACATATTTATGCCTGTGCATATCTAGTATCTGCTTAAAAGCGTTATTGTAAAGTGATTTCATCGAACAAACCCAAATGCCAAAATATTTCACGAGAAATCTATTACTTTCAAGTGTTTTTGTTTTGAATTTACAAGTTTTCCAAGGGAAATGCTGCGGCAATTTGTGGAACAGAATTTGGAGGTCGTCGAAAACAGAGGCAACGACATAAAAATGATCGGAGAAGAAAAGCTGCCTGGGAGTCAATTGGTACAAGTATGCGTGCTGCTGGCCATCAAAGGACCATGGATACATTGAAGCAGCAATGGGTGCGAATGAAAATGGTCGCAAAAAAGTCCGCTACCGCTGTTAAGAAAGCAGTAACGGCTACTGGTCGATTCTTCAGATGTCCTTGTACAAGCCATGATTGCTGATGACTTGGAGGATGATAACATCCTCATCGACAGCAATACCATACTGGATATTTCCTGCTTATATAGCGATAAAATTGGCGCTTTAAATTTTAATTGGCAACAGCAACAATCACGCTCTTTGCAGTGTATAAACCTACGCGTAGTCTTTCTAAAATCGACCAAAATTTCGACTTCAATTGTCCGTTTAGGCATTCAATTCTACTCCTTGTTGCTGTATGGCTATTGTTGTACAGTTCTTCTTTCCGATTGGAAGGATTTCTGATTGGCGTTAGCAAAATATTTGAACAAGGGTAGCCTGCATCACCAAGCAAAATACCTTGATGACTATTTACAGTTGATTCCAGTTTATATTTTAAGATGCAACTATTCCATATGCTAGAGTCATGCTTGGAACCACGGGACCTTGCAACGATATCAATAATCTTGCATTGGGCGTCGCAAACGATTTGTACATTAAGAGAATAATAACCCTTCCGATTAATGTAATGGCCAGCCATGACAGGTCCCACAACCTTAGTTGGGCGTTTAATTTGCACATGCGTACAATCTATCGAGCCAATAACGCCCGCTCCAAAATCCTATAAAATGTCTGTTTTGTTTCATTTAACTCTGTGAATGGAAATTTAAGGAAAGGAGGAAGCAATAATGCGATCCGTTTTGAAATTTTCTTCATAATTCTGCCCACTGTTGGTTGGGTAATTCCATGCAAGTACAAACGTGCAGTGGTACATGTCAATAAAAAGCTACCAGTTCACTTGTTAGTAATTCTTACCAACATCACGCTGGTGGTCATTTCTTCCAAAAAAATGCAATGCTACCAGCAACTGTGGATCTGTTGGAATCGGCAGTCCGCGATCCGTTCGCGTTTCTTCCACATCCAGCACTTCAATCAAAAATGTAACCGTAATTTTATCGAACCTGTACCGCGAATAAAATTCTTCCTCCTCTAGCTCTTCAAATGGATTCGATCGCTGTTTGTATATTTTTGGCCGTGAAATTAATTCAAAATCTTCAAATATGTCCAAATCTCGATCGCCCGGAAACATTTTGAAAAAAAAAAAAACAGCAAACAACTTTAAGAAATCGAATCTGACAATCGATTTAGAGCCAACTTTACTTCCCTAAAGTCACATTCGACTCGTTTTAAATTTAGAGTCGACTTTAAGTTTATAGCCTACTACAAGATGACTTACTTAAGGTGGCGCTACAGTCCGGGGTGGACCTGGGCCTCAACCAACAAGCGTCTCCAGCCAGCTCGATCTTTAGCTAGCTGTCTCCAGTTTCGCACGCATAGTTGGTTGAGGCCCCTTTCCACTTGCGTGCGCCACCTGAGTCGCGGTCTTCCTCTACTGCGCCGTCCCTCGTGGGTGGATTCGAAGACTTTTCGGGCCGGAGCATTGGTTTCCATCCGCTCTACATGACCTTGCCACCTCAATCGTTGGATCTTCACTCTTCTGGCTAAGTCGATGTCGCTAAACAGCCCGTATAGTTCGTCATTAAATCTCCTCCTCCACTCACCATCTATGCAGACGAAAATCACACGAAGAATTTTCCTCTCGAAGCAACCAAGAGCAGCATCATCCGCTTTTGATAAAGTCCATGCCTCCGCGCTGTATAGCAGGACTGGGACGATTAAGGTTTTGTAAAGCGTTAGCTTGGTTGTTCGAGAGAGGGCTTTGTTTACCAATTGCTTTCTTAGCCCAAAGAAGCAGCGATTGGCAAGAGTTATCCTTCGTTTGATTCCAGCGCTGGTGTCGTTGTCTGAATTGATAGCGGTGCCTAGGTAGACAAAGTTTTTGACTACCTCAAAGTTATATCTATCTGCTGTGACGTTCTGACCGAGACGTCGGTGTTGGGTGTCCTTTCTCGTTGACAGCATATACTTGGTCTTACCCTCGTTTACCGCTAAACCCATCCTCGCGGCCTCCGTTGCAATACCCACAAAAGCGCCATTGACATCACGCTTCTTCCGATAATGTCAATATCGTCGGCAAATGCGAGTAGTTGGACGGACTTCTGAAAGATTGTTCCTCTGGTGTTGGCGTTCGAGTTTTGAACAATTCTTTCAAGAACGATGTTGATAAAGTCGCATGACAGCGCGTCGCCTTGTCTGAATCCTTTTTTGACATCAAAGGTCTCGGTTAGGCCTTTACCGACCTTGATGGAGCAGCGTGCATTCTCCATCGTCATCCTACACAAACGGACGAGCAGCTCTTGTCCTGCTTTGCAGTGCCGCTTTGTATGCTTCTTGCTTGGCTGCATTCACCTGCCGACACTCGTTGTCAAACCAGGGGTTTCATTGTGGTGGCGGATTGAAACCCAGCACATCAGAGGCGGCATCTCTGATGGCTTTTTGGCAATGCTGCCACTGATCTTCAATACTTGATGTTGGCGGCGTAGGATTTCATAAGAGGTTAAGAGAGACACGATCGGAAAAGGATTTGGCAATCTCTTGCGATTGTAGCCGGCTGACGTTGAACTTCCTCACAGTATTTCTTTGTCTTGGCGGTGTTCGGGATATCCGCAACCTTATCTTGGCCACAACAAGGTGGTGGTCCGAGTCAATGTTGGCGCCTCGGAACGTTCGAACATCTGTAATACTGGAGGAGTGCCTTGCGTCGATCGCAATATGATCAATCTGATTGACGGTTGATTGATCAGGAGATCGCCATGTTCCTTTGTGGATATCGAGATGTGGGAATCTAGTACTGGCTACTACAACATTTCGCCCCGCAGCAAAGTCGATCAGCCTAAATCCGTTATCGGATGTGGTGTCGTGTAGGCTGTGCTTCCCGACCGTACTGCCAAAGATGTTCTCTTTTCCCAGCTTTGCGTTAAAATCGCCAAGGACAATTTTAATGTCGTAGCTAGGGCATTGCTCATAAGTTTTGTCCAGGAGCTCATAGAACTTGTCTTTGGTGTCGTCATCTTTCTCCTCTGTGGGGGCATGTGCGCATATAAGGCTTATGTTGGCAAATTTAGCCTTGATGCGAATTGTCGTGAGGCGCTCGTTCACGGATCTGAACGATAAGACTTCTTGCCTAAGTCTGCCTCTAACGACAAATAGGCGCTGTTTTTGCTGTTTGTAACAGTCACCGTAATATATATCACAGTTTTTCAGCCTTCTTTTGCCCGATCCATCCCATCGCACTTCTTGGATGGCGGTTATATCTGCTCTGCAGCAGTCTAGGGCTTCCGCTAATTGTTCGGCTGCACGTGGCCTATAAAGGGACCTTGCATTCCACGTACAGATCCGAAGATCGTTGTCCGTATATCGTTTGCAGGGTTTGTCATCAGTAAAATCCTCCGTTTCCGAGGCTTGTTGTTGCTTCGTAACTACATATTTTTTATGTGACCGGGCAGTTACCCCGACGGCACAACCCCCAACCTGGAGGGCCAGTTCCTTTTCTGTCACCCCTAGGACAAGAGGTCGCACTTATAAGTTTGGCAAGTTGAGCTCGGGTGAACTACAACCAGTACCCGATGGCTACCACTTGGAGGTAAAATAAGCACAATTGGTGTGTAGGAAAAGTTACAACACTGGGCATCGCCAGGTTGGTTTGATGAAGATTTTTGTTGAAAATTTCAGAGCTCTGCGACGTGTAGTTTCGGAGCCTTTGTCGGTCAGACACACAAACTCTCTGGTTTATATTTAGTTGAGATGTATTACTCTTGCCAATCGCTGTTTCTTTGGGCTCAAGAGGCAATTGAGTAACAGAGCCATCTCTCGAAAGACCAAGTTGACTTTATATAACACCCTAATCATCCCCGTCCTGCTCTATGGCGCAGAGACATGGACGCTATTGAAAGCGGATGAAGAAGCTCTTGGTCTTTTTGAGAGAAAAGTTCTGCGTGCGATCTTTGGTCCTGTTTGTATTGATGGCGTCTGGAGAAGGAGATTCAACCACGAACTGTACGGGCTGTACAGCGGCATGCACCTAGTTAAGCGTCTTCGGATCCAACGCTTAAGATGGCTAGGTCACGTAGAGCGGATTGACACCACAGCTCCGGCCCGAAGAGTCTCCGATTCCGAGCCTTTGGGACAACGCATAAGAGGGCGTCCTAGAACAAGATGGCACACACAAGTGGAGAAGGACCTCAACCAACTTGGTGTGCACAACTGGAGGCAGCTTGCGAAACATCGTGCTGGCTGGACAGGTTTGTTGGTTGAGGCCCAGGTCCACCCCGGACTGTAGCGCCAAACTAAGAAGAAGAAAGTATGTACAAGTCTTACTTACATAATTCTGAGCAAAGTTGGCAAACACATCAGTGCTCTATCTCTTACCTTTTAAGGTCCTATTTTTATAGAATTTCGAAGTAGAATTATTATATTATCGGTGCCTTCCATCGCTGTCGGTCTGAATTAGTCTGCACACTTCTCCTCCTTGAAACCTCGGATTCGAAGACCCTCTAATTGGCGCATTGAGGCGCAGCTCGTAGAGTTCGCGATTACGTCTCCTACCCCATTCGACTTCCATGCAGACAGTAGCTTCCTATGATATTTTTGAATCTTGTTTATCTGCCGAGACTACCAGGAATCAGCCCCACTTATCGACCAGCTCCGAATAGAAGGACTGGTCAACTAAAAGTTTTGGAGAAGATGATTTTGCTCTAGTTAGGAATAACACCGGTGGCTAATGTTGGTTCTGTGTCGAATATCATTTGTGGAAATCACGTCTTCCATGACGTAGGTAGGTAAACTCCTTTAAAACCTGATAATATTAGCTGTCGATTGTCATGTTCTGTCACAGGTGGCGTACGAGTTGTTGGAATTGTAGTCCTCCTGCACACTCCCGTGTTGCTCACCCTATCCCGGCGGGTAGCTGCAGTTGTGAGAGCTACTCGTTCAGCAGCTTGCCGAACAAAAACATATTTGAGCTTGAGTTTGAACACCCGTCACACATATCCAGGGTTGCCGCTATGCTTTAGTCTCAATTTGACCCTTTCTTGAAGCCGTGGCGCGCCGAGACTGAAACTAATTCGGCGACTATTTTATATGAAACATATTTCTTCCACGAAGCACGTCCTTAAGGTTCACATTTGCAAACAATTCAACAGTAAAATAATAAAATGCAGCTAAAAGTCTGCATAAGCATGATAAAACTCTAAAATTTCTGTCCCGAGGCACTTGCGACTTTCGCAAATTGTTCCGCGGCAACGCTGCGGTCAAACATCGACGGACCAAACTTGTCTAAAGAAGAAGCAAATCAAAACCCGCAACAGGTCATATTCCATTGTTCTGTCTCTAAATGGTATCCCAACCAAGATTGTATTCAGATGGAAACGGACTCTTATTTCACTGCAAGAGGCAACATTTTGCAGTCCTCACAGTCCTCACTCTGTGTGTATGTACTTTGCCGATACATTTTTGACTGCAAACTGAAAACTTCTTTGATGCGAAACTGTGCAACGTTTTCATTGTAATTCGTTGTTTACCCGTGTAATTATACACAAACTCATTCCCTTCCGAGAGCATCTAATTACGAAAAACTTTTTATTTATGGTTTGAGTTGTGCTGTACGAGAGGCACGAGAGGCAGATTATTAAGGAATTTTTTCTTTCACTTGACGAGTAGAGTGGGGATGATTATTCAAAGCATGTTGGCAATTTATTCAGTTTTACTTACAAGGAGGGATACTGAAGAACCGAGAAGAGTGAAGAGCGAGAAAGTTCGCGATACTTTCTTAATATGAGTTCCCGAAATCAAAAGAATTAATTTCCGAACTTCGTCTTCGACAGTTAACGCACACACTGTGCTGCGTTAAAAGTGGAAGGGAGTGTACACATTTAATGAAGAGCCTCTTAAAATATCCTCTTGGTTGCTTATTTTGTGCCACAGGGGCTGTACATCCTGAAAGAATATATTCACGATCGTGGCCTGCTACTAGGCGCGCTGTGAATTTGGCCATTTCAGACTTAAGACGGAAACACAATGCTGCTGCCGTTGTCTGTCAACACAAGGAATTCAATGTCAAAGCGCAAAATGCTGCGTCTGTTAAATATAGCTAATGAGCGAATAATGAGCGAAAATTCCGCCATTTCAGACTTAAGACGGAAACACAATGCTGCTGCCGTTGTCTGTCAACACAAGAAATTCAACGTCAATGCGCAAAATGCTGCGTCTGTTAAATATAGCTAATGAGCGAGTAATGAGAGACTCTTACGACAGAGACACGACGACGAAACCCATTTGCAATCAGTGCACGCAGGAGGCCTGAAATATTGAGTTATCATTTCAACGCATTTCGCCAACGCGTTACCTCCGTAACACGAAGTGGGCTGTAGCAACGCAAGAAGTGTGTTTTAGGCCAATCAACGTGCATTTTTTGGAAGACGACGCACGGCAGCATCAGCGCATCATTGTGTTTCAGACTTTAGGGCTCCGGCTAGGATACCGGAAATGAAGTATGATAGAGATGCCCAACTTCTACCTCTCTTGCCCCTTAAGATTTTTGACATTTATGTAGTCTTCTAAAGCCACATTGACCAATCAGAGAACGGCATTTTCGTTATTTCGTGAATAACTGTCAGAAAGTCTCTGAAACTCGTCGATAGACTAGGGGTCAATCAGCTGTGAAGTTGGGCATCTCTATAATACTCCATTTCTGTGCGTCAGCGTCAGCTATACTTTGACAAGTAAATAAAATAAATACGTCTTTTGGAGACCAACGCTAATGCCGAACAGATGTTGTTGGTCAATTTGTAATGCTCCTCTCATCTCACCCTCAGTTTTGACAGTCGTTAAAGACTGTGTCGTTTCCAAAGAAACCACTCCAGAATCTCATGAATTTGAAGTTGCTGTCAAATGAAGACAGCTGTCAACGCACAGTGTTCATCGTGTCCTCCCTTCAGTCAGGTGCTTCACCGAAAATGGAGGCTTTGACTCTTCGACTATCCATTGTGCCGACAATACCATAGATTTGAGACCAGCTCGAGTGACGCGATGTAGTCTCTGAACAGGAATGTGTCTCAACTCGCAGAGATCAGTCAAGACATATCTAAAAGCGTACAGAAGATGTGATCCAACGTCCATACATGAAACTTTAGCAAAAGTCACTGAGTCTTGGTCGCCTAGCATGCTCTTCGAGGAGACGGTGCCCGTGCTTAAACTGAGTCTCTCTCAGAACTCCTTGGAGCTCTGGCCAAATCACATTAGTTGTCTTACTGTCGATGTCATCCACCATGTTTGTTGAGTCTTGCTTAGTCCGAAAAAGGACTCGAAGGATCATACAGGATTCTCAAAACATGGGAAAACAAGGCAGAAATGCCTTGCTTATTATGCAGCGAATGCCTCCGCGGTTGTACGGAGGGCTAACAACTAGGCCACATAAAAAACCACGGATGGACCTGCAACGACGACAAGGAGTGTGCTCCTGGAATGTGACTCTACACTCGGAGGCTGCTCATCAAGCAGAAATAATTCTCGTGCAGTATATGGCGGATACTACTGCGATCCAGAATCAGACGTTGTTATCAGACCAGCACCGAAAACGATTCCAGACTGCTTCACATCTCGCCAGTAGATTAAGGATTCCACTCTTGGATGCAAGCGCTCCGGTTCGAACCAAACTTTGGGTCAAACAAGCAGCACAGCAGTGGCAGACACCGTTCTGGTTGGGCTCCCTAACATCGGCAGCCATGTTTTTGTTTAAGTTTTATTACAAGGCAGGAACCGATAATAAGAACAGCACACTGTAAAAAAATGGATAATAAGTTACGAGTTGTGTGTTGTTGCTTCTTTTTATTGGCGCTGGCGTTAAATCTAGTCGCGCATGCTGCACCAGCAACGTAACATTGGCTGGCTGCTGGCGTTCATGTGGGACTATTTTGAAGATTTTGCCTTGGTCGAATTTGCTACATCAAACTTCTTCAGATGCATCCAACTTCTTCCAGTCGTAACTTTCATAGTCGATCTTCCAGTCGGGCGATAGGGTGAACGCCAAGTCTGCTACACCCACACACCGGAGATTGTGCTGTTGTTGTCTTCGCCGAAGGGACAGACAGCGGCAAAGGCCTGCTTGCGCATCTTGCCCAAGCGCTGGAGCATTCCATCAAGTTACAGCTCATGAACAGCCTTGGCGCTGCACTTGTATTCTCCGTACCAGATCGAGTGTTTTGTGCAGTAGGGCTTACAGGTAATGAAAAGAATAAACCTATGTACTCGTCCTTAGTGTGAGAGAACGTCTGCTTTGTCAGAGCCTCTATGGCTTAGTACCAGCAAACAAAGCCTCTTCTGACCTAGAGAACCCGTTCTTTGAGAGATGAACGACATCCAATTACAACTTCAGAGCTTAGGGACATAATGTCCAGAGTCTATCGATGGGCCTTTCGACTGGACTTACAACTGGAGTCAGTGGCGTCGACCTAGCCGTAGATTCGTGTCACTATAGCCAAGTATTACCCGAGCTTGGACTCAAATCGAAGGTGGATGTGGGCGACATGTCAAACTTGCTGGAAGATGTGAACTCGCCTTCGCCTCCAGCGCCTAAGAGCGTCTACAAGGCGTGACCGTGCCGTACTGGGTATATGCGTTGACTTCACGCCCCGAAACCTATGGTTTCCGGGTCGAGACAAAAAACAAGCTGTTTAAGGCACCTCCTCTTTTGATGCTTCAAGTATAACTGTCTTAAATATTCTTCTCAAACTTGGCAGTTTGGAGTCGGCATACTACTGTATTGCTGAGAAAACAACAACACGCCCTAAACGAGATGTAGAAGCTAGACCCCAGCCCTCTATGAACAAGTTGGTTGATACGCTGCCTCTATTCAAGAAGACCAAGCTGCTTAGAGCGATGACTTGGTCCTTTAACCGGAGGTCCAGCCTTCCTCTCCTTCTCGAACGCGGAGCCTAGAATTGAAGAACCTATTAGCTGCAGCATTGGAGTCCATGTGCTGCCGTTTAGAGCGATGACTTGGTCCTTTAACCGGAGGCCCAGCCTTCCTCTCCTTCTCGAACGCGGAGCCTAGAATTTGAAGAATCCATTGGAGTCCATGTGCTGCTGTTAAGAGCGATGACTTGGTCCTTTAACCGGAGGTCCAGCCTTCCTCTCCTTCTCGAACGCGGATCTTAGAATTGAAGAGTCTATTAGCTGCAGCATTGGAGTCCATGTGCTGCTGTTTAGAGCGATGACTTGGTCCTTTAACCGGAGGCCCAGCCTTCCTCTCCTTCTCGAACGCGGAGCCTAGAATTGAAGAACCTATTAGCTGCAGCATTGGAGTCCATGTGCTGCCGTTTAGAGCGATGACTTGGTCCTTTAACCGGAGGCCCAGCCTTCCTCTCCTTCTCGAACGCGGAGCCTAGAATTTGAAGAATCCATTGGAGTCCATGTGCTGCTGTTAAGAGCGATGACTTGGTCCTTTAACCGGAGGTCCAGCCTTCCTCTCCTTCTCGAACGCGGATCTTAGAATTGAAGAGTCTATTAGCTGCAGCATTGGAGTCCATGTGCTGCTGTTTAGAGCGATGACTTGGTCCTTTAACCGGAGGCCCAGCCTTCCTCTCCTTCTCGAACGCGGAGCCTAGAATTGAAGAACCTATTAGCTGCAGCATTGGAGTCCATGTGCTGCCGTTTAGAGCGATGACTTGGTCCTTTAACCGGAGGCCCAGCCTTCCTCTCCTTCTCGAACGCGGAGCCTAGAATTTGAAGAATCCATTGGAGTCCATGTGCTGCTGTTAAGAGCGATGACTTGGTCCTTTAACCGGAGGTCCAGCCTTCCTCTCCTTCTCGAACGCGGATCTTAGAATTGAAGAGTCTATTAGCTGCAGCATTGGAGTCCATGTGCTGCTGTTTAGAGCGATGACTTGGTCCTTTAACCGGAGGCCCAGCCTTCCTCTCCTTCTCGAACGCGGAGCCTAGAATTGAAGAACCTATTAGCTGCAGCATTGGAGTCCATGTGCTGCCGTTTAGAGCGATGACTTGGTCCTTTAACCGGAGGCCCAGCCTTCCTCTCCTTCTCGAACGCGGAGCCTAGAATTTGAAGAATCCATTTTAGTCCATGTGCTGCTGTTTAGAGCGATGACTTGGTCCTTTAACCGGAGGCCCAGCCTTCCTCTCCTTCTCGAACGCGGAGCCTAGAATTGAAGAACCTATTAGCTGCAGCATTGGAGTCCATGTGCTGCCGTTTAGAGCGATGACTTGGTCCTTTAACCGGAGGCCCAGCCTTCCTCTCCTTCTCGAACGCGGAGCCTAGAATTTGAAGAATCCATTGGAGTCCATGTGCTGCTGTTTAGAGCGATGACTTGGTCCTTTAACCGGAGGTCCAGCCTTCCTCTCCTTCTCGACCGCGGAGCCTAGAATTTGAAGAATCCATTAGCTGCAGCATTGGAGTCGTTGTCGTAGTGGCCAAACGAGTACATTCTTGGCGTCCGGACTACATCCAAGAGTTCGGTGGTGTGTCTTCCCCTCCAGTAAGCTTCCTCCTTCCAGAATCATCAGCACCGATGCTTTGCTTACAGCCCAGCTGTGGGGCACAACAACAGACTTAATAATAAATCTAGGAACAGTGTGGCTGGACACTTGAGTCAACATGCGTTTCCAATGGCTTACCGCAATGGTGTGTGCCTGAAATCCGTCTTCACTTTGAATTTTTAAATTTAGTTTCTTTGCATAGGAAAAAGCACCCGTCGTTCGCCCCCACATCCTCGTCGCTTTGCCTGGCATAACAAAGAGGAAAGAGAAAATCCATGATGCCTTGAGGCGCGAGTCCACCAGGACAGGAGCGACGCACAAAGAAGAAGATGAGCCAACCTTCACATTTAAAAATCCCCTTTAAGCCCTTTTCTTGGCAGAATCCAAAATAAAGGGGTTGTGTACAAGGGTTGCTTTGATCAAAAGGATTTCAATCCAAAGATCAGACTGTCAAAATGGAGGAGCTTTTTGGATGCTTGTTCGTTGCCGGATGTGCCAGTCGCCGATTGTCGTTTCTCGGTCTTCGACTCTTTCGCTTTCATCTGCCACCACTTCACGGTTAACTTTCGCGCTTCACATTTCCGCAAAACAAAAACCGCTTCTTGTCATTGTTGGGTGCCCCGATGGGACTTCAGTTGTCCGGTGAACGCGTGGGGGAGTTGTGGAATCCAGTAAAAAAATGTCATGACTTCCCCGTGGAGACGCGCACTTGGTTGGATGCTGTAGAGAGTGGAGGCAGATATGATACGCTTTTAAATTCTCTTTGAAGACAAGGGTTTGAATTACAAACAAATGTTTTCAAGCATTTTTTACGTTGACGATGAAGAGCCAGTGTCGTGCAGGGAGACTGTAATTGCATTACAGCGCAGCGGTTGGAAGCAAATTTCCTAGATTTAATCTCATTACCGACAACAAAAAGAAGGAACTCCCTCAGAAAGGGGACAGTCACACTCGAATGAGCAATTTAATTACGAAATATAAGAAGTGATGCTCGCTTGTCTTCTTCAGGCGGTCGCCTTCTGCGTTTTGTCATGTTTTCATCGAAGTCGATGTCATTAAATGCATTTAGTTTGAAATGTTAATTAAATGCGTTCTGGCCATTTTTCTGAAGAGTGAAGAATAAGTTGAACAAATTCACGGAAGTAACTCGAGGAGTTCCGCCACAATTGACGTCTGAGTGCAGTCCTGACGGGGAATCGACCGTGGCAACTGATGCTGCTGCAGTTCGCCGAAACAACTGGGATCGAGGCCGAAAACGATGTAACATTTGCTGATGTGGATGCTAGAAGCTAGTTGTGGTCCGCGTAGGGTCTTACGAAGAGCTTATTCTATTTTCTTTAAATATTTTCTTTGCATGTGGACATGGAACTGCCCAGTAAGGACTCCTACTGGTCTTCGCATTACCTGACGACTATGATCCCTTTTTGCTCAGCCATAGAGCCCTTGCCATGTGCTTCAACCCTCCCACCCAGCCAACGAGCCGTGGTTCATCTCAGCCCGCACGCAGAGTTAAGGGAGAACAAATCCACGAATTGGGTGGCATGGGGCGTGGGACACAGAGTCTGCAGGGAGAGTGCAGCAAATCATAAATTAATATTTGCAATTCATTAACTACTTGCGAAAGTAAAATATTTTGATGCCCACTCTGTGTGTTCATACAACATAAAGTAAGCGTACATAAAGTGGTGCTCATACGAGTGACGAGCTGCGAACACAAACTTTCCGGGACAGCCATTTTCCAGCAAATATAAACAAGATATGCAAACTTCTTGGTATGCCACTAGATGGCTCAGGAAGGGAGTCAGATGGGGCACAGATCATTGAGAAGCATCGTGGTAACTGTCAAAGTGGAAAGACCGATTTATAAATCTGAGCCATAGATGGAATGAACAGCATACAAGACTCGACATCGCTCACAATGATGTGAGCGGGATATGACCAGACCATTCTGGTTAAACCTCACTGTCTACGCTCAAGCCCATGCATTCGTATTGGGTTGATCATTAACAGTGCCATTGCAATCCCTGCGAACAATTTGCAGAGATATTATTGCCTGCTGCTGAGCCTTGAGACGTTGATAAGCACTTCAGCGTTTAAGATGCCTGCTTCCTAACTTCTGCTACATGGACAGGGCCTAAGATAAGGCCCCCAAGTTACACTGCGATCAGATGAGACCGGAAATTAATCCCTTTCTTGGAATCGTGCATCAGCTTACTGCTCAACCATAATGAACGTACGTGGACTTAAGTCAACTGATGCAATATTTGACCTAGGCAGGTAAGTAGGAGGGGCTGCTAGTCGATTCACCAGTAAACTTATGCAATGTTGGTCGATTGTGATACCCGCAGTCAGACTACTACCTCTGCTTGACCACTCCCGTTATATGATCCCCGCCCTTAATTTGATACCAACGGAAAATGGTGAATGGGAGACCAGATTTGAGAATCAGATATAAGCCTATTTACTTTGCTTACTGGGATCCGAACCGGCGACCCCAATAGCCAAAGGCAGGCACTTAATCAACTCCGCCATTTAGCCGTTTGTATATTGTTTGGACACAAGTCTTGCTATCGTAGAGACAGTATCAAATTGTCTGCAAAAACAATGGATTTCTTTTGACAACCAATAATATTTTGAGCTATAGACTCTCAGGGACGAATCTCCTTGCAAGTCAAACCATGTGTCACATACCAAATGTGAACGAAAAAACAAACCTTGAAAGATATCGGCGCCGTCGGCGGAGTAGGTTGGTGCGTTGCTTACGCTTTGAGAACGCCAGGTTCTGTGTTCAAATCTGGATGATGGTATTCTTTATTTTTCTTATACCACTGTGTTGGCTGGTGGCTGCTGGATGATGACTGGTGGCTCGGGGCTGGTAGTTGGTGGCTCGTGGCTGGTAGCTCGTGGCTCGTGGCTGGTGGCTGGTGGCTGGTAGCTGATGAGTGGTGGCTCATGGCTGGTGGCTGGTGCATGGCGGCTGATGACTGGAGGGTCGTGGCTGGTGGCTGATGACTGGTGACTCGTGGTTAGTGGCTGGTGGCTGGTAGCTTGTGGCTGATGGCTCGTATTGGTGCCTGGTGGCTGATGACTGTTGCCTCGTGGCTGGTGGCTGTTGGCTGATGACTGGTGGGTCGTGGCTAGTGGCTGGTGCCTGGCGGCTGATGACTGTTGCCTCGTGGCTTTTGGCTGTTGGCTGATGACTGGTGGGTCGTGGCTCGTGGCTCTTGGCTGGTAGCTGATGAGTGGTGGCTCATGGCTGGTGGCTGGTAGCTGATGAGAGGTGGCTAGTGGCTGGTGCCTGGTGGCTGATGACTGTTGCCTCGTGGCTTTTGGCTGTTGGCTGATGACTGGTGGGTCGTGGCTGGTGGCTGATGACTGTTGCCCCGTGGCTGGTGGCTGGTGATTTGTAGCTCGTGGCTGGTGGCTGGACGCTGGTGGCTCGTGGCTAGTGGCTGGTAGCTGGTGCCTGATGACTGGTGTCTCGTGGTTGGTGGCTGGTGGTTGGTGGCTGATGACTGGTGGTTCGTGGCTAGTGGCTGGTGCATGGCGGCTGATGACTGGAGAGTCGTGGCTGGTGGCTGATGACTGGTGACTCGTGGTTAGTGGCTGGTGGCTGGTAGCTTGTGGCTGATGGCTCGTATTGGTGCCTGGTGGCTGATGACTGTTGCCTCGTGGCTGGTGGCTGTTGGCTGATGACTGGTGGGTCGTGGCTAGTGGCTGGTGCCTGGCGGCTGAAGACTAGAGGCTCGTGGCTGGTGGCTGGTGGTCGGTGGCTGATGACTGGTGGCTCGTGGCTGGTGGCTCGTGGCTTGTAGCTGATGGCTGGTGTCTTCTTTCGGATAGCGGTAGACAAGAGATCAGAATGACTTGCGAGAGGACTTCCGGAGGAGACCGGAAAGCGGCGACCTTGATGAAGAGCGATTGCCGAGCTTCTTTTTTAAGTATCATTTGGCATTGGTTGGGATAGTTTTCGATATAGATTTGTTATTTATTTTATAATAGAAAGGATTATTGTAAAACGGCATCTACACGCAGCCATATTCTATATAATCAAAAATAAAGAACTAAATTACGTTTAGATCTGAATCGCAAACGCTGTTCTGCCAGGTTGGCTTTACTTTTTGTGCAAACATGTGCTTCATAGATAGTTCTCAAACCCTAATGGCTGAGATATCAAATTGCTACCTTTCCTTTCTTTTCAAAGAAAGTGAAGAAAAAAATGCAAACATTGTTACCAAAAGGAAACAAAAGAACCAGGAAGCTTACGGAAGGTGCTCCAATTCTAGTGGGTTGGTTTTTAGTTAATGAAAAGGGGGAGAAATCCCATTGTGTCGTTGAGCAGATCTGAAATGAGAATTTTCCTGAGTCGAGGGTGGCTGGTGCTATCGGGTCCATTCAATCGAATCATCCTTGTGTCCCCCAAATATTTTTTTTCTGCAGGGAGTTTTTGATTTTCTTCTCTTTGTCGGGCGGGGAGCTCATCCCAAAAGGACAAATGGGCAGGAGCACATCCCAAGAAGAGAGTGAACTGAAGCGTAGCACAAAGGTATCTTATTCCTGAAAGAACATGGTGTTCAGTGAAGGTAGGATCGATAATGTGGTATAAGACCTCCATTACCCCAGCATCATGTGATGGTGTTAGGCGTATGGTGGCTAGTGGCTGGATCGGGGTGGATCGGGGCTAGTGGCTGATGACTAGTGGCTGGTGGCTGATGACTATTGGCTTGTAGCGTGGGTGATGGCTAGTGGCTTGTGGCTGGTGGCTGCTGACTGGTGGCTCGTGGCTGGTGGCTGGTGACAAGTAGCTGGTGACTCGTGGCTGGTGGCTGGAGGCTGATGGCTGATGGCTCGTGGCTATTGGCTGATGACTGGTGGCTGGTGGCTGATGACTATTGGCTTGTAGCTCGTGGGTGATGGCTAGTGGCTCGTGGCTAGTTGTTGGTGGCTCGTGGCTGGTGGTTGTAGGCTGATGGCTGGTAGCTCTTGGCTCGTGGGTGATGGCTGGTGGCTTGTGGCTGTTGGCTGGTGGCTCGTGGCTGCTGGCTAGTTTCTCGTGGCGGGTGGCTCGGGGCTGGTAGCTGGTGGCTGGTACTGGCAGATGAATGGGGCATATCTGCCTGATTTCACTATTAATAAACGTTTAGGCTTGGACGCTGAGCTTAAATATACAGCTCTGGCCTTGACATACGGTTGCTTTCTGCGAGTGCACTGGCGTTAAAAATGGAAAGATATTGTGTCAGAAATTTTACAATTGGTCTTTTACTCATTACAACTGCAGCAGTTGAAACCCACTCGAATGAATTTGCGGCAGCTCACACACGTTCTTAAGAAGAATGAACTGCCAACAGCTCCTACCAATGAGCTTATTACTTTAACCCTAACTACCAAACTGGTGTTTCATCCCAACTTCAGAACTTAGGAAGTACATGAGACCGCGCCGCATTGTAACAGGAAACTGTTCGTTAGAAGCATCAAATTAGCATGCTCATATCGCTACCACCTGCAGCCAAAAAGGACGACCGAAATCGTCCCTAAGTGAATCCGAAACCCTTGTTCCTCGGCTACACTTGCCACATTGACATCAAAGCACATTCCATTAACAAGGTTCACGTTCACGTCTCCACTGGCATTATTTTGGGAAAACTTTCCGGATCCCCACAGCAGTACGGTTTAACCCTTAAAATCGATTCCAAAGTGAACCGAGATAAAATCACGAACAACTGTGCTAATTCAACACCCATTCAATCTGCCGGCCATCCAGGTTGGGGGTGTCTTTAATTGAATTGGACATCGTGCCGTTTTGGTGAAATAGCTTCGCTCGTCAACATTGAGTAGCAAGGGATAACTATGCAAAGGACGAATTTCCTGTTCGTTTGATAAATGCAAACACATCTCCGGCGGGACAACCACCCCACCCTGCACGACTTGCGGATAGTTTGACTCTGCTAATCATGGTCGGGCAATGGTGTGTAGAGGGTAAAATCTGAAGAAGGAACTTTGTAAGTTTGTCATTCGGGATATGTGCTGGAAGACAGTTGTTTACGCTACCAACTGTGAAGGTGAACTAGGTCATTGGCGGCATCTGGTTGGAATCCAAACAGGCGACAACAGAGGTTGTCTGGCTGACTGGAGGTTGGTGGTCGCTAATGTGTCATGGAATAGGTACAACGTTTGAAGATGGGAGGAAGAAAAGAACGCCGTTAAAATGATCCGTTTTGTTTAGTTGCTTTTTGACAACTCGACTTCTAGAGACTTTTTAAAATGTCTTTAACGATGAAGGCTTTGTTCAAAGAACATTGACAGACTTCGAGCCACGTTTGGTATATTGCCAAGTCCTCTGTTTACCAGTGGGAATGCAGTCCCCATTGGCACCCTTTAGCCTGGATCCGTGGATGCCTTCTGACACGTTCCTGGCTGTTGGGTGCCCAGCTAAGTTCCGTGTCAGCGAGAAGACTATTTGTGGGAAGGAATTTTTTATTTGTTGTGTGTTGTAGCGTTTATGGCAAAGCTCGAAACTTGCCCGGCAAACAGAGTCCTTCGGTCAACCATATGCCGCCATGCCCCGTGACAGTACACGTCAGTTGAGACCAAAAACCGCTGTCCGATGAGATCAAGGGCAAATGGAGGTAGAAGTTGGATATCTCTAAATGAGGAGACTAACCTGTGTGACCCACTTTAGCCTGGTGTCGATATCTGCTCGCTCGTGGGAAGTTCTGAGAAATTGCGAGAAATCCTCTTCGCAGAATCGTCCAATCAATCACACCAATCAGTCCAACCTCCACCCAAGCACAGTTACAGCCCACAAGCTACACTTCCATGTCAGTTTTTCTCAGAATTGCTTTTACAAGTTGTAACATCGTCTGGCGTGGACGCGTCGTGGGTTTGATAAATAATATCGAATTAATTCCAATCGCGCAAGAGAGCACACCCCAGCCTCCCACTTTTGTGCTCTCCCGGCTCGATTCAATAATATTTCACACGACAAATCCCAGAATGCCCTCCCTTCATTCTTCCCCCACAAGTCCCCCTCGGCACATTGCACGGCCCAGCCGGGTCAGCTTTCGCATCGCTCTCCCTTCGCCGACCCACTGAATATCGAGCAGATTAACTTGCGAAAATAGAACCACTTATCTGGAAGTTTCCTTTTTCATTTATTTTTTGCGCCCACAGCGTAATCGAGGTATTATTTATTTATTTTTCAATTTTCACCTCGGGCAACGGGTCGGCTTCGTGTAAACTGTCATGTAATGTACATCTGAAGGGGATCAATCAAGATTTCCCCCGTAATCCGTAATCCAAGTGATTTTTCCAATTGATTCAACTGAATTTCCGTCCGCCTCCAAAGCTTCTGCGTCGTTGTTACATATCTCCAATCACTTTTTTTTTCTGCCTTTTGACCATGGCCCGTCGACGGGTGTTTGCTGTGCTCACACCTTTTGGCTCTTGGGTCACCTTCGACGGAGCATTGTTAATCAAAAATCGATACCAACTGCCGCCGATAGCCACTGCCGCATCAGCTGTGGGACTGTGTGTGCGTCAGGCTGGGGTATGGTGGCGGAGAATAACAAAAAGGGACGACCATCACAAGTATCTCGTGCCATTCCGCTGATTTGCATCATTTTGCGTTGTTTTTGCTAAATGGTCTCGTTGGGAGAGAAACTTTCAGAGATTTTCCATGAAATTAAAGCAACGTCCTTTTTCTTGGGATCAGGTCCGTGGCAAATGAGCGTACATTTAAGATGCCACCGGGGGGAGCGGGCGTGGGCGGAAAATGAAAACACCACGTCGGTTATTTGTTCTTGCGCTTTGGTATCTTGTCGGTGATTCATTTGAATTTGAGAGCGCCCTTCAAGGGCTGGACGTTTGAAAAGGGTTTTCCCGATGTTATCCAAGCTTTTGTGTAAAAATGCGAAGCGAGGAGTTGTTGCCCCTCCCTCTCTCCGGTTTGTGTAAATTTTTCATTAACTGAATGTCCATTAGGGCGGCGCCGTTTTATTGGAAACGCGCTTGAAAGTTGCTTGACAACCGTGACGTGTTCTAAAGCAAAACGTCATTTATTAATTAATGGAGTCTACCTCCAGCATGATCTCTATCGTGTTATGCTGTCGGAGCCAGATTGTGTGTGCTGAACACAGGAGGTCGTGCTCAATCACATGGAACCACCAAATCGGCTATTGTCGCTTTCCAGTGATCTGGCATTTCCACTGAGCCATGTAACATCGTCGCGCGTTGGTGCGTCGGGCGTACCCCAGCACAACCCAGTCGCAAGACAAGTTGTCAAAAATTAATGTGCCTTGATACGTTCAGCTGCTCCTTGAACATCAGCAGATTTTGCCCTGGTGTGCAACTTTTGAACAGTAGTGTGGTGATTTGAAGGAGGAGAGAAAGCCCAGGTCTCATCAGATTTCCGAAGGGAACTGGCCGCTGAAGGCTTCTGAGACAACTTCAAGTCTGTTGTCTGAATGGACTCTTTGATGCTCCCTGAGCCTGTCTGAAGCCAGTTTGGAAAGAGGTGCGCCAGTTACGTCTTACTGTGTTGTTTCCCACGTCTTTCTCGAGGCGACCTTTTTACCAGCCTGTTCCCCATGTACAGGACCTTGAGGTACTCACTTGGTGTTATAATCACACTATGAGTGGCGCTACAGCTCGTAGAAGGCCAGGGTCTAGCTTCTCAGCAATCACTTGTGTTGTTCGTGCTATTCGTCTCTCACGAGTGGAAGGTCCCTGCGTTTGAGAAGCCTTTTTCTAGGCAGTTATTCTCTGTGAGCATTGTCAGTGACTGGAACGAGCTGGAGCCGTGAAAATTGCGAAGCTTCAGCTGCGTCGATTCACAACCACATCGCCACGGCCGCCACTTGCCTTGGTGTTCGATCCGTACTGTAACGTGGATGCATGGAAGGTCCTTCCCAACCGAGCTCCCGGAGCTTCTTGCGAGTCGCTGTCGATTTGTGTTGCCTGGCGCTCTCCTGATGGAACAGAATTCCTCTCGTTTTCTCCGCTTCCGAGCTACTGCCTTCTTCAGACGGTCAAGTTGTTGACATTACAGGCACGTACAAGCCAGCAGCAGATGATCCTCTGTCAATCCCACCAAACACCCAGCAAAACATTCCGGCCTGTCAATCCTGGTTTGGCCACCGTTTGTGTCGACACACCGCGAATCGCCCATGATCGCCCTCACTTGACGTAAGTGAGAAACTTTCCGTCCCCAGTCACTGCCATTCAGCAGTGATCCATGAAGATCCTTGGCGTGAATTATTAAAAAACGATTTTTTAAATTTAAAAAAAAGAATTATTTATTGACAATCATGACTATTCGGCAACACGGTTGGATCAACTCGAACTCACAAAGATATTCGGAGTGCTCTCATTCTTCTTTCAGGACACTTCAATCTTCAATTTCAGGACCTGTCTCTGCTTCGTTGGTGGTTGCCAACTATAGACTGCTCAACGTCGCCTACAAGATCCTGTCCAGCGTACTGTGTGAACGTCTAAAGCCGTTTTGCACCGGCTTCCGGCCCGGCAAATCGACTATAGACCAAATAATCACACTAAGGGAAATCCCGGCGAAGACCAGCGAGTTTCAAATCGATGCGCACTATCTTTTCATCGATTTTAAAGCCGCAAACGACAGCCTTCATTGCAAGGAGCTATTCGATGCGATGGCCGATTTCGCGATCCCGGGAAAACTGATCCAATTGTAACGCACCACCGCCGTGCAGTTCGGCTAAAGGATTCACGAGCCGTTTGAAACCTGCACCGGATTTCGGCAAGGAGATGCGCTGTCGTGTGACTTTTTCAATCTGGTACTGGAGATGATAGTGCGGCGGCCAGCTGGAAACACGGAAGGCACTATCTTCTACAGATCGGACCAACTGTTGGGGTACCCAAATGACCTCGACATCGTAGCGCCTTTCCAAACGTGCAGTAGTAGAGGCTTTTGAGGCGACTGAAGAATAGGCGAAACGAACTGGTCTCAAGGTCAATGAGGACAAGACCGAATATATGCTGTCGACCAAAAAACGTTCCGTGGCACACCACCTTGGACAAAACATGACGATCGACAGCTAAAATTTCGAGGTAGTAAAGGAGTTTGTCTACCTCGGGGCAAACGTGAACTCCACAAACGACATCACTGTGGAGATCCAACGTAGAATCGCCCTTGGCAACCGGTGTTACTTCGGTTTGTCGGAACAACTGGGCTCAAAACTTTTCACTCGAAGGACCAAAATCTTGCTCCCATTTTGCCAGTCCTGCGCTATGGCGCCGAAATTTGGACGCTAACCGCAAAACTGCAGAGCTGACTCTTGGTACCTTCGAAAGAAAAATTCAGCGTCGGATATATAGTCTGCTCTGCGAGGAAAGTGAATGGAGGAGAAGAGACAACCGCCAACTCTACGAGCTGTACCAGGATGTGGTTCTAGATCGGAAGGAAGAAATCTGTCGACGCATTGGCTGGTCCAACGCTCCAGCTCCATGAGTGTCATCGAATACGAGCCTCCTGGTTCGAGAAGGAGAGGATGACCGAATCCTGGTATAAAGACCAAGTAACCGCGGATGGAAGACAGCTTGGTGTTGATGACTGTAAGCAACGTGCCCAGGACCGTCAACGATGGAAGGCAGCAATTGCTCAGGCTCAGACCCTCTGAGGGTCGTCAGCCTGATAAGTATGTAAGAAAATAAGTAAGTAAGTAAGTAAGTAAGTAAGTAAGAAAGTAAGTAAGTAAGTATGGAATTAAGTAAGTAAGTAAGTAAGTAAGTAAGTAAGTAAGTAAGTAAGTAAGTGAGTAAGTAAGTAAGTAAGTAAGTAAGTAAGTAAGTAAGTAAGTAAGTATGGAAGTAAGTAAGTAAGTAAGTACGTAAGTAAGTAAGTACGTAAGTAAGTATAGAAGTAAGTAAGTAAGTAAGTAAGTAAGTAAGTAAGTAAGTAAGTAAGTAAGTAAGTAAGTAAGTAAGTAACTAAGTAAGTAAGTAAGTAAGTAAGTAAGTAAGTAAGTAAGTAAGTAAGTAAGTAAGTAAGTAAGTAAGTAAGTAAGTAAGTAAGTAAGTAAGTAAGTAAGTAAGTAAGTAAGTAAGTATGGAAGTAAGTAAGTAGGTAAGTAAGTATAGAAGTAAGTAAGTAAGTAAGTAAGTATGGAAGTAAGTAAGTAGGTAAGTAAGTAAGTAAGTAAGTAAGCATGTAAGTAAGAAAGGATGTAAGTAAGTAAGTATGGATGTTAGTAAGTAAATATGGAAGTAAGTAAGTAAGTTAGTAAGTAAGTAAGTAAGTATGAAAGTAAGTAAGAAAGTAAGTAAGTAAGCATGAGGATAGTTTATCTGTTGATGTTTAGTTGGTGGCCGCCAACGTCTGCCCATTTTATTATTCGTCGAGGATTGTTTGACATGGTTTCTGGTTTCAAAGTGGATGTAACATAACTCGGATGGAACCCATTCAGGGAATTCCTATGAATTCGTCTCGAAATGATAACCAGGAAAAGCTGAAGGAAAGGCCAACACATACGTTGAAGGCAGTAGCAGCCGAACGGTAAACACAAATCTTAACTTTGACTTCTTCTTATCACCATATAAAAAAGACATGAAGCACATTGAAAGAAAGGGGATTGGTTCGACCACATCTCGTTGTTCGAAGTCTCTCAATTCGGATGTGCACAAGAGCGTGACTAAAGTCCTCTTTCTTGGCTGGTGTTGCATTCCGACATTGAA
The DNA here is from genome assembly GCA_905231855.2 of Eristalis tenax. Classification (NCBI taxonomy): domain Eukaryota; kingdom Metazoa; phylum Arthropoda; class Insecta; order Diptera; family Syrphidae; genus Eristalis; species Eristalis tenax. The sequence continues at coordinate 33,033,932 of HG993126.1, forward strand.
CAGTCGAGCTCTGAATCTTGCTGCTGCGAGAAAATGGCCAGAGTCAACGCTTGCTCCGTTGTATTTCCGCACATCTAGGATATTTGACGTATTCCTTGCATTAATGAGAACATCGTCAATTTGGTTGGTGCTTCGATTTTCTGGAGATCGCCAAATTGCTGTGTGGACTTAATGGTGCTACTTATAATACGCGTTGTCGCCAAGTCAGTACGTCGGAAGCCCTTATCTGTTGACATGTCATTGAGGCTGTGCTTTCCGATCACTCCGCGAAGGATATTTTCCGTAGAAATACAAGGCAGTTTGCTCTCTCATAACGTTTGTTATCTTTACGGGTTGTTAGCCGCCAGAGATTAGATTGGGACATTTGGTGGAAATGTGTCTTCTTGTCTGTCAGTATGTCAACTTGACCTGGGCATTAACAGGTACCTTTGCTAGTATCCCGCTTGGTTGGGAACAAGCACGGAACCTACCCCAAATTTCGGAACCGCATAAAACCATTATTTGAACCTTTCAATTAGTCAAGAAGAGAGCGGACATTTTCCATAAAAAGGCTACACTCAGAACCGACACAGCAAATCACATGGCTGCTGAATCCGGCCATTGACAAATTCTCAGCGGACGATAACGTACACCCTCTGAGAGACTATCGACATCCCAACATTGGCATGTCTTCAGTTTCAGCGAATACGAAACGGAATTCATGAGTGCGAGTAGCACGGATGCTTAAGCCGATTGACTATTTTTGTTCCAACCAATTGAATCCAAATTTACGATCAAACACGTAGCCGTGGATGAACTCATTCCCGCCGTGAACAGTGTTCTACTCCATCCATCACAACCTGCCAGCGTTCAGCCATGACATTTGAGTGGATCCCATCTGTCAAATTGCAGGATGTACCATTTTCTGCGCCTACCCACTTATGACAGATATCCACATAAATTGGAACCTGTCACTCACAGATGTGGATTTCTTATTTAGAGCGTGGGCACGGGCATCCCTTCAACGCTCGAGTGTCATCAATCAAGGGGCATTTGATAGGACTTCGCATACGCCTACTTACGGTGTTGAACACTGCGTACGTCGCCTAAGGTGTCATTGTTTTAATTGAATCGGAGTCAAATTCACCGCGCCTTGGACATATCGCGAATGTCTATTTTAGGTTTGCAATTTCGAATGACCACCCGAATTTGTTGCTCCTTCAATCCGTTTACGACGTGGACGTGGGCGGACAGATGGGTCTGAATGAAAGCCATTGTCTGCTGTGAACTGACGGAAAACTTGACAACTCTGATAAACTTGTCAAGAAACGCGCAGATAGCTGCTATTCATCATCGTGTACACGGATGATTGAACATATTGATTTCGTGACGGGCGACTTTAAGGCGTTCACCCTCGGATGGACTGACATTTGATGGATCTCATAGGGGTACCTCGACTGAATAATAAACAAATCACATGGAGGCGGATTAAAGGCAACGACGGGAGAAGAAATATTGCATCAAGGGTAGGGTGAGAGCACAACAGGGGAAAATTGAGTTTTTGTTTTAACCCACAGCGTCGGAGTAGCCTATGACAAATCATGGAAATGCACTGTTGTCCTCGACAACTTAGGTGGACAGCATGTGGTGTGGACACAGAATCTGGGTATATTTCATCCACTTACCTGGCATTTGTGCAGATCCTATTTGCCTCGAAGTGGAAGACGCTCTCAGAGCGAGCCGACACATAAACAAAAACTAGCATGAAGGTCACATATTTTTGAGGCATTTTTATTTAACTTGTTTCTTTGCATTGTGTTTCTGATGTGTAACATCTATTGGCGTTCCGTGGTAATAAAAGCGACTCGTATGCCGTGACGGCGAGTGGCATGACGCTGTCACGCCATCATGCGTGAAGTACCGAATAATAAAAAGGCTTATCTATCAAGACGTGTTCGGATTCTTTTTTCGCTAATTTCCCAACGACTGGACGAGTTTTGACGAAACCTGTTGCATAGCTTGGTTATGGTTTAGATTACGACGTAAGCACATGTGTGACACATGTGTGTTCTCGGCAACTTACAGCTTTACCCCTTGGGCCATTACATTGGACCGCCTTGATAAAAGGAGTGTCGACGATCATTCAATGTCCCGTGGCCCAGTACGTGCGCTTAGATGAAGAATATCCTCTCAAGGAGACCGATCGATCTAGTTCATACCCTCACGCCATAGACCAGGACTGCGGCGATGAATGTCTTGCAATGGGTTATTTAGTTGAATTATTATGCTTCAAAACTTAATTTGGAAAGAAATGAAATTGAAATTCTACTATCACAACCCTGGCTCCAGGTCTAGGTCCACAGTTCCAATTATTTTACAATCGTCATACTCGCCCAAAGCCATAATGACCACATTTCACACCAATTTCCGACTATTGGACATCGAGCCCACTGCAAGTACTTCGGGTGCTGTTGCGCCTGTCCCGTCCAGCCATCCGAGAATCTCGACGAGTGAAAAACCACTCTAATTTATAGTATTATCAGTTTCCGATCTCGAAGGACATGCGAACCATAAAAGCAAACAACAGACACAAGCCAACATAATTCGGCACAGAACCCTGAGGACACACGGGTGAAGGTCTTCGTTTCCTTCAAAATTTGATTACATCTTGTAGTAACCCTTTTTTCTATTAAATTCAATTGAGTCCCCTTCCAACTGAGCCCGCAGCTATCAAAACTCAATCGTCTCGTAAATCAAAAAGCACAGCTTCTAGCCTGGAGTGGCACAGTAATTACATATTTTCGTATGCATTCCTGTTTTCGATTATCGAGAAGAAAAATGTTTCAATACAACCCTTGACGTTCAGCCTTTTTTTTTTCGCAAACGCCGCACAAGTTGTTTCGCGCAATAAACCTATCCCGTGCTTATGGTCGAGCAAAAACACCGGAATTCGGGGTGAATGCTGTGAGATAAGCCAGTATCGAGCTTAGGAATTTAAACGCAACCACACGCTTGTGCTGCGGGCTGCTGATGATGGAGGGTGGCATGAGTTTGTGGGTAGCTGGGCGCAGGGTTAGTTGCATGCCTGCTTCCAGCGGTCGAAAGTTTGTGCACAGCAAAATAACTTAGACGAGCTTTTTTCTTCAACATGCTTTTTTTGACAGATCACGCGTTACTGGCCTGATGACGTCGTGTCATCCTTAATCAGTATTGTTTGACAAATTGTCATAGAAACACTCACACCTCACCAAACGTGTCGAAACTACACTTCGAGCAACATGTGGACCGCCACATCGACCTCTCGAGTCCGAAATTGTCGTTGCCTTCAGCAAATCTAAGCCCCACTGTACGTTATTGGACGAAACCCCGCGCCGACCACAACCAGGATTTGGAAGCCAACATTTCTCGCTTAAGCCAGTGGCGGTAGAATGGAAGTAGTTTAAATTAGGCGGCAGACATACACATCCTGCCGTCACTTGGAACACAAATTTCAGCCGGGGAAGGTCAAGCCAGATGGGCACCAAATATCCGTGCACTTAGCATCGAGCCGATACGATATCACTTGTCAGCACCAATTAACCCCGATGTTACATGTTGCTTTCCTTGCACATAATGGAGCTCGCCACCTGACATGAACGAAGGCATTATCCGCCGGAATGGGTCTCCTATGACACTCGCACGTGATACGGATTCCGGCGTCAATCGATTATGTGCCATCAATTTGTGTGGACGGCTGATAAGTAGCCCCCGTGGACATCGATCAAGTAATGTATGCCTCCGGCACTGGTAATGAGAGACCCAGGCTTTGCGACTGACACTATTTGTGGTGATAAAGTGCGAGTGGGAATAACTTCGACAAGGCGCCCCGAGTGAGGGCTGGTGTATTGTTGGAAGACGAATGTTTTGTCAGAACTTGCAGGTCGTTGTGGGCATTAAATAATAACGATTGTACCCCAAGGACTAGGCAAACGTGCGGCTTGCCTTACATGACTGGAAAGCATACCCTGGTGGTCATAGCTCTGTCTAAGGAACTCAATGTTAGCTAAGAGGAGAACAAATCTCCGTCATGCCAAAGCAATGGTCCTGGGCACAGTGTCGGCTTCCCCCTCTCTCTAGTCACTGTCAAGGTCAGTCGTAGAGAACGTTTCTTTCCGATGTTGTACCCAATGTGGGACGAGCGCTTCCAAGGTTCGGGAAAGAGCTCAGATTATATGAGTACACTTAGAGTGAGTTAGGGAGTTAGTTGAGTAAGGCGAGTCATGTGACAAGGAAATGATAGCGAAGAGGATGGCAGATTAAAAATTAAACAGAATTATATTGTAGAAGGTAGGAGAAAGGAGGGAAGGAGGAACGTATATTTGAGGGATGGGAACAAATGAGGAAGGGTATGCTCTCCTGGTAGAGGTGAGTCTTCCGGAAGGCGCATCCCACATCACGTATGAGCTAACCGAGTGTAGGCGGATAGCAGGGTTAACAATTAGAACCCGCTGTGCCTTTACGTAAAATCGCGTGATTTCAATGAATTCTTACTGAAACCTCAATAGGGCGTTGACACCGAGTTGAAGTGATTTCAAATGTCATTCATAGGCTCCCATGTCATTCATCATCTGTCTGTTGACAGGAAATAATAGCGTGAGAACACCAGAAAATAGAGAGAGACGGTTCGGCTTGACAACCTCTCACGGGCGGATAAATTCAAGGGGGTTTCAACTAGCTTTCGCAATAGGGCGAATTTTCGAAGAAGAGAACGAGTTTGGCGGAACCTGGTAAAATTTTTTTGAAATTTGATGAAACCTCGTGGTTTCGTTTGGTAGGAACATAGCATAATATAGCGTACTTAATTCCTGCGGTTTGCTAAGAGATGGCGTAACTTGTATTATTCCATTGGAACATGCGTTGGAAAGCTACTGCCATTGTACGTCATTACAGTCATTCATTTGAAGCGTAAACAACAATCATTTTTTTTCACTCAAAAATGACGCACATTGTGCCTGAAAAAGTGTTTTTGCGGGAAGTTCTTCTTCATTACTTAAATATGAAGAAAACTGCTGCCGAAAGTCGTCGTATTTTCGTGGAAGTTTATGGTGAACATGCGCTAGCTGAGCGAACGTGCCAAAAGTGGTTAAAAGTGGTGATTTTGGCTTGGAAGACCATGAACGTGCTGGGCAGCCAAAAAAGTTTGAAGATGAAGAACTGGAAGCATTACTCTATGAACACACGTAGAGCTAGCAGAATCTTTGGGTGTCTCTCAAGCAGCCATTTCAAAAAGCTTAAAAGCAGTTGGATGTATTCAAAAGCAAGGAAATTGGGTTCCACATGAACTCAAGCCGAGAGACGTCGAAAGGCGGTTTTGCATGTCCGAAATGCTGCTGGAACGCCACAAAAGGAAGTCATTCTTGCATCGGATTGTTACTGGTGATGAAAAATGGATCCATTACGACGCAAAACCCAGCCAACCAGCCACATCAACTGCAAAGCCGAATATCCATTGCGCTAAGGTAATGCTCTGTATTTGGTGGGATCAGAAGGGTGTGCTGTATTATGAGCTGCTAAAACCGGGTGAAACCATCAATTGACAACGCTACCGAACACAATTAATCCGTTTGAAGAGAGCAGTAGCCGAAAAACGCCCGCAATTTGCGACCAGACTCGAGGCAATAATTTTCCATCTCGTCAGCGCTCCGACCCACGTTGCTATTCCGGTTAAGAACTATTTGGAGAACAGAGGATGGGAAGTTTTACCCCACCCGCCTCATAGCCCAGACCTTGCCCCTTCTGACTACCATTTGTGCCGGTCGATGCAGAACGCCCTCGCCTGAAATACGGTTCATATCAGAGCAGAATATCAAAAATTGGATTGATTCATTCTTGGCAGCCAAGCCGGCGCAGTTCTTTTGGGATGGGATCCACAAATGGCCAGAAAAATGGGAAAAAAATGGCTAAATGGCCAGAAAGATGGCTCCCGTGTTGATTACCATACAAACGTCCATTTTTTAATGAGTTCGCCTTTTTCGTCGTCGGTTTTGGGCGCCCATGATTCAAGCTAAGGGAGCACTTATGTTTGCTTTTTTAAGATATTTTTGTGAAATTAAAGATGCAGCAAGGAAGAGAATAATTTGATCTCGAGGGAGAACCGCGTGGTGCACCTTTTCGAACGCACCATTGACCGGGCAACCCTCGGCGAGGGAAAGCCGATGATCAATTTATCGCTTACATTGTGGTGGCTCAGTGCAAGTGCTGCCTGCGACTTTTAAAAGTCTCGTAGTGCGATTTTTCGAAGCGGTCACGGAAGGCTACTGCACCTGTTAAGGCACTCGTCTTTCAGCCGCCATTAAAGTGGGAGATTTCCCCTCTAGGCCGTGGCGGTATTTTGACGGGTTCAATTCCCGGCCAGGACGACCAAAAATAATTTTCACAGCTCCACCTCGAGTCACTTACAATGCCCAAAGAGTAATAACTGTCTAGAAAAAAGCTTCTCAAACTTTGGCCGTTCGGAGTTACCCGTTAGGAGTTGGCAGTTCGGAGTCGTCCCCTTCCACTCGTGAGAGAACTATGGCACGCACGACACAAGTGATTGCTGACAAGCTAGGCCCTGGCCCTCTGCGGGCTGTAGCGCCACCCATATTCTATTATTTACCCTTCTGCGAGTACGTTTTGTTTCTTGCCATTATTTCTGGTCCGTAAGGTGTTCCGGACCAGAAAAGGTGATGGGTGGTCTCCTCGAGTCAGAATTCCGAGCCTCGGAGTCGATGAGGCTGCAATATGTCGAGGAGAGGGAGGAATATACAAGCCTCAAGAGTCTAGTTCCTTCCACCAGACCAGAGAGCTCGTGGCTAAAGAGCCCATGTTGGCATGTTTGTACGTGTAGAAAGACACAGAAGCCTTATCTATACCCTTCTACGTATTTTCCTTTCGAATGCGTTTGGAACCGAGCACAATGCCTAAGCATTCGGCTGTCTTTTGTCTGAGTTTGAGTTCACTTATGTTTGGGCTGGTGGACTCAGGAATGATTTTGCATCAATTCTGTATCAAGTCCGTACTATTCAGGTTGACGAGCCTGTATCCAGCTGCTTGCCAGCAGTTATTCCAAGGCAGAGACCCTAGCTTTGTGTGAATGGGAATTTCCCTGTTACATGGATGGCCACATCGTGGCTACATCGTGAACGTGTCGCTTAATGGTTTCGTCAACCTTTAGGACCAATAGGAAAGACGAGAGGACTCTTCCTTGCGACGCTGCTTACCTTCCTGGTTCAGCGTAGATCAACTAGGGATGATAGAGCTTTGTTCCGACTCCTCCCTTATGAGGCTGGTCTGAATTGCATCCTATATAGGATGCGTGTAGCATCCTGCTGGCCAGGGCACACTCCTTCCGGTGAAAGGATTTTTCCACGGTGGCCACTATATTCTGTAGTGCGGTCTCCACCGACTTGATCTTCATATCCACAGGTTTCGATTTGAAGCTACTTCCTATCTGATCCCAAACGTAGGCGTCTGTCAAGGAGAAAGCAGGAGATGCTGATGGGTCTGTAATCCTTAGCAGTGGAGTGGCTAGCTCCCTTGTGTATGAAAATAATCCTGACCATTCCGCATCTTTTTGGAACATTACCTAGATGTTGCGAATGATTGGACCCCCGGGCGAATGTTATCCAGTCGCGGAGTCTTGTGTGGGATGAAGAATCTAATCGCTCACGCTATGGAGCTGTGGCTGATCAATGCACTAACCCTGAGATGAGATAGCAGGTTTCCCAGCTCATCAAGTCTACATCGGGGATACTACGAGGTAGCCTCGATGTGTCCACATCGGGGGTATCACAAGGTAGCCTCTATGAGTCCACATCGGGGATACCACAAGGTAGCCTGATTGGTCCACTTGCATTCGAACCTACAGCCCAACGATGGTAGCACGGGCTTTCATCTCTCAAAATCTCCTTTCCCACCGACTCTTAGTCTCGTCGAGACGAGAAACAATTTGTCTCCGCACCCGAAAACCGTCCCCCAACCACCGATTGGCTCCACTTCCACTCAGAAGGACTGCCCATCTTAGGTCCTTCCTCCAGTCCTGCCTTCGTCTCAACCCTCTCCCCAGCGACTATAAGTTCGGCATTAGCTTTTGAGTTTGGATTGTTTAATCTTGCCCGCGTTAGGATTCATAAATGGGGGGTGTTGCCCCCCCTAACACAGGACGGTGATGAATTTACGTTACACCTTCCGAAATTAATAACCACTCACATAAATTACTGTGTGTGCTGCAAAGGTGCGTAAAACCCACAAAAAGCGTTAAATCGCGGGATTACCTTACGCCGCCGCACACCAATTAACCCCCAACGTGTGCTTACAAAATCCAGAAACTCCGGCGTACGTAAATAGCCGGTCGCCTCCGCTGGAAACGAGAACAATTTCGAAACAATAGAACCAACGGCATAACGCATAAAAGCCACACCGTCATCGTCGTCTGGTTCTCCTTGCGAGAGCAAACTCCTTCTTCTGCCTTCTATTGGCCCGTGAGCATAAATCGAGGGCGTGAAATAATATCTCGCCTCCAAATGAAATTTGATGTGATGAACGCGTGCGAAGACGTTGTGCTTGTTGCCGTCGAGGTTCTTTTTGTTTGGTTGAGTGTGGTGATGCACTCAGCCTCGCAGAGTGCAGACTTATGGCACAGCGTAACCACACGTGGCTGTGTGTGGAGAGGTGAATTTAATTAACACGTCCTGGTGTGTTCTGTTGGCTTTACGATGAGTTGATGTTTGTGTTCTTACCGACACGCGAGGCACGCTTTTAAGGCTAATTGGTCCTCGCATCTCTGCCAGGTTGATGGGTGTCAGCGAAGTGCTGCCATGCTGGGGAATCAGTCATGCACGGTATAATTTTGACTTTGGACGGGGCCTACGGATGCGGGCGTGCGGTGAGGCAGATTTTCGGTTGTAAGCGCAAAGCCTGGAAAGGGGAGTGTCTGCAGAACTCCGAAGCGAAATGAATTCAGCTCTTAGTTTGCCACTAAAGCTGTGAGTGGTCTGGCGTTTTCATGATGGAGACTAATGCACTTCCTGCTGGTGTGCTGATGCGCTCTGCTGTCTGCCGTACCCGACGGCTGGAGTATCAACCTCATCAACGTCGGCCACAAGATCCTGTCCAGCTGAGTCCAGCATATCAACTGCTTCAGTCGCAATGCTCCTTGTACAGACCGCCCGCATTTGCTGGGTCTCTCATTACCAGTGCCATCAAAAGCGAACTTGATGGATGGAAGTCCAGGGGGGCTGCTTATCAGCCATCCACACAAATTGATGGCCCATAATCGATACATCGATTGACGCCGGAATCCGTATCACGTGCGAGTGTCATAGGAGACCCATTCCGGCGGATAATGCCTTCGTTCATGTCAGGTGCCGAGCTCCATTATGTGCAAGGAAAGCAACATGTGACATCGGGGTTAATTGGTGCTGATATCGTATCGGCTCGATGCTAAGTGATATCGTATCGGCTCGATGCTAAGTGCACGGATATTTGGTGCCCATCTGGCTTGACCTTCCCCGGCTGCAATTTGTGCTCCAAGTGACTGGCTAAACGGAGGATGTTGACTTCAGTGGGGACATGACTGTGAGTGATGTCGGAGCAATTTATTTTCGTTTTTGTATGCTGTTGCTGGTCGTGTACGTAACCTGACACATGACGGGTGTTCCGGTTTCGTTTCGACTTCCTTCCAAGTCAGATTAATTTTCAAAGAGACCGCCAACCACAAGAGCCAAAAGGCTAAAAGTGGAAAAGCAATTTTCCCGTCCGAGTCGCCGCCAGTCTCCTGGGAAATAATTAAGACTGCATGCAGTGCAGAAAGATGTGCATTGAGGTTGTGCAGATTTCTGCCGTAATTAGATCACAGTTCGGGCTGTGTCACGGTTAAGCCGACGTGGGGACATTGCCATCCATGCCCCTGGCACTGCAAAAGAACTCTTAGGGAAACGAGTAGTTCTACCAATCGGATGTGATCAGACAGAGCAGCAACCTCATCGGCGGTATCACTGGACACTGCGTCATTGGAAGTGGGGTTGCCATACAAAGGATGACATGTTCTTGCAGCGCATCTAAGGGCTTACTTTTGGTCAGCCACCGCCTTTGTCAAAAGCTCTGTCTTAAGGGTAGAATCGCAGGAAAAATCCGAGTAGTAACACAAAGGGCCCGAGCTGGCCTAAGTGGCAGGCACTCTCACCTGTCCTAACTTTAGCCAAGAGAGGTCGTCCGCACTGGCACGTAAAATAGATTGTGCAAGGAGAGGAACTAGGTGACACCAACGTGAGATGAGACAACGAAGCATTGCTGAGCTCTCAGAATCCAATGAAGGGCAAATACTCTAGCGCAGAGTAGACAGACGAATTCCACTGTCAGTGACTCAGTTATTTGTCATTCCAGATTATCACCTCAGTTCACGTTTCCCACATCGTTTGAGACCTACTTGGTGCTCCAATCGGAATGCCAGACAAATCCCAACCACCTCGGAGGGAGGACAAGCTAAATCGGAACCAGGTTCGACTCCGACTTCGACATGCATTCAATTGATATCCTCAAGCACGTCCAGAAATGATGAATGGCGGGAGGAGGGATGGTTTATCTGATTAAACCTCCCGCGAAATGCGGTGTATCTGAATTCCATGGGAATGAGTTCGCACTTCACAATGAGCTCAACGACGTCGTGTTTCTGAGAATCCCATTCCGCGAATGCTGAACAATAAATTTCTCTGAGGTCTGGAGTTCGGAGAATTTCGGTTTGTCTTCGTTGAATTTCAATTTATTTCCTCTCCTTCCCTAGACGGTAACTAAGCTTTGCCGAAATCCTTGGGACTGCGTGCTGACAGCACAACAAAGATATCCTCGTTCCGAGGAAATTCTGCAGGAGGAGGACGTTCTAGGAAGCGTCAGTTTGATTTGCAATAATGTTGACACAAGACGTTTGGCTTTGACTGAATGAAATTGACGTTGGATGTCTTAGGCGATAATCGATGATCGGGGGATGTTTGGGGCGAAATAATCTTCGCTTGACCTTAGTCACCGTAAATCGGATCGGAGGAGACATGCCTTCGACATCCGCAGAATTTGAATAGGCGCTGAATTCATTCGACGACGCTGGTGCTGCTCATGACATTTCGTTCGGCAAATCCAAGCCGTTGCTTTCCCTTTCCTGGCTCTTCAGAGGCGAATTTAATATCTGCGGGGAATGTTTGGGCGAGCTCGTCATCCGCTCAAATGGGAAATATTACAAAAAGTTTATTAAAATACTCTTCTAGCCGAAATTCTTTGAATTTTTAAGCGGATGGAGATCTGTCAAATCCTTTCTTTCGGAGCATAATTTTGTTTGTTATGTTTTATCGAAAAAGTGTGACGGTAGCCGCGGGTCATTGGCAGCCGTTTCCGGGCGTAAGCGCATATCGAATACCTGGAAGCGAGGTGAAAGTATTCCTTCAACTACTCGCTGTTCCGCGCTAGCCTGCTGTGTGGCTTCAAGAAGTTTTCCGTCATACTCAACGTGTCGTCACCAACAGCAACGTAGGCTAATTTGTAATCTGATTAGGGTAGGGTAGGGTGAGGGGGCTGCTTCAGACCATGTTGGTCCATTGTGACAGACCACTACCACACATGGGCCACTCCAGTTAATTTGAACCCAACGGCAAAAGGTGACCGAACCAGAAGTCAGATAAAATCGTATTACCTTGGTTTCCACTAGTCTCGAACCGGAGACCCAACCAACCAAGGGCATGCACTTAACCAACTGCGCCATCCAGTCGTCTTGAAAAAAAGGTGGAGCATGTGAAGAAGGCCTCCACGACTCTTTGCTGCTGCAAAAGGGCCATCAGGTGCAAATGGAGACTACAGCCCCGAATGGTTCGCTGGCTTTTTACGTCAGTTAAAGTCAACCTCATACCACTCGAAGAAGATTGCGTGCGTATGCATTAGCGGAGCGTCAAAGACTACCCCCTCCGCTATCACTCAACATAGTCCTTAACCTGTCACCGATAGAACTAATTGGCAGCGGCCAGCACCCCGATCAGATTGGGAACGCTGAGCAGCTGGATAAAACTTCGGTCTGAACGTTAAACGATCAGAAGCAGGTATGGTTCCCATAGATACAGACCTCACGTCCTCTAAACTCCTCTTGGAGAAAAACTTCTCAACCAGCATACCCCACAGATCCGCCCGTGACCGCCATCCTGTCTTCTTCTGATGCGGGCAAAACATCTGCCTCAGGATATGTAAAAAAGCTTAGCTTTTTAGGGCCTAGCTTTTTTCTAGACGGTTGTTGCGAACATTAGGAGAAATGAAATGCGCATACCCGTCGACAGCCCATCAAAATGTGGGAAATGCCGACGGCAAAACAAAGAGAAGAAAATATGAGAGAGCATAAAACATGACGCCCACGTTGATCGATTGTGGATGTCACCAACGGAGTATGCTCTGCTTTGGCGATGTTCCTATTTTTATGCACTGGACACCCAAAGTCATGGAAATGTGTCCATGAACGAGCTTCCCTCCTTCCCAGAAATTCCCAGACAGCGGATGTCGAAATTTGAAACTGCTTACTCGCAATGTCTGGATTGAGAAGCCGCGATCGGGAATGGTTACACCGCATCAGCAGTTTATCGGAATAAATGCATTTTTGTATTTCGACGTCAGTCAGTCGTAGTTGAACCGTGGAGGAATAAAGTGCATTTCAAACCAATCTTTCTTTTTTTTTTAAAACCGAAACGAAAGTTGCTTGCCATGATCTGAAGCTGCACTGAATGGCCAACGGCCGGAAGATCTGGGGAAGTGCGGGACAGGGCAACAGATGTAGTTTCCGCCGAGACTGAATGATATGAATGCAACTTTGGGTCAACGAACCGCAGCCGCATCTTCTTAAGTCACAATCCAAGACAAGGACAACGATGAAATAAATCATCAAGTAGAACCCAATCATTTCTGTTCTCTTTCCCCCCAAGTCGTTTATTTTCTTTTCTTTGCGGTTAGTGTGACCACACAAGACATTTGTGAGCGATCGTTGTGGTTTTCGAATTAGCGACAGCGGCCCGCAGACACACAATCGAATAACTTTGGCGGATATCCGCGATTATAAAGGCTGGTTACATTTTAAGGGCCGATGTTGATTTTGAATAAAGCACAAATTATTTAGGTTAATCCGACGTGGGGACATTGCCATTCATGCCCCTGGCACTGCAAAAGAACTCTTAGGGAAACGAGTAGTTCTACCAATCGGATGTGATCAGACAGAGCAGCAACCTCATCTTCGTTATCACTGGACACTGCGTCATTGGAAGTGGGGTTACCATACAAAGGATGACATGTTCTTGCAGCGCATCTAGGGGTTTACTTTTGGTCAGCCACCGCCTTTGTCAAAAGCTCTGTTTTAAGGGTAGAATCGCAGGAAAAATCCGAGTAGTAACACAAAGGGCCCGAGCTGGCCTGAGTGACAGGCACTTTCACCTGTCCTAACTTTACCTAAGACAGGTCTTACCTACTGTCATTTCCTTTTATTATGATAATACTGGTATGGTTCAATTATGTGTGGAACAAAATATCGGCCAAATGGCCGCCGCGACTTCGGCGGCACACCTCCATCCAAATTTTCGATGACGCTGAAGCATAACTGAGGTTCTATGCCGTTAATGTGCCGAATTATCTCATCCTTTAGCTCTTGAATTATCGACGCACACCTTTTCTTTCAAATAACCCAAAAAAAAAAAATCCAACGGTGTCAAATCACATGATCTTGGCGGTCAATTGACATCGCCACCACGTGAGGTAACACGGCCATTGAATTTGTCGCGCAAAAGAGCCATTGTTTCGTTAGCTGTGTGGCAAGTGGCACCGTCCTGTTGAAACCACATATCGTCCACATTCGTATCTTCCAATTCAGGCCGTAAAATCCGGGCCATTATCATTTCACGATAGCGAACACCATTCACAGTAACTGCCAGACCGGCTTCATTTTGGAAAAAATACGGCCCGATGATGCCGCCAGCCCATAAACCGCACCTTCGAAAATTGATCGTCCACTGTTGCCATTTCTTGCCACCATTCTGACCATTGACGAGGCTTGAAATGGTCAAGAGGCTCTAGTTCTTGAGTCAATTGCACCTTGTAAGCGTGTAAATGCAAGTCCTTATGCATAATGTTCATCAACGACGAGCGTGAGAGGTGCAATTGTTGGGCACGACGACGAGTTGAGGTGGACGGCTCTTCGGCCACACTATCGCGAACAGCAGCAATATTCTCTGCAGTATGAGCTGTACGAGCATGCACTGGTGTTCTCACATCTCCTGCAGACCCGGTTTGCTCAAATGTTTGCACGATTTTTCCGATTGTACGCACAAAAATCACGAAGTGCACGATATGCTTTTTAATTTGAACGCCCATTTTCATAATAAGCCTGAATAGTCTTAGTTACAGAACTCAAAAATGAACATCGCCGAAGCAAGCGAAGTTCGCACTAATCCGCTGCTTGTATTGTGTGTACGTCCACATGCGCTCTGCTTCCAGTACTACCAGTATTCTGGTACACAGGGCGGTCGCCAATGATGGAAATCACTTCTTGATTCCTCAAGAAGATCTCCAGGGCATTTTGAACTCGCTCAAGAAAAGAAAGTCTGTAGGAATCGACGGAATACCGAATATTGTGCTCCGTCAACTTCCCCCCGATATAGTGCCGATTTACACAACACTGTTCAACGACATGCTAAGAAGGACCCAAGACTATCAAGGAAATAAAATACGTTGTAAATGGCGCTGAAAATTGCAAAGTGCCCCCCCCCCCATATTACAGTCGACGACGTGGCGTCTTTTAACTGGGCTCTGCCCAGGTGGAGGTCCTGAAGGGCCTCTTCAGCTCGTTCAAAGCTCTCCTGAGGGACAATAGCAGGTGTATGTTGCCTGGAAATTTCAAAATGCATATGATTGTTCAGTTCTACTATAATGTTTATTTTTTTTTTGGCATTTATGCCTTTTGACAGTTTTGTCCCGCCTTTTTCGGAATTTTTAGGTCAACAAGTCAGTAAGTCGACAAGAGGTGGGGCCGTGAAAATTATTCTTGTTGTACCGGGAATCGAACCCACAACACCACGGCCGTTGTCTCATGATACCAGGGATTTTTCGATGTGGTCACGGGAGACCCCGTTTTTGAGCCGCCAGTGCACAGCCATTTTGTTTTCGGTCGTAGATAGACGATCTTCTCTATATTGCTTGTTTGTTTGAACTTTTTCACGGTTTAAAGGCTCCGTCTTCAAATTTATCAATTTACAAACACCTCCTTCAGAGAATTCCACTCACACCCTCTTAAATGTCACAGCAAATTGTATCCGATTGTGTCGACACTCAACTTGCGGGGCATGCTATCCGTGACTTCTAAGACAACAACAAAATAATCATGACTTTAGACATCAACAATGCAAATACGTGCCGTAGTCGGAGGTGCAGAGAATTCAAGGGATCTACCCAAATACCAGCCGAACTGTAATCGTCTTAGCGAACTAAGCTTTAGTGGCATGACCACTCAGAGGCGGCAATTCTAATGTGTGCTTCGTAAGCAGATCAAGAGCACCTTGTAGACTTGTCGGGCACTGCAAATACTAGTAAAACACATCACGAATCGTATCGACTCTGCAGCCAGGACATAATCCTCTCATTGTTGCTGCGGAGGCTTACGTGAACTGAAATCCCATGACAAGCCCGAGGGACACCAGCCACAGTGGGGCAGGCATACAAACGTGTGAGTCACTTATTTCAACTTATTTGAACATATTTTGAAATTGGTTGGCGCACAAATAAAAGCTTCATTCACAGTGACGCTGTTCACTCAAACTTCTGATACGTCCTTTTGTCCTGCAGCCGCTGAGAAATGAGTCGGGCACCCGTCAGGGGTTTCTCGACGGTTATTGTATTGTTCAGCAGCAACTTTCTGATGCTGGATGACTACCGCCAACAATTCGCAAGTTTACCCAGCGTGACATTTCTGGTACGTGCAAGGAGGCAGCACTCGCCGAGGTAATGAAGGATTGATGTTTCCTTTTCCACTCCATTAATTTCATATTGTGTACCTTGGACTCGCTCCAGCATCAGGTTTTGTCTCTGAGGAGGAGCACGGAGGGAATGTGAACGTGAACGGCGAACTCGTAAATTTCCCGATGAGCTTGGCAGTCAGTCCATTGGAAGAGGAACAAGTGCAGTTTATTTTTGCTTCGCATTTGTTCGGTCTTTGTGTATTTTTGCTTCACCGATCGCTTATTTAATCCGACGCCAGACAGACAGATTGACGTACGGAATGAAGGGGATTCGATTTTATTTGTTCACTGCTGCGAATTGGATTACTGGCCGAAGAACCAACGTAATGATGCAATTGCAAGTAGTCGTCATTCAGTTGGATGTCGCCTTCATCTCATGAAGATGCCTCTAATGTGTGGACTGCAACTTCCACTGTTTACACTTCTCTCTGCCAGGGAATGGATGCAAGGGTGCAGGGTGCATGTTGCACAATTAATTATCTATTCATTGTAAATACGCCTTGGAATATGAGGTTTAAGGCTTTATCCATCGTATTAGGTCCCGTTTAGGTCATGTATGCGTGGCCTTGTTGGATGCTTGGTTTCCATTGATGGTGGGTATGCCGTTGACCATCTCTCGAAGAAGCCCTCATCTCGACTGGTGAAAAACTGAGGTCTCTTAAGGCGTCATTTTCACCAGCAAAATCGTTCGCAATCAACTGGATCTCTTGGCGTTACGTCCGGACAGTAAGCGGATGCATAAGGACCTCCCAACCAAGCTCCCGGAGCTTTTGGCCATCCGCTGTCTATGCGTGTCGCCTGGCCTTGTCATGATGGGACACAATTCCTCTTCAATGGGCCAAGCTGGTCGTTTCTGAGCGATTGTTTCAATCAGACGGTCTTAACGTTGACATTACTGGTCCTAATCAAGTTTGTTGAAGACAAGAGTTTTGCCGTAGCAAATCAGCCCGTACTAGATGTTTCCCTGCCTGTCCCAACAAGCACACAGCAACTCCTTCTTTGCCGTGTGTCCTAACTAGCCCACCCTTTCCGCCGGCTCAACACGATCCGACTAATGGTGGTTATAGAATGTGATTCTCTCTTCACAGAGCCTTGTTGGGCAGATTCTGTTTCATCCTCGTCTATGCAGCCTCTACAGAAGTCGCTTTGAGGTATTTTCAGACTCAATGCGCGTGTACCTCTGGTAATGGGAATGGGACTCCTCTTGTCATGCGCACCTCACCCCGGCCAACATGTGTCATTGTGATGACTTCTTCCACCACCATGGGGGTCTGGGTTTCCCTCTGGCCCTTCTCCTGGGACAGAATCTGAACAGAGCATGTGTCCAAACATTAGTGAGTCCCTTTACTGATGGATCAAGCTCTGAAGGATTAATCATGTGAGATATGTCTGGCTTAGTCTAGACTAATGTCCATACATTTCTGCTGGTGATAGTCTGTCTATTGTGTTGCGCTGCTTGTCCATCCTGCCTTGCCTCCTTCAGCTTCGTGACCGATAATGCCTCGCAGTTCCTGTAGAATCTGTCAAAGAGGGAAAGTCGTCCTCAGTACCGTCGTCAGAGCTATTCTATGGCAAACCGAAGTTTGAATTTTGTGTGTGTTTGAGACGATATCTATTGTCGAATGGTTTACACTACCGCTACTTTTTCGTTAACTCATTTCACGATACAAAATGGCTTCGGACGGGGTCAGGTATGGTATGCAACAAATAAATGCTGGTATGCCTCAGGGTTCCCTTCTGTGCCCGGCACTCTTTATTATTTTCATTAATAACCTCAAGTCTGTAAGGTCCAAATGGTTAAACTCGTGCGCATCAATCAAGCACGTAATCGTGTCATGCTTTCACACGGCGGTCGAATACAAATTCAAATCAAACGTCGAGAGCATACTCACACGTTATCTTTTCTTCACACATGCGTTTCATGCATCCTATACCCACGCTGTAGGCAGAGGCTCACTCGAGAGCCGATACGATTTCTGATGCACAGAGAAATATAACGAAAGCTGGTACATTTTCGGCGCTCATGCGAAGCGAGAAGTGTCGTCAAACAACCTTTAATTTGAAGGGCGGGCCATCATCATCATCATCATTTTCTGACCCGCATGCTCCACTAAAGGAGTCGAGGGGTTAAACCACTCATGAGAGATCTCCAAGCATCTCGATCCTCCGCCATCGACTCTAACTCAGAAGGAGTTATGCCCAAGTAACCTGGCGAGTTTTTGGATTTGGTCCAACCACCTCGTCCTGGGTCTGCCAAGCGGTCGCCTACCTGATGGAATCGCATTCAAGGCCCGCCTCGGGACTCGCACATTCGTGCCACGTGACCAAACCACCGAAGCAGTTCGAAGAAGCAGCTCCTCAATGTTGAGTTGCTCGCGCACTGCCCCGTGTCTCACCCTATCCCGGCGAGTAATTCCCACAACAACACGAAGAAGTCTCATCTCAGCAGCTTGCATATTCTTTCTGTCATTACTCAAATTTCATGGCCATAGGTGAGAGCTGGAACAAATACTGAGTTGAAAACCGCTAACTTGGCTTTGACGCCAAGCCCGCCCTTCCTGACTACAGATCTACCAAGCGGTTTCAAAATTGACCACAGCTTGACCAGTCCTACAGGAAAGTTCAGCATTACTCCTCCCATCACTCGTGAATAAGCCCCGAGATACTTAAACCTCTCCACTAGCTTCAATAGGACTCCACTCACATGCCACTGGACAGGAGTTCTGTAAATTAAGACAGCCCCTGATTCGTCCACATTAGCCTTTATCTCAGCATCGGCACATGCGGCCGGAGTTCCGTCTGGGAAGATGTGAGGATCACTAAGTCATCTGCAAGGAGATGATGACTTACTCTCAACTCACCCAATGTGAAACATTCCTCGCCTCGGCTGCGCTGCAACATCCAGTCCATATATACAATGAAGGAGGGAGGTGACAAGACGCAGCCTTGGCGAAGTCCAACGCCCACGGGGAAAGGTGTTGATTTATAGCGTATAGAGACTGTATGGCCCTCAGAAGGGGATCATTCCTGCACGTCAGAGTTTGCCTCGAGGGACTCGGTCGTATGGCTTTTCCAAATCCACAAAGCAACTGTAGATGGGTTTGGCATACTCCCAAGCCTTCTCAAGTACCAGTGAAAAGCTGGTCGGTTGTACTTCTGCCGGGACGAAGGCCGCACTGTTCATCCCCCATCCTGTTCATCCTATTTTTTTGCAGTGTTTTGACAAATTTGGCGATGACATATTTGTAATTTGTGAAACAGAAGACTGGGTTAAAAATTTGTAGTTTGGTGAAATAGGCTACTGAAGGCCTGCTACAATTTTGTTTTTTTTTTTGCAACATGGCGATCATCGCGAATAAGTAAAATCTTGTGTAATTAGACCGGGTTTGGAAGAGGTTCGGTGGACCTAGCTTTTTTAAATAACTGACGCATTATAATGCCTGGGTTGCCAGAATGTTTTTTCTAACAACGAGACCACGTACTCAGAGAGTTTGAAAAATACTGGTCGAGTCAATACCTAAATCTTCGGTCCCCATGGCAGTGAGTCAACGGATTAATTAAAGCGCCAACAATATTCACGTGTCCATCGCAACCGAAGCAAAACAGTCGACGATCTTATGGCTTTCTCAACAATTGGACATCGGCAAGACCACACTATGGCTTTTGCGAAAGGAGCTTCTTAGCCTGCACCCTTATAAAGTTATGCTCAAGATGTCTCTCAATCACAGGCCGCTTTTTCAGTTGACAAAAATTACCATGACGCTGTGTCAACGGAGTTCGCTTCAAAGTACAGACACGTGTTGCAACATTATTTCTCTGGTCAATTGCATGGGCAAGGCATTAAGGCCATGTGTGTTCAAAAAGACCACAAGACACGCAGCGGGTGTAAGAATTGTGTAAGGATTTCAATCGTGAGAACCGTTCCCTTTGGCTATCCAAACCCAAAGACGATTGCCCTCTGATCCTCTCTGATTCCCCCGATCGCCGAGCGGCCACCTTCTCTTTCTCTGTTGCTGATGCAGTCGGTTGAGGAAAAGAATCAAACAAAATCGCCCTCACTCACATGTCACTGTGACAAATTTGAATCCTCTTAATTGTCACACAAAGTGACTAAGGCAGTGCAAATTTGTCACAGTGACATGTGACACGACTTAGGGAATAAGGGGCACCTTTGTTCCTCGTACAATACCGCTCACCACATCGGATTATTGAACACTCAATTCGAAAACTGAAAACGTCTTATAGCGAGTGATGGTCCTGTCGATCCTGTGCTTTAGCACCTCTAGACATTTGTGTACGTGGCGACGTTGGTCTATGCCTATGACGAGCCCCGAGCCCTGGATAGCTGGTCAAATTAATCGACCGATGAAACGTCTCCGTGGTGGACATATGTACGCTTATCGAATAATAACATTTTCAAGAAATCTCAAATGATTTCCGTTTCATTCAAAAAAAGTTGCCAAGCCCTGTAAAACCCGATAGCATATTCTACGCGCTTTTCATCGCTTTGAAGGGAATAAAAAAATGCCTGTTGGCACGAGGATGCTGTTGGCTTTTCGTTGTCTAACCACGACAGCTTGCTGTTGCAGCTGATTGCGGTGTCAACAAATCAAACTCGAATGTCAATCATGGGGATGGTGGAAGCCAACGCCCTCGCAGAGCACGGTTGGAATTTGATTGCCTGGTGCTTGAAGTTGAGCTGGGTTCGCAGGGTGGGAAAATGACACAAGACTTTTGCCAGAGGTGATTGGTTTTTTTTTTTTCTCTGAGCTTCTACTGACATTGGTGCTGTCAATCGAAGTGAACATATGAGGTGTACATGTTTACCCTCAAGTGGGGACGTGGCATTCCTATTTAGTGTGTTGTGACACTCGCCGACAGCTTTGGAGTAATAAACAGGACACATTCGCCCATTGATGACTGCTTGGCTGGCTGATTATATCGATTTGATAGTGTTCTTATTCTTTCTCTGCACCCTCTGTCAGATTTGGATGCATCTGTGCACCATTCAGGAAGGGTTATTGTCCCATCTTGTAGTCTCTCTTTGGGGCCACGAGATCACTGACGTGACACTGGACCTTTTTGTGATAAATTTCACTCAGAACTTCTAAGTAAGCCAACAAGTTGCATTCTCTGTTAGGATGACTAGGGTTACTAAGTCAAGAGTAGGATGTTTTGTTATTTGTTTGTTACTAA
The DNA here is from genome assembly GCA_905231855.2 of Eristalis tenax. NCBI lineage: Eukaryota > Metazoa > Arthropoda > Insecta > Diptera > Syrphidae > Eristalis > Eristalis tenax. The sequence continues at coordinate 33,055,147 of HG993126.1, forward strand.
AATGTCGAACAGCCGATGTGCAGCGAACACTCAAATACGCAAGAAACCAGAGACACCCATGCAAAGACGTCAGCAATTTGATGAAGATGCCGAAAGTAACTACCTGGGTCCAGAGTGCATTCGTGCATTACATCACTCGTCCCTTAGTATTTGATTACTGCTTTCAAACTTTGGCTGCATGTACCTTCATACTGAGTGGACATCAGGACGGGTGCAAGCAATATGAGCGCGCTGTGCAAATCCTACGGCGTCTGGTGCCACGATCTTCAACTAAGTGAAACTAAGTGTTCGGTCATAGGTCATAGTGTAACACAACTGTTGCGGCGTATGAAAACCTGCAACAGGGACCGTGAAGGAGACAGTGGATAAACGATGGAAGCGCTATCACTGTGAACAAGATAAAGTGCATTAAACTGAACCGTCCACCACCGTGAAGGGGACAGTGGGTTAATCGATCAAAGCGTAATCACTGCGAACACAATAAAGGGCATTAACCTGGCTCGTCCGAGTTTCATTTCGTGGTACAATAATTCATCTTTACAATAGTCTATACACTTTACTAACCTAGACTAGCAATCTTTTTTTCAGTCGTGGTCTCCCAAGCCAATTTTTTAATATAGTCTTGAGCTTACTTTTTTTATTTTTAAATTTTGTATATAACTTCTAGCGGTTTGCTTAGAGATGGCGTAACTTGTATTATTCCATTGAAACGTTCGTTGGAAAGCTACTGTCATTGTACGTCATTTCATTCATTTGAAGCGTAAAAAACAATTGTGTGCCTTTGCGGGGAGTTCTTCTTCAATATTTTAATATGAAGAAAATTTGCTGCGGAAAGTCATCGTATTTTGGTGGTACGATTAAAAATTTAATTATATATAGTAATTTTGGCTTGGAAGAACGTCCTGGGCAGCCAAAAAAGTTTGAAGATGAAGAACTGGAAGCACTCCTCTATTACGACAGCCCCAAGCGGCCAACCAGTCAAATCAACGGCAAAGCCGAATGACCATGGCGCGAAGGTAATGCTCTGTATTTGGTGGGATCAGAAGTGTGTGCTGTATGATGAGCTGCTGAAACCGGGTGAAACCATCAGTGGACAACGCTACCGAACACAATTAATCCGTTTGAAGAGAGCAGTAGCCGAAAAACGCCCGGAATATGCGACCAGACTCGAGGCAATAATCTTCCATCATGACAGCGCTCGGCCCCACGTTTTCATTCCGATTAAGAACTTTTTGGAAAACAGTGGATGGGAAGTTTTACCCCACCCGCCTTATAGCCCAGACCTTGCCCCTTCTGACCGCCATTTGTTCCAGTCGATGCAGAACGCCCTCGCCTGAAATACAGTTCACATCAGAGCAGAATATCAAAAATTGGCTTGATTCATTCTTGGCTGCCAAGCCGGCGCAGTTCTTTTGGGATGGGATCCACAAACTGCCAGAAAGATGGGAGAAAGTCATAGCTTCAGATGGGCAATACTTTGAAACTTTGAAGTGTTAAAATTTTGAAAAAAAAAACCGCACCAACCGCATGCTATAGACCTCATATAATAAAAATAATTGCATTTTATTTTGATAATTTGTAGCACACCCATTTTGATTAAATTTGTTTCAAGAAGTCCACGCTCATTACAGTGAACAATCTCGTTACAGTGAACATGCCTGGTTGTTATTAGTTCACTATATCGAGCGGATACTCCATTCGATCATGCCATGCTGTAACATATCAGCGTACACACGTGAAATCGTTGCACGTGAAATTTTTGATGGCAATTAAACTGAATCCGATCTAATCGCCATGAACGCGTATTTTTTCTTTTTTTCCTAGTCCGCATGCATTTGGTGCGTGTCTGCGTTCTCTTTCAGAGCCACACGATGCCCAGCAGCTAATAATTTTTCCCAAGGGCAGATATCAAAGAGAGCTGGATTTTTACTCGCCACTGGGTTAGACAGACACCCACACCCTCCCGCAGACCGTCTTTCGGAAGTTGTGTTGAAATTGCTTTTTGCATTGTAAGCAACTTTAAATTAAAGACGCGCGTTTCAACCATCATCAAAGGGCAATATGCTGGCTTTGTTTATTATCAGACGAGTCGCTTCAGTTCGCTTCGTGTTTGAACACAGAACGTCCCCGGCACGCATGGCCTCAAAGCTACTTCCGTATGCCCAGCGGGTACATTTGACGGTCGTTTTCCTTAAGCCCCGACAAGTACACCCTCGCACACGCACGCACGCAGTAGCAATTGGCTTAGCTTAAACCGGGTCAAAAAAGGGGCAAAACTCCCATGATGTGTTTATTTCCGGAAGTCGGTTGCTGGTACATCTGCCCGCGCTGCTCTTCGGTGAGTGTTTACCGAGGACGAGCACGTAGACTGTACAGCGACCTACGTGCTGGGCGGGAGGAGAGGAAGCAAATTACGACTCCTCTCGTTAAGGCGCTCCCAATTAAAGTAGGCCATGGCATTGGGCAGATTAAGACGATTTGTGCTCCTTTTTCCGTCGATTTGTTTCGAGGAAAAAGTTCCACTGGCACGACTGTCATTTGGGAGGCTTATTTCGCTTTCGAAATTTGCATCATCAAACGCCCATACATCTTAAGCGAAGCGACTTGCCCTAGACAGATACGACGACAAGTTGTGTAAAGTGGTAACGAATACTTTGCATTGAAAAGGAATGGGCCTCGAGCAGGAGGCAAGCCCCTAATGAAGACAGTTCAAAGAAAGGAGCAGCGTGGGGAGCAAGTTTTGCGTAAGACAAATTAAATGAGCAATTAAGCTGAACTTGGTCCTCATTTGACAGACGATCGAATTATGGACTGCGGATGCTACTTGTGCCTGGTAGAGTGGGAGATTGCTTGGCAGAGAGAGATGGTGAGTGGAAGAAGAATGCGAATTCGGCTGAAAAATTGTGCTTCTTATGGTTCCGAAGTGCGTTGCAGATTTTGACAGCCGGCACCAAATTGAGAGTGGCATAGATGCCCCTCCCACTACGTGACAAGAACCCTAGACGAAGAAATACCTTCCAAAGCCCTTTCTTGACCAATGGCCGTGTCAAAAAAGCACTGACAACGGGGTGTCTCCTACTCCGTCTCAAAGTCTGGGAGAGTGGGCGAAAGATGAGGGAAGTCATTTGAAAAATAAAAAGAACAATAATTGACAGGCTGTCGAGGATGTAATTGCTATTTTTGGCTTTGCTTTACGGTCTGATCTTGATCGGCCTTGATGTGAGGCAAATCTACTTTCCAGAGAGAGAGGTGGACCAAGGAACAGTGGAAAACTCGACGACACGTTTCATATTTTTTTTTTTGTCGGAATTTTTGAAGCCCTACACTGGAGCGGTCAGGCTTAAAAACAGTGGCGTAACGGGGGTTGCGGCCGCCCGGGGCAGAACCAATTTATGCCGCCCCTAGTAATTTTCAACATGTACCTACGCATATGTAGGCTAGGTTAGGTTGAAGTGGCTCAGAGCTGTACGGAGAGTCAGCAGGCGCACTTAGGCCACCATAGGTCCATTGTGTTACCAGCCGCTCTAGGAATACCCTCGCAGACACGAACTAGTTTTAAGATATGCTTAGTTCAGCCAGGCTTTCAAAATAATAAGCTCCATGAAGTCTTAATCTACGGGATGGGAGAACATTGCATTTGCATTTGCGTCCTACCGAGGGTGCACCCGCCCACATTGGGGCAGCGTACACGAGGGCTGAACTGACTTCTCGTGAGAGTAGGATCCTGCGTGCATATAAGAGCCTCCCTATGTTTGGGAGCATTCGAGGGAACGCTCCTTGCGTGAGTAATGCCTTCTTGCTGGCATACCTTGTGTGTTCTCCAAAGGAAAGCATCTTGTCCAGCATAACTCTCTAATGACTCCTTGGACCTAATCGTCTGCTCCCCAACTGGGAAGCTTGCATATTCCACTTTCTAGCAGCTCCTTATGAGCACAGCCTCTGCTTTGTGGACCGCTATTTCCAAACCAGCAACCTTGAGCCAATCTTTCACTTTAGAGATAGCTGTGTGTGCCGCACACTGCACCTCCTATGTGTGCTTTGCCACGGCGGCAAAGCCGACAACTTGTTCTCCGTCAGGAAGCACTAGTTGTAGAACGCCGTCATATTTTATTCCACAATAGTGGTCCGAGGACGGACCCTTGTGGAACTCCCGACGTTATACTTTAGCACTTAACGCCATCGTCGGTGTAGTACCCAAGCTGTCTATCGTTCAAGTAATCCATGGCTATGTTCAAGGACCTCCGTATATGCGTCCAACTCGCAGAGACAAAGGTGTTCTACTGCACCCTACTTCTTCTGTCCCCATCTTCGTCTTTCTCCTTGGATGGCATCTTGGGCCAACTTTACCACAGATTCTATAGCATCGACCGTTGGGCGTTCGTTCCTGAATCCATATTCAGGTGACAGGCATTCGGTGCTGATGTGGTGAGAGATGATGTGGGTTCCTCATCACAGAAGCGGCTGCTGTGATGTCGGTGCATATTCAAAACGAATGGATTCAACAAGACACGTCTATAACTACACAATCCGCAAATTGCAGACGCTTTAAAACCGACTCTTCGTCAATTTATGGCTGAGTTAGTGCCCGATTTGGGATGAAAAGTCGTCGAAAATTACCAGAAGTCCTTGGAAGACTCCCGTCATATGCTATTCATATGTGCAACCCTGCAAAGTGTGCGAAAGAGTGGAAGGCCGAATGTCGCAGAGTAAGTGAGCGCGGATCCAAGAGTCACTCTGCGTGCTATGAGCAGAGTTAAGTTTGTGCAATGCAATCCGGCACTCTGATGTGTTCTTGCCAAGGCCACAGTCTCTTATCCATCTCGAGGGTACCTTCAAAGGGTTTCCAATTCGTGTGGGTCGCAAAAATCTCATCCCTTTGGAAGTGAAACCTACCGGTAAAGATTCACGCCAAACGAAAACCAGCAAAGGAAAACCATAAGGAAAAATTGCAAAGGGACGAACCAATGTCGCACACCGAGGTGGACACTGTGCAACACGCTGTTCGACGCTCCCAACTCGCGCACAAAGGATGATGGATGACCGACATCAGTGACACCCACTAACAGCATTCTCAGTGTCATCGATAGCATCACATGTCTGTCCAAAGGATGGAGCTGCCACAAGGATCGAGGTAGATGGCTACCTTCTCGTTTTTTCCAATCCCCTAATAGCGTTTTTATGAATATCATAGATGACCTTCAATTACGAAGCAAGCTATTGGGGGATATTCGTTTCGTGGATGATTGAGGTCAATGTGGGTGCTGGGTGCTGGTTTGCGAATTTGTGTGTGTGAGAGAGGAGAGGGATTCGAACTGAAACAGTCATTAGATGATGCATGCGATGGTTATTGGGAGTCCTCAGGCCAGAGGCATTTGGGAAGCAGCTGAAGGAACTGCTTGGTGAGGCACCCACGTGGGTCCTGCTGGCGGAACAGAGACGCGTCTCAATTCAATGCCAGTCAATTCAATTTATTTATTTCAAGACATTCAATCTATTTGCTACAAACTAATTTTAAGATGAGTAAAGGTAAGAAGGAGGGGGTGAGGAGGGCCAGGAAAAGGAATGGAAATAGGGAGAGTAAATATGTGCAATTCTTCTTTTTTGAACGGCTTTGCAACAGAGAGCTCCAAAGCCTGCTGACTTCTTCTTCTTCTTTGTTTGGCGCTACAGTCCGGGGTGGACCTGGGCCTCAACCAACAAGCCTCTCCAGCCAGCACGATCTTTCGCCAGCTGCCTCCAATTGTGCACACCAAGTTGGTTGAGGTCCTTCTCCACTTGTGTGCGCCATCTTGTTCTAGGACGACCTCTTATGCCTGCTGACATAGATGTAAAATGAGCGAGAGGAGTTTCTGTTCAGGACGCCGTTGTATGGGGCCTCGGCGGATTCAAAAAAGTATTGGCGAAGTTCACAATTGTCGGACGACACGGGCAACCACTGGCAAAAAGGACTGTAGTCAGATACCTGGGGTACTGGCTAGACCAGTGTCTCTATTTTAACAAACATGTAGATGCTGCTCTGGCCAGGGTCCGAGGCCCTTTACAAGGCGCTCTTACAAGGAGACTGTTTTACAAGAGCCAACTCGATGCGAGGGTGAAGGTTATCTGCTACATGGCCCTCATCCGGCCAATGCTCACCTATGGCTGTCCCGTGTGGTTCAACGTGAGTGCAAGCTTGATGGAAAAGATCCGGTTGTTCGAGAAGGCTTGCCTTAGGGCTTGCATTCGCCTTTATCGAACTCCAGAGTCCAGGTACAGAAAATTCTACTCCAACGAGATCTTATATGACAGGGCGAACCTGATACGAGTCGACAATTTCCTGCTGAAGTTGATTTGCCAGAGCGTTGAACTCGGTCAATAACTTGATCTCGAGGGATTACTACTCCAATTCATTTTACCACGAAAGGGTAAGTCACGCACATTCAACTATTTTGATTCGAGCGGTCTGATAAAGGGTGGTTAAATTTTAAGGGCCGATGTTGATTTTGAATAAAACACAAATTATTTAGGAAATTATTGGCATTTCTTCTTATTATGATAATATGGGTATGGTTCAATTATGTATGGAACAAAATATCGGCCAAATGGACGCCGCGACCTCGGCGGCACACCCCCATCCGAAGGTCCGAATTTTACATGATTAAATGTGCCGAATTATCTCCTCCTTTAGCTCTTGAACTGGTGCTGGCTTCCCGACGTACACCTTTTCTTTCAAGTAACCCCAAAGAAAAAAATCCAACGGTGTCAAATCACATGATCTTGGTGGCCAATTGACTTCGCCACCACGTGAGGTAACACGGCCATAGAATTCGTCGCGCAAAAGAGCCATTGTTTCGTTAGCTGTGTGGCAAGTGGCACCGTCCTGTTGAAACCACATATCGTCCACATTCGTGTCTTCCAATTCGGGCCATAAAATCCGGGTCATTATCATTTCACGATAGCGAACACCATTCACAGTAAAGGCCGGTCAGGCGGTTGGAAAAAATACGGCCCGATGATGCCGCCAGCCCATAAACCGCACCAAACAGTCACTCTGGTGCATTGGGTGCATTGGTTTTTCGACAATCATTCTTGGATTACCATTCGCCCAACTGCGGCAATTCTGCTTATTGACGAATCCACTGAGGTGAAAATGTGCCTCATCACTGGAGATGATTTTCCTCGAAAATTGATCATCCACTGTTGCCATTTCTTGCCACCATTGACGAGGCTTGAAATGGTCAAGAGGCTTTAGTTCTTGGGTCAATTGCACCTTGTAAGCGTGTAAATGCAAGTCCTTATGCACAATGTTCATCAACGACGAGCGTGAGAGGTGCAATTGTTGGGCACGACCACGAGTTGAGGTGGACGGCTCTTCGGCCACACTATCGCGAACAGCAGCAACATTTTCTGCAGTACGAGCTGTACGAGCATGCACTGGTGTTCTCACATCTCCTGCAGACCCGGTTTGCTCAAAAATTGCACGATTTTTCCGATTGTACGCACAAAAATCACGAAGTGCACGATTTTGATTTGAACGCCCATTTTCATAATAAGCCTGAATAACTTTAACGCGTTGCTCGATTGTGTATCTTTCCATGGTTCGAATTGAGTTAGTCTGAAATTGAGGAATGTCAAATGAAATGCAGAAAAAAACTTGACGTTTAGGTGTGGTTCACATTCAACATCGGCCCCTTTACAAGACACAAATGTGGTACCGCTCCTCTTTCGTACCGCCTGCTCAACTGTGAATGGGCGACTAAACCACGACCGCTCCGTCGCACAACGAACTCAGGAAGGCCTCCTCCGGTTCGGTATGGCGGCATCAAGGCGGGATGTGCGAGATGTTGCCATGCAACATCGGAAATTCTGGTGGCTGGAGAGCGAATGTACTCCCTAGTCGAACCCGTTAGACCCGCATGTGAGCAGTAGTCGTTCACAGTCTTGCAGCTGAGCAGCCGCAAGATGTAAATAGAAAATAAAAATAAAAAAATGAACCAAAAAATGCAAAATAAGGAAAAAAGTATACACACTCGTTCACAGGTGTGTACCTCTGTTATTAAGTTTTCGCAATTTTTCCCAATATTAAGCTGGACATACAAATTTATTTTCTTTTAGTTAAAAAAGCTTGGTTAGGTTGAGTCAAAAGACATAAGTTAAGATTCAGTTTAGCTTAGAGAGCCCGCACAGGTAAGTTAAAAAAACAATCATCGCTTGTCCAACGAGTTTTAAAAATATTTTGCCTAGAATGTGATAAATAAAAATGAATTTAAAAAAAACCGCGAGAAGTTTGAGTATCTTGACACGGGAGTGATAAGATGTCCAGTCCGGGATGATTGTGTAAATAGAAGTTTCTCAAATAGAAGGAGATGATGGTGGTGATTGACTGTGCATGAAAATGCATCACCTAACCTTTAACAAGTGTTTTAACGTACGTCCGAGAGTAAGCCGATGGCAAAGTGATATCTGGTCCAATCTGCGGTATCGTACCATGTCATTAAATGTTGTGACTGGGAGTCAAGATCGCAGTAGATCACAGCAAAGCTGTCAATGATAGGGAGACGCAATGTTTTGACAACACTCTTGTGTTATTTTATTTTAAAAAAAAGTTTTTTATTCATCTGGGCACGCTAACTTAAGACTGATCTACAATTTCCTTACATCTACCGTAAATACACCTCGCATGGGCTGGAGTGATAGATCGTTCCCACAGGTGCCCTCGGGTGTCCGGATGCCGTAAGTGATGGAATATGTCTCCGGTTCGCCAGACGCTACGTCAGCGTTTTGCCGCTTGTGGGAACGTTGCTGGTGATTTGATGCCTTCGTGAAACACATGTGAGGGAGAGAAATATTTAACTTTTATAATCAGCAGATAGCCAGAGTTTTCGTAGTGCAGTGCAAATACGTCCGACTGTGTAATTGATACGATCAGTGGCAGGCAGAGCGCTCTCCGCTTCTGAAACCCAAACTTATGACCTTTTCAACAAAGGGGAGGGCAACAGCGTTTAGTAAGTAAATCAGTGTCATAAAAGCGTCACGTCTAGAGAGTCTAAGTCTAGGTAAGATTAATCAAATGGTCCACAAATACGGGTTCGATCACTGGATCGCGACGAATGAAACACAAGAGTTCACTACTCACGGTTCAAAAGCGATTTAAGAATGTATTCGAACAGAAATATTTTAGTTTACAACTAGACTTACAAACTAAAGGTTAGGGTGATGGCTCAACAGTAGGGGCCCAACTTAAGTACTTTGTTTAATTTAATGTTTATTTAATTTCGGAACACATCGGAAATTGTATATTTTTTCCGGATTCTCGGTAATAAGTCGAACTGTTGGAGAGAGGTTCCGTCTCTTACTTACTTACTTAAGGTGGCGCTACAGTCCGGGGTGGACCTGGGCCTCAACCAACAAGCGTCTCCAGCCGGAGCATTGGTTTCCATCCGCTCTACATGACCTAGCCACCTCAATCGTTGGATCTTCACTCTTCTGGCTAAGTCGATGTCGCTAAACAGCCCGTATAGTTCGTCATTAAATCTCCTCCTCCACTCACCATCTATGCAGGCCTTAAAATCGATGAAAAGGTGGTGGGTATCGATTAGTTGATCCTGGGTTTTCTCCAAAATCTGCCGCAGTGTGAATATTTGGTCGATGGTGGATTTTCCTGGCCTAAAGCCACACTGGTATGGACCGACCAGGTAGTTGACGAATGGCTTTAGGCGTTCACACAGTACGGCAGATAAGATTTTATATGCAATACTTAGGAGACTGATGCCTCTGTAGTTGGCGCAGTTCAGAGGGTCTCCTTTTTTATGGATCGGGCAGACTATACTGAGGTTCCATTCATCGGGCATGTTTTCCTCCGACCATATTTTACAGATGAGTTGGTGCATGCTCCTTACCAAATCATCGCCTGCGGCCTTAAAAAGCTCGGCGGGTAGGCCGTCAGCTCCCGCAGCCTTGTTGGATTTTAGTTTGGATATGGCAATCCTCACTTCATCTGGGTCGGGTGGACGGAATTGTTGATCTTCATCGTCCCTTTCATTGGGGTTGAATGGTTCGTTCTGCCTGACAGCGGAATTTGGTTCTTCGTCGCCGTTATACAGTCTGCAGAAATGGTTTCTCCATATCCTCAGCATCGACTGTGACTCTACTACGATGTTCCCTTGATCATCCTTACAGGCTTCGGTTCGGACTTTATAACCTTGACTGGTTAACTTTACCCTTTGGTAAAATTTCCTTACCTCATTCCTGCAGTAATATCCCTCTAGTTTGCCGATCGCGCGCTTCTCATGCTCCTTCTTTTTTCTCCTGAGAAGCCGGTGTTCGTCTCTCCTCTTCTGCTCGTAGAGCTCCCGAGCAGCTCTTGTCCTGCTTTGCAGTGCCGCTTTGTATGCTTCTTGCTTGGCTGCATTCGCCTGCCGACACTCGTTGTCAAACCAGGGGTTTCGTTGTGGTGGCGGATTGAAACCCAGCACATCAGAGGCGGCATCTCTGATGGCTTTTTGGCAGTGCTGCCACTGATCTTCAATACTTGATGTTGGCGGCGTAGGATTTCTTAAGAGGTTAAGGGAGACACGATCGGAAAAGGATTTGGCAATCTCTTGCGATTGTAGCCGGCTGACGTTAAACTTCCTCACAGTATTTCTTTGTCTTGGCGGTGTTCGGGATATCCGCAACCTTATCTTGGCTACAACAAGGTGGTGGTCCGAGTCAATGTTGGCGCCTCGGAACGTTCGAACATCTATAATACTGGATGAGTGCCTTGCGTCGATCGCAATATGATCAATCTGATTGACGGTTGATTGATCATTAGATCGCCATGTTCCTTTGTGGATATCGAGATGTGGGAATCTTGTACTGGCTACTACAACATTTCGCCCCGCAGCAAAATCGATCAGCCTAAATCCGTTATCGGATGTGGTGTCGTGTAGGCTGTGCTTTCCGACCGTACTACCAAAGATGTTCTCTTTTCCAAGCTTTGCGTTAAAATCGCCAAGGACAATTTTAATGTCGTAGCTAGGGCATTGCTCATAAGTTTTGTCCAGGAGCTCATAGAACTTGTCTTGGTGTCGTCATCTTTCTCCTCTGTGGGGGCTTGTGCGCATATAAGGCTTATGTTGACAAATTTAGCCTGGATGCGAATTGTCGTGAGGCGCTCGTTCACGGATCTGAACGATAAGACTTCTTGCCTAAGTCTGCCTCTAACGACAAATCCACATCCAAATAGGCGCTGTTTTTGCTGTTTGTAGCAGTCACCGTAATATATATCACAGTTTTTCAGCCTTCTTTTGCCCGGTCCATCCCATCGCACTTCTTGGATGGCGGTTATATCTGCTTTGCAGCAGTCTAGGGCTTCCGCTAATTGTTCGGCTGCACGTGGCCTATAAAGGGACCTTACATTCCACGTACAGATCCGAAGATCGTTGTCCGTATATCGTTTGCAGGGGTTGTCATCAGTAAAATCCTCCGTTTCCGAGGCTTGTTGTTGCTTCGTAACTATATATTTTCTTTATGTGGCCGGGCAGTTACCCCGACGGCACAACCCCCAACCTGGAGGGCCAGTTCCTTTTTTGTCACCCCTAGGACAAGAGGTCGCACTTATAAGTTTGGCAAGTTGAGCTCGGGTGAACTACAACCAGTACCCGATGGCTACCACTTGGAGGTAAAATAAGCACAATTGGTGTGTAGAAAAAGTTACAACACTGGGCATCGCCAGGTTGACGCCAGTCAGTGCCTACCCGATTCCCGCAACACCCAACCATCCGTCTCTCCCAGGTTCCGTCTCTCCGTTCGCGTTTTTTTTTTTTTTTTTTGAATCCTCAGATGAATGTTCATAAACTGTCCTACAATTGGTGATGCTCACATCGGGTTGTTCAAGTCCGTGTGTCCATGGTGGTCCCTTTGGGATGGGGTGGTGATGTGCTAGCTGACTTAGCCTCGATGGTGATTGCTATCGCTGCTCTGGTAGAATCCATGCAGCTCGTTGTTTGACGTCCTTGGAAGGTTCTTCTCGTTTAGCAGACTTAACTTTGCATTGTCCGGGAATTGTGTTTCTCAGGTTCCTGATTTCCTCGTTAGGATGGTTGTTGATTCGCTGCTTTTTGAACAGTGTCTGTTCGGGGGGAGGATGCGTGTTTGGTCGTAAAGCCTATTGTTGGTGTGGTGCCTTTGACGGTCCCTGTCGAGGGTCAGTCCGGTACATGTTCGCAGTATTTTTCTTGAACTGACTCGCATCTACCACAGTGCCGATATTTATAACTCCGAGTATTGGTTCTAGATCCTACTGTCGCCACGAGTCTATTGAATTTCTTCGCTGCCGCATATTTACATGAATCTTTGTAATCTATACGCGCATAGGTGGCCGCATTCATTCTTGCAGTATGTACAACAATTTCGGGAATACTCTTCGGAGTTGATCGTTCTTCTCCTTGCGTATAGATGGCGTTTATGTGGTGGTTGGTGTCCTGGTTATCTCATCTTATACACTTTGTTCGATTCACGTCACAATAGTTTTTTGAAATCATTATACATTGCGCTTTGGCAAGGTTACGATTAAGACCATTGATCTCATTGTTCCGTTGTCACGAGTCTACTGTAATTACCTAACAGAGCGCGATTAATTGGTCATTCAATTAGTTTTTCAGTTCGACATGAATGAGTATCGATCTGAGGACATGGATTAATGTGTTCATTTCTACACTCTCTGCCAGTACCAGCGGCCGCACAAGTGTTCACGTGGGGCCTCATCCTCTGTCTCTCAGGTCATACAGATTTATTTCGCTGAAATATTTAGTGGCCAGGAGCAATCAATCGTATTATCTGCTTAAGTCTTTCCTTTAAGCTAGGAAATGGGCTGGGAGGATATTTTTATCAACGACATCTTGCACGGACTTCTGGAAGATCGTGCCTAATATGGACGTTGGAGATATTCAATTTTTGCCATTTCTACCGCTGGTACATGTCGTCATGGAGCCTACCATTTTTACCCCAAGTCCATGCCGTCATTGAGCCGCAGTCTGAAGTTCCCTTGCATTTCACGCTTATTCTTACAAAGATCCCGGCTCCACCATGTATCGCAACAATAGTAATTATATGGGTGGAGCTACAACCCGTAGAGGGCCAGGGCCTGGTTTCTCAGCAACCACTCTTGTTGGGAGTGCTACTGCACTCTCACGAGTGCAAGGGGCCTACAATTTTATGCAGAAATGAAGTATGATAGAGATGCCCCACTTCTGCATCTCTTGCCTTGAAAACCATTTTTTATATCGGCTTCTAAAGCCAAATTGACCAATCAGAGAACAGAATTTACGTTATTTCGTGAATAATTGTCAGAAAGCCTCTGAAATTCGTCGATGGACTAGGGGTCAATCAGCTGTGAAGTTGGGCATCTCTATAACACTTCATTTCTGGTTTTATGCCGACTCCGAACAGCCAAGTTTGGGAACCTTTTTTTCGAGTCAGTTCGAGTTGTGCATTGTCAGTGACTCGAAAGAGGTGGAGCCGTGAAAATTATGTGTGGTCGTACCGGTCGCGAATCGAACCCAGGCTGCGAGTTCCATTTGCGTACTCCACCGCCGCCGCAAGCATTTGTATACTTAACGTAACGTCGTATAAAAAACGCTGTCACATGAAATCAAGGGCAACTAATGTAGAAGTTCGGTATCTCCATCATCCACTATCTCTGGCGAGTCGTACACGATCTTCCCCAGGATGGTGTTGAAGAGGTAGCATGACAGCGTGTCGCCTTGTCTAAGTGCATGCTTTCCTCCGACCATATCTTACAAATTATCTGGCCTGATACCGTACCTTCCCCAGCCGCCCTTCGGCAGCCCGTCCATTGATGTTGTCTTTTATAATAACCCAGCATTGGCTTACCACGCCCTATTACCACTCTAATGTGTCTTTTAAACAATTGAAAGCCAAACGCCTAAAAAATCACCCTCGTTAGTGCCGCTCGTAGGCTTGTCCATATTCACGGTAGCGCCAGCCGAAGAAGCGTCAGCGAGCTGATCGGATTCATTCAGCCCCAGGTTCCCATTCGACTGTATTTCCTTTCGTAGCTATCAGCTGCTTCCACAGACAGCAAAAGGCCTCCTTGCCCTGTATGCTACAACCATGCCCTGGCCCGGCACGCAATAAACAGATCGCTACGTCAGAAACACAGGACGTAACTCAAATGGCAAATTGATTGCAAACTCAAAACACACACGCCTCTCGCAGGGAGCGGACGGTCGAGGCCATGCGTCTTGACAAACTTTAGAAACTGAGACTATACTTCGCACTTGACCAGGCATGGATATGGAAACTCGAATACTGGCAGGGCTTGTCCTCCAACTACTGTCACTATGCCCAAGTCGTCTCGAATTTATGACGCCCATAAATGTGGTCAATACCGCGTAAATCATCATTACTGCGTGAGATTGGTTCTAAAAATATTTTCAACCCATTCGCAGCGTATGCTCCCCGGCGACTGGCTCAATCAGCCGCATTTTATGGGTCTCCGTCTGCACTCGGGGATAACTCAAAATTGGCTCACAGTCCATCCCTCCTGGCAGTCGTTAAACCCATCCGCCCTTTTCCGTGGCTTTTTATGTTCGAAACTATTCGCCGTGGCGCTCTGGTGATAGCTGTTTTATTGCCTGTGGTAATCATTTCGTGATCACACAAGGGCGGCAATAAATAACGAAACAACGCACGAGACAGAAACGCGAATATCTGCGGAATGAATGAATTATTAGTTTTATTAAACCGAACCTAAGCACAATAATTTGACTAGAAGGAGACTGCTTTCGTCCGTCAAATTCAATAAAGTTTACTGCCAGAGATGGCGATACAAAGAAATGACTGCCTCCATTTGGCAAGAATGCGACATGTGATGGATTTTCATGAATCCAAGGGTAGAGCATAATTCAAACCGGATCTGGAGAAAGGGCAAATCCTGGGCAGATTACTCAAGCTGCTGCGCTGTTTTGGGCGTTTCGGTTCTCGTGTGATGGCTTTACATTAGACGGAGCTCTGCGCGGATAATGAACGATGCGCTGGTGGGAGACATTTTAAGTGGATTGCTGTGAGCCACATTAAGTTTGAAACGAGCCCTTACGTGACTGATTAGGACTCGATTGGCATGCGAATGTGAGAAAGGCGGCTGAGACATGTGTGGGCTCAGCATGGACGAATTTAAAGAGATTTTTAATGACGACAAGCCGAGGCACCAGTCCATTTATCTTACATATCTGAGTGCAATTGAGAAGCAATTAGCAACTAACTGTGCAATCCGATTAAATGCCATGACTGCACATTCGGAGATGCCCCAATCTTAATAGACCAAGGACTTAGTTCTATTTATCTAGATTACATCTCACCTGCACGATACTTAGAGGAAAACTTCGAAACCCTGATTCCGGAAGGAGGCCTGTGGTACCACGGTAATATGCCATTTAGAAACATTGGCCATTCATTTCTACACAGACGGACCCAGAATGGAAGACGGAGTAGGAAGAGGTGTACTTTTTGAACACCTCAACCTTAACAAACCAATTCATTTACCTAATCAATGCAGTGTCTTCCAAGCGAGCAGCGAAGCCCTGTCATGGCTGAGGGGGAGTCTGGTATCCGCCCGCTATGTTTACATCATTACGGATTGGCAGGCATCGTCCTAACGTCGTTCTCTATAAGCTCTAATGTTCGCAGCTCTTGACGGGCATCTCTTGAGATATCCGAACAGTTTCGTTTACGCCTGTCCAGGCCATGGAGACATTTTTGCGAAGCTGACAAACTCGCAAAAATCGCCACCACACTGCCAGATGACAAACCCTAGCTAGACACCTTCAAGTGCCTTAAGGTCAATGCCAGATGGAACACAGGCAACACCTGAGAAGGCACCAAGCAAATCTGGCCCAGTCTCGACCCTAAAAGATGCGAAATCAACAACGCAGTTGGAATAATCACCGGACACTGACTAGAAAAGGCCGAGACTATCCTCTAATGATTTGTGCGGAAGGTGCCTACATGAAGAAGAGCTAGAAAGTGTGCTACACCTTCTTTGCAGCTGCCCTGCACTCGCCTTAACCAGGAAAGCCACTCGGGGCTCCTACTTCTTTGACAACCGAAGCGATCTTAGCGAAACCCCAGTCAAATCGTCGTAGTAACCACTCTGCCCCACTTTCACAACGGCCCTACTTTGACTTAAGTGCACCAAAGCCACGTACCACCTATCCAGGCGGGTTGTGTTGCCACAAAGATCCTAATCCGATCCTAAACCGTCTGGAGCAAGTCAAGTCGTAGAAGTATGGGGCGTCCAAGTGACCAAATCTGCGAGATCATTGGGCACTGCGATGCAAAGAAGGTGTGAAATGTTTCGTCTTCCTCTTCACCCCGGCAACTTCTGCAGGAGTCATTGTAGGGGTTACCTAGCGTTCTGGATCGATAGTAGGCCATAATCTCCTTCGCTGTCAGTTTCGTTTGTCCAATCCACAAGAAAGGAGACCCTTTCGACTAACTTGGGATAAGTCCCCTTAACATCGCTTATCAGATCTTCTCTGAAGGTTTTTGTGAGCGTCTGAAACCATTCGTCAATAACCTGATAGGTCCTCATCGGTTCGGTTTCAGGCCGGGGAAGTCCACCATCGCAGATCCTGGAAAAAGCCCAAGCGATGCAGGTTGACACCCACCACTTATTAGTCGATTTCAAGTCCGCTTAGCATGCGTAGAGACGAGCTACACAACGCCAGGTCTAGTTTTAAAATTTTTGCTAAACTCGTTAAGTGGTGCAGCCTAGGAGGGTGGGCGCATGGAAAATGTTAGCTCCAGCCTAAAGCGCCTTCGACTCTGAACCGTACCATAGGTTCAACGCAACGGAGGGCTCCATCAAGTGGAAATGGACCTCAACCAACTTGGCGTGCGAAACTGGAGTCAGTTAGCCCGTCAGATCTTCCCCGGGACTGTAGCGCCAGCACCAGGAAGAGAGCACAACTTAAAAAGCACGTCCTCACATATTGTACTCCGGATGTACTCGCAACTGTGATAGTCTTCTCTGCGTCAAAACTAAGAAGAATAAAAAACACCCCTTTGATCGTGGCAAACGTGATTCAAATCGCCTTAAGACCAAAAGGACAGAATTTCGGCCCTTTCAATTATTTCCAATGTCCACTCAATCGGATGTCCTTGCCATTTTTCACCCATCACACCGGATTATCTTAACTTTGTCGGTCATCAACGGTCCCTTCCCATGCTTCCTTCGGGAAGCTTCCTTCAAAAGGAAGAAAGCAGACATCCTGAAAGCAAAATGTAAATTGTGTACTCACCCCTCTTCATGTCCTATCACCACTCCGACTGTGACACTTTCGGAATTCGCATTGCGTAATCTGGAAGAGGGGTCACTTCCTGTGCCGATAAAATGCGATGGTGAGTTGGTTTTAGACTTACATAAATGGTCGCCAGGTCCTTCTGAATTGTCTGGCAGGACAAAGTTTCCCTTCGTCCGTCTATGTGACCTAGACGATATCTTCGAAGTCCCATTGTCCAGGCTCGCCTGGTGGCCGACTCGTCATGTAACCGCTGCTGACAGCTGAACAAGGGGGGCATCTGGCGCATGACTTGCAACCTAATCAAGCGAACAATGCTCGAGCAAGCACGTGGGACGATGTTCAATTGGCTTTGGGAAACTTGACGAGAGACTCCCCGCCATTGCCAGCAAAACTTTGAATTTTCGGCGCGAATATAACCCGAAGGAAACACCGTCTGACATCGTCTTGAGAGCGGATGTAATTTTAGCCTCGTTCCGGTAGTGAGCTGCAAAAGTTCATCCGAACCAGAAAGTTTCCAGAAACAAAAATAGGTGTAATACAAGTGTACCCCGCCGCGCCGGTCGACGTGTCTCACGGTGAAAGGGTTAGAAGAACTTGTAGCACACGAAGTGCAGGCATCTATCCCGTTTGGGTGCGAACAAGTTTTCACCCAGCGGGGGATTGCTGGGCGGCCCCGAAACTTAGTTTTAATTCCGTCCTCGTGAAGGGGATTATCCAGTGAATTCGGAACTAACCACACACAACGGTTCGTTTTCACTCAGAAAAATCGATTGGACCACACGGCACCTCGGTGTGGGGAATACAAGCCTCTGGCAAAGGGTTTTCTCGATGTGAATGTTCCTTGCAAACTTTTCCGTGTTTGAAATGGTAATCGCGTAAAAAGAGGTGTGGTTGCGTACACCACCCATTTCAGACGTTCCCGGTTTGAAAAAGTTTTAATGGGCCACACGGCGGTATAATGGGCAATGTCGAGGTTTCCTTGGTTGGGTTTTTCTTTTTCCCTGCAAGCCTCAGTTGGAAGAGTAATGATTGCACCGAGGCATGCCATCAAACAGGTGGCTGCTAGGCTGGAGTGCCTTCACTTCAAAGAGGAGCTTGGAAAACGGGTGGATGGTGAATGCGATAAGACATCGCGAAACTTTTTCGTTTAGTTGAAAAAGCCACATTAGGTGCGGATCATGCCATCGTCGAATGCTCGCCACAGCGAGGCTTGGTGGCGCGTAACGAGTGTTTCAATTATTAGTGACACTAGCGCATTAAGGTCGCTTGTGGCATATTTGATTAGATCTGGGTCCCACTTCGATCTGGGGTAAAATAAATTGATTGTCATCGACCGGTTGCGTTCGCCATTGATGGCCTTGGAAGTGGCATCGTTGGCGAACTTCAAGTGGAGTGTAACATGAGACCCGCCTTTGCTTATATCCCCCGTTCATTTCGAAGACAGATCTAAAAGCGGTCTTCGAATCAATAAAGAAAAATAAGTCAGTGGGAGTCGACGGGATCTCGAACACTGTGTTAAGACATCTCCCCCTGGACGTGGTTAATATGTACACAATCCTCTTTAACAATGCTCTGAATAAAGCACAGTATCCGGAGCATTGGAAAACTGTGATTCCAAACGAGGAAAATATTCTTCGAACCCGTGCAACCTCCGGTCTCCTGCCGAACATCAGCAAGGTATTCGAGAAGGCGATTAATGCAGCTCTGATCAACTGGACTAAGGACACAAATATAATTCCGAGCAACCAATTCGGTTTCAAAGCGGGGCATGACACTATTTATGTCGGATATCCAATGGAACAAGGGCCAGAAACAATGGACGGGTGCCTGCTTGATTGATCTGGAGAAGGCCTTTGACACAGTGTGGTAAGAAGGCTCTATAGGCTGGGCATTAGCAAACCACAGCTGTACCTACTGTGTAACATGCTTTCCGGTAGACGGTTCGTCGTCAAGAATGGCAACGTGACCTCCACAGGTATTTTTGATGTCAAAAATGGTCTGCAACAGGGTGCCGGTAATTCGCCGATCCTGTTCAACATTTATTTGAGCGATCTGATAAGTTCTCTTCCTCGCGTAATTGCGTACTCCGACGACTTGATCGTGTACAAAGATCGAGGACATCACTGACTTCGAGTCATTCATGAGAAATCGGAAACCATACTGTTCAGGACGCCGTTGTATAAGGCCTCGGCGGATTCAAAAAAGAATTGGCGCAAGTTCTGTAAAAAAAAAACTGTAGTCATATACCTGGGGAACTGGCTAGATCAAACATGTGGATACTGCTCTGGCCCGAGGGCCCGAGGCGCTTTCGCCCTTACAAAAAGACTTTTTTACAACAGCCAACTCTATGCGAGGGTGAGGGTTATCTGCTATATGGCCCTCAGCCGGCCTATGCTCACCTATGGCTGTCCCGTGTGGCTCAACGTGAGTGCACGCTTGATGGAAAAGATCCGGTTGTTCGAGAAGGCTTGCCTTAGGGCTTGCATTCGCCTTTATCGAACTCCAGAGTCCCAGTACAGAAAATTCTACTCCAATGAGATCTTATACGACAGGGCGAACCTGATACGAGTCGACAATTTCCTGCTGAAGTTGATTCGAGGTCATACTGCCAGAGCGATGAACTCGGTCAATAACTTGGTCTCAGGGCTTTCTACCCCAATTCACAACACCACGAAAGGATATGCCACAACGGCTTCGTCCCCCCAGAAGTCTTTCTGCACCTAGACAAAAACGGTACGGCGCTCATCTACCACATCGTCTGTGGATGGGCGACTCAACCACGACCGTTCCGTCGCACAACGATCTGAGGAGGGTCTCCTCCGGTTCAGCACGTCGGTTTCGAGACGGGATGTTGCTGTGCAACATCGTAAATTCTGGTTCTCTCAAGTCGAACCCTTTAGAACCGCGGTAGAAAGGGTAGTGCATATCCCCAAAGGGGAGAGTAGTCGGTCTCTGCCTTGCAGTGGATTAGATGTATGTTGTCTATAGGTATGTCTATCCGCAGCATCCTATGGCCGACTTACACACATTAGGATGTAGCAACCACAAAGATCCTCCTCTGCTCGTATAGGGCTGTAGGTAGGTATTCACACCTATTGGCCTTAAATTTTAAACGACCTCAGTGAACTGACGGCTTTGTCACAAACACCAACTTATTCCAAGTTTAGGAATAAGTCACTCTGCATGGGCCTCATTGTGACTACTTGCTGCAGTCAGGCGATCCTACATAACCTTGCCCGCTTAATGTCGTCCTCTGTACGATTCTATCCATCGAACCCTGTGAATGCCCAAGGATGTGTCTCGGCACATACCCGATGCACCGTGCAGTTCGGGTGAAGCACATCGGAGCCATTTGAACCCGCACCGGATCGCCGGAAGTAGATGCGGGAAACACTGAAGGCTACTTCTTCTCCAAGATAGGGCACCTTTTCGTAAGATCCCACGCTGCTCAAGCTTTCACAGCGATTGAAGAAACTAGACGATTTCAAGGTCAACGTGGAGAAGACGAAGTATGTGCTGTCGAGCAAGAATCTTTCCGCCACACACCATCCAAGATTAAACGTCACTGTCGACAGCTACGATTTCAAGGCTGTAGCGGAGTTTCTTGTTTCAGGCCCTGTCCCAAACGCAGACTGAAGGATAACAGAGTTTGCCTACCTACGTGAGCCTTAAAAAAAAAGAACATCGCAATAGAGATCAGTTGGAATCACTCTCGGGCACAATGGTGTCGAAAGCTTGATGATTAGTAAACCGGCTTAGCTGATTCGAGCTCGAATACACGCCTTCCTGCGAGGAGGCCAAGTGACGGAGATGCCATAATCGCGTACCCCACTAGCCGTACCAAAATGCGGATGTCCCGTCGACCGCACTGGCGCGGCCGCATCGTGTAAATGGACACCAGTGTTCCAGCCAAGAGTTTCTTCGGATCCGGGACTAATCTAAGTCAGTGCTGACTCAAGACAGCGTGGTCGTCAAGACTGGAAGCAGCCTGACTGGGACCCGGGCAACGATCGAATGCAGTGCAAGCTCAGGCTCAGACACTCGTTGACCTGTGAAGTAAGTAATTGACATTTTCCGTAACAATTGATGAAAATGTTCCTTTTTATGTGGCGCGCAACGCGGACTGAACTCCTTAATCGGTGCCTAAAAGCACACCTATTTCCATACAAACGTTCAATAACTTTGATCGGTTGCAAATAAAATAGCACGGGCCCCTAAACCGTCAAAGCCTACATGTCGCAATAGGCTTTATCGATTAGTCGATTTTAAAGTCGGCGCAAAGCCGGGGGCCCAGATTAGACTTTTGGAATTAATTGACTCAATTTGCGGCCGTGAGTTTGGCGTGTTTACGGTGGCTGCCTTACCCCTGTCCCCCGCCACAGACAAGCAGAGTTTGTTGCGATTCTCTACCGCCACCAAACTACGTCAGCAGCTTTGCGTCGTAAAATTCCAAAGCACTCAAAAGTCACCCGATCCGGCGAAATAAAATAAATCTCTTGAAAAATTTGAGCTTCTCGCTTTTACGAGATCCAATTCTCAACTTCATAAGTCAACGCTGGGTTTTTTTCCCCCAAATATCCACTCCCGACGACTGCCAAATCGAGTTACGCCAAACATGTAGGCACGAGCACCTAGGCATTTGCAACTAAACCCACTGCCGTCCCAGAGATACACGTTTACGACCTGCTTTTGGGAAACTACGCCTTTGACGACAGCTCCCACGACTGATAGTCAGCCGCAACTGATTTATGGCCTCCTTATGAGTTTTTGTAATGTGAAACTATCTATGCTGGGAACGGACTACTTCTTTGTCGGGACTTTACGAGTTTCGCTCCCTCCCCTCATTTCGGACTCTCATTCGACGACCGCTCCCATTCATGTCATTGGCCATAAAGCTCGATAACATGGGCATAAATCATTTCTGCGAAATTCGCTTGGCTATCGGATCTGTGGCGGTTTAGGAATTCCATTCTTTAGCGGGCTCAGCTATCAAAGTCGGCCAATTGTAAGCACCGCGGCCGATTGGTGATTGAACTCATTGTTCGAGTCTGTTGGATTTCGGAAGTGCCCCCAGGGGACGGGTGGTGTCCATTATGGCGGATTGGTTCCTGGAGCAGGATGTGCCGGCAGCTATTAAATGAGTTTCTGCTTTTAATTGTCGGATCGGATGGATGACAGCTGGAGGCGAAATGAGTTTCCTGTCTTTGTGGCGCACCGTGTTGAAATAGAGCCGTGAATTTATGGCAACTGGTCAAGCTGGCCCTGTTGGGGTATAGGCGGCTACTGGTGCTGCCGCCGTGCGGGAAGCCTTCATCCTTCGGCTGAGTATTCGACGAAACTAAACAACTGATTCTGTTGGCTGCTGCATTTGATGGCGATTCAAAGGCTTGTGTGGTGGATTCAGGTTCCCATGGGCCATCAACATGCCTCCCCCGTCTTTGGTCACAGGCTGCTCTTTGTCTACCAGGAAGCGATTGGCCGTAGGATGCACTTAGAACCGATTTGGTCCATTGTACTGCCACGCTTGGGTGATGGAACGATGGAATTTCGCTAAGTTAGTGAAACTAATCCCCTAGGAACCACTGCAGCAGTGAGTTTTCATCCCCAGGAGCCTACACTCCACCGGTCGTACTCCACGGTGGGCCAGGCATCTGCTAGTACATAAATCTGTCACGTTTTGCATTTATTTCGCTGCACTGAAACCCCGAGAGAGTTAAGTCTGCAACACAGCTTTGCGTTCTTTGTGCAGCACTATAAGTCCTTCAGTGCGTTGAGTGGTGCAGAGTGGAGCTCTACGTTCTGCTGCAGACACTGTTGAAAGTACTCGAATTATTACGTTCCTGGCCGTGCCCGGTGGTATTCTGTGAGGGAACAATTCCCTCTTTGGAAAAAATCATGGGAAATAACCTTCACTCCTGACTAAGTGCCATGTGGGCCAATCGAATGCATGCACTGGGATAGATTTACGGCGAACTGGATGTCCGACAGCACCCACATGGAATCCAACACCCACATGCACTGATGATTCTCATAATCGAACATTCGAGCATGGCTGGAGTTCGTTCCGTGAAATGAGAAATAAGGGAAAAAAGGAGAAAAAAAAATGAATTTAAATTACTTGTACCGCTTTTCATCCAATGCATAGCAACATCACGCGAGAGCTTAGGCTTGGCTTGGTTTTACCGCTCTCCATCGATGCACAGCATTATCACTCGAGTGGCTTGGGCGCATGTTTGGATAAGAAGAAACACTGCCAAATACAGTCTGCACCGAATGTGGATAGTAAGCCATGTTACTCTGGGTGTAAATACCTACGACTTGCCAGGGAGCTGACGAGCAGAGTAGGTGATATGTGGTTTCCACCGACTCCTCATCCATGCAGCTTCTACAAAAGTCATTATAAGGGGCACCCACTCTCCGTGCCAGCTGTGCAGTGTCCGGTTAAGACGCCTGTGATCATCCTGAACGAGGATTTACCAAGTCTTAGCACTGATGGTCATATTCCCTTTGTGTTAAGGCATCGTATACCTTCTAGCTATTCACGCTGATTGTGTGTAGTGTAAATGGTAGGTTTCCAGACCACGAAAATGTGCCTGGTAGGCTCGGAGAATATTGATAAAGCGTCGCGTTTTCGACTTTTTGCTTTGGTACAATCTGTCAAGTTGCCAAGCAACAGTAAACGATGGGCATTTTCGCAACGAATCGCACACATGCACTTTAGTTGACATCTGACATTTCCACTAGGATGCGGCAACAGCTCTAGTTCAGAAACGATTCAAACGTACACACCCGCTTTGGGTCCGTACACATACATGGCCGGTGCATCAATCGAAAAATAATACCTCGTGGGTTTTTTTTAATGTTTTCATTTAATCAAATTCATCGTTTCATGCGGGCAGGGTGAATTGAATGCAAACATGCAGAATAATCGAATTGCGTTCTATGTTTAAGTGGATGCAGCGTGGGATACTGTCCCCTTTGAGTACGTTAAACGTTTCGGACGGCATAAGTACTGTGTTGCTGATAGCAAACAAGCCATGCTTGAAATGAAAAAGTTGGCAGAATGCATAATCTGCAGATAAATATAAAAAGCTATTTAAAAAATAGAAAGGCCGCTAGGGAATTATCCGCTTCAGCGAGTAATGCCATAGGTGTTTGCATTTTTTCGCAAATTTTTCATGAAAAAATGGGGGAATGCTGTGTGGCGCCCGGTATGGGTCTACCCCGGCGTGTAGTAAAGCATGAACGTCATAATAGGGCATAGGAGCGTAGGAGGAGGAAATGCCCGTACGCATGTATGACATGTATGCATATTTAATTGTAGGCTTACTTAAATTCAAATTATTTTGCATTTTGTAAACTGCTGCGGGTACATTCGCATTCTAATGCCGTTGTGCTGCATTTTGTCACGTTTTTCAAACAATTTGCCCACGTAAAATTAATCAAATTGTCGATCACTGGA
Source organism: Eristalis tenax (assembly GCA_905231855.2). NCBI lineage: Eukaryota > Metazoa > Arthropoda > Insecta > Diptera > Syrphidae > Eristalis > Eristalis tenax. The sequence continues at coordinate 33,079,894 of HG993126.1, forward strand.
CGAACGAAACACTAAAGTTCACCCATCCAATAATAATAATATGGGTGGCGCTACAGCCCCCGTAGAGGGCCAGAGCCTATCTTCTCGGCTACCACTCGTGTTGTGCAGCGATCTTCTGTTCAGCGTAACCAGATTAATTTCTTCAAACCTGTTAAGGCTAGGACGACAAACTGCTAAACCAGCTGAGATAAAAACGTAACAAAATCCAGACACTAACGGTACTGAAACATGACCAGTTACGAAAAGAAGAAACACAATATCATCTTCTGATCCGCATGCTCCATCAAAGATGTCGCGGGGGTAGACAACTCACTAGTGATCTCCAGGCAACTCGATAGTCCATCGACTCTAACTCATCATCATCTCGTAACCAGGCGAGTTTTTGGACTTGGTCCAACCATCTCGTCCTGGGTCTGCCAAGCGGCCGCCTACGTGATGGCATCGCATTCAAGGCCCTCCTCTGAAGTCGTGATGAATGATACATTCGTGCCACGTGAAGCATATCCCTTTCCGTTCGAAGAAGCAGCTCCTCAATGTTGAGTCCCTCGCGCACTGCCGTGTTTCTCACCCTATCCCGGCGAGTAATTCCCACAACAGGACGGAGAAATCTCATCTCAGCAGCTTGCATTCGCAATCTCAGCCCTTAGGTTATTACCCAAATTTCATGGCCATAGGTGAGAGCTGGAATAAATACTGAGTTGAAAACCGCTAACTTGGCTTTGACACCAAGCTCGGCCTTCCTGATAACAGATCTACCAAGCTATTTCAAAATGGACCAAGCCTGACCAATCCTACAGGAAAGCTCAGCATTACTCCTCCCATTACTCGTAAAAAATACCCCGATATACCTCAACCTCTCCACCTGCTTCAATGGGACTCCACTAACCTGTAGAGCGCATTGAACAGGCATTATGGAGATGACCATAACCTCCGATTAGTCCATGTTGACCTTCAGTCCAGCATCTGACCATACGGCCCCAGCCTATCGAGTAGCGCTGGAATTCCGTCTGCGAAGATGGGAGGAGATCACTAAGTCATCTGCAAAAAGAAGATGACTTACCCTACATTCCTCGCCTCGGCTGCGCCGCACCATCCGGTCCATTAAAACAACGAAAAGTAGAGGTGACAAGGCGCACCCTTGGCGAAGTCCAACGCCCACGGTGAATGGTGTTGATTTATAGCGTATAGAGACTGTATGGCCCTCAGAGGGGGACCATTTCTGCAAAACACTCCAGGGTTTGCCTCGAAGGACTCGGTCGTATGCCTTTTCCAGATCCACAAAACAGATGTATCTGTCTCTCTCAAGTTCCATTCTTTGAGTGAAAAGCTGGTCGGCTGTACTTCCACCGGGACGAAAGCCGCGCTGTTCATCCCCCATCCTGGGCTCGCCCATAGCTCTAGAACGTGCTTCCAACACCTTAGAGTACACATTCCCGGGGAGACAATAGGGGTACGTCCCTGTAGTCGGAGCAATCTCTTTTATCCTCCTTCTTGAAAATTGTGACAATCGCCCCAGTTTGCCAATCGCCAGGTGTATCACCACGTTACCAGGCCATTTTAACGATACGACAGAGCCATAAAACTCCCTCTTTACCCATTGCCTTAAGCATTTCTGGCTGGATTTCATCCGCACCGGCGGATTTGCTAATTTTTAGGGACTCAATCGCCAAAATGACTTCCTGCACCGATGGACTATTCTCCGCCCCACTCAAGACCACAGGTCTGCCATCTGCCTTCGGTGCCATGCTCGGGATTGAGCAGCTCCGAAAAGTGCCCGCTCTATCTGCGTAAGATGTCTACCTCATTGGAAACAAACACACCATGTTTGGATTTGACTCCTTCCGAATTTCCTTCCTCTGAGTCGGCGAATGGTTTGCCAGAACACCTTTTTCGCAGATCTATGGACGAACTCCTTCCAAGACTGCTCTTTAGCTGCTCGTACAGCCAATTTGCAAGTTCTTCGCGCCTCAGTGTACCCAAGAGAGTCCAGTCTCCGTCGGTCTTCTTCCTCGCTCTGATGGCTTCTAGATCCCCCTTGCTTCGTCGAGGAGATACCCACGATATCCAAACGATACCTGGCAGCCTCCTCAACTAGCTCGAGGTCCTTTCCTGTGAGCGACGAGACGTTCCATGTGCCTATCCTAATTCGATGCCGTTGCCTTTGGCACTGGCTTGTGCATGGCGTGACTTCGCCCCACAATCCCATAACGGCTCACGAAGCCACTGCTGGGTTGCTCGTAACCACCATTCGGGCCTGGCTCTAAATGGGACCCAGGGTAGGCAATATCCGAGTCCAATCGTGTTCTTCTTGTCATTTGGGGGTGCTCCGCTTCGTTAGCCAAGCTTGGGATGCATGAAAATGAGATCATGCACCCTAAACCTGTTGCCGCCCCCACAAACAATGGACATACATACATATGTAATATGTGTGGCGCTACAGCCCGTAGAGGGTCCGTAGAAGAGCCTAGGTTCTCATCATCCATTGGTCCCCCATTTCCTTAGATGGCTATCTTACTTCCTCTTAGGCAGAACTGCGGAATATCGACTTGGCTATTGTATATCAAAGCCAATTTATTGCCCCATTCGGTTCACAACGCACAAATGTCTGTGATGCGTACATTTTGGTGCGTCTCTTGTGAGGTTTCAGGTGTTTCTGATTCTGGCAAGAAGCTCCCAAGAAAACACACGAGAATAGTTACCATGGTGTGGTGAGTCCGTGTTCATGGCAAAAATTTGTTTTTCCCTGTCTTCGTTCTATTTTCACACTGAGAGGCCATTCGGAGAAGAAGAACGTAAAGCTATATTGCGGAATTAGGGAGAATTTGGCGAAACAAGTTTGGGAAGGGAGAATTCCTTTCTCGTCTGAAATAAAGGCACATACTTCATACCTTGATGTTTTTACCGTTTGTCTCAATTTTCTCGCTTTTTTACAGTTCTTGTGACAGTTCTTGTCACAAGTTGTGAGGTTATTGGTGAGAATACGAAAACATCATCGTTTGTGACTCAAAACCCTCTTGTGAAGCGGTTGTGACTTGTGACACATCACAGAGGTGCGCTAGAAGAGGGCCCCATCAGTGTAGCTCGTGGTTACCACAAGATTGTCACTTAGGCTCTATATCCATCAACGGCATTACATACACTGCACGTCCTCGCGATATGTTGATGACATGAAAATCTTTGAAATTTGAATGACTCACGCTTGCTACATCGAGATATTCACAGCTAAAGCACAAGTACGTCAAGTCGTTCAGAAGTTTGAAAAAAATAGACCTCAACTCGATGCATTGATTACCAATAAGGATGAGACATCTGTGTATTAAATGTCCACACACCGGTGGAGGAGCCGTGGCAGCGTCATGCCGTTCGCCGTCACGGCATACGAATTTGTTTCATTTCCAAAGCGCCACAATGATGTCTCACATCATAGTTGTCAGCTCACGTTATTTTCCTTACACCATTCGTTGTTTATTTGTGCGCTCTGTGAGTAGGTAGTTCATGCTGTTTGCTTGCGTCCATCCCTCTCGCATAACCAGAAAAAAAAACGTCTGAAGATGTACTTATGGCTGTCCCACTATTTTGGCCTCTTTGTGACTGTGTCTAGTTTGAAGTGGTAGGTAAGCTGAATTGTCAGGAAGGTGCCCTTAGACCATACTAGGCCATTAAGACGTCACATGGATCGCCCCAGAGCCAATCTGTGGAAAATTATTTCGGTCCACCAGTTTTCTCCGAAGCTACCATGTTCCGCCATACATTTGCCTGTAAACCTCGCGGCTTCGGATAAGCCTCGTTGCAGCCCCCTTGAATTCATCCGTCCACGAGAGGTTGTCACACGGAACAAGCCTACATTTCATGTTCTGATGTTGCTGAATGTTGGTCTTCTCACACCATCCTGTCCAGTCAACAGACAGCTGTGTAAAAATTGAGAGCGAGTGAGATTTCTTTTTGCGGGCGCTAATAATTGAGAGCGAGCGAGAGAGCGGTGGAAACGGCCTATTGAGGCTTCAGTAAAAGTTCATCCGGACCTCGCGGTTTCGGTTTCAGTGGAAGCGTAGCATTTGTTGTGCGTGCCATTGTTGCTTCACGAGTGGAAGCGACCTGCTGTTCAGCGTTACCAGATTGATTTCTTCAAACTTGCTAAGGCTATCTCGAAAAACTGCTAAACCAGCTAGACAAAAACTTCTCGACGGTGCGACGCTATATTATAACATTTAACGGCTGATTTCGTAAGCTTTTAGTTTCTAATTGTCGAAAATGCCATACGTCAAAAATAATAAGTCAGTGCTTGTCATGGCCTAAGTGATTAGCATTGACTTATTATTTTTGACATGGATGGCATTTTTGACGAAATCATGTCACTCTGACATGAACTGACAGTGTGGGCCACGAGCTTGTTTAGGGACCTTCCCTGCGGACTGTCCATCTTTGAATCCCTTTTTTGAAGCTTCTCGGTTGGAGGCATCATTGGTCCGCACTTTTATGAAATGAGGCTATAACACAGCTCTTTCTGCCGAAGTATTGCTTGGCATTGCTGGCCTCATCCAGTATGTGGTTTCGTCAAGACGACGTCACATGCCATCGCATCCACTCAGCCATCATCGACTCAACACCCGGTGCAGAAAAATTACCTCATGAGGAGATCTTCATCTGGTAGAACGTGATTTTTTTCTCACTAAAAGTGCAAAATAATTTAGCAAGAATTTTTATTTCCGAATTGCATAATCGAATGAGCTGTTCTCCGAAAAGTCTTATGTGGGCAGTCGGGCCATTTTACGGTCGTCATTCGTTTTTCGCTGAATCAGTATGTTAATTAAGCAAATCTCCCGTAATTGATCGGATGAGCAATTTCGGGCAATACAAGAGCAGTCATTGTACTCGGAAAACTGTTCGCTGGGGTTTATGGTCTGGTGGAATTATTGGCTCGTATTTTTTTAGGATGACCGTGAAATGTTCATGGCGCCCCACAGTGGTTCAATCATAAGGGTGCAGCGGAGATAATTCCGTGAAATCGAGACCAGTGTACCGAGTTTAATGAAATTCAAGCCAAAGTACGAATGGGAGCTCAACAGCGAAGGCATAAAATATAATGAATTTAATTTTTGGATAAAGCTCAAAAATGTTTTTTTTTTTTTGTTTTGCGAGGGTAGGTGAAAATCTTCAAAAGACACTATTTGGACCGTTCCCACATAGCGAAAGGGATTTTTACCCAGTAAAAACACCTCCCTTCAAAATAAAATATATTTCCACTAGAACTAAGTCTTACACTTATCCAGCAGTTTTACTTTCTTGGTTTAGGCGCATTTGGCAAGAAATTCTCCATTGAGAGTTCTTGCTATCACCGCAGCTAAGCGCGGGTTGAATTCACCGTGCTAGGTCAAGGGGTTTAGTCCTTTGAAGACGGCGGAAAGCGTTGGTTTCGTCGAGAATTGGAAGGACAGCAGAGTTTATGTGCTCTTCCAGACGACGCTTATGCTTACGAGCAAAATTCGTAAATTCATCATGGACTGATGGAATTCCTAGATCTCTGTGTCGCTGTTTCGTATATACCAGGGTGCGTTGACGATGGCCCTTAGCACTTTATTTTGAAATGTTTGTAGTATGTTTCTATTACTTTCTTTGGTACAACCCCATAGTTGTATACCATACGTCCAGACGGGTTTTAGCACTTGCTTGTATATAAGCAATTTGTTGTCAATAGTTAGCTTGGAATATTTTCCAATAAGCCAGTACATGTCTTTGTATCTTAATTGGAGCTCTTCACGTTTCTTTTTGACATGCTCCTTCCACTTAAGCTTTACATCGAGAGTCATTCCGAGGTATTTCGCTTCATTGCCGAAGGGTATTTGAACATTATTTATAAAAACGGGCAAGTTATTCACGTTCTTATACGTAAAATTTATATGAACGGATTTAGCTCAATTCGCTGAGTGTTCGTCCATTCGTGTATCCGGTCTAGAGCACATTGTAATTTTCTGGTTGATTCTTCGACCGTTTTGGCAGTTACTAAAATGGCGGTGTCGTCAGCAAATGTGCCTAGCTCGGTGCCTACGTCCTGCGGTATATCGCTGCTGTAAAGTAAGTAAAGGAGGGGACCAAGGACACTTCCTTGTGGTACTCCAGCTTGTATAGGCTTAAATAGGGAGTATTCTTTCCCATATTTCACATGGAAGATTCTGTCAGTTAGATAATTCTTCTCGGGAGGAACTGTCGAAGCTTGTGTTTCAAACCTTCGTGCCAAACCTTGTCAAAGGCTTGCGAAACATCGAGAAATACAGCTGAGCAGACTTGCTTTTGTTCAAACGATTTTTCTATAACATCAGTTATTCGATGTACTTGGTCGATAGTTGAATGCTTACTTCTAAAACCGAACTCGTGATTAGGAATAAGTCGTCTTTCTTCCACAACCGGGCTTAAACGTCTGAGTAATATTCGTTCGAACACTTTAGACATTATCGGGAGCAGTGAAATTTGTCTATAAGACTTTTTGTCTGTTGGGGGCTTACCCGGTTTCGGCACCATTATTATTTCCGCCACTTTCCACTGACTAGCGCTTTCTGAGGTAATTCTTTCAGAACTTCTCCTGTGATTAAATCATAACCAGGAGCTTTTTTGGGCTAGAGGTTTTTCAATTCCTCCTTAAATAAGTATACACATCCGAGTTGCTTGAAATTTATTTTACTTATAGTCTACCACTCAGGGAGTTTGAAGCCAGAACGTTGTTTGGCGAAAATCACTGGAATTGAAAATCCCTTAAAGACAAATATTCGAATGCCTTCCAAACCGTAAGGCATATGTAGGTACACTGTGTCGCAAATTAAAGCTGCAATTGAGGAGATAAAAAGTTACAAAACATGCCATTTATTCCCCTGCTCTGTGAACGCCCTTTCACCTCTCCACAGCTTTTCTCAAAATGCATGTGAATAATTACAGATGATATAGTTTACATATCGAAGGAAAATAAGCGCCCCATTTTCAGTCGAATGGGATGTACTGCTACGTCCCAGTTTGATCGATTCGTCGAATAGTGCATAAAACATGATGTTCCTTAAACTTGTGTCGGATCAACAAATTGCTTGTTGCTTCTGCTTATTTTCTCCTTGCTGTAAGAGGGAGCATATGCCTATGCACATGTACGTGGGTCCATCACCAGCAGTGATTTGCTGCTCAAGTTAAGTTGTGAGGGAAATGATTTGTTTGTTTGTAAGAATCCTTTCCAGAGAGAGAGAGGGAGTTCATTGACATGAGAGCTCAGTCACAAATACGTCATCATCATCATCCCCGACTTCTGCAGTCCGGAGAAGGCTTAACGCGATGGATGGCGAGGACTGGGGCAACCGTGGGCAGTCTGGTTGAAGGAGCAACTCGAGACAAAGAATATTGAAGTTATTTAACGAGAATAAATGAACGTATGTAATGATAATGCGCCTTGTACTTTTATCAAGCATAAGCTGAAAAAATAAAGTCAACTTCCCACATGTACACACCGGACACTGATTAACCATTGATGCCTATCCCGGCATCGCTCATTCACATTCCTACTCATTAAACCATCTGTTGAGTGCCTGCATGTGTGCCTGGAGCAAAACGGAAGGCAAATACGATTTATTTCGATTGGCCTATCCCACTACCGATGGAGACGTACAACAAAATAAAGGTTGCAGCGCAATAAATCTCAAAATGTGGGTGCATCGAAGGATGCTTGGTATCCATGACTACACAACTTGAAATGGTTTGATACCGGATTGTACCCAGGGATGCCAGATTTCAATAATTTCGCAGCGGGACAACCACGTATAAATGTTGTGGGCTAAAAAAAGGTTTAAGAACGTGGATGGTTGCACTTCAAGTTGCAAACGTCTTCTGGTTCCAATTTTGATTTAATTTTTATTTATGGTACGACTGAATCGTGTGAGACTTGGCAGCACTAAAAGGAGTCTCTCAAAGTGATTCAGATGAAGGAAGGTGAGAGAAGAAGAAGAGTGAGCAGTAGAATGCTCTGGAATATTAAAAAATAAAATATGAAATAAGAATTGACTGACAGTCGTCGTTAAATTTCTTTCTCCTAGAGATTACAGAATGCTTATTCTTCCACATCACCACTCATGTTGCCGGCTGTCAAAAAAGAATTGTCTTTTTCATGTCGATCCTTACTTGAGAAGTTGGCTCCACTCCGCGTTTATTAAAGATCAAATGAAGAGGGCACACCGCTTACACCAACCTCACATTACATTCAATTTAAACTACGCTTACAATTGTAGAAATATTTTTACAATTTATTTGAATTTACTAGGTCTATAACCTAATTCGTGCGGTTTTATTTTTTTCAAAATTTTGACGTTTATTTAAGAAAAACATGTTCAATATTATTATTCAAAGCATTGCCCATCTGAAGCTAAGACTTTTTCCCATCTTTCGGGCAATTTCTGGATCCCATCCCAAAAAAACTGCACCGGCTTGGTAGCCAAGAATGAATCAAGCCAATTTTTGATATTCTGCTCTGATGTGAACCGTATTTCAGGCGAGGGCGTTCTGCATCGACCGGAACACATGGTAGTCAGAAGGGCCAAGGTCTGGGCAAAACTCCCCATCCACTGGTTTCCAAATAGTTCTTAAACGGAATAGCAACATGGGGCCGAGCGTTGTCATGATGGAAAATTATTGCCTCGTGTCTGGTCGCATATTCTGGGCGTATTTCGGCTACTGCTCTCTTCAAACGGATTAATTGTGATCGGTAGCGTTGTCCATTGATGGTTTCACCCGGTTTTGGCAGCTCATAATACAGCACACCCTTCTCATCCCACCAAATACAGAGCATTACCTTAGCGCAATGGATATTCGGCTTGCCGTTGATGTGGCTGGTTGGCCGGGTTTCACATATTATGTTTTTCAGCACCAGTAACAATCCGATGCAAGAATGACTTCCTTTTGTGGCGTTCCAGCAGCATTTCGGACATGCAAAACCGCCTGTCGACGTCTCTCGGCTTGAGTTCATGTGGAATCCAATTTCCTTGCTTTTGAATACATCCGGCTGCCTTTAAAGTTTTGAAATGGCTGCTTGAGTGACTGCCAGTTCTTCATTTTCAAACTTTTTTGGCTGCCCAGGACGTTCATCGTCTTCCAAGCCAAAATCACCACTTTTAACCACTTTTGGCACGTTCGCTCAGCTAGCGCATGTTCACCATAAACTTCCACGAAAATGCGATGACCTTCGGCAGCAGTTTTCTTGTAGTAATGAAGAAGAACTCCCCGCAAAAACACTTTTCAGGCACAAAGTTCAACATATTTGAGTGAAAAAATGTATTGTTGCTTACGCTTCAATTGAATGACATCTACTGAAATGACGTACAATGGCAGCAGCTTCCCAACGCATGATCGAATGGAATAATAGTAATGGAAAATAATAGAATAGGCGTTTTAAAATGCGAATCTACAGTGGGATTGCCCTAATATTTTAGTAAAACTTGGACCTTCTCAAACGTGAACTCCATTGGGTTTAAGTTGTTCGCGTTATCGAGAGTCTACTGTAAATCTTTAGAAATGCTGGCTTTGAAATAAGAGCTATTTTCTTTCAAATTCCTATGCCGTACGCAAACTTTTGTTTAACACTGTAGATGCCGCAAGCTTGTGAAAGGACTTTAAAAGCGTATTGTGCCTTTCCAGTTTCTGGTCAGCGATCTTGCTTTAATCTTGTTCGGTAAATTTCAATCGGACTCTGCAGAGCTCACAAGCCCACGGAAGCAACGTGCATCTGCAGTCTGCGTCTTCTACTTGCACACATGCCCAGTCGTACCAGTTCCTCGAAACGGAAGCTGAGCTGTCCAAAGCAACATTCTGGCCATGCTCGATGCTAAAATAAAATTAATTTCCGGCAAAATGCCCCTTCAGAAGTCGAACGTTGGAATCAATTGAAGCACTCAGCCGTACGGGAAGTATTCCTGTGAAAACACATCCTGGCTGTGCGTTTCACGTCACATGTTGCTTTCCCCCATCAGTCAGCTATGAATACCTTTAGTTCCGAGAATTGCTCGGATAGTTTCATGTTCAGTCAGTCACAGTTGCATACCAGCAAGCTTTGCGAGCAGATTTCCAGAAAATGACGTTTTACATTTCCTACGCTTTTACATAATAATGGGAGTGCACTCATGCGAAATTAGATGAATGTTTACAAGACCAGACCCCTGCCCAGGTTGGACGTGGCCGGATGGTGCGTTTTAAAAGGACGTCTATTTCCAGGAGAACTTCACGTGGAGGTGAGTCCAATTTCAATTACTCTACCTGTTTGCAGGCTCACGTTCGACGATCGGTACAGGGGCGTTCTTCTTCAAAGGCATTTTGGGATTAAGCAAAATATGACTTAAATGTTGCTACGGGCAGCTGCATTTCAATTTCGAGGAATTGGTGCTCCCGGCCCGGGTGCCAGTGGAATGCACACAATTTTAATCGTTGTTCGGCATATGGCAACGGATAGGTCAGACCTCCTCCCCTGTGAACCTGCATTTCTAATGAAAAAGTCCCAGGAATAAAAAACGGAAGGAATTTGATTTCGACCGCAGACAAGTAAGGAATAATTAGTAGCTTCCAGGAACTCGTTCAAACAAAACAAGGCGGCTTCGGGTAAGCTCTTCTGCGGTGATTCCGAGTCATCCGGGGTGAGACAAATCTGTTCGAAAGACCATCGGTTGCTGGGCACGGCAAAAAACAAGATGGTATAGTCCAAGCAACTATGTCCAGTCCATCTGTACGAGTCCATCCCATCGTTCCGAGTTCGTAGAGAAAGCTGGACCCATCGCAACTCCTCTACCAAAATCCATTTGAACTCAATGAAGATTTGTTCTGTCTTGTAGCGAAGGTTCATCGATTCAAAATGAATGACATCCCAGTTCGACGTCGTAGAAAGCTGAGCTGCCAACAATGCCACGACATTTGAAATGATGCCTCTTTGGGGATTAGTGTTGGTGCATGACATGGCAGCGAACTTAAATATGTCTGCTCGGCTGGAATATGGGAGTCGCCTCAAACCTACATGTCACCCCCTTTGGAGAGCATCTTAAGAGCCAGGAGATTCGACTGTAATGCAAATAAAAAATTCATTTCACTAAAGCGGCATCATTGAGCAATGTATTCCGTCTGATGGCATGGTACTCTCCAAACGGCAATCAATTTCGGGGCTTATTAATTATGCACCTGCGCCGGGAGAATATCAATTAGCGAAAGGTTAGTCAGGAAGGAGACTGATCTCTCGATGGACGAGGAAGAGTAATTCGGTGATTGATGGAAATGCCATTGGATACTTTGCATTGAGTGGAACCGCTCTCACCGGGACTTGACTTTGTGAACTTTCGCCTGCCGGCCCTTCATATTCACCAGAATAACCACATCCATGGGACAACATTTTGTGATTTCATTAATTTTTGATCAGTCTAATTGTGAGTTCAGGAGCGGCTTTCAATTCGGAGGATTTTCATAATCCGCGACCGTCGTCACTGAAGTAATTCCATCGGTGTTATGCTGAAGGGAATATAATTATGAGATTACCGATTACGGAGAGCTCGTTTACGCACCATGAGGCATCATGGATGACGAAGTGTGCACCATGCACTCGTTCACGTATGTATATGTTCGGACGCCTAACAGGAACTCGTTCCATGGATAATCCTGCATTTTAAATCGGTTGGTCTAATGGCTGGCTTTGGGGTGGTTCCAACTCAATTTTAGATCTGAATTCCCTACCGAATCCGATTACAGACAACACCGGTATTACATGGTACTCGTAGCCAAATTCAAATGCCGTTGGCTTAGCATCGCTTATAATTTGCAGTTTCATGCAAGCCAAACTGGAACTATGCCACCCCAGTTCGGTTAGTTGGTAAAGACCAATGGATTCGAACATCAACCGTACCCAACAACATGGAGGACTGTCTTTGGATTTTCTCACCTAACATCGAAACGGAGAAGAATCAGTGACTGCAGAGAAGGATTGAATTTGAAATGCAGCATGCTCGCAACAGCTAAATTTATTTGTTCAGCATTATTGACGCAGTAATCGAAACAAACGTAGCAGCTGCCCCAGCTTCTATGAGTGGCGATAATCGAGAATGCGCTGTATCCCATCGAGCCAGCCATCAGCTCAAGCAGAGATCAGGCAGAGATGTAGAATGGCAAGTTATGCCTATGAACTCCGATCGGGTGTCGGAGTCACTGGGTGTCGTTAAAATCACATCGAAACCCATCATCTTGAACCTGATGTGTACCCACATTTACCCTTCCGGTCCGTTAGGAAAAGTGTACACCCACACTGGACGTCCAGTGTAACCCATCACCATTTAAAGCCCATCGATATCTCTAAATAACGAAGGCTTTTCAACTGGCTCGTGGCGAATTTTTGGATTGCTGGAAGTATTCTTTCACTATTCACAAATCTGGACCTAGACGTTCTGTTGACAACTACAGACCATTGGCTAACTCCAATTAATCCCGAAATGATTCGAGGCTATAATTAAGAAAAAAATGATATGTTGAAGTTCGCAACCAGTGAGAGGAAGATCAACTTCGACCAATTTGGTTATTTTTATAAACAAAGTTCCATGAAAGCGAGACTTCAAGTTGACTGCATATACACTCACTTCTCGACAGCAACTCATAAAGACATTAGAGATGATCGGTCTTTAATTTAAAATCTAGAAGTGGCTACCTTACAAACCGTAGACAGTTTGTAAAAATAGGATAAAAAAAAGCCGGGTAATTTTCAATTTCTCTGGGGTACCTCAAGGTAGTCACCTTGGCCCTCTTCTGTTTCTTCTTTTTACTAACGATTTGCCTTCCTATGTTTTCCATTCTAACTGCCTTTTATACACTGACGATTAAAAAATGTATAAATCAGTGCGATCATTGACGGTGATGGTGACATCTGTACAGAATTGGTGCGATTTGAATGGACTACATTCAAATATAGGGCTTATATTCGACATTCTTTGCACATAGACTATATTGTTTCAAAGGCCAACCCCATGCTGGGACTCTGGTTTCGAAATTCAAAAGATGTTCCAGATCTTTACACTCTTAACCCTTCCGTTCTGTTGCGATCTTTTTATGCCCGAAATAATTCCAAAATAATATATTTTTCCTCAGGGTCGTTTTTTCTGTTTTAGTTCCTTCCCACTCAGTGCACGAATTGTAACATATTTTTAATTACTTCAGTCAGTTATTTTACAGTTATATCCCAGGCATAATTTTAAGTAAGTGTATGCACATGATCATCTTCGCTTTGTGATCACAGCACTTGACCGATTGTGATTCAAGTCAGCATTAACGACTGGTCTTCTTCTAAAGTAGAGTTTTGTCGAATTTGAAGCGGTAGTTGTGCAGCGCCCCCTAGTCCATGGCGGCATTGAGCTTGAAAGAATGCGAGAATAGTGCAATTCCCTTTGCATTTCACACATACTCTTGCAAAGTTCTCGGCTCCATTACGTATCATAAGATCGCATAAAAAACCCTGCCTGATGAAATTAAGGGGCAAGGGAAGCAGAGGTGAGATATCTCTATTCTAGACCTCTGTTGACCGGTTTAGGTTAGGTTAGGTTGTAGTGGCTGACTGCAGGAGGCAGTCACGCTTCGGCCAAAGTACGCAACTGCTGCAGTCTTTATAGGGCACACCCAGCCTTCGTGGTCAATTGTGGTGAGCCTCCTAAGCAGATTGAGCGATCGTGAGCCATATTTTTCCTTTGTTCGAAGGCATGTGATACCTTCTAGCCATTACGGATGGGTTGTGTTGATTCTGTGTATCTGGGGTAGATGGTAGGCATGGCAGGCGAAACACCTAGTGTTAGGCAGATGGTTGTGCCAGACCCAGCGAGCTCATCCGCCTCGCAATTGCCCGGCATGTCAGAATTTCCCGGCACCCTCATGAGGTGTGCAATGCTCAGCCATCTCGTTAAGAGACAGCCTGCAATTAAGGGATGTTTTTGAGTTAAAGAAGAGCCAGGTTCTTGAGCCAGGAGAGTGCCATTTTTATCGCAATGGTTTCTGCCTGCAAGCCGCTACAGCGACCCCGGTTTACTAGCCGTATAAACATTGAATGGCAGATGTCCGCGAAATGGCATCAACTGTTGATTTACCGTAATATGTTCTTTGAAACATACAAAACCGTCAGATTCTGCGTCCACTTTTCGTAGAACTTTGGCAATTTTGTCTCGACGGGCCTCTGATTTCCGAGACCATCACAGTGCAGACATAAAATCACTCAGCATTGGCCGCCCATGACATGCATCCCACACGCAGTGCATCCTCATTATGCATCAAACTGTTCTTTGTTTATATTTTTTGATTGCAGTTTGATTTGCAGTCCCTGCGAAAGTTTCCAGTTTCCGCAAAATTGTTTGGTATCCACAAACTTTGCCGTTCGACCTGTTGTGAAAACTTGTTTGTAGCGAAAGACAAATAGAAGAACATTTTCACCTCTCTCATTTATGAAGTCTAAGAATTGCAGACGGTGGTGGTGTGGCCAGAAATGTACCTCGGTCGGACAAAGGTCGAATTTTGTGCTTTCCCTAAATGGAGTTCATAGAATGAAAGGCTGACCTGCAGGCGGTCGTCACGTAGAGAACCACGACGGTGAAGACAAAGTTTTGATTGCAAAATAATTGAAAAGTCTTTTTCCAAAGCGTGTAAGAGCTACTGAAGTTTAATGGGAAATGTAGCCGATGCTGACATATCACGTTGACAGGAGAATATTTATTTCTACCTGAAATAAATAATTAGATCCGTGAAATTAAATATTATAGGGAGGGACGACTTCGTCTTCTCCTGTCCCTTCAATTCGTGACGCGCCTTAGATGACGTCGTCTCAGACGAAGGTGACTACCATTTACGCGATTACGAGATAAGCCGAAAAGTCGCCCAAATTTGTCAGTGGTCAAGGGGACAATCAGCTATAAAGTCGAATATTTCTTAAGTTTGTCCTTTCTAGGTTAACACCAAGTACAACTTTGCTTAGATGTTTGCGCAGCTCTGCCCACAGACGGTTGAGCGGTTTGAGATTGGCATGTGTCAGGATCCAACTAGGAAAAGAGACAACTCAGCTAAACACACGTGACGGACGTGGCGTTGTTGGTTCCTGCATCGACACCTACACACTTGAGCCCAGGTTCGATTCCCGGCACGAGCAAATATTTTCACGACCCCACCTCTTTCTAGTCACTGACAAAGCTCAAAGAGCATAACTGTCTAGAAAAAGCTTCTCAAATTGGCTCGGAGTTGGCACAAAACGTAGGTCCGTTCCACTCGTGGGTGAAAAAAACACGAGTGGTTGGTGGGAAGCTAGACCCTCTTTGGGCTGTAGCGCCACTCATATTATTCCCATCGGCACAGTCGATCGTGCTCTGATAAATTGTTGTGCAAACACACTGAGGTTGGTATTAATTCGAGAAAATCCTCACATTTCAGGATGCAGCCCTTTCCCGAACTCCGTTTTAGGAAGCGTCGGAGACCTTTTCTGGAATATGTCCTCGGCATGGAATATATTCAAACTGGTGAAAGCTATCCGGGTTAGAGATTGCGCTAGTTGGAGGGGCTCGATGGTTGAGTTGTTGCCCAGGTTGCCTAGGTGCACCCCGAACTGTTGCGCTAATTAAATGAGAAGACGCTTCTACCTCTGTTCCCCCTTAAACAGAGAGTAGCTCTATCTAGAATTTCGGGCTCGGTCTTACGATATTCTTCTTCTTCTTAGGGCTCTACAGTCCGGGATGGACCTGGGCCTCACTCAACATGCCACTCCAATCGGCCCGATCTCTCGCCAGCTGTCTCCAGTTTCATCCCCCTCCACTTGTGAGCGCCACCTTCGTGGCGGGCGTCCTCTGTTACGTTGTCCCACAGGCTCAGAGTCGGAGATTCTTCGGGCTGGAACTAAGTTATTCATACCCTCTACATGGCATAATCATCTTAGGCGTTGCTTCCGTAGACGCCTGGCCAGGCTCATGTCACTGTACAGCCTATCGGTTCGGGGTTGAACCTTTTTCTCCAAATGCAAACATGACCAAAGAACCAGAAGACCAAGAGCCTCTTCATCCGCTGTAGATATAGTCCATGCCTCTGCGCCGTAGTGCACGGGGATAATCAAGGTCTTATACAGAGTTAACTTAGTCTTCCGTCAGAGGGCTCTATCACTCAATTGCCCCTCGAGCCCATAGAAGCAGCGGTTGGCAAGAGTTACTCTTCATGTTGTCTCGGTACTTATGCTGTTCATACTATTTACGGAGCCGAGGTAGACGAAGTCCTTCACTACCCCGAAGTTATAGCTGCTTATGCTGACGTTCCGGCCGAGTCGTCGATGTTCTGCGTCCTTTTTCGATGACAGCATATGCTTCCTTTTGCCCTCGTTCACTGCTAAACCCATTTGGTCCGCCTCCGTTTCAATAACTGCAACCACTTCATTGACAGCTCGCTGTTATCCGTGTATGCTAACAGTTGTACGGACTTCTGGAAGATCTTGCCTCTTGTGTTGGCGAGTGAGATCTGGGCGACCATCTCATGAGTGATGCTACGATATTACGGTATGTGATTGTTTGTTACGATATTACGGTCTGTGATCGTTTGTTACGATCTGTTACCATATTACGATCTGTGATCGTTTGTTACTATCTGTTACGATAAAACGATCTGTGATCGTTTGTTACGATCTGATACGATATTACGGTCTGTGATCGTTAGTTACGATATAATACGATATTACAATCTGTGATCGTTTGTTACGATCTGTTACGGTAAAACGGTCTGTGATCGTTTGTTACGATCTGTTACGGTAAAACGGTCTGAGATCGTTTGTTAGGATCTGTTACGATATTACGATCTTATACGATATTACGGTCTGTGAAATTTCAAAACGCGACCGCCCCCATTCCGTCTTACACAAAATGATATACGTGCATCCTACCAAAAATACCAAAAACCGACGGCAGGGGCGCGCCTTCGCTATATGGGTTTGCACTCTCAAAGCAGAGTATTTTTCGCGTACCGCATGTGTGCACAATTTCTTGATAATTTTTCTTTCGCTCATGAAATACCCCAGACCCAGGCTGTGAGACTCTAGGCAACCATCGCCACTGCAGGCTGACATTATCTACTAATGGGAAATCTACATTAATGGGCATGCTCTTCAAAGCAAAAGTAGATGGAACATAATAATTTGGAAGTCCCCTTGACGAGGCAAGTGAATCAAGAACTATCTCGAATAAGTTCCATTTCCTTTCTGAAATGTTTTCTTTTTTTTTTTTTTGTGTTAATTCTTTGAGTGTAGTTTGGGGGCTTACTGCGAGATTGGCGGCAACCGCTGTGCTCCGCAACACTTCCACGAATCAAAACCGAGAACGTGGAAGTACCCACATTGCTGTCATCTCCTGTGTTTCTGTGAATAGTTAATATGAACATAAAATGCAATTCATCACGCACTGCTGGCAGAGTGTTCCAGAAGGAGTAGTCGAATTTATTTGCGGCCTCTACCGTGAGTCTACCTTCGCACTCGCTCTGTCGCGAGGGTACTTAGGGGATCTCAACGTACACAAATCCGCTTTTACATTTCACCTACTCATCAATTCAGTGTGCATTAAGTTCTCCACCACTCTGAGGTATCGGGTCAATTTCTTATTTTCACTCCACATAGATAGAGCACCAGTGCCTAAAAGATCGATAATGTCAATTTGGAGCCGACTTACCATTACCATTGTCATTGACTCACCATTTGAATTGGACGGAGTGTTAGTGTGGCGGAAGGCACTACAAATGAAACGACATCTCGCCAGAATAAGCAGACATCTGCATTGCAGGTGCACTCAGGTCAACACCCACGGCGCACAGTGGTCCCGTTGTATGGGATAGTTGGAAATAAATCTGTAAATTTAACGAAATTTGAAAAGAGTACAATGGCGACGATATTCTTTACGTTTCATCGGGTAACTCATCGGGTAACGGAGTAATCAAAGTTCAAAAAATAAGAAACTCTCTTATTTTTGCTAAAATGCATAAAATAGTAATTTTTTGTGGTCTGTGACTCTAAATTGGGTTTAAAATACAGCGGTAATTCCTATTTATGTAAATAAATTAAATTGCACAAGTATGGGATTGGACCTCCTCGTGGTGGGGGCGGCCAACTGGTTTGGGGTGTAGGAGTTTATTTCCATACAGCCTGAGCCTGGCTACCGGAGCGCAACCCCCCAAATGACAAGAATAAGACGGCCTCGGATATTGCCCATCCTGATGTGCCAGGGCCCCATTTGGAGCCCGAATGGTGGTAGTATGCGAGCGTCTGGTGGCCGGCCTGCTCGAAGGGATTACGAGCAAACCCAGCAGAGGCCTCATGAGCCGCTATGGGTTGTGGGGCGAAGTCACGCCATGCACAAACCAGTGCAAAAGGCAACGGCATCGAATTAGGATAGGCACATGGAACGTCTCGTCGCTCGCAGGAAAGGATCGGGAGCTAGTTGAGGAGGTTTGGATATCGCGGGTAGCTCTTCGACGACCTTTTGGAGTCTTCCTGTCGTCTACATAGGCGGGAGCAGGGATACTTAAAAGTCTCAAATTGGGAGGGAGTATTGGAGTAGATCCCAGGGAGAGTCGGGATCTTAAATCTCAAGCTTGAAAAGTCAACTTTGGCTCTAGTGCAGGTGTATGCACATTTGCATTGCTTTTTTCTTTCATTTCAATTAATTTTTATTTTCAGAGAATATTTTACAAGGGTTGCATGTTTCCGCGAAGCCTTATAAAGGCTTTTCTGCAGAATATGGAGTTTAAAATTTTTATAATCAACTTTAGGTGTCAAGCTTAGTTAAAAAGAATCCCTACATTTCACTGATTGAATACAATTCTTGGAAAAGTTAATTCGTATTTACGAAAAAATGAGAATTAGATTTAGTTTAGATTAAAATTAAAATTATTAAATTAAAATAAAAGCTACATATTTGAGTTCTTGTTTGGACAAAAATTGCTTTACTTTTTTTCCCTAGTTGTTAAGTTTGTGATGGTTTATAGCTCTTGTGGAAGTGTATTGATAACTTCTGGTACACTACAATTCAGCTGTAGTCTTCTCTCGTAGTTGTTGCAGAATCGAGGTTCCTGAAGCATACCTTGTGCCCGTCTTCTTGTGTTGATCCCATGTTGAATTGGTGTGATGAATCTAGTGTCGTCATAGCACTCCAGTATAAGGGTCATCTTACAGATTTCATCTACTGGAAGAACTTTAACCCTTTCTTGCTGAACCACATTTCGCCGGTTATCTATTGTACATACTTCCAGACATCAATTTCGATTCCACTAGGGCATAGTATATACTTTGTGGCATGGAACTTTATATGGGTGAGTTCATATTGAGCTTCTTTAAGGCTCACGCTTAACTCATCGTCTCACAGAAAATTGCTGTCGATGGCGACTCCTATCTCTGCACTTCAATCTCAATCGGGCAGCTTAAAGACCTACTGCAGGAATCATTTCTAAAATTAATTTGTTGATTAGTAGCTTTGAACTGCGGATTTCGTATGTGCGTCATCTTGGTTTGTAATGCCTTACTCGTTAGACCGTGATCATGACACCATTTCACCGCATAATTGCTGTTGCTCTGTTCAAATATCTGTTCTCCACCACTATCGCCGTATCGTCTGCATACGCGACTGGAACGGCCTGTTTGAAAACCCTTAGCAGCTCGTTGGTTTATACAATAAAGAGAATCGGCCCAATTTTGATCCTTGAGGGACTCCATATTGCACGCGTTCCTTTTGTCTATACGTCCGGTTGATTTTGACACAGAATTGCCTATTGCTTGGATATTCTTTTAGCCAATCTGCCATCAGACCTCTTTTGCCAAACCTTTCCAGAGCTTCTATTAGCTTATCATGGTTCAGTGCACGAACTGCACATGGTAGCTTTTGGTCAGGCCTTCGTTAGCAAATTCTCTTAAGAGTTCACCAGTACTTTTATTTTTCTGAAAGCCGTACTGCCTTTTGTGTCTGATCGAAGTTTTAGTCTTGAAGCCTGTCGAACAAGTTAAGTAGGTCAACGAAGTGTCGGGAAAAGCCTGTGCAGTGACAGCACAACGGACCTTAGGCAAATCTCCGGAGGAACTTGCCAGTCACATCTACCTACCTACCAACAATGAGCTGGTAACTATGTTTCGAAAAAACATTCATCGGTCTCCAGGTGGCCTCTCAGACTTTGGTAGGTCCATTGTCATGTCACAATTACCAAAGTGTTGTAAGCTCCAGTCGCATGACTCATTTGTAAAGATAAAAGCAATTTCAACATTTATGCGGTGACGGTTGTTTAGTAAATGTCCACAGGAGCTATGGATTAGAGCCACCCCATTTCATTAAACAGTCTGCTTAGGCGTCTTAATTTGATGTTACCTGCAGCTTCCAGGGTGTCGGTCGTTGTACTCGCCGAGCAGATTCTCGTTCTTGGACAACGAGGTGGTGCGCGAGAGCTTCTTTTCCCTCCGCGTCCTTGCATCTACCGCAGAAGTCATTGTGGGGGCACCAGGCGCTTCGTGCGATTGACTATAAGAAAACATCCATTAGCAAATATCGACAATATTTCCTATGTTTCCTGTTAAGTGGGTATGTGCGTCGACCCCTAGGCAATTGAAACTCGCCCTCTGGGGTCGATTTTCGGCCGGTACGACCAAAAATAATATTCACGGCTCCACCTCCTTCGAGTCACTGACAATGGCAACTGTCTAGAAAAAGCTTCTCAAAATTGGCATAAAAATATAGGTCACTTCCACTTGCGACAGAACAGCAGCACGCCCAACAGGAGCGGTTGCTGTGAAGCTAGGCCCTGACCCTCTGCGGGCTGTAGCACAACCCGTATTATTATTGTTCTACTCCTGTTAATAGAAAGGAAGGAAAATGGTAGGAAGGCACGACCCTGTCTAAATCTACGGCTCTACCATTACGCCCGCTTGGCTGTCGGAAGGCACGACCCTGTCTAATTCTACGGCTCTATCATTACGCCCGCTAGACTGTAACAAGCTCTACCACTACGCCCGTTTGACTGTCGGAAGGCACGACCCTGTCTAATTCTACGGCTCTATCATTACGCCCGCTAGACTGTCGGAAGGCACGACCCTGTCTAATTCTACGGCTCTATCATTACGCCCGCTTGACTGTCGGAAGGCACGACCCTGTCTAATTCTACTGCTCTATCATTACGCCCGCTAGACTGTACCAGGCTCTACCACTACGCCCGTTTGACTGTCGGAAGGCACGACCCTGTCTAATTCTACGGCTCTATCATTACGCCCGCTAGACTGTACCAGGCTCTACCACTACGCCCGTTTGACTGTCGGAAGGCACGACCCTGTCTAATTCTACGGCTCTACCATTACGCCCGCTTGACTGTCGGAAGGCACGACCCTGTCTAATCCTACGGCTCTACCATTCCGCCCGCTTGACTGTCGGAAGGCACGACCCTGTCTAACTCTACGGCTCTACCATTACGCCCGCTTGACTGTCGGAAGGCACGACCCTGTCTAATCCTGCGGCTCTACCATTACGCCGGCTACACTGTAACAGGCTCTACAACTACGCCCGTTTGACTGTCGGAAGGCACGACCCTGTCTAATTCTACGGCTCTATCATTACGCCCGCTAGACTGTCGGAAGGCACGACCCTGTCTAATTCTACGGCTCTATCATTACGCCCGCTTGACTGTCGGCAGGCACGACCCTGTCTAATTCGACTGCTCTATCATTACGCCCGCTAGACTGTACCAGGCTCTACCACTACGCCCGTTTGACTGTCGGAAGGCACGACCCTGTCTAATTCTACGGCTCTACCATTACGCCCGCTAGACTGTAACAGGCTCTACAACTACGCCCGTTTGACTGTCGGAGGGCACGACCCTGTCAAATTCTACGGCTCTACCATTATGCCCGCTTGACTGTCGGAAGGCACGACCCTGTCTAATTCTACGGCTCTATCATTACGCCCGCTAGACTGTACCAGGCTCTACCACTACGCCCGTTTGACTGTCGGAAGGCACGACCCTGTCTAATTCTACGGCTCTACCATTACGCCCGCTTGACTGTCGGAAGGCACGACCCTGTCTAATCCTACGGCTCTACCATTCCGCCCGCTTGACTGTCGGAAGGCACGACCCTGTCTAATTCTACTGCTCTATCATTACGCCCGCTAGACTGTACCAGGCTCTACCACTACGCCCGTTTGACTGTCGGAAGGCACGACCCTGTCTAATCCTACGGCTCTACCATTCCGCCCGCTTGACTGTCGGAAGGCACGACCCTGTCTAGCTCTACGGCTCTATCATTACGCCCGCTAAACTGTAACAGGCTCTACCACTACGCCCGTTTGACTGTCGGAAGGCACGACCCTGTCTAATTCTACGGCTCTACCATCACGCCCGTTTGACTGTCGGAAGGCACGGCCCTGTCTAATTCTACGGCTCTACCATAACGCCCGCTTGACTGTCGGAAGGCACGACCCTGTCTAACTCTACGGCTCTACCATTACGCCCGCTTGACTGTCGGAAGGCACGACCCTGTCTAATCCTACGGCTCTACCAATCCGCCCGCTTGACTGTCGGAAGGCACGACCCTGTCTAATTCTACTGCTCTATCATTACGCCCGCTAGACTGTACCAGGCTCTACCACTACGCCCGTTTGACTGTCGGAAGGCACGACCCTGTCTAATCCTACGGCTCTACCATTCCGCCCGCTTGACTGTCGGAAGGCACGACCCTGTCTAGCTCTACGGCTCTATCATTACGCCCGCTAGACTGTAACAGGCTCTACCACTACGCCCGTTTGACTGTCGGAAGGCACGACCCTGTCTAATTCTACGGCTCTACCATCACGCCCGTTTGACTGTCGGAAGGCACGGCCCTGTCTAATCCTGCGGCTCTACCATTACGCCCGCTAGACTGTCGGAAGGCACGACCCTGTCTAATTCTACGGCTCTACCATTACGCCCTCCTGACTGTCAATGACAGTATTGATAGATACGCCATCTATTGGGCTCATTGACAGAATGTGAGCGGCCTCTTTAGGGGCTAAAGTACACCACAGTGACTGATCACTTAGACCAAGGAGGTTGCAAGGTTTTCAACCCCAGTAACGTCTTTCGTCTGTTTAGACGACCAAAGGGTTTGTGCTTTTGACGGTATCAGCAATCCATTCGTCCCTGCTTCGGTTCTATTTCCATTTGGCGACTATGTGATCCGGGAATTTTCCACTAACGATGAGCACCAGCTCCGGGTCTAAGGGGGAAATTTGTTCACCATTGATTTGCAGAGTGACTGCAGATTGTCATGCGGGCACAGACGCCTGCACCTAGTCTTTCTCAGCGAACTCCTAATCTCACTTCCACGTGCTGAAACCCGGGAGCCGAGCAGCTTCCACTGAATTTACCGTCGCTCCTCGACGCCAAACAAGAAAGCGGAGGATGGTTGGTACAAAGTACGTTCTCCGTTTTCCTTGGTTTAATCCCCAGACAGCAGGTTTTAGTCTAGAGTAATCTGCTCAACAGCCAAAGGTCTCTAAGGAGCGGCAGCCACAGAAGGCTGCACTTCTTCAAATTGGCAACAAACCAAGTTGTGTACTTTGCAACATGTTGAAATTGGATTAAAACTGCAACTTGCCATTCCCCTTCTTCTTCACTCGTAAATATTCAAAAACCAGAATTGCGAACTTTGCTCGGGATCCCATTAACTTGCGTGAGTAGATACCTCCTTTATTGCTGCCTGCTCTGGGATTTAGCTTAATAAGCGAATTTGAAAATTCTGACAAGTGGACAAGCAGAATGCGGATCATTACTAATGAGGAACAGCAAAAAACTAAACCTCCACGTTCAGTGTAACCGCAATTACCCGGGAAGACTTTAAGCACCGAGCTTAGTTGCGTATTATCGAAGTGATAAATTACACATTTACCGAGGTATCTATCTACCTACAAACATGTCTCTGCTGGGGTCTAAGCCGTTGGTCCCCCCCCCCTCCCCCCGGCACACGTGCCAGCGACTAAGCAGCTTGTTAAACTTTAATTAAGGATCCCACGGCAAATTTATTCCTTCAATAAACCAGCAAGGAATACCAATAAAACACGCTGTCAAACACACACGCACACAGTCGCAGAGGGGCTGTGTGCCTACACATGTTGGGATGAATAAATTTGTACCACCTCCCTCCACTTGGAGGCTGGGTAGCTATGACAGAGCACACACATCCGAAGCACACACTTCACTTCAATGGCATCCTTTGGGGGCTCTTGCTGCGTGCATCGTAGCGCGGCGCCCTTGCTTAGATCTCGCCGAATGAAAAATGATGAATAGGCCAGCGAAATTGAGTGGTTTTTTGTTCTTCTTTTTCCTGCCATCTGCGTATCATTGTCAGTTCGGGGCAGAAGAGGATCTGGAATTACTTCTAGCGTGGGCGTTCGGAGAACGAAAGGAAACGCAGTTGTGAAAGCCAATACGCCAGCAGCGCGGAGGGAAGTGATGCCATGTAATATCTGTCGTGACTGTAGGGCTTTATGCCGGGGAAATGAAACTGTCAGCGTCGAAGGGAATCACCATTGCCAGGGACTTGTGCTGGATGTGTCCACGGTGGCGACTGAAAGGATTTGGCGAGGCTCTATATGCCATGCAGACGTGGCCGGCGACTGATCGGTGGGCTTTCCTGAGTGGAGACAATAAGCAAATTACAATCGCTGTAAATCCGATTTCGAAGAGCGTTTTTTTTAGATTCCTAACACCCAGGATTGTTCAAGAAGGACAGCACGACGGACGGAGGTCAGCGCCAAAATTGAATTCTTATCAAAGTCGATGGCGACATACTCATGACGAGCGCAGCTCTGGGCAATGTGGGAGGTGGCATTTCTAATGGCCTGCCACTCTTGTGTCACCCACCCCGCGTCGACTGAAGTGCACATTGTCCTGCACTACGGACGGATGAGTCCGTGTTGCTCCAATCGCGTCATGTAGCTAACTATGCTCTCTGGACTTGCCAGGGCAGGGTGGACAAAGCGCCCTGTATCACGTGCTTCGCATCCTCTTCTGTTTCCGTGTCCGCCGTGCTCGGACAGAAACTGCTAAAGGAGGTACAGTGGACGTGGTACGATTTTTTGTAAAAATTCGACTTAACGAGAGAAACAATTTTATCCTGTTTACTTTGCCGTAATTCCGTAACAAGTGACAAGTGGTTACTACCAACTAGCACAGGAAAACAGAATCAACTGATTTTCGAATTCCAACCGGAATATCACTAAAACTTCGTTTTTCTAGACATTTCCATTGCTTTGAAATAAAGGCATTTTTGAAGCCATTGAATCTAATCAACAACACTTGGAAAAGGATAACCGCGAAAGCAGGACTTTTTGTACACTGGCCGCTAAATTTGTCATCGACTTTTCAACGTTGTCAGCAAGGGAGGTGTGGCATAAGGAATCGGACGGAGAAAATCGGACACAAAAGTCTCCTGTGTGAAAGCGGACAAGTTGTATATTTTTGGGTTGCTTTGTATTGGGTGTGGGTAGGAAGAAGAAGCTCAATGCACTTATGCCCAGTTTCACAGCGAAGACTTAAACTTAAGTTCTGGTCAACCTTAAGCCGAGTTCAAACTTTTGGCTTGACTCGTCCGGTTTCACAGTGCAATGCGATCGGAGCAAAATGTTAAAAAAATGCCTCTGGTGCGGTCCTTTGGAGCTTTTGTAATGCAGCCGTGCTGTTGTCAAGAGAACAAAGAGAACAAACGTAAAAAATCGCTTCAAACAATCCATCTCTGCGTCTGACCGGTGAAAGGCAAATAATACAAAAAATGGAAGCAAAAAACTACCTACTCGCTGTGCATAAAGGCTAATTTTTCATCAAGGACAAATGAGAAAGGGCTGGATTCCATTCACAAACATGAGCTGTATTCAGAAAAAAACGCTCTCGCTCTCAAAAGAGCTGAACCGGGGTTCAAACGGGATAAAAAAAGCGATTTAAAAATTTATTTAATCGGAATTATTTTTACAATTCAGTTTACAACCAGACTTACAAACTAAAGGTAAGGGTGTTGGCTCACCAGTAGGGGCCATACCAGTTGGGTCTTTGTTTAATTTAATGTTTTATTATTATTGTCGGTTTATTGGTATTTTGTTTATGTCCTAGTCAACACGATGCATTTCCCAGCCCGCGGAAAGGGGAGCTGTCACCTTGAACTGCCCGACTGTTCGTGTGTGCAATACGACACCCTGCATGCGCGAATCAACATGATCCATCGTAGGAACGTTCCCGGGCCGGTGACTGCTGACACAGCTGCCCAGCGGATGTGGGCATAGGTGTAGGACCTTATTTAACCTAGTCGTAAAGTCATTCTTGTGAAAGAGGTGGAACAATAAAAATGTACATTTTGGAACACATCGGAACTTGTATATTTTTTCCGGATTCTCGGTAATAAGTCGAACTGTTGGGGAGAGGTTCCGTCTCTCCTTTCGCGTTTTTTTTTTTTGAATCCTCAGATGATGATGCTTACATCGGGTTGTTCAAGTCCGTGTGTCCATGGTGGTCCTTTTGGGATGGGGTGGTGATGTGCTAGCTGACTTAGCCTCGATGGTGATTGCTATCTCTGCTCTGGTAGAATCCATGCAGCTCGTTGTTTGACGTCCTTGGAAGGTTCTTCTCGTTTAGCAGACTTAACTTTGCATTGTTCGGGAATTGTGTTTCTCAGGTTCCTGATTTCCTCGTTAGGATGGTTGTTGATTCGCTGCTTTTTGAACAGTGTCTGTTCGGGGGGAGGATGCGTGTTTGGTCGTAAAGCCTATTGTTGGTGTGGTGCCTTTGACGGTCCCTGTCGAGGGTCAGTCCGGTACATGTTCGCAGTATTTTTCTTGAACTGACTCGCATCTACCACAGTGCCGATATTTATAACTCCGAGTATTGGTTCTAGATCCTACTGTCGCCACGAGTCTTTTTTTTCTTCTCTTTGTCTAGTAGCTGCTTTCTCAACAGTGTACTGTTGCCGGGGGATGGTGCGTGTTTGGTCGCAAAGCCTTGCTGTGGTGCCTTTGACGGTCCCTGTCGAAGGTGAGTCCGGTACATATTCGCAGCATTTTTCTTTCGAAAATTGCGAGCTTCTTCATGTTGGTCTTAGAGATGGTGTGCCATGTCCGTGTTCGCCGTACGTTAAGTTCGGCCATATAAGCTGCATTTTGCTTGCGCATCAAGGGATAGATGCGATGGACGCCTAGGTTGGCCTTCTTAAGGATCAGTGTCGAATGACAGTTGAACTTCAACTTTCCTTGGTTAACTCCACGGAGCTTTTCGTGTGTTGATATTTCTGTACCGTTAGGGAGCACTGGCTGCTGATCTGCTGATCCACCCTGGATGGTCTCCTTAAGCACATAAGCAGCACGATTTCTCAGCATTGATACGGATACCCCATTTGGAATAGTAGTCGAATTTGTTCGCTGTTTGGATTTCGACCCTTCGCGTGGCTATCTGTGGCATAAGTCAGCGAGTCATCTGCAAATAGGCAGCAGGTCACTGTGTCAGTTGGATGTGGCCGATCTGCCGTGTAGATGTTGAAAGGCTACTGTCCCAGCTTTGATCCTTGTGCAACTGCCGCCTTGATGCTCCGCTCTGTTGACTTGCTTCAATTTGAACGGAGAATCTTCCGGAATGCATATAAATTATTCTGATGAGGTTGGAGGTGAATCCCATCTGGTTCAGCTTGTAGATGAGTCCCTTAATCTAGACCGTACCGAAGGCCTTTTCTACGTCCAGGAAGCGACAGTGATCTCGTTCTTGTTCAGCTTAGCAACAACATCGTGGTGGAACTACATTAGAGGATGTAGCGTTTTCCCGAAACCCGTACTGAATACCCGGAATGATGTTTAGGTCGATAGACCATCGCTTTAGTTTTCACATTACCAGGTCCTCCAGGATCTTGCTTAAATTGCTCATGAGAGATATAGGTCTGTATCCTGAAACACTGGCAGCGTTCCCCTTTTTTGGTATTGCGACAATTTTTGCTATTTTCCACTTGCTAGGAAAGTACGAATTGTTCATGATGATTGTGAGAAGTATCATCACCGTTTGTGGCATTCGCTTCAGGACGAAATTCGCAATGTTGTCAGCCCCGGCTGCGTTGAATAATTCCCGCAATTTCTTCGGCCGTTGTGAGGTCATCATTTCCTGTCGGGGTTGAAACGGGAGCCAATTCTCGTTCAACTTAAACCACAAATTGAACTCAGATCAAGGTCTAAACGAAACTATAAATCCATTTTTTTTGTCGAAGGTATTTAGCATTACACTGGAGCACTCAAACTCAAAAACTGATCCATTGTACTGCCACCAGGGTTACGTAAATGTCACATTTTTCGACTTTTATACATTTACCGTGTAAAAAAGTGTATAAAAGTGTACATTTATTTGTACACTTTTATACACGTAAAAAAGTGTGTATAATACGTCGACTATTATGCGTCAACAACCCTGACTGCCGGGAGCAACCTGCCTTTGCTGTAGTTTCTTGGTCTTCCGATCGAAGACTAGCATGCGCTCCTGTGATGAGGAGGCTACATCATCAGGTGTCACAACTTCAGCACCAAAGACCGTACAAGTGAGTGAAGAAGAAGAAAAACCAAAGACAAACAACTCTCTGCTTATGGGTCGTTTATTAACAGAAGAAGGAATGTATGTCCGCCCAGACATTTATACTCTCATTAGACAGTGCTCTGCAGTGTCATTGTCTTCTCCACAGGCGTCGCAGAGGGTTTCGGTGCTCGGACCAAGCACTTTTAAAGGTCTGGCCCATGCATGAAACCAAACCTTGTATGAAACTGAGTTATTCGGTGAACTGAAGTTTAAACCAAGATAAGCATGTTAGAAACTTAGTCGACTGCCATTAGATCTGCGAGTGTTTCCAAAGTGAGTCGCAGCGGTGTGCATAATTTTGAGTAATTTGTTTTGAGCTCATTGCAGTTTTGACTTGTCTGTTTTAGCGCAACCGTACCAAACGGAAGCTGCATACAAGAGGATGGCTTGGAACATCGTTTTGTTCTCTGTATTGAGTTTGGATAGAGGAGGGATCGAGGACCTTCATTAACATATTTATTTCACCGACGGTGGCGGCTAGGTGTTTCTGGAAGGTTAGCCTTTTATCGACAATTGTGCCTAAATATTTGCAGGAGTCAGACCAATCTACGTCGTGACCACACACAATGTTGTGGGGTGGAATGCAACTTTCTCAACGACGTGAAAACTAGACAGCCTGTTAAGACCGTTTTGGAGATCATGACAAACTTCAAGATATGAAATGCCGGAAGCGAAAACAGCGCTGTCATCGGCAAACATAGCCAGATCCGGTAGATCAGAGACGTATGTATGAAAAAAGGTGGGGCCAAGGACAGATCCTTGAGGAACACCATATTGAATCTTTCTTACCGCAGAACTGCAGCCTCTCATGAATTCAGACAACGAACTTTCTTTCACAGAGAAAACTTCTAAACATTTTTATTATATTTATTGGAAAACCGAACGTGAGATGCTTATGAAGCAATCCGTCGTGCCAAACGATATCAAACGCTTCCTCAATGTGAAGCGTCCAGTTGAATCTTTCGTATTAAACTTTTCAATGACATTCTTGTTTAGCCTAACCAACTGGTGATTTGTATTGTGCCTGCTTCTAGAACCGAACTGGAAGTTTGGCAAGATGTTTCTCTCTTCTTCAATTATGTTTTCTAACAATTAACTAATTGAGCTAAACAGACTAACAGGTCTATAGCTCTCAGGATTGCCTTTCGGTTTAGCGATTGGAAGTATTTTTGCACATTTCCATTGCGCAGGAAAATATCAAATTTGAAGACACGAGTTAAACTGTGCCGTAATATATGAAACGCAACTTGTTGTTAATTCCGTCCATACCAGGCGATTTCTTCGGCTTAGTTGCTTGGATTAATTCTTTGACCTTAGTGGAGGAGGGGTTTAACTCGACTCAGCTATGATCCGTTGACTGCTTGCAACTTCAGATCCAGTGAGGCTGAGAAAAACTTGATGCAATAATGTTGGCTTTTTCATCAGAAGAAATGCACAAGTTATCCTGTACCTCAAGGGGAGGAAAATTGGATCCTCTCTTCTTTAGGATTTTGGTTACTTTCCAAAAGGGCTTCGATGACTTTTCAAAAGATGAAAGGAGATTATTGAATGAATTGCTTTGTTTTGGAATTTCGTACTTTCAAGGAATGAGTCTATTCGGTGACGAAGCCATTTTCTTCATTCAGAATTTCTTAGAGGGTAATTTTGTGTCCGCCATTGAGAGGTTTCCCTGTAATTTGAACTGCACAGCATTAGACATTAAATCCATTGCTGACTCAGTATATTGTAATGAGCACTTGAAATAATTAATTGTTTTGTCGACAGCTGTTTTTTGTTTATTCTATTTTAAGAGGGGAGCTGTATTTGTAAAAAGGATTGTTCGATTAGAAAAAGGTTTTAGACAAGGCGACACGCTGTCATGTGATTTCTTCAATGTCATACTTGAGAAGATCGTGCGAAACTCAAATGTCAACACCAGAGGCACGATCTTCCAAAAGTCCGTTCAACTGCTTGCCTACGCGGACGACATTGTCGTGATTGGACGAACACAGCGAGCTGTCAATGAGGCTTTTGCTAGCATTGAAGCGGAAGCGGCTAAAATGGGTTTGGCAGTTAATCAGGGCAAAACAAAGTACATGCTGTCATCAAGAAAAGGACGCACAACATCGACGCCTCGGACAGAGCGTCATAATGGGCAGCAGAAACTTTGAGGTAGTCAAGGACTTCGTCTACATTGGCTCTGCAGTAAACAGGGACAAGAACACCAGTACCGAGATCAAGCGCAGAATTACTCTTGCCAATCGCTGTTTCTTTGGGCTCAAGAGGCAATTGAGTAACAGAGCCATCTCTCGAAACACCAAGTTGACTTTATATAACACCCTAATCATCCCCGTCCTGCTCTATGGCGCAGAGACCTGATGAAGAAGCTCTTGGTCGTTTTTGAGAGAAAAGTTCTGCGTGCGATCTTTGGTCCTGTTTGTATTGCTGGCGTCTGGAGAAGGAGATTCAACCACGAACTGTACGGGCTGTACAGCGGCATGCACCTAGTTAAGCGTCTTCGGATCCAACGCTTAAGATGGCTAGGTCACGTAGAGCGGATTGACACCACAGCTCCGGCCCGAAGAGTCTCCGATTCCGAGCCTTTGCGACAACGCATAAGAGGGCGTCCTAGAACGAGATGGCGCACACAAGTGGAGAAGGACCTCAACCAACTTGGTGTGCACAACTGGAGGCAGCTGGCGAAAGATCGTGCTGGCTGGAGAGGCTTGTTGGTTGAGGCCCAGGTCCACCCCGGAGTGTAGCGCCAAACAAAGAAGACGAAGATGTCCTCTAAGGTCCGATTTTTGTCCTCGGATATCTTCGACAGCCGTGGCAACCCTACACTAGACGAAATGTTCGATTTCGGTGCGGTGCTTTCATTAGTGATGAAGGACAAACAATTGAAATAGTCTACTCCAAGTTCAATTTGATTTATTATGTAGTATAAAAATTAAAGTTGTAACATCCCTGTCTGCACAGGTTGTGCCACTAACAACCCTGGCAGCGACTACAGCGCTGCCTGACTGTGGATAACCGAACTTAGCGCTACGAAAAGAAGAACTTGACGATCCTCTGATCTTGAGCTACATCTTCCACTTTTGCGGCAACCTTCCGACAAGTAACTAAACTAGAACTCAACTAAGTTTCTTGCGCCTTCTGTTATCGTGTAACCAGGACACTTGAGGCCAGATACAGCGGTGGACTGAAAGGGACAGTTTCACCTCTCCATCTCCACCCAATCTATTGAAGTCATCCTACAACGAGCTATTTAAGACTTTGATTTTCGGACTTCTGCATCGTCTGCGTAGGCTGCAGAGAGACTAAATCAAATGGCAAGCGGCCTCAATTTCCCTCCTCCCTACTATTCCGCCCAATTATCCCTTGAATCGTCAGATCTTCTGCCGTCCTGTGCTCAAATGTATCATTGCGCAGCCAGATTAGCTGCGTTGCTATCGCTGTGATTTATGACCACTTCCCTGGCCCACCAAGTATTCACATCCCCTCCACAATGTAACCAACCCGATTTGTAATAATTAATGTCCTCAAAGCTTCACCAACCCAAGCGCCCGAACACACTAAGCTAAACGACTCCGATTAATATTCCATCACATGCCATCAGCAGCAAGCATTAAATCAGAGAAGCCGCGCACAAAGTTGGCTCGCATTACAACGCGTGAAGGGAAATTTGAAATTTAAGTCCATTCAATGTGCGCGGCGGTGGCGTGTAGGTTTAAGAACTTTTTGGCGAGCAGTTTCCAACCCAATTTCGAAAATTAATCGACTACTCGCTAAACACATAACCATGTGCCATGAGGGTGGCTGAGGATACCATGGAGTGTGTGGTATCCTCAGCCTCCAATGGGAAGTGGGGAAATCGATCGAAATCACTGACTCCAGTGAGGAATCATCTCTGCGCTGTACTCTGCTCAAGACACTCACCACTCACAGCAATCAAGTTAATTAACCATCAGTGGGGAACTTTTATCATTACAAGGGTCCTGATACCAGACCCTCCTCAGATTGCCGGAAGTGATGTGATTCAGGCAGCCAGGCAACAACGAACGCGGCAGAGAGACGAACTCATGGCCAACGTCCTGTTCATGGCAACCGGCCTCAATATTCCCCCTCCCTACTATTCCGCGCCAACAATTATCCTCGTTTGACTTGAACAAATGGTTGCTATGGCGTCTCTTTATTAGCGATTAGTGAGCAAGCCTTTCTTTCGAACTGACAGACGACGAGGACCAGATTGCTGTTAACCAATACCGTAGCCAATGGTTCTCCCAAATCCATTGACGAGCTCAAAGGCGAGACGCGTGCTCACTTGCTATTCGAACTGCGGATTTCAACTCACTATCGACGCAATTTCAAGCGGTTCCTCTGCAGTAAAGCACACTGAATATCAAATGTTAGTGACGTACTAAAGCCGTGTGAACCACCAACACGCATCGCCGAGTGCTCAGAGGCACTCACTCCCAGCCCAAACAGCAATTTCAAATTAATCCCATCACGTTCAATCAATTCTCCATAAACAAGCCATTGCCGCTCACAAACTAGGAAGTGAATTTGACGCCCGCCCGCCCTCCGCGGCACCTGTTAAGGACACCTTTCACTCGGTTCAATATTCCAACAATCTCGTGTGTTGTGCTCACGACAAGCACGTGCAAGCCAACGTAATGTTTATGTGTAGTCGCGTTGAGTAACCCTTCGGCAATAATGTGAACACATCCAAGCGAATGTCTTCCGCAGCAGCTCACACTCTCGCGGAGCGGCTGCTTTTAAAAAATGATACCATTTTCCAGATCCCCACGGGATAAGGAGAACGCACGGAGCACGAATACGTATGCTTCATAACTTGTGCACGCAAATTTCGCTCCGACGCGACGTCGGCATGGAGGCACTTATCGGAAGAGAGAAATGACTTCTGATAAATTTTAACACCACACTTCCTGACATTGCTGCTCACGGTGGAAACGTATGATTTATGTCCCACCTAAGGATGAGTGTGATGGGCGAAGGTGTAGCGAAAATTGCTGGTGCGCATTGCAGCTACTCTTGCTCATTAAGTAAATTACGGAGGAACGAATGAAATAATTCAACGGAGCTGCGGTGGTTCTGGCGTTTGACCTTTGCACAAGGACGACGCGTCGGTTTCAACAAACGACTGGCAAGTGGTTGAGATTTATCACACTTGGGCGCAGATTCAATGGCACAGAATTGTCCCCTGAGCATTGAATCCGAAATCGAATGATTTTGGGCAGCGATAGAGGTGCGTCCTCGACTAGCTGAGATTTATGATGGAATTATCCTTTTTAAGGCGACATATCGACTGTCCAGCAGTGTAGAAGTCTGACCATGAGGAAGCGAAGGTCTTGTGGGTGCTTTGGGGGCGGAAGGAGTGATCTTGTTGGGGCATGGCAACAGAGACTGTGGGGCTTAAGTTTATGTGATCTTTTGAGTCTTGCACATCGGCGAGAGAAAGAATGAGTTCACAGAATGGACGGATGACGGAACTAATGCTGCCTGCAATTGATGACGGTCCATTCTGTTTAACGGCTGTGATGAAAATCATGTCTAAAAAAGTACAGTGAAACTTCGCTTTACGGACACCCGTCTATAAGGGACACCTCTCTTACTGCATGGTCCCGGCGTTGACACTTGGCTATACCCAGGCATTTCATCGAATGGGGATTTTCATACTCCCAGTATTGGTTCAAGATCCTACTGTCGCCACGAGCCTATGGAATTTTCCCGTTGGCGCTGTATATAACATGATTCTTGCAGTATGTACAACAATGTTGGGAATACTATTCGGAATTGACATCGGATCACCAGAGAAGGCGTATACACCGATGACGAGTGGTAAAAGATTGGCCGAGACCTACAAATCTGCACGAGTTACGAGGCTTTCTTGGATTGTGCACATATTACGACTGCTCTGTTCCTCTGATGTTGGTCTCGAGTTATATACCGCCTCAAGTATTCAACAAATGTTAAGGGCCGATGTTGATTTTGAATAGAACACAAATTATTTAGGAAATTATTGTCATTTCTTCTTATTATGATATTATTGGTATGGTTCAATTATGTATGGAGCAAAATATCTACCAAATGGCCGCCGCGACCTCGGTGGCACACCTCCATCCGATGGTCCGAATTTTAGATGATTAAATGTGCCGAATTATCTCCTCCTTTAGCTCTTGAATTGTTGCTGGCTTCCCGACGTACAACTTCTTTTTTCAAGTAACCCCAAAGAAAAAAATCCAACGGTGACAAATCACATGATCTTGACAGCCAATTGACACGTGAGATAACACGGTCATTGAAATTGTCGCGCAAAAGAGCCATTGTTTCGTTAGCTGTGTGGCAAGTGGCACCGTCCTGTTGAAACCACATATCGTCCACATTCGTGTCATCCAATTCGGGCCATAAAATCCGGGCCATTATCATTTCACGATAGCGAACACCATTCACAGTAACTGCCCATCCGGCCTCATTTTGGAAAAAATACGGCCCGATGATGCCGCCAGCCCATAAACCGCACCAAAGAGTCACTCTTTGTGGGTGCATTGGATGTTCGACAATCACTCTTATTACCATTTGCCCAAATGCGGCAATTCTCCTTATTGACGAATCCACTGCGTTGAAAATGTGCCTCATCACTGAAAATGATTTTCTTCGAAAATTGATCGTCCACTGTTGCCATTTCCTGCCACCATTCTGACCATTGACGAGGCTTGAAATGTTCAAGAGGCTTTAGTTCTTGGGTCAATGGCACCTTGTAAGCGTGTAAATGCAAGTCTTTATGCATAATGTTCATCGACGACGAGCGTGAGAGGTGCAATTGTTGGGCACGACGACGAGTTGAGGTGGACGGCTCTTCAGCCACACTATCGCGAACAGCAGCAATATTCTCTGCAGTACGAGCTGTACGAGCATGCACTGGTGTTTTCACATCTCTTACGGACCCGGTTTTCTCAAATTTTTGCACGATTTTTCCGATTGTACGCACAAAAATCACGAAGTGCACGATTTTGATTTGAACGCCCATTTTCATAATAAGCCTGAATAACTTTAACGCGTTGCTCGATTGTGCGTCTTTCCATGGTTCAAATTGAGTTTGTCTGAAATTGAGAAATGTCGAATGAAATGCGGAAAAAAACTTGACGTTTAGGTGTGGTTCACATTCAACGTCGGCCCTTAACCACCCTTTATATCAGAATCGAATATTGACTGTTTTAAGACAACGACTTTTTATTTGTTCTAGGGGATATCAACTTTACCAACATTGTTTAGTTTTTTCTGTTAGTAAACAATTTCTCATCCCATTGAATGTAACTACCACAATTGAATATAGATTCTTCGACAAATTGAACTCTATGAATTTAAAACAAATTAAAATGTTCCTTTACTCAGTCTCACAATGGGCCTACATTGGCCTAAGTGTGACTGCCAACAACCCTAACCACACTCAAGTGCTGTATTCGACGACAGCCTTAGGCATTCTTCAAAATCAAATAGAACATCAGTCATGCTCGCATTCGGTATCAGGGCTATGGGCAAGTTACCACACGTGTCCTTGAAATCGTTGGGCAGGTGGTGACAGTCGGTCTGCAGATCCTGGATCTTTGAAAAAATAAATAAATAACCAGAGCTATTCGTGCAGTGCAACGGCCCGTTTACTACGGACAGCTGCCATGCCGGACAGGGATATGACTTTCAACCGATATTGAGCTGTTGTATCACTAATGATTGACACCTGAAGCTAAAATGAATCTAATCCTGTACTAATACGCAGATACACGTGTACGGATATCCAGCGTGTGCAGTGGCGAGCATCCTGCCTATACTAAACTTATTGTGCTTCTACGTTTCAATGACGTGTGAGCAATGGGCTGTGATGTGTCTTGACACCCAATTGGCACTATTTGAGTGTCATAAATTGAGTCTAGTAAATAGCTAATTTCAAGCCAAAATTTATTCGTAAATAATTTGGGTTACCCTCCTAGAACGGACACCCCTACATAACGTGACAGTGCATTGTCTCAGACCTTATTAGTCATTAAGCGCCTCCCTGAATTCGTTACGGACCTGGATGGAGGAGGAGCAAGAATCCTCCTTTTTCTCTTTTCTAATACAACTTGGCCTGCGTGGCAGGAATGTCAATACAAGTCAAGCCATTGAATAGCTTGTCTCTACGCCCGCTGTAAAATGTGGCAAATGCACCTTCTTGTCAGTAAGGCTCATTGTTAATGTCCCTTTACTCAGTCTCACAATGGGCCTACTTTGGCCTAAGCCTGACTGCTATCAGCATCTTTGCGTTAACTCAAGCGCTGTATTCGTCCACAGCCTTAGGCATTCTTTCCAAAATGCTCAAGGCTCAGGGCTCAGGGTAAGTTACCACACGTGTCCTTGAAATCGTTGGGAAGGTGGTGACTGTCGGCCTGCAGATGCTGGTCCTTTTCCAGGATCTGCCGCAGTGTGAAAAATGCGACTTATTGTCGACTTCCATGGCGTGAAGACGCATTAATTGTCCATAGACGACGATTAAAAAACGAGATTTTGAACGCGATGTTGAGGAGACTTATTCATGGCAGTCAGAGTCAATATTTCTGGTGGATCGGGCAAACGAAACTGAGATTCTACTTGTCGGGCATGCATTCCCCCGGCCATACACTTGAGCTGGTGCATGTGCCGAAGGTGTCTGATTTCCTTGCATTCACACTGTTCAGCGGAAACTCCTCCTCGTATGTTTGCAAATTTGGTGTTAGGTGAAAATCTTCAAAAGACACTATGGGGACCGTTCCCACATAGCGAAAGGGATTTTTACCCAGGAAAAACACCTCCCTTCAAATAAAATCTATTTCCACTAGAACTAAGTCTTACACTTATCCAGCAGTTTTACTTTCTTGGTTTAGGCGCATTTGGCAAGAAATTCTCTACTGAGAGTTCTTGCTATCACCGCAGCTAAGCGCGGGTTGAATTCACCGTGCTAGGTCAAGGGGTTTAGTCCTTTGAAGACGGCGGAAAGCGTTGGGAGGACAGCAGAGTTTATGTGCTCTTACAGACGACGCTTATGCTTACGAGCAAAATTCGTAATTTCATCATGGACTGATGGAATTCCAAGATCTCGGATTTAGCTTCGTTAAGCGCAATTCGCTGAGTGTTCGTCCATTCGTGTATCCGGTCTAGAGCACATTGTAATTTTCTGGTTGATTCTTCGACCGTTTTGGCAGTTACTAAAATGGCGGTGTCGTCAGCAAATGTGCCTAGCACGGTGCCTACGTCCTGCGGTATATCGCTGCTATAAAGTAAGTAAAGGAGGGGACCAAGGACACTTCCTTGTGGTACTCCAGCTTGTATAGGCTTAAATAGGGAGTATTCTTTCCCATATTTCACACGGAAGATTCTGTCAGTTAGATAATTCTTCTCGGGAGGAACTGTCGAAGCTTGTGTTTCAAACCTTCGTGCCAAACCTTGTCAAAGGCTTGCGAAACATGGAGAAATAAAGCTGAGCAGACTTGCTTTTGTTCAAACGATTTTTCTATAACATCAGTTATTCGATGTACTTGGTCGATAGTTGAATGCTTACTTCTAAAACCGGAATAAGTCGTCTTTCTTCCACAACCGGGCTTAAACGTCTGAGTAATATTCGTTCGAACACTTTAGACATTATCGGGAGCAGTGAAATTAGTCTATAAGACTTTTTGTCTGTTGGGGGTTTACCCGGTTTCGGCACCATTACTATTTCCGCCACTTTCCACTGACTAGGGACATGTTATAATCTAAACGCGGCGTTAATTAGGTAGATAAACATAAGAAGCGCTTTCTGAGGTAATTCTTTCAGAACTTCTCCTCCATAACCAGGAGCTTTTTTGGGCTTGAGGTTTTCCAATTCTTCCTAAAGTTCTGTCAAAGTAGCATTTCTTATACAAAAATGTTCATTATTTGTGTTTGAACCGTAGAAGTTTCCAGGAAACGTTTGTCCGTCGCCTGATTTAAACGTTTCTTCCAAATGATTTGCGAAGAGATCCGCTTTCTCTTTATCTTCTTTTGCCCACTCGTATTGATTTTTCCGAATTGGGGTCGCATGTGGTTGAGGTTTTCTTAAGCCTTTGGCTGCTTTCCAGAGTGAGTAATGGGTATCCTTTTTCCCTGACAAGCCTGTCAAGTAGGTATTTATTTTTAAACGACTTAATTTTCGACTTCAGAATGTTAGACAGTTGGTTGAGGCGAGTTTTATGCTGCGGCGCACGGGTCTGCTGCCATTTCTTACGAGCCTTACGTTTCTCTCTTACTAATTCTCGTATTTCCGGTGGATATCGCAATACATGTTTTATCGTCGCTTTTCTAGCGAGAGGTGTATTGCTCCACGCAGCGCACTGTATTACTTCTTTAAATTTATCGAGTTCTATTTCTAAATCGTATGCTGTTCGCAGCGGTACTCTAAGTTCGATATTATCTTGTAGATAATTTCTAAATGCTTGAAAATTCGTACGTTTATTTGTTAACGTAGGAGGAACTTCCTTTTTTACAAGGGTATCGTTTACACATAGTACAATGGGAGAATGATCTGAATTAAGATCAAAGCTTTCTTCAATTCGTTAGTAGTTTCAAAACTAACGACAAATTGATATGATATGGTTTGAAAGGAAATGTGGGTTTCAATTCTGACTACGATTGTACACGATTCACTTGCTGATCGAATCTTACTTTTGTTAAGTGCTTATTGCACTCACAAAATAAAACCAGTCTATTCCAATAATTTACATACATATGCGTTACACGGTAGCTCCTTGTGTTCGATGGCATGTGGACACATTGCATGCCAAATCACAGCTGAATTCCATTGACATTGCTCTCGTCAGAACAGAAGCACACACAAGCGGATGTTAATGCTCGTCTGTCGCATCATCCTCAGTGCCAAATGGATGTCAATACATACTAGTGATGCCTCTTCTAATTGATGGCCGACAAGGAGGACAAGACATTCCAGTTCCCTCGTTAATCACTTCATGGGCCCTAGAATGTGTCCCTGAGTGGGCAATTCAGCTCTTATGAAGGGCCAAACTCGTGTTGAACACCATTAAGGACGAAGAGTTATTTCAACTGAAGCGTAATCTATGACAGGGACGTCAAACATATGAAGCACACTGCCAACAAATGTAATTAATGGAGTCCGGCAGTTGACATTCTGACCCGATGTTAGCTGTAACGCAAACCAGATTATTGTTGTTACGAAGGAAGAGCCATCGTGCAATGGCAGTCTCTAAGGATCTCGTCCCTGAATTGATTGGTGTTTCACAAGATGATTCCCATGGACTCGTGTACATTTGGAAACATGCTGGGAAAAAGGGGCCTTGAGGGGCAATGATACACTTAATTGTTCTTGATTTTAAAAAGCTTAGACGAAGGGCCGGCAACTTTGACCTACTTCTGAGTTTAGGAACACGCACACACACACAGCCTGATATACGAATTCATTCCACCCTTAAGGCCAACATATTTTACTGGGACTGGACAGGACAAGATTTGTACACAATTATCTTAACAGAACTCTAAGCAAAAAGAGAAAAGAAAGAGGAAAGTAGCAACTTGATACAGACACCACAACGTGTCATGTTACAAGCAGAGCGTGTTGACGTGCACAAGCTTACACGCAGCGGCAATGAGATAGCTGAGCATGATATCAGCAGCTTCTTATTACATAGCTACAGCGTGTTTGTCCTCAACTGATTGTCACTTGGCTTGGTTTTACCGTTTTTGATCCAATGGACAGTAGCATCACGCTACTGCCTATGCTTGAGAGCGCGTTTGGATCATCGCAAGCACATGGCTTCGGCTTGGCTTGGCTTGTTCTTTCTGTTTCCAAAATTAGTACAGTCTGCATCGTTGTAAGCATGTGACTCACTGAGCACCTTGGCACCATTGACCTTGCCACTGGCATCACTGTCCCCTTCATTGGCACCACTGACACGACCGGATCCGTTACTGACACCATTGACCACGTCACTGGCATCAGTGACCACTGACCACGACACTGGCACCACTCACTCCATTACTAGCACCACTGACTCCGTTATTGGCATCACTGACCCCGCTACTGGCACCACTGATCCCGTCACTGGCATCACATTCACTGGCACCACTGACTCCGGCAGTGGCAACAGTGACCCCGTCACTGGCATCACTGACACGACCGGATCCGTTACTGGCACCATTGACCACGTCACTGGCATCAGTGACCACTGACCACGACACTGGCACCACTGACGCCGTTACTGGCACCACTGATCCCGGCACTGGCACCAATGAACACGTCACTGGCATCACTGTTCAAGTCACTGGCACCACTGACCCCGTCACTGACACCATTGACCATGTCACTGGCATCACTGACCACGTTACTGACGACCACAGACCCCGTCACTGGCACCACTGACTCCGGCAGTGGCAACAGGGACCCCGTCACTGGCACCTCTTGCCCCGCTACTGGCAACACTGTCCCCGTCCCCGTGGCAACCATGCCATTGGCAATAAGTCAGGAGAAAAGTATTGCTCCCTGCGGCGGCCGTGGTGCTGCGAATATGTGCGTCAACTCCTACGTACTTGAACCTCAGTGTCTATGTTCGAATGCTGGTACGTAAAAAATACATTTCACGGCCCCACGAGTATTTTAGTCTAGAAAAATCGTCTCTAATTGACCGTTCGGAGTGGCGGCCGTGCCGTTGTGGGTATGTGCGTTGAACTCAACGCAACCGAACCGCGCTGTCTGGGTTCGATTCCCGGCCGGTACGACCAGAAGTAATTTCCACGGCTCCACGTCTTTCGAGTCGCTGACAATGCTCAAAGAGTAATAACTGTTTCTCAAATTGGCCGTTTTTGGTCCCTTTCTCTCGTGAGGGAACAATAGCGACAACACGAAAAGCTGGCTGTAGTTCCTAGGCCCTGGCCCCTACGGGCTGTATTATATTGTGACTCTGCGTTGTTCAGGATTTCGGAAGAAATCAAGTCGACTGAGTACCACATGACATTTGATCACACACTTAAGTTATCAGCCACTCCGTTCGCCAGTGCTGGTAATTGCAGGCGCTAGCCTTTATTCAATGGTTTCGACGAACGATCCTAAGTCCGCAGGCGAAGGTTAAAGAGAATTGGGTTAATTCGTATTTGTAGAATTGAACTTTTCAATATTCACAACTGCGCCATTGCACTAAATTATATTTTATTGAACTATTTTCGCATGAACACCACCGCGTCGGCTGGTTGGTGTTAATTCGGATGACATTTCAATGAATTGGAGGAGTATGCGTTTTAATTTAAGTTGTTTGCCTTTTTAATCACTCCAAAGCGTTTATAAATAAACACAGTGGTTGAGTGTGGTTTTCGACGCTTCCTGGAATCATTTGATTTTACCCCATAAACACGGATAATTGACTTCGTTTTTTGAAATAAGTTTTCAAACGAATTACCATCGACTGTGATGCGCTCGCTGCATTGGCTTGTTATGGAAATGCGGTT
The DNA here is from genome assembly GCA_905231855.2 of Eristalis tenax. Lineage (NCBI taxonomy): Eukaryota > Metazoa > Arthropoda > Insecta > Diptera > Syrphidae > Eristalis > Eristalis tenax. The sequence goes on from HG993126.1 coordinate 33,122,020, forward strand.
TGGAAAAAATGACACACAATTTAACGACAACCGTCACGCACAGGAACTAGGTTGTCGTGCCAAGTGGGAAGGAAGGGCGTTGCATTGGGAATAATGACATCGAAACTGATCAGATTATGCTGACAAAGATTCAGTTTGTCCATCAAAACGATGGTTTTAGAAAGAAGGTCACGTGGGAGTGAACCATCCCCAAACACGTTGGTCTAAGTGAGACTCCGAGTCACGGTCGTCTGGACACGCATATACCTCGTCCTACCTACTGGCAGCGTAGATAATTCAAGTTCTACTGTGCACCGACAACCTTTTAACGAACTCGAAAAAAACACACAATTTCACATTATTCGACACACAAGATGACCCATTGCCTTAGCACCCCTTCACTTGGATGACGCCAGTTCGAGTGGCGTTCCAAAGCGAACAGGAAGCAGAACAACAAGACAACATCTTGGCGGCTACCCATGTTTGTGAAAGGAATTGCTTTCAAATCTGTCCTAGATTTCGTGAATAAAGGATGGAAGTGACAAAATGGCAGCACTGCCTCTTGGGGGACTCCAAACATGTGAAGACACCATCCACATCAGAGACCTCGTTAGAGAGGGCGGTTGTTTAGAGCGATTGGGATCTAGACTGATGCATGCCAATCTGTATCACTTTCGAATGTATTTTCGAAAGTATTAATGCCGTCAATTTCAATCGGAAATGTCCGGAAGCTTACTTGTCAAAGCAAAAATGTACACAAATCTTTTGCAAATTTAATCACATCTTTCACAGATCCTCGTGATCCATAAAAGCGCCCGCGAGGCAGAGCATGCACAAGAGATCCGCAGGCTCCCTGATCCTCCGCCATCAACTCTAACTCATCACTATCTGTGCCCAAGCGCACCCAGGCGAGTTCTTGGACTTCGTCCTGAGTCTGCCAAGCGGTCGCCTACCGGATGGAATCGCATTCAGGGCACCGCTCGGAAGTGGTGATGTTGAGGGGGACTCGTGCCACGTGACCAAACCAACGAAGCATAGGCCTCTCCGTTTGAAGAAGCCACTGCTCAATGTTGAGTTCCTCGCACGCTGCCGTGTTTTTCACCCTATCCCGGCGAGTAATTCCCACAACAGCACGGAGAAACCGATCTTATTCTTTCGGGCCCATATTCCATGGCCATAGGTGAGGGTTGGAATAAATACTGAGTTGAAAACCGCTGACTTGGCTTTGACACCAAGCTCGGTCTTCCTGATTACAGATATACCAAGCTTGACCAATCCTACAGGAAAGCTCAGCATTATTCCTTCCATCACTCGCGAAAAAGACCCCGAGATACGAACACTACTCCACCTGCTTCAAGGGGCCTCCACTAACATGTAGAGTGCATTGAACAGGCATTATGGAGCTGACCATAACCTCCGATTAGTCCATGTTGACCTTCATTCCAGCATCCGACCATACCGCCCCAAGCCTATCGAGTGCGCGCTGGAGTTCCGTCTGGGAAGATGTGAGGATCACTAAGTCATCTGCAAAAAGAAGATGACTTACCCTCAACTTTCCCAATGTGATACATTCCTCGCCTCGGCTGCGCCGCAACATCCAGTACATATAAACAACGAAAAGGAGAGGTGACAAGACGCAGCCTTGGCGAAGTCCAACGCCCACGGTGAATGGTGTTGATTTATAGCGTATAGAGACTGTATGGCCCTCAGAAGGGGATCATTCCTGCAGAACACGTCAGAGTTTGCCTCGAGGGACTCGGTCGTATGCCTTTCCAAATCCACAAAACAACTTTAGGTGGGTTTGGCATGCGCCCATGCGTTCTCAATTACCGTGCTTAGAGTGAAAAGCTGGTCGGTTGTACTTCTGGCGGGACGAAAGCCTGACTGTTCATCCCCCTCGACCATAGCCCTAGAAGGCGCTTCCAACACCTTAGCGTAGACTTTCCCGGGGGGACTTAAAAGAGACAAGCCCCTGTAGTTGGAGGAATCTCTTTTGTCCCCTTTCTTGAAATTGTGACTATCACCCAGTTTGTCAATCGCCAGTTGTCTCACCACGTTACCAGGCCACTTTAACGATACGAGAGAGCCATAAAACTCCCTTAAGCCTTAAGCCTATTACCTTAAGCATTTCTGGCCGGATTCCGTACACACCGGCGGAGTTGCAAACTTTTATCGCCAAAATGACTTCCTCCACCGATGGACTATTCTCCGCCCCACGCAAGACCGCGGGTCTGCCATCTGCCCTCGGTGCCCTGTTCGGGATTGAGCAGCTCCGAAAAGTGCTCGCTCCATCTGCGTAAGATGCCCATCTGGTGCTGGAAAGCAGCACACCATCTTTGAATTTGACTCCTTCGATGATGTTGAATTTCCTTTCACAGAGTCGGCGAATGGTTTGCCAGTCGCCTTCCAACTTCTCGCCGAACTCCGTTCAAGACTGCTCGGGATCTTAAAGCTCTAGCTAGAAAGGTCAACTTTGGCTCTAGTGTATGCACCAAATCGAGAGTCAGAGTACGCGGATTTTCTGGTTAAAGTTGATGCTGCCCTTGATAGGGTAGCGGAGATGGATTCCCATATACTGATGGGTGTGGATGTAACGACGCCAATTTGCAAGTTCTTCGCGCCTCAGTGTACCGGTCACGAGAAGCAGAGTCCCCCGCGAGAATCCAGTCTCTGTAGGTCTTCTTCTTCTCTCTGATGGCTTCTTGAACTCCGGGCGGCTTAAACCCTGCAGGTCTTTACTCACTACCAGCCGCCACTTTAAGCCGCTTCACTCCACAAACACAGAGGCGATGACAGCTGCTGAAAACAGTCGCCGATCTTTCTTTACATTGTAAACCAATTTGAAATGTTTCAAAGCAGACTTGCACCTCAAAACCGTGTGATTCTTGCAAATGGTCCTCTGAATGGAAGCTTAAAAATGTCCGTACGACTATTTCGTTCGAAATACTACTCTTCTGAGATGTCTGTAGGACTCTCGAATATTGCTCTCCGACAGCATTGGTCGCTCCGCTTCAACCGGAAATGAAGTATGATAGAGACGCCCAACTTCTACCTCTCTTGCCCCCTAGGTAGGGTAGGGAATGGGGAAAACCAGCACACTTAGACCATTTTGACGCACGCAGTCAGACTACTACCACCGATCGAGCACTCCAGCGATAGTGACGTTAATTTGATCCCAACGGCGAATGATGACTGGACCTGATTTGAAAACTAGATAAAGGCGTATAACTGGGATTCGAACCGTGGACCCCACTAACCAAGTGTAGGCACTTAACCAACTATGCCATGCAGTCGCAGTTGCCCCCTAAAAATGTGTGACAACCCTTTTTTACATGGTTTTCTAAAGGCACTTGACCAATCGGAGAACGGCAAAAATTCTGTCAAAAATGCATGAAAAACTGTCAAAAAGTCTCCGAAATTCGTCGACGGACAAGGGGTCAATCAGCTGTGAAGTTGGGCATCTCTATAATACTTCATTGCTGGCTTCAACGTTGGCTGCGAGGGAGTCAACTTTTGGACAGAGCTCATGTCGTTAATTCGAAACCCTCCGCCACGATGTAGGTTTGGGCATGGATTTTTGTGCCTCCACTAGTTCTTATCACATCATGTTCATAAACAGGCGCAGGGGAGACTACGAGTATTGAAAGGAAGAGGTGACAGGACGCAGTCGAACAAGGTGTTGATTTAGCTTACCACTTTCTAAATTAATTTATCACCGCTTTTACACTTCTGCAATTTTTGTTAAAAAAATCACCAGCAACTTCCTCTCCATCACCGCGCACAACGGAATTCTAAAAGAACACGTTCCCTCAGACATCCCAGGCATTTATCCCAGGCATTAATTATAATTATCACTTACTGAGTCCGCATTGATATCCGCAGCTCATGTAATCGAACAAAACAGCCAATAACGCGGCCAACAAAGAAAAGGAAGAGGAAGCCCATCAATCATCTGCCGCAAAGAAAGGCCAATCGGAATTGCTTAGCAAATGCTGGACGTACTGATTTAACAGTGATTGATGACTCCAATTTGGCAAGCCTCATTCGCAGCCATGAACAAGCATTTGATAATTTTGGGATACATCTCCAAGGCACAGTCAGCCGCACATCAAATATGCATTCACTCCGGAGCGTGGTGTCCCTTCGTTTCGTCCTCACGTATGAGGAAAGAATTCGTATTCGGTCTGTTCAATCGACGGACCAGTGGACCATGCTCGGATACCCTGGGTTGGCTTTCAGTGAATGAGCTAGGTACGAGTGCGGGCGGTGAATGTGTGTGTCATCAAATGGAACCGGACGTAAGCACGTGGACGGAAGAGCTTCATTTAATTTGCACGCTTCAAATGATGTGACAAGGGTCTTAGGAGGTAGTTCTAAGAACGAAGCCTATTTGCTTGTGGTTTAATACTCGGTTGGGAGTGCATGCTCAGATGCGGGCTTTTGAAAGGAGGACACACACGACCTCTAAAAAGTTGGAAAGCCGAGCAGAACATAGGTCAAGCCGAGTACCTTCCGCCAAACGTGGCTCCGGAAGAGGATTTCTATCAACGATTTCCGGAGCGGTAGCAATGGAACGAGTGGCTACAGCAGAGGAGGGGATCGCTTAAAGAAGAGCGCTGGTACAGAGGCTTCTGTGAAATGCAGCGCCCTTCAAGCTGAAGTAGCTTCCATACAAGAGGCATACAGATCGGCGCTGAAGGGCCAACGTGTTACCGGCGAATCGATTACCATCTTTTCTGATAGCCAAGCGCCAATAAAAGCCACAGCATCAGCCATTCTGACACCGAAGCTGGTGGGACTTTGCACACAACGCATCAACGAGAAATCCTTGGAGAATTCCCGGGACATAGTGGAGTCTCCCGAAGAAGTACTGGGAGCTGGGAGAATCCGTGCCGATCACGTACGCTTGATGCTAGTTGATGAGGACCTGGAAAGAGCTAGTACTCACTGACTCAGCCTCAACATTGCAGCTACAGCAAGGGCCCCATGACCAAAGCTGAAAACGAACACACACGACTTTGGCCACAAGGACATACGTACGCTGATAGGAGTCCTTGCCGGACACTGTGCCACAGGTACACATGCAATGCGACGGAACGAAAAGACGAGGAAGAAGTGGTATTTATCCAACATCTGCGCTGTGAATGTGAAAAGAAAAGAAGGTATTTTCTGGGAACTAGAGGACTTAAGCGGCCTCCTAGAATTCGCACATGAATCTGGCTGGTTTTAGACTTGCAGTAGGTCTCACAGTGGCTAGCAACATGCGACACAGCATACAATTCTGTTCCACGGAGCACAAATAATATCATCAGGAACGGGTCATCATCAGAGGAGGCTCAAGGAAGTCGGAATAAGGACCATAGGTAAAGGTGGTTAGATTTTAAGATGTTGAATGTGAACCACACCTAAACGTCAAGTTTTTTTCTGCATTTCATTTGACATTCCTCAATTTCAGACTAACTCAATTTGAACCATGGAAAGATACACAATCGAGCTACGCGTGAAAGTAATTCAGGCTTATTATGAAAATGGGCGTTCAAATCAAAATGCATATCGTGCACTTCGTGATTTTTTCGGTCCATTTAATCGTCCAAATGTGCGTACAATCGGATAAATCGTACAAAAATGTGAGCAAACCGGGTCCGTAAGAGATGTGAAAACACCAGTTCATGCTCGTACAGCTCGTACTGCAGAAAATATTGCTGCTGTTCGCGATAGTGCGACTGAAGAGCCGTCCACCTCAACTCGTCGTCGTGCCCAACAATTGCACCTCTCACGCTCGTCGTCGATGAACATTATACCTAAAGACTTGCATTTACACGCTTACAAGGTGCCATTGACCCAAGAACTAAAGCCTCTTGAACATTTCAAGCGTCGTCAATGGTCAGAATGGTGGCAGGAAATGGCAATTTTCGAGGAAAATCATCTTCAGTGATGAGGCACATTTTCACCTCAGTGGATTCGTCAATAAGCAGAATTGCCGCATTTGGGCAAATGGTAATCCAAAAGTGATTGTCGAACAACCAATGCACCCACAAAGAGTGACTGTTTATGGGCTGGCGGCATCATCGGGCCGTATTTTTTCCAAAATGAGGCCGGTCAGGCAGTTACTGTGAATGGTGTTCGCTACCGTGAAATGACAACGAACTTTTTATGGCCCGAATTGGAAGATACGAATGTGGTTTCAACAGGACGGTGCCACTTGCCACACAGCTAACGAAACAATGGCTCCTTTGCGCGACAAATTCAATGGCCGTATTATCTCACGTGGTGGCGATGTCAATTGGCCGCCAAGATCATGTGATTTGACACCGTTGGATTTTTTTCTTCGGGGTTTTTTGAAAGAAAAAGTGTACGTCGATAGGCCAGCAACAATTCAAGAGCGAAAGGATGAGATAATTCGGCACATTAACGGCATGGAACCTCAATTATGCTTCAGCGTCATCGAAAATTTGCACCATCGGGTGGAGGTGTGCCGCCGAAGTCGCGGCGTCCATTTGGCCGATATTTTGTTCCATACATAATTGAACCATACCCATATTATCATAATAAGAAGAAATGCCAATAATTTCCGAAATAATTTGTGTTTTATTCAAAATCAACATCGGCCCTTAACACAACACCACCTTTTACTATCGGATTAATAACCGAAGAAAATGTTCTCATTCGGCAGCAAATGAAGATGTTATTCATCAAATGTTGGTATCATCTGATCCCTGGATTGCTTATTTAAGGCCTGAACCAAAAACAAATGATTCGCTTGCACTTAGTACTGCAGCGCAAGGCTTATTACACTAAATTGCTTAGTTTCTTTAATTCTAAATAAAGTCTGTGTATGCACTTGTACCGTTGTACCGTTTATGAACCATGATAAGATTTCGTGGCACTTTTCAAAAGTTCAAAAGTTACAGATTTAATTGCAACTCTCCCATTCAACGGCACCACTGTGCGCCAAGCACCGAGTACACCAAGCGCACCGATTCAAAACGAAAAAAAGGTCGGTTGCTTAGTCTGTCTTTGACTTTACTCAACGAGAGGTGAAAGGGTAAATATTAATGACATACGTTATAAGGCTGAATCGCAACGGCGAGTTTGCCCGGTTGGTCTTAGATAGGCCTTGCTACGCGGGTGCCAAGCTGCGTCTTTCAAGCGGTCGCCTACCTAATGGGATCGCAGGCTAAGTCCGGATGTCGTGATAGTGTGGACATTCTTGCCACGGAAGCATAGTCCTTTCAGCTGCGGGCCATAAGACGATGCTACATGCAATTCCCGAAACAGTTTGAACGTTTCTGACTACAGACTGAAATATTTGCTCCTCATTTTGGTTCCTCAGACTGCGAAGCGCACTCTCAACACAGATGCTTGGGTAGTAGTTCACGAGGTACTATAAGTGAGTGAAAAAGCATCCAAACACGAGGCTTCGTCGCTCCATACTAGAGGACTGTCTAAATGAGTACACTACGGCGGAACTGCCATAAATCATAAGTAATACACGGCGAGTCTAAACTCAATCTATGAATTTAAAAAAAGGTGTGGGTAGTGTAATTCACCCCTTTGAGTCTGATCGTATAACGCCAGCGTAAAACCAGTGACATCTGCGCCACATCAATCTTCTTCACTCAACAGTTCCTGGCCCATAGCGTAGTTTCCCACTGAACCCCCTCTCAGGCACGTGCTAAGCTCCCGTTCAACATGCAAATGCGTCGCCCCTTTTGACCATAAATCATGGGCCGGAAATTCAATAACGTCTGTGCCCACACCCTTGGACTGCCTAAATTATTCCATCGAATATCTTCCGATAACAAAATAAGTGCCGAATGAATGAATATCTTTGAGATATCCAGCCATGGCCGCTCGCACCTGTTCCACTTCAGCAAATCGAACACAAAAATGTATGACCTAAAGCGGCTCACTTGTTTCCCGGCCTGGAACAAGGCCAATATCGTCCAAATTACGGTAATTTAATTCTGTCCCTCCAAAGGAAGGAGCAAATCAATGACTCCTCCCGACGCGGCGGCGTTGGGCATTATTGTTTTCTCGTAAAAACGAAAGGGATGCACATAAACCAAACTGAAGGCGCTCGTTGGGGCTCGGTCGACCGTTCTCGGGCACGTTTGCGATCCCCAACCTGTGCGTATGTGGGTGTGTGTCTATCTGGCTGAACCCTGTCTAATGTGTGTGTTTCTCTTGTTTCATTCCAGTTCTTCATCTTCCGGGTGGCACGAGGGCCGTTCATCGAGGAGTTCTACCAGTGCGTCACGCATGGATTCTACACGGCCGAATGGCAGGAGCAACTGTACAACACTTTCACGCTATTTTTTACGTTCATAATCCCATTGTGCATATTGTTTATCACCTATCTGTCGACGTTCAGGACGATCTCCGGTAAGTCTGGGGCTGGGCCCTGTTAATTGTGTCGATTTGTGGAGCAATCTGTGAAGCGAACGCGGGTGGTGGGCTGACGTCGCGCGTGCCTTGATTGCGGTGCGGTTTCATTTGGCGGGCGCTGGCAATAAAGCTGCAACCAAAGACATGACGTGCATGTAATGGGAATTCATTATTGCCGGTTTTATTCAGGCAGCGGCCGTAAAAGATTGAAAGTTAAATTATTCACACCGATATGCATGGGATTCTGTGCATGGGACCCGTTTGGCCGTAAACAGGTTCCATAAATAGGCGAGGATATCCAGTTTTATTGAGCATAAAAAGTGTAAATCCGCTCCAGGATGAATGTCGTGGGAGTACATGCTACAACTTTGGAGACACATTTGAGATCCTTCGGTGGTCCGATGTGTCGACAATGGAAGGTCATCCGGTGACGGAAAGGCAATCATTTTCGGCAGCCACAACGAATTTGCTTTTATGATCCAGCCGCTTCCGCGCCCGGCCACAGAAAAGACGCACGCTTTCCGTGCGTTAATGTAGTGTGCACTGGACTGAATATTGAATTTCACAGAATAGCCCGGCATTTTGAGATTGAATCTTGCGGACTTAATGAGGTCCACGGGGAACGAGGCGTCGTGCACTATTTTTCCGAAGGTTATCTGATTATTTTCGCAGTCCAACATCTGATACGAGTAATGGCCTTGTCAAAAATGGAGGAAATAAAATTGAGTCGTAAAAAATATGAAATTTCGTGCGTAAGGATATGTCGGACATGTGCCAAGTCGCCTGTAGTCCACTCGAAAGGGAGGGGCTTTTATCGTTTCACAGCGACAGAGGGTGTTCGATGAGTGCCCTCAGAGGTCAAAGCTAGTCAAGTAGGTCTACAGCAAGACATCGCGTTTGTTGCTCAAAGCTTCCACAGGAAGACCATTTCTTGGTCTTGGAAGCCAACGCATTAGTCTGAAGACTCGTTGGGCTAAAATGCCTTCTACATCGGCAGGCACTATTCTGGTTAAGAATCTTTATAAGGCGCTAATGCCCACTTTAACAGTTCAAGCTTATCTGCTGGCTTAGCTAAGTGCAGGATCGGACCGCACCTTCACTCAGGCAGGCTTCGTTAAGTAATGGACTGAGTAAGCCATGGATTGAGTGTCACTGTGAACCATTTATGAAAAATAAAGTGAATCACAATTCATGGAAATCGTTTATGAACAAAAGCAAGAGTAATGGCCCCACATGGCTACCTTGTGGAACGCCCGATGTAACTTTGTTACTCCAGATCTAAAACGATCGATCTTTACCAATTGCTTCCTGTCCTTGAAGCAATTGGAAAACCACTCAAACATTGACGAATGGAATCCCAAAGACTTGTTTAAAAGCAAAGTGTTATGTACTTTATCGAAGGTTTTCGAGAAATCGGTGTGAAGTACATAAAGTTGTGAATGATTTTCTAAATTCAAAAAAAAAATATATGATAGAACACGTTGTGTTAGTCTGCAGCACGGAGGCTGCAGAGAGGAAAAGAGCACACCAACACGACAAGGGAATGTTCATGTAAAGTCTTGTCTGTTTGTATTATCATCGTTTGGCCTCATGTATGTTATTAATGAAGCTACGCGTCTTAATTCATGTTTAGATCGTATTTTTATAGACTTCACAGAAGCAATCAAGTTAGCTATCAAACACTCGCTTGCGACTTGAGGATTACTGACCATTATCTAACGTGTTTACGGCTTAGTAGCCAAGTCACTCGAATATAACAACTGGAAGTAAGGGAAACTGTAAGATCTGATTTAGAAAATTAGGAAAAAAAATCCATGTCTCCCTAGCACTTAAAAAACACCCTAATAATCATTACTTACTATATAAAGATTTTCCATGAACTTAAACATAAATAGTTACCATAGCAGAAAATTAGCTGGGAGCATTGGCAACTCTAAGAAGAATGGCAAATTTTATATAATAAAAAACTTAGTAGTGACATTGTATTGAAACTTAACAATTCCACAAATTGTGATCCTTCAGAGATTGCTAACCAGTTTAATGATTTCTTTGTGAACATAGGAGCTTGTCATAGTTTATCAATTAATTTCAATTCAACATTGTGTAATAATGATACAAAAGTGGTCTATAACTTAATTCGTGCGGTTTGCTAAAAGATGGCGCCACTTGTAATATTCCATTGGAACATGCGTTGGAAAGCTACTGTCATTGTACGTCATTTCAGTGTATGTCATTCATTTGAAGCGTAAGCAACAATAATTATTTTTCACTCAAATATGTCGAACTTTGTGCCTGAAAAGGAGTTTTTTCGGGGATTTTTCTTCTTTACTTCAATATGAAGAAAACTGCTGCCCAAAGTCATCGTATTTTGGTGGAAGTTTATAGTGAACATGCGCTAGCTGAGCGAACGTGCCAAAAGTGGCTTGCACGATTTAAAAGTGGAGATTTTGGCTTGGAAGATGATGAATGTCCTGGGCAGCCAAAAAAGTTTGAAGATGAAGAACTGGAAGCATTACTCTATGAACACACGTAGAGCTAGCAGAATCTTTGGGTGTCTCTCAAGCAGCCATTTCAAAACGTTTAAAAGCAGCTGGATGTATTCAAAAGCAAGGAAATTGGATTCCATTTGAACTCAAACCGAGATACGTCGACAAGCGGTTTTGCATGTCCGAAATGCTGCTGGGACGCCACAAAAGGAAGTCATTGTTGCATCGGATTGTTACTGGTGATAAAAAATGGATCCATTACGACAACCCCAAGCGCAAAAAATCATATGTGAAACCCGGCCAACCAGCCAAATGAACGGCAAAGTCAAATATCCATGGCGCGAAGGTAATGCTCTGTATTTGGTGGGATCAGAAGGGTGTGCTGTATTATGAGCTGCTAAAACCGGGTGAAACCAGCAATGGACAACGCTACCGAACACAATTAATCCGTTTGAAGAGAGCAGGAGCCGAAAAACGGCCGGAATATGGGACCAGACCCGAGGCAATAATTTTCCATCATGACAACGCTCGTCCCCACGTTTCCATTCCGATTAAGAACTATTTGGAAAACAGTGGATGGGAAGTTTTACCAGCGGGTGACCTTATAGCCCAGACCTTGCCCCTTCTGACTACCATTTGTTCCGGTCGATGCAGAACGCCCTCGCCTGAAATACGGTTCACATCAGAGCAGAATATCAAAAATTGGCTTGATTCCTTCTTGGCTGGCAAGCCGGCGCAGTTCTTTTGGGATGGGATCCACAAATTGCCAGAAAGATGGGAAAAGTCATAGCTTCAGATGCGCAATACTTTGAATACTTGCTATTGTACATGTTTTTTTTAAATAAACGTTCAAATTTCGAAGAAAAAGAAGCCGCACTAACTAAAATTTGTACCTAATATTAGACTACAGTCAATCTGGCATGCTTATTTTGATTTTGTTAAGCTTTCGAAGTCTTATCTAATCTAAATCTAAATCTAAACATTTTAAGGGAAAGGAAGGTGCGTTTATGAATCCTAGGAGGCTTTTCAGTTCAACACCTCCTAGGTTCTCCAGCTTTTCGAAGGCTTACTTTCCTATTTTTCTTTGCTAGGTCAGATGCGTGCTTGACTAGCGCACAGTGCTCGGAAAGGACTCCTATCAGCATTAACAAGGATGATCTCCTCTAGCTTAGCTTCGGCAAATAGAGCCCCTTCTGTTGTTCCAATACCCACACCAAGTCACCGAGTTCTGGCTCCGTTTAGCGCCTTGTCTTCAAGTTGTTTCTTTACGGAGCTAAGTGGCGTGAGTGCATGCGGGATGGCCATAGATTCTTCCATCCCAGATCCCAGATAACCGCTTCTTATTTTCCTCCAGCATTGAGTCACCAAGGATACCCCACTGCGGCTGTGTATCCGCAAACATCTCTCTACTGTGGAGCAGGTATGCAAATGCTTGGCATGTAGATTTCCACCTCGTTGACTTCAGATCCCAACCTATTTGTTCAATCAGTGATTTGTTGGACAACATTTCGATTCCAGTTGAAAGAGCGAGCGAGATGGAGGGAAAGAAAATTGTGAGCTCTACCGTGACTGCTAAGACGCCTCGCCTTCACTACCAACTTGTTGTTCTGCTTTAAAGCATTCTTAAATTCCGCCCATTAACTCCCATCGACGACACCTGCCCTCTGAGCAGACAAGGCTCATAAATCATTTCAGCAACGCGTCCGACCATTTCTGCTCGAAGACATAAACACGTGACACGTCCCCACAGCCGCAGCCATCTGATCGAATACCAAATGGTCTCAATCAAATTATCGAAATGGAATATTCATTCTATGTCCGACATTTCATGTGAATGTTAATTACTGAAACTGAGTGTGCTTGCGAAGTCGTACAAGGGGCAGGGGCACTGCGAGCAATGAAATATGCATAAGCCCTTCGCGGCGGATTTGTGTGGAGAGGTATGCATGTGGAGGGAGTTGCTTAAATTACTCAAATTCATCACTTAAATTGTCACCTACTCATTTTTCATAACAATGAGAGGTGTCCAAGGATGATGAGAGTGAAGATAGAACTCGGGTCAAGAGGGGGTCGTTCTAGACGAATGGGGACGTGTGTACCCGCGAGAGTTCTTCCAGGGATTAGAGTAGTGATTGTTTGAATTTAATAGTAAGTGGGTTTTATGTATTTCGATCCACATCATTTCAGTCCTGTGGTACAAGGCAGAGGCATGGGCATTAAATCGGACATGACAGTTCGGATTCGGTGTAAGATGATGACAGTTGAAGGGTGTGGTTAAACTACACAATCTCCAAGTAGCATGGCTGAACTGTTAAAGGGGAAGAGTTGTGAAATGCTGTACACCTAAGCCGCGTCTTGTGAACTGCTGCGGTTAGACTTCACGCGAATTTTTAAGTCGTGAAGTCTCAGACGTGAATTCGTCGTCGTGAAGTCATACACCGCGACCGGCAATTTGTGAATCTTCGTGGCGATGTGGACGACGAGTCACGTCGACTTTTATGATCGGCAACAGTGCTTTGCCTTTTTTCGACAGTTGGTAGCACTTTGCAATACGTACGCCATATGCAACAAATTCGACCAAGTGTCTCCTTTTTGGGCCGATTGGCTGTTTTCCAAAGTTGGACTTTATTCAATTTTTTTCCATTTCAAGTCCTTTTTTCTAAAATTGTCCCTAACTCCTAAAGGGGTTACTATGGGAAGGGAGGGTCCAAAAATGCTAGTTTTTGACCCCTCTACGAAAAACCGTTACCAATTGTTGGGGCCAAACTTATCGTGCTCACTTTTGTGTCGGCGTGTTGTTATTTATGCTGTTTTCTGCTATTCAGGGAACTGTGTTGGATTTTGACGCCCCCAATTAAGGGTGGACTTTGGTCGATCAGGCACACGAACAAATCCACAACGCCACGGCTGCCACATTGGCTTATCGGCGCACATAAGCTACTTATGAAATGTTAATTTGCGCCGATAAGCCCATGTGGCAGCCGTGGCGTTGTGGATTTGTGCATGGACCCTTAAGCACTTGAGCCTACGAAACCCAGTTTCGATTCCCGGTCATTTTCGCGTCCCCACTTCCTTCGAGTCACTGACAGTTCTCTAAAGATAACTGTCTAGAAAAAGCTTCTCAAATTGCCCATAGGCAGGTCCCTTTCGCTCATGGAAGAACGTTGAGGTTGCGGTTGGAGAGGTTGCTGACAAGGTAGGCCACCAATTCATGTCATTTTCTTCTGAAAGATTATTTCATGTAAATGTTGAGCACGACTGCATTTTCTCTGACGAAGTGAGAGAGTCCTATTTATTAATCAATTTTTCACTGATCAGACATGTAATGTTGTCTCGCAATTGGTTGACTTATGAACTTACGATCTAGTTTTCAATTCACCGGTCCAAGACGAGAGATTAATTGCTCCCCGAACTCATTTCACAATTCCGTCCGGCTGGTGTGTAGCACCGCCACGTCTTACTGGCACCACTGTCAGCAATTTTCAGCTCGCGAGTTGATTCATCGTGGAAGGCAGTCATTTAAGATTTCATTCATTAAAGTCACAAGGACAACTTCTAAGCCATTGAATGCACGTAAAGTCTTCAATTTTAAATCAGCATTCATTTTGAAGTCGTTCATTGATAATTAATTTAAGTGAAGTCAATGAATGCAATCACCTGTTCATCAGTGCAGTCATTGAACGCTTTTGGAAGCGCCACGCATTGTGATGTGAAGTGAAAGGGTTTGTCGACGCTCTGTTGAATTGACAGGCAATTGATCGTATTTCACAATAGTCGATGTGTGTGATTTATTTGTGTGATACCTACCACTGGGACGTATACGTAACATTTTTCATAGTCGCTTGAGAGTATTCTGGTGAAGCCAGGGACGTGGAACTGTCTCAGGAGTTGTCTCGTAAAGGTTCAGGAGGTGTCCCGTGAAGCCATCGAGGCCGTGCAACTGTCGTAGGCCACGGAACCTTCTATTCGTTCATGACCCGTGCACTTACTCAGACCATGAACCAACATTAAAAAGATTCTGTGAATCGGACATGCCAGAGGGGTAAATAAACGACAATGCCCCCACTGGCAGTGGGGGCATTTCCCAGAGAGAATTCTTTGGCCGTGCCATAAAGCACAGTTGGCAGTATTTACTTAGAAACCAGACTTATCCATTAACCACAAGGCTTCGAAGGAGAGAAGTCACTTTACCTGCTTTTACGGATGAGGTGTGTCTTTTGCCACGAGTGGTGTCCAGCACCTTTTTCTGCGGCATTTCTTGGTAATCTGCTGGAATAGACCATTTTTCGTATCCGACTTCAGATTGAATGCGCACACATCAGCATTTAATAATGAAATGTTCACTCAACCGCAGTGGCTTTCAACTGCTTCAAGGAATGGCAAAAGGGATGCTTAAGGCGATCTTAAACTGATGCAGAAAGTGGGGAAGTGAACTTATAGGCACAGCACAGTGAGGCAAATCTGGAATTTCCCATCATATTCTGGCATTTCTTCATTTGGAGACTGAGGTCCTGAGTCTAACCCTTAAATGCCCACATGTTTATTTGGGTCGCGGACTCTTTGAACAAAAAGTTTGTCTTAGCAGCGAGGTCGGAGCATTGTGCGAACAATTGCCACGTACTGCCTGAGATTACCTGAGTTATATGAAAAGTAGAAGACTCGCGCAATAAAGGGTTAAGGGCGCTTTTTATGATCTTTGCGGTTTTTAATCGGGCGCCATTTTGGTTTGGATGACACTTTTCGGGAGTAGAGTTACTTGGCTTAACGGTGGACGGACTCTATGCCATTGTCTCACAGGCTGCGAAAGAGACGGTTGAATGCTGCACATGGGGTCCACCACGCCACGAGCCACTGTACTGTAGAAAAGAACTGGGATTGTTCGGGAGATCAATTGCAAGAAGCAGGGAAATGGTCACTACAGCCTCGCATGGTCCAATGGCTGTTCGCGTCAGTAGTCAGACCTGACTAAGGAGTGGGAGCGCGACGGTATGTGCTTGACGATTACCCCCTCGAAACCATACTGAATGGCACCGCTGAGTTCTTCCCATCATCAAATAACGTGCCACTAGTGGCTTCCAACCGTAGATGGTCTGAGAGCAGAATGTGGTGTTGTCTCAGTCCTCCTTTATTAGATTTGTGGTAACACGCAGACCCTATGTTCATCTCGATGTGGCTGAACCAATCTTACCAAACCTAACCAATCAGTGGCATCTGCCCTGTGACCCTCTGGCACAAAATTGACGAACTGGCGCCAAGCTCTCTCAGAGGTTCGAGAAAAGCGAATGGGTAAAGTCTTGAAGAGCGTCGAGAAAAACGGATCGGTTAAGTCTTCAAGGAGCGTGCTGCAACTGTGTATCTTTCCATCGTCAAACCGTGGTTATTTTCTCCTAAGCTCCGTCAAGCTGTTAGCATACGCAGATAACTTTGACGTGGTTCGCAGAACACAGCTAGCCGTCAATGAGGCGTTTGCTGGCATTGAGACGAATGCTAAAATGGGCCTAGCTGTGAATGAGGGCAAAAAAGGATATTCAACATCGACGTCGTGGGCAGAGCGCTACACAGGGCAGCTACACATTCGATGTGGTCATGGATTTCATCTACCTCGACTGCGCTGTAAACAGCACGTCAGTATCGAGATCAAACGCAGAGTAACTCTTGCTAGACGCTGCTTTTATGGGCTCAAGAGGTAATTGATAACGACGACACTGATCATCCGTGTCCTATTCTATGGCTCGGAGGTATGGACAATGTCAAGACCAGACGGTCTATGGGCCTATGGAGAAGGCTCAACCACGAACTGTACGGGCTGTACAGCGACATGGGCCTTGTTACGCCCAAAGGCTATGAAGTTTTTCGCCTAGTTTCACATTAGAGTTGGTGGCCATTTATGTTTGGGTGGTAGTAGGGGAACGTAGTCTTACATCACTAGTTGCCATTCATATGCTGCTAGTGACGTTCTTAGCTCGGTGGTGCTAGCGCTAGCTCGGATCGTTAGGACTCATGTTCGAATCCTGGGGGGTAGTGCTTCTTCTCATTTGTTCGGTTCGTGCCAAGTTTCTCCAGGTCACATGACTTTGGATTGGCTGCAGTGGCAAGTTGCCGATGCAGAGGACGGCCTGGTCCCAACCACTTCAGTCGCATTCTGACTTCGTGCGTGAAACTTGGTGCATGGAAAGGAAACGATATGTAGATTAGTGGACCCTATGACTGTGATTTTATCTGACAGATAGTAGAAGTGAAGAGAGGTATGAAAGGAATTATCGCGGGGAAAATGTCCTTTACCTTTCCTTTCAGGTGTACAGCGACTCGAGGCTTTTCCTTCCACGTATCTTGCTGAGTTGAAGAACATAGTCAACGTTGAGCAGTACTCACAGCCCACTCGAACATTGAGTAGTCATCCGAGAGAAACGTTCCCACTCACGTGAGTTAAACTAAGCCAAGTGTACCGATCAACATTTATCGTTAAAAGCGAGTGCCTCTGGCGTACGCTGTGCGTGGAAGACAGAACGGGCGGTAGCCCGTAGCCCGTAGACTGCGTTCACTAAAGCCAAAAGTAAGAGGGTCTACCAGTTGTTAAGGCGGTGGCGGTGTGGGTTCGTCCTCGTTTCGTACGTGATCGGTGGGACTTGGGTTCGAATCCCGGAAAAGAGTTCACTTGTTTTTTTTTTTTTTTGAATATGTTCTTTTGTTCTGAGCATTTTTGTTTCTTCCTTTCCTTTCTCTTTTATTTTTTTAATTCTGAATTTTTACTCTTCTTTTGAATTGGATGTTAGGTGTAAGTTAGGTTGAAGAAATCTTGTTAGTTGTAAGTACATGAATAAAATTGTGAAGACAATTATAAAGCAGACTACCATCTTCGTCGTTCGGGAAGTTAATCGCATGGCGCCCATATACAAAATACCAACAACGAGACCACGGCCTTTCTCCATGGCTGGCCAGTCACCCTCCCGGTCGCAGTCGCGCGTGGAAATGGAGGTAACAGCCTTGACAGGTGTCTTCGCATCCAACGGCTGAGCTATGCAAAGTGAATGGACAACTCAGCTCTTCGACTGCGAACCTGTGGGACAACGCAACAGAGGATGACCGTGTTTAAGGTGGCGCACAGTGGTGGAGAAAGACAACCAACGCCAGCTGGAGATAGCTAGCAAGGGATCGCATTGCTTGTAGGCCACGGTGCAGCCGGCACTGTAGCATCAAATAGGAAAAAGCAGAAGAAGAATACAACAACAAGGGAATTAATTGAGTCTGCATCCATAATTGCAGGAGTGTCAATGCAATTGATGGGAGTCAATGCAAACTTTGTCAGTCTAAGTGCAAGTGGACTGGATGCCAAGGCGTTTTAGCGATTTCCGACCCAGGGGGCCATGGCATTCTTACTCAATTTTCCGAGTTCTCCATCAATCCCGCTCTTTTATTTGTCCTAACTGAGAAGTGACAACGGTTTTTATGTTACAACTGGACCCATCACGTTGGTCTACGTGAGCCGCGGCCATTAGGCCGTTAGGGCACCCAATTTAGCTACTTACCTCTGTTACAACCGTTAATCAGCGTTTGTCTTATATTTCTTCCTTCAAAAATCCCCCTAGTGACACGCAAGTTACACCAAAATGTTCAGCAGAAGCCAAAGACACCAAAAACGGCTGTAAAATCTCACAAATATGTACGACGTGGCCCCCCGTATAAGTATTAGGTGTCGTATCGAAAACGTACGACATGGCATGCGACCGATCTCCAGGTTCCCATATGATGATGGATGCTGTGGTGTGAGAAGCGCGCACTTAGACTCCCCACCAGCCCTAGGGTGGCTTGTCGTCAAGGTTTGTGTTCCACGATGGCACAGTTAGGTCATATTGCATGCCTGACACATGTCAAGCAGCATGTCACAAGCAGCATTTCGTTTTCCTGGTTTTCCCCGTAGTCTGCCAGTGTAGAGCACAATTGGGTGGATTAGTCACCCAATCCCATCCATCCCTTGGATTAAGGCGTGCTTCGCAGGAATTGCTACATGATTTGGGAACGTCTGCCGTGTTCTCATCTTTCAATTTGGAGTCCTTGCGTCGCTCGCCTGCGAGCAAACATAAATAATGAACGACTCCTAGCAGCTGAGGTGAGAATTTCCCCGTGAAACTCCACGACTTATCGCTCTCACCAATGTCTGCGCATTGCTGTTGCCCCTGCATCTAATCTCCTTCCGACAGAAATGTTCAAATCGCTCTCCGAAATGAGATTCAATTCCCAGGCAGCTAACAACCCGCGAGATGGCCGAGAATCAAAACAAAATGAAATAATGAACTCCCTAGCGGCGGCATTTCTGAAGAACTGAAGGGTAAATTCGTCGTCGCTCTCCCCAGATCAAAAACAGACACCGAGTCAGGCTGAGGTGGAATTCGTTTGCTTTCATTCTTGGCTTAAATTCATCGGCCCGAGTTCGGCTTGGTGCCCTCCCTCCAGCCACTGCTAAATGTAAATTTCTCGTGAGGCATCCAAAAGTATCTGGTCGTCAATATCCTCGTCGACTGGTCACCGATTGGAAAGAACTTGCATTTTACGAAAGAATTCCTCATCGAATCTTTGAACTTCTTTGCCTTGCTTCCCTGCCCCGCTGCCGATGTCGCACTTAACGGTCTTGTGCAAGTCACCCAAGTAATCAACTCACTTCGCACAGTTCAACACATTCATTCATTTCAATTCATTACATTTACAGTCATACCTAAAAATAAACACCGTACACATGTGGGAGCATAATTGGCACGCACGCCATTCGCACCCCTTCGAAAGCCCCCTTGAGCAAACAGAACCCTTAGGAAGTAGCGCCGGAGTACGAACCAAACCAATTAAACGCAATATTTCGTGTACACAATTCATTAGGTTTGGTAATAACCTTTCGCTGACTGAAGCGTTTGAGGCAAAGCGGCAATGATTTATCGCCTAATTGCTAGGCGGAGCCCGGTGGTGGGAGGAAAAGCACGCCCATTTAACACAACCGGAAAGTGGTGTACACAAATCATCGGAGTGTGAATGGAGACCTAAAACGGGCATAAATGTAACCATGATGAGATGTGAATTGGTGGCCTCCTCTTCGGGCACGAATCTCGGTTCGACTGAGTGTAGAACTAATATTGACAAAGAGGCGACGGAAGTCATCGGCTTGGGTGATTACGAGTCATGACATGGTTCGCAGAGTACGAAGTGTTTGAACTAGAGATTGAGCGGATCGTATTTGCAGAACCAGGTGTTCACACCCATTGAAGGACAGTCACTAAGACGCATAGTGTGTTATTTTGTGAATGTAGCAAACTCAAAGTCGTCCGAGTGACAAAAGTGTGGCATCAAACGACAGGTTAAACGTCTGGTCTTTTTCCGGGGTGGACCTGGGCCGCAACCAGCAAGCCCCTCCAACTAGTACGATCTCTGGCTAACTACCCCCAGTGCCGCAAGCCCAGTTGGTTGAGGTCCTTCTCCACCTGGAGGCGCCACCTCAAACGCGAGTGTCCGGAGCGTTGGACCGGAGCTGAGAGAAAGAATATATACCTCAGATGTATTGTCTCAGCCAATGGAGGAACCGAAGCAGATGTCGCAAGCCGAATGTCTAAAGCGAAGTCAGCATCCGGTATGTAGTCCAAAGTATGGGGAAGCAATGCAATTAGCTTAATCGCCCAGCTAAGACTGTTTCGCCCCAATGTTGAGTTCATGCTGTTGTACGGGTACAGCTCTTGGAAAGTGACCGCTATTGTCACAAGAGGGCTGCAGACGTTTGTGAACCGAACATGGCCGAACCGTATCTCAAACGAGCAACAGAGAACGGGCCAGGAACCTAAAGACGCGACTTTTCGACAACGCGGCACGAGATTGGTCGTACCCTTCGAAAAAGGCGACAATTCCATAGCAAACGCAAGACGGTAGATCAACAGGACCTCCGAGAAGTATATGGCGCAGAACAGTAGAGGGGGACTCCTCCATCAGCTGGAGAAGAGTTGGAAGGAGCTAAGCATCATTGTGAGACACCGCATACGGACGCGTAAGCGTAGTAGAGGCTCTAGGACCCGCAAGGGGATACAGGAACCAAGTAAAGTAAGCATCTAAGCTATCTTAACTATGAAGCAGAAAGTTTGTGTGTCTGACCGACAAAGGCTCCGAAACTACACGTAGCATGGGTCTGAAATTATCCCTCCACGTTGTGTGTAAATGGTTGAGAAAAAACCGTAATTTCCGTCCGTTCTGCTGCAGCACACATTAACTCAAACTGCAACATGTATGCACACAGTCAACGAATTGTACTCATTGCCGGTGATTTTCGGCAGATACTACCTGTGATCCCAAGAGGTACAATGATTGACGGAATAAAGGCATGTTTAAGGGCGTCCCCTCTTTGGGGAAATGTCAAAACAATGAAATTGACAGCCAACATGCGCGTTCGACAATCTATCGACTTTGACTCTGGAAAGTGCTCCGAATATCTGCTTGCGATTGGCAATGGAGAAATTGCAACAAATGGGAAATTACCAAGCTCTCAAGAATTTAGCAAGATTTTTCCGACACTGAATGATCTCATCAACAACGTATATCCAAGTATCGAAGAGAACTTGCTGCATCGTAACTGGCTAATGGAACGAGCAATTTTGACACCACTAAATGTCAGAGTCGGTATGATCAACAACATGGTTCAAAATTCCTTTGAAGTAGTTGGAAATACTTACTACTCCATAGACAAATGCGTCAATGAGGATGAATCTACAAACTACCCAGTAGAGTTTTTAGACTCCCTTGATCCGAACGGGATTCCAAGCCATAAACTCGAATTGAAAGTCGGATCACCGATCATGCTGCTGCGCAACCTAGATCCACCGAAACTTTTCAAACGTTTACAGTTTCCTGTTTGCTTGGCGTTCGCCATAACCATTGATAAGTCGCAAGGGCAGTCGCTTATGGTTACTGGACTGGACTTGACAAATGCATGCTTCTCACACGGCCAATTGTACGTTGCAATGTCGAGGGCAAAGGATCCAGGGCAGTTATACATTGTCGCTGATGATGTTTCTGAAGCAAAAAATGTAGTCTACAAACAAGGTTTATAATAAAAAAGAATAGAAAGTTTAATTTTCTTGGCGTTTTACTATTTTAAGCACATTCTTTAGGATATTTTGAAAAAACTATATTTTCACTACAAACCCGGGCAAAGCCGGGTACGAAATCTATAATATAGTTTAAAGTATATAATACATTACAAGAGACTTAAATTATGCATAAATTCAAAAATCGCCTTCTCAAATACGGGTTCTGTAGCGTAAGGCAACAGTGTTGTGTAGTTGCATAGAACTTCCCACCCATGACTTCCTTTCAATATCTTGATAATCGCATCTAAGTCCGGCACGGTGACATCATCTTCCGATGAAATGGTATATATCCTCCCTCTCCTTAAGGTTGCACAGGTCACATATAATTGGAAGATGTGGTCGATGGGGAATAAAGTAGAGACTTAAGAGTTCACCTCGAAGTTTAAATACTGTGCTTGTCATATGCAGGGAATAACCGGTTAAGGAAGTACATGGAAGCGCTTTCACTGAGGCTGTAATTCAGCCTACTATACACCAGCCTATGTTGTGATGAATGAGTTTCATGACATTGAATGTTTTAATCAAAACGGCCATAAATTGCCGCCAACTCCTCCCACTTTTGAACCAATGGCCGTCTTGTCGATATTATATGCTTCAGTACAATCCTCGGCAATCTGCTTTCTTCCATCCCCACTATTTTCGTAATGTAATCTGCATGTAGTTTCAAAGTATTTAAAAAAAGAGGTGAGATCCAGTTTCTAAATGCAGCATATTGCTTGGGGAATATGTTGGAAGTCGAAAGATTCGCTTCAGAAAGTATCCAAGGATTTTCTCGACTTTCTGGAAAAAACAATAACCCCAAATTTGGGACCCGTACAGCAAAATAGAGGCCGCAGTTGCACGAAATTGCTTAATTTTCCATGCATCGTCCCCAAACTGATGACACACGAAGTGCTTTTTCATACTAAGGTTTAAATATTTATACTCCTTTACTATTTCCACGTTTTCACCCCGATAAGACCGCTTTTCGCTGCGAGAATATCTCCCGCAGCCATTTCTAAAAATCATCACCATTGATCTCGATAAATTCACTGACAAGTTGTTGTGCTTGCAGTAGGTTTCAAGACGGTTCATCGCAAGCTTCTTGGTCTCCGACAAGAACACTATATTGTCGGCAAACCTTAGCGCTGGTATCCTCACACCACCAAGCTCGATTCCTCCTTCTACTTCTTCCACTATGCCGTTTCTAAAAGAAAAAGGAAAGGTAAGGCGCTTAATATGAACCCTTGCTTGACTCACATTTGCGTTCCAAATTCTTCCGATACAAACACTCCATTCCATACATAAGCCACGTTGTAACCCAAATTGGTCAGCTTGTAAAAGAGAGCTTCACGCGCTATGGGATCAAAAGCTGCACGAAAGACAACAAAGAAGACATATAGCTTCTTACGATTTTGCTTAAAAATCTCCGCAATGTTCCAATGTTGAATAATTTTTTCTGAACCCCACCTGGTATTCATTCAAAATCTTGCTGTTTATTATCCATTGCGAACCGAATAGTTTTGCCGAAGTACACAAAAAGATGTAGTTAGCAGGGTTATCGAGCCCGCCCTTTTTATGCAGTTGGGGGATTATCGTCCTTTTAAAGTCTCCTGGAAGAATGGCTGTCTCGAAAATTCTATTAAATTCACTTTTCAGCGCTAACTCCCTAAATATGACGATAGATGTAAAAATAATAGGCTAGCACACCTTAAGTTTCAGGCGTAAGGCAGCGTCAGCCATGTTAGTGTGGTCCCCGGTTCGAATCCCAGTGAAAGCAAAGTAGGTTAAATGCCTGCCCTTGGCTAGTGGCATCCCAGTGTAAGCAAAGTAGGTTAAGTGCCTGCCCTTGGCTAGTGGGGTCCCCGGTTCGAATCCCAGTGTAAGCAAAGTAGGTTAAGTGCCTGCCCTTGGCTAGTGGGGTCCCCGGTTCGAATCCCAGTGAAAGCAAAGTTGGTTAAGTGCCTGCCCTTGGTTAGTGGGGTCCCCGGTTCGAATCCCAGTGTAAGCAAAGTTGGTTAAGTGCCTGCCCTTGGCTAGTGGGGTCCCCGGTTCGAATCCCAGTGTAAGCAAAGTTGGTTAAGTGCCTGCCCTTGGCTAGTGGGGTCCCCGGTTCGAATCCCAGTGTAAGCAAAGTAGGTTAAGTGCCTGCTCTTGGTAAATTGTCACTGGAGTGGTCGGTCGGTGGTAGTAGCCTGACTGTGGGTATCACAATGGACCAACATGGTCTAAGTGTGCTGCTGAGCTCACAAGTAGCCCCCTTCCCTACCCTACCCTTAAACAAGAGAAGGGCATGCCCTCTTAAAGACGAACGTCTGGTCAGCCTAAGCCATACCCAAGTGAAGCGTGGATTCAGAAACTCCGCGTACCAAGCAACCTGGCTAAAGCTTTCGCTCTGGAGTAAAAAATGCTAAAAATCACTTCCTTCTTCTGAGCTTCCCAACAATCGCCCCATTCTGCTAGAAAGATGGACTTCAGAAAACGAACGAAACTCTCATCCTGTACTCATTAGAAACTTTTTCAATCTGCTTCCACTCCCAGTGAGGAATTATTGTGTGCGATTTTAATCATCCCTAAGCCGCCTTTATCGTAATTACTCTTCATTTCCTCTTATTTTTCTTTTCGCTTATCAAGAAGATGGTAAATTTATTTCGCACATTAACTACCTCTTGGCGAAATGTGTTGACCTCTAAGTTCACCGAACTTGGCACGTTTCTTAATTGCTTTACGAAATTTAATTTATTCTCAATTTTGAACATCCGCATCTCATTTTAAATTGCATGCCCATTCAAGGGGACCGTCGACAATGTTTGATTGTACTGACACCTCCAACAAAGGCGCCCACTCCAGGTCATCGTTGAACTTGCCAAGTCGACTCTGTAATCGATTTTTTTTTTGTTGTTCACCCCAACAAGGGCATATCCATGCTTACATAACTGTACCACAAATGACAAAACCACACACAAACAACGCGCGCCCTTCGAAAGAAAAATTCTTGGCCTCCATTGTTCGGGAAATAATTTGAACGTTCCTAGTTTCAGAAAAGTTGTCTGTACACTTTTTTTTTCTGGTTTCTTTGCAGGCAGTGAAAAAATGTTCCAAGGCTCGAAGCTGGCTGTATACACGAATAAGCCGTCGGTGCAGACCAATCGGCAGCGACTGATACACAAGGCAAAAATGAAGTCCCTACGAATTTCGGTTGTGATAATTGTTGCGTTCCTCATTTGCTGGACGCCTTACAACGTAATGATGATCATCTTTACCTTTCTGAATCCGGACAAGAGGGTAAGTCAATACATATGTACACACACTGGCATTGCGTGAGTTCACGTGGGGTACATCGCTTTGCACTTAACGTTTAGAAGGCCCTTCCCCACCACATCACACCAAGGGGAGTTCAAAATGGAGATCACAATTCCCACAACAAGATATGCGAAAACGGATATTCGAAACCTCGCCCGGAGTACACTCCGAATGGTCTAAATGTCGTTTTTTTGGTTCGCAACACCACCGACCCCTTTGCAGTGCTAAACCCTTTTAGGGTTTCCAAATTAATAGCCCACCGTGGAGGTGAGAGATTCATTGAATTCATAGAAGCCACATCCGATGCAGGATATTTTAATTGGATGTATGCACTTAGTGCCACGAGTGATGGGACGTACAAAGTAACTGGTTATACCCATGCACCGAAATTCTCAGAATATCCATTTATGAATGCAAATTTCATCGAATTTCATGTGAATTCGATACTAAGTTGCTTAGGGTTATGCCCTCTGGTCCGTGGTTTCAACTTACTATTAATTTCAGCTTAAATTGAGGTCAGCACATGCCCTTGTTTAAACATAATTAATTCCAATAAGGCAACTACTATACATCGCTGCTTCGATTTGTGGAAAGTGCATTTAAACAATTTAAAATGATTCCCTCGTTTCAATCCTTCTCTGGGATTAACACAACAAAATGATTGAAATCGATTTAAGCAGAGGATTTTGTATCACAAGTTTCTGCCGGAATTTGCATTAAGGCTTTAAGTCACCACTGTATGTATGCCGGTTACATACATTTTCAGGTCCCGCTTTAAAGATCAAATCTTCGTTTATTCAACGCAAAAAACAACTAAGCTGTGCGACCATGTCGAACGAGCAAGTCGAACGACCAAGTTGTGCAACCAAGTTGAGCGACCAAGTCGAACAACCAAGCTGAGCGACCAAGTCGAGCTACCAAGTTGAGCTACCAAGTCGGACGACCAAGTTGTGCTACCAAGTTGAGAGACCAAGTCGAACGACCAATTTGAGCTACCAAGTCGAACGACCAAGTTATGCGACTAATTCGAACGACCAAGTAGACAAACCTAGTCGAAAAAACGAGCTGAGCTACCAAGTTGTGCGACCATGTCGAACGACTAAGTTGAGCGACCAAGTCGAGCGACCAAGTCGAACAACCAAGATGAGCGACCAAGTCGAGCTACCTAGTTGAGCTACCAAGTCGAACGAGCAAGTTTTGCGACCAAGTCGAACGACCAACTTGAGCTACCAAGTGGAGCTACCAAGTTGAGCTACCAAGTCGAACGACCAAGTTATGCGACTAAGTTGAACGACCAAGTAGACAAACCTAGTCTAAAAAACGAGCTGAGCAACCAAGTCGAACTACTAAGTTGAACGACAAATTTGATCAAGTTGAGCTACCAAGTGGAGCTACCAAGTCGAACGACCAAGTTATGCGACTAAGTTAAACGATCAAGTCGAACGAACGACCAAGTAGACAAACCTAGTCGAAAAAACGAGTTGAGCGACCAAGTCGAACTACTAAGTTGAACGACCAATTTGATCAAGTTGAGCTACCAAGTCTAACAACCAAGTTGGGCGACCAAGAAGAAGCAAGTCGAACGATCAAGACGAACGATCAAGAAGAGTGACCGAATCGAACGAAAAAGTCGACGAAGAAGCCGAACGACCAAGTTGTGCCACCAGGTCGAACCACTAAGTTGAGCGACCAAGTAGAACGACCTAGTTGTGCAACCATGTCGAACGACCAATTTGATCGACCAAGTTGAGCGACCAAGTCGAACGACCGAGTTATGCGACTAAATTGAACGTCCAAGTAGACAAACCTAGTCGAAAAAACGAGCTGAGCGACCAAGTCGAACTACTAAGTTGAACGACCAATTTGATCAAGTAGAGCTACCAAGTCTAACAACCAAGTTGGGCGACCAAGAAGAAGCAAGTCGAACGATCAAGACGAACGATCAAGAAGAGTGACCGAGTCGAACGAAATAGTCGACGAAGAAGCCGAACGACCACGTCGAACGACCAAGTTGTGCCACCAGGTCGAACCACTAAGTTGAGCGACCAAGTAGAACGACCAATTTGATCGACCAAGTTGAGCGACCAAGTCGAACGACCGAGTAGAACAACCAAGTCGAACTACCAATTCGAGCGACAGCTAAATGGCATTGGGTTCACATGCCCATTTCACAATGCAGCGTAATTCCGGGAAATATCTGAAATCACCAAAATGTTTCAGCATAATGAGAGAAAGTGCTCCCTTTACATGAGATTGCGTTGCTCTCACCGCTCTTATTCTTCTTATAAAACTTAAAACGCAGCACAAATGTGTGTGCAGGTTGAAAAACGAGGCGACGCACCGACGCAGCCTTGTGATATGCGCATAACAACGAAGCGTATGCTCTTATGCAGTCTCGATGAAACATTGATAACTAAGATAGATAACTAAGAAAATTAAATGAAAATTCTTCTGTAAGGATTCAGCGACGTATGATGGATTGTTTGAAAAAATAACTCTTCACTAAAAATAAAAAATGTAAATCCATGAGATGCAACATCGTCTTTTGTCTGGAAAATTGAGATGTTTGCCATCAATTTTCTTCCGCCCCCGCTGATGTTCAGTTTTCCAAATCACAGACAGAAGTTAAAAAATACTCTGAAGACGTCCGAACAAGGGAAAAGTTGTACAAGTTGAAAAAAGTTTCTTCTGTTTGTAGCCCTCCTCAATGCGTCTTCAGTTTGCCCTTAAAAATAACACCCAACCAGGCGAAGATGGGCTTGCAGTAGAGAGAGTGGATACATACTCAGTTGTGCAATATTCTGCATAAAGACAAATTCTGCAGCCATGGTTGAAGATCCCAGAGCATTTGTGCTCAATTACTAAGTGGACTGGAGTAAATGTTTTCATGCCGATCCTGGCATGATAAAAATCAACCCATATTGAAAGCAGCAGCCCTCCCTTTAGAGGTTTGATAATTAGCATCAACATCAAATTAAGACTTATCAAAGGACACATTGGATGGGTGCTCAACCAACGGCTGTGAGTTGTTGATAAAAGCCATCAATGTAACGCTAACTAAAGTATCCTCAAGTAGATGTTGTTACCGCAGACTTTAGCAAAGTCTTTGACAAAATTCGCCACCAAATAACCTGCTTGCAACTAAGGGCCTTTGGTTTCCCGCCCTATTATCACCGCATGTCGTACTTTGAGAATCGCCGCATTCCTCGGACACCCAACGTCGGGCATTCCGCAAGGCAGACAGCTTAGTCCTCTAATCTTTACCACAACCAATGATGATGTTAATTTAAACACGCGGGTAATCTTAATTAGGTCTTTATTGATTTTAAACTAATCATTTACGGAATGCAGAGGAAAAAGATGTAGACGTGTCCAAGGAATGGAAGGACGTGAAAAGGGAAATTTTCAAGAAATTCAAAAGGCTTTAGGATTATCTCACTTTTTGTGACCACCATCTAGCGACGAAATACAACAGATGTCTACTAGCTATATCGGTTATTTTAGAGGGACAATTACAGGGATAATGGCTACCGATTTGTGACTGCACATGGAAAATGGCGGCAGTGTCGTGAATGTGCCCACGATTATTGCACGGAGGATGTCCAGAAGTCGACTCGTGATTTTTTAAAAGCTATAGGAAAGTTTTTCAAAAAAAAAAAACACATAAAATTCAGAAAAATGCATGAAATCTTTATCTGAAAATTTAATGCTTGAAGATTATTTCATGCAAATTTTGACCTCGACTGCGCCTCAAATGGTCCATCCGCTTAGTCCAATTTTGGCATACTCTTTCCGACATTTCGGCCGGTATCTCACGAATAAATGCTTCAATGTTGTCTTCCAATGCGTCAATGCGGGCCTCACTGAAAATTGACTTAATTCATTCTTGGCTGCCAAGCAGAAATGGGATGGGATCCACAAACCGCTAAAAAGATGGGAAAAAGTCATAGCTTCAGATGGGCAATACTTTGAATAATACTTCTATAAACGCTCAAATTTAAAAAAAAAAACCACACGAATTAAGTTATAGACCCAATACATCCCATGAATTTTTTTCTCTGCTAAGACGACTTCCTTCCACTTGCAGAGGTTTCCTTTAAATGGATTAAGGTGTGAGGTGTTCCCAGAATAATCGAGTTTCGTCAGCATTATAAATTTGCTCCGGGCATACATCCATTTCAGCAACTTTCTTCTCAAACTTTGCTTCCGAGCTCAGAGGCATTGCAAACTTTCTCTCCGCAAATTGCTGGTAACCGTATCCCGTGACGCTTCTTGAATTTCTGGTTTCTTCTAGTCTTCCTTGTTGTTGTGTGGAATTGGAATATGATCTGCCCTTTTTCGCATTAAAACTCCAGACTCTTTCGATTGCCATGCCCACAAACCGATGGCCCAAAAAATTTGGTTAAATGTCCTTCCTTTTGTTTGGCTCTGCAGATCGTAGATTCGTTGACATTAAATTGCGTATACAGTAATTTCATTGAATAGCCTTTAGTTAGGTTTTCTTAAATTTCCTTTTTATCTTTTAAAGTAAACCTTTTTCGCACTGGCTTAGGAACATGCACAAGTTCTGACATTTCCACTTTTTTAAATACAAGACTCCCCTTAATCCTTATGCTTGCAACCCTTTCTGCTCGAACTGAGGTGATTTATGTTGTCGTCAACTGTTCTCTCTTGGTGTAAAGTGGCCTGCCATTTTTTTTAACGCCAGTCTTGGAAAATGAATAAAAAATGCGAGTGTTTAGCTTTGAATGAAAATGGCGACAGAAATGATTGCGAGATCGATGAAGGACTCACAAATTTCGGACTTCGCTGGTGTGACGGAATAAGGACTGATAACGGAAATGTGTAAGAAATTGTAAAAATAATGCGAAGCCTTGACTTAGTTGGCAAGAAATGACATTCTAGGAACGTCAGAAGAGAACTGATAGAGTGAAGGCCGATTAATTTTGCATAGTAAAGCGTACACACAGATGGTATATATTTTGAGTTGCGAAAATCGACAACTGTTTTTTCAAATTGTTGCAATAATCGAAAACTTTTTTCGAATCGTTGTAATAATCGAAAAAAGGTAAGTCCACTACATTGGTTGCAGAAATCGAGAGTGCACTGTAATTTTTTTCGGAGTCGGAGTCGACCGATTTGCCGGAACAATTCATGTGTGAGAATCTCAAATTTAGAACAAAATGCGTATCGTCGTCCGGCGCACACTCAACGCTCTCAAATGCAGTTGGATAGAAGCGGCAACCGGTGCATACTGTTTAAGCTTGTGTAGCAGAACGTAACAAAACCTTTCGCACGAAGATTGGAATATTTTTGCCGGACAAACTTGTGGTCAAAGAGTCCGTGCTCAAAATGGGCACTTAAGTTTAAGTCACATAAATATGATCGAATGCCGATTTCTGATACACGTACATCCTTATTATTACTATAAATTCTTTATTTCATATTTTCGAGTTTACAAAGCAATTTACAAGGATTATGGCGTGGCAAATTCCTACCGTCTGCCAGGAGAGACATTGAAAACAATACAGTATAAACTCGGTTTACGCAACTACTAGAAATTACGGCGGTTGCACTAACCGAGGTTGTTGCACTTACTGGGTCAAACTTTTTTGTATAAGAAATGGTAGTCAAATGTCTATATTTCTATATAGAAAATGACAATGAAATACAAAACACATTTTTGAAACAAAAGCAAATCGTTATTCTTGAACACATTTTTATTTAGTAAGAAAACAAAAGGTTAGAATCGCATACAACGTAAACTATTTTGGTTTCTTTTTTAAAGAAGTTAGATATTTTAGACTGAGTTTTTTGCGATTCAATATTTTTCAAAACTGCCCTCTCTTTTGTTTTTTGTAGATTAAAAAGATTGCTTTATAAGTAAATGGCTTGTTCTCAAAATGTTTAAATGGTCTTGGATTGGCTGCTTTACCAATGACAAACAGGTTTACCTTGTGCATCCCTGATGCCTTTGTGCACGCAAGGTATGTTTGTGTTTTCGAACTGGCTCTGACGATTCATTAAAAGTAACAAGTGTTTTGTTTGGCAACCTCCTGTAGAACAATTCAGATTCGTCCGCATTGTAGATTTGATCAGCGGTTAATTTAAGTTCCTTTATTTTTTGTTGAAATTGCATTACAAACGGTTCAACATTTATTTGACAAATTTTTCGCCGCAAATTTGTAAAATTCGAATACCATGTCCTTTTTTAAATTTCGCAATCCATCCGTTGCTAGCGTTAAATGATGGGTTTTCCCGTATTTCGTTGTACAATGGAATTGCCTTTGATTATATAATTTCATTAGAAAGCGGAATGTGTTTAGCTCTTTGCTTTTGAAACCATCCATATGACGCCTTTAAAAATAAATAAAATTAAAAAACAGATAAAATTTCAAGAAGTCTTAAGTGAAACGCGTTTTCTGGTCCAGATTCAGCTCTCGCCACAAGTTGTCTAAGACTGCTTCCCTTTGCTTTTATCCGGCTTATTGTTGACTTGTGCACATTATATTCTTCACAAAGTAGCTTTACTGAAAAACCCTTATCAACTTCGGATAAAATTTCACTTCACAATAATTTAGTAATATTTCTTGCAACACCCATACTAAACGAACTTCGCGTAGGTACTGATGAAAGTGGAACTTATCCAAGGAAACACACTTGGACGTGTAAATATATTTACAAAGAATTCTGTCTAAACCCACACCAAAATAAATTACTGTAAAATAACGACAGACGCAACCAACCAAAAGGAGAACAAGGAAGCAAAAAACAGATGAACAAGTTGCACTGATCGAGGTAACCTTTTTGAAAAGTTGCACTTATAGAGTCAATACGTGCTGCGACTTTAGTGTTGCGAAAATCGAGGAGTTGCCGAATCGAGGGTTGTGTTAAGTGAGTCCGTACAGTATATCAATTTATATAACATATTTATTTTACTGAGGATATAGATAAGTGGTTTAGAAAGTGTGTGTTTCAGATATAGATAAGGTAATTAAGACAAGAAATAATAATTTTGGCCACTTTTTCTACGCAAATACCCCTACGTGCGCTATGTCTTGCGCCGGTTTTGTGCCCGAACAACCGTCTGAAAGCTCCACCAAGAACTGGCAGGCCCCATACGCTTAGTTTGCCAGTTGCTGGAAGAACTGTGTCAAGTAGTAATTTGTTCAAAATCCCATTTTATTTTGAAGTCATCATTGTGTTGCCGACCAAACATTATACCCGTGCTACCGACCATGAAATAAAATCTTGGGCTATAATGCCAATATAGTAGGAGGTGTCACCATGGACCAAATGATCTCCGGATGTTCCTGCAAACGTGGAACCAATCGATGGCCAACGATATGTTGGATATAGCTCGTTTGGCTTCGTTTATTATTTATAACCACTTGCAGTCAGCAAAGCAGAGCTACAAACGACGAACATTGTTAACTCAATTCGCCACAAAATTGGTTACACCACATATGGACCTATGGACAAGCCGTGCTTCACGCCAACCTCGTATCAAACAAGCAATGACAAGATTCACAATACCAGCCAATCTAGATATCTTCTCCAGTACATTTATGAATATTTCTCTGGCTGACTCTCTTTCGTTCTAGTGAATGTACTTTTGCCATAAATGTTTGTGCCTCACGCACGGAAACGTAGAAACTAGAGCTCTTGCTATGCCTGTGCTGCCAATAATAGAAGTTTGCATACTTGTGTATTACAGCCTATGTGACGTATAGTCAGTGTCATGCAGCTACATTTTGAAACCAAATGATTTTCAATCCATTCTTCTGAACCTCGTTCAGTTGCTAAATTTTCTTGCAATTTGTCAAATTTTTGGCGTGTAAAGGTATTTAAAACGAAAATGAGCTTTCATTAATATTCGGGGCTATTTTTTACTCTCTTTTCTTTTGTGGTTTAAATCAAAGAATTGTACTCTCAAAGTCTTACAACACTTTGAAATTATCATCCCATATTCGGCTGTCATTGGAATTCGAACCGGGGACCCCATTAACCAAGGGCAGTCACTTAGCCAACTGCGCCAGCCAGTCCTTGAGCCGCGAAGGAAAGAACACATGTCTTGAAAATGGAAACTAACAATGAAAAGACGGATATTTTGAATACGGCCAGTGACATCATATGACGGTCCAGGGACGTAGGTCGTATCGAATTTAAAAGCAAACCCAAAAATCAAAAAATCAGCCCTCTCAGTGCATCAAAAATATCAAATCAGTTGTTGGGCGAAAGTGGAAAAAGAGCTTCCGATATTTCCTTTCGGCGAACAATCGAAGCAGAATGATTCAATGGCCGAGTGTTAAGAAACTCGTACTATGAATATCGTGTGGGTCTATTCAGACCCGTATACTTCTGCTACTCAGAAATACTGAGGATGCCGATGTGGTCTGACCAGACCCATACGCTCATCGGAGGGTTTATAAACTAGTTTTGCTCTTGAAAAAAAAGGACAGACTAGAGAGAGCAAGATGCTCCCATCTAGACCTTTTCAGTACTCCTTTGCAGCCCTGTTCCCGGGTATTACTCTGTTGACAAAATACCGGGTATGGTTGTGGGTGAACCGAGCATAGTTCGTGTCCAGTGTCATTATTATTTCCAATTCCTATTTCTTTTTTTTCAATTTCTGAACAGCTGACTGTGTCACAAATGTCGTCTGTGCTGCCAAGTTTTTATGATGAACTATTAAGCGACGATGATCGGTTACTTTTTCATGCACTTATAATTTAGGCGCACATACGCTTGCAAAAAACACGCCTAATATGTCAGGCAATCAACCTTGTACCGGTTTGTGAGGTTGCGTGTTTTGCTCAACACTTCCTCTGGCGTAAAGCCATATGCCCATCGATTCCAGTCTATTGGCCACTTTCGCGTTTATGGAGCTATTTTTTCTGTTGCCAAGCAGATCGCATCGACTTCCTTCGACCAGTGTCTCCTCTTCCGCGAGCTTCCTCATACGTTTCATTTTGTTTTTACTTGCCGTGGTCTAGCCGTGGTCTTGCCGTGGTTAAGCGAGTTCGAACTGTATGGAAACAAATGCAAATTTTTAATAATAAATTTTAAATAAAATGAATATCTTGGACCCAATTGGCGAACTAATTAGCAAAGTGACATAATGTGACAATTTTAATGATTTGAAACATAAGATTCAGGAAGTTGTAATGCAGTAACTGGGTGAATAACTGAGCTTGTTACTGAAAGCTATTCCGGTAGGCAAAAGCGTGATTGCAGTAACTGTACAGGCTTAGCCATCCTTCTTATCCATTCAAAATTTCGTAAAAACGCGTCGAAGACATCTGACTTTCTTGGAAATATAACCTGCGAATATCCTCTAAAATAGGACACCCGGCTAAGAAGTAGTAGACATCTTCGTTTTCCCTCCAGTTGCATAAAGTACATATTTTAGGCATATCGTCTCGGTGCGGTATAAAGTTCAAGTTCAAAATTTCGCCTCTGGTTTTAAAGACAATACTAATTACGCCGAATGTGAAATGGTTTGGCTGGCGGTTTAAGTGTTTGTAAACATTTCGGGATATAGGCGAATTTGCTCTGGTGGGATTTTGAATATATAACTTTTCGTCAACCTTTGCTATCAAATCTGAAAACTTGTCTTGCCATAGATCAACATTAGACTCCAGCAGAGAGAGAACTGTGTCGTGGGATCGATCTACTCCTAGTTCCATCCTGGTGCGATTTATTTTAGATTTATTTACAATCAATTTTAGTTTTTTTGCTATTTAACCAAGTATTTAAATTTTTTTTAATTATTTTAATTTAGAGTATATCTGGGTGCGAACATGGCGCAACCTGTAGGCCCAATTGTCACATACTCTTCTTGTGACAATGGCAATAGGCCTCAAATGTTGGCCGATTTTTCTCATTTTTCAGCAATCGTAAGAACGTTAGAACCATAATTGGTATAAATATGTATACCAGTCAATTAAGTCATCTTTTAGTAAAACTCTTTTAGTTATATTTTTAATTTCTCATATTCAATATTTTGACACAACGAAGTGATTGTCGACATCCCATTATGCCTGACTTGCTCCACAAATTCACACTGAAATACCGATCTATTCATTTGAGAAGCCACTTAGGCTGTGCCTGGCAATTACTTAATAGATGTTCATCCACCAGCACACCTTCGGCAGAATCTGAATTTTTAAATATATTTTTTTTTTCTTGGAAATACCGGTAGCCGATTAAAATTGTCTACCTAAATACACAGAAGAGGATTAAATTTCTGGAAATCTTCGTCTTGGTCATTATATCGCTTCGGTGATCTTTCTTCGACAGTTTATTTCCTCGAATGGCGTGGCATTTGTACGAAGAAGTTTCAGCAAGATGGATTTGTGAAGGGCAGTATTGTTCCCTTGTTGTATAGTTCGCGTTACCTTTCAAACTTTGTATATCAATGGGCGTAATAACTGACTCGACAGAAATGGCGTAACTCGGTGTAGAGTAAGGGAGCCGCGAGCGCTTAAAAAGCCGCTCTCGATGTAGTCCATACATCGAGAACATCGAGGGCTCTAAGTCGGAAAACTTGGACTCCATAACACATGCAGGCATTAGCAGTCGCATTGAATACTCGCTACTTAGAGGCTAGATTAAAATTTTGATTTGTGAAAAACTTAGGCCGCATCATGTTCAGAGCGAGCTTAGACTCATTACTTTTACTAACGGAGTGCTGGACAAAGTTAAGGTTGTGCGTCAACAGGACACCCAGATACTTAAACTCGGGAACAACCTCAATGCGAGCGTCATTGAGAGACAACTAAAAATAAGTATCTTCGTCTTTTGGGCGTTGACATGAAGGCTCCAAGTCTCGCAAAAAGAAAGGAGTCTGACGATTTGCAGTTGCAGCGTAAATGGGTTGTCAGCGAGCAAAACCAAATCGTCAGCACATAGCAAGAGGAAGTAGGTGACTGATTTCTTCGATGAACAAGGGAAAGACGAGAGGACTTAGGATACAACCTTGAGGAACACCTGCTGTTGTTTCAAACCAGTCAGAGAACTCGGAACTATCCCAAACAGTTGGCAGAAATTTCTGTGACGTTTCCGTTTGTAGATTAAAGCCTGTCTATTCACTTTATCAAATGCAGCTCTCTCTAAAATTAAACACTTCTGTGCCATTTTATTTAAAAGAAAAAAAATATTTTTTTATTCCTCTGGGCAGAATAACCCCTTACACGCTAGCTAAGACTAAAACAACAATTTTCTTACGTCTATCTTAAATACACCTCGCATGCCCTCGAGTGATGGATCGTCCCCACAGGTGCGCTCGGCTTTCCGGATGCCGTGACGTGATGGACTGTGGCTGGCTGCAACACTGTCTCCGGTTCGCCAGACGCTAGCTCTGCGTTTTGCCGCTTGTGGGAACGTTGCTGGTGATTTGCTGCCATCGTGGAACACATGTGAGGGAGAGGAATACTTCGCGACTTAACTGATATAATTTGCTTTTCTTCTCAAAATATTTTCTGGCTGTGCTTGTAAGAGCGAAAATGTGATCCATCGTCGAAGAGCCTGGACTGGCCGTTACACATAGGCAGGTACATCTTGGCGCAATATAAAGTCTAATCCAAGACAAAGTCTTTAATTTTTGATTTATTCTACACAAACAGCTGCCCTCCCTAGCGTTGAAGGTCTAAGTGAGTCTAAGCTTTGCCAGTTCCATCTACCTTTCTACATCCCTCCTGCACACATTTGTTCAGTGGCTCAGATAAGCTTCCCAAGAACCACAGCAAACAGCAGAACAAGGAATGACGAAAAATAGCAATCGAATGGCCGCTTTAGTCTAGAAACGACAGCACAAGTGACCCAAATCAGGGTCTAAGCGGGTCACTTGATAAGTATAACTTAACCTTTAAACAACTTGGCGTGAAAATTATTTTTTCACCATCCCACATGCATCACTCTGCAGTATTCGGCACTGAATCAATACCCACACACAAGTAGGGCCACGGAAGGCATGGCGCCGTCGCGTCCCCATTTATTTACTGCCTTATGTACACGCCGCACTCGCGTGCCACGTATTAAACTTCGAAAAGAGACATCTTCAAAAGTTTCCAAACAACAATTATCTGACAAATATCATCTGCAATCCGATTGCACGCTCACACCGCAGCCAGCGAAGACATTCCTGGTATCTGCGCCTCCCGCGACCGGGATCATCATCAATTCAACATTGGATCGTTGGATTCTGACGACGAAGAGGCCTGCGAGGAACCCCTGCCACACCACACTGCGTTAATATTTTATGTGTGTAATCTCGAAAATGACCCTCCCCACGATTGATTGTTATTTTTCCTTGGAAGCTGTACATCTTTTCTGCTTTTTTCCGTTCGTCTCCGGCTCTTTTAATGGTTCCGAGGAACAGGCCTTTCCTTTCAGCTGCAAATTGAATTGCTGTCAAAACCAGGAAAGCTCCTCGAACTCGCTCCTCTCTTGGCGGTGGCACAACGCAGTTCTTCATCTTTGACTTTTAATTGCTCATAAATAGGGAATTGAATTTTCATCAATCATTGGATGTAAGGACATTTGGTCGGTTGATGGGACGCTAAGAAAAGTTTAAGTGGAAGTTATCTAAAATTTGCTCGGAGGGATGTTAATTGATTGATGAAGATGCCGGCAACTACGGCATCGACCAATTAGGCGCAGGCTCTTGGGCCAGCACGAGTGGCTGGCGCAGTTGGTTAAGTGCCTGCCCTTGGTTGGTGGGGTCCCCGGTTCGAGAGAATCACAATGCACCAACATTGGCTGAGTGCGCTGGTAAATTCACTAGCGACCTCCCTACGCCACCTACCTACCTATGGCGGGGCACGATGCCACACGCGCCGTGTCCACTCTCGTGTCCGACATTCAATGGAACACAAATAAAAACCAACGGACGGTCGGCTGTCTGATTGACTTGGAGAAGGCGTTTGGTTGCAGGGCAGTGTAAGAGAGTGCAGAATAAGTGAACTATTGTTTAGCACCTAAGACATGATCACACATAGCAACTTTGCTGTGGAAGGTAACAACGATGACTTCTGGCCTTTTCTGCCGGCTACCCGCGGGTAAATGATAAATTCGTCGTTCCCGACATGTAC
Organism: Eristalis tenax; assembly: GCA_905231855.2. Lineage (NCBI taxonomy): Eukaryota > Metazoa > Arthropoda > Insecta > Diptera > Syrphidae > Eristalis > Eristalis tenax. The sequence goes on from HG993126.1 coordinate 33,160,363, forward strand.
AGCTGCAGGAACTTTGCCCTCTGTCAGGACTGGGTTCAATTATTTGACAACTCAGTCCAACTGGTGGAGGATATCGATATCATCACGCGCTGTCGACATGTCGTAGTAAACGCATTCAGGGCAATTGAAGAAGAGGCGAAACGGCCTTTCGCTCAACGAAAAGCTGTCTCCCAAGAAACGTTCGATCACACCCCAACTGGGATAAAACATCACGCTAGACAACTACAATTTTGAGGTAGTAAAGGGGTTTCACGGATGGAAGTCAGGCTCAGAACCTCTATGGGTCGCTTGACTGATACTAGGGTGATCGTTTGCATGGCCCTCATCCGTCCAATTTGGCGTGGATGTTCATTGTGGATCAAAGTGAGTCCTTCCCTGATCGAAAATATGAGGTTGGTCGAGACAGCGTCTCGGGTGTCTGAGAGAGAGAGAGAGAGAAGTGCTATCCTCACGAGGTCCAGTACAGCTAGGCACACTCGAACGTGAACGATAATTTGATTTTTTAGCTCATCAGAAGGCATTTAGGACGAGTTATGACTTTTTCCAGTAGTCTGTATAAGACGGGTGGCGCTACAGTCCGGAGGGGCCAGGGCCTAGCTCGTCAGCAACCTCTCGTGTTGTGCGTGCTATTGTTCTTCGAGAGTGAAAGGGACCTGCCAATTTGAGAAGCTTTTTCTGGACAGTCTTACTCTTTGAGAATTGTCAGTGACTCGAAAGACGTGGGGCCATGGAGCACCTAACATTCTTTAAATATTTTATTTTTTTTATAAGCTGATCCTTTTTACCTTAAATCTACTTTAAAAATAAGTCAGCCACGAATTAGTAAACTGCTCGCCAAAGGCGCGGCGGCGCGGCGGAGTTTGGTTTTACTTTGGCACCATCTTTCAGAGATCGCTCTGCGGAGCCGGTAGCGAAAGACGTCCCTTTTGTCTCGGCGTCTCGGCGAAAAACTTCAGAAAACTTGGCCCCATTCCCACTCGGCATTGAACAGCAGGTCCGCTGCACTCGTGAAATAACATCACTCGCACAAGACGAATTGGTGGCTAGACTCAGCTCCACCTCGAACTGTAGGGGTACCCATACAAGAGATTATGGACAGCAGTGTCCAGATATTGTATTGGGAGACACAACAAAAGTTGTTGCAGTAGCATTCCAAATCCAGTATTTGCCACAGCAGAACATTGCATTGGCTTCCAACAAGGTCACCCTAGGCGACAAGGCCTGTAGAAAGCATCGCTGTCAAGTGACAAACAAAATTGGACTAAACACACCCCCTTGCGGGACTCTTGGCTCTACAAACTAGTCTGATAAGTCACCACCATCCATGAGGGCATAGCTCAAGATTTGAAAACATGATCACTTACTTATGCTTACTACAAGTGTGGAATGAGCTAACTACTCGCGTGACCAAGAAGCTGGTTCCATTTCTGGAATCACCGGACTGCTCCAAGCCGCAACCGCCGGCATCAACAATACTTTCATGGTGGGTTTTAAATGAAAACCTTTAATCAAGCATCACTCCAAGGTATTGAGTGACTCCTTGGACTTGATCCGCCGGCTTCACATGTTCCATCTACTTGCAACTACGTACATTGAGGCGGTTCATGACGCAGAAACCTTGCAATTTTTGCAAACTTCCTCAAGATAGGAACAGTGTCTTCACACAGATCGCGAAATAAAAACCAAAAATTTGAAGCACGATGGCGCCAACGCGTGTTTGCCTTAGTCTCGGTCCATAATTGCCTCCACTTCACGGACTCTCCTACTTGAGTAGCTCTCGCGGGTGAGTGTCACAACTTGCTTACCCAACTATGACTGACTCTTGATGACTAAATGGCTGTCGTCAACCGTTGATAAAGACCTGAGTGAACCACCATGAGTGTGGCTAACTCATGAGGAAGGAGTACAACACAGCAGAGAAGCTAGGCCCAATCTCCCCCAGGCAACAGCTCAACCAAGAGAAGGACACGATGAAACGAAAAAGTGAGTGAGAAGTGATAAAGTTTACTTTACTGTCCCTTAAAATGACTTCGCAACGACTACGATTCGAGGTCTGGATAAAGACCTCAGGAAAAATAAAACCCTCAGGGAGATGTGTGTCGAAAATCGAAGAACCTCTAAGACCATCCAACTGTAGCGAAAAATCTGCTTTGACACAGATTCCAAATATCATTTACATACACAATGAACTTCCGAATATGTATCCGACCATCTTCCCCGCATAAATCGGAATAACATACTTCAATAAAAAGTCAATTGGTCAATTTAGACGCCACAGCCTCGCAATTCGATTACAACCGACCGACGTGCCAGGCAAGTGAGCCTCCGGAACGGAGATTCGCAAAAAGCAAACAAGAATCGCTACCGTGGGAGTTCGCAATTACTACTTTGGCAAACAAAAGCCGAAGAAGGGTTGTCTGTGTGCCATTTATTTCAAAGTTTCATAAACACGCAAACCACAAGGGGCTTGGCGCCCGGATGATTGCTCCAAAAGGCATCAGCAGGATGAAAACAACAGAAAAAGAAACCCAAAAAGAAAATACACAACTGAACTTAGGACAAAAGATAGAAATAAATGTGAATGGAGTGCCGACCCTTTTTCTTCCCACAAAGAGCGCAACACAAAAGCTGCTCTTGTTTTTCGCATCGATACGATATAAATGATTCCATCTCTGACACGTGGATGAGATTACGGGGGATATGATGCTTGAAAATGGCTCTATCGCATTCAACGCATGATTTCTGAAATCTCCGCAAATTAGTTGCTTCCCCCTCGCTGGATAGAGTTACAGATCAAGTAATCCGATGGAGACGCAATTTACCTTTAAATTGTGATCAAAATTAAGGAATACTGAGCCAATGGATGCTTTGATGCAAACAGTGTACATTTTGGTGCAATATATTCGAGGTCGAACTGCAATCGTAGGTGTGAGGGGCTGGGACTACGTTGCCTTCGGAAAAAGTCTCGCTCTCATACAAAATAAATTGAAGTGAAATTGATTGAATTGAAACTCTGTCGGGTTCAGTGTGATGACACTGAACTGGAAATTCGTCACGACAGCCATAACATCTTAACAACAAAAAAGTCCTACAACAGCTCCGAGGTTTGGGGTTTCCTAGAAGGCAGAATTTTCCTTCACTCTATGTAAGTACATACGTCACAACAACACCGAATGTGGACGAAAAAAAAATGATTGAAAGCTATCAGGTTCGTTGGCGGAGTGGGTTGGTGCGTTGCTCACGGTGCTTGCCTCCTTTCTTTATTGTTTTTAAGGCAATACCACTTTTTTTCTGTTCTGTTTTCCGCAGTACATATTCTACTCTAGTAAGGAAAGGGCTGCTAGTGAGTTCACCAGCACAGAAGTTAGTCCGTTGTGATACCCATTGTCGGACTACTACATCTCTGATCGACAACCCCCGTGAATTTGATTCCAACGGTTACTGGACCAGATTTGAAAACCAGATACCACTAACCAACTTAACAAACTCTGCTTTCACTGGGGTTCGAATCGTGGACCCCACTAACCAAGGGCAGGCACTTAACAAACTCTGCTTTCACTGGGACTCGAACCGGGGACCCCACTAACCAAGGACAGGCACTTAACCAACTTTGCTTTCACTGGGACTCGAACCGAGGATCCCACTAACCAAGGGCAGGCACTTAACAAACTCTGCCTTCACTGGGACTCGAACCGAGGACCCCATTAACCAAGAGCAGGCAATTAACCAACTGCGCATTCTATTTACGATGACTAGAATAAAATTTGTCATAAAAACTAAATCAGCATTCTGTCTGTCGTACTAGAAGATTTTCTACTAGTTCTTGTATAATATCCACCAGACCGAAGCACAGTGCTACCCTCGCTTGACGTTTATGAGTAGTTTCCAAAACAACGCCATGACACAGCATGACTTACTGCGTTGGTGTTAACCCTTGTGCGGTCATACGACCGAGTCAATGGATTTTGCTTGATGGAATGAAGAATTATCTAGTTTGTACAGTGTGAACGGCCTTACAGCAAATTGTTCAGGAAAGCAGTATATTTTCCATTTCATTAATTGGGTGCCTAGTATCGCAACCAAATTAAAAATACAATTAAGGGGCTGTGTGGCGAATAGCTACGGACTCATGAGTACCAGAGATTTGGGGGGATAGATATCTCCAACTTCAACCTGCCTTGCCCTTTGATTTCATCTGACAGCCCTTTGTGAACATGTGGAGCTCTTGAGATCAGCTGTCGAACAGATGATACCCTTCCCCAGTTAATTATTTGAACTAAAGTTCTTATTTTGAAAAATTCGCTCGTTACTTGAACGTTATTTCGAATGTTGGTGTGCAATTTTTAGCACAGTATGGAGGGGTAAACGGACGACTATGTTCGTGAAGTCGATTCATTCATTCGCCCGAACAGCATTTCACCCGAATTTTGTCTGTGCGCCCGAAATACTTGTTTCTCGCCCGAACTAGGAAAAGTTTATTATGAATTTCGCCAGAATAGCGTTCCTCTTCGAATCAGCTGTGACACTTCGAACAAATGTAATTTTGCCAAGTGGTGCAGGGAATACAAGTTCAAAAATGAGTGAACAAAGTTTGTGTCTTTCTCGAAGTTAGAAAACAAGTTTCTTTACACATCAGCTGGATATGCTGTGAACTTATCGGTCCCAGTAAAAAAAAGTGCGGTTCCAACGATAGTGAAACTCGCCGCTTGCTTGCGTTTTTTTTTTGCAGAAGGTGGATACCTGAAAGTAGTAGGAAAGGATCACGACGTTGGTCTGGCACAATCCTCTTCAGACATTTTGGAATGGCAACTTTGTCCACAATGGATATCTTGGCCAACGCCAGACGAATAATGAAATAGCAGATATAGCAGATATAAGATACCTGGTGCTGTAGGCTGTATTGATGGCATGCAAAGCAACATCCCATCGCCACCTTCAAACAAGCATCTTTTCTAAAGGGTGATTTTTTAGCTATTATCTTTTTGGCAGCACTGGTTTAAACAGCTGACGCCCGTTTCGTGTTTTGTTTCACTGTCAAACATCTTCAGTTTGGTCTATAATTTAACCATGAATCGACTAACAAACGAACAACGCTTGCAAATTGTTGAATTTTATTATCAAAATGCGTGCTCTGTTAGGAAAGTTCATCGCGCACTTCTTTTGTTCAGAGACGAAGCTCATTTTTGGCTCAATGGGTACGTAAGGAAGCAGAATTGTCGATTTTGGAGTGAATATCAGCCAGAAGCATTGCAAGAGCCACCAATGCATCCAGAAAAAGTCACAATTTGGTGCGGTTTATGGGCTGGTGGCATCATTGGACCGTACTTCTTCAAAGATGATGCGAATCGTAACGTAACTGTGAATGGTGGGCGCTACCGTGAGATGATATCCAACTTTTTTTGCCCAAAATGCAAGATCTTGACTTGCATGACATGTGGTTTCAACAAGACGGTGCCACATGCCACACAGCACGCGCAACAATGGACTTATTGAGAGGCGAGTTCGGTGAACATTTTATTTCACGTTCGGGACCGGTCAATTGGCCGCCTAGATCGTGCGACTTAACGCCTTTAGACTATTTTTTGTGGGGCTATGTTAGAGCTCATGTCTATACAGACAAGCCCGCTTCAATTGACGCATTGCAAGACAACATTGAAGCATTTATTCGTGAGATACCGGCCGAAAAGTTGGAAAGAGTATGCCAAAATTGGACTAAGCGGATGGACCATTTGAGGCGCAGTCAAGGTCAACATTTGCATGAAATAATCTTCAAACATTAAATTATATGGACCATACTATCGATTCAAATGAAGATTGCATGCATTTTTCTGAATTTTATGTGTTCTTTTTGAAAAACTTTCCTAGAGCTTTTAAAAAATCCCCCTTTACTATTTGGGACATGTTTTGACGTCCAATTCTTTAGCATGGCGCTTTTGCCACTTGCTACTGATTCTATCTTTGATACTTTTGAGGGTTGGTCAGTTTCTTATATGTATCAAACATTGAACCAAATACTAGGTACATTTCTTAGACATGTGTAGACATTCATTTTAGCAATACAAACGTCAAACAAACACTTTTTGTGTCGCCTACTTTCTACAGAATACTGACCTGCTGTGTGCAGTGCAGGGGCGACAATGTTGCAATTATAAACTCGGCCCATATCTTCTACAGTCAACAGCTTTCTTGTAACTTCCAAGTACTGTCTCATCAGCATCAAAAAAGTGTTACTTCTTATTGATAACGCTCCTTGACTCCGTAACCGAAATTGCAGGCATCAGTAATACAACAATGTGTTCTCCTCCTAATTGCACAGCCAAACTACAACATATGGATTAAAATGTCATAATGTTGACTAAACTTTATTACAAGAAAAGTTTACTAAGCCCAACGTATTAGAATCTAAACATCACCAAAAGTGTATAGAAGTCATAGTTTGCCCTATTAGGGCCATTATGGCAGTCAGAGGTTGAACTGACGAAAGGCTTCACATCGACGATGCCAGGCATGCAAAAGTACGTGAAAATTCCGAATTTTGAAAGCATAAATTTGAAACATGCCATCTGTTTACTGGCAAACGTAGAGATACTCGTCTTTCCAGCCGAAAAGACCATGGGCCACAGAAAATCACGCAAAATATTTAAATTCGAATGTAACAATGAATTCCAATATGCTTCCAGTGTGAAATGAATGTACATTCTGGCGAGGAAGATTCGCATCTCATCTAGGTTATCTGTGATTCAAATCGACTACAATCGCTAAATGTTGGAAAAAACGTCTTCAGAGCTCCTGATCATCGGGAAGAAGAACACTGTGTTCCTTTGTGTTTGCAACAGGTTTTCATTAGTTGCAAAAATCAAAGTGGCTGTACACACTGTACTTCCGTATTCACAATTAGGCGTGTTTTATTGACAACTCAGTACTCAGCTCAGCATTGATTCTCAATAAAACGCACTTCTTCTGATCACTAGTCTATACTGGCCTTGTGTTCAATTTCTGACGAGTTCTGTCCGAGTTCTTTCATAACTCAAACCATACGAATGTGTAACCTAGTCCCACATACAAGTTCGTCCACATCCACAAGTCCTCGGTTTTGTGTTGCAACCAAAGTGCGGCTGTATCTCTCCCGTCCCTCCTGTGATAGTTTCCGCTCCAGTTGTGGGCACTCATTCCCTCCTGTATTCTAAATGATGACCAATTTTTGAAGGCGACGTCGAGGTTTTTGATTAAATATTGTAAATTCCATTTTTTTTTTTCACAGCCTTGCCGGCGTTTATGTGTTCACTCTTTCCTAGAATTGTTCTGTTTTGTGGCTGAAATGCACTGAACTGTGGGTGTCGTAGGCTGGCAGCCAAAAATAATGAAATGCACAACAATCGTTTTCACTTCAATTCCAAACAAATGAAGTCTGCTCATAAAAAAGGAGCACGTCCCCGTGTGTCCAATTGCCGTTCTAGAGAAACCAGAGCAAATATCACACCATTCTCCACAATCTAATATACATCAGCAACAAATGCGCACGTTTTTGGTGAAACCGTAAACATTTGATGCAATCACGGTTAAATTATATTTGCATATTCATATGTTCGCGGCATTTAAAGTAAAAGCCTGCGAGGACCTCATCAGTGTCTACCGAGTTCATCTGCATTCAATCAGCAATTCACAACGCGCTGCAGCGGTTGAGTTCTCAGCCTCGTTTGTTTGAACGAATACTAATGAACTGCAGTCATAATGCAGTAACATCAGGACGTGCGCTCGCACGGGTCATGTTGAATGGACAGGCAATCTATAGAATGCGAACCACTGGACAGAATTCAATGAAGTTTTATTGAGCCGTATTTTGGATTCGAATTTAATCGAATGAACAGAAATACAAAGCAACATCCGTTTGCACTAGATGCATTTTTTCCATTTGCTAGGGTGATGTGTTTTTGTCCCTCAATTGCCGCCCATCTCATCGCTAGAAAGGGCACAAAACCGACGCGCCAGAGGCCAAAGTGACGTCCCAGAGAAGTGCGAAGAAGATGAACTCGCTAGAAAGGGCACCAAGGCGACACGCCGGGGCACAGTGACATCCCAGAGAAGTGCGACGAAGATGAACTCGCTAGAAAGGGCACTAACTCGACACGCGTGGACATAGTGACATCCCAGAGAAATGCGAAGCAGATGAACTCGCTAGAAAGGCCACCAACTCGACACGCCCGGGGACACAGTGACATCCCAGAGAAGTGAGAAGCACATGAACTCGCTAGAGAGGGCACCAAGGCGACACGCGTGGGCACAGTGACATCCCAGAGAAGTGCGAAGCAGATGAACTCGCTAGAAAGGGCACCAAGGCGACACGCCGGGGCACAGTGACATCCCAGAGAAGTGCGAAGTAGGTGAACTCGCTAGAAAGGGCACTAACTCGACACGCCCGGGGACACAGTGACATCCCAGAGAAGTGCGAAGAAGATGAGTTCGCTAGAAAGGGCACTAACTCGACATGCGTGGACATAGTGACATCCCAGAGAAGTGAGAAGCACATGAACTCGCTAGAGAGGGCACCAAGGCGACACGGGTGGGCACAGTGACATCCCAGAGAAGTGCGAAGCAGATGAACTCGCTAGAAAGGGCACCAAGGCGACACGCCGGGGACAGTGACATCCCAGAGAAGTGCGAAGAAGATGAGTTCGCTAGAAAGGGCACTAACTCGACATGCGTGGACATAGTGACATCCCAGAGAAGTGAGAAGCACATGAACTCGCTAGAGAGGGCACCAAGGCGACACGGGTGGGCACAGTGACATCCCAGAGAAGTGCGAAGCAGATGAACTCGCTAGAAAGGGCACCAAGGCGACACGCCGGGGACAGTGACATCCCAGAGAAGTGCGAAGAAGATGAGTTCGCTAGAAAGGGCACTAACTCGACATGCGTGGACATAGTGACATCCCAGAGAAGTGCGAAGCAGGTGAACTCGCTAGAAAGGGCACCAAGGCGACACGCCGGGGCACAGTGACATCCCAGAGAAGTGCGACGAAGATGAACTCGCTAGAAAGGGCACTAACTCGACACGCCCGGGGACATAGTGACATCCCAGAGAAGTGCGAAGCAGGTGAACTCGCTAGAAAGGGCACCAAGGCGACACGCCGGGGCACAGTGACTTCCCAGAGAAGTGCGACGAAGATGAACTCGCTAGAAAGGGCACTAACTCGACACGCCCGGGGACACAGTGACATCCCAGAGAAGTGCGAAGCAGGTGAACTCGCTAGAAAGGGCACCAAGGCGACACGCCGGGGCACAGTGACATCCCAGAGAAGTGCGACGAAGATGAACTCGCTAGAAAGGGCACCAAGGCGACACGCCGGGGACAGTGACATCCCAGAGAAGTGCGAAGCAGGTGAACTCGCTAGAAAGGGCACCAAGGCGACACGCCGGGGCACAGTGACTTCCCAGAGAAGTGCGACGAAGATGAACTCGCTAGAAAGGGCACTAACTCGACACGCCCGGGGACACAGTGACATCCCAGAGAAGTGCGAAGCGGATGAGCTCGCTAGAAAGAGCACCGACTCTACATGCGTGGGCACAGTGACATCCCAGAGAAGTGCGAAGCAGATGAACTCGCTAGAAAGGGCACCAAGGCGACACGCCGGGGCACAGTGATATCCCAGGGAAGGGCGAAGCAGATGAACTCGCTAGAAAGGGCACCAACTCGACACGCGGGGACATAGTGACATCCCAGAGAAGTGCGAAGCAGATGAACTCCCGCAATCGCAAACGAAAAGCACTCCAAATTTCTCATTATTTTCCTCTATTTTTAACTGCAAACAACTTTAAAACTTCAGGACAATTTTTCGAGTAAAAATAGAAACAAATTTTAGGGCAGAAGTTTCTCACTCAGCCTTCGGAATGTTTTCCTGATATTTTCCATTTCAAATTAGAAAATGTGGAATCTCTTGAGGCGGGGGAGGATTCTCGTGTTGTTTCTGAAAAGGCAATCTTATGTTCCTTGTGTACACTGGGAGTGCTGCTCCCCTGCTCGTCGATAGCTTACGGCCTACTCCCCCTGCAGTGGAGAAAGGTACACCCACCTGTTGACATAATATGCTTCGTTACCATAATACTCCTCGACTCCTCGCGCTGACATCACCGAAGATGGAATTTTTAAGTCCTTTGTTTGCTTTTTTTTTTGTTGTTGTTTCTTGAGACTGATCTCAATTCTTTTACAAACAAGGGTTTGTCGAATATGCTTCTTTGGGCTGAGTCAATTATTTCCGGTATATTCCTTGCTTCGATGGCTGGGTGGGTGGATGAGAGATGAGAAAACATCCATCACCATGCCATTGCCTGACTTGTTGCCTGTGCACTGCCCAATAAGTGAAGGAAGGACCTGCCATCAACCGCACAAGAGCACATCTGCATGGCACTTCCTCAGAAGATGATGTGCTCCACATTATGGGTATCCAATCCGATTGCCTTTTATCAGGTTCCTATATTTAGCCAGCATTCATCATTCATTTCCTTTTTAATTTAAGGGGACCCAATCTAAATCGATTTCTTCATCAAAAGTGTACGCATACACGTCTCCTCTGCCTCTGCCCATCCTGTTCGTCGCCCGGTATTTACTGTTTATGTGAGAAGGACTTCTTCTTTCCGAAGACATAAATAAACTTTGGCTCTGAACCCATACAAGGGTGTGTTCCAGGAGATGGCGTTAGATTTTCCCCGAGATTTTGCTTAATTTAACCAAATCCTTGGAAGTTTACACATTACGTGCTTCACTCCTCTGGAATTCGTGAAGAGTGGGCACAAATCAGAGAAGAGAACTTGGAAGTTCTTGAGTAGTGAAAATGTTTCTGGATGTGGTTTTAATTTCAGTGAATTCTCTTATGTTCGGCTGTTTGAGGGAACTTTGGCGCGCCGCAAAGAATGAGAGTGAACCGAAGCCTTGGCAATCCTGACGTTAAGTCAAATCACAACGAAAAGGAGGCGACCTCCACAGGGACCTACAATTCAGAATGAAGACACCTCACAAATTGCGAAAGGAATGTTCGCACTTTGAACTGAAGATTAAAACAGTATTTCGGAGAGGATCAAAGGCGGACGACTTAAGTTTTCTAATGACGCTTCATGGACTGCTTGGTCCAGACCGCTTTCTTCCGTCCAGCTTTTTAGTTGGAGCACGGAGATACCTCTATACTGGCCGTTCGTGAAGATGGGGCAGAGAGACACTGGCGTAGAGATGGCAAGGGGGCACATTTTAAAGGGCAGAAGAGCTAGAAGTTGGGCGTCTCTATCAGACTTCATTTCTGGTTTATGGCGTTTGGATAAGATGTCTCTGCTGTGATTGTCAATAGCAGGCGGACCTGATTGGCGGTCCAGTCGGAGATCTATTGTTGTTCATTTGTCTATCATTGATTCCCTTCCGAAATCCTCATCCATTTCCTCGAGTGACAGCAGAGAATATTAATATTTTGGATTCGAATTTAATCGAATGAACAGAAATACAAAGCAACATCCGTTTGCACTAGATGCATTTTTTCCATTTGCTAGGGTGATGTGTTTTTGTCCCTCAATTGCCGCCCATCTCATCGCTAGAAAGGGCACAAAACCGACGCGCCAGAGGCCAAAGTGACGTCCCAGAGAAGTGCGAAGAAGATGAACTCGCTAGAAAGGGCACCAACTCGACACGCCCGGGGACACAGTGACATCCCAGAGAAGTGAGAAGCACATGAACTCGCTAGAGAGGGCACCAAGGCGACACGCGTGGGCACAGTGACATCCCAGAGAAGTGCGAAGCAGATGAACTCGCTAGAAAGGGCACCAAGGCGACACGCCGGGGCACAGTGACATCCCAGAGAAGTGCGAAGTAGGTGAACTCGCTAGAAAGGGCACTAACTCGACACGCCCGGGGACACAGTGACATCCCAGAGAAGTGCGAAGAAGATGAGTTCGCTAGAAAGGGCACTAACTCGACATGCGTGGACATAGTGACATCCCAGAGAAGTGAGAAGCACATGAACTCGCTAGAGAGGGCACCAAGGCGACACGGGTGGGCACAGTGACATCCCAGAGAAGTGCGAAGCAGATGAACTCGCTAGAAAGGGCACCAAGGCGACACGCCGGGGACAGTGACATCCCAGAGAAGTGCGAAGAAGATGAGTTCGCTAGAAAGGGCACTAACTCGACATGCGTGGACATAGTGACATCCCAGAGAAGTGAGAAGCACATGAACTCGCTAGAGAGGGCACCAAGGCGACACGGGTGGGCACAGTGACATCCCAGAGAAGTGCGAAGCAGATGAACTCGCTAGAAAGGGCACCAAGGCGACACGCCGGGGCACAGTGACATCCCAGAGAAGTGCGACGAAGATGAACTCGCTAGAAAGGGCACTAACTCGACACGCGTGGACATAGTGACATCCCAGAGAAATGCGAAGCAGATGAACTCGCTAGAAAGGCCACCAACTCGACACGCCCGGGGACACAGTGACATCCCAGAGAAGTGAGAAGCACATGAACTCGCTAGAGAGGGCACCAAGGCGACACGCGTGGGCACAGTGACATCCCAGAGAAGTGCGAAGCAGATGAACTCGCTAGAAAGGGCACCAAGGCGACACGCCGGGGCACAGTGACATCCCAGAGAAGTGCGAAGTAGGTGAACTCGCTAGAAAGGGCACTAACTCGACACGCCCGGGGACACAGTGACATCCCAGAGAAGTGCGAAGAAGATGAGTTCGCTAGAAAGGGCACTAACTCGACATGCGTGGACATAGTGACATCCCAGAGAAGTGAGAAGCACATGAACTCGCTAGAGAGGGCACCAAGGCGACACGGGTGGGCACAGTGACATCCCAGAGAAGTGCGAAGCAGATGAACTCGCTAGAAAGGGCACCAAGGCGACACGCCGGGGACAGTGACATCCCAGAGAAGTGCGAAGAAGATGAGTTCGCTAGAAAGGGCACTAACTCGACATGCGTGGACATAGTGACATCCCAGAGAAGTGAGAAGCACATGAACTCGCTAGAGAGGGCACCAAGGCGACACGGGTGGGCACAGTGACATCCCAGAGAAGTGCGAAGCAGATGAACTCGCTAGAAAGGGCACCAAGGCGACACGCCGGGGACAGTGACATCCCAGAGAAGTGCGAAGAAGATGAGTTCGCTAGAAAGGGCACTAACTCGACATGCGTGGACATAGTGACATCCCAGAGAAGTGCGAAGCAGGTGAACTCGCTAGAAAGGGCACCAAGGCGACACGCCGGGGCACAGTGACATCCCAGAGAAGTGCGACGAAGATGAACTCGCTAGAAAGGGCACTAACTCGACACGCCCGGGGACATAGTGACATCCCAGAGAAGTGCGAAGCAGGTGAACTCGCTAGAAAGGGCACCAAGGCGACACGCCGGGGCACAGTGACTTCCCAGAGAAGTGCGACGAAGATGAACTCGCTAGAAAGGGCACTAACTCGACACGCCCGGGGACACAGTGACATCCCAGAGAAGTGCGAAGCAGGTGAACTCGCTAGAAAGGGCACCAAGGCGACACGCCGGGGCACAGTGACATCCCAGAGAAGTGCGACGAAGATGAACTCGCTAGAAAGGGCACCAAGGCGACACGCCGGGGACAGTGACATCCCAGAGAAGTGCGAAGCAGGTGAACTCGCTAGAAAGGGCACCAAGGCGACACGCCGGGGCACAGTGACTTCCCAGAGAAGTGCGACGAAGATGAACTCGCTAGAAAGGGCACTAACTCGACACGCCCGGGGACACAGTGACATCCCAGAGAAGTGCGAAGCGGATGAGCTCGCTAGAAAGAGCACCGACTCTACATGCGTGGGCACAGTGACATCCCAGAGAAGTGCGAAGCAGATGAACTCGCTAGAAAGGGCACCAAGGCGACACGCCGGGGCACAGTGATATCCCAGGGAAGGGCGAAGCAGATGAACTCGCTAGAAAGGGCACCAACTCGACACGCGGGGACATAGTGACATCCCAGAGAAGTGCGAAGCAGATGAACTCCCGCAATCGCAAACGAAAAGCACTCCAAATTTCTCATTATTTTCCTCTATTTTTAACTGCAAACAACTTTAAAACTTCAGGACAATTTTTCGAGTAAAAATAGAAACAAATTTTAGGGCAGAAGTTTCTCACTCAGCCTTCGGAATGTTTTCCTGATATTTTCCATTTCAAATTAGAAAATGTGGAATCTCTTGAGGCGGGGGAGGATTCTCGTGTTGTTTCTGAAAAGGCAATCTTATGTTCCTTGTGTACACTGGGAGTGCTGCTCCCCTGCTCGTCGATAGCTTACGGCCTACTCCCCCTGCAGTGGAGAAAGGTACACCCACCTGTTGACATAATATGCTTCGTTACCATAATACTCCTCGACTCCTCGCGCTGACATCACCGAAGATGGAATTTTTAAGTCCTTTGTTTGCTTTTTTTTTTGTTGTTGTTTCTTGAGACTGATCTCAATTCTTTTACAAACAAGGGTTTGTCGAATATGCTTCTTTGGGCTGAGTCAATTATTTCCGGTATATTCCTTGCTTCGATGGCTGGGTGGGTGGATGAGAGATGAGAAAACATCCATCACCATGCCATTGCCTGACTTGTTGCCTGTGCACTGCCCAATAAGTGAAGGAAGGACCTGCCATCAACCGCACAAGAGCACATCTGCATGGCACTTCCTCAGAAGATGATGTGCTCCACATTATGGGTATCCAATCCGATTGCCTTTTATCAGGTTCCTATATTTAGCCAGCATTCATCATTCATTTCCTTTTTAATTTAAGGGGACCCAATCTAAATCGATTTCTTCATCAAAAGTGTACGCATACACGTCTCCTCTGCCTCTGCCCATCCTGTTCGTCGCCCGGTATTTACTGTTTATGTGAGAAGGACTTCTTCTTTCCGAAGACATAAATAAACTTTGGCTCTGAACCCATACAAGGGTGTGTTCCAGGAGATGGCGTTAGATTTTCCCCGAGATTTTGCTTAATTTAACCAAATCCTTGGAAGTTTACACATTACGTGCTTCACTCCTCTGGAATTCGTGAAGAGTGGGCACAAATCAGAGAAGAGAACTTGGAAGTTCTTGAGTAGTGAAAATGTTTCTGGATGTGGTTTTAATTTCAGTGAATTCTCTTATGTTCGGCTGTTTGGGGGAACTTTGGCGCGCCGCAAAGAATGAGAGTGAACCGAAGCCTTGGCAATCCTGACGTTTAGTCAAATCACAACGAAAAGGAGGCGACCTCCACAGGGACCTACAATTCAGAATGAAGACACCTCACAAATTGCGAAAGGAATGTTCGCACTTTGAACTGAAGATTAAAACAGTATTTCGGAGAGGATCAAAGGCGGACGACTTAAGTTTTCTAATGACGCTTCATGGACTGCTTGGTCCAGACCGCTTTCTTCCGTCCAGCTTTTTAGTTGGAGCACGGAGATACCTCTATACTGGCCGTTCGTGAAGATGGGGCAGAGAGACACTGGCGTAGAGATGGCAAGGGGGCACATTTTAAAGGGCAGAAGAGCTAGAAGTTGGGCGTCTCTATCAGACTTCATTTCTGGTTTATGGCGTTTGGATAAGATGTCTCTGCTGTGATTGTCAATAGCAGGCGGACCTGATTGGCGGTCCAGTCGGAGATCTATTGTTGTTCATTTGTCTATCATTGATTCCCTTCCGAAATCCTCATCCATTTCCTCGAGTGACAGCAGAGAATATTAAAAAGAAGGTACTCCGTTTCCACAACTTGTCAAAGGCAATTTAGAAGATTTTATTTGGACACAAAAGACATGCACTACATTTACCACGTCTCCATCCAATTTGCAACAAAAAAAAACAGCCACTTAATCGTATTAAACTTCAAAGGACATCATTTGTCTTCGGTCCAATCTGCAACCTCATTCCACTTCCGGGAGCTAAACAAATTTCCTTAAGAGACATAACAGCCCACTCTCATCTCACATCGTACACTCGGAAGATTTGTCGCCTACAAAGCAAAGAATTCAACAAGACCTGCCCGCCATCCTTCACTAACACTGACTCTCGTGATAGATCCTGTACGATTATGGGAAAAATATTGGATTGTCTCTGCCGCACGCGGCCTCATCCATTCAGGTGACTAGCGAATGAGAAATCAAAAGTTTTTCACTTCTAGTTGTTTGTTCGTTCGCAAAGCGTCCGTCGCTCATTTATCACCGCCTACTGCTGCCGGCAACACAACAAATGGAAACGCATTCCCTGCCGCTAATGGACAGGAAGCAAGGCTCCTCCTTTTTACCGGCGGGCACTTTTTTGTACGTTGACTCTGGAAGGATGGAGCACATTAATCAAATGTGTAGTTGCCGCATATTCTTCGGTGGAACGTGTTTGATTTTTCAATCACTTCCGTGTGACTTTTGAATTGTTATTGGCGACGGCAGTAATAAGTGTCCAGTTTCCATGAAAAGCCCTAGAGTCATTAGAAGGGATCGTGTCCATTGTGTGTGGTGAAACCTGCAACTTTAGTTGCCATTTGTCAAGGCATTCCATTTGCAGACCCCAATAATCGGTGTCAATTTATCAGTCGGATTTTTTTGAGACACAATGAAACAGAGACCAACAGACCCGTCGTTCTTGAACCTCTTTTGGTTGTCTTCGGATAGACCCCCACCCAACGTGCATGGTGTCGGCTTACAGTCGGGCAACAAAAAATCGCATTTAAGCTCTTGAAAACTCCTTACGATCGTAGTTCAGTATTATTGACACAGGCCGAGTTATAAATATTGCTCTCATATCGTCCGGCGCATTAATAGTGAGCACAAATCAATGTACAAGCGCCATTATGACAAGATGGTCTGCGTAGACCAGCCAGTTCCAACCTGTGGTGGAGCACTTTCAGGGGACCGCGACGGCTGTTCAGTGAAACATCACTCCACTACAGAACCACTACACTGAGAGTAAAGTCCCTATTCTGGTTGTGACGTGGTCACAACTAACAAATGTCTGCGTTGCATCGGTTGTGAGGTTTGACCAATTTGGTATTCTAAAGGGTGATTTTTTTAAAAGCTATAGGAAAGTTTTTCAAAAAAAAAACACATAAAATTCAGAAAAACGCATGCAATCTTAATTTGAATCGATAGTACGGTCCGTATAATTTAATGTTTGAAGATTATTTCATGCAAATGTTGACCTTGACTGCGCCTCAAATGGTCCATCCGCTTAGTCCAACTTTGGCATACTCTTTCCAACATTTCGGCCGGTATCTCACGAATAAATGCTTCAATGTTGTCTTCCAATGCGTCAATTGAAGCGGGCTTGTCTGTACAGACATGAGCTTTAACATAGCCCCACAAAAAATAGTCTAAAGGCGTTAAGTCGCACGATCTAGGCGGCCAATTGACCGGTCCCGAACGTGAAATAAAATGTTCACCGAACTCGCCTCTCAATAAGTCCATTGTTGCGCGTGCTGTGTGGCATGTGGCACCGTCTTGTTGAAACCACATGTCATGCAAGTCAAGCTCTTGCATTTTAGACAAAAAAAAGTTGGATATCATCTCACGGTAGCGCCCACCATTCACAGCTACGTTACGATTCGCATCATCTTTGAAGAAGTACGGTCCAATGATGCCACCAGCCCATAAACCGCACCAAATTGTGACTTTTTCTGGATGCATTGGTGGCTCTTGCAATGCTTCTGGCTGATATTCACTCCAAAATCGACAATTCTGCTTATTTACGTACCCATTGAGCCAAAAATGAGCTTCGTCCTAAACTGACCATAAAATGGAAGAAGCGCGCGATGATCTTTCTTAACAGAGCACGCATTTTGATAATAAAATTCAACAATTTGTAAGCGTTGTTCGTTTGTTAGTCGATTCATGGTTAAATTATAGACCAAAATGAAGATGTTTGACAGTGGAACAAACCACGAAACCTGCGTCAGCTGTTTAAACCAGCTGTTGCCAAAAAGATAAAAGCTAAAAAATCACCCCTTAGAGAAAAGCTCACAAGAAAACACACACCATGGCGTGGTGAAGTAGTTGTCAAGTAAAAAAACTGTTGTTTCGCTCTGTTTCCACATTGTCCTCTCAAAAACAGGAAGGCTGATACTAATATTGTAGATCCTACTGCCTACTACTACCTGCTACTGTGGCAAACGAGTTTAATGATTATTCTCCTTCGTGGAGAGAATTGTCTAATTCGTGTGATCCCCAAAAGCTCTGCAGCCGTTGCTGCACATCATCTTTTAACAACACTCCTCTTAGGAATAGTTTCTTGTTTGAACATATGTTTGAACCATATCTGGTTTCGAATTGTTAAAGACACAAAATTCACCGAAGAACTCAAACTCCTGTGGTTATGATGGGATGTCTAACATCGTTTTGAAGAGAATAGCACTCACGAGGGGCGTTCAATATATTCTCGGTATCGATATGAAGGGAAATGCGAATTCAATTTGAATTGTTTTTTTTTTTTTTCAATATAATCTCCCCTTACATTTGTTAAATCTTGAGATAAGCTTTTTTAAACCCTCAAAAAAAAGTTTCCCCTTTCTCTGCAAAATACCCATTTATTGGCGACTTGAGTACTTCATCATCCGAATATCTTTTCCCAAGAAGACATTTTTTTCAAATCCGGAAACAGGAAATAATCACTAGGGGCAAGGTCTGGACTATAGGGTGGGTGTTGGATTTCTTCGAAACCACAATCTCGCGCAGCAGCCTTGGAAACTCGCGCCGTGTGAACAGGAGCGTTGTCATGAAGAAGCAACACACCCGCTGCGAGTTTACCCCGTCTTTTCTTTTTAATTTCCTCCCGCAAATTATGCAAAGTGGAAGCGTAGGATGTGGCGTTGATGGTTTCCCCTTTTTTTTCTGTGCTCAATGAGCAAGATTCCCTTTGAGTCCCAAAAAACTGTGGCCATGAACTTCCCGGCAGACGGAGTGACTTTGAACTTCTTCGGGGGGTCTGTTCCTTTTTTATGCCACTGCACGGACCCTTGTTTTTCTTTCAGGGTCATACTGGTAGACCCATGTTTCGTCACCAGTAACAATTCGATCCATAGCACCGTCCGCGTTTTCACTACACATCTCCAAAAGCTCTCCACAGCATGCGATTCTCACTTTTTTCTGATGCGCTGTGAGCATTCGTGGCACCCACCTTGCACTGACCTTTGAAGGGTTAAGATGGTCATGAAGAATGTTGTGAATGGTACCAATTGAAAGCTTGGTGATCTCTGCCATCATTTTCACCTTTATTCGGGCATCCTCAAGAACAAGTTTTTCGACTTCTTTGAGGCTTTCTCCCGTACAAGCAGTAGCCGGGGCGCCGGAGCGGGGGTTGTCTTCAATGCTCTCTCTGCCTCTCTTGAACTCACTTGACCACTTTTGCACAGTTGATAATGAAGGTGCGGAACCCTGGTAAACAGCCGCCATCTCAACTTAGTGAGAAATTGAATTACAGCGCGATGCTCAATTTTCCCCATCATCGTCTCAGTTGTCATTATGATTCTGTTTAACTAGAGATAAAACGCGAGTTAATAATCACATTTATATGAAATTTTACATGAATGCACTAAAATAATAGTATTACTTTTTCCTGATTCTTTAAAATGTGCTGATATAATTTCCTCTCCATAGAAAGAGCAATTATCGACCGATCTCGTTACCTTCTTTAACATCGACAGTTTTTGAGAAAGCTGTCGAAAACCGAATCGTGAAGTATCTCAACCAAAATAATTTCTTCAGCGAAGAACAATTTGGCTTCAGAGAAGGTCTCTCCGCAGAAGATGCTCTACTCGACTATTGTACTTGCCTCTACAAAGGTCTTGATAGCAAAAAATACTGTGCCTGTCTGACATTGCAAAAGCCTTCGACATGGTTGACCACAGTATTCTTTTGAAAAATTTCATTGTGCGGGCTTTCGTGGATTCATCTTAGACTGCTTTACATCATATCTAAAAAACTGAACCCAAAAAGTAAAAGTTGGAGATATTCTAAGAAAAGGGTGGTTAAATTTTAATATTGTTGTATAATGTTGATTTTGAATAAAACACAAATTATTTCGGAAATTATTGGCATTTCTTCTTATTATGATAATATGGGTATGGTTCAATTATGTATGGAACAAAATATCGGCCAAATGGCCGCCGACCTCGACGGCACACCTCCACCCGATGGTCCAAATTTTCGATGACGCTGAAGCATAATTGAGGTTCCATGCCGTTAATGTGCCGAATTATCTCATCCTTTAGCCCTTGAATTGTTGCTGGCTTATCGACATACACCTTTCCTTTCAAGTAACCCCAAAGAAAAAAACCCAACCGTGTCAAATCACATGATCTTGGCGGCCAATTGACATCGCCACCACGTGAGATAGCACGGCCATTGAATTTCTCGCGCAAAAGAGCCATTGTCTCGTTAGCTGTGTGGCAAGTGGCACCGTCCTGTTGAAACCACATATCGTCCACATTCGTGTCTTCCAATTCGGGCCATAAAATCCGGGCCATTATCATTTCACGATAGTGAACACCATTCACAGTAACTGCCTGACCGGCCTCATTTTGGAAAAAATACGGCCCGATGTCAAACAGTCACTCTTTGTGGGTGCATTGGTTTTTCGACAATCACTCTGGAATTACCATTCGCCCAAATGCGGCAATTCTGCTTATTGACGAATCCACTGATGTGAAAATGTGCCTCATAACTGAAGATGATTTTCTTCGAAAATTGATCGTCCACTGCTGCCATTTCTTGCCACCATTCTGACCATTGACGACGCTTGAAATGGTCGAGAGGCTCTAGTTCTTGAGTCAATTGCACCTTGTAAGCGTGTAAATGCAAGCCCTTATGCATAATGTTCATCAACGACGAGCGTGGGAGGTGCAATTGTTGGGCACGACGACGAGCTGAGGTGGACGGCTCTTCAGCCACACTATCGCGAACAGCAGCAATATTTTCTGCAGTACGAGCTGTACGAGCATGAACTGGTGTTTTCACATCTCCTACAGACCCGGTTTGCTCAAATTTTTGCACGATTTTTCCGATTGTACGCACAAAAATCACGAAGTGCACGATATTCATTTTGATTTATTATCATAATAAGCCTGAATAACTTTAACGCGTTGCTCGATTGTGCGTCTTTCCATGGTTCAAATTGAGTTAGTCTGAAATTGAGGAATGTCAAATGAAATGCAGAAAAAAAACTTGACGTTTAGGTGTGGTTCACATTCAACATAAAATTTAACCACTTTTTAGTAAATATAGGCGTACCCCAAGGAACCGTCCTTGGTCCCGTTCTGTTCTTAATTTATGTCAACTCCATATTTGCTCTTCCATTTTGTGGTAATGCATTGCGCTTTTCGAAAGAGGTAGAACGGAAAATGTTTTACTAACAAAGCGTATTATTAGGTTAGGTCGGTGGGTAGACGTGGAAGGACTACGCCGTGATGCCGAAGGGGGAAATAAACTTTCCAGTCTCACTCGCGTTCTTCCAAGGTGTTATTGGTATTATTTCGCATGTCCGTCCAGCCATCCAAAGACCCTGATAAGCCTACAAAGATATTTCAGTGGAATATCTGATATATCTAGTGTTTCAATAGGCAGAGACTGGGGCATCGACAGAGATAGTGAGAAGCATACTCCGTTTCCTCTGCATATGTTGTCATGCGTATGTCCTATTTTGTGTTCATGATATCTGAGATGATTATGACCGGCTAGCGCTGCGACCACCATCCGCAGCAACCTTCTGCTGCACTGGAGGAGTATGTCTGAGAGGTCTCACATGTGGGAAGAGAAGTCGACCGTTCATTTGCTACTTCATCTGCTCAAGATACACCCAATCAACACCACCAATCGTAAATGGCTATAAGGTAGCACATGCCTCAAAACAAAGGAAGTATGACCATCACTTAATCCCAAACGATCGCTCAATCTGCTTAGACTTGACAGATCATCACTCAGGGCGATCACTGGTGTCATAACCGGACACTGCGCAAGTGGCATCCATTCCCGCGGGATGGGTGTCACATACAATGACTTCTGCAGAAGCTGCCATAGATGAAGAGGAGTTTGAAACCATAGATCACCTAGTCTGCTGGCAAGTCGTACGTACTTATACCTAGAGGCCTACTATTTCAATGACCTTATTGAGCCAGGCAATGTCAGCATAAGCCAGCTAAACCTGCTGTTTCCAATCCAAAGGGGCCCACTTTGGCCTAAGTATGACTGCCTTCTGCAGTCAGCCACTATAGCCTAACCTAAGTTAGCACACGCCGAGGTGAAGGTGCTAGATTCACAAGGGGTAGGAGGACTCATAACAAGACCATCTGACAATCGGGGGCTTTGAAAGAAAGTGCTCTGAAATTCTGAAAATTTGGACATATTCTCTGTTGCAACGAGATCCTTCAAAGTAGTCTAGAGTTCCTTAGAATTCATTCTAGAGTCAAGCTTGCTATAGGCCACGCAGAACTGCCTTCGTTTTCTTAATTCCAGTTGTCTGCTGAAAATGCAACACTCACTAACCACGTGCAACGCTCTTTTTTTGTTTCAGCTCGGTGAAGACCTGCAATCCGGGATATTCTTCTTCGGAATGTCAAACAGTCTAGTGAACCCGCTCATCTATGGAGCCTTTCACCTCTGTCCACTGAAGCGCAAGAGCAGCAAGTACAACCATCACAGTCTCACCAGGTAATAATCAATTTTGCCAGCTGACAGATGAAATCAAGTCTTAACCAATCAGTTGTCATTTTTTCACAGGGGCGACTCGCAACGGTCTCCGTCTCTGATGACTGCTGTCACCCAAGTCGACTGCAACGGTCGGCAGACCAGAACGTTCCGCCAGGCCAGCTACTACCGGACAAACAGCAGCTGCAGCAACAAAGAGCATTTCAGTCTTCTCAACACCCCGGCCAGTATGTCATCGACACCCAGAAGTGTATCCACTCGTCACAAGGCCGCACAAAATGGAGCAGTAACTCCGATTGTCCTCAACTTCAATGGTCACAATGGCGTGTCCACTTTTGCCCATGCGAAGGACAATATCTCGAGTGTGTAGTATGAGTTTTGCTGGCGTCGCGACTGTTGGTGCCGGCAGCCGCCGCCGGATGCCTTGCAATAATTTCACAACAACGATACAGCTGACGTCAGGACACATTCAGCGCGTCACAACGATGACACCGAACGGGATGTACAAATTGTAAAATTCTTCAACAAAACAATTCTTATCCACCCCTCCTCTCCCCCCTTAAAATTAAATGAAAAATAAGTGAACACTCTTTAAAAATGTACATAAAATTCTAAGAGCTTAAGTTAGGCTAAGTCTAGCGCGTAGTTGTGCGAGGACAGCTTTCCTGGGCGTCGAGCCTCAGCAGGCCGGCCACAGGAGGAGTAAATTTGTGATTTTATATTGAAACCGTATCCTCGAAATTGTGAGTGCACATGAAAGTAGCCATGTCCATTGGAGACATCCCAAGGATGACTGTGAGGAAGGATTACTTGTCGCGGTCGAGAGTGCTTGTGTGCGGAGATATCAATAGGGCATTTAAGTGTTTAAGTGTATGTAAAATGTTTATCAGAACCTTAACAAGAAAAATTAAATAGTTGCAATGTGTGTTTTTTTTTAACAAAAATCTATTTTATTTTGTATTAGGAAAAGTTGTTGAGCTGAATAAAAACAGAAATAAATGGAACGGCAGTTCTAGAATGGTATAGATGAAAAGTGATTTGTTTCATTGGTTCAAGTGCATTTTTGAGGGTCTCAGCCTCAACAAGCCTGCCTCCAGTGGCGGTCCTTCTCCACCACCATCCTGAACGCGGGCGTCCTCCGTTGAGTAGGTTCAGAGTCGGGGACTCTTCAGCAGTGTTGTCCGTGCACTCTACATGGCCAGCCACCTTAGACGTTGGATCCGTAGACGCCTGACTAGGCGCATGTCGCTGTACATTTTGTTGTGGAACAGGATCAAAGATCGCACGAAGAACATTCCCCTCGAAGGGGCCAAGGACTTCCTTGTCCATGCCTCCGCGCCGTACTGCTGAACGGGGTTGGTCAAGGTCTTATATAAAATCACCTTCGTCCTGCGAGAGAGAGAGAGAGAGAGATGGCCCTATTACTCAACCTTCTCTGGAGCTAGCAGGTTAGCAAGAGTTACTATTTAGTACTATTTACTGCGGAGCCGCGGTAGACGAAGTCCCTTTGAACGTGAAGCTCTGTCCAAGACGTCGATGGTGCATGTCCTTTCTTGAGGACAGCGTATACTTCGGTTTGCCTCCATTCACAGCAGCAGCCGTGTTAGCTGCTTCACGTCAATCTCATCCGCGTATGCTAATCGTTCTTCAAATATATATTCTGGATAAGAATTGGCTGCCGACCTAAACAGGCACAGACCCACCGTATGTCCTCGGGAGGAATGGGTGTAGGTAGTGTTACTGTTCCAATCAACGATAAAAAAACAGTTTCATATTATGACGGTCCTTCTTTGCTCTGTCTTCCCTGCGGAGCCCTGGAACGACTGACAGTCAGAGACGCACACGATCGAAGAGCAGGGGCAAGTGCATATTAAGTAGAGAGAGAGAGAGAGAGAGTAGATTAATTAGTATTTTATATTATTATCCATTGGTATTACTCCATTGGAACATGCGTTGGAAAGCTACTGTCATTGTACCTCATTTCAGTATATGTCATTCATTTGAAGCGTAAGCAACAATAATTTTTTTTGACTCAAATATGTCGAACTTTGTGAGTAAAAAAAGTTTTTTCGGGGAGAAACTGCTGCCGAAAGTCATCGTATTTTGGTGGTGAGTTTTTGGTGAACATGCGCTAGCTGAGCGAACGTGCCAAAAGTGGTTTGCACGATTCAAAAGTGGTGATTTTGGCTTGGAAGACGATGAACGTCCTGGGCAGCCAAAAAAGTTTGAAGATGAAGAACGGGAAGCATTACTCTATGAACACACGTATAGCTCGCAGAATCTTTGGGTGTCTCTCAAGCAGCCATTTCAAAACGTTTAAAAGCAGCTGGATATACTCAAAAGCAAGGAAATTGGATTCCACCTGAACTCAAGCCGAGAGACGTCGACAGGCGGTTTTGCATGTCCGAAATGCTGCTGGAACGCCACAAAAGGAAGTCATTCTTGCATCGGATTGTTACTGGTGCTGAAAAATGGATCCATTACGACAACCCTAAGCGCAAAACATCATATGTGAAACCCGGCCAACCAGCCAAATCAACGGCAAAGCCGAAGCGCGAAGGTAATGCTCTGTATTTGGTGGGATCAGAAGGGTGTGCTGTATTATGAGCTGCTAAAACCAGGTGAAACCATCAATGGACAACGCTACCGAACACAATTAATCCGTTTGAAGAGAGCAGTAGCCGAAAAACGCCTGGAATATGCGACCAAGAGGCAATAATTTCCCATCATGACAACGCTCGGCCCCACGTTGCTATTCCGGTTAAGAACTATTTGGAAAACAGTGGATGGGAAGTTTTACCCCACCCACCTTATAGCCCAGACCTTGCCCCTTCTGACTACCATTTGCAGAACGCCCTCGCCTGAAATACGGTTCACATCAGAGCAGAATATCAGAAATTGGCTTGATTCACTGTTGGCTGCCAAGCCGGCGAGGTTCTTTTGGGATGGGATCCACAAATTGCCAGAAAGATGGGTGAAAATCATAGATTCAGATGCTGCACATGTTTTTCTTAAATAAACGTTCAAATCTTGAAACCGCACGAATTTAGTTATAGACCCAATAGGCAAGTAGCTCTTTTTGTACGATCATCCTTGACCAAACGAAAACGAACATTTTTGTCCTTCTCCTATCTTCTCATACCAGATCTTTCTGTTGATGTAAATTAAACTAATTTAAATTAAAATTAAAAAAAAAAAAATATTTTATTTTTAGTTCCTTTACAAACGAAGAACAAGAAGTGAAGATCGACTTAATTAATACCCCGCAGGTCAGCTGTGGTTGGACTGTGTCTGGTCGAGCGTTGCATACTTCGATAGGCGGGTGTCGGATGGCCTAAGGGTTTCGTCAGCGAGTTGCGATCCGAGAACGAATGGCTTGGCGCTCTTGATATTTGAGATGTGGATCGGGACTGTTTATATCCATATTTTATGAAGGGATTGTTCATGGTCTTGGAGTGGTTGGAGTGGTCTCTGGAATGCGGCATGCGACCGATAAATTATTTCTCAACACATGCACAGCTCAGTACGGCCAAAAAT
Source organism: Eristalis tenax (assembly GCA_905231855.2). Classification (NCBI taxonomy): domain Eukaryota; kingdom Metazoa; phylum Arthropoda; class Insecta; order Diptera; family Syrphidae; genus Eristalis; species Eristalis tenax. The sequence continues at coordinate 33,186,543 of HG993126.1, forward strand.
ACGAGAAATGCATGGCACACGGAATTAATACGTATATTCAGAAAGCAAGTAGTGCATACAAAATATCCTCAATCCTTCAATATGGAATTTATAAGCATGATCCATCAATCTCGCAAATGTCATGTGCTGTGTACAAACAAGCTTGAACATAAATGCTCCTCCTCTTTCGTACTCATTACATTTCTTAATTTTTGTCTACTTTGTCCTAGCAATCCAAATCCATTTCATGAATGAACGAATACCCCGGATACTTCTCGTATGCGCCTACACGCGATTCTTTCTGCAAATCCTTTTCCTGCGTAATCCTCTTAGGGGAATCCACTTCAAACAATAAGTCTATACTCGTGCATCCAAAGACAACGGTTAAAAGCATATTTTCGCGGCTTAGTCATAAGCATTGGTAACGCAAATATGTTATGTTGAAGACACACTCGTACGTTTGCATTACGAGTTAATGCGCCGAATTGAAGAAATGTGCACAAGATTAGGAAAAGGGAATACTGTTGAGGGAAATATTTTACGGCACCTATTCTGATGACGACCCACGGTGGTCTCGCAGTAGAATTAATGCACGAAGTGACACATTTTCTCGGCCAAATATGAGAACTTAGAAAGCCCACCTGTACCGTTAGCTCAAAGTTGGGATTTTGGAATTTGCAAAAGTTGACGTATCCTTGAAGCAAATTTGACGCGGCATATTTCCCAAAATTAGGATGTTTCGGAACCTCAAGTTAAACGGTATGCATTTGGTCTGCATGATCTCCTAGAAAGAACATACGATCAATGCCCCAGCTATGATACCAAGATCGTTCTAGGAGATCTCAACGCACAGCTGGGCAAGGAAGAAATCTTTGATAAAGTTATCGGAAAACACAGCCTGCACGACAACACCTCCGGAAACGGACTCAGGCTGGTGGATTTCGCCTCGGGGCGTAACCTCTCTGTAATGAGCACACGGTTCCCACACCTCAACATCCATAAAGGGACCTGGCGGTCACCTGATCAATCAACCGTCAACCAGATTGATCACATTGCGATCGACGTCAGACACTCCTCCAATATTCTCGATGTCCGAATTTTCCGAGGAGCCAATATTGACTCGGACCATTTCCTTGTTGTAGCCAAGCTAAGAATGAGGATATCGAGAGAAATACGGAGTCGAGAACGGACACCTCGTCTTGACGTTGGAAAGCTACAATCGCAATCGATCGTTAGGAACTTTGCCGACCGAGTCTCCCTGAAACTCTCCGAAAGTTCGACCCTGCCTACAACCACAATAGACCAGGAATGGAAACGTTGTCAAGAAGCCATCAAAGAAGCTGCCACTGATGTGCTGGGTTTTACGACACCACCAAAGAAGAACCCATGGTTTGACGACGAGTGCAGGCAGGCACATGCAGCCAAACAGGAGGCCTACAAGGCAACTCTGAATCGAACAACGAGACCTGTTCGTGAGCTCTACGAGCAGAAGAGAAGGGAAGAGAACCGGCTTCTCAGAAGGAAAAAGAAAGAGCACGAGAAGCGCGCGATCGAAGAGATGGAGAGATGTTACGGCAGGAAGGAGGTCCGAAAGTTTTACCAAAAGGTAAAACAGTTATCCGGAGGGTATAGACCTCGGACAGAAGCCTGCAGGGATGCAAATAGACAACTAGTAGTAGAGTCACAGTCGATGCTGAGAATTTGGAAAAATCACTTCTGCAGACTGTTCAACGGAGATGACGACACAAATTCCGCTGTCAGGCAGAATGTTCCACTTAATTTGGACGAGGATGACCAAGAATTCCGTCCCCCCGACTTAGGCGAGGTCAAGATGGCGATATCTAGACTAAAGTCGAACAAAGCTGCTGGAGCGGACGGACTGTCCGCGGAACTGTTTAAAGCAGCTGGAGATGATCTGGTTGGGCACATGCACCAGCTCATCTGTAAGATATGGTCGGAGGAAAGCATGCCCGATGAGTGGAATCTCAGCGTCCACAAGAAAGGAGACCCTTTTGACTGCGCCAACTATCGAGGGATCAGTCTCCTTAACATAGCGTACAAGATCCTCTCTGCCGTCTTGTGTGAACGCCTGAAACCATTCGTCAATAACCTGATAGGTCCTTATCAGTGCGGTTTCAGGCCGGGAAAGTCCACCATCGACCAAATTTGCACACTGCGGCAGATCCTGGAGAAAACCCACGAGATGCAGATCGACACCCACCACCTATTCCTCGATTTCAAGGCCGCATACGACAGCGTGCATAGAGACGAGCTATACAATGCCATGTCTAGTTTTGACATTCCAGCCAAACTCGTCAGATTGTGCAGGATGACGATGGAGAACTCTCGCTGCTCCATCAAGGTCGGTAACGAACTCACCGAGACCTTCAATGTCAAAAAAGGTTTTAGACAAGGCGACACGCTATCATGTGATTTCTTCAACATCATACTTGAGAAGATCGTGCTAAACTCAAATGTCAACACCAGAGGCACGATCTTCCAAAAGTCCGTTCAACTGCTTGCCTACGCGGACGACATTGTCGTGATTGGACGAACACAGCGAGCTGTCAATGAGGCTTTTGCTAGCTAAAATGGGTATTGCAGTTAATCAGGGCAAAACAAAGTACATGCTGTCATCAAGAAAAGGACGCACAACATCGACGCCTCGGACAGAGCGTCATAATGGGCAGCAGAAACTTTGAGGTAGTCAAGGACTTCGTCTACCTTGGGTCTGCAGTAAACTGGGACAAGAACACCAGTACCGAGATCAAGCGCAGAATTACTCTTGCCAATCGCTGTTTCTTTGGGCTCAAGGGGCAATTGAGTAACAGAGCCATCTCTCGAAACACCAAGTTGACTTTATATAACACCCTAATCATCCCCGTCCTGCTCTATGGTGCAGAGACATGGACGCTATTGAAAGCGGATGAAGAAGCTCTTGGTCGTTTTGAGAGAAAAGTTCTGAGTGCGATCTTTGTATTGATGGCGTCTGGAGAAGGAGATTCAACCACGAACTGTACGGGCTGTACAGCGGCATGCACCTAGTTAAGCGTCTTCGGATCCAACGCTTAAGATGGCTAGGTCACGTAGAGCGGATTGACACCACAGCTCCGGCCCGAAGAGTCTTCGATTCCGAGCCTTTGGGACAACGCATAAGAGGGCGTCCTAAAACAAGATGGCGCACACAAGTGGAGAAGGACCTCAACCAACTTGGTGTGCACAACTGGAGGCAGCTGGCGAAAGATCGTGCTGGCTGCAGAGGCTTGTTGGTTGAGGCCCAGGTCCACCCCGGACTGTAGCGCCAAACAGAGAAGAAGAAGAAGATTTGGTCTTTAAACTGCATCAAATGTTTTGTTGTTTTATATTTTAGGCTTTCCACTGAAGCCACTTTTTGAGGGACCACTTTTTCGGAAAGCTAAACGTATTCTCTGTCGATGAAGGCACTTTTTGAGGGAGCATTTCAATGTTTCCGGCTCCAACGGGAAACCAACTCTTTCGGTGAAAGCTGATGAGTCGAAACGATTTCCTTCGAAATGCACGTACAGTAAAAGCTCCTTATTTTCGAATTCCTTAAAAAATCTCGTTTATTCGGATAAAGGAGTTTCCGAATAAATGAGAGTCGGTTTTAAATTTTTCGTAGGTAAGAATTAAATTAAGAAAAATTAAGTAACGCAATGATTGACCTTAAATACGTCGAAGTCGGATGAAATCATTAAAATGTCTACTGGGGGATCGCGGCAATGCACATTTAGTAGTTGGGAAAAAGAGAAAAAATGTGTTAGTGTGAATCCCAGCAATTCACACTAAGAAGTCTTTTGTGTTAATAAAATAATTTTCCGTTGTAGGTTCCAGCATATTTTCATTAATTGGAACGCGTTTTAGTGCAAAAAAAACTCAAAAATTTCGCTTATCCCCCCAGCACTCCAAACTAAGTAGCTTCTACAGTATTGTGCAAATGCTATGCCAGAGGCCGAGTATTGTGACTAAGAATTCTTAAGGTTATAGCTATTACGGAAAAAATAGATTTCTGGCTTGAGGGATCGAAAATTAGCATCCGTTGTATGGAATACTCACCACATTTCGGAGTTAAAAACTTCGCAAACAACAAAAACGACACTTTAGCCAACACCAAGGAAGAAAGAGTCAAGTTCAGCAGAAGTTTATACGAAAAAGGGAAAGAGGACGCACCACGTCATCTGCAGAATTTGCCAAGACGACTGGAATATCACTCGATCCTCTTAGTAGAGCTATAGATGTATACTAGAGCTCTTGATTGTTGAAAGCGAACCTAGGGGACCCTTAGACTCCTTTACAAACACAGCGATTTTAATTTTCCCCCAGCAACACCCTCGAGTCACTGACTAGTGGTGTGCCAACCAGTAAGTTTAAGAAACCGAGTTAACCCGTTTTAGAAAAGAAGTAGACCGAGTTGTAACCCGGGTTGACGAACTCGGTTTGAACCGAAAGCAAACAATATGGATTAGGGAATGGGGTAAATCGAGTTGTTTTGTCCAATTCTATTTTTTGTTTCGGTGTTCCTTGTGTACCCTAAGACGAGTGTGTTGGCAAAGGAAGTGTGTGTGTGCAAGCAACTTACTTGTTTTGACACATCACACAAAAAAGAAGTATTTGTGAAGATCAGAGCATCATCCCCCTCCAACAGTACATGGTGACACTGTTCAGAAATCAGCTACTAAACATCAACAACCATCCTAACGAGGAAATCAGGAACCTGAGAAACACAATCCCCGGACAACGCTACCTCAACGCGTTAAATCAGCTAAACGAGTAAAACTTTCCAAAGACTTCGAACAACGAGCTGCATGGATTCTACCAGAGCAGCGATAGCAATCACCGTCGAGGCTAAGTCGGCTACCACATCACCACCCCATGGACACAGGGACCACCACAAGCACCGGCCATTTGTAGGACATAAAAAGTAAACAATAAATCGACAATAATAACAAACATTAAATTAAACAAAGTACATCAGTTGGGCCCCTACTGTCGAGCCAACACCCTAACCTTTAGTTTGTAAGTCTAGTTGTGATCTCAATTGTAAAAATAATTTCGTTCAAATAAATTTTTAAATCGTTCTTTTGGTGAATTAGTGGAGTTCAGTTTAGGAATTTATACAGTGTGTTCGAAAGTTTTAATCGGTTCAGCCTGAAAGGCGGCAACGATTTTCGGAATGCAGTAATATTGATTTTTAAAGCTATAAAAAAACACATAAAATTCAGAAAAATGCATGAAATCTTTATTTGAATCGATAGTACGGTCCATATAATTTAATGTTTGAAGATTATTTCATGAAAATGTTGACCTTGACTGCGCCTCAAATGGTCCATCCGCTTAGTCCAATTTTGGCATACTCTTTCCGACATTTCGGCCGGTATCTCACGAATAAATGCTTCAATGTTGTCTTCCAATGCGTCAATTGAAGCGGGCTTGTCTGTACAGACATGAGCTTTAACATAGCCCCACAAAAAATAGTCTAAAGGCGTTAAGTCGCACGATCTAGGCGGCCAATTGACCGGTCCCGAACGTGAAATAAAATGTTCACCGAACTCGCCTCTCAATAAGTCCATTGTTGCGCGTGCTGTGTGGCATGTGGCACCGTCTTGTTGAAACCACATGTCATGCAAGTCAAGCTCTTGCATTTTGGACAAAAAAAAGTTGGATATCATCTCACGGTAGCGCTCACCATTCACAGTTACGTTACGATTCGCATCATCTTTGAAGAAGTACGGTCCAATGATGCCACCAGCCCATAAACCGCACCAAACTGTGACTTTTTCTGGATGCATTGGTGGCTCTTGCAATGCTTCTGGCTGATATTCACTCCAAAATCGACAAATCTGCTTATTTACGTACCCATTGAGCCAAAAATGAGCTTCGTCCTAAACTGACCATAAAATGGAAGAAGCGCGCGATGAACTTTCTTAACAGAGCACGCATTTTGATAATAAAATTCAACAATTTGCAAGCGTTGTTCGTTTGTAAGAGGATCCATGGTTAAATTATAGACCAAAATGAAGATGTTTGACAGTGGAACAAACCACGAAACCTGCGTCAGCTGTTTAAATCAGCTGTTGCCAAAAAGATAAAAGCTAAAAAATCACCCTTTACAAGAAGTAAACCAGTGGTTTTAGCCTAAGGCTGCTTCATCGCTCTGGCTTAACAGCTAATTTCTAATTTTAATATTTCTTATATGTTAGTTTTGTAAATAAATAAATAAACCAGTGTAAATAATTTTGCGTATATCGTGATAAGTAAACTTGTGTGTTTCATTCGTCACAATCCAGTGATCGAACCCCTATTTGTGGACAATTTAATTAATTTGAACCGAAACCGCGAGGTCCGGATGAACTTTTACTAAAACCTCTAAGGTTTCCACAGAGCTTGAAATGGTTTCGCTCTCAATTTCCAAGTCGCTCGCTCTCGATTTAGTGACCGCCAAAAGAAATGTCACTCGCTCTCAATTTCAAAATGGCTGTCTGTTGACAGGACACAATAGTGTGAGAACACCAGATATTAGAGAGAGACCAAATAAGAAAATGAACACCAAAATAGACTCAAATTCACGCTGTAGGCGTATCCGGGTTCACAACTTCTCACGGACGAATGAACTCGATGAGGATTTAACGAGTTATATCAGAAGCCACGAGGTTTCCAGGCCCCGAAAATGTGTGGCGGAACCTGGTAGGTTCGGAGAAAATTGATGGAACTTCGTGGTTTCATAAGACTCATTTCTGTGAAACGTAACAACACGTAGCAATATATCAAAAATAAACAATACGCGAAAGGTTACCAAAATGCTGCAATTGTTGGTGGCATGCTACAGGTCAGATGCCCCGAACCAATATGGCATCGGGCAAATCCAAATTCCATTCTGTTTCGGGTTTCGGTTTCGATTCGGCATCATTAGCCCACACCACGTTGAACTGATGTAGTTTTTTGTATGTATTCGGTTCGTTTAATCGGTTTGATTTACAGTAGAATTCGGTTATAACGACCACTCATGGGAGACGAATTTTCTGTCGTTACAAGCGGATGTCGCTGTATTGGAATGAAAAAGACGTTCATCATTATTGAATGAGAGACCAAAAGTCAGCTGTTAACTTAGTCGTTACAACTGAGGTCACTATAAGCGAATTCTACTGTAAGTGCAACTCGGTTTGACTCGGTCTAGGTGTAACCCGAGTTAACTCGGTTTTCTAACCAGAGTTGACACACCACTGTTGCTGGCACCGTCAAGAGAGAATGTATTTCAATCGAGTCAGAGTCGGTATAAAGCTGCAGGATCCCACCGTAAGAGAACACTTGCGCTTGTTAGCCAAGCCAAACTCAGTTTGAAGGCCGCCCCCGAAATAGAGGACTGACATGAGACAGTTTTTCTTTATTTCCTGAATATGTATATCCTGTGTAACGAGTTATGTAAGATTCACTAGTATTAGTTGATTTCATCCTCTCACAAGGTGCACTTGCACATTTGGATTTGATTTCAGAAGGAAATGGAGTACGAGTCTTCCAGGAATGGGATTACATCCATGGATGTGTTACACTTGACTGATCACTGTTTTGCTCGGAATTTGAGGAAGTTCTCGGGTGTTAAATCGAATATTTTTGTTCTTCTTCCGAATATTAAAGGAAAATGTGCAGACAATGTTTAGGTACATCCAATTCATGTGAACGACATTTTCGAGAACAGACTATTTTCCTGAAGATAGTGGCAGTGAAGTAGAAGCAATATGCTTAGTTTGTGTATTCCAACAAAGCAGTGAGCTGTGTGACTTCCTTCACGTTTCGGGGCACAATTAAATGCACAGCATAAATTCCAAGGGATGTATCCACCCGACAATACCAATCCAAGGCACATTATGACCATTTTCGAATCAAGGCAGAAAGTCAACCACAAACAATTTTAGTCGGTACGTAGACGAACACATCCACGTAAAAACAACAAGCAATTTAAGAGGAGTTTTCAAAGGAGGTTCCTCTAGTCATTCCTTCCTTCAGCTCATACGTTGCTTTTTCCCTTGGTTAGGGTAGGTTAGGTTGAGCTTTAGTGGCTGACTGCAGAAGGAAGTCATATTTGGGCCAAAGTAGGCCCCTTTGTGATAGCACGCGGATTGATATCCCCTAACAGTTGAAACCAGCAGGTTTATGCTGACGTTGCTTGGCTCACTAAGGTCATTGAAGTAGTAGGCTTCTAGGTATAAGTACGTACGACTTGCCAGCTTGTTACACGAGCAGAGTAGGTGATCTAGGGTTTCAAACTCCTCTTCATCCATGGCAGCTTCTGCAGAAGTCATTGTATGTGGCACCCATCCTGCGGGCATGGAAGCGAGTGGCCCAGTGTCGCCAGATTTGATGCCAGTAGCGTCCTGAGTGAGGATTTACTGAGATTGAGTGATCTTTTGAGATTAAGTGATGGTCATACTTCCATTGTTGTGAGACATGTGGTACCTTCTAGCCATTTACGATTGGTGGTGTTGATTGGGTGTATCTTGAGCAGATGGTAGGCTGTAGCGATTGGCCTGGAAGTTGGAACACCTCCTAGTGTTAGGGAGGAGGATGTGCCACAGCTAGCGAGTTCAACGGCCTTGCAATTGTCCGGTATGTCACAATGTCCCGGCACACATGAGGTGTCTGTTAAAATGATCAGCAGTCTCGCCTACAATTAAGGGATGTTTTTGAGTTAAACATGACATTTGTCCAGGAACTTAATTGCCAGTCAGGGCTGTCCTAACAGATCTTGATACCTCTTTCGATTACCACATTGTTCTTGAGCCAGGACAGTGCCTCTTTTATCGCAATGGCTTCTGTCTGGAAGAAGCTACAGTGATCAGCAAGCTTCAGGGAGAAAGCACTATTAAGTCCTTGGAAGTAGACACCAGCACCTACTCCCTCGTCGGTCTTTGGTCCGTTTTTGAAGATGCGCAGTGGATCAGCCAGCGTCTGGTTATCAGATATCCAACCCGTTCTGGAGGGAATGCTGGTAGGTGCTCGAAGATAACTTGGGGTAGTAGGCGGTCAGTGGCGTTGGGGAGGAAGTTATATTCGTTTGGAATGGTTGAGTGGCCGAACGTGAGTTCGGACCACGGTCGGAGTGTGGCTGTGCTGGCTGAAGATCTTCGGTTCTGGAAGATGGAGGAGTATGTTAAGTGCCCCAATGATGCACATGCAGGCCAGTCTCTGCACCCGATTAAGTAACGTGCAGTCGACAGCTGTGTTGAGAGCTGTCCACCAAACTGAGACCCCGCACCCAAGTGTCGGTAAACACCCAGTGAGTGATGCGTGGTTGTAATTTCTTACAGCTGCAAAGAGCAGAACAAGCCTTCTCGACCCTCTCCAGGATATTGAGTTCCCAGCTGAGCTTGTAGTCAATAAGGACACCCAGAAATGTCGCACTGGCGGTTAATTTTACAGTGGTGCCGCACCGGGAGAGTCAAATTTAGGGTTTCTATACTTTCTGGCGAATAGTACGAGATCCGTTTTCTGGGGATTAATGCTGAGGCCGCATATTTGTATCCATGCTTCCAGCTTATTAAGAGCATTCTGCGTTTTGTCTCTTAAGGTAAAGACAAATTTGCCAGTTGTAGCTATGGCAACATCGTCCGCATAGGGAATAACTTTACAACCAGCCTCTTTCAGTATTAATAGCAGCTCACTAACAGCCACGTTCCAAAGAAGGGGCGAGAGTACACCCCCTTATGGTGTTCCTCTATCAGCTCCAGTTCAGAGTAGATTACCCTGCTGGTGAGTAGCTGATAGATAAAGGCCACTAGAGCCTATCCGATCCCAAGGTTGTGCAGCGCAAATGAGATTGCCTTTGGTTCGATGTTATTGAATGCACCTTCGATGTCAAGAAATGCCACACGGGTGTATTCCTTGTGTTGGAGGGATTATCCCATCAAGAGATGTAGGGCTGCCTCAACAGATTTGCGCTTTTTGTATGCGCGCGAATGGTTTGCCTGATATATTGATCAATTTCTCAAAGGTTTTCAGGAGAAAAGAAGAGAGACTAAGGTCCTTCGGTTTGACATGAGAGTTTTTCCCCGCTCTTGGGTTAAATTCTACTTTTACTCTCTTGCATGAGTAGGGCCTCGAATCATGCATTCTCTGAAGATGTTTAGAAACCGTGGCAGGATAAGCTCCGCTGTTCTTGGCAGCTCCGCAGTTGATGCCGTCGGGTCCCGCTGACTTCAAGGGTTAAAAGTTTGCCATGATAGTTGTGCGCCTTGTTCATGATAGAGGGGGTAGTAGGAGGGAAAGGGGCGGGTGGTGGGGGGGGGGGGGGAGTTTGGGAGGATGTGTCGGGGGTTTGAAGGAGATATGCCTTGATTATCTACTAGAAAGTGCGTATCAAAAAGGAGACTTAGGGTTTCCTCGCTGGACAAGGTCCAGGCCTCATCAGGTTTTTGGAGGAAACTAGGTGATTCAGGCAATGATGCTAGAACCTTCCAGGGTCTGGATGCTTCAGAGGCATATTAAATTTTTCCACAGAAGAGTCTCCAAGAAACTCGTTGGGTCCTGTTTACTTCATTCTTGGAAGAACAGAGAGACTCCTTGTGGGAGTCCCAGTCTTTAGCATCACCAAACTTCTCTATATTTGACCCGAAAAAGGAATTGGATGCGAAATATGTAAACAATGATTATATTCATAATAGTGTGTAATGAGCGTGTAATTACACAAGCCACTAATACTCTGTCAAGTGACTTCTTCAGCGTCATTCTTGAGGCCAACACTAGGGGCACGATCGAACATACAGGGACGACATTGACTTGTCTAGTCGAACTCTACTCTTGAGATGGAAGCAGATAAAATGGGTCTGCAAGCAAACGAGGGTAAACCCAAGTGAATGTTGAGCTTCGATTATCCGAACTAATTGGGAGTGAGGGTGCTTCGGATAATCAAATTCAAAAAAAATTCAAAAAATACATTTACGCGAATCGAGTAAAAGTCAGATGTGTAGTCGGTACTCAAATGTCCTACTTAAGAGTTTCCAATATCAAACATCTTCACCAGCGAAGATCCCCATTTGTCCAGTCTCTTAATAATTTCTATCTTTGTTCCGATTGATAAAACGTTTCGGTTCCTTTTTCTTGTTGGCGGCATTTTAAGCACTGAATCACAATTCAGGAATAAAATTACGTAACAGTGTTTATGAGGATATTGGGCACATTTGAGTACGCACGTATGCATGCGTTAAAGTGGACAGCAAACTCAGGAACACAGCTTTAGTTTTTGTTTTCTCCTTTAAGGTTTAGTTCGGATAATAGATTTTGCGGTTGATTAGAGTTTGACGTCCATTTGCTTCAGATGTTGCGTTCGGATAACTGACGTTTCGGTTAATTGACGTTCGGATAATCGTCGCGATCAGGTGCTGATGAAGGAACATATGCAGGGGATGGACAGGCATAGAAAGGCTGACCAAAGACCGATGCGTTGAAATCAATCTTGAACTATACCAACTAATGTAGGACACTACCTACCACTACCGCACTGGGCTCCTACATCAGCAAATCTAAGTTTGTGTGGGAATGCATACAGAAGCGTAAAGAGTTGAGGAGGAGAAACAGAGTAAAATCTGCTGGATACCTGGCCATACGAGGATAGAAGGCAACGAATTGACAGACTCCCTGGCAAGGAAAGGAGCATCAGAGCCCTTCATAGGCGCCGAACCATTCAGTCCTGTATGAGATCATGTCCTCAAAGAAAAATTCAGGGGACTGGAGAGAAGGAACCGGACATATACCTGAAACAAGGCTTATGGCATGAATCAGAACAAACTCTCAGGTCGGAGGCATGTATCGAAATGAGCAAGAACAACCCCCGTATCCTTAGGAGGTACTGCTGACCCAGGAATCAGAAGAAGCTCTCTGCAGACTTTGTGGAGAATCTGATGAAATTCTAGAACACGTACTGGGACTCAGTGAGGCACTAGTCCACAAAAGACAAAGACCTACTATTTGAGGAAGAAATTAAGTCACTAGAACCATCTCTCATTCTCAGATTCCTATACAGACGTGTCTTAGAGATAATGCTCTAGAATAGAGTTATTCTGCAACAGAAGCCCAGTAGGCCATAACCGTCAACACAGCTCTGAAAGGATCTCTATTTGAGAAGAACTCGTAAGAAGCGAAGGTATATCGAATTAAAAGACTCGTATTGATTTTGAGGTAGATGCTACTCTTTATTAAAATAATGAATAAAATTTCCGCAAACACGTCTGACGCTGTCGAGTCTAACCAAGAAAAGAAAAAGCGACGATCCAGAAAAGGAGGTCTTTTCCAACTGACACTGATGTCAGGTGAAAACTGCCTTATTAGTGTGGTAACTTTGTTGATTTTCCAAAACGCATCATTGCTCTAATGCTGCAATGGCACACTCTAGTACTGAATCACCACTACGACCACACTTGTCGGTGATCAGATCACAACTGCCCTGAGACAAGATTGGACATGCACACATGCCAACAATGCTAAGAGCTAAGATGCATGTCATGAGCATTATGACTTATCAGAGAGTAGCTCCTATGCTCCCGCTCTCTACCACAGTATTGCCAATACACTGCAGCAGCTATTCCAAAAAAGACAATGCCAACAATGCTCTACTGCACAAACCATAGCAAACAGACCATCGGCAAATGTCATGATGCCTGTTTTGTATTCAAAAGCATCACTTACTTCACTATGTTTGTAGCAGAAATGAAACATGGTAGAGACGCCCAACTTTTACCTCTCTTATGCCTTAAAATTTTTGACAGCCATTTTTCAAAGCCAAATTGACCAATCAGAGAACGGAATTTACGTTATTTCGTGAATAACTGTCAAAAATTCTTGAACAACTGTCAAAAAGAATCCGAAATTTGTCGATGGACTAGGGGTCAATCAACTGTGAAGTTCATTTCTGAGAACAGGTCTCTGCCTTTCAAAACTGCTGTAGTAATTCATTGTAAGTGTTGCCGTTGTTTCTTAATATTTTTTTGTTCATTTTAAGTAATTTGTTCCTGCCATCTAAACGGTCCGTGGGAACATACTATTGTGCACAATATCGCGGTAACTCGATCCTACACCACCGAATCAAACTCTAAGGTGCTCTGCCCTAGCGTTTTGAACTTGGTCCAACCAACTCGCCCGGGGTCTGACAAGCTGCCACAACTGCAATCGTCGTTAGATTCGCTGATTGCCCTCTCAATCAGCTGTGAAGTTGGGTATCTCTATAATACTTCATTTCTGGTTTGTAGTGTGATGCACAATTATATGACGTTTTGGAAAACGCCCATTTTGTGGCTCTGATCGCAGATGATGTTCGAGGATATTGAATCGCCACAGTATCAAAAGGGGGCACAATAGATCTGAAGGTCGTGGTGCAATATACCCTCAATAACAATAATAATACCTCAGACCTTCAAATCCACAAACTACAAAACAAGCGCCTCTGACAGCTGGTAAGGCCTTCCGTCGCCGCATCTGATACAAAGTCACGATCTGGCTTTGAGGTATTCTCTCTGGCGTCTAGGGCAACAAAGCTGAGAATCATGATCTTTATGAATGATGATCGTTTGAGAAATATCGACCGGGCATATAAGTCTAATCCTGAATAAGGACCTTCCGCCGTCGCCTCTGTTACAAGGTCACCATCTAGCTTTGTGGTATCCTCTCTAGCCTGAGAATCCTCTCGACATCGACATGATCTTTATAAAAGTTAATTCGTTTGAGAAAGATCGACCGGGCATTTAAGTCTAATCTTGAATAAGGACCTTCCGCCGTCGCCTCCGTTACAAGGTCACCATCTAGCTTTGTGGTATCCTCTCTAGCCTGAGAATCCTCTCGACATCGACATGATCTTTATAAAAGTTAATTCGTTTGAGAAAGATCGACAGGGCATTTAAGTCTAATCCTGAATAAGGACCTCCCGCCGTCGCCTCTGTTACAAGGTCACCATCTAGCTTTGTGGTATCCTCTCTAGCCTGAGAATCCTCTCGCCATCGACATGATCTTTATAAAAGTTAATTCGTTTGAGAAAGATCGACAGGGCATTTAAGTCTTATGAATAAGGACCTGTTGAGCACAATGGACCTACTTTGGTTTAAGACCACGCCACTAATGGGACCACAATACGAAACATAAGTTATTTATTGGAACATTAATTCAGTTTTCTTGACTTCTTCTGATTTGCCCGTCTTCTCAATTTATGTCTTAATTGCCTCCTTTCTTCGTTCCCCTTGCCTCCTCATTGCTCCGTTTCCCTTCCATCTTCATCGATGCCCCCTTATTCGAATTCGAAGCCATCCCTTTTTGAGTCACATCCTGCTTCACTTCGGGAACAGTCGAAATCTGATCCAGCTTGGCCTTCAGCGACATCAGCAAGCTTTGAAACCGTCGATTCTTCACGACATGTTTGGCGAACAGCCTTTTACCTCTTTCATACGCCCACATCGCAGTGAGACGCATCAATTTAGCTTCATTCGAAACGGATATTTCTTGCCAAATGCGAACTAAGACTTTCGAGCCATCTTGGGCGATGCGCCCTGCATCTTGAGCCAGACGAGTGGCATCTTTCGTCAAACGTTTTGCGGTCTCCTTCGAAGTAAATTCTCTCCTCACCGCCAGTGAATGCTTTACTGCAACGTGATCAAATATTTTAGCGACATGTCCTAATTCCATTCGAGTTTCTTACTAAATGCGGACCGTTCTGCTGTGTGTCCTCCTAACCTCAATGCAGTCACACCTGAACGGATCATCTTGACAGACGGCTGATATTTTTTTGATTCTTTTTGAAAACGCATATAAATCTATGATAGAAAGCGAAATCGATCAAAGTGTTTTTTTTTATGTCTCCCTTAGTGCGCTTCAATAAGAGGTGATTTTTCCCTTTTCTTTTTCACACTTCTGCTGATGCTAGAGTCCGACCAACGCAGGTGAGACCCCCGGCAACTGACCTCCTCGTTGGGTGTACGAGTTGTATCAAAACAGCCCAAGCTTGGCTAACGAAGCGCAACCCCCTCATTACACGCAGAAATAGGTTGGCCTCGGATAATGCCTTCCCTGGGTTATATGTGTGGGAGCCAGGCGTGGTCCCCAGAAAAATTAAACACTAAAATCAATCGTTTATATGGCTTTACTGACTTGAGTCCAAACATCGAGCGAGTGAGACTACATCTATTATTCTAACTTTTAAACTAACAGGACTTAACTTAAGACAATATAACAAAAAGAGAACAAAACAGAAGTTGTAGTTTGTAGGCATTGGAAGGAAAGAGAGAGCACAACGTTATCGATGGCTTCGGTTGTAACTTTGCCGTGGCGTCCTTCATTTAGTGCACAGCAGCATCACGCGAGTTCTTTGGCTTGGCGCGTGCTTGGACAATCGCAAGCACATGGCTTCGGCTTGGCTTGGTTGTACCGCTTTTCATCCAATGCACAGAAACCTCACGCAAGAGCTTAGGCTTGGCTTGGTTTTACCGCTCTCCATCGATGCACAGCATTATCACGCGAGTGGCTTGGGCGCGTGTTTGGATAAGTACAGTCTGCGCCGAATGCCGATAGTAATCCTGGTGCGCCTGGGCTCCATTTAGAGCCAGGCCTGAATGGTGGCAGTATGCGTGTGCTAGCCAGTCCCGCTCGGCAGCCGGTCGGGAACTAAACTACAAGCAACCCGTCAGTGGCTTTGGGGGTGGGTGGGAAGCCACGCCAAGCACTAAAAAGTGCGCACGGGGAGCAAAAGGCAGCGGACAACGTCATCGACAAGGTACAAGGCGACTGCTTGGCAGAGGTGCTTGGACCAAGTCCAAAAACTCGCCTGGTTACGCTTGGGCATAATTCCTGGTGAGTCAGAGTCGATGGCGGAGGATCGAGTTGCCTGGAGATCTCTCGGGCATGGTTTAGCCCCGCGACCCCTTTAGTGGATGATGATGATGATGATGGTGGTGCTAGAGTCCGATTCAATCACTTCAAGGGCCAGGGGTCTAGATTCTCAGCAAGCACTAGTGTTGTGCTCTCTATTGTTCTCTCACGAATGGAACGAGCCTACAGTTCAATGCGAACTTGAGAAGCAGTCATACTCTTTGAGTATTGTCAGTGATCCGAAAGAGGCCGTGAAAAATGATGCGTTGGTCGTACCGGGCATCGAAACCAGGCCGCGAAGGAGTCGGCGCACTAACACACTGCACCACAGCGACCCCAGTTCAGTTTTTATTTTGACAAAAACTTTACAATTGATCTTAAGAGCTAAAAGCTAAACTACCGGAAATGTGTTGGCTCAGCAATGGGGGCCCCATTCATGAATGAACATTCTACAGTGGTCATCATCTTCTGTCCCTCATTCTCCACTAATGGGATCGCGAGAGTATACCACGCACGAGAGATCCCGGGCAACACGACCCTCCAGGCATTCATCGGAAGTTGTGATGAAGGGGACATTCGTGCCACGTGACCAAACCACCTGAGCATAGCCCTTTCCGTTCGAACGATTTACAATGGATGTAGCCACGATCTGTTGGACATCGGAGTGGTCAGTTCCACGTGTCCATGTTGGTCCTCTCGGGATGGGGTGGTGCTGTTAGGGGCGACTACTTAGCCGCGATGTGAGTGATACAGTCCGTTGGTTGATGTTCTTGGCAATGTCTGCTCGTTTCCCCCACTCGTTGAGGAATTGCTGTCCGAAGGCCGTACTTCTCAGGTCACTAATAGCCATCCTCTAAAGCACATCGATTTTTCGACATTTACTCTGATGTAGCTTGTAGTTGGATAGCATTGGTCCCAGCTTTGATGTTCCGCTTAGTGTACTGTCTGCCTTCTTGAATGAAGAAAACCGTGTGATTATGGGTGCTAGGATGAGCTCCGGCAGATGCTCAAGGAGCGCGCGATAAAAGGTTGCACAAAAGATGAGCTGTTGTTTAGGTTGCTCAACTCGGCGAGCAGTGCAAAGGGCTCTGTGTCCCGATTGAAGAGCCGCATACGTCGCGCAAGCAAAGCAGCTGCCAGTGACGAGTACGAGGGATATATATATCACCAGTTCGAGTACCAGCGCTTCCAAACCCACCATCGTCTCGTAAGCCCCGTGAGAATTTGGCGAGTGTGACGGGTGCAGCCGAGGCGGAAGAACTCATCCTACTTCGTGGCGAATTTCAATAGCAGACAGACGGGTGCAGCCGAGGCGGAAGAACTCATCCTACTTCGGCGAATTACAAAAGGCGACAGTTCCATCAGAGGTGGCGGGGAAGACAGGCCAGGAGTTGAAAATGGGGGACGAATGCGCGAGAAAAGTGGAGGGAAAGCCGTTGCCCCCGCAACACTTATTCTGTTTGGGACGGAATAAGTGCGGAAAAGATTTGTGTTACTGTTCGACTCCAAGGCGTACCATGGACCAGGGATAATGGAGCAAGATATATTCGTCTGACTGGGATAACCCCCAGTCCACCTCAGATACTGAGGGTTGCGCTCTTAAGTCACGCTTACTACTTTCTTTCACGCAGGCTCGGAGGAGTTAGGCGGGAGTAATCAGCTTCGCTTAACTCACAGGTACTCACAGACGCCTGTCTGTAAAAAACGCTGTCGGATGAATCTGAGGGGCAAGAAACGTAGAAGTGGCACAGCTCTTCCTGCATTATCTCTGCCATGGACTATCCTCCGAAGGATGGAAGGGGACGTACACAGACTCTTGTTGAGAAACTGGTACCCATGGCCGCGCAGGCTAGTGGGAGCAGCGACGTTGAGCAGCCGATTGGGGATTTTAGGTATCCCTCACAATTTAACAAACTGAGTCCAACATCAGTCTCAAAAAAACAAACGGCTCATATTTATATGCATTACTGTATTTTGCTTTAATAACGTTAACACAAAATGCACTTTTCGAAAAGAAAGAAAAGAATAATGTAAGCTATCCACACAAAATGTTTTTACAATCTTCAAATTGAAACAAAAAAAATGAGAAAGACTTTAAACTTATCAGCCAACGCGTAGATCTCTGTGTCTTTATGAAAATACTTTCCTATTTGAAAACAATCTGGGGGAACTTTGGAGGATTGCCGTACAAACCTTCTGCTTCCCAGACCTGGATGTATGAGTCTTTAGTTAAGACCACCAAATGCTGATGGGTTGAGTACGTTATACTGAAACAAAATGCAATAGTTAACCAATTCCAGAAGCCACTCGATTCGTGTGTACCTTTTTATGTTCGATATACCAGTGACAATTTCACTGACCATGCTCAGATTCCAGCTGGACCATAATCGTATGATTCCGCCTTCGACGGCAGTCGCAATCACATTGACACCCACCCCCTCCTTGATGTATGAGTAGCAGACGGCCAGGATCTCATCCTCGTGGACTATATGACTCACATATCGAGCATTCACTGTGTGCAGCCGAAGAATTGACTTGCCATTTGGATTGACGGAAACATTTACAAAGTCATCCAAACTCTCCTCTGTCACTTCAAAGCACTCGTCGGCTTGTGCAGCTGTGTACGGGTCATGCTCACTTTTCGGGATCGTGTGGACGGTTACTATGTCGCCCAGAGTGGGACTTATCGCGGTGAGGCTAATCGGGGAGTGATGTATTTCTGCGGGCCGTTCTATCGTGCGGACATAGCTCAGGCTAAGGAAAAGATCATTTAGACGCGACATTCGCAACACTTTCACACGCATTCAGACTTACTCGTTCAGATCCCATATCACAGCTAGGCCATCCCTTCCCGCGGAGACAGCGATCTTAAATTCCACCGAGAGGCAAATCGATGTGATCTCATCAGTGTGTCGGGTTAGCGTAGTTGGACCTGACCACGTTAATTCCGTTCCACTGCCACCCTTCTGCCCTTCGCCAGCTTGCTCCATGTCATCCATCTTTAAGCTGCTCTTGGGGGATAGTTTTCTAAATGTAGCTGAATTGTACGACAATTTAAACCCCTTCATATAGCTGTGGCGATTTTTGGACAGGTTCGAGCCCATGCTCAGGCATTTGTAAACACTAATCAGACCTGATTTGTGGCCGAACCAAAGGAGGTTGGAGTTTGGATCTGAGCCACAGCAGGAAATCTCATCGAGGGGACTATTGTAGAGCAAGGCCTTCGCGGCTGTTTGCGTTTCGTTTAGCGGTTGTATCCGAACTGTGCGGTCGTCGTTGTCCCATGAGATCACGTTGTATGTATCGGCCTCTGGACCTGTTATGTGCGACAAATCTGGGTGATTTT
This sequence comes from Eristalis tenax, assembly GCA_905231855.2. NCBI lineage: Eukaryota > Metazoa > Arthropoda > Insecta > Diptera > Syrphidae > Eristalis > Eristalis tenax. The sequence continues at coordinate 33,205,723 of HG993126.1, forward strand.
GCTGCGGCTTAAACATGTTCACACGGTTACCTTGCATTACACACGATTTCGATGGCAGCCCATAGATCATGTTCGTGTTGTTGAAGGATATGAGTGCCTCTGCGCCAGGCAGCTTATTGATGTGACCTAAGCTCGGCGTGGGCAATTGCGGTGAACCTAGGAATACGCCCCAGCGTAAGCCCTTCACTGTGGGAAGCACTTCTCTGGTACCTAGGCAGTAATTGAATGACTTGGACGATGGATGCGGTGATTTGAACAGCTGCTTGGGCATTTGTCCGTAGGTCTTGATCATTGTCTCGACAGCCTTACGCTCTATGGGGTCTGTGATTTCTGATTCCAGAAATACAGAATACGTCTGGGGTGAGGAGAGCATAAAGTCAAATTAGCTGCATCATTTCAAACCGATTATTCGACTACTTACCGCTGGGTGGAACACATTGATGGCATCTACTGCATTCTGTCCAGTTTGATTGTAGCCAAAGATCAAATCAATCCAATGATGAATGTTCTGTCGCACCATTTCTGATTCGAGGGCTTGTCTGTGAATCAGCACAAACATACGGGGATCACGAAGGCACCACGGCGGCAGGAGAACATCTTCAACGCGTTCCCCAGACTGCCGGCAACCGAAATCGAATCCCTCAAAGTTCTCGAACATCTCTGGGAGGCAGAAAAACTCCGGAATAAGCTCCTTAACGTCCGTGGGACTGTCTTTGCTTGCTAAACTCCATGTCGTCGCAAGCGAATGAAACGTCCGATCGGGTAAATCGAAGTTATTGTCTGCAAAGATTGTGTCAAGCCAACAAGAACCAAATCTGTTAGGAGTAAGTGCAGTGTTTACCTTGATAACGTAAAAAATAACTTGTGAACGGTGGCACTCGAACTAGGAAGTGCAGAACAGTCCCTGAGTTTGAATAGTGTGAACTATAGTGATAAGGCTTTAGCTGAAGTGTGCCCATGTTTGTCATTGTGTTATTAATGTACTTAAAAGAAACCAAAAGAATAAACAATAAAAGCACGCACATAGGAGAAAGCAAATGTGATTAAGCTACCGTGTAGTTATTGATATAATGCTGCTCATTCTCCTCGTGTTGCACTGCGATCGGTTTCTCCAGCTTGCGGAAGTTCCTCTTATCCGTCAAATCGAGTGCTTCCGAGGTGTAGTTGGACAGAATCCACGGGAACACTGGATACTGCATGAGGTCATTGTACGTCCTCCCGGAGATTTGATTAAGTGTCATTAAGTACTCCCAGTTGGTGAGCAGACCTTCGCGCCATTGCTGGGTTATGAGCAGGATTTTATTTTGATCTGGACACGTGATGATCTTGTCCAGGAAAATGTCCTTCAATATCTTCCAATCGTCCTGATTTTGTAGCGAGAAAAACAACGATTTATTTGTGTCTAGGAATATCTCGAAGGCCTTCTCCTCGTGCTGATAGCGCTTCACCCAGATCTCGGTGATGTTTGCGACGTCGCAGCTGACGTAGAAATACTTGCATTTATACGTAGCAATGAAATACAATTTATGAATGGTCACGACGATTTCTCCATCGATCTCAGCGTCCACCGGCAGGTACTTGGCTGGGAAAAAGTACAGAATTTGAGAATTCTGCGAGATGTTCAGCTGTTGGTCGTAGCTGGAAATGAGATAATCCAACGGACGAATGTATTCCTCGCAGCGTCCCCCCCTCGTTCGGTATTCCTCCATTATGAAGCGTTTATCGATGTCCAGGTGGCACCGTCGCATTCGGGTGTGGACCCGAGAGGGACCCTCTGTGGCGTCTAGCTCGAATGAACTGCAAAAACGGGACTGTGATAGAACATGTGTTTGCCACGCAAAGAATTCAACAAACATTTCGCATCGATTGCTGGAATACCAGGGAGCACCCTCATGGGTCATTCGGCGAATTATCTCCAGCCATTTATGAAACGTGTAGTTTTCGTCATATTCCTTCATGTGGTTCATGAGATTAGTCCTCTCCGAGTTCTGAATGAAATCGACACACCATAAGCAATCAACGCACACAAACTTAAAACCGAAGTGTTACCAAACAAACCTGTAATTCGTTGACCACTCTCGTTATAGCCATCGCGGTGTCGATGCAATTTTCCGCTAGGGACTCAAATTTCTGCATCGTTTTGTCCAACAGAGATTTGTGCTTCGCCGATGTGCTGTGTCGAAGATGCTCAATACGCTCCAGTTCCTGCTCCATGCTCCATGTTGTGTCCGTGTCACGAATGCCTAGACGCAAACATAAGCTTTCGAGATTCTCGATGGCTCCCTCACTGCTGGACTTTTGTTCGAGCAAACTTTGCCACAGCAATGCCTTGATCATTTTCCCATCACAGATGATTGAAGGCAGCGTCTCGTTCTGGCACGATATCCATAGGGCGTCAATGATGAATTGCCTAAGCTCGAGGGGACGTGATGACAGCAGACCCCAGGCAATGAAGTTATTGCAACGAGAAGTCGTAGATATCCCGAAGAAGACCAGTAGCTCAAAGAGTTTTACTTCTTCCTCACTTGGGATGTAGTTTGGGCCGAAGCTCGTGAAGAACTGAGAACAACGATCGATCAGCAGATCAAGCCTGGTTTTTATCTCCGGCAGTGTTAGCGAAGAATTGGGTAGCAAGCCCACTGAAAGAGAGTTCATTTTGAAAAAAAAAGTCTTCAGACACTCGATGAGCAGCGAACCTTTGAAGCCTGGAGTGGGCAATTGATTGTAAAAGAAGGCATTCAGCCAATTGAACTGCAGTTTTCCCTGCACCGACCGGAATCCCTTGATCACGTTGACGAGATTGCTTTCTTGGTAAAACTGCAACATGTTGAGTATGTCCCAAATAATCTGAAAGTCAAGATTTGCAATGTAAACTAAATTTGAAATTAAAAGGAGTTCGTGACACGCTGACTATTGCCCCGTCTCTAATGGGAACAGGCCTGCGAAGAAAGTAAGTAGGTGGGTGACTATCTCCCACTTGAACCCATTTAGACTATTGTGCTGTCACTTTGTAAAGCGCTACGGTCTGGGGTGAACCTGGGCCTCAGCCAACAAGACTCTCCAGTTAGCGATGTCGCACTGGTTCGACCGGAATGGAGTAGTGTTGTCCATGGCCTAGCCATCTCAGGCGTTGAATCAGTAGATGCCAGGCTAGACTCATGTCACTATACAGTTCGAGGTTGAATCATTTCCAAGACCAACTCAAAGATCTCGACGTGCACAAATCCGCTGGCCCGAATCTTCTGAAGAGGTGTTCTTCTGCGCTGGCAAAACCACTGCGTAAGCTTTTCCATCCATCCCACTCTCTAGGTCTCTTTCCGAGCAGATGGAAAACAGCATTTGTCCAGCCCGTCCCTAAAATGGGGCGAATCTTCGTGACCCGCCTCGTACCGTCCCATAGCACTCACGTCCCTTCTTTCTAAGGTCTTGGAAACGCTGATAAATCGTCAGCTTATGAAACATCTCGAATCGCGGAAGCGACTTTAATGACCGTTCCACTGGTTCACTGGTGATCTGATGGCCTATCTCCCCGAAAAGTGGAACCAATCTTAGCACAATGCAGGTGAAAGCAAGATCGTTGCGCTTGATATTTCTAAGGCATTTGACAGAGTTTGGCATCAAGCTCTCTTGCCTGCCTATGGTGGCGATGAATCTCTTCTTCAATGGATTAGAAATTACCTTTCGAACCGTTCGTTGGATGGGTTCAAGTCTGATATCCACCAAATAAATGCCGGTGTTCCCCAAGGCTCTGTTCTGTATCCGACACTCTTTCTCTGCCACTTCTAATCCAATCCATTCCTTCGCTGATGACAGCATCCTCAGCTTTTCATATTCGTTCCAGGACTCACGACCCCGCCCTTCGGCCGTAGAATTGGAACGGCAGCTTATGTTCATTCCGATCTTGACAGCATAATTAACTGGGGAGAGAACAATCGAGTGGAATTCAATGCTGCCCGCTGTCACTCAAGCGAACCCTTGTTAATCAGCCATTGCCCATGAATGGCACCTGTGTCGATGAAACCGGAAGGCTTTCCATCCTTGGTATGTGCATCAACACAACACTTAGTTGGAACGATCACATGTTTGAGGTCGCCAAAAATGCTGCGAAATGTTTGGGTTTCCTCAATCGATGCCAGAAATACTTCATCCCTTCTGATGTGGCTTTTTTTTGTAAGGCGTATATACGCCCCAAGCTGGAATACAACGCTCATATCTGGTCTGGTGCCCCCAAAACCACCCTGCACCTAAAACCACCCGAGCGATAAGACAGCATTGCAGAGTGACTAGACTCGCTCGAACATCGACGTACCATCTCGTCTCCATCCGTATTTTATCGCTTTTTTAACAAACGATGCTCAAGTCAACTGCATTCCTCCTCTCCATGAATTCACCCGCAATACCCGTCTCGCCAGGAATGCTTATCAGTTTACCCTTAAGCCTACTTTCGGACGCACAGTTAAATTTAGAGACTCGTTCATCAGCCGCACGACACGAATATGGAATGCTCTTCCCAGCCCAATATTTCCCCCAGAATACAATCCAATGCACAGTTACCTCCTCTGCCTTTCTCCCTCTACACCTTCGGCCCGTGCTGTGTCTTGAACCCGGACAGTTAAGTCAACCCCTTGTGCGCGGGGAACCTTGAACGCAGAACTTTCCACACGAAATATTCCAAAGGCCTCCGCATTTGCTCTTCAGATTATCCTGTTTTCCGAGGGATAGATGGTCAAGTTGATACGTAATGTTAGCGTGGTCCTTCGCGAGGGGGCTCTGCTCCTTAATTGTCTCGCGAGGCCAAAGAAGCAGGCAAGAATTATTCTGCGTTTAGTTTCGGTATCGGTGGTATTCGTACTGTTTACTTGGGAACCGAGGCTTACGCAGTTCTTAACTACATCGAAAGTACATCTGCCTGCTGCGACGTTGTAGAATAGATGAGTTGGTGCATTTACCTTTTCAACTCAACTCCAGCTGCATTAAAGAGGAATGACTGTCTGCCTGCACCAGCAGCTTTATTCGACTTTAGTTTTGATATAGAAGGGGGGTGGGGGGAGGGAGGGAGGGAGGGAGGGTGGGAGGGAGGGAGGGAAGGAGGGAAGGAGGGAAGGAGGGAAGGAGGGAAGGAGGGAAGGAGGGAGATAGAGAGAGAGCGAGAGAGAGAGAGAGAGAGAGAGAGAGAGAGAGAGCGAGAGAGAGCGAGAGAGAGAGAGAGAGCGAGAGAGAGAGAGAGGAATGGAACATTCTGCCTGACAGCGGCATTGGTGTCTTCATCGCCCTTTCACAGTCTACAGAAGTGATACTTCCAGATTTTCCGAGTTGTCGCTCTTAGTTCCGACAGGCTTCTGTCCGCTTCTCGTGCTCTTTCATTTTGCTTTTGAGAAGCCGGTGCTCCTTTGTGTTGAAAAGAGTAACTACCCCCCCTCTGAATCTTTTTCTAGCTTCGGCAAGGCCGGAGCATGTCCCTAGGTAGTGTAGTACTGTCTCCTCTTTCTTCTCATCCAAGCAGCTTCCAGAGAGGTTAGTGTAGGGCGCTCCAAATCTTCTCGCTTGACTGCCAGTATTCACACTGCTTCCAGTGTCCATTAGAAATACCAATTTGCAAATTTGCTCCCAGTCTGCCCCTAGACGAGTTTCAGATTTGTTTAGATTTAGTGCAGGCCACACCGTTTTCGATGACATCCACGGACATCTACGGTTGGCGTTTGTCATAACCATGATTTTCATTCAGCGGGTGGCTCCTGATCCTGTGCCAGTGGCATACCCACCCTTCTTTGCTAGTTCGTGGGTTTAGTGGACCCGTGAATGACCAACAGGGGGTCCACTAAATGCTTCATGCCATCTTCGAATTGATTGATCGTTTTCTTTCAGAGCCGTTAGGACCGCTCGCCCCTCTTTTTATAAAATACAATAGGTTTACCGCATATCGGGCTCATTGATAGTCGTGGGGTTGCCTTTTGAGCAGATGTTACTGTTCGGTCAAAACCTCTTCGAGAAGTAAGTTGTCCGGCTATTTGTCGGGCTATTTTGTGTCCGGTTCCTTCTTTCCAAGTTCCCTGGTATCCTACAGCTCGGAATTACTTGGTGGTGGATGGTGGCATTGTCTTCATTTCAGGAATTGATTCTAGACAACATTCGCAAGAGACAACCCCGCAACTACCCCCGAGGGATGACTAAAGACCATTCCATGGATTCTTACACCATGGCACTCACACATACAGCAAGCTACAAAGAGGTTAGTTCAAGAAATGCCACTCACATGTACTTGGCCCGCTGCCCTCAACGCCTTCTCGCCCACCGCTGTGAGCAGGTCTACAATGGCATTCTCAGTCGATGTTGTGGGCACTGTCGTCTTTGTATACATATTGTACAGCGTTTTCACGCAACACGGCAAGAGGCCATTCTCCAGGAGGCATTGATTGTTCTCAGGATCCTATGGCGTTGGAGAAAATTTTATTAAACAAAAAGTTTACACAAACGAAGCACTCACGGTCGAGTAAATAATTCGGAGAACTCTAAATCCTTTCGCTGCGTAATCGCTCTGACCCACAGCTTGGGTTAGTATCGACAGCAGGGCATTCAGGCCCAACTTATTTTGAATGGTTACACATTGGTAGCTGGTGAAAGCATCCAGGGTCCCGTACAATCCAGTCACCCATTCGAGGCATGTTTCAAACATGTGCACGTCAGTTGTATGGATGGCCAACTGATTGGCCAGGAGCTGCGGGTAGAATTTCTTGGTAATCGCCGCAAGTTCATTAGCTGAGACTCGCTTCGAAAGAGCCGAGAGAAGCTTCAAGATTGCGGTTCGAATATTTGGACTCCAGTGATTCGCCAGCGCCAAGATAATCTCAATCTTAACATAATGCGTTAGCACCTAGAGAGAGGGGAATTTGTTGTTGCTGATAAACGACAGACGTTGGTATATTTACCTCTTCCACCACGCTGTCGGGCAGTATACACAGAAAGTCCTTGAGCAACGTGAAAAGCCTCTCCTGCAGTTTGATTATCCCCGGCAGTTGACAGAAGTCCACTTGGCATAACGTCTTGGGTTTCACTTCTGGGAATACTGAAGTGTCCGAAGAAAAGTTGAAGCTGTGGACTGATTGATTCGCTATTGAAGTGGTTCCTATCGAAGACTCCGGGCAGCTTTCCCCAGTGGAGTCGTTGCGGCGTTTTTTGTCTGAACTAGAGTTCGACCGCGACCTCGTTCGGGCTCGCTTTCGGATTACTCCGTGCGATCGAATTCTCAGGCTGCCATTCGAGTGCACAGGGATCGTTGAATGCCGCCTGAAATGTGATCTCCAATTGGAAGGATCTGCCGGACTCAACGATTGCAGCGCTCTTTTATTCAGCCTTGAGCAATCTGCAATTGTTTCAAGACCCGATATGTCAAACTTCTTGACATAGGGTTGTCGGCCCGTGCTATAGCGACATGGCTTTGGATTGTCGTCGTCTTCCGGCCCTCGATTATTTGCCTGCCTGCGTTCGCTGGATATTGGTCCGAACGGCCTTTTAGGTAATTGAGCTTCAGTGCTTTTGCTTTTTTCTGCCGTTGTGGACTTGAGCAGAAAGTAAAAGTTTGATCGACTATGAATGACGAAGCATTCACTCGGTTTATGCAGCAGCAGCAGCAGTTTCATTATTTCGTCCATCAGCGACGCCGAAGGCGGCGATCCAGCAAATATGCTCAGGATATTTGCAAACGAATTGGCAGCTTCCACTGATATGTACACCGGATTCGGTGATTCGACCACATAGACCTTGCACAGATTCAATAGTTCCTTGACCATGCCCACTCGGTTCAGTTGTTTTATGTTGAAGTCCTTGCAAGGGTGCTTGTCTCTGACCAAAGCCAAGATCGCCTTGAAGAGCATTTCGAGAACTTCGCAGCTTTCCGAGCCCGATCGGTACCAGTCCGAGTAGCGATGCAGTATGCTGACCAGTAAGATCGGGTGCGCTATGCATGACACGGTATTTTCATTCACCTGTGACCCAGATCCTCGTCTCATGATGACAGGCTGTGTGCAGGCGTTGTTGACTATGCTCGCCAGCAGGTTGACATCCTTTGTGCATCGTTCAGTTTTGATGACGTATCCAATGACGCTGACGTAGTCGTTGCGCAAGAACTCCGTGTAGAGTTGCATGTCTGAGAGCGCAATCGTGAGCAGGAGATCCAGCGCCGATGCTTGATTCGTTGAATCGCATGAGAGTTCGACCACCCTTGCAAAGAGATACAGAAAACATGACAGACCCCCACAGAGGATCGTTGAGGTGTGAATTGATTTCAATGGCTTGGGCAATAAGTCGCCGTAGAGAACGATGTCATATTTTTTACCTAAAATGAGACCAGATAAAATATTTATATCAATCAAACTACGCCACAGTGAGGGGATGAGATGAGATCTTCGACGGATTCAAATCCAAAGATGGTGTGTTTCTTTCTACCGAGGTGGACATTAACCGCAGATGGAGCGAGCACTCTGCCGAGCTGCTCAATTCCGAACAGGGCACTAATGAGGGCACACCCGCAGCTTGTAGGCTTAGAAGATCCACATGAAAGAAGCGCCGCGGGCAGCAGCACTAATACAGAGCCATGCTAAATGGGACATTTCCACAAAAGGAAGATGGCCCCACAAACTTATTCCCGTCATCGAAAGGTGGACCCCGAGACCAATAGGAAACTGTAACTACCTTTTTACGGAGTTCTTGACGGTGGCTATCGAAAATTCCTTCGGTCCGCATGCAGTATTCCATTGCAGACGCTTTGAGGGAGTCGGTGAATCACCAGTGCAGAGAACCTGATCTACCGCATAACAAGATCAGAAATAAACTGGAACACGATCAGCTCCCCTACGTCCATGAGGCGCAATTGAAATTGCTAAGGGCGGAAGCAATGACCCAGAATACGGCACAATTTGCTAACCAGCCCCGGGAAGTAATGTCTACAGGCAGCTCCGCGGGAAGTGTGGTATAAGAGTACACGGTGTGGGTTAGTACGCAGGCGTATTCTCGAAATCGAGTACTCGGGTTTGCGAATCGTACATACTGAAACCAAGCGCTATTCGTATCTTGAGAAGGTTACCAGATCCTTGGACGTAACCAAAACAACAAGAACACTTTAGCACACCGATACGAGTGTTTATGATACGCTCAAGTGTCAACAATGATTACTCGATCCTATCTAAAAGCAACTGGCACAAGGCCTTACAACATCTAAGGAAGATATGGACTTCGGAACAACGCAAGAGAAGGTGATTGCTTTTAAGGTGGTCTCCACAAATAGAGGACCACCTTGGTGTTCGGAACTAGTTGAGTACTGTTGATTGAACACCAGGTCCACCACGGCCTGCAGCGACACACGAAGAAAAAGTATCAACACTGAAATCAAGGTCGAATACTTACCGACATTGCTGTCACGATCATACGTTGGTTCATAGGCCATAAATGTAAACGGCTCACTTGCTGAGTAAGTGAAGAATCTTGAATGCTTCATAACTTTCATTGCCTCGTGGAAATTCCCGGTGTTTATGTTGAACGCCTTATTTAAGTTCAAATAGCCGAAATTCGGTTTCCATCCTCCCACCTGAAAGAGACAAACAGCGCAATCATCCGGCAACTCATGTGTGTGTGCGGTTCAGCATCGTTTACCTGACACTGTGTCAGATCAACAAAATCTGGTCCCATAGCCGTCAAGTTCAGCAGGACCTCTCTATCCGCAATTTTGCGATTGAACATAATCACATTCGACACTGAATATTTGAGCGCAGCGCCTAGGATCCCGTCTAGAGCGCTGCGGGAACCCTCCGGGTTAGGCTTCGGCACACTGTCGCCCAGAGAAAGCCATTGAAACGTCCACGTCCTGGTTAGGTTACGGACATTTCTAAAGGGAAGGCAGATTGAATGTTGCTCCAAACCGTCTGCAATTAGAGTTAGATTAAAACGATCTGGCGCCACGTCGATTGCAAGACATAAATGCGTCCATTTGCTTTTGCACAAACGGAAATACTTCAGCTCCACGCTGGATCCCTCGAAGTAACCATCGGTGGCTCCATGGCCGTTGAACAGGTGCATAGGGTTGAAACTGTTAAGTATGACCTTTTTGGTTTGTTTGAGGGCATTTCGAAATGGTGACGCGTTGTTTGGTGGCGTTCCATTAAGAGGAACGTTTTCCTTGTTGTTGGAGGAATTCACGTTGTTCGTGTTTTCGTGCGGTGAACTCTTCGGAGACAGTTCAGCGTTCGGCCGGCAGCACTCGAATACCAAATTGAGATTTCCATTGACATAGACACTAATCATTGCCTGATTGCTTCCAACTGAAAAGACATGTGTGCGCTGGAAGTCCGAAGGAAGAAGAAGGTTCACAAATTGAAAGCATTCATTGCGCTGATGCTTACCATGCTGTCGTCGTACACAGTCTTGGAGTCCTCATCAACGACTGTGCCACAGCTCTTGTGATGCATATTACTCTTCATTTGCATCCAAAGCGATATGGTCAGACCGGCGGGGGACCAAAGCTTACCGTGGGAGATGGGGAAGACACAGGCCGATTTAAGGAAGAGCGTGCTGACATTGTTGCAGAGGTGATAGTTTCGCACTCGTTCGATTTCCTCGACGAATTGCGTTTGCCCATTAGAAGTGCACTTGCCATCTGTAAGAAGGTTGAAGGCGTGAGCTGTATGGTTCAGGTCGTTTTGTCGTACCATTCAAAATCGGAAAACCAAGTTCGACACTAGGTTGCTTTATTAACGTCGACGTACTGATGAAGGAGAGGTACCTCATGAGAATGTCAACCGGGGGATTTTTTGTTGCCAAAATACTGAAATAGGTCGTTAGCACTTCGGGCGAATTCAGGTCAACGATGAGGTCCAGAATCGACTGTTGAAGATCTGAAAGTCGAGTCGTAAGAAATGCGAGAAATCAAAGCCGACTGCACTCAAATTACCCTTCAATTCACTATCGCCACTCTGCAGGACCGGCGCGAATCCTTGAAGTAGAAACAGCGGTCCCCCCAGCAGATTACGAATTGCAAACATTCTAGCGGCTAATTGACTTAGGTTACTCGACCACAAAACATTCGGATTGGCGACGCACTTCGAGGATAATTCAAACAGAATCTCCACAATAATTCTGCATATTCCATCGTGTACCACATTCGTGCGATAACGTGAAGCGGGTGTGAATGCAGACCATGGGTCGGCCGTTGCTCCGTCGCTTTCTGAATTTTCCGGAATCTCTCCATCGGCTTCGTAGCCTTCATCGGCGGTGAGATAAAATTCTTCCGTCTCATTTTCACTGAATTCCACTTCACTGTCACCACACACGAGGCTGGCTCTTGTTGAGAAAAAATCTCCATCACTCTCGGTTGACGCTATCGTCCGCTCTTCGACGGCACCCGCCGTAGCCGGAGCCTCATATCGCCGCTCCTTGTCGAGATTTTTACCCAAAGATCCAGTCAGCTCAGCGATTTTCAACAACGACTGCAGGGCTTGCATTACACCCACAGTAGCAGTCTCGTCATGCTCCCAATCTGCATCTGCCTTCGATAGGATTATAGATTTTATCTTTCGCAAATTCCTCTGCATCGCCTCTGTGACTAGTGTGGATGAAAAGAAATTTTAAGAATTCGGGTTATCAAGCACATATGACAGAGTATTGCGCGACTACTGTTGTGATATTATCATGACGACCTGCTTAGCATCAGATAAGATTAAGAGAGGCACAAAAACGAAAACAAAAAACCAACCGTACACATCAACACACGACATAAACTAGCAGATGACTGAGGAATAAGATTCTATTCTCTAATGAAGTTCGGATGGCAGTAAATGAAACTGAATCTTCTAACTTATACGACGAGTATTGTCGTGGGTTGAACTTACGTTGTATGGCTTCTTGAGGTTTGATACGCGCATGTTGCTGCGATGCTCTTTTCTTTGCTCCGAGAAAAATGCACAGCACACTGAAGAGGAGTGCGGTGGATAGAGCCAACGAAGGAAAATTGTTGCACCTGCATATGAGTGCATGTCTAGTGGTGTGGGGTGTAGGTGAGTGATATGTTTACGAAATGTTGTCAGCACGTAAATCTGAAACCGGAATCATTGTTTGCTTTCAGATGTACATGCAGCGCTTCAACTTTCTCCGGTTACCCTCTGCCTTTCTACTTCTACTTTTGTTTTTCAAACACTAAAAGCAAATATTGGCTCAACTCAACACTCGGTAACGTTCAGCGAGACACTCAGTTTACGTAGTTTAAACGGACTCCATTATTTTTCAAACGGGTGACTTTAGTAGCTCGCTCTGTATAATTCCCCCATCGGACCAAACTACATTCCGTTAGAGAGATAAGATGTCGTACTGAAAAACAGTTGCGGACAGTTTCGCGGTTGATTGACACCGAGTTGTTTGAGCGCGCGTCAACGATGGACGCCAGCAAAGAGGAAGAAAAACAAGCCAAAATGTGAATCATCTTCTTGGCCTTGATACTGTTGAAGTAAATCATACGCAGTTTTGGTTCCGTCGATACCGTTCCGGTTATTTCGATGTCAAAGATGCACGACGCTGTGGACGGTCAATTGTCGAAAATGTCGATAAAATAAGTCTGGCCCTGTTTCGATTGCCCAGGAGCTAAACATTGCACAAAAACCCGTTTGGGCTCACTGGGTCCAAGGCTGGAAACACCGCACGACGCTCTGGAATTGTCGAAAATGTCGATGAAATAAGTTGCCTGGCTGTCATGTAAACACTGTTTCGATTGCCCAGTAAGTAAAAAATTGCACAAAAAACCGGAACCATTAGACCAAGGCTGGGAACATCAACGTTAAGAACCTCGTGGACCGAATTTCCATCTTGAATCGCTACAATATCGACCCATTTTTGAAGTGTCTGGTGTCGAAAAAGGAATGACTTACGACAACGTGAAGCGAAAACGGGTGAGTGGCGTGAAGGGTGACCAAGCCACGATCTTGCTGTGTTTGGTGGATCGACAGGGAATCATCTACTATGAGCGGATCTACTAGAGCAAATCTCAACAACAACTGGACCTTCTGAAGCAATCGCTTAGAAGCGGCCAGCTTTTACCCATTGGAGAGAAATTGTGTTTCATCAGGACAACGCCAGCTCACACACATCGATTGCGACTCGTCAGAAGTCCCGGGAGCTTGGCTTAGGAGTCCTTATGCACCCGTCTTATATCCGGACCTAGTACCAAGTGATGGCGCCACCTGTTCCTATCCATGGCGACCGATTTTGCTAGTGAACCTCGAGAAGGGCTTATGAAACAAGACTCTCTGAGTTTTTCGCCAGCAGGGGCGACTGCTCCTACGAGAGAGAGAGATAACGTCCTTACCATCAGAATGACAGCAAATAGTCCACCAAAAGGGCGCATATTTCACATTCAACATCGGACCATTTTTACTAAATACGGCATTCAATTTCGTGCAAAAATAATGCATTTCTTCTTACTATTCATTTTGCTTCGCTCGCGTATCTATCTCCTCTTCGCATCAAAAGTTAAGAAGTAAAGCTATCGGGAAATGCAGATTTATGTAGCAGTCGATTATTTTAAGTTGTGTCTAGCCACCATGCCACTAGCCATATTTTTTCAGCAGTCGGTACAGTAAGAAGATAAACGGATTAGAATCCAGACTTAGACTTACCAACTCCCTTGCAGAGTCGCATGTACACAGCAAATGCGGATTCGAACAGACTCAGCAGCACGTCCTTGCATTCTCCAGGTTCAGTGAGGCTGGTTAGGTCCACATTTATTCGATCCGAGTTTGGTGGTGCTTTTCCAACAGCTGACATCTCACGTGACCCAAAGATGAATCCAAACAGCCGCCCGAATATACCCGTCGAATTCGCAGCAGGCGTTGAATCGTCCGAAGGCAACCATACCGATTCTTCAAATGCAGACGACGATGTGGACGACGAAAGTTGATTTCTTATATCAAAAAGTACAATGCTCTCCTCCGTGATATTGACTCTCTGCAGGTCGCTTAGAAAACTGTTTTCTTCGCAATTACTGTATGATCTAAGGACGTCATCGAAATTCGGCAGCTCTTCGTCAACCAGCACAGCCTTATCTTTCGACGACAGGGAAGACGTTTTCAACCGTAGGAATTCGTCATTGAGTGTCTTAACCGTGCTGGTGTCCGGCGACGACTTCGACGTGTTCTCATTTGAATACCGTAAGAACGAGTATAAAATGTTGCAGACCCAATCGATGAGATCATCGATTGAGAATATCAAAACGAAATCTTTGCGGTATGATCGGTTGCGTTTGATGAGATCATAGTTGATGCACCAAAACCTGTGGGCCATATTCAGAATGTGTGATGGCTTCATGTCCTTATCCATGACGTATCCGATTTCGTTCTTCATGGCGTATGACTCGTTTTGTTTCAAACAGTTCAGCATATCGTTCACCCATTTCATTGTTTTCTTGCACGCACTCAGCTGCATTTTCATCAGTCGCTTGTACAAAAAGTCCTGTTCGCTGACATGTTCGCCCAAAAACGTGCCAAAGTCAATGCCAATCCTCATTAAATCCGATACACAACGAGTGAAATCGTGTTGATACATTAAGTCTTGCAAAAGTGATATGTTGTCGTTATTGAAAAAGGCTTTGATCAGTCTCGTGTCCATTAGATATGCAACGAAGATGTTGAGACACTCGAGCAACAGTGCGGTACAGCTGCGGCTGCTCATTGCACAGTTCACATTTCGCCGGAACACCGGCAGAACAATAGTTCCCATAATGCAGATGGCCATATCGCCGTTGATCACGTGCGATATGTGGCGAAAGTGTCTGATGTAATAGTGCATTTCTTCTGGTCCGTCCATGTATATAACCGCGTTATAATAGGCCAGGCTGATGCTTCTGCTGAACTCTGATGATTTGTACTTGAAGTCGCAGATTTCGCAACCGTTTCGAATGAGAACGGTCTTCAGTATTTTCTTGTGAATGAAATCCAACGCAATTCTCCGGTTCGCCTGGTGGATGTTCTTGCTCAACAGGATTTTCATTGTGTCCGCATTGCACAAGCAACAGCATATGCCCTGCCGATGAAGGTAGCGAATAACTTGCTTCTGCAGGTCACACGACAGATGCTCCAATATATTGAAGAGGATCTTTTGAAAGAAGCACGGGAAATTCGAACGATTACAGTGCTTCTGTATGCTGTACTTGAACTTTTTCCGCACTTTCTTCGCCTTTGTTCGCAGCACCTTGTTTGTGTTGTCAATGATCTTCAGGAGAACATCGATAATCGATTCAAAAAGCGGTTCAATTTCCGCCGAGGGCTGATGCATTACCACAATCAATGAAGCCACATATTTGTCCAGGGTCTCTTCATCAATAAATCGTATAGCATCATGCAGTCTTCCGTCTGATTGGATTATCACATTGTTGATAAGGCTAAACACTAAGTAATTAATGCCGAATATGATTTCCTGATTGGTATTCTCTTGCAGGGCATTCATTAGCTTAGCGATAGTGTCCTTCAAGTCGAGCAATCCAAAGTTATCTTTATGACAACACACATTGTTGAAGCACTTTGCAGTGAGTCGAAGGAGTTTGCGTTTGATTGCCTTGGCGTTGTTGTCCGCACCGAATGTATCATCTTTGGCAGCCAGTTTTTCCATAGCGAACTTCCAACAGACCACGCTCATCGATTGATCCGATAAAACCATTTCGGATTCAACATCGACGCACTTTATCAGCACATCGATGAGGATAGCTGCGATTTCATCGCTCGTTCTAACTAGCTGTGTGTACTTCCTGAAGTCGTGTTTCGGAAAATCGTCGTTCTGGCCGATGCTGTCGTTGAATAAGTCTTTCGATTGAGCGGATTTGTTGAATTGTCGTTCCTTCGGCGAGAGATGCACCTGGATACTTTCTACAAATGTGTGCATCGATTCGAGCGAATTGGATGAATCTAGGTTGATTTGGGTGTCATCCCATCGACAGTTGGGAAACAGATTGATGCACAGATTGCAGAGGCTACTCTGCGAAGCTAATAGCTGAAAAGACGAACGAAAGAAACGTTTCGTATTAAAAAACACACGAAAACAAAAGGAGACTTTCTCAGAGCTCACCTTCAAATTAACCCGTCGGAGGAAGTAAAGAATATGGTGACCAACTTCATGCGTAAGAAAAGTTCTGAGCGCTACGATTTTGCCGTAATCGCTGGGAGCCCTTAGAACCAGCTGCGTGAGGGGACGACAAAGCATATGAAAATACGGCCAAAATAATTAAACAAAGTACATAAACAGAAACATTTCGTCAATTTCTAATTGCGATGAGCACATTTGCATTTGAAAGGGGCACACCCCAGACACTCAAAGGTTGCTTCGGTCCACTATGAGATCGCCTAATGTGACGTCAAAGTCGAGAATGAAACAGAGAGTACATTTGCAATCATTTGCACGGCGATCGATTCTTGCCATTCATCAGTACTTCTCTTATTTCCCTCTCAATTAATCGTTCGTAAACGTTAATTTCTTATGTAATTATGAACATTCCGACTCAAACAACGGCTTTGATTGTTTCATCGAATTGATACAACTAAGTGCCTATGTTTGAATTGTGACCTTCCACAGAGTATATGCATGTGCCAACACAATTTCGTGTACTTGAACTGACCTGTGCAAAGTTGTGTTTATCCCTGAGCATTTTGGAGTCATCCGAAGTTGTTGTTTCCATTTTATGATCACAATCACCGTCTTGATCGCGATCATCTTGCGAAGCACTAAAGAGTTTGGCTCTGCTAATAATATGATGGACACGTTCCAGTAAAAAGGAACAGATTTCTTCCAAAACCGATGAAAAAAAACTTAAAGAAATGAAAAGCATTTTGAATAATGGCAACACAAGTAACTCGGACAAGGTCATTCAACGCCAACCATTCATCACGGTCACGGTCTGATGGAACAAGTGCTCACCTTGTGATCGGACTTGGTTCTTGTGGCAATTCCAAATTCATAAAATGAATTTCATACAAGAACTCCTTCAGCATTTCCTCCTGTGAATTGTTGTTAAAAAATAGATTTTATTACTCTTTGGCAGATTTTGAAAAAACAAACCTTCTTCGTGATGTTCTCGTCCTCTTCATTGTACGTCAGCCAAAGAGTTTGCAATTGCAAAATTGATTTCTCTGGATGTTGAACCATCTCGGCTGCAGAAGCCCTATCCACTATTGCAAGACCAAGTCGTACACGTAACCGATAACTGCTTTTGATATGTACAGATCACTCTGAAAGGGAGAAGTCGAATGCATCACTTATCGCTTTTTTCTGTTCTGTTCTGCTTCTTGGATTCCAGTTCTATGTTCATCCCGCAATTCGTTATCGCTGTTTCTTATATTTCAATGATTAGTTTGTTAAATACAAACAAAATTATTAGCAATCACAGTTTTTGTACATTCTAACCCGGCATATGTCGTCGAGCGAATTCTGATCTCCGAGCAAGTGAGAGTGTTGAACTTGTGTGTTAACTCAAGAATCGATACGCACTGAATACGGGTTTATTTTTAGACGAAATGAAGAATTTACAAATTACACTAAGAACACACAAACTGAAAAGAGTTCTTTCGTTGGTCCCCTTTTGACACAACTGTTACGGATGTTATTGCAGAAAAACTTGCATTAAAACGCCATAGTTTGAGACTGAGACAAACAGCCACAAAGAAGTTCACTTTCAAATCATAACACTAATCTATACTAAAAAATACAGTTCGTTTATAACTGGTAACCTTTATCTATTAACTTGAATGTACTTTTTCCCAAAAATATAATTGTCCCCTTTGTTTATTTTGCGCAGTCAAATGAAGCAGTGAAAATAAACGAAAACATTAAACAGCTGACAGATGATGTCTATCGAACAAGTTGAGCTTTCCAAAGTTCTCTGATTGTGTGTGTGTGTGTTTTCTTGACAGCTTATGACGTCAGAGCGGTATTGTGTATGTACAAAAGCAAGGTTTCCTATGAACTGGGGAATGAAATGAGGATTTTTGAATTGAGGGGAGTGATCACAAATAAATTGATAGTGGTATTCGGCGGTGGGTGGGTGAAATAAACAAAAGATTCGTGTTTCTGGAAGTCATACACATATGTCACATAGCTCCCATATGATATCAGCTTCTAATCAGTCAGGTGTTTGACGTTTGGGATGTGTTCAATAAGAGGCGTGCTGAGGCAAACTTGCTGAGTTAATTTATTTTACGATTGGAATTTTTTCCTAAATGTATTGCTTATATTGTATTGCATATATGTACTGCAAATATTGATTGACTTCAACAAGGACTTGTGTAGTTTTCGACAAGAATCATTGAAACAGTTTCTTCAGACCGCTTCGAAGTTCTTAGAGCATACGTACACTAATTCTTAAGGGCAGTGACTAGAGAGAATTGAAAATGAAATACTTTCTTGGTGGCAAGATGCGAAAGAACATTTAGGGTGATTTTGTTCACAAGAGGTTAACTTTGCATTCACACAAAGTTGAACTGACCAAAGGCTTGCATAGCCGACGATGTCTTGAAATGCAGCCCAACGTATCAGAATCGATTAAACATAAGCAACACAACCACCAACTTCCGATTTTCACCTCTCGAGTTGAGACTGCAAAGTAGTGATTGTGAATAGCCGCGTGTACCCTCAACAATTTGTCGCAACGACTTGCTGGCCGTCAAGTTCGGTGATTAGCGTTTACACACGAATTAATTGACAGACTTCAAATTTGAGAGAAACTCCAAAGTGTATGTACACTTTTGCATTGAGCGATGTTGTCGGCAAAGGGAGGCACACTCTCAAAGCGCCGATGGATTAAGGTTTTGTTCTCTCCAGAAATGAAGTATGATAGAGATACCCAACCTCACAGCTGATTGAGCCCTAGTCCATCGACGAATTTGACGGATAATCATGAACATTTTGACGGTTATTCATGAATTTTTGACAGTTATTCACGAAATATCGTAAAGCCGCTCTCTTATCGGTCAATTTGGCTTTAGAAACCAATATAAAAAATGGGTGTCAAAATGTTTAAGGGGCAAGAGAGGCAGAAGTTGGGCATCTCTATCATACTTTATTTCTGGTTCTCACAAGTGCGATTAAGTTAAATAGCGACGAAAACTAACAACGAACACACAAAATTCGAACACTGATGTGAAATTGTGAGTTCATTATGTTATCGCACTTACAGCAGTGTTCAAAATAATAGTAATGCACTTTTAATTTGCTTATCCCAAGCAATTCCATGTCAATTTTTTATATTCTCCCTCCATATCCCGAACAATTGCAAGCAAATTTTGTTATATTTTCCCTGAATGCAGCCTGCAAAAACGTATAACGGTAATTGACAAAACAAATACTGATCATATTATCCACTGCATGTCGGTTGTAGTATCAGTCAGTCGGTGAAAGGTTTGGCCAGAGATGGTGGCCTCTATCATCTCTGGGTTTGGCGAAGTGCTTATACAGCTGAGTGCTGAGTGCTTATGACTGACTTAAAATTTGATAAAAAAATACAATTTAAGGTGGAAACATAAAAGTAAGAACAAATAAATATTTTGAATTCAGATTATAGTAATATCTTGAACTTTTCTTCAAACAGTGGGCCGCAATAAGAGTTGCACAGAGCAGGAGAGAAAATTAATTTTTAAATTAAGAGCAGATAGAAAATCGTATGAAAAAATTCAAGAAATCATAGCACGCACAGCCCCAATGATTGCTAACCCAATAAAGCACCATCCTAAGCCCGAACCCCGTGGGCGAAAAGAAAAACATCAGCATTGGAGGACAGGCGAATTATAAGATATAGCAAACGCACCCCTCTGCACCTTCAAATGTCATCCAAAAGGAGTTGGGGCTAAGTCAGAACGCCAAACTTCTACCTCTCTTGCCCCTTAAAATTTTTGGCAATCATTTTTTATATCGCTTTCTAAAGCCAAATTGACCAATAAGAGAGCGGCTTTACGTTATTTCGTGAATAACTTTCAAAAACTCATGAATAACCGCCAAAATGTTCATGATTATCCGTCAAATTCGTCGATGGACTAGGGGTCAATCAGCTGTGAAGTTGGGTATCTCTATCATACATCATATCTGGACTAAGTATTAGTGCTGTCACAGTCCGCAGGCGGCTGTTAAATGAAGGGCTATACGCTCGGAGTCCCCGCAAGGTACCATTACTCTCTAAAAAGCACATAGCAGCTCGGCCAGCAGCTCTCGACCATTTCAAGCGTCGTCAATGGTCAGAATTGTGGCAAGAAATGGCAACAGTGGATGATCAATTTTCGAAGAAAATCATCTTAAGTGATGAGGCACATTTTCACCTCAGTGGATTCGTCAATAAGCTGAATTGCCGCATTTGGGCGAATGATAATCCAAGAGTGATTATCGAAAAACCAATGCACCCACAAAGAGTGACTGTTTGCTGCGGTTTACGGGCTGGCGGCATCATCGGGCCGTATTTCTCCAAAATGAGGCCGGTCAGGCAGTTACTGTGAATGGTGTTCGCTATCGTGAAATGAGAAGGAACTCTTTATGGCACGATATGTGGTTTCAACAGGTCGGTGCCACTTGCCACACAGCTAACGAAACAATGGCTCTCTTGCGCGACAAATTCAATGGCCGTGTTATCTCACGTGGTGGCAATGTCAATTGGCCGCCAAGATCATGTGATTTGACACCGTTGGATTTTTTCAATTCAAGAGCTAAAGGATGAGATAATTCGGCACAGAACCATCGGATGTAGTTGTGCCGCCGTCGGCGGCCATTTGGCCGATATTTTGTTCCACACATAACTGAACCATACCAATATTATCATAATAAGAAGAAATGACAATAATTTCCTAAATAATTTGTGTTTTATTCAAAATCAACATCGGCCCATTTAACCACCCTTGACATACGAAAACTAAACAAGTGGCGTTCAAACATATTGTTCGACATTGACACAGTGCTACTTGTTCCGCGGAGAATATTCATGAGAATAGTTACGAATTCATTTGAGCACAGCGACGTATGAATTGTTAAAAGAAATATAAACCCGACACCTCATATGAGCGAGTGTAGCACCTACAACAGTTTGGTTCATTAAGCTAACATTTTCAAGGGGACTACAAATAGGGTTCCATTCCACATATATGCAGTCAGGTGTGGTACGAATTATTTCTACACACGATGAACAACGATTAATACAGTCGGACTTTTATATTCAAGACTTGAACTTCACCAAAACCACGCTATTAAAGTCGCACTGCGATGCACTCATTCCCAGGTATTATATTCCACAATGCTACCCTTCTTGCAAAAAGTACTAATTACGCCTTCTCATAAAATTCAGGAATGTGGACTGTGGCCACATTGAGTGATTTCAATATTTTCTTACAAAAATTGTGTAAGTACGCTTTTTTATGCTTAGCGCTGAGGTTCAGGTGCCAGCGAATGGGCATAAATTGGTGCACAAAATCTACTCGCGTGAACTTTGCGAATCGAAACGATGACTTATATGACATATTTCTTGTGCATTTTTTTGTAAAATTTGTGCTTACTGCAACGTGCACTAAATTTCGTGCAAAATGAATTCAGAGAAATTAATCTGACGTATGTAAGATTTGTGACACTAACGGCATTACGTGGCATTAGTTGCCCAAATGTCTTACCAAATAGAGTCTGTAAATTTACTTCTTGTAAATGGATATATAAATAATCTGTGAATTTCAAAATCGAGCACCATTATGGGACACGCACAGGAAAGACTTGTGCAAAAATGCGAAACTGTGTGATGAAATAATGAAAATTCATAGTTTCTGCTTATATTTGTTTGTCGATACCTTACTTATCAATTAAAATATTATGAAGAAGGCAAACACACTTTGTGCTGGTTTTAGCGGTTTCACCATTATTCTCAACCGCATTCCCTTAATCGCCATTTGCTGGTTATAAGTCCGCACGATCTGTACTTGTAGTCGTCCCAGCTCTTTAAAGACTATCGTTAAACCTTATTTTGCCATTCGTTGAATTATATTGAAGTATATATATACACACCGTCACAACTAGATATATTTCTGCCCAACATATCAACCACTCTCTGAACAGTCAGTCGCAATATTTTCTTTCGTTGGCAAGATATCCCATGTCGCTTCACTTCAACATTGGCTGCGAACGTCAACATCAAGAAGCGGTCAACCAATCACCAACTAACGAAGTACATCTCACTAAAAATAATCCCAAAAAATGACACTCACTAACACTTTTACTCTTACTCTCAATAGTCATCCATTCAAACAAAATCGTGCACACATAGGAAAACGTCAAATCTCATGTCCAACTTTTGATCAGGGCTCATGCCATGTCGTAAAATCAAGATTGTCCGAAACCCACATCGTTTGTACATGGATTTTTGTGCCTTCACTAGATTTTTTTTTCACATCATGCTCATGAACAGGGCATGGTTCATGTCCAGTGAAGACGACGTGTTATGGGACACGCTTCGTCACCGATCAAGCAGATATCGTAACCGGCACGTAGTCGAGGCAACAACGCTGCATTGTGAAACGGTACCCGGTATTTTGGTACCCTAACTTACCTTTTTTTAAATTATTGAAAACAATCTTCGGGACAACTAAACATTCAAAGGCGACTTTTACATCCTTGATAAACACCCTGGGGGTACCCGGGTAGTCAAGGGTATGACTTCCGGATATACTGGCATCAAGAGCTCTACTACATACGAGTGTCTATGTAAATAAACTCGCCTACTGTTCGCTGAATTTGTGTGAATCAAATTCGCCTTTGAATTTTTAGTTTTTGCGAAGATTTATTATATTTGCTTGGACCGAGTGACCTTATGCAAATCCTTGTCCACGTGTACAGCATTTAAGCAAGGAAAAATGTTAAATTTTTCGACGAAATGTTGGTCGACTTCTTGTAAGGCAATCAAAGTGACGATAAACATTTATGGATATCTAGATTTAAAAATATGTAAATAATTCGTGAGTCAACATCTGCTCACAGAATTAAAGCTGAGAGCGTCTATATTGTTACCAGAAATAGAGTGTTACAGAGATGCCCAACTTCACAGCTCATCGACCCCTAGTCCATCATCGAATTTGACAGGCTTCTTTTGGCTTTAGAAAGCGATATAAAAATTATTGTCAAAAATTTTAAGGAGCAAGAGAGGTAGAAGTTGGTCATCTCTATCATACTTCATTTCTGACGTAACTGAAGTATATTTCGTTTACTTTAACAGTTAGTTGCCCTTTGATAATTTTTGCATACGTACAGAAATTATTAATGTCTGGTCTCCTTTGTTGAACGGTCTTTCATTACATTCCTTCTTATTTCCAGTGGAATATGCAAGGGCTCACCTTTTAGCCATGAGAAAACGAATCAAGAACAAACTTAGTGCGAATTCCGTAGAGGGGGCACGACTGGATGGCGCAGTTGGTTAAGTGCCTGCCCTTGGTGAGTGGGGTCCCCGGTTCGAATCCCAGTCATAGCTAATTTAATTCGCTTTTTTCTGGTTTTCAAATCTGGGCCAGTCACCATTTGCCGTTGGGATCAAATTAACAGCACTATCACTGGAGTGGTCGATCGGTGGTAGTAGTCTGACAACATGGTCTAAGTGCGCTGGTTTTCGCTAGCAGCCCCGTTACCAATCCAACCAACCAGCTCATAGGGAGTCTTGTCTCGCATTTCTCTTTGGTCTCATCTTCCTTACCCGCATGATCCACAAAAGGGAAGGGGTGGTGGGGGCAAATTAGGCACACGTGAGATCCAGGCCACTCGATCCTCCTCCATGGACTCTCACTCAATCTGGGTACAAGTGTGCGTACCACTCCTCGTACAGGTTGTTGGATTAGCCGAATCCAACCTTGATGTACTTTGATTAGCGATCTCGGAGAGGTCACGAAGGAAAGGTTTGTCGAACACGAGGCCGTCACAGAGAAAGCGAGGCAGTCTTTCACTCTAAGGGGGTGACGAGGCAACCGCGACAGTGTAGGTTGAACAGTATTCCGAGTCTAGCAGCGCGCATGTCTATGAGCCAGTGCCCCGTGCTTACAGCCACGACTCTAGCTATTTCGGAGCAATTTTCTTTTGAGGAGGTCACCGGTCCTGCTTTTCTTATAGGAGGGCCAAGTTTTCCTACAGAATTTGTACTTCGATGTCCTAGTCCACAGGAAGTGTTGGAAGATGATGTATTTGCGGTGGTTGATTGGGGGCCCACCAATTCAGTGGGGGCGTTGCCGGAAGCTCCTTGCTTTGCCACAATCTCATTTCCCTTTATGCTGCTGTGGCCTGGAACCCAGTGGAGAGATTTGGCACCTGTTTGAGTTCTTCCTTTCAATGATGCACCAATTAAGATGAAGTGATTACTGAGGAGAAGCCTTATGGCTGCTTGGCTGTGGATGCAGATCACTGTGGCAGGTAGTGCTGAGCATTTTTCACGCTTCTCTGATCGCTAGTACTCGAGTGATGTGGGAATCGGTAAGAATTTGAGATATGCTGAGCCTACACCGTGGTCTAGCTTAGACCCGTCTGTGTCGATCAGAAATTGGTATTCCGAGGTAAATAATTGGGTTTTCCAGTCCTCTCTGGATGGAAACCGACATTGATCCGACTTGTCGAAGTCTATGGCGGGGGTAATGTATTCCGTGGGAGCTCAGGCAGAGCTCTGCTATGGCCATACGGTCTCGCTGACCAAAATCCCGCTTCTCTGAGTCTGATGGTGAAGCAAGTGACTACACAATAAATGTAAAGGTCCAGTGGGACGAGAGGTAGGAGCACGTTTAGTGCATCGGTATGATCTCATCGCCCGGAAGTTGCGACTCCGGTCGATCTCCGGACTTTGTTGAGTGTGTTTTGCTTAGGCCGGTCAATCATACTAGTGAGCTATAGGTGAGCATGACGCGGACAACAGCCGTGTACACTCAAGGGGTCATTTTGGGTTTAAGACCAAATTGCATGACCACAGGTGAGAGAGTTGGAATAAATGCTGAGTTGAAAATGCACTAACTTGGCCTTGACACCAAGCTCGACCGTCCTGTTTACAGCTCTTCCAAGCTGTTTCAAAATTGTCCCAGCCTGCCCATTTCCACAAGACATTTCTTCACCCATCATCACACATCCCCCACCTGCCTCAATGGAACTCCACCAACATGTAGACTGAAGTAAGCGTCTTAAATTGAAAAAATTGCCTTCGACCTAACGTATGTATTTCCTTCAAGAATCAGCTTCAGTCATTCAAGACAGGACATCAGATAAATGACTGGCCAGTTGTAGGCGACAGCGTTTTCCGCACTGCATGAGAAAGAGGCATTTCTACGAGCACCATTCCTAGGATTCAAACAAAAAATGACTAAGTAGCGTTTTTCAAAAATAAACTTATTTTTATTCATGTAGTAAATGCACACGGTATCACTTATCAAATACGTTTTTAACCTGAGTCCGTTCGCTGGGAACAACACCAACAATCGCAGATTCCAAAGTTCCCTCGATTCTGTGGATTGTTGTTGTATGCCTTCGCTTTTTTCTCATTTTAATATACTATAGGTTTGCTGGGAACACTAGACTTCATCAATCTGTCCCATCTTCTTAACATTCGGAGAGACTTCGAATATTGCCCCCGTGCATGCGCGTATATCGTCAACGGTTAAACCTTCAGCAACCTCAATCAGAGTCAGACCAACTTCTTTCTCAACCTCGAAAACGGCCTGCAAATTCGGAAAATGTTCTTTCAGAAATTTTTGCAATTGAGGTTAGTTTGAAAAGACGTACCTTCTCGGTTATTATCAAGTCGATGACACCTTGTCCAGTCAGTGGCAAGGAGCATTGTTGGAGAATTTTTGGCTCTCCGTTTCGGGTATTGTGTTCCATTGAGACAATCACTTTGGTTGGCGCAGCAACGAGATCCATAGCGCCACCCATTCCTTTCACAAGTTTGCCCTAGAGTAGAGAGAGAGGACTGGAGTTTGTTTTTGCATTGAATTCTGCAAATCCACTTACGGGAATCATCCAATTAGCCAAGTCGCCGGTAGCTGACACCTCCATGGCTCCCAGAATCGTCAAACTCACATGGCCACCTCGGATCATGGCAAAACTCTCGTCGGATCCGAAGAACGAGGCACCTGGCAAGACTGTCACACTCTCCTTGCCGGCGTTAATCAAGTCGTGATCGAGTTCGGCCTTGGTGGGGAACGGACCCAGTCCAAGAATACCATTTTCCGACTGCAGCATCACGTTCATTCCCTTTGGGATGTAGTTGGACGAGAGTACAGGGATGCCTACGATCGAAAAAGGTTAGATAACGATGTGAAATAACGAAGAAATTCGTACCAATTCCCAAGTTAGCGTACATTCCGTCGCGGAACTCCATGGCGACACGTTTGGCGATACGCTCGCGGATGAGCTGACCAGGATTTGCTTGTCCAGGCGACGATGGGGCACCGTTCTCATCGCGAAGTCTCAATCTCTCAATGCGTCTGCTATAGTTCGTGCCCTTAACGATCCTTTGCACGTAAATTCCTGGAACATGGATCTCGTCTGGTCCCAGCGCCCCGACAGGCACGATTTCCTCGACCTCCACGATCGTGCACTTTGCGCCGCGGCACATTGGCGAGTTGAAATTCCTCGCAGCCTTGTTGAAAACTGTATGACGCCGTTATTGACTGAATCCGTACGACATAGCCACCAATTGCTTACCGATGTTTCCTAGGGGATCAGCTTTGTGTGCCTTGACCATGGCATAGTCTGCGAAGATAGACTCCTCCAGCACGTAGTTCTTGCCGTGGAAGGTTGCAACTGGTTTCGGGCGACTGGCAATCTCGATTTTACCATCCTTGCCGTACTTAATCGGAGCACCACCCTTCTGTATGAGGGTAGCATAACCAGTTGGCGTGTAAAAGGCGGGGATACCTGTGGCGAAGCAAAAAAAAATCATTGAATCGTGCTTGAAGTCGGGAGGAACTTGCAACCAACCTGCTCCACCAGCGCGTATCTTCTCAGCCATAGTGCCCTGTGGTGTGAGTTCAATCTGAATTTCTCCGTTGAAAAACTGACGAATGAGCTCGTCATTTTCGCCCACATACGACGCGATGAACTTCGACATTTGTTTGTTCCGAATGAGTGCACCTAGCCCCACCCTGTCGACGCCTGCATAAAATATAGTCCAAATGAGGCAAACCCTCAGACAGGCTCACACAAATGTCCATACCTCCATTGTTCGACACACCCGTGATGTCTTTGACGTTCTTCTTCAGGAGGGCATCGATCAGCTTCTCCGGGATACCGCAAATGCCAAAACCGCCAAAGAGGATTGTCTTTCCATCTGGAACATCGGCGATAGCCTCATCGGCGCTGGCGTAGATCTTCTTCGATTGAATACCCGAAGTTGAATAGCTGCCAATGAGCTGCAATTGCAAAAAATTTTTGTTTGTAAGACAATCAGATATTGTAGACCTGAGAATGGGTTTCTCCTCTATTTCTTCACTGTGCTAGACTGAGCCTTTACATCAAGTCTATATAAATACAAGTAAATCTCTTCCGCTGATACGGGTGTTTAACTGAAGGTGTCAGCAGACTCGCTGGATGCCACTGGTTGGAAGTCAATCTGTATGGTCAAGTCGTTTGGTGTACGAATCAAGTTCAAGCGTTTTGTAGACGGAGCCACGACATGATCATTTCGCTCGTATCAACGCCCAAACGTGACACAAGAAACGTGACAGTTGTTGGGCATGTGAAGACATCGGTTACACCCCGGTTGCACCCCGATATGAAAATAATGGGACGGGGACGGTTGACAAACTTGGCACTCATATTTTTTCCAATTTTAAAAAAGCGGTATGAAACCAAATGGTGCACCCAGCTCTGGAACTGAGGTCTTAAGTCCTAACAACTCTGATAAATTTCTCCGTCCAAGACGGACCGCCCCAAGCCTAGACCACCTCCACCTAAACGGTCAACGACTCAGGAATCCTGCGTGGTCGTAAAATCAGCTGGAAAACCGATTTTGGCATAGAACGGCAAGTATAGCTGTCTATGCCTGCAACAAACCTTTCACGAAGAGGCGGGGTCTACAAACTACAACCAAACCCAACTAGATAGGCGCATACAGCCATTATACGCCCCATCCTTACCTAAGTAGGGTCGAGTAGGGAAGGGGACTGCTAGTGAATGCACCAGCACACTTAGACCAATTGTGATACCAACAGTCAGATTGATACCACTGATCGACCACTCCAGTGATAATGCCGCTAATTTTATCCCAGCGGCATATGGACCAGATTTGGAAACCAGATAAAAGCGTATGAACTTAGCTTCCACTGCGATTCAAACCGGGGACCCCACTAACCAAGGGCAGGCACTCAACCAACTGCGACATCCAGTCATGATCACCAGAGAAAACTAAACGAGGTACAAAGGCAATGATACAGTGCGAAAGTCTTGGCTATGGAGCTCAAGGTCGAGTGGCCACAGATGCATCTTGGAGAACTAGATCCTAAAATACACGCCGACTCAGAGCGGATTTTTCTTTCCCTCTGCCTGGAGCGTATACACAGACGATACATTACTGAGTCGGAGCGGTATTTACGGGTATTTACTCTTAAAGTCTTGACATCTTTGCCGTCTTTACACCAGTATCATCCAAGCGGAAATTCTTGCCACGAGAGGCAACGGCAATGCAACGAATAGCAATTTTCGTTGATAGTCAATCTGCCATTAAGGCTTCTTCCACTCAACGTTACCCTAATCTGGGTTCTAGGTCACAATAACAATCCAAAAGGCAGGCGCTCCGTAAAGGGTATGCCATTGAATACTTGCTATGCAGCTGCAGTGCTCTCGCGTCCCCTAGATGCAGACTACTGGGGGCCCACTTGTTCGATAATCTGGCTTAACTGAGCGATATTAGAATCAGCCTTCTTCTTCTCTTTATTAAAAGCGCTAATTGGTTTGTGTACCCCAAGATCGGCGTGGTAACACAATGGGCCTATACTTGCCTTAAGTCTGTCTGTTGTCCGTTACCCTGCAGTCAGCCACTTCAACCTAACCTAACCTAAGTCTATGTCAACAACTGCCAGGCAGGCGCCTTCAGCTACGTTAATTATATGATGGTCATACAAATTCAAACACCCAAAGTGACAAAGTGCCAAATTGGCCCTACAACGCTTTACATAAGCGACATTGTGCCAAATGCTAATATTCTAACGACGATATGCTAACGACACTTTCGAAAGCGTCATTGTACCAAATTTGTCCATTTGGCACAGTGTCACGGCACCATTCTCAACAACGAGCAGTTAATATGAAACATCCTAGGAAATCAGTATGATAGTACGAGAATCTCCTGACAGGACACTCTCTTATGTGGACAACAAATTCCGACCGCTTCGCTGTCCTCTCAAGAGGGAGTTCACTGTAGATGGTCCAGATAATGGTCCAGAGGCCCTTCAACTGCGACTAATTTAAGTCTTTCTTCATATTACTGCTTAAATTCCATGGAAAATAGAAAACAGATTGATGTGTTGTGTACAGACTTTGTTAAGGCATTTGATAGAGTTCAGCATGGATTTTTAATTCGAAAACATCGAAATTTGAAATGGCTTAAGTCTTATTTGTCCAACAGGAAGTGAAGTGCCACAAATTGGTGGCTTTCATTCAATGTAGAGTCCGGTCATCCCCAAGATTTGGCACCACTTTTGTTAATTTTATTCGTGAATAATGGCCCGACGTCATCAATTTTCCAGATCCTTTTATGTTTGCAGATGACATACAATTATTTAGTGTGATATCTTCTATTCAGGACTGCCTGAATTTCCAATTCCAGATATTAACTCATTTTTAAACTGCTGTGAGTACAACCTTCGCGTGCTAAATATATCAAAATGTAAAATGTTCCGTGCCACAGAACATTGTTACCCGTTATTTCATGTACAAGCTCGGAGATGGTAAACTCCCAACAGTTAGTCGAGAGAAAGATCTGCGTGTTGTCTTTGATTGGAAATTGACTTTTTCGGCCCACATCGATTTTATTATATCGAAAGCGAATTCACTTTTAGGTTTTCTAAGACGAACGCAGTAAGGGCAATTTTCATGTCATTGGTGCTGCCAACATTAGAATGTTGTTGTGTTGTCTGGTCGCCATTATATGAAGACGCAAAAGAATTGAAAGAATACAAAAGAGGTTTACATGGTTTGCCTTAAGAAATATAAGATAGTCCGATGAAATGCCTGGTTATTCTTCAAGATGCACGCTAATCAATTTAAAAGCTTTATAATGCCGCAGACAAACCCAAAGCGTTACATCGTTTGTAGCAATATTAAATCTGAAGAGCCGCTCGCACTTGTCTATTGGTATGTCCCAGAAAGATGCCTTAGAAATAGAAATGAGCTGTCCATTCCCAGTCATTGAACAAATTATGGGTGTAACAATCCAATAACTCGCGCCTTAATGCAATACAACTCTATTTGTTATGAAGTCCATCCACAATTGAGCAGGGATAGTTTTAAGAATGCAATTATGAATTTATTAAACTCTTGTAATGAATAAGTATTCGCATCGTTGTGATCAAAAGATTGAAATAAAAATGAAATGAGATAAAGAGCCATACATTTTACGTATACACTGCAAGGGGTTCACTCGTCAAATCAAACACCAGTAAATAAAACACTCCTTTTTCGCTTTGGCTGCTGCTTACAAACTGTGCTTAAAATTAACTTGTGTAACTCTGACCTAACCGGCAGTCCTCTCTGTGATAACAACGATCCTATTCTCTTTTCGATTCTCGTTTTTCTTTGCGTTTGGTTTTATTCTACTACAATACTGAATTGTTTCATTGGAATTATTTCCAAACAGTTTACAATACATAGCAGTTCAGGGGCAGATATCTTGCTCGCAGGTGCCGGTAAAGAGGAGTGGACACTCGTAAAAGCGGACCATGAAGTCCGTCGTGCCTAGGTGCCTATGTGGCTGCGCCATGCAGAACCCATAGACAACTTAGCTCCAGCTCAGGCCCACCCGGACCGTAGCCCCCCACAAAGAATACGAAGTGCAATTTAAGGCTTGTCGAACTTTTCTAAAATGCATTTCCATTTGCCTGCATATCAACACGTCTGGATGAAAACAAATGCAGTGAAACCTGGGAAGTTGCACACCTGTCAAGTTG
Source organism: Eristalis tenax (assembly GCA_905231855.2). NCBI lineage: Eukaryota > Metazoa > Arthropoda > Insecta > Diptera > Syrphidae > Eristalis > Eristalis tenax. Next base: position 33,236,880 of record HG993126.1, read on the forward strand.
GGCTGAATATTTCTCCATCAAATTTCATACAAAATTTTGAATAATTGTCTGAATATGCTGGAAATATCTTTATCATGGAAATTGGACGGAAATGTAACTTTTTGGGAAAGGGTCAAGGAAAAACTGCATCAACACATTTTGATTCATTCTTAATTCAGTCTCGTCGTTTAGATAAAAAAAAATAGTTCTCGAACACTCAACTTTACTTTTTTTTTATAAACATCAAAAAACACTCTTAAAAGTTGGCCTAATTGGGTTCCAAGAGAGACACGATGAAGGCTCTTGTCTTTGCTTGGGCGTTTGCCTTTTCATTGCCCTCCTGGTTTTCATGTCCTGGCCCGGATATCAGTTTTTACCTGCTTTTCTGTACCAGCTTGTTGAGTGTCTTGTAACATTCCCAGACAGCTCTGAAGCAGTTGAGGGTCTTATGTGCTGCTTTGCTTTCTGAGAGTATAGATGCTTCTGAATTCATAAGATTTCTTGGTTCAGCTTGGCAGATTGTGGACTCTCTGGGAAGTGGCATGTGTAACATATCCTTGACCCTGAAGGGCACCACACTGCACCGCGGGTGGCCACTTTAGAAGGGTGTCACTGTGCTGATCATTATCGTTTCTAATTTAAAATGCCGCATCCACTTAGACGCTGGCATATAATTGTCAAACGGGAAAGTATGATGTCTACTTCATTAATTATCACTATTAAGAGAGAATAAACCCACGAGATGACTTGAAAACGGGCGATGTTTTTCTTTTGTTTCTATGTTAGACTCTAGAAAGAAAAAAGTCTAAAAATACTCATGCACACATGAAAATATCAATCCTTGTGTTTTTTGTTCTCGCCTGTATCGACCACCTCCATGGCCTCTTTTGAAAATTGTTCAACTCATGACCTTGATCCTGAATTCACTAATTAGTCGCACTTATGACCTGACCCACATGGCACAAGGCTATCAAAAAATGAAGCCACGCTTTTAGGTGTCGGAAAAAAACCATCGTCCGATTATTGCTGAAGACCTTGGAAGCGCAGATTTTTGAATCATTCTGTCCGAAATAACTCGGAGTTCAAGTGGTAGACCGGCTTCTTCATTATCTTCAGTTAGGGCGGCTGTGTCTGGCAACAAGTGGTTCAAGTGGTAGACCGGCTTCTTCATTATCTTCAGTTAAGGCGGCTGTGTCTGGCAACAAGATTGTGTAAGCTGAATCATACCACCAGTCACCCGGTGGTTGTATGGTAGCGATAACTATGACTGCTTCTAATGATTATTTAATTTAATAACATACAAATTTAAAGCAATGTGTGTTTTTTTTTTGTCTGGTTTCTTTAGTGTTCTATTTTTGACAGCTCACGCGTGTTCAGTGATATGCCGCAGACACGCTTACATTTTGTTATCAAAATTCGCGCATAACGCAAAGAGATAAGTTTGGTGAGCAACTTATAAAAAATTTCATGACCATAGGTGAGAGTTGGAACAAATACTGAGTTGAAAACCGCTAACTTGGCTTTGACACCAAGCTCGGCCTTCCTGATTACAGATCTACCAAGCTGTTTCAATGTGATGATCCAGCTGTTTCAATGAATGACCAATCCAAGCTCAGCATTACCCCTTCCATCACAAGAGATACTTAAACTCCTCCACGAGGTTCAATGGGTCTCCACTAACCTGTGGAGTGCATTGAGCAGGCGTTCTGGAGATGACCATAACCTCGGATTTGTCCACGTTGACCTTCATTCCAGCATCAGCACATACGGCCACAAAACTATTGAGTGCGCGCTTGAGTTCTGTCTGGGAAGATGTGAGGATAACTAAGTGATCTGCCAAAAGAAGATGGCTTACCCTCAACTCTCCCAATGTGAAACATTCCTCTCCTCGGCTGCGCCACAACGTCTAGTCCACATATGCAATGAAAAGGAGAGGTGACAAGACGCACCCTTGGCGAAGTCCAACTCTCACTGTGAAAAGTGTTGATTTAGCACCGTTAACCCGAACACAGCTGCTACAGTTTGTGTATAGAGACTGAATGGCGCTCATTCCTGCAGAACACTCCAGAGTTCACCTCGATAGACTCTGTCATATACCTTTTCCAAATCCACAAAACAGCTGTAGATGGGCTTGGCATACTCCCAAGACTTCTCATAAGTTGCTTTCTGTCAAATAACAGCCCTTGTCGGAGGGAGAATGACAACGAATTCCGAATGAATCGCGGCGAATGAAGTTGGCCATCTGTAAGTCTTTCCAGCTGTTTTCTCAATTTTCGCATGCATTTCGAGGTTATGAATTTTCTGTTAATATCGAACACTGCGGCATCTATGTACTTGGAGAAGCTCTTATTCGGACGTGGATTTATGGCTCCAGCCGAACTTAACTCTCCATTATATCTGACTTAAGCATTAGCCAGAAGCTTGACAATAACAGCGACTGCCACATAAGCACTGGAATCAAGGCCAACATCCTCCTGAGTCCATGCCCCTAAAGAGGAAAAGGGTGCAGACAAAAAATGCATTCGACCAATGCCCCAGCGCCGCGTCTGCAGAACGATAAATTCAACGCTAAGCTGGGTATGGAGAACATCAGGAAAAAAAGCCTACAAGCCACCACCGCCGATTACCACACCAAGTCGGCTGGTGGTCTTCGTAACGAGGCGGTAAATCTTTGTGGCTAGCACACGCGGTTCGCACACTCCTCATCCAAATTTCAACCACATTCCGGGACAGTCGCCGAGAAAGCAAACACCTATCTGACAACTTGCCCAGAATGTCACAGTGGGCAGGTACAGCTTCGAGGTGGTGAAGGACAATGCGATAAACAATATCAACAGAATCGGAAACTAGTTCAAACGCGTAGTAACTCTTGCCAGTCGATGTTTCTTTCAACTCAACATCTAGAGGCGACTGATCAATGGACACTACTCTCGAAGGATCCAGCTGGCTTTGAACAAAACATTGATCATCCCATTCATGCTTTGCGAAGCGGAGGCGTGAGCAACTCCAAAAGCGAAGAAAGAAGTCATTGATACTTCGAGAGAAAAGATCTGCATGCGCTATTGGGTCCGGTTTACTTGCGCCTGGAACTCTTCTCTCGTCTTTCCGAGAAAAAAAAGAAACATCCTTGGTCCTGTTCGGGTTGATGGCAAGTGAAAGGACAGATTCAACCTCGAACTATATGCGATGTGCGGTAACTAGTGTCCAGCCAAGCGTAAGGCGGCTTGGCTGTGCAAGGAGTATGAACAATTCGCAAGGAGTATCCATTTCCAAGAGTTTCATGCGCCTTTCATAAAACCAACAACAGCTAACGATCCGGCAAGTTTAAGAGACTTTTGGTTGACGTCCAGGTCCACCCGGAATGTAGCCGCTTAATACAGTGGACTCTCCCTAAGTCTAGCTTCAACAGCAACCACCAGAGTTGTGCGTGCGTTTGTATCCCACGAGCGGTTAAATCTGCAGATCCATGCCGACCACAGATAATGGAGGATGGAGGTGACACTGCCTAAGTCCAGCTTCAACAGCAACCACCCGTGTTGTGCGTGCGTTTGTGTCCCACGAGCGGTTAAACCTGCAGATCCATGCCGACTTCGGCCAATTTTACCCCTAGTCCATGTCAGCATTGAGCCGTAGAGAATAAGAGTGTGGTGCAATTCCCTCGAATTTAACACATGCTCTTACAAAGTTCCCAGCTCCACTACGTAGCGTAACAGATGAATCCAAATTGCAAGGGCGGTAAAAGTTGGATATCTCTATCCTCCATTATCTCTGATGCCCACTCCGAACGGCCAATTTTGAGACGCTTTTTCTAAACAGTTTTTGAGCATTGTTAGTGTCTCGAAATGGGTGGCTCCGTGAAACTGTTTCTCGTACCGGGACATCGAACCTAGACACCATAAGTTCAAGTGCGCAGGAGCCGACGCGCGTCACGGCGACCACCGAAGGGGGTACAGCCCCCCTTTCGAAGAAAAAGAAGAACATCTCCAATCGATCCAGAATATGTGTGAAATTTTATATTAATTAAACGTTCGTATGTCACATGATAAAATTTGAAAAAAAAAAAAATGTTGCTAATTCGTTTTTTTTTTTGATTGATGAACATGCGAAAATATTTTGAACCAGCATACGCCCACAGTGAAACGAGAGGTGTGGTATAGAGGATAGGTGCGTTGACTCTGATTTTGCTCGTTACACATGCCTCTTCCCAGAGAGTCCACAATCTTCCAAGTTGCGTTGCATCAGGAATAGAAATCTTATGAATTCAGAAACATCGATACTCTCAGAAAGCAAAGCAGCACATAAGACAGAGAATGTCACAAGGCACTCAACACGCTGCCACAGAAAAGCACGTAAAAACTGATATCCGGGCCAGGACATGAAAACCAGGAGGGAAATGAAAAGGCAAAAGCCTTCATTTAACAACATCGACATAAAGAACCATTAACGACTGGTCAAATAAATGACGAACCCCGTTCTGGAACAGGCAGGAGGGATTTACACTCTCCAGGATGAGGTTCGATCCCAGAAGAACCGGGGAGGCTCTAAATATGAACAAGCCTGACTAAGGATACTATGTGTAATATTGACTCACCACTAAGACCCCACTTGCCGTTGATCAGATCACAACTGCCCTCAGACAAGATTGGACATGCACACAAGACCACAGCGGTATGAACTAAGATGCATGCCATGAGCATTATGACTTATCAGAGAGTAGCCCCCACGCTCTACCATAGTACTGCCAATACACTACACTATGTGACACGCTTACTGGCCACTTTTCATGCAAATCATTTGCACAAATTAGGGCTCAGCCGGGCAGAAAACTGTAGACACTGTGGGCAATCAAAGAACGCCATGCCACACCTACTCCTCGAGTGCCCAAATCTGACGACAGAATCATCTTTACAGGAAAAGACCATCTAGTCATGTGGAGTGACTCTCTTCAATTCCATTCAAGGACGTGTACAATTTTCTTTCTCCCCCTCTCCTCGATAGCACGCACAACACGTGCAGCAGTAGAAGCCCAGATCAACCCTTTTTGGAGCTAAAATAAACAAGAATACATGCAATTTGCCTTAGTTTTTCGAACCTATCGGCTTGTTTATCCTTTCAGACCCACGATTCTGAGATTTCAACTAAATGTGCGACTCGGTTACTAACATCGTTGCTTTCTCCGAAGTTATTTCAACACAATATCTTAACTGCACTAGTGGAAGCTCTTGGTACACCCGACACTTTTACAAGTGAGCGTGAATAAAGTTCACCTCGATGTTACAAAAACTTATTTACGAGATTTAACTCCGGAAGCTATCGCACTCACATAAACATGAACGATGTCGTTCACGCATTTTAAAACAAAAATAGACGAGAATTCGACAGCTAATTCGTGACGTCAGATGACCCTGATCTTTTAGTAATATTGAAAGGCGTAGGAACATGTTTTGAAATGGCTGGAACAACAACATTGCCGAACGTTACACAATCAACGAGTTGTTTTGTTCTGAACATTCGTGTTTGCTCCTCGGTCAGGGGATGAAATCAGATTCAAGTTGCCATCTGTTTGTAGTGTCGACTGAGCACTAGTCGGCGGTCAGATCACAACTGCCCTGAGCGAAGATTCAACATATACACAAGATAATAAAGATAAGAGCTAAGATGCATGTCATGCATCTCCCAAGCTCTACCTTATATACCCTAAAGTCTTCGCTACACACTGTTGTAATTTAAATGGGTTACCTAGCATGTGAAAAATGTACAAACACAACCGGTTAGGTATTCTAATTTGTTTTAATGGTGCGAAACTGCAAATGGCAAGCATAACTTTTGTTCTCTCATAACATCTTGTGCTGCAAAGTCAGAGTATGAAATATTGGCAATACAAAGGGAAGTTCATTCTCTCATCTCTCTTCTTTGGGTCACCTCCTGAATGACACAATTCCATTGAACAACAATACACTTGATAGCACATGGTTTGTACCAGCAGCCAATGAAATGTTTGAGGATATTTAACCACGCTCAGATTAAGCCTGACATTTCTGGTTAAATGAGTATGTTAGAAAGCAAAACTGGCGTATTTAGTCCAATGAGCAACCTCAACGAATACAAAAGCTGCCCATGCACCGGCAATAATGCACTTCTTGGTGCAGTTTATAGTCCGGAGGAATTATTCGAAAAAACTTCATTTCTGCAATTGAGAGCACAAACGTCAAAATCTGAGGTGAACTGCGATGGACTGGGGGTTTTCCACTGGAAAGTTGCATACCTCCTCAGTACTTCATTTCTGGATATTACTCTTACAGCATTGTCAGTGACTCGACAGAGGTGGGGCCGTGAAAAGCATTTTGCTCATACCGGGAATCGAACCTGGGCTGTGAGGCTCAAGTTCTTAGGGGTCGACGCAACAACTCACAACGCCACCGCCGCCACAAGAACCGTGGTCAACATATACAGTGAAGCTTCTCTTTACGGACACCCCTCTATGAGGATACCTCTCATGACGAATTGCATGATCCCGACCCGACAAAAAGACAGGGCTATTCGAATTGATTCTGAATTGATACTAATTGAGTGTTAAGCTGTTCCATCTATGTATTTACGTAATTGAAAGTGCACTTCGAACGGACACCTCTACAGAATGAACAATCACGATGGTCCAGCAGGTGTCCGCTAAAGAGAAGTTTCACTGCACATGAAATAATCTTAAAAAAGTAAATGACAATGCCATACACATTTGCAACGCACCACCCTTGGAGTGAGGAACAAGGCCGCCAGCGATGGCGTAACAACTCACCTTTCCACACCAAATGCACGGTACTGCTCTACACGCCACAAAAGACACACACATCAAACTTGAAAATGCATAATGCAACACCAATATGGACAGCCAACGAAGCCCTGACAGTAAAGATATTTATTGTGGAGTAAAGTTTCGTTACAAGGTACACAATATACTACTCGTTACTCAGTAACGACTACATAAACATTTCACATGCGTCCATTACAAGAAGCATGATCAATTTTCAACCAAAACTCAAGTCAACCCAACACACTTTACCCCCGAGACGTTTCATCTCCCTTGCCGAATCATATTCCGTACCGGTCCGGCAGAATCTGAATCAGAACCTGTCTTCTGTGCAAGATTGGCGAAACGTCCATGTCTGGTCTGGTTTTCTGTGTTCTCTTCCATCATGTTTCGGTCCATGCTTTATTTGATCTTCATCATTATTTAAGTTATATCGTGTGTGCCTCTAAACACATTTCCGATTAACAATCGGACCTGGACAATTACAACACAAGTTTCGTAATGCTGCTCAAGTGTTTTTTTATTACGAAATGTGAACAGAAGATACTTTTCGATTTGCCACACGCATGGATTATTTTAGAAAAAATGTACACATATGTGGTCGCCACGACATGATGTAGAGTGGAGGTGGGTCGAATTCTATGTTGGGTTGGGGGAGCATTCCCCAACACGAGCAACTTTCATATAGATCCACGATCCCTCCTTTTCCGCTTCAAGGAGTATCTGTCTAGGAACGAAGCTTACTTCGCTGCTCGGAGAGGGCATAAAGCAGTAGGTCTAGTCCACTCATGAGACAACAATAGAATGTTGTTTTTAGGTTTTCAGGTTCCCCCCTCATCCTCATAAATTGAATGTCTTCTATTTTGTATAGACGTTATTCGCGGATTTCTTTCATTGACCAATCAGCGCTTTTTTCGATTGAGCCAACATGAGCAGTCCTAACTGGTTACTAAATATGAACCCACATGGTCACCATGCAGCGTTTAAGATCTATGCACACGAATAGGCAAGCAGTACTTGTGAGTGTGAATGAAGAGAGTTCTTGAATTTAAAGGGAAGACCTGTCTGGACGCTTATTTCAAGTCCTTAAATAATTTTAGCACAACTCTCACAACATGGACAGGGAAGCTTGTATGTATTTTTAACTAAAAAAATGACATAAACTACACTCGAAAAAAAATCTACATAATCTAATATTCATTCGAACACAAAGGGACACTTAAGATACATTTCTGTTAATTTACTCCAATCACGCTGGTATCAAGTCCGTTTATTTTATTATCTGTTCTAAAGTGTCTTTCCACACGACATAAGTACACACTGATTTGGCTCAAATCTTGTATTTATCTCACAGATACACGCGAAGGCAGTGGTGTCATTTCGTTACACATTTAGCATTGGCTGCGAGATAAAATTCACGTGGTGATTCCCATCGTTCTACGGATTTGTTACTTTGTGCAACTGTAGCCCAATGAACCAAAATAAGGCAAACAGCTGTTGGAGGGGTAATGCCTTCAGAAGTTATCAGCAACAATTGCACACAGGTACATACACATTATCACATGTTGCTTGGCACTCCCGCGAAAATCAATTCCTACTTCCCACAGTCACACACACAATTATTATATAATTTGATGGAACACATTGCGTACAGACGGGGTATATATACAGCCGACGCATTAATTAATCTCTCACCTTGAACGCTGGCGACTTACTCCACTTGTTAAGGTCAATGAGAACATTTCTTCTGGCTCGGGACAGGAACATTTTGATGAACTTTAATTTTCACTCAACGCACTGTCAAACAATTTCGAAGATATGCGGATTTATTATTTGCCCACAGAACTTTGCAGAAATACACCCAAAGCGCCGCAACGACAGCTAGACACTGAATTGAAATAGTTGCTCGAAATTGAAATCCACTAACACTAGACACTGCTTGTGCGCAATTATGCGGAGCGGTCGAGCGAACAAACAATAATGTTGCCACTCGCTCAAATTAATCGGTGAAGAATCCGATGATAGTTTAGATATTTTTCTCGGGGTTTAATTTATTACGTCATTATTAATTTGGCAGCTGTTTTTGACATTTGTTTGATGAGGAAGCTTTCAGCCAGAAGAGAGCTTTGCTGAATAAAGAGGCACACACTTTGGTTTGCTTTTTCACTACTTTCTGTTGTCAACAGAAATGTTACGCTGTAAATATGTAATGCAGAAAAAACTGAATAAATTGCAAAACAAAATATCGTGTGCTTAAGGGGGATGTGAACACAAAGGTAGGTCACTGTCTCTGGGTTCCCGCTAATATTTGGTATTAAGCAAAAGAAAGGCTTCCTCTTTCTCCTTCTGCTGGCGCGTGTGGTATAAACTGAGTCTAAAATGGGACTCTAATTTTTTGACCAAGATCCGAATGTTTGGTCAACATTTCCACCCGCCTATAAGTGATCTCACGTCGTTGTCTATGGTCGCCTGCGGTCAATTCTTACGTCAGCACTATATTTCACGGGTGTTGGCCAACATGCAACCGCAAAAATAGCCGGCTTGACTCTCTTGTGATGTCCCACTCAGCTACTTGACATATCTGGATCTTCTTCGATATTGGCCGATAGAGCGGCTATGTTTTCTTCATTTCGCAACAATCTCTGCCTGGTTGGTAAAGTCCAACAGAGTGTACAAACTTTTCCACGATGCGTCGAATTGACTGCACACTGAGACGAAATTCACGTTGAATATTTATAACTGAGACGGAATTTGGTTTTTTTTTATTTTGTGTTCGGCAAGAGTGAAACGATGCATGTTGGAATGGTAAACCTTCCTGTCAAAATAGACAGCGCTCTTCTTCTTCTTAGGGCTCCCGCCCGGACCTGCTCGCACTCAACATGCCTCACCAACCGACCCGATCTCTCGCCAGCTGCCTCCAGTTTCGCACACCAAGCCGACTGATTTCCATATCGACTTATGTGCGTAACCTTGTACATAGCCGCCCTTTGTTGCGTTGTTCCACAGGCTCAGAGTCGAAAATTCTTAAGTCCGGAGCTAAGTTGTCCACACGCTCCACATGGCCCAACCATCTTAGGCGCTGGATCCGTAGACGCATGGCTGGGCTCATGTCATACAGTTCGTGGCTGAACCTTCTTCTCCAAAGGCCATCAACGCAAACAGGACCAAAGATTGCTCTCAGAAATTTTCTCTCGAAAAAACCAAGAGTTTCTTCATCTGATTTGGATATAGTCCAAGCCTCTGCGCCGTAGAGCAGGACGGAGATGATCAAGGTCTTATACAGAGCCAACTTAGACTCCCAAGGGAGGGCTCTATTACTCAATTGCCTCTTGAGTCTATAGAAACAGCGATTGGCAAGAGTTATTCTGCGTCTGATCTCGGTACTGATGTTGTTTGTACTGTTAACCGCGGAGCCGAAGTCGAAATCCTTCACTTCCTCGAAGTTATAGCTGCCTATGGTGACGCTCTGGCGGAGTCGTCGATGTTGTGCGTCCTTTCTCGATGACAGCATATACTTCGTTTTGCACTCGTTCACGGATGAACCCATTTTGGCCGTCTCCGTTTCAATATACGGACCGCTTTATTGACGGCTGGCTCTGTTCGACCAAACACGTCGTTTTGTACGGACTTCTGGAAGATCGTGCCTCTTGTGTTGGAGAGTGAGTTCTGCATGAACTTCTCGAGAATGATGTTAAAAAAGTCACATGACAACGCGTCGACTTGTCTAAAACCTTTTTTGACATTAAAGGTCTCGGTGAGTTCGTTGCCGACCTTGATGGTGCAGCGAGAATTTTCCATCGTCTTCCTGCACAACTTGACGAGTTCAACAGTAGTGCCAAAACTGGACACATGCGTTGTATTGTATCTATGCAAGCTCGCATAAGCGGACTTGCAATCGGCGAATAGGTGGTGAGTGTCGATCTGCATCTCTTGTTTTTTTATTTTGAAAATTGACAGCTGGTAAACTTTGCTCTAGCAACCAAAGGTCGACGAAAAAATAGCACCGCTTCTACAAGTTGTATCAAAATAGATTTCATACGATCTGGTTCATTGTTGTCTTCTATTTGCAGACAAAAAGGAAAGTAAATGCTGGTAAAGATGGCATTGCCGATGGATTAAAGTGTAGAAGCAGATTGAGCAACTTTTCTTTTTCTTTTCTGACAGGTACTTCAAATTGAATGTCATGTGATATCACGATGGTGCACAAACCAGTGTCTCCTTTTTAAAAAAAAAAAATGCAATTCAACTTCTTTTGAACAATCGTTTTCTTTCCCAACAAATATTGAAATAGATCTCATAATGCATTCCGAAATGAATGACAGCTGTTTGATCGTGAAACCACCTTACCCTACCCTGTCGATAAGGAGACCTTTCTGGCGAATTCCATGATAGCAGTAGAAAGTGAGAGGGAAACGAATAGGTGAAGAGAAACGCAATTCACAATACAGGATTATCCACAATAAGTGTGATAATCCCCCTAATTCTCTTCGTCGTGTCACCCAAAATGTGTCCAATTTGAGTGCCTCTTAATGGAGGATAATTCCAATCACACCAAGAAATCCTTTTTTTTTTTTTGAAGAAAACGAAAAGTTTACGTTGTCGTTTTTCTTGGGCGGTTTTGCAATGTCCACCACATACGTGCACCAACATATCCGTGTTCTGAACCAAAGGCACCCAAGAATTATACAAATTATCAAATACCACCACCGAATTGAAATTGATCCCACTTGAAAACACAAGTCTGCAGCATATGTTGCCAACTAGTTGAATTTTTTTTCGGGAAGAGAATTTGATTGGTTTTTTTGTCACCTCACCCGAATTGAAGAATACAGATTTTGATGTGAGGTGACAGACAAATGCGAGGCAAGAACTTGTCACCTGGTCTAAGAGAATAAGAGCGAATGAATTAGGATTGGATGTATTGTCCCACTCACACATCACATTTTTCATTTCAACATTTCATCTTGAACAAGGTTCCTTCTGTAATCACAAGTTAAACAAATACATTCCGCTATTGAAACTTCGGTTAGGCGTTTGGAACTTATTTTTCCGTGAATTATTATGTAAAATTAATCAGCAAATCCACCAGCGGCTGAATACTCAAACTTTTTTGTGTGACTTGCCTATTTGGTAACCATTTATATTATTTAGGACAACCCGGTTGGTAAGGCATACGCCTAAAATAACGCAAGCCTTTGATTGGAGCGACTACTCACTCTAGCGCCTTTAGCCTAGAAGTATTCAACTAAATGTTATGATATGCTTCTGCTCACACTAATGCTTGCCGCTAAACATTGGTAGGAATTTGCTTACATCTTCCAGATCCAGTCAATTGCGAAAAAATGGTTGTTTGTTATTGTCACCCCTTTCTATCGATCCACCGGAGGGAACAATCTACTGAAATTTAATTTTCGGTAGCATTCAATCCGTCAGAAGGGAGTCGTAAGCTTGTCAGTGATGTAACTGACTTTTCACGTAATTATTCAAAACTAGCGGATCAAATCTGTCCACACAAAGTTTGACATTTCTCATCCGCGGCAAATTCATTGCGGATTGGTGTTTAAATTGCATTCAAATGCATCATGATCTGCGACCTGCAAGTCAGATCCTACACGATTAGTCGTGAGTTATTGGACACCCTATGAACACTGATCGATATTCGAAATTCACAAATTTTAACAATTGATCATAATAGCCGCCTAGCCTGTAGAACGGAACAATAGCGGCGTTCACACTCAACAACTTGTCGCGACGATTCTCTTTGAGTCCCAAAAAAACTGTGGCCATGAGCTTCCCGGCAGACGGAGTGACTTTGAACTTCTTCGGGCGGTCTGTTCCTTTGTTATGCCACTGCATGGACCCTTGTTTGCTTTCAGGGTCATAGTGGTGGACCCATGTTTCGTCACCAGTAACAATTCGATCCATAACACCATCCGCGTTCTCACTGCACATCTCCAAAAGCTCTCTACAGCATGCGATTCTCACTTTTTTCTGAGGCGCTGTGAGTATTCGTGGCTCCCACCTTGCACTGACCTTTGAAAGGTTAAGATGGTCATGAAGAATGGTGTGAATGGTACCAATTGAAAGCTTGGTGATCTCCGCCATCATTTTCACCTTTATTCGGGCATCCTCAAGAACAAGTTTTTCGGCTTCTTTGATGCTTTCTCCCGTACAAGCAGTAGCCGGGTCGTCGGCGCGGGGGTCGTCTTCAATGCTCTCTCTGCCTCTCTTGAACTCGCTTGACCACTTTTGTGGTTGGTTGTTGTTGATAATGAAGGTAATGAATAATGATGGTAATTGATGATGAAGGTGCGGAACCCTGGTAAACAGCCGCCATCTCAGCTTAGTGAGAAATTTAATTACAGGGCGATGCTCAATTTTCACCATCATCGTCTCAGTTGGTTTTATGATTCTGTTTAACTAGAGACAAAGCGCGAATTAAAAATCACATTTATATGAAATTTTACATGAATGCACTAAAATAAAAGTATTACTTGATAAATAAGTCACCCGATACCGAGAATATATTGAACGCCCCTCGTACTAGGACAAAATGAATGCACTACTAGTTTGCATGAATCACTTGAGGAAAAAGTTCTTTGCTCATTTCGCTTTTAGCAAAAATATTGATAGAATGTATGAGTTTTCGTGGGCAAATTCTTCAATCTGTCGCCATTTTTTCCCACTAAAATCCAATTCCCACTAAATTCACGAATCCACCGCCATTGCGTGGTGGATCCATGATTTGTGTAAAAGCATGTGTGAAATACAAGGGAACACTACTCCATCTCCGGTGTGGACTAGGGGAAAATATGGCCGAAGATGGATATCGCTATCCCTCCATTATCTCTGCCGTAGTCTGACGGTTATGAACTCGGCTACAGTCGCTACTAGTACCAATTCTTTGTATTTTTTGCACATAATTTCCTTTGAAATTAGTGTTTTGGGAAGGGTCTCAGCAATACTAACACATGGAAGGATAGACCGCACATTTTACACTTTGGGTAGTTGATGTGGTGAATTTTAAAATTTCAAAAAACAGTGCTTCTTCTTCTTCTTTGTTTGGCGCTACAGTCCGGGGTGGATCTGGGCCTCAACCAACAAGCCTCTCCAGCCAGCACGATCTTTCGCCAGCTGCCTCCAGTTGTGCACACCAAGTTGGTTGAGGTCCTTCTCCACTTGTGTGCGCCATCTTGTTCTAGGATGACCTCTTATGCGTTGTCCCAAAGGCTCGGAATCGAAGACTCTTCGGGCCGGAGCTGTGGTGTCAATCCGCTCTACGTGACCTAGCCATCTTAAGCGTTGGATCCGAAGACGCTTAACTAGGTGCATGCCGCTGTACAGCCCGTACAATTCGTGGTTGAATCTCCTTCTCCAGACGCCATCAATACAAAGATCGCACTCAGAACTTTTCTCTCAAAACGACCAAGAGCTTCTTCATCCGCTTTCAATAGCGTCCATGTCTCTGCGCCATAGAGCAGAACGGGGATGATTAGGGTGTTATATAATGTCAACTTGGTGTCTCGAGAGATGGCTCTGTTACTCAATTGCCTCTTGAGCCCAAAGAAACAGCGATTGGCAAGAGTAATTCTGCGCTTGATCTCGGTACTGGTGTTATTGTCCCTGTTTACTGCAGAGCCAAGGTAGACGAAGTCCTTGACTACCTCAAAGTTTCTGCTGCCCATTATGACGCTCTGTCCGAAGCGTCGATGTTGTGCGTCCTTTTCTTGATGACAGCATGTACTTTGTTTTGTCCTGATTAACTGCCAAACCCATTTTAGCCGCTTCCGCTTCAATGCTAGCAAAAGCCTCATTGACAGCTCGCTGTGTTCGTCCAATCACGTCAATGTCGTCCGCGTAGGCAAGCAGTTGAACGGACTTTTGGAAGATCGTGCCTCTGGTGTTGACATTTAAGTTTCGCACGATCTTCTCAAGTATGATGTTGAAGAAATCACATGAAAAAAACAGTGCTTACAACCCTAAAATTATGGATTCAGCCAAGGTGATGTTGTGGGGACATCAGTGTTCCAGACTATTAATTACCTCGTTCAAATCGCGAATCACAGTTCGCACCCCGAAGGGTGTGATTCATTTGATTTGTTCAGCGTCAGGATCAAGAAAATAGCTATTTCCTCGCCGCCCCTTTAAACAAACCCATGAGTGTACAACCCATCAGACAAATTGAAACAAAACACACGCGTTCATGTGTATGCACCTTAGTTTAATAAATAATGTGAAATTAGTTACTGTTTATTCTTCACAAACAAGCAGACAAATATAAAAAGAACAGAAAAGCGCATATGCATACATACACACAGCGCTATAGGTACATGTTACAAATAAACCAAACAAAACTTGTCTTAACTTATATCTACACAATTATATTTATCCAATAACCTTTGTCATGTCTTTTAGGTTAATATTAACTGAGGTCGCACTCATTCGGTGGTGTTTACTAATGAAGTCCATTTCATTCTCCGCACGGCAGTGAGGGCAGAATTGCGACGTGAGCACATGCAATGGACTCTGATAAAAGATTTGACAATCGGTATTTTTTCGATTTTTGTAATGCGCCAGCCAATGCAGCAGCGTTTCCAAAGCAACAATTAAGAGAGCGGTCCATTTCGTGAAGCAGAAAACTGAAGGTATGAGGAAGAGCAGGTAACTTGACTTGGTGAATCCGAGAACAATGTCCTGTGAATGGGAAAAAAAAGAAATCCATTCTTGTGAAAACTCATTTCGAATGAAATCACGCGGACTGTTTACCTTGTTGACGCCGTCCATTTGCATGAGTGCTTCCTTGTCAAATGGATTGTATTCAGCGGGTTGCATCGAACATGATGGCTTCTCGGGGCATTCGTCGTCGGACATTTTTAAGTACTTTCGCGGAATTTGAAAGGATTTCTTTTTGTGATAGCGAACTGATATTTTTGACGACTCCGGTTCGCCAGTTTCCGCATCGAATTCAATCTGACGAATTGTGGTCGCTTCTTGTTCAGCAAAGTAGTATTCCACTTCGCCAGTTTCGAAGTTCTGAAATGGTAAACGAAACGTACATTAACCACTTGGCTATATAATACTTTGAGAAAAATGCGTTGGTAAAGTAAAAAGTATGTTTTGTAGGCGCATAGTTCATTTGTAGTCATTTTATGATTTTTTTAAAATTGATTAATATCTCTTACAACCTTTCAAGCTATAGACTAGGCGTATGGCTTATACTTGCAACGCATAAAACAACGTTGTTTTCTTTGAAGTTGTTTCAAGTTGTGGGCAAACAAAACCTTGTGGAGGTGGCGGGCCAACTGATTGCAACGTTGGATCATAATTCGTTGAGGATTAGATATTATAGGCTGCAGTAATTACTGGTGACTTATTTGGACTTTTGAAATATGTTCAGAATTGGCCCAACACGTTGGTCCAAGTGAGCCGCGGCTAATAGGCTGTCAGGGCACCCAATATACCTGCCTACCTACCTTATGTCGACTCTCTTCTTTGAAGGGTTTCCCTAGAGTATGCGGTCCCAGCAAGACACAGACATTGTCTTGGCATGCAGTTCGAACTAATCATGCCCTCTGGCCTGTTTCTGCAGGACTTTATCCCCAGAGCTACAATCGAGTGTGATCTATCCTCCAACTCACAGAAACCCAACGAATGAAGAGGCTGACAGATAGGTACGACGGAACAAACCATTCCAAAGGTAGCGTAAAGCGCAGACGGCGACGTCTTTCGAAATAAAGCCCGTCGCGAGCACAAAAGTAGCCTGTTATCAAGACTACAGCTCTTCCACAGGCGGTTTACGGAGCCACAAAACGGCGAATTCAGGGCAAGAGATAATGGAGGGATAGAGGTTTTTTCCTAGCCCACACTGGAGATGTAGTGGTGTTCCCTTGTATTTCACACAAACCATGGATCCACCAAGCAATGGCGGCCGATTCGTGGATTTTAGTGGGAGAAAATGGCGACAGATTGCCTAATTTTCCCACGATCCATGTATTGTCGTGCGGAGGGTGTTCAAAAGTTAACTCGTCTTTTTAAGAGCATATACAATTCTTAGATTATACACCTACAGCCTTAAATCTGACAAACTGTCCCAAAAGTTAGTTCCACTCTATACCCTTAATTAATGAATTCTGAAAACTCATTCATTCTATCAATATTTTTGCTAAAAGCGAAATGAGCAAAGAACTTTTTTCTCAAGTGATTCATGCAAACTAGTAGTGCATTCATTTTGTCCTAGTATCTCCGACTATAACTTGCTCAAATGGGAGCTTAAGGAATAGACTTCATGAACATAAGTTCGTCGTTTACCCCTCCATACTGTGTTGAAATTTAACACCAACATTTGAAATAACGTCCAACTAACGAGCGAATTTTTACATAAGAACTCTAATTCACCCCTCTACTAGGTCGGGGAAGGATATCAGCTGTACGCCAGCTGATCTCAAGAGCTCACACGTACAGACACGGGACAAAAACCGTATACAAAACGCTGTCAGATGAAATCAAGGGGCAAGAGACGTAGAAGATGGATATCTCTATCCCTCCATTATCTCTGGTCAGGGCACTGAAGTCAGAGATCAAGAACCTCAAACAGATAATACGCATAAAAATAAGGCTGGTCAAGTGCGATTCCAAAGGAACAATTTTGAATACTGAAAGGATAAATTCTAACACTTGTTTGACTTCAAAGCAGAAATCATTACTACACTAGAGATATTCAACGTTAAGCTCCCTGAACCCGATCGCAAAAGCTATTGCGAAAGTAAAGGAAGAACTTCAAACTGCATTGTTCTTCTGACAGCTGATTTGACAGTTCTCGGTTGTTTTGAGGTTATATAGCAGAAATGAAGTTTAGCAACTTCACAGCTGATTGACCCTTAGTCCATCGACGAATTTCAGAGGCTTTTTGACAGTTATTCATGAAATAACTTATAGGCCGTTCTCTGATTGGTCAATTTGGCTTTAGAAAACCGTATAAGAAATGGCTGTCAAAAATTTTAAGGGGCAAGAGAGGTAGAAGTTTGGCATATCTTTCAGACTTCATTTCTGTTTCATAGGTTTGGAAACTAATTATGAATAGACCCACAGCGGACCAACGTTTACAAATTTTTTGAATTCATTCCAAAAAACACTGGCTTTAATCAAAGTGAATCGATTAACGCCAGTGTCGGAACACCCCGCGGTTTATGGGCCAAAGGACCTACATGATGGGCGGCGGTCACATGCCCAAATCTTTGTCAAACATTAATGTCATGAAATTTGCTGTGAAATAAACAGACATTAATTTCAATTTCTGTGTTTTATTTCAATCTAAGGGTCATCGCCTCATCAATAAGCCCTTTGCTCACTTCCTGCACGTTCAACCCCACGAACAACAAATTGACTGACTTTTGAACACAACCACCACCGCACGCACAGGTATGGTGAGTGCTCAAAATATTGCCTGGATAAACTTATACAGACCAAAATGGGTAGCGCATCATTCCTTTTGTGAAATGTATTTGAGAAAAAAACAAACAAACATAGATCATGATGAAGCAATTGTGGTGTTCCTAATAGCTGCCCTACTTCGTTGTACAGATGCTCTTAAAAAACTGAATAGACAGAGTCTGCAATGTCGTAGAGGTCACGGAAGAAGTACTCTCCCAGTGGCAGAGGTAATGAGGAGTATGCCATAGTTTCTCTTCGCCCCAACAACTGCTGCATGTGTAGTTTTCAGGTCACCACCAACAGCAACTTATTGTCACGCTGTAATTAATTAAATTAAAGAACACGATCTTCTGTCCGCCGACTCTAAGATCCCTTCGTCCAGTTCCATTCGAATGTCTGTTTGTGGGTCTATTCGATTCAGAAATGAGTAAATCTCAGCCCCTTCCTTGGCAAGTTCATAAGCTACTTGACTGACAAATCAGTGCAGTTTTCTCATGCATTAACATAAAATCGACTAAGTGACACTCCGATCAATGCATCGTGTTTCAGGCCGAAATAATAACGATTGGAAGCATTACCCTAGCTAGAAAGGAACTATCCTTCCTTCTGTGAAATTGGCATTATCGGGGCTCAGGAATCCATCTTAATGAGCTCTAATCCAACCAGTCGCACATCTCTGTAGAACCGTTAAAACTTCACCTTTGTTCAATACTGTGGCACCGGGAATTTCCCTGCGACTCTGAAGTCGACGAACTTGATCATTCTCTCAATATAGATTCAAATATAATATATTTGCAACAAAATTAATAAATACAGAATGGGCTGCTGACACCACTCGCATCACTTCTAAAATGACAAAGCCAGATACATACAACTCATCAGATATCTCAACTGAATTAATTGAGTGAGTGACTTGAGGGGGTGCAAAAGATGTCGTGGGAAGGAAGAAACTGAAGACGTTTAACGCCTCCTATGTCGGTTATATCAGCCGGTTGTAAACCCAAATTTTTTAGCTCTCTGGCCGCGTCTTTCATTTTACCAGGACGTTCGCTTGGACAAACACTGAGAAACAAGTACCGTCATCAGTATTCCCCATATTCTCTTAGACGAGGTGACAAATTCTCGCCTCACATTTTTGAGTCACCTCATATGAAAATCTGTATTCTTGAATTCAAGTGAGGTGACATATAACCAATCCAATTCTCAGCCCAAAGGAATTCAACTAGTTGGCAACACATGCTGCAGATTTGTGTCTCAAGTGGGATCCATTTCCAGTTGAAGGCAGTAAGTCAACAGACGGAGCACCAATGCGGGAGTTGCACAAGGATCAAAGCTGGGACCGTGGCTCAACATCTACACGGCAGATCAACCTCATCCAACAGACACAGTAAAATGCTGTCTATTCGCAGGTGACTCGCTGACTTATGCCAGCTCGACGGCACCACAGAGAGCCGCGCAAAGGATCGAAATCCAAACAGCGCATAAATTTGACTACTATACTAAATGGGGTATTCGTATCAGTACTGGGAAATCGGTACCTGTATGCTTAAGGAGACCATCCAGAGGTGGATGCAGATTAGCAGCCAAATGTGGAAGCATAAAGGTAGTGCTCACTAATGGTACACAAACATCAACACACGAAAAGGTCAAGTAAATTGGCATTAGCTTCACGGAAAGGTTGAAGGAAGCTTAGAAGGCCAACCTAGGCTTCCATCGCATCTATCCCTTGATGCGCAAGAAAAATAGACTAAGCCAGTGGACAAAACTGCTGCTCTTCAAGCAGCGTATACGGCCGATCTTAACGTACGGCTTCCCAATATGGCACACCATCTCTAAGACAAGCACGACGAAACTCGCAGTTTTCGACAGAAAAATACTGCGAATATGTACCGGAATCACCATCTACAGGGACCGTCAAAGGCACCACAGCAACAATAGGCTTTACGACCAAGCACGCATCATCCCCCTGCAACAGTACATGGTGACACTGTTCAGAAAGCAGTGTGACTAGACTTCAACAAGCATCCTAACGAAGAAATCAGGAACTTGAGAAACACAATCCCCGCACAACGCTACCTCAACGCGTTAAATCAGCTAAACGAGCAGAACTTTCCAACGACGGCGAACAACGAGCTGCATGAATTCTACCAAATACATTTTTAAATCGATTTGTGTCTTCAAGTGGGATCAATTTCCATTCGGTTGTTATATTTGCTAATTCTGGCAATTTTAGGATGCTTTCAGAGCAGAACTCGTTCGCAATGGATCGCGTCTTTGCTATACCTCCCAGATTGGCAATATTTAATGCCAGCCTAAGAAAAAGGAAAATGCTAACTTTTCGTTTTCTTAAAAAATTTGGAATTCTGGGTTCGATTGGAATTGTCCTCGATTAAAGCGACCAGACGCTGGTGCCTGTTGTTATTTTAACACTAAACGTGAACATATTAATCAACTTTTATTCCTATCAATACAGAATTTCGGTTAAAACTTACATATTTATCCTACGTCGTTTGGCGTTGCCCACAAAAATGCAAGCGACAAAATCTGTCTTTCTCATGAAACGTGACCAACTGAATACACACGATAGTCGTGCGAGTGACCAATGTCACACAAAGTGACTAAGTGGGTACAAATTTGTCAAAGGGACATATATTTTTGGGTGACACGACTAAGAGAATAAGGGGGATTGTTGAGTGTTCATTCGTCTAGTCACTTTCTATCGGATTTATCGATATTTTCTTTAGAGTACTTGAAGTAATTTCTGAGTTCATCCTGGCAAGAGAGAGAAGTTCTATAAAAAAAACGTACGTAAGTACTTGGGACCCAATCATCCGATTGCCTGATTCTTAAGCCGCTGTGAACGTGCAGACGCCCGATAGGCATGGTCAACTACGTCGAATTTTTTTTTTGAAGTAAGGCTTTCAACAGTACATGAATTCTCACAGAGGTCATGGATGGAATAAGATTTCGGTTATATACGAATTTCTCTGCTATACTGTCAGCAGAAGTTCAGGCTGCATATACGCACTCATACGCTGACTTCCACGCATGCCAAATTTCCTTTATCACCCTTCCAGAATGTCTCCAAAAATTGTCTTGCCTGCAGTTGATCCACACGTATTGGTAACAGCGAAATTTCCGGGCGAGCCACGAAGACACACGTGTCAGATACTTAGTCATAATTTATGATTTATTCCACTTCCAACATTTGTACGTTTTTTGTTTTGGCAGACCTCCTCGTCGGTCTTATCATATTTTCTTTTTGTTTTGTTTTCTGCGCAGTCTGCCAGACGGTATCCTTATCAGGCCCCCTAATCTAGTCCGACCGCCCTGTTCTGTAACATCAGCAATTTGGCAACAAGCAATCGAAACTAACACCCGAGAGACGTACTAGCCTTGCAAGTACTCCTGAAAAGTGGCTAATCAAATGGTCGTGTGATAAGCTGACACGCGATAGGCGCCGTACAGTGTTCAGTGTGAGACTATGTTCTTTATCGTTTGCTAACTGCCGATATGAACAAAGCTCTCCCTAATTAGAAAACCAAAACAAACAAAAAAAAAAACGCCCACGAACTGTAACCCGCACAAAGAGATTTATGTATTTTTTCTGAAGGTAATGCTATTGACCTGGTGGCCAATTTTGAAAATATCCGCACACCATCATGACATCATGACGCGGCCACGTGCCGTGGGCGGGTGCGATCTTGGAAAATATTCGAATTCGCATTTTGCGTTTATCGAAATGTTTTTCTTTATTCGTTCCACAGGCTGTGTGGTGCCTGTTTCTTTGTTTTTTTGTTTTTTTTTTCGCATTCAGACGGCCTTCACCTTCATCGGATGTAGAACGAAACAATGCGCTTTGTCGGTAGAAGAAAATATCTAAGTAAGTGTTATGGCCTTTAATTGACGGCAATGATATCTGCTTATATTCACTCTCAAGAGCAAGAAGGAATTTCTCTCGCGTTTAAAATTCATTTCCCACACTCCCATGCGCAGCATTTTGATGTGTATGCACTTAATTTTAACTGTCGCGTCATACCTCAAGAGCAGTGCTTAAAAACAGAAGAGTCAACTGCGAATTGCGAACCGTGAAATTGATCAACTTTTCGCATAATTTTTCAATTTTTCACAGTTGTTGACGCTACGGACTATCTATTATTAGGTTTTATTGATATCCACTATCCGCAGCACTTCTCACGTTTGCCCTGATAGCGACAAATAATTTATAACTTGATAAGAGCGTTCGCATGGGCACACGATAAAGCAGTCTAAGTAAATCAGGCAGTCTAGCGTTGTGCTGTAAATATTTGCTTAGGAATACCTGAAGTAGAATGTGTAAAACACTACAGTTCGCGTGGGGCAATTGAGACTTGTGGACACTCTTTGCGTAAGAGACCTTACGTGTACTTCCTCATTCTTTTAATGAACTACGAAAAAGATGTTATATAAAAGACAGCTTGGCAGCGTTCCAGAGATCAGGATGTGGACAGAGTTCAGCGCTCTGGGAGTATGTCCTTGACCCACTCACTACTGATGCACAAATATAAGGCATTTGGTTTGCATTCCTTCATTCCTCTTAAGTAAAACCCTAAGTCCAAGTAGCTCTTTATCAAAGGCTGTTAAATGCAGGCTATTGATGGTACGCCCTTAGGCCCAGTTTGAAAAACAGTAAATCATAGCTCTATCCTTATGATGCGAAAACATTCGGAATGTCAATGATTGTCTTTCGTTACAAAGGAGGAGTTTTTTCTCCCCTCAAGTGGAGTCTAGTTGTAGGCGAACTTCCGGAGATACTAACAAACAACGTCATCAAACGTCAGGCATATGCTTATGACATAGTCGTTATAGCCAGACGATGGAGGAGACACTGTGTGACTGGGGTGAATGGGGACTAAAAATTACTAAAGAGTGGTGCTTACCAGCTGGGCTAAATCTAAATCCGGCTAAAACCACCATATTACCTTTAACAAGGCAACACAGGCCTGGTTCAAAGTGAGCCCATCCCAGATGGAAAATATGGGGGTGTTCGAGAGACAGAGCATCAGGGCCTGTTTCAGGTTGTATCGCACACCCGAGTCTGACTACAAGAAGCATTACTCCAACGAGGTCTTGTATAACGAGGCAAATGTGAATAGGGTAGACAATTTTATTAGTAAGCTGATAAGAAGGCATGTGAAACGAGCTATGTCTTCTACCAACAGTCTGATCTTCGGGGCTTACTACTCCAATGATATGTACCACGAAAGGGAGCGGTGGAATGGCCTAGTCCCAGCTGAGGCATTCCTCTACTTCGATAAATCTGGCCTGATACAGGATATGGACGGATGTCGCGTAATCTTCCACGTGGTACGCCGAACAATAGAACGGCGACCCTTATAGCTCCTCCGGTTCAGTAGAGCGATCCTCGCTCGGGATTGAGAGGAAGCCGCTAAGAAGAGATTTTTCTTTTGGTGGCCGACGATTAGTGTAGCTGGTCATTGTTTAATACCTTCCGTATTTGTGAACTAACAGCATATTTACAGTTACGGTCAATAACTTAATTCGTGCGGTTTGCTAAGAGATGGCGTAACTTGTATTATTCCATTGGAACATGCGTTGGAAAGCTACTGTCATTGTACGCCATTTGAGCATATGTCAGTCATTTGAAGCGCAAACAACAATCTTTTCTTTTTTCACTCAAATATGTCGAACTTTGTGAATGAAAAAGTGTTTTTGCGGGGAAACGATGACACACACGAGCCACAAAGTCAAGCAAGTTATTTTTGCATCGGATTGTTACTGGTGATGAAAAATGGATCCATTGCGACAACCCCAAGCGCAAAAAATCATATATGAAACCCGGCACACAGTTTTATGCCGACGTCCATGTTTTGAGAAGCTGACAAGAGAGGAGTTTTGAAAAGCATTGTTAGTGACTTGTAAGAGCTGGAGGCGTGAAAACTATGTTTGGTCGTACCAGCCGGGAAACCGAACCCATGCAGCGAGGTTAGGTTGCGACGCGCACTTACCCTAAACGCCACGGCACAAATAAGTCTTTATATGACAATTCACAGAAATATTAGCTATTACTCTGAAACTTCTGATTGTTGGTCATCAATTCTCATCGCTGGAATCTTCTCTCAATCGCTGTCAAGTGGGTTCATATACTCAAAGTCATTTTGTAATGATTGTAAATTATGGACGTGACTGTAGACTATCAAGCCATCAAGTTGATGCCTGTATTTCTTGTTTTTCAGGCCATTCTCATGAGCCTGAGCTAAAACCGTCTTCCGAGCTTGATGATAGTGTAGTTGCCTAGCATCAGAATAGCTCTTTACGCACAAGCTTCGCTCTTACTGCTCTTTTCTTACAAGGGGACTCAGATTCAAAGACCTGCTCCTCCCTCTCTGGAGCATTGATCTTCGCTCGGTGAGTCCGAGTTAGTATAGTCGAGCTATATCTGCCTTTCGGACCGCATTCACACCTTTGTACAGCTCATGGCGTTCGCGGTTGTCACTTATTCTCCAACATTCTCGCAGTCAGGACGAAGTACATATGGTGTTTCAAACGAACACAGAGTCAGCTATCCCGTCATCGCTAGCCTTCAGCTTCATAAAAGATGGCTGGCAGAACAAGGGCTTTATTGTGGATGATGTTGGTCATTTGAGTAAAGTTGTTTGGACAAAGTGAGATAGCTAGGGTTGACGAATGTTTCAAGACCAATTGTGAAAATCCCAAACAGGTTCGGACAAATAACAGCCCTAAGTTGGTCAGCGTTATTCAGATCAAATCAAGCAGTAGAGCTCATAGCGTTATTTTTGTCATAAGTCGCGAAAATGCGAAACAATTGTGGCATATTTTAAATGCGAGACTATCACACAGCCTGATGAGAATGAGCACATTACTCTCATGAAGACTGCGCCATTGGGAAGAGGACTAAACTATTATCCACCATATTTGTCACTGCAGCGCCCTCTCCTCCCTGAGGAGACGTCACAAAGCACTATTAATGCCAGCCATCTTCATCGCTTTCTCGAAAGCAGCAGTCGGACTAAGGCCAGTTGATGCTTTTGAGAAAGCGATGATACACCGATGCATAATTTCAGATGTGTGTAACTTTTAGCCGTTCCAAGATCGCCCCACCTTGTGCGTTCACTATTTCCTGCCAAAACCCCGATCACAAAGAAATCGCCATCAATGACTAAGTTCCCCGTCCATTGTAAGCATTTGTTTGACGCTCCATACTGCTGGACAATACCCCACTGCATCACCAGCTATTTTCCTCTAAAATGTTTATTTTTTATTTTGCCCAGCTCGAATTATATTGCTCCAGAGCATGTTTCCGCCAAGTCCGCATCTTAGCACAATTTCAGTGTCCCAGTTTTGTCTGGCAGTAAAACATTTGTACAAGGTTTTACTCTTGACAGGGGGCTGCTGGTGTGCTGGTGAGATGCGTCTATTTTTGCATTGCATGTGGACGACAGTCGTTCCACGTCTACACAGACGCTGGTAGTGTTCATCCCACAGAAACGCATTATTAAGTGTAAACAAAAGGCAAGAGAGACACACAACAGAAAAAGAACTATTATAAATAACAACGTGTGTGTTTAAGTAAGTGGGACAGCGAGTATTTGCCGACGAAGATGGCAGAGTTCATTAGGCCAAGATATGAGGATATAGAGCTGGATATAGGCAGTACAATGGACCAGTTTTTTGGTCTGCTTTTTAGAGTTAAGAACCTTCGAGCGGTAAGACAGTCTTTCGTGATTGGACAGACTGACGATGGAAATGGTGATAAATAGGTTTATGCTTCTGAAGGACAAAACACAGTACTGCCTGTACTACTACTAATCATTTGGGCGACACGACAGTCCGACAAAAGGGAACAGGACCTAACAAACACACGCGTGCCCTATCGCGAGTGGATGGTCCTACAGTATCGTGCCAACTCCAAACGATGAAAATTGAGGAGCTTTAGCAAAAAGTGGTACTCTTTGAGCATTGCCCGTGTGTCGAAAGAGTTGAAGCCGTGAATTATGGTTGGAAAATCGGGGGGATGGCTAGAAGCACTATACTGCGTTAGTGTTGCCGTCGTATTTTAACGCACTGAATTCAGGGGGTCTGCCCAAAATACTGCGTTGGCCTGCGTTTGTAAAAAAAAAAATAGAGAAATGAGAGGTTCGTGATAAAATGTACAACGTAACGTACAACGCACGTCATGGATATTTTTGAGAGGGAGAGAGAGAGAGAGAGAGAGAGAGAGAGAGAGAGAGAGAGAGAGAGAGAGAGAGAGAGAGAGAGAGAGAGAGAGAGAGAGAGAGAGAGAGAGAGAGAGAGAGAGAGAGAGAGAGAGAGAGAGAGAGAGAGAGACAGTTAGACAAATCGACGATGAAGTGTCAGTTACCACAAGTCCTACCCGAAGTTCTCTACGAGGCAGAGTTTTCGAAATCCGTCGCCCTCTGTTCTGTTGTCCCATAGGTAACACAGTGCCTCAGTGGCTGCGGCGAAGTTAGGCCTTGACCTTCTACGGGCTGTAGCGCCCGCCATATTATTATACTAGTAAGTCCCTCCTGTTTGGGAATTGAATGCTGCAATTATTCGACCTGCTGTTTAAGTGTTGTCGTATGTCGATGTCGTCAAATCCATGAAGAAGGAAAGAGCCAATAAAAGTTGTTGTTGTCCCCATTCATGGTTGAACATCTGTCAATGGCAATAACCAAGCGTCCATTTTATCTACATATCTTATTAGTTACATCAAAACTCACAAATAAATCAGTCAACTTGTGGGGAGTAGCGTAGTTAAGGTGAGTTAGTGAAGGAAAGTGCGTCTCCACGTTCATGACTCGAAAAAAATCAAGTCGAGACAGAAAACCCCATGCTCAACAAACATCGTGTCGGAGAACGCTATTTTTTGACATGTCATGAGCTCTGTTCAAATCAGAAATCAAGCAGAGAGGGAGGTCCCTTGCCCCTTAAAATAATTTTGATAGCGTTTCTTATATCATTTTCCCCAACCAAGCAGACCAATCAGAGTATGCAATTCACATGATTGCGCGAAAAAGCGTCGTTGACAGCTGTCAAGTCGACTATCTATCTGTACTTGATTTCTGGTTAACATGTTGAACATGAGTCTTTCTGTGAATCATGTCGTGTACTATAAGAATAAAGTAGAAGTTCAGTGAATGTCATTCTTTGGCACTACATATGTCAGCACGTGGTTTGTTGTTGGCTCTCTCTTGATTTTGATTCTTTGCAATAAAATGACATGACATGCTTTGCTAAAAAATAGCACTGATTGCTGTTTAGATTGCAGTTGTGATGTTGGGCAGGTGTGGGATGTCTTGTGTGTGAATGTCTGTGGATTGCAGTGGGAAGGGCATTCATGAGTAACACCTGACTCCGAGAGCTGTCTTAAGAGCTGTGTCATGCGATTACACTACGTATGGCGAACTGCGCAAACTCCGACACTTTATTCAGTGTCTTCTTCTCAGACAACTGCGGGCAGAATTTGTGAACACTGACACTTCATCGCCAATTTGTGGGTCGTGGACTTGTGGGTCGCGTCTGCCTATTTGTGTATTGCGTTCGCATACAGAGAGAGAGAGAGACAATTTTAAGCTACATTTTGTAGAGATTTTTGTCGATAGTAAAACTAGAGAATTCAACCCGTATTAATTTTTGTTTACTTTTCCTGGAAATTTGATTGCTTCCGAAAGTTCCCGTTCGCTCTTCGTGGCTCGTGTGACCAGCACTTAAAGTGGTCAGCACTCCGTTGTTGAATTCATAGAAAAAAGGAATGTAATCAGCTAGCAAACTTACTGACTATAGTTTATCAAAAAAAAAAATAAATCTGTGACAAAGAATGCACATTAAGTCGATATTCCTGCGGGTCGACTGATTTCGTAGGAGGATTAGTCATCACCAGCCACAAGCACACACCAGCGTAATGCACCTCATCATCATCATCGTCATTTTCTGACTTGCATGCTCCACTAAAGGAGTCGCGGGGGTAAACCACGCACGAGAGATCTCCAGGCAACTCGATCCTCCGCCATCGACTCCAACTCATCAGGAGTTATGCCCAAGCGTAGCCAGGCGAGTTTTTGGACTTGGTTCAACCATCTCGTCCTGGGTCTGCCAAGCGTTCGCATTCAACGCCCGCCTCGGAAGTCGTGATGCAGGAGCAAAACGCAACGGACAACGACGTAATGCACCTCCACCTTAAAACTCGCCCAAACAGTCTGCTAACATGAACTCTATCAAACATACATAGGTAGGTAATCAAAATAAAATCTTCTATCAAATTTGACTGTGATCTAATCTTCGAAGGGCTAATATTGCTTAATTTCGAAAATTAAGTCTGCGCGTATTATTTTGTGAAGCACTGTACGTGAGCTTCGTTGTACATAAGTGTACAAGCTGTTTTAAGGTGTAAACAACGGAGCAAAGGTGCTGTTTGCGATTGCAATGTTTTATCTTCACTACTCAAGTATACCAGATAAGCACGACGAGTAGTAGCATTTATTAGTTTTATTCTCGGAATCCGTTGGCGTCTGATGTAACGAAAGATATGTGTGCAATCAAATTAGCTATCAACACTGCCAATTGCGTATGAATAATTGATGTCTCCTTACTTATGTGCACCACCTTACTACTTAGGTGTAATAATTACGAAATTGAAATTTCTTCTGCAAACTTGACTATTTCACAATTAGAGGCGGTACTGCGTTGGTGCTACTATTTTGCTTTGCGTAGGTTCACGTTGCGGTATACTCTGATATGACAATCAACAGTTGTCATTTCTCAAATGTCAACAAAAAAAAAAAACACTCAATTTGAAAGTGAAGTCTCAACTGTCAAAAAATCGGTGAACGGCGCGGCGACTGTTATCTCTATAATATTTGATTTCTGGTCACTACGTGAGATTACGCTGCCCTAATTGTTCTCAGTCTAGTCTAGTTTGGGATCTGTCAAATGATTTCACCTCACAGTCGCTGGTGTAAGAACACAATGTGTTCTTGACAGCTCTGACGGGCCGTTGCGTAATGTCATCGGGGGAACTGACATTTGTCACAAAAAATAGTCTGACGTTTCGGTTTCTCGTGGCTGCTTCGATTTCTCGTTGCTGCTTCCGATGTGTTCGCTTTTAAAATGCCATCCAGTAAAACTCCTTGGTTTGACAACGAGTGCAGGGAGGCACATTCCGCGAAGCAAGCAGCATATCAGGCGACGCTGTACAGAAGGACGGGAACAGTTAGTGAGCCGGCTTCTCAAAATGAAAACGTTACCATTCGTACTCAACCTGATAGGTCTTTATCAGGTTTATGAGCTGCTCAACGCCAAATATAGATTTGACATTCCTGCCAAACTCGTCACTAAGCTTTCGAGATAGTTAAGGGCTTCGTCTACCTCCGTAAATAGTACGAACAACTCCAACACCGAGTGTAGACGGAGAATAACTTTTGGCAATCGATGTTTCTTTGGGTTCAAGAGGCAATTACATAAAAGGGCCGCCTGCGGAAGGACCAAGCTGACGTTGTATAAGACAGTCATCCTCCAGTCATCCCAGTCCTGCAGTACGGCGCGGAGGGGAGGAATGGACAATCGCAAAAGCGGATGAAGAAGTCCTTGGTGTCTGATGGTGTTTAAAGAAGAACATTCAACCAAGAAGTGTACAGCGAAATGTGTATAGCCAGGCGTCTACGGATACATTGGACAAGGACAACAGTGCAGCACCCCGATGAATCAGTGGGACAATGGGATAGAGGACGCCCGCAAAATCTATGGCGCACACAAGTGGAGAATCAGTAATGCCTAATCGGAGGCACCTGGCTAAAGATCGTGCCGGCGAGGCTGGAGAGGCGCTTGTTGGTTGAGGCCGAAGTCCACCCCGGACTGTAGCGCCATTCGAAGAAGAAGAAAACCAAAAACAAGTCCCTACACCTTACATCTTAATTTCAACAGCTACAACTGATGCAGAAAAAAAAAATAACAAGCAGAGCGTGAACGAACATTTGCAAAACGAAACATCAAATTCTACATGATTTGAGCTACATGCCATTTCATCTCGGATAGTCCTATAATTCAAACGAAACATTCAACAACTCGACTTTCGACGGTCGATTTTATTCGATTGTCCCGGTACCACAATAATCTATACAATATTCATTGCGTGCACCGTATGTGTATACTCCACACCGTTGTACTTAATTCAAGGTTCGACTAGTGCACGCGTTCAAACACAATGCAAATGTTAATCAAAAGCGCCTATATTTGCGTTCAGATTGACTGACACTCGTATGGCTTTCCAATGCGAGAATAGCAAACAGATGTGATCAATGGCGGCTTCTACACGCGTTAAATTGGAAGCAAGGGTTTTGAATGGGCTGGCAGGCGAGATGAGACGTGCTGTGGCCTGCGGATAGACCGAGTCCCGACTGCTTGAGGTTTGTTGGGGATTTTCCGAATTCTCTTTTCGTTTTTTCCTCGAATTGCTGGCATTCTCAGTGTTGGCTTAACGTGAGTGTGAAAGAAAATGACGCGTGTGAACAAGAAATGGATCCGCAATCGAAACGTGGGCCCACAAAAGGGAATTTGTCTCAGAGTAGAACAAATCTCACATGTAGAATTCGCCAATGCGTGCAAGGCAAGTCTGTGTAAGTATCTACTGCATACAGTGGCGAGCAGAAATGGACACATCATTTCAGGTTTTGGGGGTTTCATCAATAATACTGTTTCCTTAAGACGGATTTGATTGGAAATTTCAGAGCCTTCTTATTTAATTACTACTAGAAGGAGACATCAGTTAAAGAGACCGTACAATTGCATCGGCAGTTTTGCAAGTTTTAATTTTTTTTTTTAATTTACCGTTAGGTCTAAACTTTGTTTCGGAATATATTTCGCAATTCTGATTTTTGCCTTATTAGTGGTAGCAGTGATCTCTGTTTGCTTTGTGATATTGCCTAATTGCTACATCAAGAAAATTTTAATTTTATAAAATTTTTGCTGTCCGAGACCCATGGAGGGTCCAGCCTGAGCAATTGCTGCCTTCTGCCGCTGACGGTCCTGGGCACGCTGCTTCAGTCATCGAGACCAAGCTACCTGACCGGAGATTCGGTCTTCTTCTCCTTGGATTCGAAGACCCTCTTAGCTGGAGCTTTGCTGGTCAAATCGCTTGATGTGGCCGAGCCAGTTCCCCACGACACCCACATCCTGGTACAGCTCGAAGAGTTCGCGGTTGTTGCTGTACCAGTGCAATCGATGGATTTTTGCCTTCCAGGGCTCGCGGTTGTGTATTCTCCTCCATTGAGAGCAGATGGGAGCATATAAGTCAACACGCTCTCAAAGTTGCCAATTGTGTGAACAGCCAGACGCTAGCTCAGCGTTTTAAGCCGAGCATGCCAGACGCAGCTAAAGAATCGCACAACACCGTGAGGGCGTCGCCGACCATCCACCGTGGGACCGATAACATCAAGGCCATCGTTCAACGACATCGAACGATTAGAATAAGTAGAGTGAGTTTAGTTTTGAGTTGACTTCAGGCTGAGTAACGTCAGCAGTTTAATTTTAATAAATAAAATCCCTTATAGAGGGAAACGAAAAAGAATACGGGTTTAATTTATATCCGACGTAGAATTCTTCCTTCGAAGGCACCAAGAGTCAGCTCTGCAGTTTTGCTTAGCGTCCAGCTTTCGGCTATCTTTATTTGGAACATAAGGATATTTAACCCAGTTAATTAAATCGGTTCGCATTTGCTTAGTCTATTGGTGTGGCCCTTGGACTGGTTATTGATGAAAAATCACAAGAACTGAAATGATGCCCAGTTCTGCTCGCCACTGTACATCTGTCTAGCAAAGCTATGTCGCACGGTATTTAACGAGTGAATCCACAGACATAAATGTATTTAATTACCTTTTGAGTTTGTTTTCTACTTGGCCGTTTGCCGGTGTTTGCTCACATGAATTTCTCGAGATGAACGAAACGAATTTACTCGGACATTGCTTGCACATACTTTCTGGCGAACTTAGTATGTAAAACCGGTTTAAGAACACGTGATACTTGATTTGGAAATACAGCCATTGGCTGCCACACGTCTGCAATGCGTATGGACCGTATCGTATCCACTAGTAAAGGGTAGTGTGTGTTCGCCTTATTAGGACACTTCATGCGGTTTATTATTCCTCATTTTCCTTCGCAACTTGTCCGTATGTCATCTGGCAATGAATTAAACATATACTCTACCATTTGCATGAGCACACGCGGGTTTATGCAAATTAGCATTTATACATCGTACATCATCTAAGAATGGGTGAATATATTCTGCGTTCAGTTCGGTCGGATGGTTTTCCCCGTTCTGGATTCGACCAAGCCTGAGGGCTGCTTTAGGTTTGCGTTTGTCCAGAGCACGGAATCTGAACATAAAATAAGCGTGACATGAGTTGAAGACACAGGTAGAATATTTTTAGAAAGATTTTATGAATTCAAGCGACGGATAGTAGCCACTTTCGCCATAAGAATTGTACAGAAATAATTGTTTTTCGAAGTTTTGGGTCCGGATCCTGAACCAATCTTTACAAGTTCTTCCGGCACAGCGTTGTGAACACGTAGGGGGAGGTGTTGAATTTCGTTCCGGAATTCACAAGGGGGTACCCCTTGGCCGTTTGCACAAAGGTCTTCGAAGGCCAGAGAGGATGAGGAAGATTGAAACACAGCCACAACCAGGGATCCGAGTTAAGTTCAATATATTCGACAGACCGAACAGTTAATAAGCAAATGATGTGAATGATTTCGAGACAATATTAAGTGTGTTCGGGTAGGTTATACATTTTCAAGGGTTAGAGCTTTTTTCTCGCAGTGCCATGCAAGACTCTGGAGGAGTAAACGAACGCGTTGAACACAAGGAAATTCATAGATTTTAAAGCATCACAATAAGCTAATCTATGCGATGGCCGATACACGGAATCCGGGGAAAACTCATCCAATTGCGTCTCACGATACGCGATGCGCTGTGCGGTTAGAGGGGCGTTCGAAACCTGCATCGATTTACGGCAAGGAGATGCGTTGTCATGTGATTTCCTAAATTTGGTACTGGGGAAGGTGTACCTCGGGCTCCTGTAAATACGGAAGGCACTTGGGTTACTTATTGACATAGTCGCGCGGTCCACACGTCCCCACGTGTCAAATAAGCCGCACTGGTACGTGCCGGTTAGTGCTGCGCAAAACAGCTGTAGAGGGCCACACAGTCTCGTAGTCGACGCTGTGCAGGGATATACCTCTAGTTGTTGCAAGAGGCAGGATCGCCTAGAGCTAGTATTCTAGTCGTCGGGTATGCTTCCAAATTCCTGGAGGATCTTCAAAAGCTCTGATGGTAAGCCATTTGAGCCTGCGGCTTTGTTGTTCTTCAGCCAGGCTTTCTTATATAGAAGCAATTATTTTTTCTTTGCTCCTAGACTCTTGGATATCCTTGAGTTGGGAGATTGCGAGAGACATTTTTTTTCGGGCGTAGAAGTTACTTCTCCTTCCGTTTTCTAGCCCGGTACTCCTCTGGCGCTGTTCTTGTTTTTCGTTGCAGCGTCTTTTGGTATGCCTCGTCCGTTGCACGTTTCTTCTGCTCACACTCGCCATCAGACCACGGGTTTCTTATAGGGGGCGGTCGATAGTCTAAAGTTAGGGTTGCCATGCGTGCTCTATTTCGAGGACATGTCCTCTTTTAAAAGCCGGTGCGGAGCGTTGTAAGAAATTGTCCTCTTTTTTCCCCTAACAAATAATTGTAATTTTGACAATAAAAAAAATTATCGAACTCTGGATTTAAAAGAAAAACAGAGCCAAAACAAATGTTAAGCAAAATATTAAATTAAGCAATGTTATTTTGACTTCCGTGTGTCAACCCTCTAAATGTTAAACTCTTTTTTTGTTTGTGTTCATGGACCTAGTTTTTGTTCTTTTTTGTCCTCTTTTGAAAGTACGTTATGTCCTAAAAAGTCAGGGATTTTCTGTCCTCGGTAGGCCATGGCAACCCTACCCAAAAGAGCGGCACAGAGACAAAATTATAACTTTTGTCCAAATACAACCTGATGCATGTGGAAATTGAACCATTGAGCCAATTGAAAAGGTTATGCCATGTACGCATTCATGAGTGCTCTCCAAATGTCAACGTTAGAGCATACTACGAAGATAAAGACATAAAGGATGCTTGCCAAATTCTCGAACATAATTTTAGTGCCACTGGGCTAAGATGTGAACGAGAGTTCTTTACATATCTCGACTACACACAGCCTTGGCATATCAATTTAAGTAAGACGTCATGGGAAAATTCCTGTTACATGGCCCAGCATATGTAATTTATCAAAAATCACATGTTATCTGTGTATGATCGTAATCAACAAATAACCTTGTGCTTGATATCTTCAAAATGAGATCTAACAACCAATTCGTACACACTTGTAGACTTCACTGATTACTCCGCATATCAACACTTCAAATTGAACCATCAAGCCTCTAGCATTCTATTTATCACTTGGAGCTCAAGCACTGATTCATGATGTGTAATAAGGGCGGTAGAATTTTAATTAGATTGCCCAAGGAGGCAAGGTAAATATGAAGCTTGGAGATAACGCTTGGAAAAGAATTTCAGAAAAAAGTGGTGTGAGTGGCTAACGCTGGAGTGGGGATCAGTCAATAGACTGAGACATTCATGTTCACACCTCAGTCAAAAGTTATAGAAGGACATGTGTGTTTTTTAATCTACTCGTACGGATAAGTTGCGATTACAGATCATCCGACGAGTTACACAATTTGTTGAAGGTTATCAAATGCCTCAATAGGTTGAGCTGTTGCACGTGGCATGTGGAATCACAGAATTAGGCCGGGTTCACAAGAGATTTCTTGATGCTGCGCCACCGCCGCAGTGTGTCAGCTCCTCACGATATACTCAGCCCTATCATGAATCTCGCCCGAACAGCATTTCTTCCCTAAAGCCCTTATCGCGAGCAGCAAATCCGGGCGAAAACAAATGTCAAACCAAGCTGAAATGTTCCCTAGCGAACATGTGGCGAATCCGGAACCCACGAATAAACTCAAATTAAATAAAAAAACACCCAAAGATTTAATTGCACCTAAATAGCCAACGGGTAACAGAACCTGCTCCCATCTCAACAACAACTGAAAAACCCAACTACGCAACCAACCGCTTCTCAAATCATCAAAAATAAAGACGATCAAACAGGGCCGAGTCAAGCGGCGAGTTTAACCACAGCAAATTTTTTTTTTTTTTTTTTGCTTGGACCGTATACTTAAAAGCTGAGTTTTTTAGCTTAAGTTTAGTAGCATGAATTTATTTTAACAAACGCAAAACATAGTTGTTTACATACAAGGTTGCACGCAACTCCGCAGGATTAGAATAA
Source organism: Eristalis tenax (assembly GCA_905231855.2). Lineage (NCBI taxonomy): Eukaryota > Metazoa > Arthropoda > Insecta > Diptera > Syrphidae > Eristalis > Eristalis tenax. The sequence goes on from HG993126.1 coordinate 33,272,475, forward strand.
TCTCTTAAATGCCCCGAAAAGCTTTCACTTCTTTGGTTTCTTCTCCCTCAGATTCTCATGGCAATGCCATTTTAACTTAAATTGAATTTATAAGCTCATGTTTTCTAACTTCAATAAAGACACAAACTGTGTGCAACTTGTATTCCCCACTACTTGTCAAAATGACACTTCTTCGAAATGTCACAGCTGATTCGAAGTGGAATTTTGCTCGAGCGAAATTCATGATAACCTTTTCGCAGTTCCGGCGAACAGAAATAATTCGGGCGAGATTCCTGATAAGGCTGATTACTTGTGTTTGTGTTCAAATATTTAACCAGGTGAAGAACAGCTAGGGTCATTTTGTTCACTAAAAGTTGAGCACAACTTTGGGATTTTTCTCTTCAACTCCTGGATGTGCTTTCATTCACTCAAATTTTATGGTTTCAACTTTCAAATTACAACCCATGAGTTTATCAACTCAAGGATCAAATCGGGGATTTTGCTCCCTCGGCTCACGTCCGTATACACGATGGTATGATGGCGTGTGTTATTTATCGTTTTCGTCTCTCAAAGCGGTCAAAAATATTGGTGCTCGAACTAATTCAGGATGCATTGCCTCGAAGCGAGAGAAGATACTGGCTCTTTGATTTGAAATAAGGAAGTATTTGATTTATCCTTTTTCATTTGTTAACAGGCCCCTTGAATTACGGGCAATTACACACTGACCAAACGCCAATATTATTCGCTTGGATCAATTCAATAGGCGAATGCAGATTTTATTAGTGTAAGCATTACAAATGTGCTTAACCGCTTGTGCTATTCTCCATAACATGCCTGCAGCAACTGAACAGGTGATTTGTGAACTGAACACCAGACATAATGGAGGATAGAGATATGCAACCATTATCTCAGCTGAAGACGTTGATTCTCAATTCTCCTTCTCATAGCGCACCCGAACAGTACACAAAGTAAATTTAAAGTTGAAAATGACATTGATGTGTGAATTGTGAAAAATACCTCAAGGGAAATTTAATAAGAGAAAGTTGGACAACTTCTGGATTTTAAATATTGGGTCTATAACTTCATTCGTGCGGTTTGCTAAGAGATGGCGTAACATGTAATATTCCATTGGAACATGAGTTGGAAAGCTACTGTCATTGCACGTCATTTCAGTGGATGTCATTCATTTGAAGCGTAAACAACGATATTTTTATTTTACTCAAATATGTCGAACTTTGTGCCTGAAAAAGTGTTTTTGCGGGGAGTTCTTCTTCATTACTTTAATATGAAGAAAACTGCTGCCGAAAGTCATCGTATTTTGGTGGAAGTTTATGGGGAACATGCGCTCGTTGAGCGAACGTGCCAAAAGTGGTAATTTTGGCTTGGCCAACCAGCCAAATCAACGGCAAAGCCGAATTCCATGGCGCGAAGGTAATGCTCTGTATTTGGTGCGATCAGAAGGGTGTGCTGTATTATGAGCTGCTAAAATCGGGTGAAACCATCAACGGACAACGCTACCGAACATTTTAGCCGTTTGAAGAGAGCAGTACCCGAAAAACGCCCAGAATATGCGACCAGACACGAGGCAATCATTTTCCATCAAGACAACGCTCGGCCCCACGTTGCTATTCCGGTTGAGAACTATTTGGAAAACAGTGGATGGGAAGTTTTACCACACCCGCCTTATAGCCCAGACCTTGCCCCTTCTGACTACCATTTGTTCCGGTCGATGCAGAACGCCCTCACTGAAATACAGTTCACATCAGAGGAGAATATCAAAAATTGGCTTGATTCATTCTTGGCACAGTTCTTTTGGGATGGGATCCGCAAATTGCCAGAAGGATGGGAAAAAGTCATAGCTTCAGATGGGCAATACTATTGTACATGATTTTCTTAAATAAACGTTCACGTAGACTAATTTTCAACTCGTCGACTAAATAACGAGTTAAGGGAGAAGAGACCAACCCCGAAGTTTGATCAACTCACAGTTTTCCGGAAAGTTAAGCAATTGTGAACAAAACGACCCTTAATCACATTACTATCAATGTTCGAAGCTGGACCTGGATCTCGCGTCTACCACATCCAATGATGTTGTGCGAGCGAGGGCACTGATCGATTGTGAGTCGAGATAAGTTCGCGGAGTATACAAATGTCTTAAAACATAAGCGCCCCAAAGATGTAGTCAACACACATGTAGCTACGGTGACCATATTTTCAAGAACCAAATCCGGGACCAAAAAGAACCAATGGATCCATTCAGCGGGCATGGAAATACGATTACAATTAATGGATCTTGCTTCTGTAGTAGATTGCTTTCTGTGACTTGTAGAGGGGATATTTTCATTTTCAAATAGAAGAAGACAAACCACCCGTAAGCTTGCAAAAAACCACACCGACCTCATGACTACTTCCTAGATCATACTAAACGTCTGAACTACAGACGATGGACTGTCCTCTTCACAGACGGATCGAAGATGAGCGGAAAAGTGGGCGCAGATGTCTATTCTAAGGCTATAAATATTCGACTGTCATTCCGACTACCATATGTCAACGCCATACTGACAGAGGGAGGGTCAGTCGATGGGTCAGTTTGCTCCTCATAATCTCCATCGCATATCTTTTAAGCTCTTATTTGGTGTTACTTTATAATGAATGTTCTCGCTTTGTGAATTCACTTGTGTTTTTAATAAATTAATGAAGCTATCATTGACACGTTATATGGCAGCTCCACCATATGAATGCGGCCCATTTCAGGCAGAAACTATTGCGATAAGGGCTGAAAAAAACAGTGTAATATCAGACACATATATCGTCGTCCGATCGGACAATCAGACAGTGCAGCGATATGGCCAAGTACGTTAGCATCCAACTGATGTGGGTGCCGGCGCTCTGTGACATCCCAGAGAATTGCTAAGCAAACGAACTCTATAGACACGGTACTAGTATAGCACTCTATCCGAATGGAGATCCGCCATCCATGCCTCTCGCTACAGTAAAGCGTCTACTGCATCTCGAAACGCTTACTCATATAAATTGTAGATGGTCTACCGGCACTCGGTGACTCATCACAAAACAATTATGGCCCGACCTTGATTCAAAATAATCGAGCGATCTGATCAGTATGAGTAGGCCGAGTTAAATAACTCCCATCGGCGTTATAAACGTGCACTGCGCGATCAGTAGTCAGGCTTCCTCTTATATGAAGAGGAGGGAGAAGCTATTGTAGATCTTATATGCAACTAGAGCGCCCTCTCTTTTCGTAGCCATGTTTCCACCAAACGAAACCGCCAGGTTTCATCAATTTTCTCCCAACGCACACACACTTTTAGAGATGCAGTACTGAAGAGATATGCAACTTCTACGTCTCTTGCCCTCGGTGCGATTTCAAAGCGTTTTTTATAACATCTTCACAGACGGGCGACTGTGAATACATGTGAGCTAAGCGAAGCTGATTATTCCCGCCTCACACCATTGCGTTGCTCTATACTCCTAAAAAGTGAGTGACTTGAGAGCACAAACGTCAAAATCTGAGGGGAGCTGCGATGGACTGGGGATTTTTCAATGGAAAGTTGCACATCTCTTTAGTACTTCTTTTCTGGGGTGTTGAAACTACGCGGTTTCTGCGAAACCTAGTTGCGGCCTCCTTCATACGTCCGTGAGAGTGTTAAACCGAACAAGCCTACAGGGTGAGCTTCAGTTTATTTCAATGATATCAGACATTTTTGTGTTAATTTTCTCAGTTCATCTCTATTCTTTTTTCTGGTGTACTGGTGTTCTAATGTACTCACGCCTGTCCACTGACAGCTATTCTGGCGGCCATTTATAAATTGAGAACGAATGACATTTGGTGGGCACTTATAAATTGGGCGCTATTGACTGGAAAATTGAGAGCGAAACCACTTCCAACTCAGACGGTTTATTCAGTTTTCAGTAGAAGTTCATCCGAACCTCGTGGCTTCGATTCTGTGGGAACGTAGCATTAGACGCCTTACGAACGACTTGACGGAACTCGGCAGCATTAATATCAACCATCTCCATCGGTCTATTAAATGCTTTAAAGGGTTTGTGGAATATGATCAATTGTATCCTGGTGGCAAGGTAACATATCTGGCCCATGTGTGCCTGCCACACTAACCTAACAAAACGGTACATTTCAAATATACCGGAAGGTGTCCTCAACAGAAGTATTGAGAAGAAGAAATCTTTATTTTTGTTTTTAGCTTTTACACTTATCACCTCATTCATCTTTTTTTGTTGTCGTTTCATGAAGACTGTCATTTTAAAATGGTTAAGTATCTAGACTAAGACAAGTCTGCATCGTTTACTAGAAGAGACGGTGTGCTGACCATGGGAAAACTGCCGAACATGCCCGTCATTGCGACTGGCTAATAGACAACTGCTCCATTGTGAGTATAGAGCGTTTTCTGAAAGTTTTTAATTGTGTTAAATGTGGCTCAAGAAAGTCTGTTAACTTCCAATGGTTTTGATTCGAATAAGTCCAACATACTGCATTCCCTGTTAACTGCCCCTAACTGCCACTGAAAATTCTATTGCTCTTGAATTACTCAATTTTCTTATCGTCGAAGCGTATCAATAAACCTCTGTTCTCACACTGCAACGGTAGGATTATATTCTCTCTTCCAATGACAGTTTGGGAGCCTTACAAAGAAAACCAGTTATGCTTGGTGTTTAGATCAACCAGTCATAAAAGCAAAAAGCTGAGAACGAAGTGTGTGTTTTGAAAAAACTTAATACTACAGAACAATAGATCAATTTATTCAAAACAATTGGTGTCACATTTTCTGTGGCTTGACGATGAGATAGGTGAGCATCTTGTGTCGTCTACAAGTGGAGCTTGGAATTCCCCGAAACTAGTCTGGATGTGGTGGAAAAACACAGAAAGAGTCGATCGTGTGTAGCTTCGTGTCATCTTTTATTTAAATTTTTCATTGAAACAGAACTGCAAAGTGGAAAGTAAATACATCCTGCAAAGTGGCTTACAACCCGATTGCCCAGCTGCACACGTGACAGTGAAAGTTTAGAATTAAGTTCGGCGGAAACGGAGTTCAAATGTTTGGTTTGACTCTTCCGGTTTCACAGTGAAATCTGAACTTCATTTGAAAAAAATGGCAACCCTGCCAACTAGTGCGTGTGATTGCAGCAAATCTCATTGATCGTTGATGTATTTGCTATACTTTGTAGTTTTAAAATGCCTTTGGTTCAGTCCTGTGGCATGATAAAAGCGCGCACTTGCTACTATCGGTAAAGTGAGGGAAATGTTGAAGTTCAACAGTCATTCGAAACTGACCCTAGGCTTCTATCGCATCTATCCCTTGATGCGCAAGCAAAATGGATTAAGTCAGAGGGCAAAACTGCTGCTATACCAGGAGCTTATATTGCCGATCTCAACGTAAGGCTTCCCAATCTGGCACACCATCTCTAAGACCAGCACGACGAAGCTCGCAATTTTCGAAAGAAAAATACTGCGAATATTTACCGGGCTCACAATCGACAGGGACCGTCAAAGGCACCACAGCAGCAATAGACTTTACGACCAAGCACGCATCATCCCCCTGCAACAACAAAGACCAAAATGCTGCCCCTCTCAAAAGAGCGAAACAAAATGCGGCTGTGTTGATGAACTGAACCTTAAACGAGAGCTTCTCGTTTAGCTTAAACTGCAAATTGAACTCAGTTTAAGGTCTAAACGAAACTGTGAAACCGAATAAATCGTTGAACTGAAGTTTAAACCAAAAGGAGGAGTTTAAACTTGCACAGTGCAAATGGGCATACGATGATATGGCGGAGTTTATCAGCTCTCGCAACTCTTTCTGTAGCTACTTTAAAGAATTCTGGTTGCCAGTTCTGTTAGGTGAAGTAAACAAAATCACTAAACAAATGCTAATCTGGAGGCTGAAGTCGAACCTAGAGTTGTATGCAAAAACCAAGCACAATACACGACTTTATGGCTGATTAGTACTTGTCGAAGAACTAATTTCATTGGCCATTGAGATCCCCGAAAATTTAAGTCAAAGTGCTGCATTTTCTTCCATACTTTGTTACTTTTTTCTCTCTATATAGCCACTCGCATTGGACATGTACTGTATTCATCAAAATGTGTACAAATGGTGAAGTTACGGGAGTATTCCATAAATCTTATGGGCCAACCCACAACAAACCTGATGAGGTCCCCCTAAACTTGTGTGTGCCACCTTGTAGACGCCTGTGTGGATTCATGTCGCTCTACAGTAGATGAACCTTCTTCTCCAAATGCCAATAACGCTAACAAGACCAACGATTAAGCGCAGAACTTATCTCTCAAAAATACTAGGGGTCTCTTTCTCCGCTTTCAATTTATTCCGTGCCTCTGCGCTGTAGAGCAGGATCAAGGTCTTAAACAAGAGTCAACTTGGTCATTACTCAATTGTTGGCAAGGATTAGTCTGCTTTTGATCTCCGTGCTAATGCTGTTTTTACTGCTTACCGCGGAGTCGAGATAGATGAAGTCTTTCACTACCTCGAAGTTATGGCGGCTTACTCTAAGGGTATGGTCGAGTCGTCTTTGCATATACTTTGTTTTGAACTCTCTCACAGCCAGACAAACGGCCGCTTCTGTTTCAATGCCAACAAACACCTCGTTGGTGGGTTTGACCAATCTCGTCAATGTCGTCCGCGTATGCCGGCAATTGTTGGGGCTTTTGGAAGATCGTGCTTTCTGTGTGAACTGCTGAAGAATGATATTAAAGTAGTAACAAGAGAGCGCGTCGCTTTGCCTAAAACCTTTTTTGAAATTTAAGGTCTCCCTTAGTTCGTTGCCGACGTTGATGAGCTCGATGCTCAGCCTGAAGAGCGAAGTCAAAACTAGCCAGGTTGCCATATGGTGCGTCTCTAAACACACAGTCATATGTGGCATTGAAATCGACGAATATGTGGTGTTTGTGTCGATTTGAGGGTATTTTCCAGGATCAGCCATAGTGTGAAGATCCAGTCTGTTGTGGTCTTTTCCGGTCTGATAGGACTGGTAAGGCCTTTTAGGTTATTCAGGCGTTGACACAAAAAAATCAAAGAAGGTCGATGTTTAGGAACATTATCCCTCGATAGTTGGCGCAGTTTAAGGGGTCTCATTTTTTGTGGATCGGGTGCACCAGCTGTGGCCCCTTAATAAATCCACTACTTCACGCTTTTATTTGGTATTTTTCGATCCAAACAGAAAGTCCCTCAAGTCCTTACTACATAAGGGTACACCAGTTGTGGCGTTGGTTATGCCCATAAACGTTGATGACTGAATTCGCTTAGATTACAACGAAAAGGAGCACCGAAGCATCGTCAGATTTCCAGAGTGCTCATTATTACTTTCCGAAAAAACTCAATGCGAACTGTCAAAACGTGAGCGAAACTTAACGAAACTTATCGCATCTGGAAGCGATTTTCATGGTCAGGATCGATTGAGTAAGTTTATTCAAGTCTCCTTGCGTCAAATTTGTTTGGGATTGGTTGGACTGTGTTAAATTGCGGGAATACCTCGACTTAAACAGTGGTTAGAAAAAAAAGAAGGTTTTGACATTTGGTCCGGAAGTGAAGTATTATGGTGAGAGTCAACTTCTACCTCTCTTGTCCCTTAAAATTGTTGACAGCAATTTTTTCTATCGTTGTCTCAAAACAAATTCACCAATAAGCGAATGACATTCACATTGTATCGTGAATAGCCATCAAAAATTCACGAATAACAGTCAAAAAGCCTCGCAATTTGATCGATGAGCTAGGGGGCAACCAGCTGTGAAGTTGGCTATCTCTGTAATGCTTCGTTTCTGAATTTTACTGTGAGATGATCACATTTGATTCCGTAATTGAATTGTTCTGTTTTTTAGCTCTAATTGTTTTCGAAAGAGAAACTGTTGTAATGTGTAATTTTTTTATTTGTGCAAGATTTGTACATTTGAATGACTGAGGTGGGTCATTTGCGCCGGGAGTCACTGTATGTAGCAACTCATAACAAACGTATGGATTCCTATTCCAGTACGCTGGCAACTCTATGACATCAGTGTATTCACGCTGGGTACGCTAGTGCCAACAAGTACGTAAGCACATGTGTATGTTCATTACAAATGTACTTATGCATGGCATATGGCATATGAACGAACTAATCTGTTCCTCCTCATTCCTTAATTCGTCACCGACCCCCACCGAGATTTACACAATAAATTGAAATTGAATTACATTCAATCGTGCCCATATGGTTCACAAATCAGCAAACGAGAAAAACGACGCTCAAATATCTACTACATGATGGAACTTTTGCAAAGCTCTAACATACCCAATTAAAAGTACGATATAATTAAAATGTAATGAACCTTTAATGATATGTTAGACGCTCGTCAAGCTTTCAATTGGACCTTTTCTGTCATGAAAAAAAAGTTGAGAGATGTTTGATGATAAATTGCAACAAAAGCTGACATCACCGCTCAAGGAAAACAGCTTGCATAGAGTTTGCATCTGGGAAACAAAAAACTGCAAAATAGGGCGCCCAAATAATCCAAAAAACACGTCACATACGAGTATTTGACCAACTAGACTTACACTAACAGCGTCGAAAAGCGATTAGAAATTGAACGCCCTACCACGCCATAAATACGTGGGTACATTTTATCAAAAAATAAAATATGTCTTCTACTTTAAGTAAAGATATTGCAAAGTGAACCCTCCACTTTAATTGTTCGCTCTCGACGAACGAATAAGCAATCAGATCAGATTGGCGTTGATAGACGGCGGCGGTACCCGTGCTGCAAACGATTAATTTACATCCATACATATTCGTGTAGTCACACATGTCAAGAGCATTTGTATGGATTGTCCGTGCATATGTTTTTATTATTTGATTGAGCGTAGATAGTTGCTGACTTAATGTGGGCCACTGAATAAATATGACATACCTGTACTCCACCCGTTGGTGGAAATCCGTGCGACATTTTCTCCACAAGTGTTGTTATCAAAAGCAATTTCTATTCTTTTTCTTTTTCTTTTGTGACTTCAAACTTATTTTAAGCACACCACTGCACTGCACTGCGCCCGCAATTAAGTTTTCGATTCTTGCCTTCGTTATCAGCCAGTTAAACCATTTCTTTTACTGCCGATTTGTGTTCGACTTTTGCGTTGAGAGGAAAATAAATAAATTCAATTCGTCGGAAGTCTTCGTAAGTACGAATAACTTATGCACACACTCCTCCGGTTATACGATCAACAATTGACTGAGGTGAATTCGTTAGAATATTTAATAAGTAGCGGTGATTTATCCAACACTGTAGATAAGCACAATGCTCGATGGTGTTTGAATTAGGCCGATACTTCTGGAAAACAGGCTTTTTTGAGGATGTGTGAGAAGCGATTCGACAAAACAACAATTCGTATTCGAGATAGTGTTCTTTTCACAACACTTTTTTAAGCATTAGTCAGATTGAGGCATGAAGTTTTTTTTTTGTCTCTACAACGATACAGCGGCTGTGTACTGCGAAAGCTTAGAAGTGACATACTGTCCATATGCAAAGCGTAACAGGTGCGAGCTTTTCTTGACAGGGTGCCCTAAAATTTGATGAGCTTTGAGATGTCTCGGGGTTAATGTAATTTTTTTATGAATTTTATTTGTATACGAAGAGAGAGTGATAAGCGGCGTTCAGACCTGGTCAACTCCTGGTCAGAGTACTACCACTCAGGGCTGCCGCTATGCGACTTTAGTCGATAGTGCGGGCATCTCTATTACACTTCATTTCTGGTTCTCACACTATTATTTCCTTCCGCTCTGGCAGCCACATATCGAGAGCGAGTAACATTTATTTTGGCGGGCTCTTATAAATCGAGAGCGACGGGCTTAAAAATTGAGAGCGAAACCACTTCAAACCAGAAATGAAGTACTATAGAGATGCCCAACTTCACGGCTGATTGCCCCCTAGTTCATCGACGAATTTGATAGGCTTTTTGACAGTTGTTCATGAATTTCTGACGGTTATTCACGAAATAACGTAAATGCCGTTCTCTGATTGGTTTTAGAGAACGATATAAAAAATGGTTGTCAAAAATTTTAGAGAGATGTAGAAGTTGGGCAACTCTATCATACTTCATTTCTGCTTCAAACTCGGTGCGAACGGCCTATTGAATTTTCCTTTAAACGTTCATCCGGACCTCGCTGTTTCGGTTCGCTGGGATTGTGGCATAATTAAAATTTAATACTTTAAAGATCCAGACAATCGTATCTATCCAGACTTTCCGTATCTCACGGTAATTCCTATTAAAGAATCGGTCCCTTGAGGAAATCGCTGCAATTCGTATAAAACGCATACGCTTATGTCCCCTTGGTAATTCGTATATTTTTTCTCGATGAACAAGAGTAGAACTCTTTTTAATTCATATGCATCTCTATAATTTGTCTTTCTTCCTTCGCCTACTTATGTTATAGTTTATCTATATATTTGTGCCATTGTCTGTAGTTTTTTCCTCATTGCTGTTTGTCACTTAAGGCATCGCTCTCAGTTTGCAAGATGAGATAAAAAAAAATACAAGAGCCACTCTGTCGGAAAGGAACTAGAAAGTACTCAATCCGTAGCCAATGGAGAAAAGCAGAATATTGTGGCTGAGTGATTTGCTACCGATCCACCCACTCGTGCAGCCATTTTAAGAAAGAAAGGAAATGCTGGCTATATGATGAATATAATTTGACTTTACATTCCATATGTGTTTCGCTAGCTCGTTTTCTAAATCTCGGTTATTCTTATGAAATGCTCTGTCCGTTGAGATACGAATTATCGAGACTCAACTGTATGACAACAGCGTGCAAATGTACTCCACGGGAGTTCTAGCAGGACTTGATTCTAACAAGTTAATTTCTGTGTAGTCTCTTCTGTTCAGACTCTTCTAATCAGACGGCTAGGGATCGAACATATAAGATGACTGGGCCAGATCGCATTGACAACTCAGCTCCGGCCCGAAGAGTCTTCGACTCCGAACCTGTGCGACAACGCAACAGAGGAGGCCCGCGTTTAAGATGGTGCACACAGGTGGAGAAGGAGCTCAACCAACCGGCACTGGAAGCAGCTAGCCAGAGACCAAGCTAGTTGGAGAGGCTTATTGGTTGAGGTCCAGGTTCACCCCGGAATGTAGCGCCAAGTAAAGAAGAAGAACACATGGATTAAACAAATGAAAATATGAATAGTAAACAGCATGAATAGCATGAATTTAAGATAAGACATGGGGACAAAAGGACATCTGTACTGGGGTGTGTTTGGAAACAGAGTGAACACAGATTGCATAAATAGGTTACGAAAAGAGAAAGGAGTTTAATACGGGAACAAAGGAAAGAAATTCTCTAGAATGTATGCGAATGATATCGGACTATTCTTTACACAGTTATTAAATAATGGTTTGGAATATCTAATTGGTTTTCAGTTTTGCTAATTGTAGTTGTTGCAGTTGTTGATATGCAGAGACGCCACTGTCGACATACTGTCGCAACAAAAGAAGTGTTGTCAGCGTCATCTGTGATTCAGTGGTAGTATCTGAATCGTCCTATGAATCGTCCACCTATGACAGAGATTCTTCAACTTGCTTTAGTCAGGAGTACTGAGTTATTTTGACTGAGTAATAACTCAGTCGTTGTTTTGTTACTGCTTCGCGTGTAAAAGTTGGACTGAGCTTAGTGTTAGTATAGATTCTCAATAAAACACACGTTAATATACAGTAATGTCTCGTTAATCTGAATTAAATATTGCAAGGGGGTATTCGGATTATCGAGTTATTCGGACTAACAAGTACAGGAGGTGCTTGTTTAAAGAGAAAAATTCATGTTTTCAAAATTGAAATAATATTAAAAATTAACAAAAACGGATAGGGCTATGCTTCGGTTGTTTGGTCAGGTGGCACGAATGTCCCCTTCATCACGACTTCCGAGGCGGACGTTGAATGCGATTCACTCAAGTAGGCGACCTCATGGCAGACTCAGGACGAGATTTTTGGACCAAGTCCAAAAACTCGCCTGGTTACGCGAGTCCTGATGAGATAGAGTCGATGGCGGAGTTGCCTGGAGATCTCTCGTGCGTGGTTTACCCCCGCGACCCTTTTAGTGGAGAATGCGGGTCAGATGATGTTGATTAAAAAAAAAACTTAAAATAGCCAAATTCAGGCAACACCAGGGAGGCAACAATGAATAAAGAGAATCTGTATACGTATGCACACCTAATTGTAACCACCAGAAGACACGGCAGAACAAAATTACTGTACAAACTAAAATGACAGTGAAAACGGATTACAAACGGACTGTGAATTCCGATCACAGCGTAGAGTACATAATGAGAAAAAATCAAGGTTTGGATTACCGCCATATTCGGATTAAAGGATTTCACTAGGCGTGTTTTATTAAGAACTCAGTGCTCAGCTCAGCAATGGTTCTCATTAAAACGCTCTTCATCTCATTTTATTTTTTTGTGTCAAAAGTTGGTGCGTGTCCTTACTTTCATGACATTAAATGTCAAAATACGAATATAGCGCCTCTATTTTATTTCATTTCACATGTGTTTTATAATATTCGTACAAATATGGTTTTGTTCACTAGAAGCGTTCGTGTATTGAATAAAGTATGGATCTACATCTTCAAAAAGTGTTGTCAGCGGCATCTGTGATTCAGTGGTGTTATCTGAATCGTATGTGAGGCCCCAGCTATGATAGAGGTTCTTCAACGCGCTCTAGTCAGTGTTGTGTGTCAAATATCACTGAGTGGATTCTACTCAGTAATTTGTTTTGTTGTTGCTTCTCATGTGAACGTAATACTGAGCTGAGTACAGATTCGCAAAAAAACATGACTACTGTATTTAGAAATTAATTACTTTCTCTTATGTTGGTACTTACCAATGCGGTAGGTACTTTTCCAAGAGCACCTACCCTCTCGAAACAAAATTATACACGATTGAAGACATTTCCCAGAGTAAACTGACTGGAAATGTTGAAGGAAAAATTGCGACTTTTAATACTCATCAAACTTCGAAACTGAGTCTTGAAAGACACAACCGCTGAAGAACGAACCTTAAACGTTTTTAACAAACACACACATATCCTTGATTTACATTCATATTTATTTACTTTTAAGTAAGTACTCTCTAATGCAATCACAAAGCTTTATAACTGCATCCGCCAACACGGCTTTTTCATGAAAGGCAATTGAAATTCGCAAACAGTTCTTGAAGTCATCGTGGAGGGAGAACCGATTGCCGGGTAAAAAAAATACCTTATATTTCGCAAGACACACCTGCAGCAAGTCACTTGAATTCAGTTGTTGTGGAATTTGAATCCAAATAAAATAGCCGCCCTTTGGTGCCAGGAAAGTACATGAGTCAGGTAGACTTTCTCTCAAAATGCCGATCGCTGCATGCATCCGTTCTCTATAGAGGTTTTTGGCGAAGTCTATGTGCGTCTGCGCCAGGCCCAGTTCCAAGAGACTTGCCATGATTCCTGAGGTGTAATTATTTAAACAACCACCGCTTGCCATAACGCCACTGTGGAGTATAAGGGAGACACATGTGCACATGTAACACAAGGAGCAATTAAGTCATGGTACAAAAACATGCCTCATTTCTAGCACATTCATGCATCTTGGTGGTGCCTCGAGCCAGCCCATGCGAACCCCAGGCCCGATTAGTTTTGAAAAAGATCCATTCGATATAACATTCCCCGCAAATGCATCATCGGTTGGATCGTCATACGCGAACAGACGTTTTGGAACATCGTCATCGTCATAGTACAAGGCATTGTAGACGTCGTCACACACAACCAAAATGTTGAACTCCCTTGCAAGGTCAACCAGCTTTCTGCAAACAGCTGTCAATGATAGTCGGAATTTGTTTAGTATTACACTCCACTGGTACGTCGCTCTGCTTACAGTCTGAAAATAAGATCCCTGTCGGATTGTGATATGTCGGAATGGCGTAGTACAGTCCCCAAAACATTTTCGAGCCGGATTCGAAGTGGTGCTTCTTCAACACGTCCCTCAATGCGTCAATGTCAATGCCGTCAGGATTGAGTTTTACTTTTAGAGAAGACATTTTCGTAACATTAACTTATTTGAAGCAACGCAAGTAGACGTACCTGTAACTATTTTGACGGTTGTAAACTGCTTGAACACATCCAACGCGATCATGTACGTGACTTCATCCACAAATATATAACCGTTGAAGTCCAGCAACGTTGACACAACTACCTGAAGACCTTGTGTTGCCCCCGTTGTAATTATAATATCTTCACTGAAAGGAATGTAATTGGAATTTACTGCTGGATTGTAAGAAAATGGGCTATGGCTTAATAATACCTTCATGTGACGCGTGCTTAAAAAGAAGGTTCTCAAATGTCAGTTGAGGGAAAATACTCTCAATTTGGAAGAAAATTTCAATACAAATCAATACAATCTTTCAATTAGAAATGAAGTACTCTAGAGATGGCCAACTTCACAGCTGATGGACCACTAGTCCATCGACGAATGTGAGTGAGTCTTTGACGGTTATGCACGAAATAATGCGAAAGCCGTTCTCTGATTGGTCAATATGGTTTGAGAAGACGTTACACAAAATGGCTGTCAAACATTTGAAGGGACATTCGAAGCTTGTTGTCTCAATAATACTTCATTTCTGATGAGTAGCACTGCGTTTCGTGAAACAAGAAAATTGTTTCACAACTGTCAAAAACCCGAATATGTAGAAGTAGCTCTACCTAGAAATTTGTGCTCGCGCTTACGCTATTACGGTCTGTGAACTGTCAAAGCGCGACCGCTGCATTGTGACTTGTTTGATGGATTTACGTGTATCCTTAGAAATGAAGTATGATAGAGATACCCAACTTCACAGCTGATTGACCCCTAGTCCTTCGACGAATTTCAGGGGCTTCTTGGCAGTTATTCATGAATTTTTGACAGTTATTCACGAAATAACGTAAATGCCGTCCTGTGATTGGTCAATTTGGCTTTGGTTGTCAAAAATGTTAAGGGAAAAGAGAGTTGGGCATTTCTGTGTATCCTACTTAAAATGTCACCTCGCGAACGCGACCTTGTGATATGGTCAGTTGATGCGTCGCATCGTGGTCACGGTTCTATGTCATTCACTGCGTCGTGCTACGTTTTGACTTCTATAATAAAAATGAGAGCGGTGACAGCTTTTTGACATTTTCCTGCGTTTCCTCAACTAGTTTCATTGGGTGGCAAATACAATCTTTGAATTGAAAGAAACAGATGATTGTGCCATATTCATGCGTCAAAGCAGATATCGTGACCAGTGCATAGTCGAAGCATCAACGCTGCATTGTTTTGTTAACGACCGATAATAGGTGGTTGCAAAAACTGAACTGACCGACAAACCTGAAAGAGTTAAACAAAAGCAATTAATGCGAAACCCTTGACCAGATGCCATAGAATCATTATTTGTAGCGATGCAACGATGCCCGTAATTGTGCAAACACTTGTTCCACTTTTCGTTTACAAGCCAGTGGTGAACCTGTTTATGCGAAATCCATGTCGAGGGTCTTTCAGTCCATACTCCTACGCAGTTACAAATCAAACACGGAATTCTTTGTTTACACTTTAACAACAAGTTGTCAAGCAAATCATCACCGTACCTTAAACTGTTGATGGAGGAAGCTGATAAGATGTTATATGTGAGATTAAAATTTATGATGCTTTGAGATAGTGCAAATGCACTGAAGTTACAAACAAAACACTCGGATTTTCGGCTGAATGCCTATGTTGTTTGATTAATTTAGTGTTGTTTCTCATGTCACAATTTTTATACCACACGATAAATGTAGATAATTGACTCTTGTTCAGCAACAAATTTCAGTTCGCTTTGGTTGTCGTCACTGCACCTGAATAGTTTGAAGCACTTCAACTAAAGCACATGACCGTGAAATTGGATTAACTCATTTGATTTCTCATGGGATAATGTTCGTCTAGAGAAAACACATGAGTAAAGGATATTTTGAGTCTATTCAAATCCATTAAGAAGCTACACTTGACAATCGCTGGCCGTTTAGCCAATATTCATAGCTAATGCCCATGTGACACTACGTTTTTTTAATATATTAAATCGGATAGTTGTAGATGAGACAACAAGTATTCATTGAAAAGAGACAGCAATTATATTGCGGAGGATCATACACTGTCTGTGTGCAAGGTACATGGATATGTGTATTATCTGTACCGTGGGCTGTATGCATTTAGAATGCATTTGGAAAGATGAAGAAATGTCAAAAAACGAATTGGCAACGGCTGAGAAAAGTGTAGGTTGGGTTATATTTTCATTTCACTAGCCTCATAGTGCGTACCCACTCACACTTGAGTTTTTCGTACTGCTCTGTCTTATTTTTGCGTTCAAGAAATACAGCCAGTGTCATACAGCCATAATCAAGAGGGAATGGTGTGAAGCAAATTTCTGTCTCAGGAGAATCATGATCAAAAGCTGGATCCGTCGTAGAGACAAATTGTGTTTGCTCACTCACCCCTCAAAACATACACTAACCCACCCAAGTGAAATAACGTAAGTCAAGGAATGAAGTGGTTAAAAGAAGGACATGGTGTGAATCCGTGAACGCACTCTTTCATTCAAGTGCTTTTCAGGGTGCCAGGTTCGATCCTCAACCTTTCACTGCTCGACCTCTTTCGAGTCGTTGACAATGTTGAAGGAATGAGGAATGTCAAGTAAAAGATATCCAGGAGATATCCAACTTCGCTCATTTTTACACCTAGTCCATGTCGGCATTGAGCCGTCAAGAATAGAAGTTTAGTGGAATTCCTTTGCATTTCACACATACTCTTACAAAGTTCCCGGCGCCCCCACATCACATAAAAACCGCTGTTAGATGAAATCAAGGGGCAAGGGAGGTAGAAGTGTCATATCTCTATGCTCCATTATCTCTGGTAAGAACATGAATTTGTGAAACGTGAGATGAGACGAATTATTTTCATAGACCTTACGCTTGTGTCCTTTACCTTTTTATCTTCCCTTAGTAAATAAGTACAAGTTCATCTTGGAAAGGGCACGAAATGAAAGATAAATATGTCACATCCAACATATACTCGTACACATGCAAATAAATCAATCTACAACGCATTCCAATTCGGAATAACGTCAAACATGTTTCACTACACAGTACCAAATGTGCAGAGGGCAATGGAATCACTGACATACCTTTTCACATCAGCCTTGTATGCACCTGTCAAGTACTTAGATATTTCTTGGCGCACATCGAGGATTCCTACGGTTGGTCCATATTGAAAAAGCATCCCCGCCTCAGCTGTTTCAATCTTCTGCAATTTCAATTAGATCAATTGATAGTACATATATTTAAGAATTCATTTGACGTCGTACCATTCTGTGAATAGTTGCCTTTTCAAATATGTCACAGCACTTCACAAGTATATCCGGCCCAGGCGCACCCACTCCCAAATTCAAATATTTTTTCTCGTAAACATTCAAATCACTTCCATCAAATAGGTGTTTCTTCTTTTTATCGATGTTTTTCCTTAAACAATTCGCTTCCATATTGTCCGAACAACTTGTTATCACTTTAATGAACGCTACAATCTAAACGAACGATAAGAAGAGCACTCTGAAGCGTGCTCAGTACTGGTGTCTGTGGAACTGTCCGGCTGGTGAAATGGTCGGCAGACCTTGAACAAACATCAGCTGTTTAGCGAAAATAAGATTATGCTTGGAGTTGCCGTGTCTGCGGGTTGCGTGTTGAAATAACTGACTAAATTCTTAGAGCTTTTTCCGTTATAATGAAGCTTATTCAATTTATGTCGGTTGCCATTCTGCAAAAAAAAAAATGCGCTCTGAAACGCCTTCCGGCAACCATGAAGGCCTCGTTTTTCAACCTGCACCATGTCATTCATTGCGTCGTGCTACGTTTTGACTTTTATAAGAAAAATCAGAGCGGTGGGAGCACGTAACAGAAATGAAGTATTACAGAGATAGCCAGCTTCTAAATCTCTCGCCCCTTCAAATATTTGACAACCATTTTTTATATCGTTTTCTGAAACCATGTTGACCAATCAGAGAACGGCGTTTACGTTATTTCGTGAATAACTGTCAAAAATTCATGAATAACTGCCAAAAAGCCTCTGAAATTCGTCGATGGACTAGGGGTCAATCAGCTGTGAAGTCGGGCATCTCTATCATTCTTCATTTCTGATCACGTAAGCGAAGTTCTCTCTCCCCAAAATTGTTGTTGCACATTTTGGTGTTTTTTGACATTTCCCTGCGTTACTCCACATTTTTATTGAACTTGAAAGTTTAACGGAAATTAACAATGTTTAAAATGGAAAATGCTGATGATTTTGACGTATTTATACGTTAAAGCAGATATCGTAAACAGCACGTAGTCGAGGCACCAACGCTGCATTGTGAAACGGGCATAAAGCATTGTACAGAATATGCAACAACATGTACACAATAAAACTTTGTACACAATGCACATTTCTCAAACTCTGACATTTCATGCGGTGTTCTCCATTCGGGTAGAATTTGCGATCGATTTTTTACAACTCAGCCGCAGTGTAGTGGTACTGATACGTCGACTAAGACGCCACTAGTACTAGCTTCTACCCGCGAAGTAATCAATTTCCATAATTCATATAAAGGGTGGTTTCAATTTTAAGGGCCGATGTTGATTTTGACAGATTATTTAGGAAATAATTGTCATTTTGTATGGTTCAATTATGTATAGAACAAAATATCGGCCAAATGGCCGCCGCGACCTCGGCGGCACACCTCCATCCGATGGTCCAAATTTCCGATGACACTGAAGCATAATTGAGGTTCTATGCCGTTAATGTGCCGAATTATCTCATCCTTTAGCTCTTGAATAGTTGCTGGCTTATCGACGTACACGTTTTCTTTCAAGTAACCCCAAAGAAAAAAATCCAACGGTGTCCAATCACATGATCTTGGCGGCCAATTGACATCGCCCCCACGTGAGATAACACATTTTACAATTTACAATTCGGGCCATAAAAAGTTCGTTATCATTTCACGATAGCGAACACCATTCACAGTAACTGCCTGACCGGCCTCACCAAAGAGTCACTCTTTGTGGGTGCATTGGTTTTTCGACAATCACTCTTGGACTGTGGTGAAAATGTGCCTCATCACTGAAGATGATTTTCTTCGAAAATTGATCATCCACTGTTGCCATTTCTTGCCACCATTCATCATTGATCATTGACGACGCTTGAAATGTTCAAGAGGCTTTAGTTCTTGAGTCAATTGAACCTTGTAAGCGTGTAAATGCAAGTCTTTATGCATAATGTTCACCATCGACGAGCGTGAGAGGTGCAATTGTTAGGCACGACGACGAGTTGAGATGGACGGCTCTTCAGCCACACTATCGCGAACAGCAGCAATATTTTCTGCAGTACGAGCTGTACGAGCATGCACTGGTGTTTTCACATCTATTACAGACCCGGTTTGCTCAAACTTTTGCAAGATTTTTCCGATTGTACGCACATTTGGACGATTAAATTGACCGAAAAAATCACGAAGCACGATATGCATTTTGATTTGAACGCCCATTTTCATAATAAGCCTGAATAACTTTAACGCGTTGCTCGATTGTGTATCTTTCCATGGTTCAAAATGAGTTAGTCTTAAATTGAGAAACGCCAAAGCAAATGCAGAAAAAAACTTGACGTTTAGGTGTGGTTCACATTCAACATCGGTCCTTAAAATTTACCCTTTACTATCCCACCATTTACTACTCCTGTCGAGAAAAGTTTTCTTAAGCTTCGCCCTTTGGTTCGGAGTCGGCATTCAACTGTAGATCCCATTCATTATTGTCCTATAGCACGCACAGCACGAGTAGTTGCTGCAGAGGGTAGTGCCTGCTCCAACGTCCTTTTGTGGAGACTTCTCTCAATGAATGACATACGCAGCTCTTGGCGTACCAAAAGGTACACCTTTTTTTTCCAAATCTGGTTAAAGTTGGTTGTTTGAGCATTTGGTTTATTTTAAGTATACCCAATATGACTGTAAAACGACCAATCCAATAGCAGATGAGGTCAAAGTCAGGAACGAGCATGAGATCATATTGAACTGTTAGGTGGGACTTGCATGGATAGGGTGATTTTTTGAAAAGATGCTAACAGTGCTGCACACATCTCTCTCCATTGTGCATTGTCGCTTCAAGGACTGTGACCAAGGAATGAGGTGACATTTCTCTCTTATTATAAGGGGACCCATTGATTCTGGCAAGTTTTTTATGTTGTCAGTACTGTCACTCACAAACCGCAAATACGCTTCAGGTAGTCCTATAAAATGTGGTGTTCAAAAGTCATTAACTGACAGTCACACACTCGATGCACAAATCCCGTACAGAGAGATCAAGCCGACTTCACAGCTGCTTGCCCTCTTGCCTGTCTACAAATTTTGCGTGGATTTTTGACAGTTATTCATGCATTTTTGGCTGTAATTCACGAAATAATGTAATGACACTATTCTGGTTATGAGGTGGGCAGAACTCACAAATGTCTGTGATGCAAAAAGTGTGATGCATCGCTTGTGAGTTTTGGGCAATTTGGTATTCTAGCAAAAAGATCACCAGAAAACATACACCATGGTGTAGTTTCAAACGGCAGAACAGTTTGAAATAAGATAAAAAAAAACACAACAACGCTTAATTCAAAAACACAAAACTTCCTTATTTTTCTATTCAACAAAAAAAAACCACGTTCTTTTCAAGGATGACGCCTATCCACCTCTTCTCGAACTTCCTTCAGTTGTTCGGTGCTGCCAACCCCGAGGATCCTTCTCGTTTTCTTCGTCGCGTGACTGTATGTTTATAGTAGTGAATTTGTTTTCATATCAGACTTTTGTTTTTTCTGCTTTCACGTTAGGCGTGTTCCCGTACACAGAATAAATAGTCCAAAACACAAAAATCTACGAAAGTCTGTTCCAATGTGCCAAAAACATGGGTTTTGTCAAGCCAAATGAGCACTCTCTTGAGAGAATAAAAGATTTCTCAACGTGGGAGAAGAACGTATAAACATACATACACGCCATTTATGCGTAACGAAGAAGACGAGAAGGATCCTCTGAGCTGGTAGCACCGAACAACTGAAGGAAGTTCGAGAAGAGGGTAGATATCGTGAGTTGTCATCCTGAAGAGAACCTAGTTTTTATTGTTCAGTAGAAAAATAAAGAAGTTTTGTGTGTTGAATTAAACGTTGTTGGGTTTTTATTTATCTTATTTCAAACTGTTCTGCAGTTTGAAAAACGTGGAGAAGAAAACATTGACAGTTCTTGTGAGGTTTTGCAAGGGTATACGAAAACCCCTCAATTTTTGACTCAGATTGAGCCTCTTGTGAGGCTGTTGTGACTTATGACACATCACAGAAGGGTGCCAGAATAGGCAATTCAGATTGTTCAATTAAATTACGAATGTCAACAATTTTAAAGAGCAAGAGAAGTTGGCTGTCTCCTTAATACTTCATTTCTGTCCGGTGTTACTGTTGGCGTGTTTTGTTGAGTCTCCTAGACAAACTGTTGACATTTTTGCTTTTATTTTATTTTTTCCATCACTGAGCGCACAAAACACTACGTTCTCTTCTAGATATTTGCTGCGCGACTAAGGATCATCTACCGTATTACATGGACATGGAAACGAATTCACCACACCATGGCAACTATGCTTGTATGTTTTCGGCCAGAATACCAAATAGCTGAAACCTCACCGATAACATCGCATCGCAGACACTTGTGAGTTGTTACCTCATCACAACCAGAGTTGGAGAGCACAGTTCTGTAACATCAGCGCAAAAACCATGCAACAAGTTTTGCAAATCGATGAAAACGACACGTCGTACACACTACACAACATCAGTAGTTCCTTCTGTAAATGCGCAAGCTTGGCGCTGAACAATGGGCAAATTTACGAATAAAAACCTTTCCGTTTACGTGTGAGGTGACCACTCTGGTGGTGGAATTACGAAATTTAACAAGTGTGCGTGAAAGTAATGCTGCATACGTATGAACTGTCAAAAGTCCAGCATTATCGGTTCGATACGGGGCTTTTCATTGGAAAGTTAGATACCTCAAAAGCATAGCTCTCCCCTCTATAGGGTTGAAAAACAAATGCAGATGACAGTTCAATATTTTCCTAACTAAAACTCGTTCGTCTTTGCACTTATTCAAGGAGAAAAGGGAAACATTGATCGGAGTATTCGAACCAGTGGTGAAGATGAATCAAGGAGAATCGGAATACAATGATCTATTGGACTCTCCAATTCGGGGGCCTACGCTGTCCACCAGTACGTCCAGTTTTGAGGCATTAGATCCCCATGACCCGAATCTCAGCAAATTAGCAACAAAAATGTTTCGAAAAACTGAGGAGTATATTACAAACGAACTGAATGCACCACTGGAAGACTACAAACTCCTCGAGGACATGAATAAAGCAACAATTACAAGGTACTCTGATATGCGCAAAGTAGCCGATGGACTTCGCGTGTCGACACATGAATTGAATGACAAATTTCAACAACTGGTAGGAGGATAATCTCGAGTTGGACACCACCTCATTAAGTTCTTTGTTTCAGATCCCCCTTATGCATCAAATCCATGAAATATCAGACACAGTCGACAGGCTGGAAGCAGCAGCTTACAAGTTGGACGCCTATAGTATAGCATTAGAAAATCGTGTTAAAACTGTGCTACAAAGGAAACCACAATAAATAAAAAAGTGTACTAAAATGATTCGCGTTTATTTATCCGAGTAAGAGTTTTATTATAATTGCCACAATATTTAGAAAGATCAGAGGTACTGGAAAATAAGAAGAAGAGTAGTTAAAGTGAATCAAAAAATCAAGTCTGTGGGGAGAGTTGTTTACTTTTTGCCACAGTCCTTATGGAACGTATCAAGTTGAGCATTTGAGATTTCACTGTCGGCTGTCCGAAGTCCTGGTTATGGGCGCTGGGTCCCCAGCCAACTGTACGCAAGTGAATATGCAAAGAAATACATGTGTTTACTTTTTTTCAGAGATCAAATGGAATCGGATTACTTTTTGCAAGGAAACGTTCATCATGCAGAACGCAAACTGCATTTAAACACAATAATGAAGCTTCAACTAGTGTCCAGAGAGTAAACATCTTGAATTAGAAATATATCCACACTTGTTCATCGAAAATTAATTTGAGGTGAGAATTATGATGACGTTTGGTGACTTGACAAGGGCATGTCAACAACAACAAACGACCACACCCCAACCAACAAAACACCGAACAAACAAACAACAAACGACAAACACACCAACAAACACGCGCCCTTAAGTTAGGTCAGCGCCACATTTAGGGAACTGATCCACCTCGCAGATGAACGAACGAATTCTAGTGCGTTGTTTCAAAACAGCCTTGTAAATAGAGCATATTTGATTTGTTTCAGTTTTGCTTTAATTAAAATAGTGAACAAAATGTAGTGTGGTGAAATGCAGATGTAGCATTAAGTTCATGCCAGACGAACACACATTCAGGGATACAGCTGCCGAACTTAGGTAGTTAATTATGCAATTAAATAATTTCGCATGCAATATCACGACATCATTGAGTAATTAGAGCGAACAAACCAAGCTTCCAGGGTACACCCATAAAAACAATTGATACAATTATGTTCCACACATTCCACATGTTTTTTTTTTCACACACATTCCATATACCGAGTACCGAAAACAAGCACTACTCCGCCTGCGTGACAAAGACAACAATTTGGATTTGCAAATCCGAAAAGGAACGTCTACATATTTTCCTAGGCCAATGTGGAAGGAGTTTTTGTACACATCAAAATATAAAATAATACCATTAATCAATCGCAAATCGAATGTAAAATAATCACAAAAAGTTGTTCATAAGTTGCATAACATTTTAATCATAAACGCATCAACTTTCGTCCCCGGGATTGAAGTGAAATTCTGTTTTGAAAAATCTCATGCGCGGTCGCTGGTGTGTCGTCCTCTGTTTGATACATCACCGCGTTAGCGTATACAGGAAAAAAATCCCCTTTGTAGGAATTCCATATTTTAAAGTGAAGTAAAATCAAGTTGATAAGGCTCATTTTGGTGTTCCTCATCTGACAGTGAAAACATTGAATAAATTACTAAATGCCTGACGGGAAAGTTTTAAATGATTCGTGTGTTTACAAAACTCAAAATAAAAACTAGCAACAACATTATTTTGGGAGTCAAGTTTCCAGCGCTTGCTGGTATTTTTTCCCCATTTGGCAATGAGTGCAAGAAGAAGAACGCAGCAAGGTTAAGCAGTACAGCAGCAAATAATTGATGAGTGAATATTGTGAATATTGAACGGTGTGGCGCCGAAATGAAATGAGAGTTAAGTTTAACATTAGTTCTTTTAAGGGTTCTGTGAAGAGAAGGACATACAATGGGAGACAGCAACGTCATTGTCATCGGCTCAGATGAGGAGGATGAGAAGGCGTTATGGAAAACGAATGGTAAGTCCAACGATTGTGATGTGCATAGCGAAAGCTGGTGCAGTGAAAAAATGTCGACGAAAGGTCATCAGTTATTTTTCATTCTATTTGATTTCTGCGCAGAACATAAACCACCGAGTTCACAGTGATTGTATGTTTTTGTAAGCAGACTTCAAATGTTTATGCCAAAGAATTCACGCAAACAGCAGGAACAGATGAACACATAAACACAAAAACCAGATCGAGTTTCGCATATTCGCCTATCTTTCAAGCCCTTTAATGTTGATGAATAAAAAACAAACAGAGACGGGAAATAGATACATTTCTTCGACGGGCGGTCTTCATTAACAGGAACGAAATATGATCTCTAAACACATCTATGCTTCTTGGAATCAAAATAATAATCATTTGATATTATGTCGCCCAGTTGCAGAATACACACATCAGTTAGACTTCACCCGGGCGTAGCCGTTTTGGAGGCAACAAGTTAACGTTCATTCGCT
The DNA here is from genome assembly GCA_905231855.2 of Eristalis tenax. Taxonomy (NCBI): domain Eukaryota; kingdom Metazoa; phylum Arthropoda; class Insecta; order Diptera; family Syrphidae; genus Eristalis; species Eristalis tenax. Next base: position 33,297,448 of record HG993126.1, read on the forward strand.
TCAATTCGCAGTTTGGTAGATCAGCACATGTTTAGTCTGCTTTAATTGATATAGGTATTTGCTTGTTGTGAATTTTCGATTATCTCTTGACAGTGAGTCATGCGCTGGCGATCGATCTTGTTTGTTGGTCTCCAAGTGTTCTGATTATGAGAGCGAAACTGTTGTGTTTCAAGATCATGCATAAGACCCCGAAGAGATTCAGATGGCACTGCTTCGAAATTTGTCTCAATCACAAGCCCGCTTATCGCCCAAAGTTGTCATTCTGCATTTTTGTGTGGCTGTAGCTTTTACTTTGCATATGTTTGTATTTTGCATTCTTCTCAAACTTTCTATCCGAAATATGGGCTTGTTTTCGGATTGTAAGCGGCTCATGACCGTTAGCAACCTAATTAGTACGCTTTGCGTGTTTGTTAATTAAAACGAAACCCCGCGTATTGATTCAGTCTAAATGAGTGGTGGTAACCGAACATAATTCAGTGACCTCGAGCGTTGGTATCCCTCCTGCATTTCAGGTACTTTAGGTACACCTCTCATAGATATCTAAGGAGACAAACGTGTAATGTGTGTACCCAGATTCTAGGCGCATGGCGCTACAGTTCCGTGTGTGTTCATCTAGTCTCCGGCAAGCACGACCTTTCTCAAATTACAAGTTTAACTTGATTAACGAACTTCCCGGTCTTGAACATGGATATCCTTTGTTAGTGCATAGCTTAGCTGCTTTAGGAGTTAGAGTTTCCTGTCGTCTGACTAGACACATGCCACTGTACAGGTTCGTATAGTTTGTGTGTAAATCGGAAGGAATTTGTTTTGAAACGATCGACGTCTTCTTCCTTCCCTAACACAATTGTTCTGAATGATCAAATGGATCTTCGAGTAATAGTTCGAGTACTCATGAACAAAAAAGAAACACCGATTGCCAGTAACTGGACGAAGCCATTGACCAACTGAAAGTTATAGTTGTCCTTATGATGTCCTGGCGTAATTGTTAGGCTAGATTCAAGGAGTTGGCTGCATTGAACCGTCACATTTATGCCAACGCATGTGTATTGTGTTACCACGCGTACTAGTTGATACGATGAAGTAGGGCAAGGCATTACTCGGTTTATCGAAGAAGGTGACAAATAGGTGGCATTTCCATTCCGAGAGGAGATGGCGCTGTAACAACAAAGAAGGTGCACACAATGCTTTCCTCCTCTTCCCTATCTATGCAGCTCGTGCAGAAATCACAGGTCCTGATTGGAGGCCTGTTCAGTCTGACGGTACGTTTTGACTGTGTAGGGTTGAGAGTAGGTGCACACAATGTTTTCCTCCTTTTCCCTATCTATGCAGCTCGTGCAGAAATCACAGGTCCTGATTAGAGGCCTGTTCAGTGTGACCGTACCTTTTTGACTGTGTAGGTTTGAGAGTAGTGCTGCCATAGTTGTTTTGTAGTGAGGCACATCCTGCACTCACACAAGATGTTTTGTGGTAGCGAAAGGTGAATGAATTCGCCACCAGGAAAGAGCGATGATCTTGTGCACTTTCATGAGCTTCGCTGTTTCACGTGAGGTGGATGTTTAAATACTCGACCTCCTCGCTCAGAACTGGGCGATAGTTCAAGGGAGTCTTCGGTATCTTCCTTTGTTATCACGTGTTTCTTGAGCCGGGGTAACGCGTTCTTAGTCGCTCTATTTTCTGTCTTAGACAAGACACTACAGTGGTTTGGCAGATATTTGGTTCATACTAAAAGGCTTCTGCTTCCACGCACGCCATCGCCCATCTTCGATCCATCTATGAGGATTCGCGGGGGATTATACAGTGTCTGGTAGTCAGGATCCAGTGGGATGTTGGTTGAGAAGTTCTTCCCGAAGAGGAGCGTTGGTTATCTGAAGCTGTTACCGCTAAAAGAATGTCCATGACTTCATTATAATCGCTGTCTTGGGCTGTGCCTGTCTACCGGGAAAATATTAAGGAATTTGTTCAGGGCGACGAAGGGGCGGTCTTTAACCTGTCATCCATGGTAATGCAGTTTACAGCACTGTACATCCCCACTTGTTCACCACTCCCCTCCTTGTGTAATGTATAATAATCTTCTGAAACTTCGCCGTTCGGAGTCGTCATAAACCACTGCGTGTGGATGGGACCACAAACTGTAGGTTCCATCCACTCGCGAAGCACGGAACAACCCAAGTGGTTGCTGTAAGAGCTTGGCGAAGGTGCACCACGGACTTTCGCGACACCCATGTCATCACATTTTAATACTTTAACGGTCTCACGACTCCAATGGCATCGAGGGTTTTATGGGTATATTTCACCCATCCTCCAGTGTTGTCAATTAGTGCTGCTTTTGTGAGTGCAGCGAATTCGCTGTAATGCCTTTCTTCATATGCAACAGCATATGTTCCACAACTGGTAGAGTCGCAGCGTTATTTATTCAGCTCACCATTTAACTGCAAATGGCAATCTTAGGGTATTTACTGTGTATTTGTATACATTTGAATATGTTTACTTTATGTGCCACTCAATGCGCCACTACATCGCTGATTGTGAGTTTTTAAAACCCTCGGTAATAAATACCGTCGCCCATCTCGCGAGCTACTCATTAAAAGTGCTCAGAGTGTGTATGCCAAGGAAATGCGCCTTAGCCTTGCGGCATGGAAAACGTGTGCGCACAATGGAGTGCAGGTGCAACTAATAATCTGGAAAAAGCAAATGTGCATGGAGAGCCCTCATTATTGGCAAACTTTGTTATTATGGCTCGATAAAAATTAGTTGAAATGTGCCCATCCCGTCATTGCTTTACGATTCGCTTGATTTGTTTCGACCAAACGCTAAGTCAAGTGTGCGACAAGTAACGGGCGTGCGACTGTTATGATAGCTGACTTTGTTTGATGGCTTTTCTAAGTTTGCCAGTGTCTGCCCATTAATTTTCATCGAAATAGCCACTATTTTACATTCTCGCTCACAGTTGTGTGCATGACTCATTTCAATTTCTTATGGGGAACAGTTGTGTCACGTGGTTAATTTATACTGCCTGCATTAGCGCTAGATTTCAGCGGTCTTCACTTCGATGAACAGTTCTGCAAATCATACCTCGCAAGACAATGAATATTTAATGCCACTAGGTATTTATTAAGTCCATCAGGGTAGCCTTCTCCTCTTTCGATATAGCATTGAATTGGATGTTTGTGCCCATGGGAGGGTATCAGCAATAGCTAGCTGTAGCCTTCACAGTCCCAGTGTACTGCGGTTCCGGTCAAAGTTGCCTTTCGTTCTCCCTTCTCGAGCCACGAGGGTCCACTTCGAAAAGCTCTCTAAGTTGGACCAAGAGTGTTGATGTACTCGATGTGGATGCAGTCAAGCGGAATTGGATGTTTTGGCTTCGGTACTTTGTCTAATAAACTTGGCTCAAAACTCCTGACTCGGTGGAACACAATCATGTGGTAGCGTCTGCAGAACACTTCTTTTGGCTTCGGTACAACGCACCTCCCCCGCAAACCGTTGCTACTTCGGTTTGTCTAATAAACTCGGCTCAAAACTCCTGACTCGGTGGAACACAATCATGTGGTAGCGTCTGCAGAACACTTCTTTTGGCTTCGGTACAACGCACCTCCCCCGCAAACCGTTGCTACTTCGGTTTGTCTAATAAACTCGGCTCAAAACTCCTGACTCGGTGGAACACAATCATGTGGTAGCGTCTGCAGAACACTTCTTTTGGCTTCGGTACAACGCACCTCCCCCGCAAACCGTTGCTACTTCGGTTTGTCTAATAAACTCGGCTCAAAACTCCTGACTCGGTGGAACACAATCATGTGGTAGCGTCTGCAGAACACTTTTATTGCCCACAGATGTAAATGCAGACAACCGCCAAAAATCCGTCGACTATCCTGGCCGGGCTACATCGAGCGAACACCTATGCTCCAGCTTACAGAGTCTTCTAGGCCGAGCCTCATTTCGCAGAAGGAGGGGAGCACCCAACGTCACGAAGTGGGACTTTGACTTAAGGCAGCTTATCCTTGATGCACTTTGCCTAATGCTCAGACTCTGGTTGTTGGCCTGAGAAGTAAGGATTAATTAGAAACACACCGCAACCCGTTTAGCTTGTTTTGACACCTTTTCTATATTTTTTAAACCAAACTGCACTTGTGAGGCATTATTTCTAAAGATCTCTTCTAATTTCAGGTACCGACGATCACTTCCAAAGGTTATTCAAAAAAGTGAAGAGGATCATTTTCAACCAAACCAAACGATCTTACATATCAAATGGTTTTCCATACGGCCGATTTATCGAGTATGCACAGGAATTGGAAACAGCCCTCGCAACGGTCCCGAGTAAAAATACTCAGCGATTCATTTGGAGGTGTGTGGTTCGTTGGCTCGTGCCGCTCAAGAACTGCATTAGAGAACCTACGCCCGTAAGATTTGCAATCCTCTGAACTCTTCCCGTTTGTCTTGAACATGTTTGTTCCTTTTCTATAAAGCTCTCTGATGACTGGACGTATAACTACATTGTGACCGACATTATGACGCAGTACATCAACTTCAAGTGCGAATACTATCACGAAAGGGACGAGGCAGTTGTCAAGGAACAGATTGAGGAGATCATACGAATGCTGGAAGTAGCGTTTTCTTGCAAAACAGAATTCGTTTTGATAACATTCTTGAAAATCAAAATTCGATATGAATACCGAAATATCCTGATTCCACTGTTTAGGTAAGCCAGTACTGACTGCGATGTGTGAACATCCGCTTTTACTAAAGCCAACGCTTGGATCATTTTGTTTTTAGAGCGTATCTCATCGCCCCATTTGACTATGATGCAAATGATTTCTGTAAGTACATTTGCCTCGTACTGTGCTATAGACAGTGGAAGAGATTAATACGCACAAAGGAGAGCAGGGAAACTGTAAATGAATACGCTTGCGGGCAAAGTGAAAGGCTAATGGGCACTTACCGAGCAATTGATTTGACCCTGAATCCGGTGTTGCCATGGGAGGTGCCAAATGCAACTCGAAGGAGTGAACTATTCTTCAAATTGCATCCACATTTGACCACCGCGCGAGAAATGAAAAACGGCACCAGGTATGTTCATTATTTAATTCTAAACAACGAAGTACTAAATGATGTGACGACAGGCTGTTGCTGGCGAGCGTGTGGCGGGATTGGTCATTTATCCTTCGCAAGTTCATCAGACTATATGAGGAGTATAATGGGTTTAGTGTTCGTCTTGAGCCGGAGGTACCCTCTGTGAAATTGCGAGACGTGGATCTTAACAGCGATGATGATGTAATTCTAATACCAAACGATGATGTGATCGTAATAGCTGACGATGATGACTTGCCCAGTGCTGATGGATCGGTGAGTTTGTCCATAGGAAACTATGCCTTTGATAATCATTTCATTTGCATCGAAAAACCCATTGGACATTGGACATAGGAAGTACCAGGACAAGATTTTTTTGTTTTTAATATCAGAGCAGTGGTCCCCGTCACTCTATTAAACACGCGTTCCGAAAAAGACGTGCGACAGTTGTCATTTCTGAAACTAACTTCGGCTTAATGTGGTTGGCGCTACAGCTCGTAGAGGGTCAGGGCCTATGCTCCCAGCAACTGCTCGTGTTGTGCGTGCTCTTGTTCTTTCACGACTGGAAGGAACCTACAGTTCTATGAGAGATGAGATGCTCAGCTTGGTCGTTGTGAAAGCAACGTTGGGCAATGGTGGCGTACAATTTATTTGAAGCAAATTCTCGCTTGACATTTAATGTATTCATTTTGAAGAATTAAGTATGCAACGACAAGTCAAACAAATCAAAGACGGGCCCTAAACTTAAGACACCTGGACGTTGGATACTGCCCATTGTTCCAATCGATCATAGAGACCCTTCTAGAGGGAGAGCTGCACAGCGAAGACAGCGAGTAATCCTTTTTTGCGTCGAGGCATGTCCGATTTGACAATGAATTCCCAGGGGCTGCGCCACTAGGTTTCGCCGAGGTTTCGATACCCCGAAAATGTATGGCGAAAAACTGAATATTGACGAAAACTCGCGGTGTCGTTAAGGATGTTCCCCGGCAACAAAGAAGATTCTTGTTTAACACTGCCTTGAGCGGTGGTTGCACTTCTAGAGTTCTGGTGAAACTTTGTTCTAGGCTACAGCTCTGCATCTAGCTCGTATAAAGTATACTTGTTCACGATACAAAATTTCTAATGATCCCCTGGGCCAAGAGTCATCCCTGGTCAGAGTCATCCCGCCTTGCGCGGTGGTTGCACTTCTAGAGTTCTGGGGAAACTTTGTTCTAGGCTACAGCTCTGCATCTAGCTCGTATAAAGTATACTTGTTCACGATACAAAATGTCTAATGATCCCTTGGTCCAAGAGTCATCCCTGGTCAGAGTCATCCCGCCTTGCGCGGTGGTTGCACTTCTAGAGTTCTGGGGAAACTTTGTTCTAGGCTACAGCTCTGCATCTAGCTCGTGTAAAGTATACTTGTTCACGATACAAAATTTCTAATGATCCCCTGGTCCAAGAGTCATCCCTGGTCAGAGTCATCCCGCCTTGCGCGGTGGTTGCACTTCTAGAGTTCTGGGGAAACTTTGTTCTAGGCTACAGCTCTGCATCTAGCTCGTCATCCCTGGTCACAGGTTCATCCCTGGTCACTGGATCATCCCTGGTCACAGGTTCATCCCTGGTCACAGGTTCATCCCTGGTCACAGGTTCAACCCAAAGGGACGTTGTGTTCACACGGAACGGGGACAAAGTGAGAGAGCAAGTGAGAGACTTCAAAGTAATGTTAGTAAAGTGCGTAAGTAAGGTGCGCATATGTGTTGTTCAGAAAAAGTAAGATCTACCTGCGAAGTCCCATCATTCCCTGTTCAAGCATTCCGTCGTCCAAGTTGTGAACCAAGATCTTGTCGCTTGCTCTCATAGAAATGTAAATGAACACATGTCTAGAATAATGGAAAGCAGCGAATATTCTTCGCAAAGAAAAGAAATAGATCTCATTCGCATGACGCCCATGTAAGCAAATGTTTTTATGTGAAACTACGGCCAGGGACGAAGATCGTCCACATAAGAGGAAGCAAAACACAGGCAAGATCATACCAGCCAACTTCTTGACCGCGGTTTGAGGGAATTGTCCACTTAAGAGGGGTGCCCACTAATAGGGAGTAGAAGTAGAAGTCATAGCAGAAGGCCGGTTTGTCTAATGGGTACAGGGTGAATGCAACGTGTCTAGTTCTAATTTTAAGCCAATTTATTCTTTCTATTCATAATTCGATTAAAAAGTTTCAGCATCCAAGTGAACACCTCATAAACATTCCACTTAACCTCCTAGACTGTACGAATTTCGATTATCTAATAACTGTCTGTACAATTTATGATTCCGTGGATTAATTTTTGGTTTATATTCAAGCTGTTGTGAATTTTGTTAGAATACGTGCTAGACGTTTATCCTTGCATGGCAATTAGTACTTTTATTTGAGATACCGCCTCGCAAGCTGATAATCATAGAAATACTAGATTGAGACCATAAATGATCTTAGCGGCAAAAACGGAAAGGAATCTCTACAATCAACCGATCTACAATCAACCGATCTTCAATCAACCGATCTACAACCAACCGATCTACAATCAACCGATCTACAATCAACCGATCTACAATCAACCGATATACAACCAACCGATCTACAATCAACCGATCTACAACCAACCGATCTACAATCAACCGATCTACAACCAACCGATCTACGATCAACCGATCTACGGTCAACCGATCTACAATCAACCAATCTACAACCAAACGATCTACAATCAACCGATCTGCAATCAACATTAGAAATTATAATTATTTCGTCGATTAGACAATATACAGTGAAACTCCTCTATACCGGACAGCGGCGTTGCCATCATTATTGTCTGCTTTTTAGTGGCGTCCATTGCAGTACCCGCATACCTTCATGCCGACACCGCGACGAATGGTCTGCAAAGAGAGGTGTCCCTTATAGAGGGGTGTCCGTAAAGAGGAGTTTCACTGTACCCCCAAAGAAGATAACTTACAAACTTTAAAGTCACTAACATTTATTAACAAGCAATCCACGGGTCATTTAATTTTTATTTTTTCACTCCATCAGGAAACCAGATAAATTTGCCTAAGTGAACATAAGACGAATGCCTTGACTCAAATGTAAAGCTTAACTAAATGACATCTTTTCTTTTTATGGATTCCCATTTATAGATCTCAAATATGAATCACCTAAAGATAGTTGAGACATTGAGACGACTTGCGGAGGACACACCACCGAAGTCGCTCGAGGAACAGGAGAACACGGAGAAGGCTCTGCAAAACCTTCGATGTCGGTGCGGAACTGGCACACAAGGTACGACTATGGCTGTCAATCAGCATTTATCAAAAGTCTGTGATATTTCTAGTTTAAGTAAGGCATTAGGATTTTCTAGTTTACGTAGTCTAAGCATTCAAATAAGTGTCTATTTAAGTATATTTAAGAATGAAAAAGCAGGCAGTTGCAGTTGTAAATACTTAGGGAGTTCATTTAATGAAAATAACGTTTGCATTGTACTCGATACCACCGATGCGGATTGTGACGACGACGATAATTATTTTGTTAGGGACGAAGTAACTGACAAAATTGGCGATGACATTACAATAAATGACTTAGTCGACAGAGACTTCTTTGGCAAAAATGCGGAAATTACCAAACAACCTCCAGCCGCAGTGGCGTCTGTTATAGCAGAGCTTAAGCGACGCGCACTAGATATGGGTTCACAAATCCAAAATAGGAGACCAGAAACGCCCATTGTACTGTCTTCAGACGACGATGAACCACTTGTTGTTGAACCTGCTGCAGCAGTGCAGGGGGATCATCAAAACAACGTGATTATCGCCGAGATTGTTCTCAGTTCATCGGAGGATGAAGCCCCCGCTCCGGAAAGGGAGAACGTGTCGCCTAGACTCAGTCCTCCACCAATGGACGTTGAGGAGAGACCATTGCGACGAGAAAAGTCACGTTGTATTACAGGCGAAGTGTCGAGCACAACGTCTCTGGACTGCTCAAGTACACGGAACGAGGATAATGTTTCAATTCAAAATGACAACGTTCTAGAGAACGCTCGAGAAGTGGGAACACTAAGTGCGGTTCGTACGTCTTCTCCAATTGGAAATGATCTGTCGATTGCTGACTACAGTGATATATCAGATGACGATCTTGACATCTGCTTGGCTCCTAGACAGCGCTGGGGTAAATTTCCAAAGGTAGTCGAAGAAGCTACTTCATCCACATCCGAGCTACCGGTGAGGGATGAAAGTGAAGCACGCTCGGACAACGTGATCTTTTCAGTTCCATGCGATCGGCGGCGGAGATCAAATTCAAGCAGTCCATGCCATAGGGCAAATTCCCCGTCAGATAACAGTCGATTGATATCTCCTTCGAGCACTTTCCGATCGAGAAGAATTAGGCGGTATAGGGCTAGACATTTCAGTCGGATTCCGGTGCGGAAGTTTAGGACAGTAACTCGTGCTTCCGATGACAGTGACCTGCCGACATGCTCGCGATACTTGAGACGTATACCGAAACATCAAAATGGAGGTTTGGAAAATTGCAAAAATTCATCCGATTTGAATGAGAAAGCGTCATGTTCTCGGTATGTTCAGAAGAAGAAGCCTATCGTGCAGAATGGAGAAGGAGCGAAAGAAAATCCGGATCTTAAATCAACTGGCGAAAAACTCCCTGAAGCGGTGGGACAAAATGTGAACGCATCTTCAGGCAAAGAGGTCGACCAAAGACCTCCTGCCTCAGAAAATGTCAACTCTGATCTGAACAAGCTTGTGGAGGACATCACGAAGTTCATTGACTCTCCAGTACATAGCAAGGTGAAAACTTACTGCTGTTCACCAAAGTCAACCGATAAGGGACGCGAACAAGCAAATGTAATTTCGAAGGAAACAGAAGCTTCGCTTGCACTTCACATCGTTCCGCATTCAAAAGGTGATGTTCAACTAGAGCTTGGTGAAGAAGTTTCCACAGATGTGGTGGTTGAACGAAGCACAATGACTACTTCGCCGGATGCATGTAGCTCAAAGCACCCGGTGTCCGAGCATTCGTATTCCTCGAAAGCCAACAAATCCGATCAAGGAAGTGAGGAGAATGAAAGAGAAGAAAAGTCAGCGTTGTCGCTGACAGAAAATATGGAACACAATAAGTCACAGTGCTCGATTTCTGCTCGAGATCACGAACGAATGTTTGCAACCAATGGCAAACTATTCTCCAACGATAGCGACGACTTAGCTTATCTTCGAGACGAAAGAACAGATCGTTTTGAACGCAGCCCACTGAGTTCAGTTGAAAATGATTTCCTGGTTGAAGATGAGTTGTCAAGTTATGAGCTAGACCAGGACGATGACATAGAATCACCAGCGTATGAACCAATAATTCCAAAAACCCTTGACAAAGCAACCGTTGAACTGGCCTTAGAAGACAACAAGACAGCTGAAGATGAGATTCGGCCGAGTAAAACCCCAGATCTAACTGTTTGCAATGAATCTACGGAAAGCAATGACGTTCTCAATGATGAGGGGGTAAAGGACAGCTCCGACTGCTCTAAGGAGAAGCACCGCGATGGAAATTCCAAACCAAGTCTTGAAAATACTGAAGAAGATTTAGTCAAACAGTCAGAAGCTATTAATAAGGACAGAAGCATTGCCATAAGTGAAAACGATCTCGTATCTACTAGAGTTGGTGAACAAATGCATGATCTCAGCAGCGACAAACCACTTCATAGCAGCCACAGCACAATGATGACAACCAAATCACCCCTAGACCCCATTGAGAGCGCGGCAGACCTTGATGATGCAGTGCCAGAGAATGTCATCGCTGCTGAGTCAGCTGCGGACGATGATGGCATGTGTAATGATCTCGTACAGAGAAATGAAGCAGTTCTTGAAATTTCATCAACCTTGCCTGTACCTCCGTCCAACCTATGCTCCATCGGAGACACTGATGCTCGTTCGATGCCCAAACCGAATGTGGACATTGCTGTGGTTTGTGAATTGGATATCAATGAAATTCAAGTTAAGGCAACTCAGTCATCTCTCTCAAAAGACAACAAAGCCATACAAACAGTGGCGTTCATTTCGAATTTCGAGAATAGCCCAGAAAGTCCCTCCAATGACAGAAGTAATGTGCCAACAGTGGATTTGAGTCAATCCAAATCAGACGACGGAGTCGGCAAAACTAATGAACACGAAAATAAGTCAGTCAGTGAGGCAGTCGCAAAAAGCTCCGAGATACTGAATGAAAGCGGTGCAGAAGAGGAGGCACATGCAAAGTCGAAAGCAAGTCCTGAAAAATCTGCAAACACACTCAGTGCAAGCGCTTCTGCTGAAGTCAGTACACAGGAGAGCGAGGGCGCGCGTGCTAATCTTTCAAATAAGGAATCGGTTTCCGCAGACGCCGAAATTCCGTCTTCAGATGAAGAAAATGCAGACAAAGAAGAACAGAAAGAGACAAACGAGATTAGCAATATTTTCATGGATCCATCTCCACCGGAATGCCCTGCAAAAGATGAACGTACGTCGTTGTCAGATGTCGGAATTGCTGGTCCAACAGATTTGTTGTCAAGCAAAGGTCCCGCTGGGTTAGATCATACATCATACGTTCTTGAGAACCAGCGATGCTGCCACATGTCTGCTTCTTCTGAAAAAGAAGAGGATGCGCTTTCGACAAGCCTTGAGACTGACCATCAGATCAGAGGTGAAGAGCAAAAGCATTCGAATTTGAATGAGTCCTCTAATGAACACACAGTCGATAATCCAAATAGGCCTGTTTCAAGTGCTGTGGCTGAAGGTAAATTGCAAGAAAAATGCGATGACAACAATTTGACGGAAGCAACAACCATCATCGACGGCTCTGTTGAAAGTTTGTCTTCATTGTCGGCAATTGATTCAACCCCGTCAAGTGCGATCTGCAAAGCACTTCTGACTGAACATCAGTCTGCACCGATGCAAGACGCAGACTCTAAAAAGCCAGCAACAACCGAAGTGAAGAACGTAGTCCCAGCAGCAGCAGTCTTGGATGAAAACAAAGGTGAAGGGGAAATCCATGGTGATGAAGAGCACTGTTCAGCAGACAAATCCGAGGTTGATGAAGTTGCAGCCAATGAAACTGCTCCTACCGGTGGTGAGACCGAAGCTGAAAAGCAATCCTTGCTCATTCAAGAGTCTGATGAAATGCAGTCCGACGTCATTGAAAATGTCGAAACATTGCCTACTTCTGAGCAGAAAATGATTTCCCAAGAACGCACGCCAATCAGCAACTGCGATGTTTCTGAAGAGCAGGGAACACACATGGCAGATATTTCGGCTGATGTTGGAATCAGCACAAAAGAAGGGCTCGAGCAGACGCCAGAAGATGAGACTCACCCACTGGAGGATAATGAGACATCACCACCACAAGGCAGCAATACTGAAAATAAAGTCGGGCATCAAGAGCGCTTCAAAACTGAAATGTCAAGCACAGACGACCCGCAAGTAATCATCAGTCTGAACGTTTCAACTGAATCCGAAAATAGTGCAGTCTTACCAGCGGAGAAAGTCAACGTTGAAACTGAAGTGGCTCCCGAAATGCCTGCAGTTTCTGAATACCCCCCTTCATGTCAAGCTAATGACACTTTGCTTGGCAATGAAATACAATCGGGAAGTGATGTCACGCAACCTTCAAATCAGATTGAGTCAGCAGTTCCATTAGCAGACCATAAACACCAAGATCTGCCACAAAACATTTCAAACGAAGTAATCGAAGATCACACAGTTCCTAAACCAAGTGAGAGTCATGACATCGCAGCTGAGTCGAGCTTAAGTTCTGAAAAGGTTCTCTCTGAGGAAGAATGTGTCTCAGAGAACATTCCAGACACGTCACCCGATAACAAGCCGGCCGAAGATCGAAGCCGAGCTGCTTCAAAAGAATCAATCGATTGTGTAGCTGTGGCAAGACAGATTGAACCTCAAACATCAACCGAGGCGAACTTGGATGTTGCTTCTGAGGTGCAACTTGACTGTGGGAAATCTGGCCTGCCGCAACCACCACGAGTGGACCATGTTCAAATGCAGACAAATGAGGAGTTTCTTTCCCGCAGCCCTGTGACGAATCCAGTCCGAGATCCAATAGAGAGCTCCGCAAAAGAATTAATTCCACAAACAGACTCTACGCTGAGCAGCGGCGGCTTACAAAATCAATTTACTGCTGAGGATCTATCGACAAACGGCGAGACCAAATGTTACAATATTCAAGAGGCACCCTCAACGCATGATCATGCAACGCAAGATCAAGGCAAGCGCAATGTTATCCGAGCAGCGAAGCAACTGCTTTCAATAGAAGACTATGCCATGGTCAAGTCTTTCCCAAAAGTCGCGCCACCCTTTGCAGAACCTTGTAATGCGCACGTAACGACTGTCACTCAAACGCACAACCTGGTTGATGAAATCCAAACCAGTCCACAAAACGAAAGGCACGTACTTGGTGCTCGTCAAGAACAGAATAAGTACAACACCCCGGCAGATTATTCAACGACATCGCCGACTGTCGTTTTCTCGAACCCTATCGCAACGCGCGACAACAGCAGGTACAAGAAAAAGCAATGCCCAAAAAAGGCGGCTGCGAAGCTTGTGAACTCCTCGGAAAAACGCAGGCCGGTGTGCTGCGAAGCTGAACTCAGCAAGCCCCATCATTCGAAGAACAAACCCAGACCGATTTCAGGTATTAATATCGAACGAAACCTCGAAGCCAACAGGAGTGTCCTCTCCCTCACCCAACAACTGCGTAATCTACCTTTCGCAGCAATCGCACGTCCGTCCGACACATTGAATGTAATGAAAGTAAAATTGATGGAATCCAAACGACCACCAAGTGACATCCCACATTTCGACCCGAGGAATGTCAGTCCGTGCATGCCGCCAGGGAGTGTCTTGTGTCCCGAGAATAGATTCCAGCTGTACACTGACCGTTGCTGCGCACCTAAAATGATTCCCAGTGGCTCTGCTTATCCAAATATGGCCTTCAGAGGCCATGAACCACCGTACAAGCCGAGCAACCTAGCGCTGCCAAGTGCTCCGTTTGTCAACCCAAGAACCGAAAGGGATAACTTCAGGAATTTCACTTGGCCCACCGCACTGGCTGGCATAAGTAAGAGTCGTCAAATGCAGCTTTGCCAACCCAAACCGCTTGAGGTGATTCCCTGCAACAAATTCTCGCCGTATTTCGTTCCCGAAAGACGGTGTGCACCACTGCTGCAGGGTGTGCTAGAGGACTCAACTTACAGGACACACATGAGCAAGATCTTCGAACGGATGTCAGCGAGCGTCCCTGAACCGGTTGCTAAGAAACAAAGCGCTCCAGACTCGTATCCTTGCATTGACTATTCCAAACAAAACGATAGCCTGCGGAAGTCTGCGAGGGATGATGTGCCGATTAATCGAAATGAAAGTGAAGGACTGTCCTCCCCAGGGAAGGAAATGCGAGCTGACTCAGGCGCGGATTTAAAGTCTGAGGGGAATGGGCCATCCTTTAACACTTGGTCTAATGAAGCAGAAATTCAATTTCTACTCAAGTTGCAGCAGACACGAAGCCTATACACTGGCGACGATTCAAATCAGTCGACTCAAGTAGAAGTCGCTGCCGAGGATTTGGGGGATCCGCTATCGAGCCTCGACAGTGGAACGGGCTACAATTCACCAGCGTACGGATGTGAAACACCATACGGGGAGAACTCCACGGACTGCAGTTCAAACGCAGTGACACAACCACCCGAAGATCTCGAGGACCAGGAGGTTTCAACGATAACCTCTCAAGAAGTGCCACCAACCACATACGCGCCATACAATGACGACTGTGGGACTCCGGTTATGGACGAAAAAGACGCTGAGGACACGGAGGGCTCCCCTTGCCAAGGGAAGATCGTTTCTTTAAGTGTGCTGAAGCAAATTCCGGAACTACCTTCGCTCCCTTCAGTTCCAACTCAGACCTTAGTAAACCAAGTCAACAAATTCCCGGAAGATACTCCTGCGAATTGTTGTTCGGTGATTCGTTGTCCAGACGCGTCTAAAAACTTCATTCCAATTGACATGACAAGCACACCAAAAGACGCAGGAAGTGGATGCGAAAATAGGCCAGTAAATTCGAATCCGGAATTCATAGAGCCGTCGCCAAAGCCCAAGCCAGCGATCGACATCGATTCGGAGTATCAAAAGACGCCACTCAAGATGCGAATCAAGCGTCGCATAAGCCAATGCGCCGACATTAATGAAGCCTTCAACTTGGGCCCCAGCGCGTCTCTAAAACCCATAGACATTCTGGCGACTCAGGCTTTAGAAAGACAGCACAATGAATGCGTCAACGAAAGTGGCGTTGACAGCGCAAGCCAGACCCCTGTTAGCTCGATATGCAATTATCCAACAGATCTATCCTTGAAAGCCTCTGATACTACGCCTGAGCAAGAGAAAGATCAGAATCTCTTGTATCAGGAGTCGTGGTATAAGAAGCTTGGCAAAACAAAGGCTATCGACAAAACTCCGCATCAACAGCAGCCAACTCCGGTGGCGATGAGCAGTTCGCAATGCACGTCCGATAATTCGGATGCTATGGCAATGTTGCAATTGTCCGGCAGCCATCTGAACGCAACGAGTATTGCTTCGATAGACGATACGCCTGTGTCGGCGAAAAACGAAGGAAGACGCAGAAAACCGGTCCGAGTAAGAAAACTAGCCGACATATATGATCGCGACAACGTTACAAACGAAGCAGACATGCCAGCAAGTGTGTACCCAACCCAACAAACGGTCCATCCGACCCAGAGTGCAAGCCATTCACTGTTCACATACCCCGGAGTGGTGCAAGCCGTGGAGACGGCCGTGCCACTGCAACCCATATCGGTTTTAGAAACAGCATACAACCCAGAGGACATAAAGGCAGCCACAATCCTGAGCGATATGCTCAAGACGTCTTACAAAATTGATGAGAGTCTGAAGTACAGGTCGCCGAAGACGCCCAAAACACGCAAGACTACAAGTCCAAGGTCAAACAAGCAGGCATCCCTTCAGTTCAGAAGAATGACCAGAAGCACCAGCCATTTGATGGATAAATCACCATTCATTGATACGACAAATACACTTCAGTTGATTTTGCCAACAACCTCAGAACAGTTGCCGTGTGCACAAGATTCCCCGCCTGTTGCGGAAAACCCGTGCGCTAATTCAATTTGGCAGCAGGATAAGACCAAAGAGATTCTTCGCTCGCTAACTGTGCAAACCTCACGCGAGACAGATAAAGCGATTCCATTCCAGTCCAATAGCTCTTCGGACAGCGATGATGTTGGAAAGCTTGTCATCGACATGGACCACACGAGAGGCGCTGCTGCAGTTGACCAACACGCTTCGGAAGCGCCAACTGCGAGTCTTCCAAGTACAGGTGAAATTCTTGACATGACAAATGTGTATCTCACCAAAGGTACCGTCAAGAGGAATTCAAATTCTGTACACAAGCTCACCCCCGGCTCTGGCTTTTCACCGAGGCTACAGAGGCACTCGGTAGACAAGTCTGAATTTGAGTTACCCAATTCACCTGAATATGACGTTTCGGCACTCTATCCAATCGTCCAACTGACCGAGATCACTCCAAAGACAAGATCGAAACGAGGGCCCAGAAAAACCACCCAACCTCGGTCCTACGTTCGACAGAATGGAAGACGCATTCTGAATAGTCCAAAACCGTCGGCAGAGAAGAAAACCACAAAAGTGCCCAGAACGGCAAAGCCAAAAAAATCACCAAAGACTAAAGCCGACACTGCCAACGGCAGGCAAACGGTTACGGAAGCCAAGACAGCAGGTCCGGTTCTGCAGTCGGAGTCACCAAGCGAATTGTCAACTTCTGATAACTCACCGCCTGAGACGCCGGACAAAATATTACCCTTCAGTGTGGACGCTATTCTGCGTGGTTGCAAAAGCTCCGGGCAGAAGCCAGCTCCACCAATAGAGAGTCCACCCACACCACCGGAGATGGCAACAAGCAGCCAAGAATATTGGTTAAAGGCGTTCCTACTTATGAGGAAGTCCTCGGAGGAAGTAATTAGTGAACCGAAGGAGAAGCCAGTTCAAGCACCAAGCTTGTCTGTGCAGGATCCAGTGGATGGTGCTTCTGAAACAGCGACCGTTCCAGAGTTGACGGCTGCTACACGACAAACAGCAGACACATCTGCGGATAAGGCACACCGAAGAAAGACATCTCTGCTGCCAACTAAGAAAGTCCCGAAAAGTTTGACTGATACGGAAGTATGCAAGAGCGAGGAGGACGGTTCAGCAGCCCCAGAAAAGGCGAAGAATGTTCAATCGAAAGTGAACCGCAAGAAGTACAACCGCAGCGCAAAACCAATCATTCCCGCAGAGGATGCTCTAGAAAGTGAACAAGCGACTCAGACTGACCAAATTGAACAGAAATCTCCGCCGGAAACGGAAATCCCAAATGAACCAGCAGTAGCTGAAGAGGCTGAAAGTGGTGCGCGCAAAATAACACCAACTGCATTGAATAATCCAACTCCAACGGCGGTCAATCCATTGCTGGTGTGCCAGAAAATAAGAAAAAGTAAATCTGTGGAAGACATTGTCGCTCGATTGAGTAAAACCGTGCGGAAGTCCAAGCTAAGGTTGTCGATTGAACCAGAATTGGACGAAACCACTCCAGCAAGGAGCCAAGGCAGCCAGCAAGGACCAAAGCAGCCAGAAGACGTCCTCAATTATGAAGGACTTCCATCATTAAAGGTTTCCCTTCAGCTGTCTGCCATTGCAGGTGAAAATAAAACGTGTGAAAAGCCTGAACCGAGAATTGAATGCAACGGACAGAAACAAAAGAGGGGAAGAAGAAAGTCTGAAAAGAAGCAATCTCTAGAAGCCATCGCTGAGGATAAAATGGAAACCCAGTTGAATGAAATGCGGCAAGCCCAGTCAATGGAAAATGATTCATCGGAAATACCAGCGATTACTGTTGAAGCGGATAGGCCCAGGAGCCGCCGAAGGTCAGCTAAAGAACTCGAAGGCAAGGATGTTGCTTCCAAGCAACCAGACCAATGTGAAGAAACATCAACTGCTGAGCAGGCATCCTCTGCAGTTGCCGATAAGCCCAAACGTCGCCGAAGCTCAAATAAAAAAGTCGAAAATAAACCGGTTGAGTCGAATGAAGAAGAGAAATCCGACGGAAAATCTGCAACAAAGCACAAGGCTAAATCTGACGAAGAAAATGAAATTAGCGCCAGTAAACAAAAGGAAACAAAGCCACCGCAAGAAGAAGGACCAGTCGAGCAGGTAGAAGACCGTTCATCCGAAATAACAGCGATTCAAGCAACACCTGTTGAAAAGTCGAAGACCCGCCGGAAGTTAGTCAAAGAACCCGAAACCCCGGGCTTTGACTGCAAGCAACCAGACCAATCATCGACAGCTGAGCCTGCATCTCCAGTTGTTGCTGATAAACCCAAGCGGCGTCGAAGCTCGAATAAAAAAATTGAAAGTAAACCGATTCAGTCGAACGAAGAAGACACGTCCGCCGGAATGTCTGTAACGGAGAATAAGGAAAACGAGCCTCAAGCAAATAGTGACGGTGACCAAAAGGAAGCAAAGTTACAGAAAGATGAACAAACTACAGGACGAGACGAGCCAGTAGAAAATGATTCATCCGAAATAACAGCAACAACTGCTGAAGCGGATCCGCCCAGGAACCTCAGAAAGCCGGTTGAAGAAACTGAAAGTAAGGATGCTGATTCCAAGCAACTAGACCAGTGTGAAAATACATCAAGTGCCGAGCAGGCATTCCCTGTGGTTGCTGATAAACCGAAACGTCGTCGAAGCTCAAACAAAAAAATCGAAAATAAACCAGTGGAGCCGAAGGAAGAAGACACATCCGGCGGGAAATCTTTAACAACTGGCCAGAATGAAAAAGCTAGTGTATGCCAAAGCGCTGAGGAACAAATTGAAAATAGTGACAGTGGGCAAAAAGAAACAGACTCACCGAAAGAAGAAGAAATCCTTAGACGAGATGAATCTGTGGAAAACGATTCACTCGAAAAAACAGCGATTCAGTCAGAGTCCGTAGAAGCGGATAGGCCCAGGAACTGCCGAAAGTCACACAAAGAGCTCGAATCTAAGGATATTGCTTCGAAGCAACCAGACCCATCCGAAAATTCATCAATAACAGAGCCCGGATCTGCAGCAGTTACAGACAAACCCAAACGCCGTCGAAGCTCAAATAAAAGAATCGAAAATAAAGCGATTGAGTCGAAAGAAGACAAATCCGACGGGAAGTCTATGCCAACTGCGTTGGCTAATGACCACAACAAGGCTAAACTAAACCACAGCTCAGACGAGCAGACTGAAACTAGTGACGGTGATGAAAAGGAAACCGAGTCACCGAAAGAAGAACAAACCCCAAGACGAGACGAGCCAGCAGATAACGATTCACGCGAAACGACAGCGATTCAGCCAACATCCGTTGAAGCGGATAAGTCTAGAAACCGCCGAAAGTCCCATAAGGAGCTGGAATGTAACGACACTGATCCCTTACAACTCGAAAATTCATCAATAACTGAGCCCACATCTGCGGCAGTTGCAGACAAACCAAAACGCCGCAGAAGCTCAAATAAAAAAATTGAAAATAAACCGAGTGAGTCGCGAGAAGAAGACAAATCCCTGACAGCCGCGTTAGCTGCTAACAAGAATACGACCGAACTGTGCCACGAATCTGACGAAAAAGCTGAGAATAGCGAGAGTGACAGCGATCGCAATGGAACAAGGTCCCGAAAAGAAGAAATGGCACAGTTGCCGCAAGATCCAAACGACAAACAAAAGACTACGACCCCTGAATCAAACAAAGCACCATTAAGCGAGATCACAGCAGTGGAGTCCATTGAAGTACCACCGTCGCCAGTAGTCGTCGACAAGACTGACAAATCGATGAGAAATCCATACGAGGTGTGTAAATCTACGGCAATGTCGAACGTCGAAGTGGAGAAATGTCACTTAAAGCGAAAGTGTATAATGGAAATTAGAAGGCTCTCGATTGATGAGAACAATCTGAAAATGACGCTCAGTAAGTCGAAGGAGATTGTGGAGAAACACAGCAAGCACGCGAAGAAGCACTCCAAAAGAGCGCGAAGGCTTTCTGCTGAAATTTGTGACATAATCAGGCGCAATGAAGAGACGGAGCGCAGGATCAAAGCGCACGGAGGTCAATGCAACGACGATAAAGGCTTCAAGGTGATGAAGTTGAAGCGTACCGAAGACACCGAATCGACTGGTAAATCCCTCTCCCCAAGTGTGGGCGACGTGGTGGCGTGCGAAACCGCATCAGCTGCTGAATCGAACGCAGATCCGTTGCCTGGAGAAACTGCAGCTCTTGAATCAGAAATCGATAATTCAACAGACGACTGTGACACCAATGTGGATGCGTCGAAGGAAGAGGGACAAGTCGAAGCCGAAATACAGAAAAAAGAGGCTGTAAGCGTCCCTCAGGAAGGCATTGACAAGCCACGACAGGCGGAATCGAAACCAAATGGAGTTAAAAAGGTCAAGTCACCGACTGACGCGCCAGTCGAAGAACTCTCATTGAAAGTGGACGAGCTGAACAAGAAACCGTCCAAAGACAGCAAGTCTGTGAAGTCACGCAAACGGCCTGCACCAAGAAGTCAAAAGGCAAAGCAGAAGTCAAAAAGAAGACGAGTGGACGAAGTGATGAGTTCTGAGTCTGAAGAGGACGAAATGGTAGCAAGCATCGAAGACACAAGCTCGGCAGCATTCAGTCCTGATGCGGATAACACTTTAGGTGTTTTCAAAATTGTACGCTCGACCGTTGCACAGAGACACAAACCTGCGCCGAAAAGTCGAAAGAGGCTAAACTCCCAGCACACTACGGACAGAAAGAGGCTCGTAGTTCTTTTGAGAAGAACAAAACCAGTGAAAAGAGCGCCAGAAGAAGAAGTCAAAGTCCATACAGCTCTGCCCAAGGAAAACAAGTCGTCGAAAATTGTCCAAAGAAGATCCCTAGACTGTGACAGCAGCCGTGCAAATTCTGAGACGTCGTTGCGCCTGCGGAGTAAGAGCACTGACATGAAGCGTTCGCCATCGAGCGATCAGCCAAGCCGCAAACTCAAACCATTCAAGTTGAACATAAGCAAACTAGAGGCATGCCACAAGACTCTGAAAGAGATGAATTCCACTGAGCCGACCACCAGTTACGAGGCCAAGTTGTATGACGAAAGCGAAAGACTTGCGGAGCAACTCAATTCGTTCATCAAGAAGATTTTGGAAGACAGCGAGGACTCGTCAAGCATGCTCCTGACTAGCCGACCACAAATCTTCGACCGCGTACCGAAGGATATATTCGCCGGGAATGGTGACGTTAGTGACAACATCGGCGCTAAATACTACTCACCAATTCTTCCCCCCAAACCGTACGACATCATACTCAAAAGTAAGCCCTCTGAAGAGGGAAATCTGAAGGCCAAGGCGGTGGAGGAACAGGAAAAAATAAAGCCACGCGGTGATGCCGATGATCAGGAGGCGGAAAATGAAGATGCTGAAAACGGCAACAATTCAGATGGAAACTCTGCGCCTGACCTCGAATTGGATGCTTCTGAAATGCCGCACATTCCAGACGTTGGCATAATTTGCGATGAGGACAGTATTCCGGATTTGTGCGCCGAAGCGGAATGCCTCTCAGAGGTCCTGGACGAGAAAATAAACAAAGAGATTCTAGATGCAAGCATAGACACTTCAACTCCATTCATCAGAGACTACATGATATCGGGCAACTATCGATCAAACAATTACCTCGACCTGCCCTTGTTGCCAGAGTTTGAAGGCATAAGCCTGTTAGGTGTGCAGAATCAGTTCCAAAATGACAACAGTGATGGTGATGGCTTGTTGGTGCCTAAAGTCGAGAACTTAGCGGATGTCGAGATCGACTTCGGCAGTGAGCTCTTCTTGTATTCCGGCTGCATTCAGAGCCAAGACAGCTCCGGATCATCGGATGAGAAGCGGGAACAAGAGTGCGAAACACCAACACCGCCAGTCGATGCGTATCTTAATGCAACTCATCCAATAGAGACGGTTTCAGAAACAACACCTAACGAGGGCGACATTGTCAATGAAGTGGTCACAGAAGAAGTGATTCAAGATACAAGCATCCCTCAGAATCAACCACCACCAGTCGAGGTATCAAGCGAAGTAGGTTTCGAGTCATACAATGAACTGTTGGCAGAGAGTAACCCATTCTTTCTGCCACCTGTCCAGAGCAATGAGAGATCCACAAGTGAATCGCAGCCAGACGAAGAAGCTGCTTCGCAAAATACAGCAGAAGACATTGTGGAAAAATCCACCGCAGAAACCAGAGACAAAGAGCCCGAATCCTTTTCTGTTGACAGTGGAAACTTGACTCCAGTTGACAAGGAAGTTGCCAGAGACTCTGTCGTCGATACGAAAGAATTGCCTGCAAAGACCAAACGGGACAGAATAAAGGTCCTTCCAATAGAGTCATTGAAACCAGAAACCAGAGAAGAAATGTGCGCACCGGTCAAGTTGAAGTCCCGACCTATACCATTTTGGAAGATAAAGAAGATTGAAACTAAGAGCACCCCCCATTCTGTAGCTCAAGCCTCAGCAAACTCTGTCAAGGAGATGACTACACACGACACACCACCAGCCAGTGCAAGTCCAGTTGTGCCTGAATTCAGTACTGATGTTGCTCAACCCGCTGAAAGAGTTGTTCCTGCTCAATCATGTGAGGACACAAGTACAATCGACGAAGCACCTTCACCTAGTGACAATCCACCTAAAGACAATGCCGAAGGAGTCATTGAAGACGTTTCCACCGAATGTAAAGCAGCACAGTTGATTGAGATTTCGCAACTTCCAGAATTGAGTGAAGCTGTGGAAGACACTACTTCGGCCAAGAATATGCCGACCCAGTCAACCCATACTTCACAACTTCCCGAATTGAATGACGCTGTCGAAGATGAGAACAAATTTGCTACCGCCCTTCCCTGCAACTCGAGCCAAGACAAGCATAAGGACTCAACCCAGATCCCCCAATTGCCAGAACTGAATGCCACTGTCGAGAATAGGAACAAATTGGACAGCTCACAGGCAGGCAACTCGAGCCCGGATAAGCACAGAGAGTCAACGCAAATTTCACAATTGCCCGATCTGAATGAAATAGCCAACAACAGGCCCGACTTCGACCATACGTACACATCAACTCCAAAGATGAAGGTACACTCAATGAAACTACCAGAACTGAATGAAGTCCCAGAAAACCACTCGAATACGACAACAAAACCGCCCATCAACACGGTGCAAAAATTGCCGGAATCCAATAGAATTACCGGAGACAAGCACAAACCAGACACAAAGCACTCATGCCAAAATCCTAGCAAAAAGATTCGAAGCTCCACCCCAAGCAAGCTGTCAATAGACGATCTCTTTGATCGCCTCAAACGAGAATCACCCGTCAATCCATTAATGCACAAAATGAAGTACGCTCTGCAGAAGACCGCATCATTTGACACCGACGACAATTCCTCCAGAGATTCTTGCGTTGGTTTGCTAACCCTTCCGGAAGCACCTCATCCAGCCATTCCAAATGCCCCATCTCCGGCTGCGTTTGCGTGCGCATCACCACTTCCCATTGCACCTTCAATGCCAATAATCTCCACACCGTCTAGACATGACAGTGGTCCCGACAGCAGTGCAAATAGCTCATACCCCGCCAAGAGTTCCAAGCCATTGCTGACGTCAAAAGGATCGCCAGCACTAGATCCGCACTCTAAAGAGAGTGGCGCAACTTATGTGGCCCCCAGTACGAGTAAGGACCTAAAGCGGCCACATGGAAAAGTTGACATTGCAGCACCGGAGGGACCGCCTAAAAAAATTGCCATTAAAGCAACAGACAGTACACCGTGCGTGGAAAAATTAGAAAATAAAAGTCATAATAAAACTCACAAGACCGATAAGAGCCTGGAGCGTTTAAAGAAACCGTCTTCATTGACGACTACACCCGCATCATCACCAAGGCCCGACATGAAGCCCAATCAAAGAGTACACTTTTCGTCAGAAATAATAGAAATACCAAAAGTGGATCTACTCCTGAGCGCTTCCAAGGCGAAAACGGAATCCCCCCGGCCTACGCCCAAGCCGATGAAATCCATATTAGTCTCGCCATGCAAGCATTCAGGATCCCACTCATCAGATAGCTCTACATCCCGCTGGGGAAGATACAGAATATCTGAAAATAAGTCGCTCGACCACTCATCGCCGATGTCAGATGGGTACGCCACCAGTTCACACATCCAGAGAGTGAACTCACTTAAAGTGAGCTCGAAGTCGTCGCCACATCAAAGCTCGCGAGCAGATAAAACATCACACAGCTCCAGAAGTTTCAATTCTACAGACATAACAGAAAATAACAGAAACAGAAAACTACCCAACACGCCATCGACTCATTCACGATCGTCATCGTCTGCAGAAACTGAAAAGCTTATCGCTTCGCTGACTGCTGAGATTGAATCGATTTCGAATACTCTGAAGAGACTACCCGAACCGAATATCTATGCACAGCATAATTACAGGAAACATACAAGAGAAATGTACGAACAAAAGTTGCAACATCTACACGAGCTGAAGAAACGACGCTACAAAGAAACCGAAAGACACAGCCAAGCACAATTGAGATCAAAATCCTACTCTGAACGTCAACCATTTGATAATTCATCAGATTACAAGACTTCGGTTCAGAGTTCTCAGAGAGAGACAAAAGAAAAGTCCAAAGACAGTCGTCGCCCGTACGTGAATAAGTTTGGGGAATTGGGAACAAAACACTTTCCCATTGTTGACACATACGAGAGTAGAGTGGGCAATTGCCGAGAGGCTAAACGTTTACCTTCTTGGGATTTGAAGCAGATCAGTGCCGATGAGATTATTGCTGATTTGAAAATGAAGAAATCCAGGAGGAATTAAGGACATTCATCTGGAAAAAAAGAGAGACTGCTTTGTTGCTTTCATTTTGTCCATGTTCAGTGTTTTATTCATATTGATAGGTTTAGGACACACTTAGAAGAAAATTTACACCTTCGCTTTGCTGTTATAGAGAGGGTGCTTTTAAGGATTCAGTCAGCGCACAGACTGTACGTAGGCATTCAGATAGACGCGGGAGGGCTCACGGGGTGAGGGTTCTTCGACTAGCGCAGCCTGTTGTTGGAATACTCAACTGCAGGCCAGAGTCTAGGTATAGAAGGAGAAAATGTCAGCAATTTCGTATTCTTTTGAAAGCACCCAGGATACCCTCCTCTTAGATGTTTTGACTACCTTCTAAGTATGACAAATTAGACATTAAGACAGATATTTTATCAGCCAATACGAATGTGTCATGTTAAGTCCCTAGATTAGCTTTAATTGAGACGTATTCATTCATGTAGACACTAAATGAGGATATTGTTGGTACTAGGTGTATGGTGAGTGTAATGTTTTGAAGAATTATGCTCTAGATTATTCAAAAATTGTAATGGTCGACGAACTTGAACGCGCTTAAATTGTAGCCAAGAAACAGTATAACTGTGACCCACAAGCAAACACAGATACCCCGTATTTTATCATGTCCATAACCTACATTAAACGATACAATTGTAAGATCACCTTTAGTACATACTAACTAATTCAAGCAACAAATTTATCGCACCCAAGATCAAAGGCAAGCACCTGCAGTCATCGGTGGTGTAAATTGTACAATGCAAATGTAACCAATCGGTGTAGTAGATTTCTTCCTCTCTTAAAATTACATAAATCTATCACATAATCCAACTCGGTGTTGCACACGTGTGCACATTCACAATAGAGCAACTAATGATCTGCTATGAAATAGCAGTCAAAATAGTCGTTTGTTTAGTAAAAATGTTATTAAGACCTCAAAATTAATGTACTAGAATACATCAATATTTATTTATAACAACAAATTTAATATAAAACTATTTTTTCATTATTCTATACATATATAAATAAACACATATTTTGTTATATACTTGCTGGAATTGTTTGAACATTTGAAACAAAATATTTCGAAGCAAATGAAGAACCTGCAAGCAAAATTATATAAAACTAATTTTTATACAAAAGTTCTATTTCATAACCAAATTATGAAACTAATGAGTAAGAAACAGAAAATAAATAGAATATTCCTTTATTTAGCAGTGATTTCAATGAGTAAAACTGAATGAATTTAAAATACCGTTGTAGTGTTAGGCTAAATAAATATGTGTAAATCTAAGTGTATAAATGTCATTGGTGTTAAATATAAACAAAAAAAAAAAAACAATTTTCTGTGGTCATGCGTTTTTTTCCTTCCCTCATTTTAGCAGTTTCAGCATTCATTTGCAATCAATAGAAGAAAAGGTAAGCATCCCCAGAACATGGGGAAATACTTCTTTTCAGAGCTGGAAAACGAGATCTAAGGTAGCAGTGAAAATTACCTTTGTGTGCCGTAAATCACAGTGGACCGATCTGGTTGGGCTAAATGAGCCACGGACGCAAGGCCATAAGGGCACACCTATCTATCCCCAGATCCTTACTAAGTCACTGTCATGATTGATTGCTGAACAATACACTTAGAATGGAAAGTCATTGCGGCCCTTACCGACAAGAGCTGTGGTGTCCAGAAAGTCAATGCCGACACGATTTCCTGGACACTGTGGTGTCTAGTAAGTGCTTGCGGCCAATACCGAACACTGGTGTCCAGAGAGTCATTGCGGCTCTTACCGACAAGAGCTGTGGTGTCAATGCCGACACGATTTCCTGGACACTGTGGTGTCTAGTAAGTGATTGCGGCCAATACCGAACACTGGTGTCCAGAGAGTCATTGCGGCTCTTACCGACAAGAGCTGTGGTGTCAATGCCGACACGATTTCCTGGACACTGTGGTGTCTAGTAAGTGCTTGCGGCCAATACCGAACACTGGTGTCCAGAGAGTCATTGCGGCTCTTACCGACAAGAGCTGTGGTGTCCAGAAAGTCAATGCCGACACGATTTCCTGGACACTGTGGTGTCTAGTAAGTGCTTGCGGCCAATACCGAACACTGGTGTCCAGAGAGTCATTGCGGCTCTTACCGACAAGAGCTGTGGTGTCCAGAAAGTCAATGCCGACACGATTTCCTGGACACTGTGGTGTCTAGTAAGTGCTTGCGGCCAATACCGAACACTGGTGTCCAGAGAGTCATTGCGGCCCTTACCGACAAGAGCTGTGGTGTCCAGAAAGTCAATACCGACGCGATTTCCTGGACACTGTGGTGTCTAGTAAGTGATTGCGGCCAATACCGAACACTGGTGTCCAGAGAGTCATTGCGGCTCTTACCGACAAGAGCTGTGGTGTCCAGAAAGTCAATGCCGACACGATTTCCTGGACACTGTGGTGTCTAGTAAGTGCTTGCGGCCAATACCGAACACTGGTGTCCAGAGAGTCATTGCGGCCCTTACCGACAAGAGCTGTGGTGTCCAGAAAGTCAATACCGACGCGATTTCCTGGACACTGTGGTGTCTAGTAAGTGATTGCGGCCAATACCGAACACTGGTGTCCAGAGAGTCATTGCGGCTCTTACCGACAAGAGCTGTGGTGTCAATGCCGACACGATTTCCTGGACACTGTGGTGTCTAGTAAGTGCTTGCGGCCAATACCGAACACTGGTGTCCAGAGAGTCATTGCGGCTCTTACCGACAAGAGCTGTGGTGTTCAGAAAGTCAATGCCGACACGATTTCCTGGACACTGTGGTGTCTAGTAAGTGCTTGCGGCCAATACCGAACACTGGTGTCCAGAGAGTCATTGCGGCTCTTACCGACAAGAGCTGTGGTGTCCAGAAAGTCAATGCCGACACGATTTCCTGGACACTGTGGTGTCTAGTAAGTGCTTGCGGCCAATACCGAACACTGGTGTCCAGAGAGTCATTGCGGCCCTTACCGACAAGAGCTGTGGTGTCCAGAAAGTCAATACCGACGCGATTTCCTGGACACTGTGGTGTCTAGTAAGTGATTGCGGCCAATACCGAACACTGGTGTCCAGAGAGTCATTGCGGCTCTTACCGACAAGAGCTGTGGTGTCAATGCCGACACGATTTCCTGGACACTGTGGTGTCTAGTAAGTGCTTGCGGCCAATACCGAACACTGGTGTCCAGAGAGTCATTGCGGCTCTTACCGACAAGAGCTGTGGTGTTCAGAAAGTCAATGCCGACACGATTTCCTGGACACTGTGGTGTCTAGTAAGTGCTTGCGGCCAATACCGAACACTGGTGTCCAGAGAGTCATTGCGGCTCTTACCGACAAGAGCTGTGGTGTTCAGAAAGTCAATGCCGACACGATTTCCTGGACACTGTGGTGTCTAGTAAGTGCTTGCGGCCAATACCGAACACTGGTGTCCAGAGAGTCATTGCGGCTCTTACCGACAAGAGCTGTGGTGTCAATGCCGACACGATTTCCTGGACACTGTGGTGTCTAGTAAGTGCTTGCGGCCAATACCGAACACTGGTGTCCAGAGAGTCATTGCGGCCCTTACCGACAAGAGCTGTGGTGTCCAGAAAGTCAATACCGACGCGATTTCCTGGACACTGTGGTGTCTAGTAAGTGATTGCGGCCAATACCGAACACTGGTGTCCAGAGAGTCATTGCGGCTCTTACCGACAAGAGCTGTGGTGTCAATGCCGACACGATTTCCTGGACACTGTGGTGTCTAGTAAGTGCTTGCGGCCAATACCGAACACTGGTGTCCAGAGAGTCATTGCGGCCCTTACCGACAAGAGCTGTGGTGTCCAGAAAGTCAATACCGACGCGATTTCCTGGACACTGTGGTGTCTAGTAAGTGATTGCGGCCAATACCGAACACTGGTGTCCAGAGAGTCATTGCGGCTCTTACCGACAAGAGCTGTGGTGTCAATGCCGACGCGATTTCCTGGACACTGTGGTGTCTAGTAAGTGCTTGCGGCCAATACCGAACACTGGTGTCCAGAGAGTCATTGCGGCTCTTACCGACAAGAGCTGTGGTGTTCAGAAAGTCAATGCCGACACGATTTCCTGGACACTGTGGTGTCTAGTAAGTGCTTGCGGCCAATACCGAACACTGGTGTCCAGAGAGTCATTGCGGCTCTTACCGACAAGAGCTGTGGTGTCCAGAAAGTCAATGCCGACACGATTTCCTGGACACTGTGGTGTCTAGTAAGTGCTTGCGGCCAATACCGAACACTGGTGTCCAGAGAGTCATTGCGGCCCTTACCGACAAGAGCTGTGGTGTCCAGAAAGTCAATACCGACGCGATTTCCTGGACACTGTGGTGTCTAGTAAGTGATTGCGGCCAATACCGAACACTGGTGTCCAGAGAGTCATTGCGGCTCTTACCGACAAGAGCTGTGGTGTCAATGCCGACACGATTTCCTGGACACTGTGGTGTCTAGTAAGTGCTTGCGGCCAATACCGAACACTGGTGTCCAGAGAGTCATTGCGGCTCTTACCGACAAGAGCTGTGGTGTTCAGAAAGTCAATGCCGACACGATTTCCTGGACACTGTGGTGTCTAGTAAGTGCTTGCGGCCAATACCGAACACTGGTGTCCAGAGAGTCATTGCGGCTCTTACCGACAAGAGCTGTGGTGTTCAGAAAGTCAATGCCGACACGATTTCCTGGACACTGTGGTGTCTAGTAAGTGCTTGCGGCCAATACCGAACACTGGTGTCCAGAGAGTCATTGCGGCTCTTACCGACAAGAGCTGTGGTGTCCAGAAAGTCAATGCGGCTCATACTGACACGAGTTTCTGGACACTGTGGTGTCCACAAATTTATTGCGGCCCATACCGACACTGGTGTCCAGAGAGTCATTGCGGCCCTTACCGACACGAGTTTCTGGACACCGTGCTGACTGACACTGTGGTGTCCAGACAGTCATTGTGACCCATACCGACACGAGTTTCTGGACACTGTAGTGTCCATAAAGTCTTTGCGGTTGGTATGGGCCGCAATGACTTTGGACACTGTGGTGAAATACTTTTTTCTTATTTTTCTTCATAATTTTGACATTTTCCACGTTTCTGTTGACTCTCTACTACTCTGCCCGAACTTCACTCCCTCACTCACACACCTCTCATCCTCTACAAGTTTTAATTTCAATCACAAAGCGTTTCCAAGTGTTTCATTCATCCACCAAATCCTACATTTATTGGGTTTATTACTTCGTGCGGTTTACTAAGAGATGGCGTAGCTTGTAATATTCCATTGGAACATGCGTTGGAAAGCTACTGTCACTGTACGTCATTTCAGTATATGTCATTCATTTGAAGCGTAAACAACAATAATACTTTTTCACTCAAATATGTCGAACTTTGTGCCTGAAAGTGTTTTTTCGGGGAACATTACTTTAATATGAAGAAAACCGCTGCCGAAAGTCATCGTATTTTGGTGGAAGTTTATGGGGAACATGCGCTCGTTGAGCGAACGTGCCAAAAGTGGAAATTTTGGCTTGGCCAACCAGCCAAATCAACGGCAAAGCCGAATTCCATGGCGCGAAGGTAATGCTCTGTATTTGGTGGGATCAGAAGGGTGTATTATGAGCTGCTAAACCACGAGTTTATGGAATTTTCCCGTTGGCGCTGTATATAACATGATTCTTGCAGTATGTACAACAATGTTGGGAATACTATTCGGAATTGACATCGGATCACCAGAGAAGGCGTACACACCGATGACGAGTGGTAAAAGATTGGCCGATTGGTGAAACCATTAACGGACAACGCTACCGAACACAATTAATCCGTTTGAAGAGAGCTGTAGCCGAAAAACGCCTGGAATATGCGACCAGACACGAGGGAATAATTTTCCATCATGACAACGCTCGGCCCCACGTTGCTATTCCGGTTGAGAACTATTTGGAAAACAGTGGATGGGAAGTTTTACCACACCCGCCTTATAGCCCAGACCTTGCCCCTTCTGACTACCATTTGTCCCGGTCGATGCAGAACGCCCTCACTGAAATACGGTTCACATCAGAGCAGAATATCAAAAATTGGCTTGATTCATTCTTGGCTGCCAAGCCGGAGCAGTTCTTTTGGGATGGGATCTACCAATTGCCAGAAAGATGGGAAAAAGTCATAACATCAGATGGGCAATACTTTGAATAAAACTACTGTACATGTTTTTCATAAATAAACGTTCAAATTTTGAAAAAAAAAATCGCACGAATTAATGTATTTAGCCAATAGTTACACCAGAGTGTCTCATTACTGTCTCGTGAAAGGTTATTGGCCTGGTGGAGGATTTTGAAGTACTATCAGCCAGCTAATCATCTCATCAGCCAACAGCGACGACCACACAGTTTGAGAACACAAGTACCCAACACCTTTTCCAGTGCTTATAGACCCAATATTTATGTTCAATTTTTGAACAACTGACTATCTCAAATGTCGCCTGGCTGCCAAATTTGTATGATTGTGCATGCGCCCATCTCGAGTGATCATTCGATTATTAAAATATATCGATTACTAAAGTCTTGATTTTTAAAACCTTTCGATTATGCTTATCACTAGTCGAGATGTAACTGAGCAATGGACACCACTCTTGAAGAATCGAAATCTATTCGATTATACTTCATTCCGAGTGCCCATCGAAGAAGACCAGAGACGGCAGATAAGACTACATGAGGTACACTCCCGATTTGTTCCATTGATTATCTACTATTGAAAACGAATGTTCCTTATTCGGTGAAATTCAGAAAACAACTGACTAGTTTATTTAAAGTAAAAATATAACAAACAGAACGATAACATTTCTAGTTAAAAGCATATTCCATGAACGACAGAAAATGCTTGTACAAACAGAGGAACGATAGAAATTCTACTTAAGAATACGTTCCACGACAAAAAAGCAATTGTTCGAACTTAAAGAGGGTGACAACATTTCCTGTGAAATACACACTTCTTGAAACAAACAAATAACGACTTTTGTTCTTAGGAACCACAGGGGGTCAATTTAGTTTAATTAACATCTTCATTTGTTTCGTGCGGATTTAGCGGTGTTTGTAGAATGTTTTCACCTTCTTCATATGTAAGCACATTTGAACTGACCTCAAATTGACAACTCAACTACATTTTGACATTTCTTCTGCGTCTACTACATTTTCTTACATATGCTACCACACTGAGTAGCAGGCGAAAGAAATGTCATTATTCGAAATGTAGTTCCACATTTCGGCCATCTCTGAAGATGGCCCACAAATGTCGATGTGGTGCAGATCAGGGCCAAGTTCATAAACGTCACACTGCGGCCAGATTTGTGTTCATAAATGTAAATAAACTGCAGTGACTGTGCATGAGGGCAGTCGGCAAATGCGTTCATAAAAGCAATGTGACAGTCAAACTGCCATCAAATTGGCATCAAATTGGAAATTCACTTATTTGTTTAAAGAAATTTCTGTTATTTGGAACATGGTTTGACTTCCAATTCCTTTCAGTTAAAAGCATGGCCCTATTGCTGCGTATTTTGCTACGGTTTCATCATTTAATATTTTTGAAAGTTGGTCAGTTTATTTATAGACTTTCATTTTTCAACAACAGTTTTTGTGTCGTCCACTTATGTTGCATTTATGAAGAGGTACTTTTTTGACAATGCTGACCCTACCGACACGAGTTTCTAGACAGTGTGGTGTTGGCCCATAACGACCCTGTATACCGACACGAGTATGAGTAAGAAACTGACACTGTGGTGTGTGTCCAGATTCTCGGCCATCTCAGAAGATGGCCCACAAATGTAGATTTGGAGGAGATTAGTTGAATTGGGGATAGTCAGGGACTTAACTCGGATTGTGCTGCTGCAAAAATTTAAGCCGGAAGACCGTGGACAACAATGTAAGTTCGCCAAAGTGGCCAGAGACCCGGATTTTGGCTAAAAGTTAACTGACTAGACCCATTTTTTGTCTCAGGGGCTATGTCAACGCCAAAAAATTGCAGTTATTGGGGCGAATACATGCCATTTCTAGGCGAAAATTCATCAAATGGGTTTCATGCGATTATGCAACCTGACACCAATCGATTATTTTCTCTAGGGCTACGTCAAGTCATTAGTCTGCGCAAAGGATGATGCCAACATTCGAGCCGCTATTATCGGAATAACGCCGCACATACGGGGCCGGGTCATCAACCACTGATACGACAGTGGTGCCGATTGTGCACAGACATCAATACCAAGGTTCTTCAGAAGAGATCGCATTCATAGCCTCAAGAACTAGAAAGAATGACTCAAGGTCAGCCTTTAAACGTGTTCACATATATTTGCTCAATTAATTGGTACATTTTGCATGGAATTTACCCCGAATA
Source organism: Eristalis tenax (assembly GCA_905231855.2). Classification (NCBI taxonomy): domain Eukaryota; kingdom Metazoa; phylum Arthropoda; class Insecta; order Diptera; family Syrphidae; genus Eristalis; species Eristalis tenax. Next base: position 33,330,853 of record HG993126.1, read on the forward strand.
TGCCCTACCGACAATTTGGTGCTCTGCTCACAATTGACAGATAACAAAACGCCCCACTCCTCGGCACCGGTTGAGCTGCCAAAAATGCACCCTTATCCGGTGAACGTTCAAATATTTCCGGCCTGGGAGCTGCTTGGGATGCTGCACGACCATTCACATGAGCTTGCATTTCTGGAGGCTGAGATGGAATTTTCTTTAGATTACGTATCACAAATAAATATCAAGCAGATTAACCAGCACACTCCTGATGTTGAGAATGCGCCCTTTTGGTGGTTTCTGATGAAAAGGAGGCTTCAAGCAGCCAGCTTCAGCGGACTTAACCAAATAGTACAGTAAATCATTGCGGAGGCGTGCTTCTTCAATGGATGTCGATTCGGACTTCAGTTTGTTGACCCATGCAACGGCCAAGCGTCTATCGGGCAGGCTTAGGCGATCCCGGAAGCACACATTAAAGTTGTACAGCTGGACATTGAAGTCGTAATTTAGATTTTCCACAACACTATCCATTTGCCTGTTAACGAACCGGATTGTACGAATTTTTCCAAAATGTATTGCCTGAATGGGAAATGAAATCGAATTTGATTGTATTTAGACGTGCTACTTGATTGAAATTGGCTTTATAGTCCGGGGTGGACCAGGGCTACCCTTCCACACAGAGTTCGGGAACAGGTACCAAAAATGTTCAAAATTGATTTGTAAAGACCGCTCCGAACGAAATTTACATGTGAAAATTGTGATTGCTAAACAAAAAATGTGTTTTGCTAGATTTGATACCATGTGTGATTTTGAGCATGAGGGCTAAAGCTCTGAATCATCGGACGAAGGAATGCCCCGAAAGATACAAATGTCGATGATACGCTTTATACGGGCTGAGAGAGTCCCACTTTAAAGGCAGTAGCTTGACTGCAGTATTTTATTAATGGAATGTAGTACACCAGAAGCATCAGAGAAAGAATACCATTGATCACACGAGTCATTCCCAAAGTGGTCCACGTGGAGTAGAGTGCTAACATTTAATCTATAGAAACCCTTTTTGTTGTACAATGAACGCCTTATTTCTGGCAGAGCGGGTTTGATGGCAACGTGCAATCCATCAACACATCCGATTACTTCCGGAAATCCAAATTATTGCTAAAATTGCCCCCAATTTCTTCCTTTTCTTGCTCGGTGGGTGTCAAATTTATCCATTTTGGGCAAATTTCATTCTTTAGTGCAGAACCGTGTTACCGACGAAGTCCCCGAAACCGATTGGGATTGGGCAGAAGAATAGGTAGGTTGTAGATGGTAATTTAGGGCGCCACTGCGACTATTGGGGAATCCCATCTTTAAGCAAAACTTGCACCCGAGCCAAGATCATGTGATTTGACACCGTTGGATTTTTTCTTTGGGGTTATTTGAAAGAAAAGGTGTACGTCGGTAAGGCAGCAACAATTCAAGAGCTAGAGGATGAGATAATTCGGCATAGAACCTCAATTATGCTTCAGCGTCATCGAAAATTTGGACCATCGGATGGAGGTGTGCCGCCGAGGTCGCTTTATAATAAACGAAGGTTGCGAGATGCGGCGTTGGTGCGTCGCCTCATTTTTCAACCCACACAATACAAGGGTTCAATACAATGGAGGCATGAGAGCAACGTAATCGCACGTAAGCGAAGTACTCTCTCGCCAACATTGCTGAAACATTTCGGTGCTTTTTGACATTTCCCTGCGTTGCTAGACGTGGTCAGTGGGCGCGAAAGTTTATCGGAAATTAACAATTTTTGAAGTATGATGGAGATGATCAACTTTTTCCTCTCTTGCCCTTTAAAATGTTTGACAACCAGTTTTTATATCGTTTTCTAAATAAGATTGACCAATAAGAGAATGACAGTTGAGTTGTTTCGTGAATAACTGTCAAAAACTCATGAATAACTGTCAGAAAGCCTCTGAAATTCGTCGATGGACTAGGGGTATATCAGCTGTGAAGTTGGGCATCTCTATAAAACGTCATTTCAGGTTTGAACATTTAACAAAAAAACAGATGATTGTGACAAATTTATGCGTTAAAACTGCTCGAGGCACAAACGCTGCATAGTGAGACGGCCAAAATGCTCGGATCCTGAAATTCTCTCCAAAATTGGTAACACCTGTTGTAGCTAACAATGCGGGAGGATGAATAGACAATGATGTCTCGCTTTGAATTTCGGTAACCAGCTCGCACATTTATTTAGGCGAACTTTGTTAATAAATCTTTAAGAAATTTTTTTTAGAAAAATGTCGAGAAATAAGGATGGTGACGTCGTCGCTTCTGAAATGAACACAGATTGGCGGAAATATTGGCAATAACCAAAAATGAAGAGGCATATGCATTCGTCCGATAGAGGCATATTCCAAGATACCGATTATGTGCCTACTATCGAAGACCTAGAAGCGTCTGATGCGGAGGTCGATTTGTTCTTCGAAAATCATGGTGATTATGAGGTGGTCTGTGGCTAGCGGTGAGTTTTCAAATTGACCAATCAGAGAGCGAAATTCATGTTATTTCGTGATTAACTGTCAGAAAGCCTCTGAAATTCGTCGATGGACTAGGGGTCAAACAGCTGTGAAGTTGGCCATTTCTATGGTACTTCATTTCTGGTTTATACTAATCGGCTACTTGACTATGGAATTTTCTGCACGTGGCTGTACATAAGTTCATACCCTTTTAGAGGCTGCCTTGCCTCTCAATGGTCAGTTTTTTTCCTTGCTTTCATCGAAAGGCGGTTTTTATCTGGTGGAGCGATTCTCGATTGCTTGATATTGTAGCTAAATTGCTGCATTTTTCTATATAAGGGACGATACACGACCCATACACGACATAGACACCTCGCTGCAGACCTAGACCTAGGAACTAGCAGCCCACAAAACGGAGGCTGTGCTCATTACGGCCAGAAAGAAAGTCGAATCGGAGCTTCATAGTTAGGGAGCAAACGATTAGGTCTTAGGAGACAGTGTAGTGCCTGGGCGTTATGCCAGATAATAGGCTTTCCTTTAGGGAGCATATAAAATATGCCAGCGGAAAGGCATCACGCACACAAGAAGCGTTCTCTCGAATGCTCCCGCGCATTGGTGGGCCCGGATATGCGCGCAGAATCCTACTCTCACGAGTCGTGAGTTCAGTCCTCCTGTTCGGGCTGGAGCTCTTGCGGCTGGACAACTAAGACAGATGATGACGTCAGTCTATAGACTCGGCGCAATAAGGGCAATCAGCGGATTTAGAATTCTTTCAGATGACGCAGCGCTCGTCATAGCAGGAATGTGACCTACCGACATTCTAGCAGACGAGCTTAAGAGGGTGTACAGCGGAACAACTTCGGACCGGCAGCAGGCAAAATTCAGAGCAGCTTCAATAGCAATGTGGCAAGCCAGATGGGACACATAGACTCATTCCCGATATCGAGAACTGGACATCAAGACGGACAGGAGACTGTAACTACCACACCTCACAGTTTCTGTCTGGCCACGGCGGCTATCGAAAGTATCTACACAAGTGTGGACATGATAGTTCGCCGCCGTGCCCAAAATGTGCAAATGTTGAAGAGGACACGTAGTTCGATTTGCGCAAGATAGGCAGATGGTACCAAGCCCCGGTCTGGTTGATCGCGTTCATGTCAAGATCCGAAAATAGTTGGAATGAGCTCTGCTCGTACATAGTGAAAGTTAGTCTAACATTGCGGCAGGCCGAAGCAGAAAGAAAAGCTCAAGAGACCGCATTCCGGAATATAGCATAAATCGCTAACCAGCTATTAGAGTGGTAGAAGAGTGCTGAGTGTGGTTTAGACGTGGGCGCGCGGGAACAGGAGGCAAATGTCCCGTGAATCGTTCATGCTGGTAGCACGGGTTACCAGTATCTTGAAGAAGATACCACATCCATTGGCGCAAATCATTAAAAAGTGAGTTCACATTTTTTGGAATTTTTCATGGTCTGCACGTGTCTGTGTCACGTATGGTGACTTTCGCACAGACCAGCAGGAAAATTCGTCTCGTAAAAATGAATAAGAACACGGATAGATAATTTCGGATCGATTTTTTGGAAAATTATAAAAATTTAACCACTCCTTAGTCCAATTTATTTTTTTGCAATGCTTACCCGACAACCACGACGAAAAGGTACAAAATAAAGTCTGTGCAGATTGTCGGCACCGTGTGTGTCGAACGGGTGTTTGCACAGGCTTAAGGTTTGTGTCGTGTAGGGGTCGTCTGATGACTTTGTCGGCGCGGTCTGAGTTAAGGCATTGATCAGGGTAATTGGACTGTCATACCTGGGGGTCGTCACACCACCATTCCCAACCTCCGGCGGTCCATACGCAATCCTTCATTTGCCTCCGACAGACCACTGTACGCAGGAGTTGGCTGACAAGAGGGTCATCATAGTTTATTATCTGGGCATATCTCATTTGAGGCAGAATAATCAAGTGAATTGATTGAATAATCAAGAGTGCATTATAATTGAATGGGTCTACAAGACAATATAATCAATGTATCCACACTCGCACAGGAACCTCGACGTCATCAAGTGTTGACATTGTCTGAGATGTTCAATTAATTGCATTCAAGGTATGTACATGCATTCGTAGGTGATTAAGTTCAGTTTCGCATTCACATTCCCAGCAACAATTGAATCTGAAGCCGCTTCAGCGTCAACAAAGGATTTGACTTTGATTCGGTTACGGATGCACTCTCCAATTGAAGCAGCGACATGTGCACTCGCAATTTTGTTGATAAATTACTGCGCTTCCTCAATTTGCAAATTCTGTATTTCCTAATATTGTAGGAAGAACCATTGAACTGGAATGTAATTACAATCAGACTATTCACCGGGCCTGAATGAGTACGCCCACCCTCTCACCCTCCCCGTCACTCTGGCCCACAGAATCCCGGTGTTCTGCTGTCGGTTCGTTAGATTGCAATGGCAAGCGGATTGCTATCGCTTGAACATCAAATTTGAAATTTTCTCCTTTCACTTCGATTCAGGTTACTGTGATTAGAAAATTCTTCTTCCCGCGTTCGAAGCGCATTCGCTTCATTTTGTCGAGCTCGTTCAGTGCTGGATTGCGGAATTTTGATTGTCCTTTCAGAACTTTTGAATGCTTCCTTGCCATTCTCGAATTTCGAATGAAAAACAGCTCAGAATTGGACTGAATGACTCGACAAATTCTCTTAGGCGTGTCACCCAAAATTATATGTCACCGTGACAAAATCGCATTCTCTTAGTCGCTGTATGCGACGCCTGACACCCTCATGCCGACCCTGTGTGTTCTCCTGTGACATGGACTGAGGCAGATTTCGTCACTTGTGCCTTCGTGGGTGACGCGGAAGGACGCAGTAATTCAAATTCGTTGATATGAGAAATTAATTAATGTGTTCACGTTTAGTGCTAAAATTACAACGAGACACCCATTTGAGTGCCTGGTCACTTTAATGGAGGACAATTTAGCCCAAAGGCTTCACTCAATCATTGGAAAAAAATTAATTTAAAGACCTCTGGTGAACAGCGAAGCTGCCTGGCTCCTAAAAGACAACGGAAGACAAGCGCCAGACATTCACATCTCATTCTGTTCCACTGTCACGTCAATGTCGTCAGCGTATGCCAGCAATTGTACGGACTTTGGGGAGATCGTGGCTCAGGAGAGTGAGTTCTGCACGACCTTCTCAAGATTTGCAAAGTCAGTCAAAGTCTATTGCGTTGGCCCTGGTTCGGAGTCGAAGACTCCTCGGGCCGAAACGGTGTTGTCCATGAGGTCTACATGGCCTAGCCATCTCAGGCAAGACCTTTCTTCTCTTCATCTGCTTTTGAGACTGTCCAAGCTGCCTCGCCATAGAGCAGGACAGGGCTGATCAAGGTCTCATATAATGCTGGCTTGTTCCTTCGAGAGGGGGTTCTACTACTTTCTGTTTCTTGGGCTCAAGAGGCCACAGGCGATTGGCACGAGTTAGTGTGCGTGTAATCTCGGGGAAGACGAAGTCCTTCACTGCCTCGAAGTTATAGCTGCCTACGGTGACGTTCTGGGCAAGTAGCCGATGTTGTGCGTCCTTTCTCGACGACAGCATACACTTCGTTTTGGCCTCGTTCACCGTCATTGCCAGCAAAGAATGTTATACTGCCCGTGTATACTATTGCACGGACTTTTGGAAGATCGCGCCTCTTGCGTTAGCGAGCCAGTTCTGCACGACCTTCTCAAGAACGATGTCGAAAAAGTCACAAGACAGCGAGTGGCCTTGTCTAAATCCTTCTCTCGATCTCGGTGAGTTCGTTGCCGAACTGGACGGAGCAGCGAGAGTTCTCCATCGTCGTCCTGCTCGGTTTGCAGGGCTTGGCAGGAATGTCAAAACTAGGCATGGCGCTGTGTGCATGTTGTCTTACGACGAATAGGAGGTGGGTGTCGATCGGCATTTCTTGGGTCCTCTCCAGGATCTGACAAAGTGTAAAAATTCGGTCGACAGAGACTTCATAAAGGGCTTCAGTCGCTCACAGAATGCTCTCGTCCTCCTATGCCTTCGCTGAATGGGCCTGCCAAGCAATGGATGTTTTCTGGGGACTTCAAGAGACCAGCACTTAAGAGGCAGCGTCTCTGATGGCGTGTTGACAATGCTCTCACTGTTCGTAGAACGTTTCGCCTGGCTATCGACAAAGTCCGACAGTGTCCGACGTCAAACTGGTGTGGAATTTATCGTGGTCTGGACTTCATTACAACAAGGAAGTGAAGTCGATGTTGGCTCTTCGGAAGGTTCAGACATCTAGTCTGACGTCCATCGGAATGTGACCCATCTGGTTGACGGTTGATCGATCAGGAGACGCGCAGGCCTCCGTCTAGAAGATCACTAGGTCAACTCGCTAGAAAGGGAACTGGCTCCCTAGTAGATCTGTCACTCAAAACATCTATCGAAGCTTGTAACGCTTGCTCTGGCACAGGATGCCTCATAGTCAAACAAGTATGCCCTACTCTCGATGCAAATCGCTGGCACATCAAACCGCCTGATCAGACTGAGTATGCCGTAGCATGGAACTCATAGCGGTGGCGTCCTTGTAGCCACTCCTTTCTTTCACGCAATGACCTCTACCGAAGCTGCGGAGGCGAGGATGTGAAGGAATGTATTGTTCATCGTCTTTGTAATTGCAGCGCCGTCTTTTCCCAATATTTCATGGCCTCGCCTCTTTCGGGTCACTGGCGATGTTCAGGAAAAAGAATCTCAAACTTCGCCGTTCGGAATCGACATCAACCCGAACCCCCTCCCATCGTGTGGAGACAAACGGCACAACACGTGTGGGAGCTAGGTCCATCCCTTACCGGCTGGAGAGCCCCCAACACATTTATTATTGTAAATTTATCAATCAACTTACAGCCCACATGAATCGGAAATCATACGCGCCCACACCCATCCTACATAATCCCACGCCAAAATGTATGCGGAAGGTGTTGGAGGACGATGCTACCCCTTTCGAGCTGCGAATTTACGACACGAGTGCTTCACTGATGTGCGAATAAATTCCAAACACAACCGTCATAAACCAATGCCTTCAGACTTACAACTTAATCCCTCAGTCATGTTCAGCAATCGATTTATCATCTCTGATTGGTAGGGATCACCGTGCGTGGGACTGGAAAATCTTCATGAATTCGTTCCCACTACAAGCCATAAGTACCCACTCTCGGAAGGGCTTACGGCTGTAGGCAACATACGAGAACATTCTGACGAACCGCGCTTCAACAGAATCACCTGTCCCCACTGTCAGAGGACGTTTCTTTATTTTTTGAAAATTGAAATAATTTCAGTCGAAGCAGGGGCTCCCTGTCATCTGGAACAAACACACTGGCGCCGCGTAATTAGATTTTGTAATTCCACAAGGACTCGCGCAGATATGATGTTTGTGTACACATGTTCCGTGTGCAGACGCTCTCAAGGCGCTTCGGCTGCCATCTCCCGGGCGATGTTCACTGTCAAACTTTCTTTCTCTTGCTTGGCAATTAATTTTAATATCCAGCGAGATTCTTTTTTATCATTAAGGCGAAACGAGTGCGCGGCTGCCCCCTCCACCAGCCCTTCGACGGCTTACTTCCGTACAGCTTTATTTATGTGGGGCTGTGTGCGTGCTGCGGCTGCACACACCCTGTGAAGGGTGTTCGAAGTTGGAACATTAATTTATTATGACAGGCTAGCTGCGGGAGAGCACCATTTTTTCCAGCGCCCCGAAGAGTGCGTGCATTTATTTGGTAATTCCGAGGGCAAACCGGCAAACCGGCAAACCCTTAAGGATGCTCTTTCTTGTGCTGGTTGTGGTTTTTCTTTTCGCCCCGGCGCTGTACCTTTATTTTCGGTCTGCGAGAATGCTTTTAGCTTGATACCTATCGGTTGTTAGATTTATGGACCAAACTTTAACATCATTAGGGGTTAGGTATGTTTTGCGTCTGTTGGCCAACGCTGATGGCAGTAAATCATAACTTTCTTCTGAATTATTACCGCAGCGGGTCTGCGGTTCGCTGTGCGAAGTGGGAGCTCGAGTGGTTGTGGAAAGGATTTAAGCTTCGGTGAAGCGAGAACAATTCAACACTTCGCCGGTGTTTATCTTCTGCAGTCACCCTGTCAATTATTTTCGAGACCGTGTCTAGCGGTATAATCAGCCACACGAGGGGATACTCGCCCAGATAATCGATACATCGGAAGTAAATTAATGCAGGGAGGGTCAGGGTGTCTGGTCTCAAGTGGAATGCCTTAGTGTCGGGTCGGTCAAAGGTCTCAAGGCGTTGGCGATGTTTCGATAGGGAGCACGCAATCCCACATAGTGGCGATCTGGGTGTAGTTTGAAAGGCGGTCATGTTGAGTGCATGGACACAAATGCTGCAGAGGAGGATCTGGGATCTTGCCTCCTGGCCCGTCTCACCTCCTGCCAGAAACTGTGGAAGCCTCAAGCCATTTTGCACTGCACTCATAGCCACTTACGGTTTCAATAGCGGCAAATCGAGTATGGGCCTAAATGTTCACACGAATCCTGGGGAAGGTTATCATCAACTTCAAGGCTGTATATGACATCATTGGACGGAATTATTCAATTCTCGCCGGGACCCCGGGAACACTCTACCGCATACGCGATGCACCGTGCACTTCGGTTGGAGGGCTTCAGAGCCGTTTGCAAACTGTGCCGGATTTCAGCAGGACACTCGCCGTTGGGAGTTTTCTTCAGTCTTATTCTGGAGAAGGTAAGCTGTGAAACCGAAAGGCATATCTTCTACAAGTCAGTCCAACAGTTGGGTTGCGCGGGTGGCGCGCATCCTCACCTTTTCGGAAGCTGTCACGGCGGCAATTGAAGACCAAGCGAAACAAGCCGGCCTTGATGATGAGTATGAGGAACAGAGGATGTACATGCTGACTAGCAGGAATTGTTCCGTGAGGATGAAACGCAAAGGAATTTGTCTCTATCTCCGGACAATCGGATCTCCACAAAAAACAACATTCTAGTGGAGATCCGACTAGAAACGCCTTGGGATTGACAAAAATCTATCTCTTGAAAAATTGCAACTTCATCTGTCCAAAAATTTGATTAGCACATGAAATAGTAGATAAATGATTGTTTGTGCCACGAAGAGGCTGTAGGTCAAGCAGCTCGGTAAGTTGAGAGCAATCAGCAACAATGCACAGGCCCATGCCCTCCGAGTGCGTTGGACAAAATTCTGTAAAATCTAAACCAGTGCCCCGATTTTAGCGAAACAGGAAACACAGTACAAATGATATGAGCTCGTTGCATGGACAAACAATTGTAGAGGTGGCTCAAAAATAAGGTTATAAAATTAATAAAATTTTCTTTGTTGATAAAATTTGTGATGTCGGATTAAGTCTTGCAATTTATATTAATCAATAATTAATTTACATTTTACATACATTCTGTATTTATTTTTCAATAAGACTCTTTTAAATATATTTTATTTAATTTTATATTATTTTAATCGAATAAGGCCTGTGAATCTTTCGGTTTTGTGCCATGTCTGAATGTGTAATCCAGGGATCCGATTATATCAACATTTGGCGAATAACTTCTCCATTAGTTGGAACATTTTTTCACATTACTTATCTTCTTAACTATAAAGCAGAAAGTTTGTGTGTCTGACCGACAAAGGCTCCGAAACTGAAATTTTCAACAAAAATCATTCTAAAATTTAGATGCTGAATATGACAATTTTTACGGATCGGAAGTTACCAGCATTTTTTAAACGGGAATAAAATTCTCAAAATAAGGGTGGTTGCATCAATCCGGTATGAAACCATTTCAAGTTGCGTAGTCGTGGATATCAACCATCCCCCAGTGTGTTGTAACTTCCATGTATGCACACACATTTTTCATATTTTGCTTTGGTGCATCCATTCACTTTTTTCTACGTCTCAATCGAACATATACGAACGACTGCCTGAGCCACCAAACGAAAAGGAAACAATAAACATTTTCGCACTTTTCTTATTTTGTCATGCCCAAACTATCTATGCATGTACATATACACAGCTGCACACAAATCATTCAATTTTGCTGAAATTGTGAATATTGAACTGAACTGAACGGATTAGCCGATTTAGATAAAATTTCAGAGCTAGACATTAGCCATTAGACATCATAATGTGTTACAAGATAGGTTTGACTTCAATTTGCACAACAAGTGAACATCGCGGGCAAGTACATAGATGGGATTTCCAAGAACTTTTTTCTTATGAATCGCTTGATATCCCTTCACGTTGTGTGTAAATGGTTGAGAAAAACCCGTAATTTCCGTCCGTTTTGCTGCAGCACACATTGATAGTTCAAGGTTCAACATGTATGCCCACAGTCAACGAATTGCACTCATTATGAGTAGGGATGTGAATGAGAGATTGGGAGAGGCATCAATGGCAAAAGAAAATTCAAATTCTTCTCTGAGTTCTGGTTCGAGCAGTCTTATTATTGTTTTAAATTAAAAAGTGCGGAGTAAACATTTATTATACGGAATATTTTCACTGCAGGTAAAGTACCGGTTGAAGAAAAGAAACCGGAAAATATTACCTTGAAAGGGTAGGACAACATTCCTCATTTTAGGATCTCATTTGTAGCGGGTGCTTGGAGGCAAACCAACTAAATCGTTATCAGATTTTTTTACTTTATTTTTCAAACAGTTAAGTTACAAAAAGTATTTCGCGCAGGGGTCCTATTCCCATTGAAGCTTTAAGTTAATTTACAATCAAATTTATATTTTTTAGAAAGCACTCGGAGGGCATGGGCCTGTGAATTGTTGCTGATTGCTCTCAACTTCTCGTGGCGCCCTCTGGATAGCCTTTATAGGAACCGCTTGGAGGTGAACCAATTAATGAAGCAGCCCGGGGGGTGTAAACCAGGACCCGGCACTCCAGGTTAGGGGCTTGCGCGTAGGGGTAACTTGCCCACCGTGAAAAAAAAAACAATAGTTACGAAACGACAACAAGCCTCGGATATGGATGACCCAACTGCTGACTACCATGGACAACGAATTTCGGTTCTGCATGTAGAATGTGAGGTTCCTTAACCGTGCAGACGATTCGTGTCACGAGCAACCGATGAACTTGCGGAGTCGCTAGAAGCCGATAAGGCAGACACAACCGCGGAGGCCCTAGAAGCCTATAAGGCAGACATAACACCCATCCAGGAGGTGCGATGGGAGAGAGTGAAAAGCATCTACGAGCGAAGGCAGCGCTTGTTGGGATGCGGGTTTGTTGTTCGAGGCAGACTTATTGAAAGAAATGCGGTCGAAACACAGCACTCGAACCACCACCAGAACTCGGAGAGCTGTAACAAGATGTGGATGTAGTCCGGAGTCTCCCCTGCTTGGGTATAGATATCCAACTTCTACCTCTTTTTTTCCCTGATTTCATGATGGTTCTCCAGTGTCTGTGAATACGTGTGGCAGGGGAATTCCATTCCACTCTTATTTTTATATATTGCCACGTCGGTTGCAAGCAAGTGCTTGTTCTCGGAGGCCGGGGCAACAATCACTCAGGACAGGAATGGACTTCTGGGGACTAGATTATCCAAGCTTCCTTTCCTCAAGTCCATCAAATTAATGTTTTTGTTTTTCTTTCTCTTTCTATTTGTATGTTTAATAAATTAATTAAACTTTTTAATGTTTAAATAAAATGATTAAATTTAAATAAAATGTAAAAAATTAAAATAAAAAAAATATTTTATTGCCTAGACGATTTTTTTTATTTCTTGGTCTAGATGACTGGAAATTATTTAAATTATTTAAAGGTTCCTGACTGGAAACTGGTAAGCGTAAGACTAGTATATTCTGTTGTTCACTTACATTACAACAATTTAAGAAATTTATGATAAATAAAACATCTTAAAAACATCCATTCGGACATGCCATTCGGACACAATAACGTTCCACTTTAAAACGCAGATAAAAAATGCTGCGGTCACTACATGGATCATCATCATCTTCTGACCAGCATGATCCACTAAAGGGAGGAAAAGCACACACGAGAGCTCTGGAGGCAACTCGATCCTCCGCCATCGACTCTTACTCATTAGGAGGTATGCGCAAGCGTTGGACTTGGTCCACCTCGTCTGTGCCAAGTGGTCGCCGAAATCGCATTCAACGTCCGCGTCGGGGGACATTCGCGCCAAGTGACCAAACCATCGAAGTGTAGCCCTGCTCAGCCTTGAGTTCCTCGCGTACTGCCGTGCTTCTCAGTTCTCATCCAATCCCGGCGAGTAATTCCCACAGCAGAGCGAAGAAATCTCATCTCAGCGGATTGTATCCTTTTTTTTCAGTCTTTACGGAAATTTCATGACCCTAGGTGGGAGTTATGACTGAGTTGAAAATCGCTAACTTGGCTCGGCCTTCCTGATTACAGGTCCTCCAAGCTGATTCAAAATTGACCCAGCTTGGCCAATTCTACAGGAAAGCTCAGCATTGCTCCTCCCAACACCCCGAGATACTTTAACTTCTCCACCTGCTCCAATGGGACTCCACCAAGACGTAGAGTGCGTGCTGGAAATTACCCTAACCTCCGATTTGTCCACGTTAACCTTCATCCCAGCATCAGCACATACGGCCACCGACCTATCGAGTGCGCGCTGAAAGGATGTGAGGACAACCAAGTCATCTGCAAAAAGATGACTCACCCTCAACTCTCCAACTGCTGCGCTGTAACATCCAATCCACGAAAAGGAGATTTCAAATGACAAAGCATCCGATTAATACGACAAGGATTCCCCTTGAAGAGAAAATGTCGTGGAAAGGCATCGGCAATAATAAACCGAACCACCCCCACACATGGCCGAGAGGAGCAGTCGGCCATGGTAACCGTCGCCTGGTCACATACAGGCGGAGAGCGCCAGAGCTGGGGAAGCGGAATACATCTTAAGTGGTGTGCTCAAGAAAGGGCTACCTGGAACTGTAGCGCTATCAAGGAGCAACCAAAACGGAACAACGGCAGCTGTCTTTGATTTCTGGACAAAAGGTATGATGGCCATCTTGAAAGTATTCTCCTTCAGTGCTTCTTGGAATAATTCTCTTTGAGCAGCCTCATAAGCTCATTGTTGCGGTATTAACCACTTTGGGCTCATTTTCTGCGCCGTGGTGTGGCGCCATTTGCTATGTAAACATGTGTTCTCCCTCCGGATCAATAACGTCGATCACGACGTGACATTTGCCATGCTAATGCACAGGGCCGTCCATAGATTGCCCGGCGGGGGAGCACTTTCCCGTTGAAAGGAGCTTCTCCGACGAGGCTTATGCCTCTAAAGAGGGCGTCCTTGGTTTTATTTACGACGGGATCAGAGACGGTATACAATTCCCGAACGACGTTGAAAATATTATGAAAACTCAATTGACCCAGTTAAGGCGCTGCCAGCACGACCTAGGCATGTTTTGTGGCGGTGGTGGGGGCCAAAATGATGCCAGTGGTGAATCTAATCCGCCCCATTAACAGCCATCCCCCGCCCCGCACTCCATTCAATGTGCTGGGCGACGACTGGCGGAAGATAACCGCCTTCCGTTCTGGAGACATTCCTCCCTCACTGCTGAGGTGTGTACTCAGCCTTCGCCTCGGCAGTCGCCGCGTCTGTCATCTGTTACCAGCGCCAGTAGCTGTTTTTACTCTCATCACACGATGTGTTTTGCTTGTCTGGTCTGGTCTGGTTTTTTGTGAAGTACGTATTTAAGCGAAGGGAAGACAGGAGGAAACTGTTTGTTGTTCTTCTTCGTGGGATTGTTTTGGTTATTTCTGTTTTTTAGTGGTGTGGTCTGGTCTGTCTGGTCATCGTCGTGGAGGTGAGTGATGATGTTCTCACTGCCGGGCAAGCACAAGCGAGAAGTGACTTGCGAGTAACGAAGGCAAGAACGGTGACTTTTGCTAAGTTAACGTATGGACTGCACACAGTTGGAAGGCGTTCAATGTTGTCAACTACGATTTGCGGTGTTTGTCTGAATGTCATCCAACTTTAGCTCGTATTGATTGCTTTTCTGGGAAGTTCATCGCCGCAGTTATTGTTCCCCGGATTCAGGAAAAGTCTCTTACTGCGAAGCCTTCGTAGGATAGAGTCGAGTTGGGAGGCGTTTGAGATCCAAAGGGGAGTTCCTCAAGAGTGCATACTGTCACCACTATTATTTCCGGTGGTTATCAGCGATCCTGCAGCATTGACGGGATGTGGAATTCGTTGGACTATGATATCTTGTCTCAAACACCTTGACTACGCTGACGAAGTTTGTCTACTTTCGCATCGGTTAATGGACCTTCACTTGAACATCTAGAAGCTGAGACGAACTAAGTGGGGCTTGACATAAGAATAATAAGGCCTAGTATTACTTAGACCGGTACCCAGCTGATCATTACCCTTTAAGCTGTGTTGAAGTGTGGTCTCGGCTAACTGCAGTGGCACTGAACTCCATGTATGCAGCGGAATCGGGCAGGCTAACGTTGGGAATCCTATCCTCGATCTGGAAATGCACAGAAATATCAGCTGCGGCTGTCGGCCAAGCTGAGCTGGCTGCTGGCTTGTGGCTGGCGGCTGGTGTATGGTGGCTGGTGACTGGCGGGTGATGGCTGGTGGCAGGTGGCTGGTAGCTGGTGGCTGGTGTATGGTGGCTGGTGGCTTGTGGTTGGCGGCTGGTTGCTGTTGATTGATGGCTGGCTGCTGGTGGCTGGTGGCTGATTGCTGGTCGCTGGTGGCTGGTGGTTGGTGGCTGGTGGTTGGTGGATGATGGCTGGTGGCTGCTTGCTGGCGGGTGATGGCTGGCTGCTGGTGGCTGCTGCTGGTGCCTGGTGGCTGGCGGCTGTTGGTGGCTGGTGGCTGGTGGCTGGTTGTTGGTGGCTGTTGGCTGATTGCTGGTGGCTGTTGGCTGATTGCTGGTTCTGGGGGCTGGTGTCTGGTGTCTGGTGGATGGTGGCTGGTGGCTTGTGGCTGGTGGGTGGTAGCTGGCGGTTGGCGGCTGGTAGCTGGTTGTTGGTTGTTGCTGGTTGGTGGCTGATTGCTGGGGGCTGTTGGCTGATTGCTGGTCGCTGGTGGCTGGTGACTGATGGCTGGTGGCTGGTGGCTGATTGCTGGTGACTGGTGGCTGGCGGGTGATGGCTGATTGCTGGTTCTGGTGGCTGGTGTCTGGTTGTTGGTGGCTGGTACTGGTGGTTGGTGGCTTGTGGCTGTTGGCTGATTGCTGGTTCTGGTGGCTGGTGTCTGGTTGTTGGTGGCTGGTACTGGTGGTTGGTGGCTGGCTGCTGGTGGCTGGTGGCTGGTGGCTGGTGGCTGGTGGCTGGTGGCTGGTGGCTGGTACTGGTGGTTGGTGGCTTGTGGCTGTTGGCTGATTGCTGGTTCTGGTGGCTGGTGTCTGGTTGTTGGTGGCTGGTACTGGTGGTTGGTGGCTGGCTGCTGGTGGCTGGTGGCTGGTGGCTGGTGGCTGGTGGCTGGTGGCTGGTGGCTGGTGGCTGGTGGCTGGTGGCTGGTGGCTGGTGGCTGGTGGCTGGTGGCTGGTGGCTGGTGGCTGGTGGCTGGTGGCTGGTGGCTGGTGGCTGGTGGCTGGTGGCTGGTGGCTGGTGGCTGGTGGCTGGTGGCTGGTGGCTGGTACTGGTGGTTGGTGGCTGGCTGCTGGTGGCTGGTGGCTAGTGGCTGGTGGCTGGTGGCTGGTGGCTGGTGGCTGGTTGTTGGTTGTTGCTGGTTGGTGGCTGATTGCTGGTGGCTGTCGGCTGATTGCTGGTTCTGGTGGCTGGTGTCTGGTTGTTGGTGGCTGGTACTGGTGGTTGGTGGCTTGTGGCTGGTGGCTGCTTGCTGTTGACTGATGGCTGGTTGATGGTGGCTGGTAGCTGGTGGGCAGTGACTGGTGGCTGGTGGCTGGCGAGTGATGACTGGTGTCTGGTGTCAGATGGCTGGTGATTGGTGGATGGTAGCTGGTGGTTGGTGGCTGGTGGTTGGCGGGTGATGACTGGTGTCTGGTGTCAGATGGCTGGTGTTTGGTGGATGGTAGCTGGTGGTTGGTGGCTGGTGGCTGGTGGCTAGTGGCTGGTTGTTGGTTGTTGCTGGTGGCTGTTGGCTGATTGCTGGTTCTGGTGGCTGGTGTCTGGTTGTTGGTGGCTGGTACTGGTGGTTGGTGGCTTGTGGCTGGTGGCTTTTTGCTGTTGACTGATGGCTGGTTGCTGGTGGCTGGTAGCTGGTGGGCAGTGACTGGTGGCTGGTGTCAGATGGCTGGTGTTTGGTGGATGGTAGCTGGTGGTTGGTGGCTGGTGGTTGGCGGGTGATGACTGGTGTCTGGTGTCAGATGGCTGGTGTTTGGTGGCTGGTTGCGAGAGAGCGTCAGCCTTACGCAGTATCTGTAGAAGTAAATCAAAAATAAATAATTATAAGACACGACACTAAACGTTACCAACCCACTGTACCCAGTCCAAAACAAACCCAATCCCTTTTGACTCCCCGGTTAGTTTTTTTTGTGGGAAGTCAGTCCGAATAAACGAATTTTCGGAATGAGAGATTTGTTTTTATGCGCTAGCACGCGTTCGAATTGTTCAAAAAAAGGCAAGAACTTAATTTGCCGGGATTCCGCCAATACAAATGCCAAGGAGTATTTTTTATGATTTTTCCCGACTGCTAAACGTGAACTGTCGAGTAGACATTTTGATGATTTTTTCCGACTTAAACATATTTGAGACCTCTGTGCTACCTGCACGTGCTCAATCATTGCGTTATACAATTTGTGCTAATTTCATGTTTGCATACAATTGAAAACCTCTCTTTTATTCGGAAAAAATGTCTTTTATTCGGATTTTTCCCCGAATTACAGAGCTTTTACTGTGACGAAATGTAAAATAGGAAGGGATCGACCGCGTGGACTTGACATGTGATTTGGAGGAAAATGATAAAATTGTAAAAACTGTATGTCTGACTGTAAAAATGTGTCTGACTTATCAACCTACACTCGTAGCTTTTCAAATGAAACAACAAATTCAGTTGAAACATCTTTCTATTGGAACATCTTTTGGATTGGACTTTAATTTACTGGTTCTGAAATTCAAGAGCTCTGGACTCTGCCCGCGGACGTATCGTTCAGAGCCATGCCCATGACAGAAAAACGTCAAGGGTCAACCTTTTAAAACTGAGCATTAAGTCTGATTGTCAAATATAATATAATGTGGGTGGTTCTACAGCCCGTAGGGGGCCAGGGTCTAGCTTCTCAGCAACCACTCATCTGCTACTGTTATAGTGGACAGTTGATGCCGACCCCAACGGTGAGAAGCTCTTTTTAGACAGTAGTACACTCTGAGCATCGAAACAGGGGGCCGTGAAAATTACTTTACCCGTACCAGGAATCTGATTCTCAAACGCTGGTTCAAATTCCCCGCATGAAACGAAACGACCCAGTTTCAGACAAAATTTCACCCTAAACGTATTAACCAAAGCGTTTTACTATCCACTCCGATCCAAGTTAGCCAGACGACTGCAGTTTACTCCTTCAATTCGATGCCAATTCACTGAACTTGGACAATTCATTTGAAATTGAAATTCGTATTGGTTTTGAATTTGAATGTACAAATAGAAACCATACAAGACCGATCCCCATGAGGCTGTGAGTACGAATTACAACAGTTCAAAGTACACTTTGGTCTGCCCAAGTGTGGTTTTGTTTCTACTCGTATCCCAATTTCGTGGACGTTCTCCAATCCAATTTGTGTAACCAACCCAATTTTTATAAATACCAAATATGTCTTGTTTCGTTTTCCTCTGTTTTGAGTTGTTTTTGTTTTCGTTTCCCTTGTTTGCTTTCGTTTCAACGCCCAGTAAAGCAATTCGTCGGGCAAAGCGGAGAGGAGAACATGGGTGGGCGCACGAACATGGGCTTTTAGATGAAAGAAAATAGGTCGACAGTGGTTTTTGAAGGGCAAATGAAGAACTGTGCGCTCTGAGGGATCTGTTTTCCTCCAGCTGTGTGTAGTGAAGGTTGAGGGCTAAAGTGAGAACTCTTTAAACATGCCCTCCAACGTGAACGAGTGCTGTTTTGAACTGACTGGCCGACAGGTCAGTACACAGCAATGTCGTTCAACTCGAAAATAGGGCAAGATTCTTCTACTGACAACGAGAAAGGATATCACGATGATTGTGGGCACAAGTACGGTTCACTGTCTCATGGGCATTAATTTATATAAAAAATACGTGCTGCCCATTTTTGGCGCACAATTATATACGCCGTGCTACTCAATCGAAGGTAATGTCGCGTGGATTTGTCAAACGGTCAAGCCTTGGTAAACACATGTACAAAATTAGGTGCAGTAAGGTTGTTGCATCAACCCGGTATCAAACCATTTCAAGTTTTGTACGATCCTCCAAGGTGTCTCCTCTATTTTGTCGCTCGCCCCTGACACACGAATACGGAGGGATTTGAGACTAAATGGGACGTAAGTCCTCACCGGAAATGACATCAAAATATAGATGCGCGCGAGTTACACACTCTGGTTGGCAACATTACTTCTCATGCCACACACCACGCATGTTGCTTGTGGTCAGTGCAACCATTTGCTGCAACTCACAATATTCGCGAACACGTGAAAAGGGCAAGCCAAGCCAAGAACATACGTTTCCGGAAGACAAAGACAACTGATCACGTGAGGAGCTATGAGTGAGACATTACGACATTTCTCTCTCTCTATGGAAAGCATGCAGATCACGTGATGGCCGACAAGGAGAGCAACCAAGGTGTTGAGGACAGCAGAAGTGAAGATTGTAAATTAAACCAAGGTTCTAAAGTCAATAAAATAAACAAACAAACAATATTTAAAAATTAAATAAACAAGCCGACGAAGCGCAGCCGACCGTTTGTCATGAGTGAGAATAGCCCAGTTTCCGATGGCGGAAGTGTGACTGTGACGTTTTAATGATTATATCCAATACAAGCAGTCGAACGACGTCTATTTTATGTTTGAGTAGTAAATAGTATTGTTTTAATATTTGCATGATTATACTTAAGTGAAATGTTGAATTAACTGGTAACTGTCTCGCTGTTCGCCTTCAACTGTCAAAGCTTACGAGCACATTGCAACGACTTCAGCGACGACGTAACACAAAAATGCACATGCTCTCCGAGACTTGGCAGTATTTCATTTGACATTTCTCAATTTCAGACTAACTCAATTGGAACCATGGAAAGATACATAATCGAGCAACGCGTTAAAGTTATTCAGGCTTTTTAAGAAAATGGGCGTTCAAATCTAAATGCATATCGTGCACTTCGTGATTTTTTCGGTCAATTTAATCGTCCAAATGTGCGTACAATCGGAAAAATCGTGCAAAAGTTTGAGCAAACCGGGTCTGTAATAGATGTGAAAACACCAGTGCATGCTCGTACAGCTCGTACTGCAGAAAATGTTGCTGCTGTTCGCGATAGTGTGGCTGAAGAGCCGTCCACCTTAACTCGTCGTCGTGCCCAACAATTGCACCTCTCACGCTCGTCGTTGATGAACATTATGCATAAAGACTTGTATTTACACGCTTACAAGGTGCAATTGACACAAGAACTAAAGCCTCTCGACCATTTCAAGCGTCGTCAATGGTCAGAATGGTGGCAAGAAATGGCAACAGTGGATGATCAATTTTCGAAGAAAATCATCTTCAGTGATGAAGCACATTTTCAGCTCAGTGGAATCGTCAATAAGCAGAGTTGCCGCATTTGGGCGAATGATAATCCAAGAGTGACTGTCGAACAACCAATGCACCCACAAAGTGTGACTGTTTGGTGCGGTTTATGGGCTGGCGGCATCATCGGGCCGTATTTTTTCCAAAATGAGGCCGGTCAGGCAGTTCCTTTGAATGGTGTTCGCTATCGTGAAATGATAATGGCGCGGATTTCATGGCCCGAATTGGAAGATATGAATGTGGACGATATGTGGTTTCAACAGGGCGGTGCCACTTGCCACACAGCTAACGAGACAATGGCTCTTTTGCGCGACAAATTCAATGGCCGTGTTATCTCACGTGGTGGCGATGTCAATTGGCCGCCAAGTTCATGTGATTTGACACCGTTGAGTTTCTTTGGGGTTATTTGAGAGAAAAGGTGTACGTCGATAAGCCAGCAACAATTCAGAAGCTAAAGGATGAGATAATTCGGCACATTAACGGCATGGAACCTCAATTATTCTTCAGCGTCATCGAAAATTTGGACCATCGGATGGAGGTGTGCCGCCGAGGTCGAGGCCGATATTTTTTTTTAATTTCCTAAATAATTTGTGTCTTATTCAAAATCAAGATCGGCCCTTAAAATTTAACCACCCTTTTAATGGACGTAAATTAAATATCGCCAAACCAACAGATTTCGTATTGCAATTCGAGGTCTCGTGCAGCTGAATGCATTCTTCCAAATGGCCAGAGAGTAATTTCTGTTTTTGTCTACATCTCTCCTAACCAGCCCATGGATCAAATGATCGACTTCATTCACTTCGTTCTTTTGCCATTCACTCAAGGTGGTGCAGCTCTACTGGGAAATAACTTTAATTTTTTTTTATTATTTTCAGAGAATATTTTACAAGTGTTATACGTTTCCGCGGAGCCTTATAAAGGCTTTTCTGCAGAAGATCGAGTTTCAAAATTGTGTAATTAACTTTAGCTAGCAAGCTTAGTTTAAATGGATCTCTACATTTCATTATTTGAAAACCAATTGGTATCGAAGTTCCTTTTGAGAATAGTCTCTCACTGAAAATGTTTAGTGCATATTTTTCGGGTAAGTGCACCCGCTTCGTAAAAACGCATACATTTCCGCAACGATCTACTAAAGTTAGTTAATACTAATGATCTATTTCTAATCGGTGGTGATTTACACTGCAGACAGATCTGGGGATTGTCTCAGGTAATATTCTTGCAAATCTTAACTCAAGACATCCTTTTGAAATACTCCACCCTCCCAATCCGTCTTTTGTCCCATCGAGCAGGAATAGAAATCCTTCAACTTTAGATCTGTTTCTCACTAATATCCCTGATCTTTTTACTCCTCCAGGTACCATTAACGAGCTTAGTTCCGACCACTTACCGGTAAAATGTGGTGTCATTATTTCTCCAATACCATGTACAAACCAATTTTTTGACTTCAAAAATGCTAACTCGAACTTATTCAGACGACTTATTCGAGAAAAATTTGAAAACGCATTTGAGCCAAACACTAGTCAACCTGAAATTGATACAAATATAGACACCTGCCGTTATTGAAAGCGTTGAACAGTCGGTTGCTAAGAAGGCGGTACTTGAGGCAAATACCCTTCCGCAGTTCATCCTTGACATAATCAAGTTAAGAAACACGTACAGTCTACCTCCGGAATACAAGAAAATGAATGCTCTGCTGAAATTTGCAATTGCAAACTATAGAAGCCAATCTTGGAACGATAGACTTCTATCGTTAGATAAAGGTTCCAAACCATTTTCGAACATAATCAAGATAACAAAAAAAAAACACACTTATATTCCTCCTCTTAAGTGTGACAACTCTGTCTTTCATTCCCCTTGTGATAAAGGTAACGCTCTAGCAATTCGTTTTTTGAATAATCGGAACTTCATAAGATATCCAAGATCGAAATGGTCACAGCTAGAATTGAAAAACCTTTTCTCCAATATAATCAATCCATTTTACCAACCGAGTGCAATACGTATTTATTTATTTATTTACATATTTACTTATTTGTAGAGCTTTTTTGTTTATTTTCTATTAATTTATTTATGTTATTTATTCACATATTTATTTATTGCCAATCATTTTTGTGTTTTCTAAATCTAGACTAACCACTTCCCTCTTCTCTTCCAATTTTTGTTGCTATTAAGGTTTTTTAAGTGGTTTTTCTTCAGACTAAAATCTAATATATCTGTGATAAATTATATAAAGATTATATGAATATTTGAGTAGTAAGGTGACGCAACCCAAATCTCTGTACAACAAATTGTTTGCAATACATTGTAAAATATGTGCCACTATAAATAAAAAAAAAATATTCGAAAACAATTCACGGAAAAGTTAATTAGTATTTAAAAATTAAGATTATTGGATTAAAATAAAAGCTACAATTCTTGTTTAGAAAAAATTGCTTTCTTTTTTCTTTTTTTTCCCGGTTGTTAAGTTTATGATGTTTTTTAGCTCTTGTGGAAGTGTATTGAGGACTTCTGGTACACTACAATTCAGCCGTGCTCTCCCGTAGTTGTAGCAGAATCGGGGTTCTTGAAGCATACCTTGTGCCAGTCTTCTTGTGTTGATCCCATGTTGAATTGGTGTGATGAATCTGCAGTGTCTTGCAGGCAGAAACTATTGCGACCATAGGAACTCTGTCCTGGCTCAAGAATAATGCAATGTCCAAAGGAGATCTGTTCGAAATATCTATCTGTTCACCATTGTTTGTAAGGTCGACGAACTGATTAGGTGTGGTGCAGCACCCACTCTCACACCAGGGGGACACCCAGCACATTGCCTACAGCCTACCATCTTCTTAAGACTCGTGTAACTGTCAGAAACCAACCACAAATCGCTAGCAGGCACCGTGTGCCATAGAAAATGGAAATATGGCCAACACTCAATCACAAACTGTGACGCTGTCTGCTCAGGCTATGCAGACCTGGACTTATGACTCTTATCGGCACATTACGGGGCACGCTGCAATTGACACTCCACGCCCTAGCATAGAGATCCCACATAAAATAAGAGGAAGATACCACACACCACCCCCTCTGCTCGCGCAGTGCTCTGCGTAATCATAGAGACCTGGGAATTAGTGGTCTTGGTCCTGATGTAATACCCGTTTCGACACTTACCCGGGTAGCCGACCAAATGCACCTGTACCCTAAATATTTGGTGGTTCCAACAACCATACGGGCACCCGAGAGTTTTTTACCTAAAATCCGGGAACACGGGTATATACCCGGGTACACGGCTATCAAGAAAATTACATGCTCCCCTCGCCCACCGTCGAGCTCTAATTGTGTGACGCAACTTTCCGTCTACTCATTTGATTCACTTTCTGCCTTTTGTCCGCTTCAGATGGCAATTTCCTCGAGTACTTAACTCCCCGCACAGCCTTAAAGGCCACGCGTTGTAATGAATCTAAGCTTACGATCCAATTCAAGTGAAATGCGTCCTCTCCCTTCATGCACTCGTTTCCTTTGATCAGCTGCAGTTTTGGGCTTCGCTACTATCAGGAAATATGGGAAACACTTCAAGAGGGCGACATAAAACTGCCAACACTGAGGCTTCACATTTTCTAATGAAGCAGCGACAACCGCATCCATAAGGGAATATGCGTTGTGTGTATGTAGACGCGCGGAGGGAAGCTCTGGTTCTTTTCATTCCATCTCCATGAGGCTCCAAATGAGATTGTATGATAGCACGTTATGACGATGCTGTCTCCCGGAAAACCTGCCCTCACCAAGCTTCCCGTCTTCCAACAAAGACGTGCTGTGTTCTCCTTTCAGACTCCTACAAAGGATCGTCGCGGTTGCGTTAAAAGACCTTGTGCTGAGGATGGAGGCATCCGTTTCGCTTTTTGCATCCCCCTAATGTGCCGTCCCAACAGATTTGCTCATTTGTCTGACGTTTCAACTCTTACGGTACGACAACAGCCGGAACCTTGAAACAGAAGTATCCGCATGTGGGTGTGCTTCATGTCGTCTTCCTCGGGCTTGTCCTGAATAATGGAAGGCAGCGGAGGGATGGCAAAAAGGAAATCCCGTATTCAGACATCAAGGAGCAGAGGAATTCTCGTCTACAAAAGGCGAAAACCAAAATATATGGTAAACAAATACGTACACACGCTCATGCATTAGCAACGAATTCAGGAAATCATGCATGTGTGCGTGCTTGTCGCACTTAGCCGAAGCAAGGTGCTCTGCCACGGCCCAAGGGGTTTTGTACGAATGACAAGTTGTTGCTTTTTTGGATGGGAAATGCCGCTCACATGTCCATAAAGGCTAATAGGGTGCATTAGGTCAAGCCACGCTCATGACATGGGAAACCGACAAAGTGGTGGTCGGGAATAAATGGCCTCCCGTGTGCGTCGTGTTTACACGCGATACACTTGCAGACAAGCACAGAGACGCGAATAGTGGGCTCTTAAAGCAATCAACTCCCGCGTGGAGGAACTAAGTGGCGTTTTTGTCTGCCACCTCTAATGGCACGCCGGTCTAACCGGATGGCGGATGCTGTTAGCCTGCAGTCATATCTGCGAAGTCTCCTGTCGCCTGTGGTGGCTTAAAGAATATTTTGTGGATGAAACGGTAAGAGATTGGTTCAGAGGTTGAAGATGCAAAAATTCTGTCTATAGGCAGTGAGAAGGTAAGAGTAGCTCCTTGTAGCGGGCAGACAATCGAGTGTCCCTAGTGTCACCACGAATGTTCTGTTTGCTGGACCACGTCAGTGTCCAAGATGCTAAATGAATTTGAAGCGAGTGAAAGGGATGAAGAGCGATGGATGAAGGTTGATAAAATTGCGCAGTCTGCTATTCATCACATGCTTGAGCAAGTGAGAGAAGTATTTACCAGGGGAGCTTGAAGCAAGAGCCTCTCGACCTTCTGGCATCTTTCATGCAGAATGCATTTATCATTGATAGCGATTAACTCCTTTCACTCAACTAGAGAGCACTCCTCGTTGAAGCTTACCACCATCTGAGGATACACACAATGAAGCAAACCACAAATCACAAAACAACTAGAAGGCACAACACGCCGTAGGGCTAAGCCGGTATGGACCGCACGTAATCTCGACCGCTCAGACTATGTACGCCAACAATCAGGACTCTCATCGGCGTCATAGCCGGGCACTTCGCAATTGGTGTAGGTACATGCCCGGCGCATAGGGGTCCAGGCATTGATTTCTGCAGCAACTGAATGGGGGAGGAGAGCATAAATCACCTTCTCCGCTTGTGCATTGCTCTCGCCCATCGTTGCAACTCTCCTTCAGGTCCTACTCTTTTAGTAGAGCCCAGTAGAGCTACGGAAGAGTGTACGTAATAATTCGCATGGACAAGTGGAGCGAGGCGTATACGTAACATTTTGAAAAGAGACATGGAACTGTCTTATGAGTTGCCCAGGCAGCTAGTGGGGGCGTATACGTAACGTTGTGCAGTGCGACTGAGGCGCTTACTTTGCAAATGAAAGTGGAACTATTTTCAGAGCTGCCGAGTAACGGTGGGAAGGTGAGTAACGTAGTAACATAGTCACGAGAGTTGCCCATTTGGGAGGAAACTGCAGAGCCACTGAGGCGAATACGTGACATTTTGCAGATGGACGTGGTGTCTCAAGAGTTGTCTCGTTGAAGGCCACTGGAAAGACATTTTGCAGATGGACGTGGTGTCTCAAGAGTTGTCTCGTTGAAGGCCACTGGAAAGACATTTTGCAGATGGACGTGGTGTCTCAAGACTTGTCTCGTTGAAGGCCACTGGAAAGACATTTTGCAGATGGACGTGGTGTCTCAAGAGTTGTCTCGTTGAAGGCCACTGGAAAGACATTTTGCAGATGGACGTGGTGTCTCAAGAGTTGTCTCGTTGAAGGCCACTGGAAAGACATTTTGCAGATGGACGTGGTGTCTCAAGAGTTGTCTCGTTGAAGGCCACTGGAAAGACATTTTGCAGATGGACGTGGTGTCTCAAGAGTTGTCTCGTTGAAGGCCACTGGAAAGACATTTTGCAGATGGACGTGGTGTCTCAAGAGTTGTCTCGTGGAAGACCAGCGGAAAGACATTTTGCAGATGGACGTGGTGTCTCAAGAGTTGTCTCGTTGAAGGCCACTGGAAAGACATTTTGCAGATGGACGTGGTGTCTCAAGAGTTGTCTCGTGGAAGACCAGCGGAAAGACATTTTGCAGATGGACGTGGTGTCTCAAGAGTTGTCTCGTTGAAGGCCACTGGAAAGACATTTTGCAGATGGACGTGGTGTCTCAAGAGTTGTCTCGTTGAAGGCCACTGGAAAGACATTTTGCAGATGGACGTGGTGTCTCAAGAGTTGTCTTGTTGAAGGCCACTGGAAAGACATTTTGCAGATGGACGTGGTGTCTCAAGAGTTGTCTCGTTGAAGGCCACTGGAAAGACATTTTGCAGATGGACGTGGTGGACGTGGTGTCTCAAGAGTTGTCTCGTGGAAGACCAGCGGAAAGACATTTTGCAGATGGACGTGGTGTCTCAAGAGTTGTCTCGTTGAAGGCCACTGGAAAGACATTTTGCAGATGGACTTGGTGTCTCAAGAGTTGTCTCGTTGAAGGCCACTGGAAAGACATTTTGCAGATGGACGTGGTGTCTCAAGAGTTGTCTCGTTGAAGGCCACTGGAAAGACATTTTGCAGATGGACGTGGTGTCTCAAGAGTTGTCTCGTGGAAGACCAGCGGAAAGACATTTTGCAGATGGACGTGGTGTCTCAAGAGTTGTCTCGTTGAAGGCCACTGGAAAGACATTTTGCAGATGGACTTGGTGTCTCAAGAGTTGTCTCGTTGAAGGCCACTGGAAAGACATTTTGCAGATGGACGTGGTGTCTCAAGAGTTGTCTCGTTGAAGGCCACTGGAAAGACATTTTGCAGATGGACGTGGTGTCTCAAGAGTTGTCTCGTGGAAGACCAGCGGAAAGACATTTTGCAGATGGACGTGGTGTCTCAAGAGTTGTCTCGTTGAAGGCCACTGGAAAGACATTTTGCAGATGGACTTGGTGTCTCAAGAGTTGTCTCGTTGAAGGCCACTGGAAAGACATTTTGCAGATGGACGTGGTGTCTCAAGAGTTGTCTCGTGGAAGACCAGCGGAAAGACATTTTGCAGATGGACGTGGTGTCTCAAGAGTTGTCTCGTTGAAGGCCACTGGAAAGACATTTTGCAGATGGACTTGGTGTCTCAAGAGTTGTCTCGTTGAAGGCCACTGGAAAGACATTTTGCAGATGGACTTGGTGTCTCAAGAGTTGTCTCGTTGAAGGCCACTGGAAAGACATTTTGCAGATGGACGTGGTGTCTCAAGAGTTGTCTCGTGGAAGACCAGCGGAAAGACATTTTGCAGATGGACGTGGTGTCTCAAGAGTTGTCTCGTTGAAAGCCACTAGAAAGACATTTTGCAGATGGACGTGGTGTCTCAAGAGTTGTCTCGTTGAAGGCCACTGGAAAGACATTTTGCAGATGGACGTGGTGTCTCAAGAGTTGTCTCGTGGAAGACCAGCGGAAAGACATTTTGCAGATGGACGTGGTGTCTCAAGAGTTGTCTCGTTGAAAGCCACTAGAAAGACATTTTGCAGATGGACGTGGTGTCTCAAGAGTTGTCTCGTTGAAGGCCACTGGAAAGACATTTTGCAGATGGACGTGGTGTCCCAAGAGTGGTTTGTCGCCACTGGACAGTATAGTTGGTAGCTAACTAGCTGCTGGGGGCTAGATGGTGGCAGCGAAACAGTCGCCATCGATTTGTTCGCCAAAACATCTTCACCCATTACCAGAGTGGGACGTTTTGTTTCTTCCAATCTTGGTGTTGGATGCTGTGGGAATCGGGTAGGCACTGATTGACGTCGACGTGGCCATGCCCAGTGTGTACCAGTACCCGTTGGCTTACCTCCAAGTGGTAGCAAACGTGCTAAACTTATAAGTGCGACCTCTTGTCCTAGGGGTTACAAAAAGGAACTAGTCCTTCAGTCCACAACAAGCCTCGGAAAGGGATGATTTTAGCCTATTTTACTTTTGAATGATAGAACCGGAAATAGACTCGTTCTCGTTAATTTCGGAGCGGCCCCAAAACGAGTGTCTGGCGTTTCATTACAACGCAATATGACGTTCGTCCTGTCAATTGTTATCCGCCGTCAATTGATGTCGCCTGATCGTAAACTGTTCGTCCTGTCGCGTGATTTATTTGCTTTGTGTAGGACCATCTGATATCGTCGTCTAGAGAGGTCTTATGAGTTCAGAGAGTCTGGTGACGTTGCCGTTGAGTGTCATTTTTGTCAAGCGCCAGGTTTCGTTCACGACAGATTTTGGGGAGCATAGATTTAGAAGGTTACACAGAGAGTATACTTGCGCATTCGGGAAGGGCCAATGGTGCGTGGGTATCGACGCTAGTTGGGTGCTCACCATTTTCCATCTGATTCCCGATGAAATGAAATTTCTTCCACGAACCTGAGCATGTGATTGACAATGAGAATGGACCACAGTTTTCGCAATGAAGTAGTCTTGACGGGTTGACTGTCTACCCTCATCGCCACTTTTCTCTTTCCACTTTCTTTTTTTCTTCATGTCACAGGCAAAACTTTAAGTGCTGTCTCACGAAGTCCGAAGGAAAGTTTTCTTTGAAATCTGCACATCTTCAAAATTATCTATACCCGTTGAGATTCAGGCATTGTCTGGTAACAAAAGTGAATGTCCTAGAACCTTTTGTACCTCCCCCGGGAACCGAAGCGAAGACTCGCCATCCTATTCCAAGTGTGACAAGCGAGGCAGTGAGTGGGATCTATTATTCGATGTCCTTCCTCTTAATGACCATGCATGCTCTGGCTTCCGTCGCCGTAAACTAGCAATAATGAATGAGAAGCTCTCAGAAATTGAATTAGCTCGGGCAACCTGATTCTGATGGATGGCAAAAGGCCGTCTATGCCGGGCTTGTGCTTCAGTGACAAGGCTTTGCTTGGAATTTAAATTCACAGTAAACTTGTTAAATTTCAAATTTGTCCAGGCAAATGCGGACGGAATATCAGAGTCAGTGCACCGTGCTTACAGATCTGTTCCCTGAGAGAAATCCGTTCAAGATATCTGAATTCGTGGGAAAGTGCACAAGAAGTATCTGCATACGTAATGCTAGAAATGAGATAAATCTACGAATAGATATTTCACTTCATGGGCTCTAATTTGCATATTTCCACGCCCACGTAGCCGCAGGACCGACAAGGAACGACGGAGTGAACGTCGAGGGAGCGCTGTGCTTTAAGCATTTATGCTTTTATTATATTTGGGTAATAAATTATGCATGCCAACGGATGGTTTGTGGGCGGAAGTTCAAGGTTTCCATCGTTTTTCTCCATTTTTTTTTTAACTCTGTTTCTGTGCGTTTTTTTTTTCTTTCGTTCCTTGACAGGTAGGGTTGGCGGTGTTCACCGAGCGTCGCCGGAAGGAGTTGGGTGACATTCGCTTTGCGTTATCTTCTTGTGTTCGCAGAAGTTTGGTTTATTGTTCAGAACGATGATGAAATTGTGCTTAATTATGGTTAATGAATTAGTTTTGTAATTGCTCTTGTGAGACCGTACTTAGTGGAATTACCGGGTCTGTTCAACAGGACTAAACTTAATACGTTGTGTCTCTCGCAATTATTTTGTTACTCTTCGCGTTTCACTTCGCGGACTGGCACACAAAATAAAGTGCGTTTGTGTTTGGCCCATTTTCTGCTGCCCATAATTGACTTACATTTCACCAGCTTGTTGGCAAGGACTACCCTAACTGTCCGCTGCCTAGCTAATTTTGGCTTAGACGGTTTTAATAGCGGGGAGGCTAACAGGGAGGATTTCGTCGTTTGAGAGTGCCATCTCGTCGTCCGTCAACAGCTGTGAACAATAGCTTTCCATAGAAGGGCCATAGTAGGAGACGGTATCTGAAAAGTGAACGGCGTTGTTCGTAACTGTGTCAAAAAAAAAAAAAACCCAGTAACAGACAAGAATGAAGAAAAAAGAAACACGCGAATTATCTGAGAGTTTGTATTTTCCATTACCAACATTCGATGTTTAAGAGTTTTTTTTGTCAGTAGTCTGTGGCATGTTTTGACAGCTCTTGCGTGATTCGTGACATGTGTCAAATAGCATTCCCATTGTCTAATGGATAGACATAAGCCCGACCAAGCCTTTCGAATTGTTTGAATTTTATTTTCAAGACTCGTGCTCTCTGCACATCGTTTTTCGCTCATATCGTCCTTTTTACGATCGCATGAACCAACACGAAGGACATATCACAAAACTTCCGCATTTCGTCCGATGAGCAGTCAAAGGCAACAGCCCGTGTACTGCCAATGCACTCGAAATTCGCTGTTTGATGTGCATTTTAGTTCACCGGAATGTGCATCTTCTCAGTCGGGGTGCACCTGGGCTTCAACCAACAAGCATCTTCAACTAACGCGAACTCTGCTAGTCAAGTTGTTCGAGGTCCTACTTCACTCGGCAACGCAACTTTAAGGCCCAACTATGGTCAGTGTCAAAAGCGCATGGGTGAGTGAGCGAGTAAATCCACCCCCATGAGCTAACCTGTATTGTCGTCAATGAACGATTGTTAACATTTCGTTAAGCATATGTCAATTTGGCAGGCGGCACAAAACTGCACAGAAGTTTTAAGTGAGCAAGTTTAAGCGTGAGCTAGAGCACTCAGAACCGCACAGGAACATGCGAATTCGACAGGTGAAAGGGAAACTATGAAAAACGGGCAAATCAGCTGCCCACTTGTATTTACAGTCGATTATTCGAACTACTTGGGACCGAGGCTTGAATCGATTCGATCAAAAAATTCGGATAATGGAACACCAAAGCGAATCGAATAAAAGTCAGGTGTGTAGTCTGTCCTCAAATGTCCAGTCATTTTTTCTTTTAATTTCACACACTCAACCTGCGAGTACGCACGTATGCACGTATCATGAGTCAGTGACAACCCACTGCCTTCTGTCATCCTGTCAGTGTCATCAGCGTGTCACGGTTTATTGACAGCTCACTGTCTTCTGTCATCCTGTGAATGTCACCAGCGTGTCACGAGTCAGTGACAGCCCACTGCCTTCAGTCACCCTGTCAATGTCATCAGCGTGTCACGAGTCAGTGACAGCTCACTTCCTTCTGTCTTCCTGTCAATGTCATCAGCGTGTCACGAGTCAGTGACAACCCACTGCCTTCTGTCATCCTGTGAATGTCATCAGCGTGTCACAATTTATTGACAGCTCACTGTCTTCTGTCATCCTGTGAATGTCACCAGCGTGTCACGAGTCATTGACAGCCCACTGCCTTCTGTCATCCTGTCAATGTCACCAGCGTGTCACGAGTCAGTGACACCCCACTGCCTTCTGTCATCCTGTGAATGTCATCAGCGTGTCACGGGACAGTGACAGCTCACTTCCTTCTGTCACCCTGTCAATGTCATCAGCGTGTCACGGGTCAGTGACAGCTCACTTCCTTCTGTCTTCCTTTCAATGTCAACGGCTCAACGGACACCTGAAAGATCGTGCGACTACAGATGGGGTGTGATTTTTGCACGATCTTCTCCAGAACGCTGTTGAAGATAGGCCAAGTTACAACCGAACCCATCGATAGCGTTTTATATCGTGCTCTCTCTGCAACCTACAACTTCTGTTTTGTTCTCTTTTTTTTTTGTATTGTCTTAAGTTAAGTCCTGTTCGTTTTCTGTGTTAAAGGTTAGAATAATAGATGCAGTCTCTCTCATACAACGATTGATTTTAGTGTTTGTTTTTTTTTTCGGGGACCACGATTGGCTCCCACACATATAACGCTGGGGCCCACTTTTTCCAAAATCTGTCTCAACTAGGCAACATTAGAATCAGCCCTCCTCTTCGCCTTATTAAAAGCGCTAATTGGTTTGCGGAATAGGTACCCCAAAATCCGCGTGGCAGCACGATGGGCCTATACCTGGCCTAAGTTTGTCTGTTGTCCTTTGCGCTGCAGTCAGCCACTTCAACTTAACCCAACCTGCGCCTGTCAAACATCTTCAGTTTGGTCTACAATTTAACCATGAATCGTCTTACAAACGAACAACGCTTGTAAATTATTGAATTTTATTACCAAAATGCGTGCCCCATTAAGTTCATCGCGCGCTTCTTCCATTTTATGGTCAGTTTAGACGAAGCTCAGTTTTGGTTCAATGGGTACGTAAATAAGCAGAATTGTCGATTTTGGAGTGAATATCTGCCAGAAGCATTGCAAGAGTCACCAATGCATCCAGAAAAAGTCACAGTTTGGTGCGGTTTATGGGCTGGTGGCATTATTGGACCGTACTTCTTCAAAGATGATGCGAATCGTAACGTAACTGTGAATGGTGAGCGCTACCGTGAGATGATATCCAACTTTTTTTTGTCCAAAATGCAAGAGCTTGACTTGCATGACATGTGGTTTCAACAAGACGGTCCCACATGCCACACAGCACGCGCAACAATGGACTTATTGAGACTATTAAAGCTTATGTCTATACAGACAAGCCCGCTTCAATTGACGCATTGGAAGCCAACATTGAAGCATTTATTCGTGAGATACCGGCCGAAATGTTGGAAAGAGTATGCCAAAATTGGACTAAGCTGATGGACCATTTGAGGCGCAGTCAAGGTCAACATTTGCATGAAATAATCTTCAAACATTAAATTATATGGACCGGACTATCGATTCAAATAAGGATTTCATGCATTT
Source organism: Eristalis tenax (assembly GCA_905231855.2). NCBI lineage: Eukaryota > Metazoa > Arthropoda > Insecta > Diptera > Syrphidae > Eristalis > Eristalis tenax. Next base: position 33,363,691 of record HG993126.1, read on the forward strand.
TTCTGAATTGTATGTGTTTTTTTTTTTGAAAAACTTTCCTATAGCTTTTAAAAAATCACCCTTTACAAGTCAAGCTAAATGCCAGGACGATTACAGACATTTCCCTAGACTGGTTGCATAACAATTTAGCAAAGGCTCAGATGGTGTTATGGGATCTAATTGATTCTATTCCGGTGTTTTTGTAAAAGAGGTCAACTTGCTGATGCTAATGCTTCTTAGTCCGGCAGTGCTGCTAACGTAGTAGGTGTTCAAGAAGTGTTCCGCTTCGAGTCACTTCGAGTCACCTCTGTAAAGCTGTGAGTATACATCGAGCGTGTGCTCTTTGTGCAGCACCACTACCTAGCCAACAACCACCTTTCAATTGAATTGCACAATAAGCCTTAGAAGGCCCCATCTCCTCAAAGAAGATTTCGATTTAATTTTTCCAAATGTGCTCCCTCAGCCATAAGAACGGTTTCCTTCGAACAATTTGAGAGGTTTTCATTTGAACTCACGCATGTTACCAAGAACAGAAGCTGATAGACACTCAGTGCGACATTTGTGAAGTCGATCAACACAAGTGAACTCCATGAACTTCCTGTCGACTGTTCTGTCCGCACCACACACGCACAGGATCTGTCTTAATTGCATTACGGAAGTGTCAGCTTTTAATCGATGTCCAGGGGAGAGTGGTTCCAACGAGGCCTGCCATTGCATGACTAACCAGGCAGGGTCCCACGTGAATGGAATGCGAATGAAGTCAATCATTCTGTCACATCCCACCTTTTGTTTGCTTACACAATCAGCACAGGTCCAAACCAAGCGATGGCATGGCCGGTCATTTGAATGGATGTGAACAGGCAGGGTGGGGGCGATGACAAGTGTATCCGAAAGCACACAGAGTACTCGCAACACATGCAGATTCACTTTGATTTTGATGTTTTGCCCATCCGATGCTGAGCTCGAACGTGGCGGCATTAAATTCCTGTCACACGAATCAATTACCATCCGAGGGCGCGGCAATTACAGGCGGCAATAAAAAGGCATTGCCTATCCTGATTAATAATCGGTGCGCAGGGGGTAGTGGCCGCCCGCACCGTGCCCAGCGCGGCGAAACAATTAAACATTAACGACATAATATTCCGCCGCCTGGGTAATCAGGATCTATAAAACCGCAGATAACTCACAGCGGACGGAGTCCTTTATTGGACTGAGTCAGTCCTGCTGCGCGGTAGGAAGTCGAATGAATATGGTAATGCAGCGCCTGCCTCACACCCCACGCTGTTCTTTCTGAATACCCTTGTGCTTTGTTTGAAAGATTCGCACGTTTTACGAGCCACCGCCGTGCATGTGTACGTACGCTTCTGTCGTTCTTTCGGGTGGGCACGAGTGTAGCGTGGGGGCTGGAGCTCAAGCAAGTGGTTTTCACTTTCACTGGCGGCGTATTGCATAGGCGGTTGTTAGACATCGATGGCATGGATGGGGCTGCTTTGGGCTTATTAGCCAACTGACAGAGACGTTGAATAAATTAGCGCGTGGAAGACGACAGCAGTAACGACAAAGGGGCGCCAGCGAAGGCATCCTGCGCTAGTCCCCGAGCGACACAAAAAGGCATCGACAACGAGACGATAAGTAATCATTTCCATGAGCTCGCAACCATGCACTGTTGTCTGCTTTCTGGCGGGCGGTGACTTTCAGACTTCTGCGGTCTCAATTGAAGCAGCAGCCGCGGAGTGAAGGCGTGTAATGTGCGCGGAGGCTGAATTTCTAATGTTTGTGGCGTTTAATCGCTTGTTACTCGTTGTTCAAAGCCACCGCTGTTGGAGGCAGTTTAAGTGGCTGATAAATCGGGCGCTTTTAACATTTTATCGCTCCCAGGATTGCCGGAAGGTGTGGTTCGAAGGTGTGGCCGAAGGTGTGTCGGAAGACAATTTACAGCTGATTGACGAATAAATATATGATGGGGATGTCGTGATGGCGGGGTGCTGTTGTGCAGTGTCAAATGAGAGGTTGCACTGTAGTCGGTGTAAATCTAAGCAGTTTGGCAGTTTTGTATTGTAACTCTTTCGTCCTCTGGTGAGGTCTGGTTCTTATGGCAACCGAGCCTCGAAGGAATAAATCTTAGGTTTACCTGCTCTGAATGAAAAGAGGGAGATGTTCTCCTTCTTCTTTGGTTAGGACTGTTGTTATGTATTGGGTCCATAACTTAATTCGTGCGGTTTGCTAAGAGATGGCGCAACTTGTCTTATTCCATTGGAACATGCGTTGGAAAGCTACTGTGATGGTACGTCATTTCAGTATATGTCATTCATTTGAAGCGTAAACAACCATAATTTTATTTCCCTCAAATATGTCGAACTTTGTGCCTAAAAAAGTGTTTTTGCGGGGAGTTCTTCTTCATTAATTCTTCATACTTCAAAACTGCTGCCGAAAGTCATCGTATTTTGGTGGAAGTTTGGTGATCATGCGCTAGCTGAGCGAACGTGTCAGCTTGGCCAACCAGCTAAATCAACGGCAAAGCCGAACATTTATGGCGCGAAGGTAATGCTCTGTATTTTGTGGGATCAGAAGGGTGTGCTGTATTATGAGCTGCTAAAACCGGGTGAAACCATCAATGGATAACGCTACCGAACACATTTAATCCGTTTGAAGAGAGCAGTAGCCGAAAAACGCCCGGAATATGCGACCAGACACGCTCGACCCCACGTTGCTATTCCGGCTAAGGACTATTTGGAAACAGTGGATGGCAAGTTTTACCCCGCCCGCCTTATAGCCCGGACCTTGCCCCTTCTGGCTACCATTAGTTGCGGTCGATGCAGAACGCCCTCACTGAAATACGGTTCACATCAGAGCAGTGCCCACTTACGCCATCCGGTCCATTGTGCTATCACGTTCGGCTGTATTTTGACTCATTCACCCCTTTGACCTTTTTGGGTTCCCTCCTGAGATTGACTGGTCATAGGATATCTCTTCTGACCACTTTCCCAGTCATTTGGTGGCTTTAAGAAACTGGAGAATGTCCTTTAGAACTATGTTATTCACACCTTCTAGGCAGTTGAAGTGATACTTGCTCAGCAGTTTACTTCTGGCTTCTGCAAGTGTTGGGCATGTTTCGAGGCAATGCAGTATTGCTTCCTTTTCTTCTTCGTCAATGCAGCTCCTCCGGAGATCAAGTCTTCTGACCTGGTTACCTATGAGACAATGCTCTTCTTCGTCTAGTGAGCTACAGTCCGGAGTGGACCTGGTTCCCCACCAAGATGCCTCTCCAACTGGCCGGATCTTTAGCCAGCTGCCTTCTCCATTTCGCACGCCAATCTAGTTGAGGTCCTTCTCGGGAGACTTATATCTCTATCCTTAGAGGGTCTTAAGGATCTGACAAACGATGCTGAGACTCCTTCCGTCGGACATACTGTCCTCCGACCAGATTTTACAGAAGAGCTGGTGTATGCCAGTCCATAGGCACTATCAGCCTTGTTGGACCTCAGTTTGGCGATTGCTGCTGTAAATTCACTCAGGACGGCAGGACGGAATTCTTGTCCATCATCGCCTTTGTATTGCGGTCGCCGTCTCCCTTACAATCTGCAGAAGTTTTCTCTCCATAGGCCTTGAAGTCTCAGCGCCGACTGTGATTCGCCTACAGCCTTGCAGGCTTCTCTTCGGCTCTTACGAGTTTGAGCCGATTTCCTCATCGCACATCCTTCCTGCAGTAGTACCTCTCAATTTCCTCGACCTCGCGCTTCTCATACTCATTTCTTACGAATAATCCGGTATTCCTCTCCTCTTTTCTGCGCCTAGAGCTCACGTGCAGCTCTCGTCCTGCTCTGCAGCGCCACTTTGTATGCATCCTGTTTGGCTGCATGTTCTCGCCGACATTCAGCATCAAACCATGGGCTGCTCGAGAGGGAGCGATACGAAACCTAGCACATTAGAGGCGTCTTGTCAGTATTGCCATTGGTCTTCTACACTTGAGGACTTTCTGAGAGTTTAAGGGCGATTCGGTCGGAAAATTGAACCGCCATTAAATTGCGATTATCCGGCATAGAATGCCCTCCCAGCACTGGGTTGGTTTCGTTTCGTCAGGAAATCCTCGTTCGGAATGTGGCTAACACTAGGTGCCTCAGTATGCTGGTGGATTGATCTGGATATCGCCATGTTCCTTTATGGATATTGACACGCGAGAAACTTGTCCTTGCTACATTGACGTTACGCCCCGTCGCAAAGTCTATGAGCCTCCGTTCGTTGTCGGAGGTGCTGTCTTGTGGGCTATGGTGCCTCCCTTAAAGTCACCAAGGACGATCTTGACGTCGAAGCTAAAACATTCCGCCTACGTCGTGTCAAGGAGTTCGTAGATGAAGTCTGAGGTTGCGTTATCCTACTCCTCTATAGGGGCGTGTACACATATCAGACTTATGCTGGCGGATCTGGCCTTGATGTGGATAGTCACTTTGGTGATACACTTAAAGCACAAGCCTAAGTCTGTTGATAATGACATCCGCTTCTGTTCATGCGCTGCCCTCGTTCTTTGCAACAATTACCGTAAAGGATGTCAAAGGCTTCATCGGGTGGGGCCGTCTCACATTGGATCACATTGATTTCTGCCTCCGTAAGTTGTTCAGGTGAAAGCTGTCTGTTCATGGTCCGGACATTCCACGTGTGGATCCGCAGATCGCTGTTCCTTCAGAATTAGCTTGGGTCGTAAACGGCAAAATCATCCATATCCGAGGCAGGTTGCCGCTTCGTAACTATTCCTTTTTCCACAGTGGGGAAGCGCGACCTCCAACCTGGAGGACCCCGCTTGGACAAGGGGCCGCTGCATAGATTGGTCCACCTCCAAGTGGTTGCTGCAATTTTCTTCATTTCATTTCTGTAAATTTCCAATTTTGCGTGTGCGTTGCCCCACTGCACGTCGCTGGGCTTGCCTCATAAGGTGGCGGACCGTCTTATCCGTTTCTGCAAGTTGTGTGCCGCTGCTACGACGAATCAGTCAGGAAATCGATAGCGTATCCCATGCAAACCCCTGCCATTCATTCAATGGCTACCCAACTTCGCTTTCAAACTTTATGTGCAGGTCTTCATTCTTCTCCCTCCTTCAACTCTGGCCATTAACTGAACAGCGAAGAAGTTCACTTGAAGTTCTACTTAAGGACCACTCCGAAAACGAGGACAAAGCGTCTGCGTCTCTGAACGTCTTCATTTGGTATTTGTGTTGATGACATTATAATTTCTGAAGACGACCAAGGACAGGGCAACGAAGTGATAAGGAAAGGGACACAGATGGGGAGAGACCGAGAGCGGGGGTAAAAAGGATAAATATTGGGAATCAGACAAGATGAAATTGATGGATGCTTCATGGGGGTTCTGGTGGATGTTAGGTTCACGGGCAGCACAGAGGTGGTGGTCTCCTTTTTTTCTTTGCCTCGGCAGGACACGAGGTTATCGTTATTCAGTAAATAATCGAAAATATCCTAATCCATAAAATGTGGTAGTAAATATTGATGAGGTTGTGTATTTGGTTAGCTGGACATGTTGTCTGACACGACATTGGAGTGGTTCGATAAGTCCACTCCGAATCGACTTCAGACTTCCATGTTGACCCAACGCAATCGCTCTTGGAACACACAGTCCATGGGGATGTGCACATGTCTCTCACATGGTCTCTATGGGGCGGATGTGCTAATGGGTATCGGCAGATACAGTTCGTTGAAACTCCTATGAGTGATGGACGACCACGAGTTTAGAAGTATCAGCTTGTGTGGTGGCGGCATAATCACGTCACGGGCACGAGATCCACTTCAGATTGGTAATCCACGTGCCATCTGATTTTGATACGTATGTAAGTAAGTTCAATTTGCTTTCATCAGGTTTTGCACATAGTTTCGATTTGAATTCAATTAAATCAAATGTAGAGACAAAAAAAACTGATGATGTAGAGAGAGCCCAGTTAGCGTTCAGAAAGGTATCAATTCACACGCCAGGTAATTCTGAGCCATGACAGCTTGATAGAAAGCAATCAGATGTTGTGACTGTTTTTGCACAAATAAAGCTGGTCAAGTGGGAGGAAGTTTGAATTGAGAATGGTAAGTTCTCCCATCCTCAAGTTAATTTGCTGCAATACCAGTTGAAGAGCGGGGTTTTCCACTTCCACCAGGTCCAGATAAAAAGAAGCATTTGCTTTCTTGTCCAATGCTGTTGATGGCATTATATCTCTTCAGAAGCTATTTTTCTGCATTTAAGCTAGTAATTAAGTTGTTTTCATTTCGTTCTTACTCGATGGAATTAAAAAGGTCTTCAAGATTTAGTAGAATCTGATTTACAGAAGGTTGCAGACCTCATTTCCACTTGGCTGGTCAGCATCTTTCGGGCACGTACCCAAAATCTGGAGAACGACCACCGTGGTCTTCATACCAAAGACTGTGAAATGCTGTCATGTCAAACCAAAGGATCCGTAAGTTTATCATCCATTCTTCTACAGATTCCAGAAAAACAGACAAACTGTCAATCTCTCAGCAAGCCTATAACAAGGGCAAATCTGTCGAAACGAATGTCTGTCTACACTTGCGGGCGCACTACAGAAAAACCCCTTGAGCAGAAGGACTGCTTTTGTCGACAATGAGGGAGCCTTAAACAATATGTAAGCCCATTCAATAACCTCAGCACCACGGGCTCGAAAAGTCCATAGTGGCTTTTATTCGTCAGCTTCTTGATAACAGAGCGATCAGCTAGAAGCTTGTTGCAACCACGACCCGCAAGTCTGTTAACAGCACACCACAAGGCGGTGTACTCTCCCCTCTCTTGCGGAACGTTGTGGTGAACGAACTGCTCTTGACACTGGAAACGGCTGGGGGTAAGGTCATTGCCTATGCAGATGGTATTGCCATGGCAGTATCTGGTCAATTTGTACCCACAATCAGAGATATAATGCAATCTGCTCTCTCTAAGCTAGTGAAATGGACTAGCGAATGCGGCAAACCCGGAAAAAAACGGATCTAGTCCCTCTCACTAGACATTATGCGGGACCACCTTAAAACTTAATGACACCGTGAAAATCTAAGCTAAGTCGATGTCGCTAAACAGCCCGTATAGTTAGTCATTATATCTCCTGCTCCACTCACCATCTATGCAGACGGGACCGAAAATCACACGAAGAATTTTCCTCTCGAAGCAACCAAGAGCAGCTTCATCCGCTTTTGATAAAGTCCATGCCTCCGCGCCATATAGCAGGTCTTGTAAAGCGTTAGCTTGGTTGTTCGAGAGAAGGCTTTGTTTACCAATTGCTTTCTTAGCCCAAAGAAGCAGCGATTGGCAAGAGTTATTCTTCGTTTGATTTCAGCGCTGGTGTCGTTGTCTGAATTGATAGCGGCGCCTAGGTAGACAAAGTTTTTGAATACCTCAAAGTTATATCTGTCTGCTGTGACGATCTGACCGAGACGTCGGTGTTGGGTGTCCTTTCTCGTTGACAGCATATACTTGGTCTTACCCTCGTTTACCGCTAAACCCATCTTCGCGGCCTCCGTTGCAATACCCACAAAAGCGCCATTGACATCACGCTGTGTTCTTCCGATAATGTCAATATCGTCGGCATATGCGCGTAGTTGGACGGACTTCTGAAAGATTGTTCCTCTGGTGTTGGCGTTCGAGTTTTGAACAATTCTTTCAAGAACGATGTTGAAAAAGTCGCATGACAGCGCGTCGCCTTGTCTGAATCCTTTTTTGACATCAAAGGTCTCGGTTAGGTCTTTACCGACCTTGATGGAGCAGCGTGCATTCTCCATCGTCATCCTACACAAACGGACGAGTTTGGTAGGGATGCCAAAACTAGACATTGCTCTGTATAGCTCGTCTCTATAAATGCTATCATACGCGGCCTTAAAATCGATAAAAAGGTGGTGGGTATCGATTTGTTGCTCCTGGGTTTTCTCCAAAATCTGAAGTGAAGTATGATACCGAGCCCAACTTCTGCCTCTCTTGTTTATTTTTTATACCGTTTTCTAAAGCCAAATTGACCAATCAGAGAACGACCTTTTCGTTATTTCGTGAATAACTGTCAGAAAGTCTCTCAAATCCGTCCATGGACTAGGGTTCCATCAGCTGTGAAGTTGGCCAACTCTATAATACTTCATTTCTGGCCTAGATTCCAGAGAAGTGTGCTATGTAGCAGTAGACACCAACGGACAGCCTACTATGCAGCTTACAGTCATAAATGCCTCGTCAGACTTGTCGCAACGTGTTCGCTGGCTCATCGTCATCCGTGTTGTGCCATTTATTGTGAGAGGTAGCTGTGCGGTCGAAATAATAAATTCAATCGTAAGAAGTTTCTCTAAAATTACAATAATGTTTATAAATTTGAGCTGAAGTTTGCCGTTATTCATTGTATTGTTTACGTTTTATGTTTGAAAAGTGCATTATAGTTTCAATACTGATTTATTTAATTTTTCTTTACAAATAGTTTGGGGGTCGTCCCCCCTAATTCTCCCTAGTCGTGTCACCCAAAAATATGTGTCACCTTGACAAATTTGTATTTCCTTAGTGACTCATGTGACGTTTGTCTCTCGGGCGACGATCGTGTGTATTGCCTTGGTCACTTTGTTTGAGAAAGTGAGATAGAATGAAAGAGATGGTGACGCCAAACGACGTTGGAAAAATGTGTAAGTTGTCACCCAAGTCTTGTACTGACAGGAGTAAAAGTTGCTTAATATGTTCACGCTTAGTCTTAAAATAACAACGAGCCAACAATTTGAGTGCCTGATCGCTTTAAAAGCGGATGATTCCAATCACATCCAAAGATCCGATTTCTTAAGAAAACACGACACCTGTGGTTTGTCCTTTTTCTTGGACGATTTACAAATTTGATTGGACACAAAAATATTTTTTACAATTGAGATTACAACTAGACGTACAAACTAAAGGATCTCGGTAGATGATCCTTAGTCACGCAGCAAAAATCTGCTGTGTACAGCGATACTGAGAGAACGTACACTTAGAAAACGTAGTGTTTTGTGTGCTCTGTGATGGGAAAAAACGAAAATAAAGGTTAGGGTGTTGGATCAGCACCAACCATGGTTGCCGTTTTAGCTATGTTGTCGCTAGATCTAGCGGATTTTTAAGACTCTCGACGATTTTCAATAAAATAAAGTGGCTTAAATCAAATCTAGTGGATTCTAGCGATTTTTCATTACCACACCGAATACTACAAGCCCTGTCCAAGACAGCGGACTTATTTCAGGCAGTGTACAATGATCACTGGAATCGACAATATCTCTGCTTTCGAAAAAAAGTATTTTAAGTGACGCGCAAACTGGGTTAAACATTTCTAATCCCGTTGAGGTATAAACAGCGTTACCAGATTTAGCAGTTTCCCGCAATTTCAGCAGGATTTGATCGCATTTTTCAAAATTTCAGCAGTTTTCAGCGGTTTGAAAAAATGTAAAAAACAGCTAATTTAGTAGACTCTGCAGCATTTACTTTCTTGATTTAATTTAAAAAGGCTAATCCAAATTGAGTAGTTATTAAAATCTGTCTCTCCGTTGGTCTAGCCGTCAGTCATGCCCAGATGCATTGAGCAGTTGGTCAAAGGAGTATGCATCAGATCCTTGCTATCGGGTTTTCACAACACTGATACTCAGACAGCAAATGTTGCAGGTTGTATGTTTATTTTACCTACATCTAATGCTGCTTGTGCAGGAATATTTTCGCTGGTAAATTTTGCAAGTGAAGCAGGCGTTTCTGAACATTTTGAGTATATAACTTAATCCGTGCGGTTTTTCTGGTAGCATATTCCGGGCGTTTTTCGGGTACTGCTCTCTTCAAATGGATTAATTGTGTTCGGTAGCGTTGTCCATTGATGGTTTCACCCGGTTTTAGCAGCTCATAATTCAGCACACCCTTCTGATCCCACCAAATTCAGAGCATTACCTTCGCGCCATGGATATTCGGCTTTGCCGTTGATTTGGCTGGTTGGCCAAGACTAAATCACCACTTTTGGCACTCTCGCTCAGCTAGCGTATGTTCACCATAAACCAAAATACGATGACTTTCAGCAGCAGTTTTCTTCAGAACTCCCCGCAAAACACTTTTTCAGGCACAAAGTTCGACATATTTGAGTGAAAAATAAATTACTGTTGTTTACGCTTCAAATGAATGACATGAGTGTATATGAAAAATAAATTACTGTTGTTTACGCTTCAAATGAATGACATTAGTGCATGTCATTCATTTGAAGCGTAAACAACAGTAATTTATTTTGACGTACAATGACAGTAGCTTTCCAACGCATGTTCCAATGGAATAATAACTGCCAAACGGCGGTGGGCCTGGATATGCACGAAGGATACTGCTATCTAGAGTGGTTACTTCGGTTCTTTTATACGCTGCCCCCATTTGGGCGGAAGCAGGATGATGACGGTGCACAGACTCTGCGCAATCAGAGCAATCTGAGGCTTCAGAACTATATCTGACGAAGCAACTTGCGTTCTAGCAAGTATGGTCCCCGCAGACATTATCACAAGCAAAGGGTGTACCTTCGGCAACAAGAAAGGAAATCATACATACCCAGGAGTGGACTGGATCAAAGGCGCAGTGGCAAGAGCGGTGGACAAACCAATTACGATGGAGCCACAAGCTCATACCAACCATCGAACCATGGACATCAAGGAAGACAGGGGACTGCAACTACGACCTTACGCAGTTTCTGTTTGGGCACGTCGGTTACCGCAAGCACCTATTTAAATGCGGACACGACAACTCGCCCTACTCCCCGGAATGTCCAAGCACGGAAGAGGATGCGGAGCACGTGCTGTTCCACTGCAGGCGTTTTATAGGGAACAGGACGGACCTGACAAGTCCAGAAAACATAGTCAGTTACATGATGCAATCGGAGAAACACTGGAGTGCAGGAAACACTCCGAAGGGCAGAAAGACTAAGGGCACAAGAGGCTACTTCTGGCGACTGAACATAATTGCCAACCAGCCCAGCGCACTTATACCGTACTACCCTTATACCTGTGGGTTAGTACGTAGGCGTATTCCCAAACTCGATTACTTGGGTATGCGAATCGTGCATGCTAATGGCGCGGGATATTTCTTTAGAAGATTGCCACATCCTTGGATCCCAGAAGGCGCCGTAAGCTGGTGGCCGGATGGGGATTGTATTTCGACATGTTTTGACATAGTCAGACCTCGAGAATCCTTTTATGGCCATCGGGAATCTTTGAAATAGAGTCGTCGGGGTTCTTCTTACGACTTCAGCGAGGCTTCTCACACCGAATGCCTCCGGTCCCTTCGGCTCAGGGTGTCAGTTGAGACTGTGATGGCGAGGTTAAAATGTGCTCGAGGATTATAGCAATGGAGGACATAAGTGCAGTGGATGCGCGCTTGATCTCAGCCGTGCGTGTTATTGTTCTCCCATGAGTGAAGGGGACCGAGAGTTTAATACCGAACGGACAAGGCTGAGAAGCTCAGAGCATGGTCAGTGACTCGAGAGAGATGGAGCCACATCCAAAAGACATGCTCACCCATTGCATGGCATTACGCCACAGTGGCCATTTACACTTTCATTTGGTTTCCATTTTAAACACCTTATCACCTCCTCTGTGATCATTCAAAAAAATCAATCACATCGACAAAGGATCCCACTTGTTCCCTCCAAAACAACATTCATCACAAGCAAGCGAGTCTTCTCAAGTCAAGCAGTCGCCTGCTCGTCACTGGTCGGTCGTCTTCTGGCCGCTTCTTCCTTATTTCCGGAACGAGCATCCATCACTGAACACGCTCGTGCTCCCCATTGACAGCCCGAACAAGAGTTGTAACGGCGGCCTTTCATAATGCGAAAATGAGAAGTACAACGTGTTCTGCGGCAACATCGCACGGCCAATTGTTATAGGCAACCGGCACCCGGCCACTTACACGCTGTATGTATTCCAAATCGAAGCTCTTAACACTCCCCGCAGGACCATAAATCACGATAAATACATTTCCCGGCTCTCGCCCGCTGTGGGAGGGCCAGCGAACATGAAAAACATTTCCCATAAATAAAATATAAACAAACCATGAAAACCAATTTATCAGCAGTGAAGATCATATGTGTGGGTTGGTCATCGGTGGTTGGTTTGATTTATCGCCCTCCCTCTTGACCGGCCCCATCAAGGAGACGCGCCGCGCCAGCGTCGGCACACTCGTGGTCATCATCGTCGCTGCCGATGGTTTCGTCGATTTGTCGACCATTCGCATCGCAAATAGAAGGGAAATAAAAACGGAATCCTAATCCTCGGGAACAACAAATTTCAATCAATTTTTTTTCTCTATCTTTCACTTCTCCTCCTCCTCCTCTGCCTTGCCGCCACGGAGTGTTTTTGTTTCCTTGGCTGGCTTTTCTTTTTTTCTTTTGGTCTGCCATGTGCTCTGCAGAACGGCATCCAAAGCGAGCGCCGAGCCTGATGGATATTCGGCGTGTTATCAGAAGAGAAGCAACACACAACACGCTGCGCCTTTGAAAGCCACCAAGCGGAGAACAAAGGAACATGCGAATCGTTTTATGGGGCTCTGATTTAATAGGCAATTACCGCAGTCTCGCGCTTTCATCAAAATTCGCCTGTGGCGTGTTATCTTTAAGGATATCCGCACTCGTTGTTGCGCTCCATTCCATTGTTGCCACTGTTGCTTGCCTGACGTTGCCAGGCGCGCCTTCCATCTGATCCTTAAAGAGCTCGTCAGCGTCATTATGCCAAGTCCAAATGACGGGAAATAGGATAAGGAATTTGATTGCGAGCATTTAAATAAAAGCGTTGAGTTAGATCCATCTCCTGTCGGCCAAGACGTCTAAAGTCCTAGTGGTCACGAGGCGAGTCTCTGCAGACACCGTTGCTCCCTAAGTGGGAAGTCGTTCAGTTGATTCCGTGTAGTCGGAAATTGTTTTGACAGCTGTCAATTAGAAAAGAAAGGAAAGGTGTGTGTGCGTGTTGCAGTGTCTTCCCTTTGTTACCGCAACTGGTTCGCAACACCGACCGTGGCCGATATATAAATAGGCCGCTCAACGGCCGCTTGTCGACACGGTAAATTGATATCCCCTTATTGTGGTTGCTGGCTATTCTGTGGTTCCTTGTTTTTCTTCTGCTTTGTTGATTGAGGTTAAATAGTCAACAGCTTAATGGATGTGTTGTTCGGTTAATTGATTGTGTGGTTATTAAGCACCATTGACTCTGGCAAACATTTAACTTTCTTCCATACGTCAGTAGTTTTGTGTAAACTAAGAACTGAGGGGACTGTACACTGCGCAGCCCTTCCACTTGTCACTGGAAGCGTGTGGTTTTGCGGTCAAACGGGGTACAAATTATGGCGTGTTTTTGGCCACTGTTTGTTCGATTCGGTGGATAAGGAGGAATAAGGGGGGAAATTATAGGCTAAGAGTCGTTTCAGGTGGGTGTAGACTACTTGTGGCTGGCTCCAGTAGCTGCTCGGAGTGACTCCTTGGTTCCTCATTTTTTCTTCCAGTCATGTGTCAGGGTGTCAAACCTGAGTGAGGTGTGGGATGGAGGGTGCTAGGTACGAGTCCTCGGCTTGCTAGGGATTATTTCACGACGGATCAACCAGCGGAGGGAATTGCGGTCAGCTAGCCACAACCTCGAGTCGTGCACCTTTTCATACTTTCTCTAGACTCCCTGTGGCGGCTTTGATCTTCAAAGCACACCAATTTAATGTGCCCCTGGTGGCAACATCAGTGAAGGGGACCGGCGTACGGAAGGCAACAAAGGTCAGCTCTGCTGTCAAGCAGCAGGCCTACGTAGTCGCGATTGATACCAAGCTCCAGTTGGAGGGCGAGAGTCGAGGAGTTAGTTGAAAATTACGTGAGTTATAAGTAAACGCAAGAATACAGCGGTGGTCCAGTAAAACGAATGTGTCCAGGTGTGTTCGTTAAAACGAAAAATTCGTAATATCGAGCAAAGTTTCTCCTGCAAATTGTTCCTACTCAGCAACAGTTAGGCGTTTGTCACCGATTCGCATTTATACTCGGCAACAGCCCTTTCTTTTCATACTTGGTCGTCCACATTTTATTGTTCGTAACACAGTCAGACACACCGGTCAACGTAGTTAACGTTTTCCATTCGTCCATATAAGGTATTTCAGTCGCAGTTAACGTTGTTCAATAGCTCATATTAAATTGTACTCGTATTTGTTTTCCTAAGGCCTTTAGTTGCTGACTGCTGTGCGGAATGACGACAGCCAACCTTAGGCCAGCATAGGCGCACTGTGCTACCATGCGGATCTGTGAATACCTAAGCGAAGGAGATGGCTGACTCTCATGTTGCCCAGTTCAGCCAAATAATGGGTCTTCAGATGTATGAATCTGCGTCTCACACCAGCTGTGCAATGGTTTCGTCTTCTTCCTAGTCCCAACAGCTTCTGCAGTAGTCATTGTGAGGAAGGCCTAGTCTAGAGGCGTGAAATCCAATGGCGCAATATGGGTTCTAAGATTCGGCCAACTTAACCAATCAGGTTGAACGATCGCTTGACTTCGATCGTAGGTCAGAGTTATTTGGTGCCCATCAGCGATTCATTTGAACCATTGTTTCCAGGCTTAGCAGATGTCGATGATGGATCACCAAGATCTTTCATAATTTTGTCATAAAATATTTAAGTTTTACTTTCGTGTTTCTTTGGCGTTACTTCGAGGGATACCCATTTGTTCTCTCGGTCGCTTGGCACATATTTTACCAAGCTTAACGAACTACTGGCACAACTTAGACCGCAGCCGATAACGTTCACTACAATTCATGTGTGCTATTTTTGCAACATTCGTTATATCGAGGGTCAATTCGTTTCTTTTTGCGTAAGTTATGAAGAGACACTAATGCATTGGAAAAAAGTGTACGTTATATCGATCATTCGTTATAAGGGCATTCCTTATACTGGAGCACCACTGTATGCATTTTGTTACACGACTATTTTCGAATGATTACGACTTTCGTCATTGGAATCGAAAGCAACATAATACCGTCTTTAGATCGCAACTTATGGTAAACTGGCTGAAATCTTTCTTGAATCCTTCGTCACCATCGAACTTTCCTAAACTCAGTTTACATTGACAGTTGCCTGTGCGGTGGAAATTCCCCTGATATGTTAATAGAAAAAAAGCCTTTCCCATCTGAAAAACTGTCAACAATTCAGTTGATGACTCATTATTGCATTCAAATAAGTGACGGGAGTGAATTGGCCAAAAAGGGCGGGCTCTCGATGCACATGCTGACCTCTTTCTGTTCCGATTAACTTCGAATCTGAAAACGAATCTGAGTGTGATTTGACATCGATTATGACAGCGAACACGACTTAGCTCACCTTCACCAGTCCCGAGTTCAGAAAAACCCTTAACCAACCCTTAACCATCCACAGAAAGCTTAGGGACCAAGTGCACTAAACGACCGATTAGGCATAGACATCTCAATTAAAAGCACCGTCTCTACGCGAATAAACTTGCCATTGGCTTAGTTTTAATGAAAAAATGAGAAACGAAACAAAAAACTGAAAAGACAAGAGTAAAAGCCATTGATTAGCGTTCGCATTCTTAGGAGACCTTGTCGGCTCCCTGGGAGTTACCTTACCTATCCTCAAGGAGTTCTGCTCCCTGGCAGTTACCCTACCTATCCTCGAGGAGACCTGTTCGGCTTCTTGGGAGTTCCCCTACCTATCCTCGAGGAGACCTGTTCAGCTCCCTGGGACCTACCCTTCCTATCCTCGAGGATACCTGTTCGGTTCCCTGGGAGTTACCCTACCTATCCTCGGGGAGACCTGTTCGGCTCCCTGGGAGTTCCCCTACCTATCCTAGATGAGACCTGTTCGGCTCCTTGGGAGTTCTAATAGCAATCCTCGAGGAGACCTGTTCGGCTCCCTGGCAGTTACCCTACCTATCCTCGAGGAGACCTGTTCGGCTTCTTGGGAGTTCCCCTACCTATCCTCGAGGAGACCTGTTCAGCTCCCTGGGACCTACCCTTCCTATCCTCGAGGATACCTGTTCGGTTCCCTGGGAGTTACCCTACCTATCCTCGGGGAGACCTGTTCGGCTCCCTGGGAGTTCCCCTACCTATCCTAGATGAGACCTGTTCGGCTCCTTGGGAGTTCTAATAGCAATCCTCGAGGATACCTGTTCGGCTCCCTGGCAGTTACCCTACCTATCCTCAAGGAGACCGGTTCGGCTTCTTGGGAGTTCCCCTACCTATCCTCAAGGAGACCGGTTCGGCTTCTTGGGAGTTCCCCTACCTATCCTCAAGGAGACCGGTTCGGCTTCTTGGGAGTTCCCCTACCTATCCTTGAGAAGACCTGTTGGGCTCCTTGGGAGTTCCCCTACCTATCCTCGAGGAGACCTGTTCAGCTCCCTGGGAGCTACCCTTCCTATCCTCGAGGATACCTGTTCGGTTCCCTGGGAGTTACCCTACCTATCCTCGGGGAGACCTGTTCGGTTCCCTGGGAGTTCCCCTACCTATCCTAGAGGAGACCTGTTCGGCTCCCTGGGAGTTCCCCTACCTATCCTCGAGGAGACCTGTTCGGCTCCCTGGCAGTTCCCCTACCTATCCTCAAGGGTAGGTAATCCCAGGGAGCCGAACAGGTCTCGGTTCCTACCCTTGAGGATAGGTAGGGGAACTATTCGGCTCCCTGGGAGTTACCTTACCTATCCTCGAGGAGACCTGTTCAGCTCCCTGGGAGCTACCCTTCCTATCCTCGAGGAGACCTATTCGGCTTCCTGGGAGCTACCCTTCCTATCCTCGAGGAGACCTATTCGGCTCCTTGGGAGTTACCCTATCTCAAAGTAAGAGACAAGGAGACATGCAATCCCTTTACATGGAGCGGAAGAGGTGGCCCGAGAACAAACCGCGAACCGAACCGAAGCCCCTTCGAATTATGAGTGCATATGACTGTCTTTAGACTTCCACGGAATTCGGTGTGGGTATACATGTCCCGAACCACTCATTTTTTCAACTGATTATGACTTAATAGACGGACCGTACTGAAGCATTCATACACCAAAGCATTCGAGACAAAAGCCTAATCGATCGATGGGTGATGAGAGACAGTCCTCAAAATCAAGACCAGACGTGCGTACCGGACGATGACCCATCACATCATTTCCTAACGCGTATCAATCCCCCTCTCCACCCACACCTAGCATTTTTCATTTATACACGCAGCATGTGTTGGGGAAGCCGAACATCCATCATGTCACAGAGCGTCCATAATTGGTTATCATTTCAGATGACAATCCCAAAAAATTGCCCAAGTGGTTGGTGTGGGGTGGGAGGGGTGATGGGGCGTCATGTGGGCCATGTCAGAAAAAATCGAAAAAAAATCCTGTCCGATGTGTACCTCTCGACGACCACCCGTAGACTGAGTAATTTCCCAGATCGAGAACCCCCTTATTAGCCCCGGTTACCCCCGAGGGTTGTTCAAATGTCTGTCTCATTTTTTCGATTTTTTTTAAGGTTTAAATTTTTTTTCAATTTTTTATATACCGCTCGGCGCTTGGCAGAAGGATGATCGAAGCGGGAAAATAAAACTTTTTAAATTTCCTGATAGATGCTGAACAGAATACTAACGTCCTGAAAAAGGTCATACCTTCCGGTGTTGTCCATTCTAACAGGCAAGAGGATGATGGTCTTGAACATATTCCTGTTCAATCTCAGTTTGATTCCTGTCTCCTAAGTGCAAAGGAGTGATGCGTTGTGCCATCGCGCATGTGAGCAACAACCATTGCAGGGTGGAGGCATTGCTGAGTCGAGGTATCGCAGAAAGCGGGTAATTTTCGATGGATCAAGTGGAAAGGCTTTATCTTTCTTTTGTCTGTGGTATTATCTGCACCGAGCTGTGAAAGTTTTTGGTTTTCAAACAGAGAAAACGGAAGAAATGCCAAGGTACAAGGGTGCCGTGACGTTGTGCCAAATTTACAAAAGTACAATGACGGTACAATGACGCCTTTGAGAGTGTAAGTAGGCCATATGCTAGCCTAGGATAAACGCCTTAAAATCGCGAACTTTATCGACCATAAAAAAGAGCATAATTTGCGAACTAGTTCGATAAACTGAATTAACAGAGCAGTCTGACAGTGGCTTGACACAACAAGATCTGTTTCGTCTTGTGCTTTGTACCATTTCATTTCAAAATTCGATGATCTTCTTTATTTTCAAAATTACAATTATTTGCCAGGGGAAAAAAGTGACCAATTTCATAAAACCTTATAAAGGGCCCAAGTCCGTCCCACAAGAGGACGGACTGGGAACCCTACGCCCAAGACCCTCGGTCTAAATGAGGTCGATGCTCAAGGAAACTCAGTACAATCTGAATAGCACTTCCGTGTGTTCAATTTACTCCCAATTTTGTTCGCATCATGCTCCAGGGAAACCCCTTTCGAACGCACTCTGAAGTCGCACTTGTAATCAATTCGACGATAATTAAATTAAATTATAAACAGAATACTGCGGCCAGCATCTGATTCCATTTATTTTCCTTCGCAGTAATTACTCACTTCAACAAATTATCGTTCCACAAACACAATCACCACGAATAAACATGTACACATGAGGGCACGTATTTAAAGGCAAATTAAATAAATATTTCCCGTAAAGACCAGTCGCCCATGGAAGGACTCAATGCGCCAGCGGCCTCTGGTTAATTTTTTTTAATTGTTTGCCGCCGCGTATGTCTGTGCGTTTAAGCAAAATTGCTGGAGTGCGGTTATGTAAGCCCAATTAAATCGGAAAACTATGAAAAGGGTTTGGTTATTTTCAAAATTAAATTATCAGTCCCTCGACGCGCAATCTGCGACCATAGTTCAACTTTAAATGTATTTACTTAACTGTGAAAATATGTTTCATTTTTTTCCCCACCGGGTCAAATTACACGTTTTGATAAGTTCGTGTATTTATTAATTCGCAATTGGTGGCACTGCAGTTTTTGCAAATGATGGCAGATGTGTGTGTGTGATGCATCTCGAGTTGAAACACTGCCAGCAGGCGAGTGTGTGGCAGTAAGCTGTTTTTGACACCAGGGTGAAGGCAATCTGCTACATGGCCCTCCTAAGGCCAGTCCTGGTGTATGGCCGTAACCTGTGGATCAACGTGAGTCCTTCGCCGATGGAAAAGATGAGAATGTTCGAGAGACGGTGTCTTAGGACTTGTGTCCGCTTGTTTCGAACACCCGAGCCTGAGTGCAAGAAGCACTATCCTAACGAGGTCCTGTACAACAGGACAGACGCGAAAAGGATAGACAATCATCATCATGGTAAGCCACTCACGAGAAATCTCCACGCGACTCGATCCTCCGCCATCGACTCTAACTCATGAGGAGGTATGCCCAAGGCCAGGTTTTGGACTTGGTCCAACCACCTCATCCTGGGTCTGCCAAGCGGTGGAAGCCTACCAGATGGAATCGCATTCATCACCCGCCTCGGAAGTCGTGATGAAGGGGACATTCGTGCCACGTGACCAAACCATCGACGCATAGCCCTCTCCGTTTGCAGCTGTTGACCGTTGAGCTCCTCTGACACTGCCGTGTTCCTCACCCTATCCCGGCGGGTAAATTAAAGAAATCTCATCTCAGGGGCTTGTATTCGCGATCTTATTCTTTCGGGCAATACACAAATGTCATGACCATAGGTGGGAGTTATAGTAAATACTGCGTTAAAAAATACGCTAAGACACCAAGCTCGGCCTTTATGAGCTTGACAGATCTACCAAGCTGTTTCAAAACTGACCCAGCTTGACCAATCTACAGGAAAGCTCAGCATTACTCCTCCCATCCCATGGCGATCAGCGAAGCAACGTCCTGGCTGAAGTAGAACGTGATATCCGCCCGCGATACACGCACCTTTAGGGATAGCCAGGCAACAAGTAAATCCCTAACATCGTTCCCTACAAACTCAAAAATAGTCCCAACCTGTTGCACACCTCTTGATGATACATCCGAACAGTTCTGAATTCGCCTGGGTTGGGTACCAAGTCAGAGCGACTTTCTGTGAAACCGCGAAGCTGACAAACTCACAAAAATCGCCACTACGCTGCCAGATGACGGAACCGTCTGTAACCTTTAGGTGTCTGAGAATGGGTTCCTACTCTGATAGTAGGTTCTTGCCCAGAGAGCTTTGTCTTTTGTGGAATTGTGGAATTTCGTTAGATTGTCCACAGAATCTTCAGAGACTCCTGGTTTCCTTGTGTGCTTCCTGAGTCTACAGTGGCCTGTTAGGAAGCCTGTTAGGAAACGGAGGTTGTTCCTGCACATCTTGATACATGCCTCTAACCTCTTCCGGTTAT
The DNA here is from genome assembly GCA_905231855.2 of Eristalis tenax. Taxonomy (NCBI): domain Eukaryota; kingdom Metazoa; phylum Arthropoda; class Insecta; order Diptera; family Syrphidae; genus Eristalis; species Eristalis tenax. The sequence goes on from HG993126.1 coordinate 33,383,955, forward strand.
GTTGACCCAAGACTTTCTTGGCACTCTTCATGCCATGAGCGTTGTTCCAGTTATCCCATTCTTCCAGCTCCCTGAATTTTTCCGGTTTGGGACTTTCTATGCTCCTTTCCTTGCCGGGGACTCTTGCCATTTCATTGCTAGGAAAGCCACTCTAGGCTCCTACTTCTTCGATAACCTAAGCGATCTGAGAGAAAGGCCACACTTCCACTAGACTTCACTGATAAATCTGACTGGCTGTCTTACATATCACGCCCGCCTCACCCCTCTTTTGTGTAAGCCCACGTGGCAGTACAACGGGACTTATACGGCCACAGTGTATCCAAGCCACTTACTACCAACCTACGCCTCCCATCACTCCAGAAAAACACCCCGAGGTACATAAACTCCTCCACTTGCTTCAATGGGACTCCAATAACATGTTGAGTGCATTGAACAGGCGTTCTGGAGATGACCATAACCTCGGATTTGTCCACGTCAACCTTCATTCCAGAGTCAGCACCTACGGCCACAAAGCTATGGAGTGCGCTCTGGAATTCAGTCTGGGAAGATGTGAGGGCGACCAAGTCATCTGCAAACAGAAGATGACTTGCCCTCAACTCTTCCAATGTGAATCATTCCTTGCCTCGGCTGCGCTGCAACATCCAGTCCATGTACACAATGCTTTCACAGACGTGACATGACGCGCCCTTGGCGTCTTGACGTTCGTCTTGAGTGTTGTTAAATATTGCCTTGTCAACTTGGCTGACATTTTACGACATTTTGCTTGAGCTTGTACCGGCTGTAAAAAGTCAATACAAAGCATTCCAATTTGTCAGTTGTAAACCATAATCCCTACCCCCACCCCCGCGTGCGTCCTGGGCAATTACTTTTCAGATGATTCGTTCAAAAGCAATCGCTTTTTAGTAGCTGCCCAGAAACTTGATTCCACAGCCACACCCACTCGCGTCGAGTATCCCCAGATTTGAGTGCTTCCCAATTTCGCATGCCCCTCAAGTAGCTTTAACTTGTTTCAATTTAACGTCAGTCGGTTTTTGCTCGGGTATTTCATTGTGAGGTGGAGGCGCCGTCAAATGAACTTTTCTAGGTTCGATTGTGGGCGGCCGCTTGTGTTTGCTGCCAGCATGAAGTCTGGCAAAATGTTGAAACAAGTTTCGGTCTATTTGCATTTGGTTGGGGGTTTCCTTCTGACAACGAATCATTCGACAGGAGTCGTTGGACACAAGTGCGAATGAGTGAATAGTAAACAGGAAGCTTTGTAGTTCGTGATACGCGGTGGAGCTACATACGAGCACCAAGACATCTCCCTCTCGAGGCTGGCTTGATTCACAACACAGCTCCCACAGCTGACCCCGTATCGATTTGCGATAATAACTTTTCAAGCGAAAAAAAGATCCTTAATTCCCACCGCAGTTAGCTGAAGGTCATGAAGAATATCTCACATCCAAGACATTTGCATATCTTGCCTTCCGTAAATGTGCTCTGCAGAACTTTTAACTGACGTCTCAGTATAAAACTGTAATTTGTACACGAAAACTTTGTCCTCCTCCAGATGGCCGGGTTGTTGGCACAAACTATTAATCAAGGCGATAGAAGCGAGCCGGGGGCACTGCGCGTAGTTGCATCACAACGAACGCCACCAACATCCTTGTCTCTTGACATTTTAGGTGAAAAAATGAAAAATTACCGAGTACCGGAGTCTCCGTCTCCTCTTCTTTTCGGCATGGCCGCGGCGTGTGTGCTGAAACGCTTACGCCATTCACAGTCACGACGCTCGGTAACTAACAAGTGAAAACTTACACGCTCGTGAAAAACGATTCCCCCAGCACGCCATACATGCCTCGAATGAAACTTTTTAAGTTTTCCTCTTATCTAACTAAAACAAATTTCAAGAAATTGCATGCACTCACATTTGCTGGCGCAAGTGTGGCTTTATCGAATCCTTTAAGGGTTGTACAGCGTTGTTGGACAAGTTCGTCGAGAACTTGCAACACTTCCACTGATAAATTTCCAATGAATAAGTTTCGCGAAGCAAGTGAAGTTTTCAACGAAACGTTCATTCTCGGTTTAAAAGTCCATTCGCTTGGCTCTTCTCAGCGGCAATAAATGCGGAAGCCATTTTATTACCTGCCATCGGGGATGATCCAATAATTGTTACTACAGTTCACTGTTTGGAAGGAACTGCGTTCTGGACACTACCATCCTTGACAGCGGCCATTGGAAAATGCGACAAGCTTTGACGCACCGATCTCCTTCTCCAGATCTTCCTGGAAGTCGGACTGGCGTCGATTCCTCTGCAAATTTTCATGGCGTTGGAGGAGGACTCTAATAACCTAGCTCTCCAATTATCATTCCACTTGCCGATCCATTTGAGCGTTTTTCGGGCAAAAACTCAACCGATGCGGGAAGCTTTGTCTTGGGCCAAGAACAATGTGATACCAGACGGCAAGCGCTCTGACAGCCGCGATGGCGATCAAATCGTTCGTCCATCTCGAAGACTTTCCTAAATAAATGACAATCATGGCCTACTCTTGACTCTGAACGAGCACATGCGCTCAGGACACTCATCGGCGTTATCACTGAAGGAACAGGGGCAGGGGTACCGGAGAACCCACCAGCAAGCAGTTTCAAGCAGAAGCTCATGCCACAGACAGAAGCGCTCAAATCAATCTTGACAGGAACTTTACCAACTGCGGCGTAGCAATAATAACGACCAGTCGAGCCCCTATGCTGGCGCTGGAGTCCTATATCATCAAAGCCAGGCTTGTGTGAGGGAATGCCTACAGAAGCCTAAGGAGCAAAGCAGGAGGCACAGAGTAAAACACTGCTGGATACCTGGCCACTCAGGGATGGAGGGCAATGAAACGGCAAGAGTCTCTGGTAAGGAAAGGGACATACAAAGTCCCGAACCAGAAAAATTCAGGGAACTGGAAAGAAGGGACCTGGCAGATAACTGGAACAACGGTCATGGCATTAGGCGGGCTAAGAAAAGTCTTGGGTCAACATAACCGGAAGAGGTATGTATCAAGATGTGCAGGAACAACCTCCGTTTCCTAACAGGCTTCCTAACAGACCACTGTAGACTCAGGAAGCACATAAGGAAACCAGGAGTCTCGGAAGAAGGTCTCTGAAGATTCTGTGGACAATCTGACAAAATTCCACAATTCCACAAAAGACAAAGCTCTCTGGGCAAGAACCTACTATCAGAGTAGGAACCCATTCTCAGACACCTAAAGGTTACAGACGGTTCCGTCATCTGGTGGTTTGGTGGCGAATTTTGTGAGTTTGTCAGCTTCGCGGTTTCACAGAAAGTCTCTCTGACTTGGTACCCAACACAGGCGAATTCGGAGCTGTTCGGATATATCATCAAGAGGTATGCAACAGGTTGGGACTATTTTTGAGTTTGTAGGGAACGATGTTAGGGATTTACTTGTTGCCTGGCTATCCCTAAAGATGCGTGTATCGCGGGCGGATATCACGTTCCACCTCAGCCAGGACGGGGCTTCGCTGATCGCCATGGGATGGGAGGAGTTTTCAACTCCGTATTTATTCCAACTCTCACCTATGGTCATGAAATGTGGGTAATGACCGGAAGAACAAAGTCGCGAATACAAGCCGCTGAGATGAGTATTCTTCGTGCTGTTGTGGGAATTACCCGCCGGCAGTGTGAGAGGAGCTCAACGGTCAGCAGCTGTTTCTTCAAACGGAGAGGGCTATGCGTCGGTGGTTTGGTCACGTGTCACGAATGTCCTCTCTTCATCACGACTTCCGAGGCGGGCTTTGAGTGCGATTCCATCTGGCAGGCGACCGCTTGGCAGACCCAGTATGGGGTGGTTGGACCAAGTCCAAAAACTGGCCTGGGTACACTCGGGCATACCTCGAGAGTCGATGGCGGAGCATCGACTTGCCTGGAGATCTCTCGTGCTCTGTTTCTTCCAATACTTGGTATTGTACTATTATTGCGAGTGTGAGTCTTATATTTCGAGGTCATGCAGTATATTGAGAAAAAATGTTTCGATGTTTACTGATCGTGTATGGGTGATATTGCACAATATTCATGCATTCGTGTGCTGAGATTCGTCGAGTAAGCATGGGCAACAAAAAAGGAATTAACGTCTTATCCACATGGCATGTTGTGTTCAAAACTATTGTGCAGAGAATAAAAATGAAATGATTATTGCCGACTGCGCGGTACATTTCGACCGTGTGTGGGCTGCTTTAAGCTTTCCCTAGACACTCAATATTTTTATGCAAAATATTGCCCGATGAATAGACAGGTGCCATATTTTTTCCAATAATTTAGTTGACCACTGATATTTGTGAAGGCAACATGTTGAAAAAATCACTAGCTGAGGTGTTTAGGTGCTAGGCGCTTGAAAAATTGATAAACACATATTTGGGCAAGTCTACATACAGACGATACAATTTGTTTCAACTTGCGCAATAAATATCAAGCGTTTTGATTTTCCGCAATATATTGCACATGCCTTCACAGCTAACTACAGAGAAATAAAAATGTGTGCAATGTCAAATATTGAGCGTCTAGGGATCGCCTTTTTCATGTTGATGCGGCACCTAGAACTCAAAATATAATAATCTGAAAATGATAAACACACCCGGGTATGTGGGTGTAGTTTCAGAAAAAAATTTTGTGTCTCCCCGAATAGTCACCGGCTGCAATTCGTATTAACACACCAAGCACCACCATGCCGAGATAGAAAAATAGAAAGAAAGCGCTTTTAGAACTTCCAATGAGGAGTCCCTTAAAAATAGTCATATACAAGACAACAAATCATTTAAGGAGCTGTGTGGAACTCAAAGGCGATTTTGTTATGAAAGGGAGGCAGAGAAACTTTCACGATGTACAAAACCCGGCTAAATTTAGGAAAGCTGTGTTTAGGCTTAATGGAAAAATGACGCACTAAGAACCCACTTTTGCAATCTTCTCAACCCAATCTTGAGTAGTAACTATGTCACGACACCATTTATTAATGATTACATCTTGGATTCAAGCATTACAATGGAGGAAGTATGTAATGCTCTTAAGCAGCTAAAGGATAGCAGAGCCGCAGGTTCTCTCCGAGTACCTGCAGAGCTTTACAAGCACAAAACGGAAAATCTTATTAGCAGCCTTACAGAGCCTTACAGAGCCTTACAGATCTTAGAAAGTGGAGTGATCAATCTTATAAAAAGAGGACACTACTAGCTAACTACAAAGGCCATACAAGATATTTCCTACCCTGCCCTTGATAAACGATTGAAGATATGGATACAAGTTAAGGACTTACTTTAGGAATTTCAGGCAGGGTGTAGGACAGGATATTCCCTTTTCACAACGAAACAAACAAGTGTACGCCTTCTTCGTAGCCTTTTAGGGCAGAATTTGACACCGTGGACTGGCTATGTTTTATAAGTTCCAAGCTGAAAAGTAAAGGGTAAAGTAAAGGGTTACCCTTTACTTTTCAGCTTGGAACTTATAAAACAGAGTTTTTCAAAAAAAAAAAAAAACACATAAAATTCAGAAAAATGCATGAAATCTTTATTTGAATCGACAGTGCGGTCCATATAATTTAATATTTGAAGATTATTTCATGCAAATGTTGACCTTGACTAAGCCTCAAATGGTCCATCCGCTTAGTCCAATTTTGGCATACTCTTTCCAACATTTCGGCCGGTATCTCACGAATAAATGCTTCAATGTGTTCCAATGCGTCAATTGAAGCGGGCTTGTCTGTATAGACATGAGCTTTAACATAGCCCCACAAAAACTAGTATAAAGGCGTTAAATCCCACGATCTAGGCGGCCAATTGACCGGTCCCGGCCTCTCAATAAGTCCATTGTTGCGCGTGCTGTGTGGCATGTGGCACCGTCTTGTTGAAACCACATGTCATGCAAGTCAAGCTCTTGCATTTTGGGCAAAAAAAAAAGTTGGATATCATTTCACGGTAGCGCTCACCATTCACAGTTACGCTACGATTCGCATCATCTTTGAAGAAGTACGGTCCAATGATGCCACCCGCCCATAAACCGCACCAAACTGTGACTGGATGCATTGGTAGCTCTTGCAATGCTTCTGGCTGATATTCACTCCAAAATCGACAATTCTGCTTATTTACGTACCCATTGAGCCAAAACTGAGCTTCGTCTAAACTGACCATAAAATGGAAGAAGCGCGCGATGAACTTTCTTAACAGAGAACGCATTTTGATCATAAAATTCAATAATTTGCAAGCGTTGTTCGTTTGTAAGACGATTCTTGGTTAAATTATAGACCAAACTGAAGATGTTTGACAGTGAAACAAAACACGAAACGTGCGTCAGCTGTTTAAACCAGTGTTGCCGAAAAGATAATACCTAAAAAATCACCCTTTATTACAAAGTCTTTACTCCTCAACAATAGCAGCAGTTGGAATCATAAAGGCCCGGCCATTTGTCGATCACATGATCGGCAAATGATCAACAAGTTACAAGACTATTGCTATCTTTGGAAACTGGATAAATCGAAAATCTTGATTTTTAAGAATGGGGCGCAAGGAACGCAGCTAAGAAGTGGAAATTCAATGATGAACACCTACAATGCTAGATACTTGGAAGAAGACTCTCTACGAGATGATCGCCTAAGTAGATGAGCCATGTAGAGAGTTAACAATGCCTTTGGCTCATTACACAGATCAGTCTAGCAAGTTAGCAGAAAAGAAGCATTTTCGAGAAGAAAACCGTTTTTATCAAATTTCGAAGAGCTAGAAGTGAACTAACTGCATACCTCATAGAGACGATCTACCAATTTATTGCGATCTATGCAATCTAAGAGTAAGAGAGGGTGTGCTTCATTTTATTGGCCTTGGACTATCCTTAGAGAGGGTGACGACAGCCACAAGAAGACTTGTTTTCGATCGCGACCTTCTGGATGACGTGCAGATTATTTCACTCCTAAACGAAGCAACTCGTTTAAATATAAATTGAAATATTGTAAACTTGTAAATTGTAAAATTTGCCAACCGGCAGACGGCTGGACCATGTAATAATGTTATTTTTTGTAATCTTCGTTTACTTACTGAAAATGTACTTACTTCGAAAGAAAGCGGATAGAGTGATGTTAAATTCATGGACAGACCGGCATTGCTTGTGTGCTTCAATAGAGCGTTTGGAAATCGGTACTTATGTGCTTAAGAAGACCATCCAGAGGTGGATGCAGATCAGCAGCCAAATGTCGAAGCATAGAGATAGTGGTCCCTAACGGTACAGAAGTACGAACAAACGAAAAGGCCAAGTATCTTGGCGTTAAGTTCACGGACAAGTGGAAGTTCAACAGTCATTCGAAACTGACCCTTATGATGGCCAACTTAGGCTTGCATCGTATCTATCCCTTGATGCGCAAGCAAAATGGGCAAGAGGACTAAACTGCCGCTATACAAGCAGCTTATACGGCCGATCTTAACGTACGGCTTCCCAATATGGCACACCATCTCTAACACCATCCAGCATGACGAAGCTCGCAATTTTCGAAAGAAAAATACTGTGAATACGTACCGGACTCACCATCGACAGGGACCGTCAAAGGCACCACAGCAACAATAGGCTTTACGACCAAGCACGCATCATCCACTGACACTGTTCAAGAAGCAGCTACTAAGCAACAACAACTATCTTAACGAGGAAATCAGGAACTTGAGAAACACAATTCCCGGACAACGTTACCTCTGCTAAACGAGCAGAACTTTCCAACTACGTCGAACAACGAGCTGCATGGATTTTCATTCTACCAGAGCAGCGATAGCAATCACCATCGAGACTAAGTCGGCTAACACATCATCACCCCATCCCAAAAGGACCACCATGGACACACGCACTTGAACAACCCGATGTAGGCACCAGCCATTGCAGGACATAAAAAAAAACAAATAAATGTGGGATGGGAAGCCAGACGAACACGACACACGCACCAATGTACATACAAACCGTATAACAGATGACTTAAACAAGTAGGCGACAAAAGCAGACGAAAGAAACAAATGACGCGACAGCATGAACGGTTCACGATCAGGCGACTAGACGGATAACAGATCAAACGAGACATACAGACAGTAATACATACACACTCTAACCAAAGGCGAGGACAGTTACGACGCTTAGGCAGAACGTACTATAGAGAACAAAGAACTACACAAACGACAAGCACACAAAATACACCGCAGTCATACGAGCTTACGCACATACGAACCACAGACCAAGAGGACGAGACAAGCACGACACAGGCAGTCAGTCGTCAAACTACCGCCAGAGCAAAAGGGCGTAATAAATATTAAAAAAACCATACAACGAGGCGTTTCATTTCATTCGCAACAAATCCTACATAAATATATGAAGACAATAAGAATAAATACCAAATTAAACAAAGTACATCAGTTGGGCCCCTATTGCTGAGCCAACACTCCTTAACCTTTAGCTTGTAAGTCTAGTTGTAATGTCAATTGTAAAAATAAATATTCAATAGCATTGTCAGGTAACCATTCAAGGATCTATGCTTTGAAATGCTTCTCCCATAAAACACATTTTTACTTTCAAGGGTACACGTCATCAATCCTTCGGTAATGTGAGCACAAATTAATTGCTTTTTATTCCCATTGGTACCTCACGTCGATGCGAGGAAGCTCATAAATACGTGACCTCCGACGAGGATAATTAGTGAAGGTAGTGTGTGTGTGTGGGTGTGTGTGAATGTTTGCACATTATGTGCACGTTTCATTATTGAACGTGTGGCGGGTTAATTCAAGAACTTTCTCAAAGATTGTATTTAAATTGCGAGGGCTTTAAAGGATAATCACGCATTCACTTAAAGTGCTTACATCAGCTTTCGTGTCTGCGCTTAAGGCAATGCAAATGGAAGATTATCGCATTTAAAGCCCTGCAATGGGAGGGAGCTTCGTTGCTGCGAAATAAACAGAGAATGGAAGTAAGTGATGACCAACACATTATCCTTTGTGCTGTCAATCTGATCACTTCAACTACGACCAACTGACCAGTCACCCGGAGTAATGAAGGTCCTTTAATGCCTCCTGTTAAATATTTCCATGAGTTCGTCTTGAGCGTATGGCATGTGAGATGGAACTGTTCATTTGCATTAAATGGATGTGCGAAGTTCTCTTTTCAGGAACCCCTGTGAGTCGAAATCCATGTCCTTGAGGGATGTGATTTATCATTAGTCCATCGGATGGAGGGGACGACTCCTCCTTTGATTGATTGATGATGGGTATTCCAAGTGCCCGTGCTACGTTTGTTTTCCTGCATTCGAAAGTCCTTATGCTGTAACTCATGGGATAACTAATAAACTCTGCATGTCTTATGAGGCCCTGTTGTTGACTTTCATTGAAGCGATGCTTTAGTACAGAACGCGACTGGCGTGAAATACATCGCATTCACCGTGTGTCTACGGGTGGGGCACAATAATGAACGACGTTCATGATTTTTCCGTGACATTGTTCGATGTCTGCGGGGCTCAGAGAAGATTCCGTGACTCATGTCCCTCCTCTTGTCGTCCAGGAGCTGTGCTGCAGATCTGACTCGAGGGCATAGCAGATATGAGTTTATCTTTGGTGTGAATGGAGACGGCAGACTGACTTGACTTCCTTGTAAACTTGAAAGCAGTTGGCGACTGTTCGGTTTAGCTGGCTGGTTCGCTGAGGTTGTTGAAATGGTAGGTCCCTGGTTGTGAGCACCTATGGCTAGATGCGGTTGTTTTTGGCAATCAGTGCAAAACTGGTGTAACCCACAAGTCCCGAAAATTAGCAAAACCGCAATCTTTGGATCCCTCGGAGCTCTCTAGTGATGGCAGCCACTTTTGCACTGATTGGCTCATTTGTGGTTTGTGCCCCCTCTTCATTTATGGCGGAGAACTACTGATTTCACGACAATCGTAAAACTAACATAGAGTCGTTTCGAGGCAATGAATTAAACGACTTTCGAGATCGGGGTGATTAAGTGGGAGCCGCTCGGCCATCAAAGAGGTGGCGGAACCTCCTTTCTACCGACCACCTCCGACACGAAGCCCGTGGAATGATGGAGAGTGGGAGTAGGGGAAAAGTGCAACCGACAAGACAAACGCTGCAGCGAAAAACAGAAGCCCGTACCGTGCTAGAAGGCGGTAAGAAGCTTCTACGCTTCTACGAAAAGGTTTCTCGCAACCTCCCAAAAAATACGGTCCTCTTATAAACAGCAAAAAAACGGGCATAAAACTTCATGAAAGGACCCTAGACTCTTCGAAATCTAGTTAGTGACTCGCAGGGAATGGAGGATGTGTGGAGGCAGCACCTCCAACAGCTGGCGGGCCTGACCAGGAGAGTGGGATAGGGAGTCAGGAAATCCCATCTCCAGTCGATGAAGTTGTCCTCCTACCTAGCTTTGAAGAAGTCAGCCCAGCCATTAAAAGGCTGAAGAACAACAAAGGCGCAGGCTCAGATGGTTTGTCATCTTCAAGCCCGGTGGCGATATCTAGTAGGGAGCATGCATCAGATCATCTGCAGAGTTTCGGAAACCGCTCCGTATGCCCCATCCACTAAAAAAGGCGACTCTAGCTCTTGCAACAACTATTGAGGTTTATCCCTGCTCAACGGCATGTCCAGAGAACTGTGTGAACGTCTGAGGCCATTCCAGTGCGTGTCACGAACCAGTGCGGCTTCCGGCCTGGCAAATCGACTGTAGGCCAGCACCTTTGCATCGACTATCCCCAGCAAGTCAGTCCTCGACGTAGTCAAGGGGTTCCCAACGTGCCGTAGTGGAAGCGCTTACGGGAGTTGAAGAAGATGCGAAGCGAGCTGATGCTAATGTCAATGAGGGAAAATCGAAATATGCGAAGTCGACCAAGGAACGTTCAGTCACACACCTGGGGCAACATATCAGGATCGATGGGATGTTGTGTCTATCTCCGGCCAAACGCAATCTCAACAAGCGACATCACAGTGGAGATCCGACGTAGAACCGCCCCCGGCAACCGGTGGTACTTCGGTTTGTCAAAAGCCCTGACTCGAGGGACCAAGATCTGCTCTAAAAAGCTCTTATTTTGCCAGCATGTGGCGCCGTCAGCTGGATAATAAGCAAAACAGCGGAGCTGATTCTTGGTGCGTCCGAAAGAAAAATTCTAGGTACATCGGATAAATGGACCCGTCTGCGAGGGAGGTGAATGGCGGAGGACACATAACCGCGAACTATACGAGCTGTGCCAGGATGCGAAAATCCGTCGAACATTCTGTCTCGGCCACATTGAGTGCACGGGCACCAATGTTGCCAAAGGGGGTCTTCGATTGCTAGCCTCATGGCTCGAGAAGAAGACAAAGGCCGAACATCTAGCGCATGGACACCAATGTTGCGGCTAAGGGGGTCTTCGATTGCGAGCCTCCTGTTGCGAGAAGAAGAGGACTATCGAGACTCAAGCGCATGGGCACAAAGGCCTTCGATTGCTAGCTTCCTGGTTCGAGAGAGAGAGGAAGACCGAATCTGCGGTCATCAACATCTTCTGACGCTTACACCCTTTTGTCGTCTTTGCCCTCATTTCAATCGTTATGATGTCATTTGACCTCGTGAGAGAGTGGACACATGACACGAGTGGTTGCTGTGGAACCTAGGACCTGGACTTCTCCGGGCTGTAGCACCGCCCATTTAATCATTTGGGCGTCTTTTCCGATGAGCCTATTTTGTGCGAGAGAGCAGAGTCTCCATAATAATCTCAAGTTAACCTTCAGCTTCAGTCGTGATGGCGTCACCGTTCAAAAAGTAGTGCTTTATTAATCCACTAAACTCAAGGTGACCAGAAAAGCCCAGAAAGTGAAATCCGAACGCCATCTTGCACCACAGACACTGACTCATCAAACAGCCCTCCATTTCATTCAAATACCGTATTCAATTGCTAAAGTTCTCTGCGAGTAACAGACGCCCCTGTATGGGGTCACTCGACGCCAGGAATCACTGGAAAACCACACGAATAGTCCAAATAGCATTTCATTGAAGTACCCTGCGCAGAAATCCAAACAAAATCAGCTGAAACAGGACCTGCCGCGTATCCAGACACTTCTGACCAGATTAAGCCGCAACCAAATACTGCAGTTCAAGCGCCACTCGTTCTTGGGAAACTTAAACAAAATTAAATCCTTTAAGTTCTACGAAACAAGTCATGGGCAAACAGAACTGAAACCAAATCGAATCCCAACAATATGTGCTTCCGTATGTGTACGCCGTTTGAGAATAGCTCTTCTACCCCGAAATGCATTCCATTTCAATTGCAATCGAATGACTACATTGTGTGGGTGTGTGGCTGGGTGTGTCCTCAGAAAAGAATACCAACGTTGTGCCGATTGTCAACTGAAAACATCTTGAAATTGTTCACTTGGAAATCACATCTCCTCCAACATCTCTCCCTCGACCATGCACACCTGAGTTTGGCTTGCATTGATAGGGAAAATGAAAGACGATTGGTAGAAAGGAGCCAAGCATCCCAGTGGAACCAATTCACATTCACCCGAATTCCACAGAAACCGAAACGAACAGGTGAAGTTTTCCTTGTGACATTTGAAAGTCAAATTCACTTTTGCTTCGTTTCACTATACCTCCTCAAGTGAAAAACGACTCTGCCTTTAAAGCTGGGGAGGAGGACACACGCACACGTGTGTGTGTTCAGGCTGTCCATGGAGCACTTTCGCACTTGAATGCGAAACCACACATGACCTGGATTCGTGGTGCAAAATTCGGTTCGGTTGTTCGGTGCGGACGGCCGTATCCTTGACCTCATGCGGATACGTTGTCACTTCCTGTCTACCTTTAAAGTCACAATATTCGTCTGACATGAAATCATTGCCCGTGCAAATTAGTTCCGCGTGAATTGTCCTTGCACATCCGCACACGAATCAAAGGACACCGTGTACCCTCTCAGATTGATTGGACTTAATATCTCGTAAGTTGGCCGCCCGTGCCGGCGGGGCAGCAAAAACTGAGCACGTAACGATGTTTTGTTATTTGCAAGGAGTATGCCAAGATGGATGGGCAACGATAAGGTCCCTTGCAAAGCGACACACGGACAGACAATGGAGGGAGCCCAAACGAAAAAGGGATGACAAACTGGCGAAGATGCACGCACACAATGATCCCTAAGCGATTTGGTTTGGGTAAACAATTTGGGGGGGTTTTTTTTTGTCATATTCGACAGTTAATCGAGAGACAAAAGTCTATCGATGGAAGCTTCAGAAGCGTACGTGCGGTGCACCGCTCGATTGGAAGGGACACCAACAACTGACAGCCAGTCACTCAAGTGGGATAAAAGGATTTTCAACACAAAACATCGCACATTGTGCGAGCTGGCGTAAAAACGACATTGCCAGCAGAATGCCTGTCGAAGGACCTGCCAGAGGAGCTGTGTTAATTTTGGCCGCCACAACAATGATGCCATTAGAGCGAGTGACGAATGGGGCATTTTTGGGCAAAAAATCATTTCAAATTCAAAGTGGAACTTTATGGCTTTGGTAGCAATTTGATTGACACCGAACGGGGTGTAGCCTGAAGTTACTGAAGCGAATGTGTCAGGTCCCTGTCGGCTAGTGACGTGGAAAAATCTCTTAGATGGATGTGGATCTCTTATAAATGAGCGGGTTTATGTTGAGTCAAAAGATTGTACACTTTGCCGGGTTGCCCCATTGCATTATGCAAATGGAACTTTTTTTCGTTGTGTTCGTTTGGTTTTTCTTGTCGTTTTGATTCCCTGCTTAGTCAGGAGTGTGCACTGCGAAATGGAGTAGAGCACGTGAAACTGGATCGTATTTGAGGGAGTCCGCCCTGACGCAGTGACGGTTGGAAATTGTTGAAAAGACTGGCATTTAAGTGTACACCTTGTCGAAAGGGTGTCAGAATCGAAAGCGATACGAGAAGACTCTCTTATCTTCTAAGAAAAAGAATGAGCGCGACTACCTCGAATCCAAGGACATTCGTGCCATGGAACCCTCCACCGGATTTTGGCAAGCAGGGGCTGTATCGTGTGATTTCTTCGAACTGACACTGGGGAGGAAACAGTCCACTCTTTGCACCCCAGTGGAAGGTACTATCTGACTTGCGCCCCCACCGAGCTTAAGACCACGCCCACGACTATCCGCGTCATGATCCCATTGAGCGAGGTGCTTCCACCACGCGGTGCAACATCTTCTTTATCGTCCAGCGCCGGTATGTAGTCGGAGCACTGCGGGAAGTTCTTGGGCACCGGCACCATCTCGTCATGCTGGCCAACTTTGAACACCAAGCCCATTCCGATTTCGACGTGGAACTCGATGTGGCAGTGCAGTAGTCGGGGTTGTAGGCGCGGAACTGGACGATCGTGTAGCCGCCGTTTGGCACCGTGACTGTGTCCTTGATCAGCGGTCAATCCAGGATTGTCCTTGATATCTTCGATGGTCACATTAGAACGGACGCGATCCAGGCCGAGCACTGGAAAGGCGTTGCCGTTCAGGTGGAAGAGATGGTTGGCCTCGTAGGCGAGTCCCTCGTCCACCAAGATGAGCTCAACCACGGAATTGAGGGGGACCTGGAGGACGTGATGGCACTTGCAGAACTCCTTGCGGCAGTCGATGCCCTGCTCCTCGAACATGGTGTCATTGCAGAACATGCTGTCGTCCAGCAGCTGCTTCGCGGGCATCAGCGGCAAGCTCGGCATCATCATGGTGATGTGGTTCAGCTGGGGCGTGAACACCTTGTTTGAATTGTGCGGCACTCATTTCATTTATTGAAATCATCAGGAGTTATGCCCAAGTGTAACCACGCCAGTTTTTGGACTTGGTCCTACCACTTCATCCAGGACTGTGCAAGCGGTCGCCTACCGGATGGAATCGCATTCAAAGCCCGCCTCGGAAGTCGTGATGAAGGGGACATTCGTGCCACATGACCAAGCACGAAGAAATCTCATCTCTGAAGCTTGTATTAGCGAGCTTATTCGATCGGGCATAAATGGTTTACACTTATAATGTGTATTATATAAATATTGGCTTGTCGTGCTTCCAGACAATCGAAAAAATTAAAAAGTGCTTTTTTAAGATGTGCAGGAGGTCTGGTATCGAATGGAACAGAAACCGTACTCTCAGCTTTCGATTGGAATGGAACAGAAACTCTAATTCTTTCTCTGTCGGAAGCATGTAACTCATGCGACTGATTCACAGCACGGCACTTTTATTGGCGTCGTACACATTAGTTCTTCATTGAACTTTGACGAAGATCGGCGCTATGAGTATCCTTTAGGTCTCTTTCCGAGCAGATGGAAAACAGCATTTGTTCAGCTCGTCCCTAAAATGGGGCGAATCTTCGTGACCCACCTCGTACCGACCTATAGCACTTACGTCCCTTCTTTCTAAGGTCATGGAAACGCTGATAAATCGTCAGCTTATGAAACGTCTCGAATCGCGGAAGCGACCTTAATGGCCGGCAGTATGGTTTCCGCAGCAACAGGTCCACTGGTGATCGAAAAGTGGAACCAATCTTTGCACAATGCAGGCGAAAGCAAGATCGTTGCGCTTCATATTTCTAAGGCATTTGACAGAGTTTGGCATCAAGCTCTCTTGTCGAAAATGCCTGCCTATGGTGTCGATAAGACTCTTCTTCAATGGATTAGAAATTACCTTTCGAACCGTTCGTTGGATGGCTTCAAGTCTGATATCCACCAAATAAATGCTGGTGTTCCCCAAGGCTCTGTTCTGTCTCCGACACTCTTTCTCTGCCACTTATAATCCAATCCATTCCTTCGCTGATGACAGCACCCTCAGCTTTTCATATTCGTTCCAAGACTCACGACCCCGCCCTTCGGCAGTAGAATTGGAACGGCTGCTTATGTTCATTCCGATCTTGACAGCATAATTAACTGGGGAGAGAACAATCGAGTGGAATTCAATGCTGCCTGCTGTCACTCAAGGGAGCCCTTGTTAATCAGCCATTGTCCATGAATGGTACCTGTGTCGATGAAACCGGAAAGCTTTCCATCCTTGGTATGTGCATCAGCACAACACTTAATTGGAACGATCACATATTTGAGGTCGCCAAAAATGCTGCGAAATGCAACTCATCCGCATTCCATGCAGTTGGTGATGTTTCCACGTCGCATAAAATTGGTTGCGGATTCCTGGGGAGGAAGATGAGTGAGAGTCAACACACCTTCCGGTATCGATAAAATGTCCTTCGCTCTACTTCTTGTTTTCCAACGGATTTCTCGGTGACTGGAGCACGTGGACTCCGTCAGGTTTACCAAGCTGTGGATGAAGTCGGAGATGAAAATTGTAGTCGAAAAAAAAAAAAAATGGCTGGGGCCACATCGTCCATCACCTGATGGAGAGGACAAATCTCTTGTTATGGGCTCACAGTGTGTACTGATGATTTAAGACCGTCAGTGATGTGGAAGGGAGCTACAGCTCTGCCTCAGACCATTCACGGGGCGCGGACGTGTTAAGTAAGTAACAAGTTTAAACTGAAGGCGACTTAAGCACTTCTTCTTCAAGAGGCAATTGAGGACCTCACTCTCGAAGGACCAAGTACCACCGTGCCCTGCTCCACCGCACGGAAGCTTGGAAAATCTCAAAAGTAGATGAAGAAGTCCTTGGTCTTTTCAAGAGAAAAGTTCTGTATTCAGTCTTTGGTCATGTCTAGTTTTTGGAGAAGAAGATTCAACCACGAACTGTTCGGACTGTACAGCTGCATATGCTTAGCCAGGCAATCTTTGGTCCTGTTTGCAACCACTTGCTTTGTGGGCTGGACAGCGACATGAGCCTGGCCAGGCATCTACGTCTAATATGGCTAGGCCATGTGGAGCGCATGGACAACACCGCTCCAGCTCGAAGGGTCTTTGACTCCAAACAAGTGGGACAACGCAACAGAGGACATGGAAGTGGAGAAGGATCTCAACCAACGTGCCAACCGGAGAGGCTTGTTGGGCAAGACCCAGGTCCAGACCCGTCTGCAGGGCCATTCGAATATAAACACAACAGACGTCTGAAGCACTTTCTTTAAGCCAGCGCGTTACTAAGAGCAGCAGAGGTTTGCGCAACAGCCCACTATCGCCGAGGAGTGATTTGCTAGCAGTTTTTCTTTCAGGAAGAGTCACGATTTTAAACGCAATTATTTCCTCATCAATGGACAAATCCGCCTCTCACATGAACGATAAATCACACAAAATCAATGTTTTGTGAAGTCTCTCTCGTGACACGGTGCCTTCCGGCCGGCAGAGCTCTCAGTGCATCACACACGAGTGTATCCCAGTCCCGATGAATAATTAATGCAATTGATTTGAAATGAATCGTTTCCAGCCAGCCATTTGGCTCGCCATTCGTTCCCCTTCCAGGCACTGTTTCCGATGACAAATTGACAGCCATTCCAGCCAAGATTAAAGTCCATTAAAATGGAAAAGGGGGCATTTAATTGATGAACAAAATCATCAAAGACGAAATTAGTTTCTGACGTTTGGCACAAAAGAAGAGAGCTGTGGCCGAAATTAAAACAGCCTGTTAAAAGTTTAAAGGCCATTCGAGATGAACAAACGGGCACAGAAAGTTTCCTCACTGCGATAACAATCACGGCGAACACCTCACTTTGTGAACAACTTTTCGTTCGTTTGACTCCCCCAACCATTATGGCACAGTCTGCGGTTGGAATTGTGTGCAGAGGGATCTCGGAATATGTGCATCCGCACCGAAATGTGCTCTAATTACGTCCAAGCTACATGGCTAATCTCCGGACAAGATAAAAGTGAGAAAATTCATTGCAATCATTATGAAGGAGAGAGGGAAGAGCGAGAGAGAGAGAGAGAGAGATGGATTTTAGATGGCATCTCAAAGATAGAAAAGTTTTCCTCCTTGTGGGAGGATTTGACCAGACGTGATAGCTGATAGAGGTGCGCCGATAACATCATTGTAGACACACAAAGTGTGTCAGGATGATGTTGCACAAAGCACTTCGGTTCCACCTCAGTTTTAGACGTGGACGTGCACAAACCTTTCTAGTGTTTACCGAAGGATCAAATATGGAACATTCGGCGTTAGTGTTTTCCTCTTCCGCAGGGGTTTGCCGAATTCGGGCTTTGAAATGATTTCAGCGTCTGTATACAAGCACAGAAATGAGTTGCCATTCACGGGGGAGTGTACAAGAGTATCCACAGAAAACCCTTCCACTCCTTCACCTGCTGCAACTATACTCCCTCTAGACTGTGCTGTGCGTTGTCCGTCTGCGAATCCACCCAACGTTTCGTTAAGTGGACGCATGCCAGTCTTGGGGGTCCATTTAGAACATGAACTGCCTCCCTTGGCTTGCCTTGTGTGCAGACGTCTGCTGTGTTGATACGACAGGGCCACCTTGGGTCTTGGGAAACGTTTCCATTCGAGACACTTTTGTGCAGACAATTTCGTACATCTTGGGGATGAACTGCTTAGATTTAGTATCGGTTCACAGTGTTGGCTGTCTCAGTTCGAGATCCTTTCAGGTTTCTGCTCACTGTTCGTAGTGTCCTCCTTTCCATTTCCATTGATACGATGAAGGAATCAATTGTTTTTATTTGTGGATCGTAATGTTTTGTGTTTGATGGAGCGATTCCAGCTCGACAGCATCAATTTTGAGAAACGCTCGTTGCACCAAACCATCGGTTGCCGTGAAAGTTGGAAACGCGGAAACGATGTCGATGTCACCTGCGGATCTCAACGATTTGGACTGATTTGAAGAATACAATGCCCTCCGTGTTTACAGCCAGAAATTTTCACCAGAAATCACACGTCTCCCGATGCAGGTTGCAAACGCCACGGAAGTCCTTGAACTGAATGATGCTTTGCGTACTAGACCGAGTGTCGAACACAACCAGATAAATTTCCCCGAGATCTTGAATGTGGGCAACGAATCGAATCATTTTTTACTATAAACGCCGTCGATGCGTATCGATCGGAAACTCTCTAATCTTTTGCTCTGTAGTCGATTTGCCGGTCGCTGATTAGTGGAGTCCCGAACAGCTTTAGACATTCACGGATTACGCTGGGCGGAGTCTCATAGACCCCGTTGGACAGGGATGGTTGTTGAAAGTGATAGGATTGCTTCTTTTGTTGATAGGGCATAAGGAGATGATATTCCAGTCGTCGAGCAGCTTTCGTCCTCACAAAGTCTGCAGATGATCTGGTGCATGCCAGAGCATCACCACCTGCCATCTGAGGCTGTGGGTTTGTGCAAAGCTAGGTGACAGGTGGGAGGACTGCTTCATCGACTGGAGTTGGGATTCCTTGATCCCTTACCACTCTTTCTTTATCAGGCCCGCTAAGCAACTGTTGGTAGTTAATCTCTCGAAGAGCAGGATGGCTTTTGACATTTGTCAGTAAAAGGCCAATATTTTTGGTCTGTCTCGGGTGTCTATTCTAAGACGTGCGGCTAGGCTTTGGCATTTGTCAATAAAAGGCCCGCCTCGAGTGCCTCTTCTAAGGCCTTCGGCCAGACTTTTGACATTTGTCAATAAAAGGCCCATATTTTTGGCCTGTTTCGGATGCCCCTTCTGAGGCCCGTGGCCAGGACTTTGACATTTGTCAGTAACAGGCCCATATTTTTAGCCTGTCTCGGGTGCCTTTTCTAAGACCTGCGGCCAGGCTTTTGAAATTTGTCAATAAAAGGCCCATATTTTTGGCCTGTTTCGGATGCCCCTTCTGAGGCCCGTGGCCAGGACTTTGACATTTGTCAGTAACAGGCCCATATTTTTAGCCTGTCTCGGGTGCCTTTTCTAAGACCTGCGGCCAGGCTTTTGAAATTTGTCAATAAAAGGCCCATATTTTTGGCCTGTTTCGGATGCCCCTTCTGAGGCCCGTGGCCAGGACTTTGACATTTGTCAGTAACAGGCCCATATTTTTAGCCTGTCTCGGGTGCCTTTTCTAAGACCTGCGGCCAGGCTTTTGAAATTTGTCAATAAAAGGCCCATATTTTTGGCCTGTCTCGGGTGCCCCTTCTAAGGCCTGCGGCTAGGACTTTCATGTTTGTCAATAAAATGCCCATATTTTTGGCTTGTCTCTAGACTCTTCGATATGGTTGAGCTGGGAAGTTAGGAGAGACCTTTTCCTAAGGCGTAGAAGCATCGTCTTTCCGATAATCCGTTTGCACTGCTCTTGTTTTCTGCTGGAGGATCTTTTGACATGCCTCGTTGGTTGCATGTTTCTTCTGGACCCACTGCCATCATGGATTTCTTGTCAATGGTGTAGGTGCCCTAAAGTGGTCCCTCTGAGGACTGAGTGGCTATGCAGCTACAATCTCCCTGGCGTTTGTGTTCGACGAGCGACATGGGCATACCGGAGAGTCTCTCGCCTTGTTCCCCTGAATCTCCGATGTGCTGAGGTATTGGACAAAACTTCTCTTCGTTGGTGCAGCCCCACCCCTAGGCTCAAACACACTCCTCAAACTTTCGGCAATAGACCTCTTCGGCAGGCAGGTCGCTGCCAGCACGGCGATTAGATTGAAATCGCTAGTAGATGTTTTGCGGCAGCTAATGCATGGAGCTTAGCTTAGGATGCTTTACCATTCTTCAGCATTATGGTGGCCGCAGCAGTTTGCAACTCACTGAGAGATCAAACGCATGGAGCTTGTTGACGCGGGCTGTATGCGGAAGCTTTTGAGATATCAAGGGCACTGCTTTGCTCTCACCGTTCCTACGAAACCATTGGCTCCCTCCTTTAGACAGGTAGCTCATTAGATGTCCAGTGGAACGTTGTTGCCAGTGTGACAACTTGATCGATTCGTTACAACCATCCCGCCAAGTTGGGAGCTTGCTCCGTCCCCCGTTCTGAACTGGCTGAAGCGTAATCGACGTCAAATCAGATTCTTTATGAGAACAGGCCATGCTCAATTAAGCCAAGCCAAGCGGTTAATGATTATAAATCTCATTTCTCATATCGCTCTGAATATTGCAGGTGCACAATATCTCCACTTAATCAAAATGACAAAGTCACGAATAAGAAGAATACGTTCACAAGGACGCACCTAGCGCACATGCACGCCCAAGGACACGTGGAGAGGGGCAGGGGTCTGGCGGCATACATGTGTGATAACAAACAAGCACTTATGTAGAAGCAAACGTCCACCTGCAGGTATCTTCACGTTCAAAAGCAAATGATTAATACAAGCAATTCCGAATGGAAACCCGGCTATCTGGTGTTCATCTTGCCGTAAATAATGGCGAGGGTAATTTAATTAAGTACGAGTGTAGTACGTATCGTCAAAGTCCTGGGACGTAGCACGCCTGCTACTCGGACGAGAAACATTAATTATTCGAGGAAGCTTAACATGTCACGAGTGCTAGTCTGTGTTTTGAGCCAGGCGAATTCAGCGCGTCTTTGGGGCGGTGCGGCGCCTCGGCGTTGAAAGTGGCCCTCTTCAAGTTGCGTCTGCCAGTTGACAAATTGCTCAAGTGGCAATTTCGAGAGATTGGTTTTTTGTTGCTTAAGACTTTCGTGATTTTATGGTCTGCTTGCTATTGTTTGACAACGGATACGGCGGATGGTTGAGGAAGAAACGTGCCCCCGCCACCAGCCGGATGAGTTGGATTTGACTGAAAATCGACTTCAACGCATCTGAGCCCGTTTCTTAACCCACTGTAGTCAGAATGACTCCGTGTGTCGCACAGTGTGTTAATTTCGGAAAGAAGAGGAAATTACTTCAAAAATCGAAGTCGTCCGAATGACAAAAGCTTGGTATCAAACGACAGGTACAACACCAGGTTAATACAACCGTTCCGCACAAAAATGTAGACGGTATCATGGACACGGTATTTACCGTTGTGTGTCATCGCAGACAGGACAGCAACCAATTTTTGACCAAGAGAAATGTAAAACATCGCAAATTCATCGTGTTCGTGTGCAACGCCATTCGTGAAGTTTTCGTTTTTTTTTTCAATGTAATTTCATTGATGAATCGTTTGCGGGTGAGGTCGGGCTCTAAATTTTATCGGAGCGTATAGTTGCCATTTGGGCTCCTTAGAACCATTAAATGTCCTTGCTACAACTTCAAAATCATTTTCAAATAACCACGTCGTGGCTAGTGGTCTAAGTGACCAAGGTACACGCGACACAGTGCAGAGCACTATTCAGAATTATTTGGGGAACAGCTCCCATAAAATCCCTCCTGCTGTTTATGCGTCAGAAGACGACATTGAATTTTTCGTCAACAACTTGATTAGAAACATCTATATCAAGCAGCTGCCCAAAAGTGGAATAAAGTTTTTAACATTTCTTATAAATGCGTTCCTCAAAATGGAATATTTTCCTGACTCCTGGAAATTAGCCAAAGTTATTCCTATACCAAAATCTGGCAAGCCTCCTGAAAATCCTGAAAGCTATAGGCCAATAAGTTTGCTTAGTAACCTCAGCAAAGTTTTTGAGAAAGTTCTTAAAGAAGTGATTTTAAAACATATTTCTGAAAACAATATATTCCCCAATGAACAATTTGGATTTAGGGCACACCACAGCTCCACTCATCAAGTTTTGAGAATCTGTAATCACATAAAGTCAAACCGTGCTATAGGCAAATCAACTGGGATGGTTCTACTTGACATCGAGAAAGCATTTGATACTGTCTGGCACGACGGACTTTTGTATAAATTGATACACTTCCGGTTTCCTCCTTATATATGTAAAATTGTCCAAAGTTTCTTAACTCATCGCCGTTTCGTAGTCCAAGTGAACAGTGGTGTTTCTGACCTAATGTTTTTCAATTCTGGCGTTCCACAGGGTTCAGCTCTAGCTCCAATTTTATATAATATTTATGTATCAGATTTCCCAAAATTGCCAAGTTGTCACACTGCAATTTTTGCAGATGACACCGCCATATTTTCTCCACATGAATTAGCTCTCAATATTGAGAGCAATCTCTTAAATGTGATCAAAATTGTGGAAAAATATTTCAGCAAATGGAACATAAAATTGAATGAGGAAAAGACGCAGGCTATCTTTCACACGAAAAAGAAAGCCCTGCTTTGTTCCTACAAGGCAATTGCAGTTAAATGGATTGTCTATAAATTGGGAAAACTCCGTACGTTACTTGGAAACTAACTTTTAATGATCACATACGTAAAACAATTAAAAAGGTAGGGATAGCAACAAAAATGTTACACCCATTTATAAATAGGAAATCGTTACTTTCACTTGAAAATAAAATGATTATTTATAAGGTGATTTTTGAAGCCATTATGCTATATGGGTGTAAAGTATGGGGTAACTGTTCGAAATGCCACATAAAAATATTGCAAGTATCTCAAAATAAACTTCTTAAAATGATGTTAAATTTGCCTTGGCATCACTCAACTAAAGACATACACAAAAAAGCGAATGTTGAATTGATTTCTGATAGGATACAGAAACTGAAATTAAAATTCCAAGAACGCTGTAGTTTTGTTGAAAACCCGCTTATTAATATTCTAAGTGATACTTAATCTCTAATGTTTATTCAATGTTACTGTGTTATATTTATTTATTTGTTTATTTATTTATTTATTTATTATTTATTTTACTTATTACAAAACTTGTGTGTTTACTTAAATTGTATTATTCACTTATTTATATACTTTATATATTGGAGGTTTTTTTTTTTCATATTTTCCTCCAAAGTATAATCATATTATTTTGAAAAACACAATTTTGCATAATTACTTGTAAAATATTAAAGAAGAAAGATATTATAATATCATATCTCTAATCTGTAAAATGTGCGGTAACAATACTTATGTCATCAATATTATGCGAAATAAAAGATCTATCTATCTATCTAGTCGTCCTCATATCTTCCCAGACAGAACTCCAGTGCGCACTAGATAGTTTTGTGGCCGTATGTGCTGATGCTGGAATGAAGGTCAAGGTGGACAAATCCGAGGTTATAATCATTTCCAGGACGTCTGTTCAATGCACTCTAAATCTTAGTGGAGTCCCATTGAAGCAGGTGGAGGAGTTTAAGTATCTCGGGGTGTTTTTCGCGAGTGATGGGAGGCGTAGGTTGGTAGTAAGTGGCTTGGATACACTTTGGCCGTATAAGTCCCGTTGTACTGCCACGTGGGCTTACACAAAAGAGGGGTGAGGCGGGCGTGACATGTAAGACAGCCAGTCAGATTTATCAGTGAAGTCTAAAAGCAATTTGATAGGTCTTTCTCTCAAATGGTTATCGAAGAAGTAGGAGCCTATAGTGGTTTTCCTAGTCGCGGTGAGTGCAGAGCACCTGCGCAGAAGGTGTTGCACACTTTCTTCCTCTTCCTAGTCTCGCCAGCTTTTGCAGAAATTGTTAGAAAATGGTATTTGTCTTTTCGCGTGTAGTCCTAAAAGGCAGTGTCCGGTGATGATTCCTACTGCGGTGCTGATTTTGGATCCTTTTAAGGAGATCAAGCTGTCTCAGCTTTTAGGGTCGAGTCTGGGCCAGATTTTTGCCTTTATTCCATCTGGCATTGACTTATTTGCAACTTAAAGGAAGCTAAGGGAGTACCTCTGCTACATACGGTTCCGTCATCTGGCAGTGAGTGGCGATTTTTGCGAGTTTGTCAGCTTCGCGGTTTAACAGAAAGTCCCTCTGACTTGGTATCCAACACAGGAGAATTCGGAACTGTTCGGATATATCATCAAGAGGTGTGCAACAGGTTGTGACTATTTTTGAGTTTGTATGGAACGATGTTAGGGATTTACTTGTTGCCTGGCTATCCCTAAAGATGCGTGTATCGCGGGCGGATATCACGTTCCACCTCAGCCAGGACGGAGCTTCGCTGATCGCCATGGTATGAGATTAGTAATGCTGACTGGGTCAGTTTTGAAACAGCTTGGTAGATCTGTCAAGCTCATAAAGGCCGAGCTTGGTGTCAAAGCATAGTTTTTAACGCAGTATTTAATATAACTCCCACCTATGGTCATAAAATGTGGGTAATGACCGAAAGAATAAGATCGCGAATACAAGCCGCTGAGATGAGATTTCTTCGTGCTGTCATGGGAATTACCCACCGGGATAGGGTGAGAAACACGGCAGTGTGCGAGAAACTCAACATTGAGGAGCTGCTGCTTCGAACGGACAGGGCTATGCTTCGTTGGTTGGGTCATGTAGCACGGATGCCCCCTTCATCACGATTTCCGAGGCGGTCTTTGAATGCGATTCTATCTGGTAGGGAGGTCTAGGACGAGGTGGTTGGACGAAGTCCAAACACTGGCCCGGTTACGCTTGGACATAGCTCCCGATGAGTTAGAGTCGATGGCGGAGGATCGAGTTTGCCTGGAGATCTCTCGTGCGTGGTTTAACCCCGCGATCCCTTTAGTGGAGCATGCGGGTCAGAAGATGATGATGATGTAGTGCCAGGAAATCTGTGATAAAGTGATATTTTTATTTTTTCACTTAAGTTTACTCCGTTTAAACCAAAGATCTCGTGGCAGATGTTTCAGATTTCATTTACCTCTGTGAGCCGGTCGTCGCCAAGACTACCACTTGCATCGGCTGCAATATTTACCACAGGATAGTCAGGCAGTGAGGGTACCCTGCTGATACACAAAACAGGGTGTGATCCCATGAAAATGATGATTGCAAGCTTTTCAAGAAAATCTTCGTCAGGACAAACACCACCGCACACAAGACTCCTTCTACAAGACCCCTGTACAACACCGCTGAGGGAGATGCAATCGACAGACGCAGTAACAACATCCCGAACAGACTTTTTGATTGCAAGGCTATCACATCCCAGCAGACTGTAGGAGATGGACAGAATAGTAGACGACCAGATCAAGATAATATACCACAATACAAGAAGAAACAGATTCAAGTTTGACAGTATGCCATACCAGGAGGGCCAACTCATTTTTTAGCCATCTAAAGTAAAATTCCTTTCCATATCAGAAGTCATGGTCATGTGGCATGTCATATTGCTCTCTTCGGGTCATGTAATTTTTAACCGCTTATTTTCTCTCTGCCAACGACCCCCGGCGAGTTGTTAGAACTCATGCGATACCACATGCAGTTCCATCTGTCGCCAGGATTTTCAACAATTATTCCATCCATGGCCGAGATCTCTAGGACTCTTCAGACGCAAACTTTTAATTCAATTGGCCATTTTCGACTGCGATGTCAGCGAACAATTCCCAGAAATAACTGTCAAAATGTTTTGTCCTTGCTCGTCGCCAGTGGAAGCATGCTTCCATTGACCACAACGGAAAGCTGATAAAACAATACGGTCACGTAAGCACTCGTAAAAGTTGTGCTACAACAGTCAGGCAGTCCAAACTTTTTCGATCCCCAATGCCGCAGATATAGTACCCGGCCAACCCTACAAATGGCATGTTTATGCGTTGAATCTCATAAATCCGGGCTCTGGGACAACCCCTTTCGAAACGTCCAGATTTTTCGCATAATTTCGCACTTAAAGTTACGTTAAAAGGAGGTACTGAGCAAAATATCTTTGTTGCTTTGCTTTACGTCAAAAATATTCACCGTACCTTTGATTTACAATTTTTTTGTTCACTTCCTAACCTCGAAACAGGGCGCTCCCCTTCGTTCACTCAATCGAGTTATATGCGCGCAAGGCGAAGCGGGGGCGGGTTTTTCTTCACAGGGTCGTGGAGAAGGCTCAAGGAGATTTATAACTCAATTGAATACTGTTGAAGAGGAAGTTCTTTTCGGTTCGCAGCGCTTGATACACAGAGCTGGTTATACGTATCCACTTCTGTATAAAAATGGATTCATTCAAAGTTAAATTTTTCGCTGAATTCTGCTCTGCGGTCATTCTGAAGTAACACAAGCGGAAACAGCATCCGCTGTTTGAGATTAAAATGTCACGGGAAGGAAAGCATGCGTTAGTCAAAATTAATTCAAAGAAGGAGGCGGGGTCTTCCCACCCATATCAGATGGGCTCTATTTTGGTTAATTATTGTTGTGCTTCTGATGGTTCAGTTTCTATGGAGAGAGTTATCCCACTCTTCACTCTTCTGGCTTATTTGGGAACCAATGTCGGTTCAGTTGGAGCTGTCGCAAGGCATGCATTATAGAACTGTTCGCCCAGCAGTTGTTGAAGAAAATCCAAGTCTGACAACAATCAGAAAAGTCCACGCAGGAACTACTGCAAACCTGCTGTTGACGCATATGCAGGCGTCATGTAGGCGTTCTTTATTGTCTCCTAAGTCCGTACTTCTGATAAGTCGTGCTTGCATCTAAGAACGACTGTAACTTAGTTTCGTTTTTTTTTTTCAAAATTTTAACGTTTATTTAAGAAAAACATGTTCAATCGTATTATTCAAAATATTGGCCATCTGAAGCTATGACTTTCTGCCAATTTGTGGATCCCATCCCAGACGAACTGCGCCGGCTTGGCAGCCAAGAATGAATCAAACCATTTTTGATATTCTGCTTTGATGTTAACGGTATTTCAGTGAGGGCGTTCTGCATCGACCGAAACAAATGGTAGTCGGAAGGGGCAAGGTCTGGGCTATAAGGCGGGTGGGTTACAACTTCCCATCCACTGTTTTCCAAATAGTTCTTAACCGGAATAGCAACGTGGCGCCGAGCGTTGTCATGATGGAGAATTATGGTCGCATATTCCGGGCGTTTTTCGGATACTGCTCTCTTCAAACGGATTAATTGTGTTCGGTAGCGTTGTCCATTGATGGTTTCACCCGGTTTTAGCAGCTCATAATACAGCACAATCTTCTGATCCCACCAAATACAGAGCATAACCTTCGCTCCATGGATATTCGGCTTTGCCGTTGATTCTGCTGGTTGGCCGGGTTTCACATACGATTTTTTGCGCTTTGGGTTGTCGTAATGGTTCCATTTTTCATCACCAGTAACAATCCGATGCGAATAGGACCTCCTTTTGTGGCGTTCCAGCAGCATTTCGGGCGTGCAAAACCGCCTTTCGACGTCTCTCGGCTTGAGTTCATGTGGAACCCAATTTCCTTGCTTTTGAATATATCCAGCTGCTTTTAAACGATTTGAAATGGCTGCTTGAGTGACACCCCAATATTATGCGAGCTCTTCTTGTGCTTGGCAACGATCTTCATAGAAACTTTTTTGGCTGCCCAGGACGTTCATCGTCTTCCAAGCCAACATCACCACTTTTGGCTCGTTCACAGCACACATGTTTACCATAAACTTCCACTATAATACGATGACTTTCAGTCACAAAGTTCGACATATTTGAGTGAAAAAGAAATTATTGTTGTTTACGCTTCAAATGAACGACATATACTGAACTGACGTACAATGACAGTAGCTTTCCAACGCATGTTCCAATGGAATAATACAAGTTACGCCATCTCTTAGCAAACCGCACGAATTAACTTTTAGACCCAAAGTATTATTAGTGACCTTTAAAGTAATTAATAAAGTGTAAGAAGTAAATCAGTGTTTGCAAAATAAATTCGTTTATATCGTGAGTAGTGAACTTTTGTGTTACATTCGTCACAATCCAGTGATCGGACCCGTATCTGTGGACAATTTAATTAGACAAATTAAGTAGGCTCATTTCGGCTAAACGTAACAATGTTGAAAAGGAGTCCCGTGGTTTTGAAAGTCGGGACAACCAATACACAGTTGAGTTGCCTTACATAATATGTGCTATGCCTTACATAGTTACAAAATGACAACTCAACTGGAAATTATTATTGTCTTGATTTGACACCTGAAAGACAACTGGTTGTCTCAACGTTGGAATAGATAATAGCGATTTCTCATTATCGACCAAACTACAGCTAGAGTTGCTTAAGGGCATAAAGTTCGCATTTCTGTCAGTCGCCTAATGTCTTTATGAAATACAGGGCACGCGGTGTTTCACTGCAGTCAGCAGTCTGTCAAGATGAGAAAACTTTATTTACTTCCTGACAACGTCGAATTACAAATTAGGTGAAATCTGATCGCCAAAGGTCGTCTTGGACAAGTGCAGAAGCCCCAAGAGGCCTTCTTCTTCGTCTTCTATTGGGGCTACAGGCCGGTGTGGACCTGAGCCTCAGCCATTAAGCCACTCCAGCTGGCTCGGTCTTTAACCAGATGTCTTCATTTTCGGTGCTTGAAGCCTTCTCCACTAACGAGTATGTGCGTTATCCGTGGCCACTGGTGCGGAGTCAGGGACTCATCGACCTGGAGCCCTGTTTTCCATATTCTCTACCTGGCCTCTTAGCCGCTGAATCCGTAGACAACTGGCTAGATTCATGGCGCTGTACAGCCCGTACAGTATGGCGGTTTAATCTTCTCCAAATATCATCAGACAGGCCTAGCTGCTGAGCAGCAACCACTCGTATTGAGTGGAGGGCACCTACAGTTTTATGCCGACTCGGAGCGGCCAATTTAAGAAGCTTTTTCAAGACAGTTATACTCTTTGAGCATTGTCAGTGACTCAGAAGAGGTGGGGCCGTGAAAATTGTACCGGGAATCGAAGTACGTTGGGTGGATGCACCGACAAGCAACAACTTGAAATAAAACAAAGAAAATTGTCTGAGAAAAAATCAACGAAAAGACTAACGGGATCAAATCGCACGATCGCGATGGCCAACACTCAAACGTGAGATGACGATGCCCTTGAATCGATCGTGCAGAGTTTCCAATGTGACGTGAGCTGTGCCGCTGTCCTGTTGGTGTCAGGAAAAAAAGAAGTTAGGAATCATCGACCTAAAGCCCTAGCCGTTGACGGTGTTGGACTGGCCAACGTGGTTCTCAAAGAAATATGGGCCGATGACCACACCAGGTAGCAGGTACGATCGGATTCATCAGCGCCCTGAGACCATGTTGGTCCACTGTCGTAGCCACAGTCAGACTAATGCCACTTATTGGCCAATGGACCAGATTTGAAAACCAGAAATAAAACGTATTAACTTAGCTTTAACTGGGATTCGAACCGGGGACCCCACTAACCAAGGGCAGGCACTTACCCAACTGGGCCATCCAGTCGCCTAAAAATGTGATATCCACAGTCTTGTGGCTCTGTCGTCGCTGTCAGGGTTGGTAGTGGCAACTTTAATTTGTATACTTCATTAGCGTTGTAACATCCCTGCCTGCACCGATTGCGCGACTAACAACCTTGACAGCGACGACAGGATAGCCGAACTTAACGATATGACAGGAAAAACTTGACGATCCTCTGATCTCGAGTCGCATCTGTCACTTTGGCCGCAATATTCCGATAAGAAGTAACTAGACTAGCTGAATTATTCAAGAGAAGTGTAAGAACCTTAAGTGGAAATACTTAAACTTAAATTCAACAATTTGATTAACTACCTAACCCTAACCGTTCCAACATAGTCCCCCATAACCCACAATTTGCCAGATCTCTTGAATTTATTGCAGCTTATTGGCTCAGAATCGCACAATCGGGTGAGAATGCGGCTAGTTGTCATCGCTGTTTCGGATGAGAATGCGGCACACATCGTTTACAACTGGTTCAGTACAAAGCTGGGGTGAATGGAAATTCTCAAATGAACGCTGCACAGAGATGTAAAATCGGGATAAACCTGCTCCCTCCGGACACCCGTGATGCCTGCCAATCCTTGAATAATTCGATATTCTCACCGAACGCGGAACACTGTATCCCTCTGCGCCCTCCCAGCCAGCACATTGTCCAAGTCAAACAGATGGACTACCCATCGACCGCTGAAGTATCCTCTCAAATTGGATAAAACCGGGAGTAAAATTAGGTGTCTACTCCAGTTACCTCAACATGTATGTACATCTTTCAACACATTCCCATTCCGGCTGGAGGTCGAACAGAATGTGGCATCCAACAGAGTTATCTTCATTCGAACAGACAGTGATGGTGAAACCAAATCTCTGAATTCTGTCCCAGTTCAGTCCAAGGCTTGCTCTAAATTATCGATTCGCTGTCCTGGTCGGAATGGCCGTGTATTCTAGTAATCATCTCATTTGGGTGCCGGGTAATTGCGAAGCAGACGAACTCACCTGGCAAGCCCACTCAAATCAAACTGTGAATAAAGGTCCGGCGCAACAAAGTCCACCAACCGTAGGTGGTCCAGAGGCATAACGTGACTCACCACCAATATCCCCGGGAGAAATCCGGATAACATTCACTTTATGTCTCCATTACCACGTCATTAAGTATTTTATCTCGCCATACCTCAGGTTTGCTTAAAAATTTATGGGATGCGGTTGGGATGGACGGGACTTCAACAAACTTTGCAGGCAATGCATGCGAATGTTAACTTTTGTTTACGATGTGCTTGATGACCCATTGCAATAAAATTTAACGCCATTGCTGATTTTCAAATATCCGAGTCATGTCAGACGCAATGCTTACTGTCCACTTTGTTGAGTGTACGAGGTTGTTCAGTAAGTTCAGTCGTTCTTTAAAGTTAACACACATTGTACAGTGAAACCCGCTTGAGTGGAACAGGCTTGGGCCAAAAACGCGAACATTCACAAATCCCCGTGCATACACACAAACTATCTCGCTTAACTGAAAACCCGCTTAGGTAAAAACCATTTTTTGATTTATTGTCATTTCGCCTAAGCGGGTTTGACTGTATAGAGATTGTCCCCATGTTCTGGAGGAGACATAATGGCTCCCTTATTAGAGTCACCAGGCTTATGAATAAGAATGATTCCTAGTTAGGTTTTGATGTCGTCTTCGGACATCGGAACTGAATTGCCTTCTGTCCAAATTGATTCGGAGTGGAGTGGACCAGGTCCGGAGGGAACAGAGCTGCATAGCTCCCCAGCCAAATGAGTTCATGAATTCTGGCATTCTTTTTCTGGGTTCGTGAAGAAGCCAAACACTCCCCTTTTTCGACATCCCAAGACTTCTCTGTCTTAGACATCCTGAATGAGTGCTCCTCTATTGTGCTGTGTCACTGCTTTGGAGTCGAAGACTTTACGGGTCGGTACGCTTTTGTTAATACGCTCTACATGTCCAAACTGTCTTAGGAGTTGAATCCGTCGACCCCTGTGTTGTCTCATGTCAACGTAGAACCCATCTAGTTTATAGTCTAGATTGAACGCTGGACTTTCCAGTCGAAAGGTCGAAGGGTTTCTTCATCTGGTCTTGAGATTGTCTATGCCTGTGCACCATAGACCAGACGGGGATGATCAATGAGTTATTTAGTTTATTAATATCCATTAAAGAAATCAGCTTGGGCGTCTGGAAAAGGGCTCTAGCGGGCAGAGGAGAACAGTGACTTCCTCCATATGATTTTGTATGTGGTGTTCAAAGATGCCCCCCCCCCCACTACTCAACTGCCAAATTTCGGGCATTATTGGAAATTGATGGAAGGCATTGGACATAGAAGTCAGAGTAATCCACGCCAATGCCTTCAAGTTATTTTTGATATCCACCAAATCCACGCTGGTGTTCTCCAAGGCTGTGTTCTGTGTCCTGTACTTTTTGTCATTTCTAGAAATGATCACCTATATGCCAAGGCTGGCGCTACAGCCCGCAGGGTCATGCATGTATACTTAATAGACTACAAATTGAACAAATTGAAAGTGACTATTCCGTCCCGGTAGTTGTCATTTCCCAACAAGGAAGGAATGGAACTAAAGAACCCATCAACAACTCGACTTCCATCGACGACTATACGGATGGATCGAAGATGGGAATAGAAACAAACGCGGGCATTTTTTGCGAAATTTCAGAGATAATAGCTAAAAAATCAAGCTTGACAAAAATAATTTTGTAAAAATGTGTGTCCCGGCGGGTCAGGGCGGATACCATTCTTTATAGAATAGTGAGCTGAATATCGTAGCTTTCTAAAAGTGTTAACCACTCGTTGAAGCTTTGTCGACCCAAAGGTTTAGCTCAAGGGGGAAAAACAACACAATAGAATTTATAGTGCTTAATTTATAGTAATTAATAAAATAGTGCACTTGGTCTAACCCAGCTAAGACACACACATTTTTTTGGAAGCTTAAGTAACCTAGCATTTATTAAAGAAATTGATGTTGAACGAACAGTAATAAAAAGGCTTTTCATACCAACGAGTTCCTACGAGAATTTCAAAACCAAACTAAAGGGTGACTTGAGAGGCTCTGTATCTCGCGCATTCCTTGACATAACTTACCAAAGTTTTGGGAAGAACATAGGCCAGTTCTATATCTGTACAAAAAAACGCAAAAACTCCATATTCAAAATTTAATTTTTGGTGTTTATTTCCCCTTTCGATCCACTGTGTGGCGTGGTGGAGTGTTCGCTGCGAGAACACTTGTTTGCATGGGGTCTTCAGTTTGTCAGGAACAGCCTGGGACATCCATGGCTGTCTCCTTCTTAACACCCTGTTTACATCAACACAAGTATTCTCTCCCCCCCCCCCAGCTTTTGCAGGGGGGGGACACCTCGAACTGCCCGCTTAGCCACGATGTACGTACCAACATATTCGCATGTCCTTTTTTGTCCACAGTACATAATATTATGACGAACCAAAAGGCAGTTCAAGAGGACTCCTGCGAAGAATAAGAGAATGTCATCTAGTACTTGTGACTACCTGACAGATGGTGTGGATATCACTCGTAAGCCTTGAGCTTTTGAATTTAATGGAAAAGAGTCTTACTACTGCCATGGGGTAGTAGGTACTCCTAAGCTGGCGTTCTGGGTTAAGTCTTAACCTCGTTGGTGCCAAGGCAATGAGCATAGCTCCTTAAAGAGTCGGCTGTAAATTCCCTCCACTCGCGATAGAGCAATAGCACGCACAAGGAGAAAAGAGTGGGTGCTCCAAAAGCTAGTTCCACCTCGGACTGTCGTGGAACCCAGATTATTGTCCAGCACTTCCGCTTTTTCTCCACTCAACTGGAAATGTGCTATGACTCCTTCCAGCGAGGTGCAGAGTTCATATGACCGGATAAGCCTTAAAGTGAAGGTGTGTCATTTTGAGTCCACCGTACATCATCGGCATTGCTCGGCATTGCACTCTAAAAGTTGCACTCTTCCCCTGGCAATAAAACATTTACAACTCCGTGGAGTTTATGTGAGACATTGCAGCACCTTGAAACGATAGTTTTCCATTCGCCGCCCCTCATGCGCATAACCCCACTAGGAATGAAGTAATTTGAATTTACAACTGGTGCTCGCGCTTACGAGCCGAGCACTATTTTATTTTTCAGTAAAATTCTTACAACGCCATAAATTTGTTTTCCTCAAATGGCAAAAAGTCGAGTGATTGAGTCGTAAACGAGTGCGAAACAGCAGGAATCCTGGGACTCCCGCCGAGCAGAAGCGGGCAACAAAAAATGCCACACTCATAGAAATTCCTTTTATTCTTATTTCGCAAGCGGAATTTATAATAAATTTTAACTATGACTTCGTCCGTCTAGATTAAGCAGAGAAAGGACTGACAGGAACACAATCATTCCCACCGCCGACGCAGATAACTCATTCGACCTGAATGCCGAGTGGGCGGCGGGGCATACCACTCGCTCCCATGGCGTTAAGTCGGCCAAACGGAATATCGAGAACATTCATTTAACACCCCCGGTATATCATGGGATATTCAGCAATATTTATGGACATGGACCCGTCTTCAAAAAAAAAAAAGCAAAAAAAAAAAAGGAACGCGTAAACGTCCTTCGCCATAAATACATACAGAAGTTCAGGGATGCAGATTTATGAAAGCCGACTTCGGAAACGGTGTCCTTGGTGTGGAATTTTTGTTTTGCTACGTTCGCAATTTATTACTTTTAATTTGTTCGCATCCCATGGGCTGTGGGACTTGAACAAATTCGTTGGAACAGCACAGACGTCGGTCGCAGTGGCCTTATCGTTTGAGTCCAATGCGCCCGAGAAACCAATCAGCAGGAAATGCTGTTCGCTGGCATCTGCGATACGGACGGATTGGTATTCATTAGCAGATTACATTCGCTGGCTGACATCGTGTGGATTTCCGGTTTGATGGATTCGATTACTCTCTGATGAATTAGTGCGTGCGTATGAGTGCCGGCATGTGAGACGACTTCATAAATGTTGTTTACTTTTCTAAATTAAACGAGGAACACCATTGCACTTGGCACACGTTCCACTTCTGGCTGCAAACGATTGTGTGGATAATGCTCGCACACGGCCGACGTTATGATCCGGTGCATGTGTGTGAACTTAATTTTGTCTGAAAGTAATTACATCTTCCTGTGGAGGGAACTCAAGTGCCGATCAGACAAAAGTGAACTCCCAAATGGGACTAGTGCTCCTCGAAGCTGCAGAAGGCTTGTGGATTAATTTCATGATCACGCCTTCGCTTCTCAAAAATGAGTACACTCTTACTCCATGCAGTACGTGCTTATCAGTAGAGAGAGCTGACGCTGGCTTCCATCTTCCCTGGGTTGCTTCAAGTCACCCAGGTCAAGATGTCTGACGACATTACACCCAGGCTCCAATATTCTCCTCTTTCAAAATCAGAACTCTTGGATTTTTAGCCGGAAGGCGTTCGGATTTTCTCCACTTCCAAACTCGGAATTGTCGGATTTTTAGCTGGGAGGTTAACCGAGGTTAGCCATGTTCGATGTATAGCTGCCTCCAGACATACGATTACCGTATCTTGTTCGCTATGATTAGAGAGAAGATAAACAAGTTGGGAAGACTTCGCAAGAAAACAAGATCTTGGCTTAGCCATATTTCTTGCAAAGAGGAGATTGTAGTTCCGAGCCCCAGGTCCACAGATCAGATCATGGTTCCTGGACCAAGGCTTTTCTTCGCCGTTGGCTTAGGCGAAGAATAGGAGAGGCCGAGGCCGCAGTGGAGTGATGAAGGTTAATCTGATTCACCCGAAGCATGGCTTTCGGACTCCCCATCCGCTAACTCTAAAGCGAATACCTTTCGATCACTGTAGTGTTCTCCTCATCCGAGCACTCTAGAGAGGACTCCTCGCTGTTGGGTGGTGTTCAACAGAGATCGAGATCAGAAAAACCGATACTATCGGCATCCCGATCCCGATCCCGATCCTCTTGGATAGGTGCGGACCTCTTGTCACCGATCTCCTCTGCCAAAGCTACCATCGGTTCATTCACATGATGTACTGCTGTTTAGTCCAGTCGACTGATCTTCGCCTTCTAGCCTAAGTCAACCTCTTATTCCAGCTCGCAGAGTTCTGTATGTTAGTGGCGCGACGGTGTACCTTGATCTTCCACAGCAACTACTAGTGTGCTCATGTTCTACCACCGGTGAAGTTTGATGCGCTTATTCTTGACAGAAATACTCTTGGAGCAATTGCCAGGGACTCGGAAGAGGTGGAGCCGTGAATTATGAAAGTTGCTAAGTGATGGTGATTGAACCGGGGATCCCCGTCAGTCTAAGGCATCGCCGAGCAACACAGCGGTTAGGAAAGGCGATCCTATGTCCAATCGCGGTGGTCATTGCTTGGCTAAGCTTGGAGCCTAGATAGGCAAGTCGATCGATCGACGATAACGATTCCTCCAAGAAGTTGCTCTCGGTGGAACTTTTTCCTAGGCAGCACATAGTTTCTCTTACTCTCATCTACAGCCGGATCCATCTTAGCCTCCTCCCTCCCCGATGATGTCAATGTCATCGGCATATGCGAGCAGTTGCCAGCGATGGTCTCCTTGCTCTCCTGCTAAGTGCAGGATCGAACTAAGTTAGACGAAAGAAGGTTTCAATATCTTCTGACCAGCGTGATCCACTAAAGGGGGTCGCCGGGGCACGAGTGATCTCCAGGCAACACGATCCTTCGTCAACGACTCTAACTCATCACGAGTTATGCCCAAGCGTAACCAGGCATGTTTTTCAAACTTGGTCCAACCACCCCGTCCTAGGTCTGCAAATCGGTTGCCTACCAGATGGAATCGCATTCAAAGCCAAACTCGGAAATCGTGATGAAGGGACATCCGTTCTACGTGACCCAACCAACGAAGCATAGCCCTGTCCGTTCGAAGCAGCAGCTCCTCAATGTTGAGTTTCTCGCACACTGCCGTGTTTCTCACCCTATCCCGGTGGGTAATTCCCATGACAGCACGAAGAAATCTCATCTCAGTGACTTGTATTCGCGATCTTATTCTTTCGGTCATTACCCACATTTTATGACCATAGGTGGGAGTTATATTAAATACTGCGTTAAAAACTATGCTTTGACACCAAGCTCGGCCTTTATGAGCTTGACAGATCTACCAAGCTGTTTCAAAACTGACCCAGCCTGACCAATCGTACAGGAAAGCTCAGCATTACTGCTCCCATCCCATGGCGATCAGCGAGGCCCCGTCATGGCTGAAGTGGAACGTGATATCCGATCGCGATGTACGCGTCTTTACGGATAGCCATGCAGCAATTAAATCCCTCAAACTATCGTCGTCGTTCCCTACAAATTCAAAATAGTCACAACCTGTTGCACACCTCTTGATGATACATCCGAACAGTTCCGAATTCGCCTGTGTTGGGTACCAAGTCAGAGAGACTTTCTGGGAAACCGCGAATCTGACAAACTCGCAAAAATCGCCACTCAATGCCAGATGACGGAACCGTCTGTAATAGAGGTACTCCCTTAGCTTCCTTTAAGTTGCAAATAAGTCAATGCCAGATGGAATAAAGGCAAAAATCTGGCCCAGTCTCGACCCTAAAAGCTGCGATAGCTTGATCTCCTTAAAAGGCTCCAAAATCAGCACCACAGTAGGAATAATCACCGGACACTGCCTTTCAGGACTACACGCGAAAAGACAAATACCATTTTCTAACAATTTCTGCAAAAGCTGGCGAGACTAGGAAGAGGAAGAAAGTGTGCAACACCTTCTGCGCAGGTGCTCTGCACTCACCGCGACTAGGAAAACCACTCTAGGCTTCTACTTCTTCGATAACCTAAGCGATCTGAGAGAAAGGCCACACTTCACTAGACTTCACTGATAAATCTGGCTGGCTGTCTTACATATCACGCCCGCCTCACCCCTCTTTGGGGAAAGCCCACGTGGCAGTACAACGGGCCTAATTTGGCCTAAGAGCACCCAAGCCACTTACTACGAACCTACTCCTCCCATCACTCGCGAAAAACACCCCGAGATACTTAAACTCCTCCACCTGCTTCAATGGGACTCCAATAACATGTTGAGTGCATTGAACAGGCGTTCTGGAGATGACCATAACCTCGGATTTGTCCACGTCAACCTTCATTCCAGGATCAGCACATACGACCACAAAACTATCTAGTGCGCACTGGAGTTCCGTCTGGGAAGACGGAGAACTCTCCCAATGTGAATCATTCCTCGCTTCGAGTGCGTTGCAACATCCAGTCCATACATACAATGAAAAAGAGAGGTGACAAGGCGCACACTTCGTAGCGAAGTGCAACGCCCAGCGTGAAAGGTGGTGATTTAGCACCGTTCACCCGAACACAGTTCGCACAGTTTGTGTATAGAGACTGAATGGCCCTCAGAAGGGGACCATCAATCCCATACACGTCAGTCCAGAGATTACCTCGAGGGACTCGGTCAAATGCCTTTTCCAAATCCACAAAGCAACTTAGATGGCAAACTCCCAAGCCTTCGCAAGTACCATTCTTAAAGTGAAAAGCTGGTCGGTTGTACTTCTACCGGGACGAAAGCCGCACTGTTCATCCCCCATCCTGAGAGCTCGACCACAGCTCTAGAACGTGCTTCCAACAACTACGACTTTCTCGGGGAGTCTTAAAGGGATATGCCCCTGTAGTTGGGAAAGTCTCTTTTGTCCCCCTTCTTGAAAAGTGGGACAATCACCCCAGTTTGCCAGTCGCCAGATGTCTGACCACGTTCCCATTCCACTTCAATGACACACGAGAGCCATGAAACTCCCTAGTTATCCACTGCCTTCAGCATTTCCAGTCGCATTTCATCCACACCGGCGGATTTGCCAACTCTTAGCGATGCAATCCCCAAAATGACTTCCAAAATTCTCCGCCCCACTCAAGACCACGGGTCTGCCATCCTCAGACCCCTGTTCGGGATTGAGTATTTCGGGTGAATTCATGGGGAAGAGGAATGCAGTTGGTCAGCTCACTTGAGCATTGTTTGTGCAAATAGCGATAAAATACGGACAAAGACGAGACGGCACGTCGATGTTCGAGCGAGTCTACTGACTCTACAATAATGTTGTCTATCAGTTTCGCTCGCTTGGATTCTGTCTAGTAGGTGCAGGGTGGTCTTGGGGGCACCAGGCCAGATATGAACGTTTTACTCAACTTTGAGGCGGCTTATAAATTAAAGCCAAATCAGAAGGGCTAAAGTATTTCTTGCATCGATTAAGGATGCACTCACTGGCGTAAGTGTGACTGCTGCACATTGGCGTTCAGACACCTTTACGTAACCACGGTCCACAGTTCAAGATCGCCTTTGCTTCGTCGAAGAGATACCCACCATATCCAAACCACCTCAACTAGCTCTAGATCCGTTCCTGTGAGCGATTGGACGTTCCATGTGCCTATGCACATGTCCCGTTGTCCGTTGTCCGTTGCCTCTTGCTCCCCGCAAGCACTGGTTTGTGCGTGGTGTGACTCCCCTCCCTCCATCCCCCCATATCGACCTGCGCCACTGCTAAGTTCCTCGAAGTTCCTTTCCGGCTAAGCCCGACCAGTTGCCGATTGGTCTAATATCACACTCAATTCGAATGACTCAGCTAGACAGGAAGGAAAACGCCACTACCCAAGCTGCTGACTCACTCTTGATTTGAGCTGTAGTATGAAATTCAGTAAACTGACATGACCTTGCTTGGTGGGCCTCTTGCAGGTATGCTTGGTTTTTGCAATCCAAGCCTCCGTTTTGTGCTCCCGTTCAAAAATACAAGTTTTTGAGGCCAATGAACTGGAGTCTCTGCAAAAGTCAACCCACAATTCTTGACCAAATTTCCCTCTTCCAATTACAGCCGTTAATTGAACAAGAACGACCCAAAAGAGACTTTGCAAGACTTTCAACTGATTACATCAAAGCAATCAGCAAGAACAAAATCGCAATATGAGAGCACAAAAACTTTCTCAATACGATTCAAAGTTGAATTGCACACAGTAGTAGAAATTATAGATCCTTTGTCGCTTTAACGAGCTAATTACCAATATCCAGATGCAGCATTAATGGCATTACGTGGAAGATTTAATCTCGTGAAGTACAATTTATGGTAGCTGAGGGAGTAGAGCGTAAAGCGTGTAAAAAGTTTTTCGTCGTCAGTCCGTTGGATTGAACTTTTATTTTGAAATTTCCCTTCCGGCTTGCGCTTCACTACTGGTTAGCCTTTGCCTTGCACCCTTTCCTCCCGGACGGACGGTGAGGAAACGATAAAGTTTTTACCAACTCATTGAATTGTTCATGGGATTTTTCTGTTTAATCTGGTCGGTGTTTTTGTTGTTTGTTCTCCCACTTCCTGCAGGGCTTCTGGCCATTGACACATGTCAGATGGTTTCAATAGCTAATTAGAATTGAGATTCTGGTGAGTGTGCAACGTGAAAGTTTTCTCCTTTCGCTTGCGAATTGATCCGGACAGTGGTCCCGGTTGTGCTCGTGTGACTCGGCTTGGCAACCGGTTCTAATGGCAGTTTTGTGTATGTTAATGTAAGTGGAGTGTTGCGGCAGAAATTCGGAATTAGTTCCGAAAAAGGATTGCCAGCTAGGATGAGCCCTCAAATAGGACATTAATACTTTTGGTGTTTGTGTGAACTTGTGCATTTTGGGTGTTTTTCCCCCGAAGGGTTTGAGGGCAGTAATTAAATAATATTCCAGTGAAATTAGCTGTGATCGTGTTTGCAGGTTAGCACTTTCTAAAGTGCGTTCTAATTGGCTTGGCTTGGCTTACTCGTGTGAAGGTTGATTGTGGAAGGTGAGTGTTTAGGGGTGAATGCAAACGTTTGTAGGATGGCTGGCAATTTCACTGGCTCTAGAGGCTACACACAACTCTAGAGGCTACATAAAAACGGACTCTAGACCTTCCAGAGGATGCTTTCCACGACAGTTAAGCCTTTCGGTACAATTTTTGAATATTTGGAACAAAACATGTATTGTATGATATTTCTGGCATATTTTGGGATAAAAACAAAAAAAAAAAGGTCTCTCCTGATGCAGTGGCGAAGCGTGGATTGGGGCCGCACTGTGGAAATAAATACCCGAAGCGACATATTTTTCTTGTTTTTCGATTCTACAATTATGAGATCCTAGAAAGCCAAAATTTTGTTGACTTTGATGATCCATTTGGCTGTACCGTTAGCTCAAAGTTGGGACTTTGAAATTTACAAAAATAGACGTATTTTTTTTTTTTTTTATATTTATTATCTACTTTGGAATCTAAAGTAATTTTGTTTTAAAGGGCATACCTTTGGCCTTCACACTGCATCTTCAGTTTAGCAACATATGAAGATGTTATTCATCGAATGTTGGCGTCATCTGATCCCTGGATTGCGTATTTAAGGCCTGAACCAAAAACTAAAGATTCGCTTACACTTAGTACTGAAGCGCAATCCCTTTTTTGTTCTAAATAAAGTCTACGTATGTATGTACTTGCACAGTTTAATTTATTTTTATAAATATGGATTACAACTATGTTTTAAGCCCCAATT
Organism: Eristalis tenax; assembly: GCA_905231855.2. NCBI lineage: Eukaryota > Metazoa > Arthropoda > Insecta > Diptera > Syrphidae > Eristalis > Eristalis tenax. Next base: position 33,425,409 of record HG993126.1, read on the forward strand.
TAGAGTCATTAACAATGACATATAATTATCTTATGCATTTAAATAAAAAAGTGATTTTTTATTTTTTTTAACTTAAGATTACTGCGTTGCCTTATGAGCTACAGTCTGACCATGATAGGATCTCGTCTCGGCACTTGTCCTATGTTTCAAATTTCATTAAGATCGGTCCACGGGTTCAAAAGTTACAGATTTAATCCCAACTCTCCCAAGCAGCGAACCACTGTGGCCCGTCCGGGGTAAACCCAAATTATGCCGCCCCTAGTAATTTGGTCACAGATCTTTTTTCACCTTCATCCACGGTTTCAACGAGTTGTACCTACACATATAATTTTATATGTTTATAGTCCCTCGCTCTCAGTTTATAAGTGCCCGCCAAAACAAACGTCTCTCGCTCTTAATTTTTAAATGGCCGCCAGAACAGCTGTCTGATGGGAGCAACAGCGGTAAGTAGAAAGATATAAAATGAGAAAATGATTCAGATAAATTGAAGTTCACGCTGTAGGCTCGTTTGTGCAGTTAACATAATTAGTCTCTAAGCAGATGAGTTTTTAGCTTAAGTCGAAAGACATAGGATAAGATTAAGTTTAGCTTAGAGTGCCCGCGGAGGGCCTGTAAGTTAGAAAAAGTAACAATGTTCGTCCAACTAGTTTATGTGTGCTATGAACTTTTGGAAATAAAAATTAATTAAAAAAAAAACGCTGTAGGCTTGTTCGGTTTGACGGATGAATCAGGGGAGCCGCAATTATTTTTATCAGAACCCGTGAGGTTTTCAGACCTCAAAAATGTATGATAAAACTTAGTCGGTTCCTAGAAAAACCTTGTGGTTTCGTTCGGTGGGAAGGTAGCGTCGGCCGAGTGGATACGACACATTTAACATGAATATGTGGGCATTGAAGAAGCTACCCGCGAATATACGGGAAAATGTAAGACGGCGAATATTATCCCGACGACCATCTGACTCGATTTCTAGCAGACATGACTACATTCGGCGAAGAATGTATTCGTCCCCTTAGGACAATGTGCGGATGATTAGTCACCATGGTCAAATTACATGGATTAGGCTCCAAACTGCGCCGCACCCAGCATAATCGCCAGATTTATCTTCCCGCGACCATTCTCGCTTTTTTCAAATCTTCAAATTCTCAATGTAATCGGGAAAAGATTTTGGCAATGGCGGTGGTCATCACTCAATTTGAGGGCTCCTAGAAAAACGTATTTTGTTGCAGAAAAAATGTCGTCTCCTATCAAGCTAAAAGGATCAAAAATCACTGACCCATCAAACTTTTCCACGCCAACCCTGATCAGGACCGGAATGAGTCCGGGCGCACTGCCTACGTTGTTTCACATTGCTTTTCTGTTGAATACGAACGAATTACTGCTGCTTGTTGGAAAAAGTCATGAACCTTCGAAGTTCGTTTCCCTTAATCAAGCAAGAATCCTTGTCATGATCTGAATCAAATATTCTGCATGCGTTTTTAACTTCGTTGGGTTATTGGGAACGCAATGACCGGCGATTCGCAGATGTTTTCTTTTTCTGTTGCAAAAAAATCAAAAATGTGCCGATGTGGGATTGCTATCCAAAGGGAACACTGTTTGCTTATTTTTAAGGCGAAAATGAGTTCGGTCATGTCATTCGTGTGTGAAGAGTTTTTCGAATAAAACACATTTATGGCGACAGGATGGCGCAGTTGGTTAAGAGTCTGCCCTTGGTTGGGGGTGGGGTCTCCGGTTCGAACACCAGTGAAGGCAAAGTTAAATGCTTTTATCTGATTTTCGAATCTGGCCCAGTCACCATTTGCCGTTGGGATCAAATTAACGGGAGGTATAACTGAGATATCACAGTGGACCACCATGGTCTACGTGTGCTGGTGAATCCACCAGCAGCCCCCTACCTACCATCCTACCGACAACACATTTATTCTGTCAGTTCGAACGCGCTGAGGATACACTGGAAGATAAACCATCCTTTTGATTTCCTCTAGAAAATATGCCGCCTTCCCAAATCGATTCAATTTCCGGCTTAAGGGCGGCGTTGCTTCGCAAGGCACGTCAGCGGATTTGTTTGTGTGTAAAACACTTGATGGAGCCGACCTCATGGGGGAATGCATATATAGTGAATTTGTGAATCGATACGTGATTCGACTTTGAGACCAACGCCAGTATACAACGTCTCAGTTCGGATGCCCATACACAAGACACTCATGGCAAGTGCAACAGGCATCCCATCTGCTGCACTTGACATTCACGTACCTCCCCACTTTCCTTCGTTAAACATATTCGGAAGCGAGGTGGCAGTCAGTACTGCGGTGAAACTTAAGACGCACTCATTGCGGACTTAACTTCTTATCGGCCACTCAACTATTCTCATCGAATACGCTTCTTAACAACATGGACTGCCTCTTACCCAATTCCTCTTCGAGAACAATTTCTCCACCAGCATTCCCTCCAGATTGCCTTGCAATCAGACGCTGCAGGGTCTTCTAGGATTGCTCATAGACGGTAGAAGAAGTGGAAATAGGTGTCAGCTCCTAATTACTGTAGAGTCCTTGAAACAGAATTGGAAATGGGGATCAAGGAGGCACTGCCGTGGAATAGGCGTGTTTTTTGGCGAATCTCTACTCAACTCATTTTCACTCTACACACAAAGCAACAATAATACAAAAGTGAGTATAAAGTGAGTATATTTAAGTCAGTAGTCTGAAGTGAACACAGCGCAAGTGAGTATAACAAAGTCATTAATCAGAAATGAACACAGCGCAAGTGTGTATAATTAAGACAGTAATTCGAAGTAAACACAGCGAAAGTGAGTATAAAGTGAGTATAATTAAGTCAGTAATCTGAAATGAACACAGCGTAAGTGAGTATACTTAAGTCAGTAATCAGAAGTGAACACAGCGCAAGTGAGTATAACAAAGTGTGTGTATAATTAAGACAGTAATCCGAAGTAAAAACAGCGTAAGTGAGTATAAAATGAGTACATTTAAGTCAGTAATCAAAGTGAACACTGCGTAAGTGAGTATACTTAAGTCAGTAATCAGAAGTGAACACAGCGCAAGTGAGTATAACAAAGTCATTAATCAGAAATGAACACAGTGCAAGTGTGTATAATTAAGACAGTAATCTTAATGAGTAAAGAGTGTTTTAGTGAGATTCAATAGTGAGCTGCCGATAATTTTCAAAAAAAACCGTGTCAAAGTATGTTTCTATTCAAAGCCATCACATCACTGTCAGATGTATGCAGTTGAGATGTTAAGCCATTTCAATACACACATTATGTAAGTACTGAGACCCGCTGACATACCAGCAGATGAACACACATGGCTTGCTACGATCTCTTCTCTCTCATCTCCACCCTATGCCTGTATGGCTTACAATCTCCTCAAGATATACAGAAGCAAGGTCAATAGTTGGAATGCAATGTCCCTGAAAACAAAGAAGATGTAACCAACAGTCGACCTTAATCGCGGGTGTATAGATGGAAGAAGTGATGACGATTAGCACATTGATTGCACTGGTAATGATGCTGCCGATGGGAGGTAACGCGTGATAATGCAAACGGTTTTGCGGCCAAGCGGATGGAATCGAGCGTAACAAACTGGACTGGGAACACACTGGGCAGTCTTGTCTATCACTGAATGGATTTGAGGTACATGATGAACGAGATTCCGACACCGCACTTGGGGAAAGACTCACTGGCTGTGATCCGGATTCTCGTGGTCAAGGCAAGCAAGGCAAGCGCAAGGGTCAAGAAAACTGCCGGGCAAGAAGAAATATCTCAAGCATATGTACACAGAGATGATTTGCCCGTAATTTGACATAATACTCGACTTTTGTTCTTCGCTCGGCCACAAGAAATTACCCGCTCCTTTTTTGGGAACCACAAAGTCAAAACAAGCATTGGGATACAAAAAATAGGTAAGTACGTAAGTACGGCAAGCCAATACCAAATGTGGATGATATGAGGTCCTTTGGTTGGTGCTTTGCTCAAGATTTTTGCACGTTTTGGGTTCAAATCTGGTTGATGTTTCTTTTTTTAAGGCCACTTGTTTTATGAATAAATATTCCATATTCTGTTTCCCGAAGTAGTCTATATCCAGTGAATATAATGAAATTCGTTGTAGAAACAAAATATACATAGCGGCGCATAACAGTCTGTCCGTCGTACGACAGGTTTTTCTACTTGTCATATATATTATGCAAGGTGTATTGGGAACTGTTTCTTATGGTATAAGACATTCATCAATGGCAGAACACGCGGTTAAACTGGACATTTATCAAAGCTTCTCAGCCATAGCTCCATACACAGTACGAAACCCTGTGCACTGGTACAACACGGACGTCAAGAGAAACATTGGAATCTAGCGAAGAGTTTGAAGCTTATAGTCTCAGTTGACCAAGCTTTACAGAAGCTCCAAGTCGCCAAGAATTGTGTACAATGATCTCGAAGGGTGTCCTTAATGCGCTACGTCACTGACGCTTTGTCTGCATAAATGCGAGAACTGACTAGTTTCGATGTCGCAATGTCCGATTCTATGGCGTCTATTACCGACACCAGGCGGTCGATTTGTCGGTTATATTGTGGCCGCAGGTTCCACGCAAGGTCACAGAAGAACCCTGTGCCTATAGCCGTCAGTGCATCAGGAGATCTTCCCTCCACTGCCATTTGTGCCTGACATCGTTGTTGGTCGGGTAAACGTAGATGGAAGCTTTTCTTCGCCTTGGGTTGGTGGACGGTAGTCTGTTTTTCTGTTGTGCTGTGCTGCGCTTAGTATGGAATCGTGACCGTGTGGTTTCTCTCCAGAACCCTGCTTTTCTAGGCCGCAGAGAGGATACGGCTACATTGTCTTTTTAGCACATGTCGAGGGGAGGATAAAGGCTAATAGGTGCAATGAAGCTGGATGCCCACAAAGCGGTGCAGTATTCGGTACACAAGAGCGCTCAGCAAATAATAGACGGCTATCATGATAGTTGCTGAAACTTTTAGTTTGAGTCCCAGATCAACCCCCGGATCAACTAGTTCTTGTTTGTCGTTGCCTGAAATATCTCCCTGTCCATTAACACCGTCTGATGGCGTGCCTATTGCAGGATTAGGCCGTGCTTTACGACCACGAAATGTATTGATGTCGTGCAAGATTATTCTGGAGCTACGATCCTGAAGTGGATGCCCTCCATCCGATAGACACATCTCCCGCTTCGCTCCAAGATAATGGAAGCAATATAATGAGCCATCCACTAACAACTCCATCGATGAGGAAAATGCACAAATGAGAAAAACCAAAATTCCATTTCACCAGTCGCCCAAAAATTGCGTGGGCCACAAAACATCCCAATCATGCTCCAAGGAGTAGATTCATTGGCGAATAAAAGAACGATTTGCTGAAAGGCCTGCCCCTGCTTGGCACACAGAACGCGTACAGCCCCGCCGACTATAATAAAATGCTCGTTAATGTAATAAATTCGGGATGTTTCTCGTTGTTCCATTGCGCTGTGCGAAACCAATAAATCATTCGCATTCAAGAGATTTATTCTTGGCGGCCGTTTTCAGATTTGAATGGAGAAGGTAGGAGAAGGAAGGCGTTCAGCAATCGTTCGTCTCCGGAGGCTCCTTGACTGCTTCGAGGTACCCACTGGGACCGGCACGGAATGCGAATACATTGTGTGTGGGCTTTATCTTTTGAGTCGAGTTGCCGCATGCACATAAATGAATTCGGCTGCCTACTCAGGGCGCATAGACAATTAGAAATTCAAATTCAGTTGTAACTGCCAAAAGATGGTTTTTCTAATGAGAACATGCAATCTTTGGAAATAAATTCTGCTTAAGTATTTGATGGGGAGGCACTTCCCTATTGCTTTGGCACATCTCCATACCCCATGTAAGCATAAGCTCCTTAAGTGATTTAAATTGCCGGAGTATGAGACTTGGAATGGGACTACTTCGCTGTTTGATTTCAGTGTTCTCTCTTTGACAGTTCACACGTGACCTGTGTTAAAATCTAAGGATGTTGCCCTTTGACATCCTGGCAGACGAGCTGAGGAAGAGCAGCGTAGGCACACCCTAGACCGGCAGCAGACCAAACAAATAAGAAAAGGAGAGCGGGCAGCATCACTAGCACAGAGGCTAAGTGGGAGGTCTCCAAAAAAAGGTCGAGAGGTGGACAGTGAGATCAAAAGGGAACTGTAACTATCTCCTTACGCAGATCCTGTCTGGACACGGTGGCTTTCGAAAAGGTTTACACAAATGTGGACACGATGGATCTGGCCTGTATGTCCAAATGTGAATGAAGACCCGGCTCAGTCAGCAACGCAATCCGTTGACCTGACAATTATAGGGAACTTAATCCACCACAGGTCAAGTTCACAAGATAAATGGAATAAGATTGGCACAATGCAGGTGTCTTGCTTTCAAGTGGCGCTTGATGTTTCTAAGGCATTTGACCGAGTTTGAGAGAGCTTGATGTCACTCTCTTGTCGACTGTGCGTGCCTATGGTATCGATGCATCTCTACTTCCGTTGAACCGTTCCATTCAAGGTGTTTTGCATGAGTTCAAGTCTGATACCCACCAAATAAATGCTGGTGTTCCCCAAGGCTCTGTGCTGTGTCCGACACTCTTTCTCATTTTTGTAAACGACCTCTTGTCTGCTACTTCTAATCCAATCCACTCCAAACGAACTTTCCATATTGGCTGAGATACACGCGTTTGAATTTAACGTTTCGCATTTTCTTGGGTTGTACGCAGACTTGTGCGGCTAAGTGTATGTGAGGCACATATGAGACATGCATTCGGCTGATCTCGTTGTGGGCTAGTGGACCGTGGGAATTGACGCATTTGGACTATTTCTCATGCTGATACGTGCAAGAACTCATCTAAGTCGTTATTTTTTCCATTTAAACATTTTTTTTTGGATTTTTTTGGTTTTGTAATTTTTTTTGTCTTGCTACGATGCTAACGATGGCGGGGACTGGCTTTGGTGTAACCACCAGTAAAATAGCTATTCTTTGGCAGACTCTTCGCTGTCTCGAGCAGCGATCGCTCTACTGAGCCGGAGGAGATCCTCGTGGCTGCGAGCGACATATCGCCTTTGCACTGTTGGTCGTATGATATGGACGATGACAGGACATCCTTGTGGATCCTGTATAAAGCCAATCGTGTCTAGATAAAGCAATGCTTCGGCAGAAATGAAGCCGTTGAACAAGGGCTCACACTTGCATGGTAGATCCGATCAGACGGTTGAAAGAAGTTCTAGCTCGTGCAATGTGCCTCCCGATCAACTTATTAAGTAAATTATCGATCCTGTTAAAGCTTGTACAGAACCTCGTCAAGATAGACATTTTTGTATTCAGACTCGCATACAACCGGCAACACGTCCGAAAACACTGTCTCTCGAACAACCGCAGAGGGCCATGTTGCAGAGGAAATGCTGGTAAATGGCGAGCATTGATTTATCAATTCGAATAAAAATTGTGAAGAGCTGTTCTGCGGCTTAAAACATCAGCCTCTAAGAGTGTCGGTTGTTAAAGGACTTCCTTTTCCTTTTCAGACGATATTTCAACCAAGCTTAATGTCCCTTCGAACGGCTTTTATGTTCCGTTCGCTTTCATTTTCGCATTAAACAAATGCCATTCCAGCGGTTAATCTGTGTCCTACAACTTAGTATTTAGTTATGCCTTCAAATTAATACGCTTTCAAAAACACTTGCACGCAACCATTAAATGAATTGACGACGGCCCACAACCCGTTGTAAGCCCCGTGATCAGCCATGGCCATCGTTTTGTTTCTCAAAGTCGTTAAAAGACCCAATTCATAAGATTTACTGAGGAACAATGAGTGGAAAAAAAAAAAAAACTCAAAGAGTGATTAAACTAACTGTCCCATCCTACCACATACACACAAGCGACATAGAAATATATTGTCAAAGCGGAAATATGGGTGTTTTCATAAAATTGAATGTGCCCCCTACGAGTCCCAAGGGAGCACAAAATCCTGCTGGGGTAAGTAAAGATTGTTGATATCGGGCGGAAAATGTCACCAGGCTACAATGTGTAATCATAAAAAGGGCCAGTAAAGATTTCTGCGGACGGTGTGTAATAAAGACTTACATATGAATGACTGGCGGGCCATCGGCCCGAGGAGGCAATTTGCTAAAAGATGTTTTTCAAATGGCCTGTGAAAATAACGACATCACCGCCATGGACTCCATCGCTGCCATCTCTTTTTGCGGGAGTATTTTCATCTATTTGTTTGAAATGTGGCATTTGTGTGTCGGAAGAGGGCCGGTTGATTAGATGTCTATGCAATATGGCTTTTTTTTTTATATTTTATACTTTAAGTCTTTATTAGTGTTTTTCGTATTTTATATGTTTATCGCTGGCGGTCCTGGGCACTCTGCACCGGAAGTTCAGTCTTCCTCTCCTTCTCGAACCAGGATGCTAAGAATCGAAGACCCTCTTCGGGCATTAGACCCCTTCTGGAGCATTGGTGTCCACGCGCTCAGTGGTAGTCGATGGATTTTTGCCTTGCCGACTACAACACACCTTGGTACAGGTCATATAGCTCTTCTCCTCCATTCGCCTTCCTCGCAGACTGGACCATATATCCGACGTAGATTTTTATTCCGATGGTACAGCAATGCTTTGATTTGCGGTCATTATGTAAGGGGGGGGGGGGGGGAGATAAATAAGTCCGTCCAGTCTACGCTCTGCTTGATGCTCTAAATGGCTCTAACATCTCGGCCGAAGCCAATGGGCCTGTGGACGGACTACACAGCCATACTGTCGGTTGGATCGGGCCTGTTGTATGTGTGTTCAAAAGGGCACTTAAGGAATGGGCTTTCGGATAACCCTCTTAAAACAGTTGTTGTTCTCTTCGAGAGGAGGAGGAAGTTCACTGGTCTGACCCAACTGAAGCTAAGTGGCTCCGCCATAAAGTTTCGGGGTGTTACTCTAGCCAGGAAACTAATGTCTGCAAAAAACACATCGGGTCGAAAACGCCAAGCACTGCAATGGGCATGTAGAGTTTATAGAGAGAACCCCTCCGAAGTGTCTTCGACTTCCAACCACTTGTACAATGCAAGAGAGGACGCCCATGGAACCGATGGCGCACACAAGGGGAGATGGACCTCAACCAACTTGGCGTGCGAAAGTGGAGGCCTTTGGCTAAAGATCGTGCTAGCTGGAGAGACACGTTGGTTGCAGCCCAGGTCCACTACAGACTGTAGAGGCACAAGAAGACGAAGCGGATTCTGGATAAGTCTTGGGGTCTATCACCAAAGAAGGGGATTCTGGATAAGTCTTGGGGTCTATCACCAAAAGAAGGGGATCCTGGATAAGTCTTGGAGTCTGTCACCAAAAGAGATCCGTCTGTATGGCTATGATAAGACCCCTTCATTCCTACGCAGCGGTCGTTTGGTGAAATATGTTTTGAATAGGTAACTGCTGTTTTCACTAAGCTTCGGCTGCATGGGGGACTTCCCTAGTGAGCCTGTCTCTGCTATTGATGCACTGACATATGACATTCACTCTCAAGGCCATCTTCCGTCTTCAAAGAAGTGGTCTTTGGTACAACACGCACTGGACTCGCACAGCATTTAATTTGACCCCAGCCTTATGGATATGCCGTCTGGCGCACGGGCACCATTGCTGCAGCTGTGGCGCGCATACAAAGTCGACTTTCCCTGCACTTAGGACTTGCTCTGTCAGGGAAAAAAATTTAGTCGAATCTGTACGAATGGCTCCAAGACCATTGAAGAAGCTGGCGCTGGCGCCTTCGTAGAGAGCGACAACATTGGACTGAACACCTCCTAATGTCCACGAACTATATTGTGAAGAACGGGCTAAAGTATCTGTGTCTGTAGTTAGTGACAGACAAGCTGTACTGCAGACCCTTCAGTGTCACTGTCCTGCCTTTGCTCGGATCAGAGAGATGATGATGAAGGCCCCCCCATTAGAGACGCGCCTGCTGGGCGAATCTAGGTTGTTGCCTGTCAGTAAAAAGGACCAGGTTTTGAGTCTGAGTGGCCCAGTGTACTGTTAAAAACCTCCGATAGAAAAAGGTGCCACGAATCAGCTCTGCAATTCTACATCGCCCCGCTCTAGAGAGAGAGAGAGAGAGAGAGAGAGAGACTCTACGTCTTCTAAAAGCCACTTTCCCCGGGGTGCTCACAGGACACCGACTCCGAAACTTCAGCTGTCGAAATTAACTTGGCAAACGATGTTGTAATAGATGAGTCAACGAGGGGTTGACAATATTTTTCTCATCAGGCTGCAGAAGACCATGATTTACTTATGCTCTTCATTTGAAGAGAGGTTTAAGTTGTTTTCACTCCGGCAGCAAGGAAGGCTAGCCATTTGCTTTTTTTATAATTTGCGCGTGCGCACTTGTGTCCTTAAGTGTCCGAGTTCAAGACACAGCACGGGCCGAAGGTGTAGATTGAGCCATTGCACAGCGAAAGACTTCCGGTCAATAAGCCAGCATTAATTCTTCCCAACTAGGGCTGGTGGGGTGACTAACATTTTCTCCGAAGTGCAATTCATTTCTGGTTGGTCAGCCACCCTGACTATTGCAGTGTTTTCCAAGCACAGACCTTGGCAGTAAAATAACCATTCTCATTGAGTCTAGCCGTCATTAACGCATTTTTGGGAATATACACCAGGTTCAAGCTGTTCTCATGCTGGCGCGATGTACTTTAGGTTCTTAATATGGGACAAACTGTCTCGGATGACTTGGACCAAGTTTGGCACGAAGACTGTCTTGCAGCAAGCATTCCCTCAATGTTTCGGGGAAATATTTTGTTAGAAACTGTAGTGGTCATTATGGGGGCGCACAGTGGGGCACAATGACTTTCTCTTGTACATACCCCAGTTTGATGGCTCCGTACTAAAAATTCCAATAATCTACACGATTTCACAAGCTTTTTATCACAAAATACACTTTAGACTTTCTCCTATTCAGGCAGTTGCTGCCAGTGAAAGTATATCGTTTATACCGATTCATTTTTCGTATGAAGCCTGGGATATTTGAGTGCTCGAAAATAAAACTTACCGACCCCGTGAGACGACTTCGGCTTGAAATCGCTGCAGTCGTCCCTTAGTGCAAGGGCCTTTTCGAAGAGGTCACACAAGATCCCTGCCTCTGTACCAGCGATGAAATGGTGGAGTGTATCGATTCTCGCTGTCTTCTGCAGGATTTGCTTAAGTGTGGATTTGCCGGGTCGGACGCCGCTGATTAGTGCGGTGCCAAACCAATTTAGACGTTAACGCAGTACTCAGTAGGCGAGGCGACCTTGAGCGGGGTAGGATCGCCGGCAAATGAGGATGGGGCATATGGAGGTGATGGACCAATCAGCAGGCATGCTTTCGTCTTCCCAAAATCCTGCAGATGGTCTAGTGCTGGCTCCCTCCCAGAACAGCGCCAGCTTCCTTGAGCTCTTTTGGTAAGCCATCTGAGCCTGTGTCTTTGTTGTTGTTCGGCCTGTTAATGGCCTAGTTCTTATCGCTCTTTCTCTTGTTCAGACCGGTTAAGCAGCTGCTGGAAGTGTTGCTTGAATACATATATATGCTGTTGGGTAACCGCACGGAAATGTTCAGTCTCCTGCTAAGTGTCAGATGATTCCCTTTGACAAGAGTCATACCAAGTGTTCGATATCCTTTGATGAAGTTCCACCACAACGTCGTTGCTGCCCTGAACAAAATGCCCACCAGGTAAAAGCTGAAAGCAACTTCTAGACCCAAGCAACGTATCCCCATGCACGCTATGCAATCAGAAACCTAAGAGACATAGATCTCCGCCATCGCTGCTATACGAGAAAGACCTTCCGATCACACCGAACAGCGATCTGCATCCCTTCTAACAGAGCAGGGACATTCACCATCGAAGCTGAATCGACACCATCACCTCATCACTCGGATCTGCATAACCCGATGTACGAGGTTCGCTCAATATATTCTCGGTATCGATATGAAGGAAAATGCGAATTCAATTTAAATTGTTTTTATTTTTCAATATAATCTCCCCTAACATCAATGCATTTGTCACATCTCGAGCTTTTTTAAACCCCTTAAAAAAAATAAATTTCCGCTTTCTCTGCGAAATACCGATTTAATGCCGACTTGAGTTCTTTATCCGGAAACAGGAAATAATCACTAGGGGCAAGGTCTGGACTATATGGTGCGTGTTGGATTTCTTCGAAACCACAATCTCGCGCAGCAGCCTTGGGAACTCGCGCCGTGTGAACAGGAGCGTTGTCATGAAGAAGCAACACACCCGCTGCGAGTTTACCCCGTCTTTTCTTTTTAATTTCCTCCCGCAAATTACGCAAATTGGAAGCGTAGGATGTGGCGTTGATGGTTTCACCTTTTTTGTACTCAATGAGCAAGATTCGCTTTGAGTCCCAAAAAACTGTGGCCATGAGCTTCCCGGCAGACGGAGTGACTTTGAACTTCTTCGGGGGGTCTGTTCCTTTTTTATGCCACTGCACGGACCCTTGTTTACTTTCAGGGTCATAGTGGTGGACCCATGTTTCGTCACCAGTAACAATTCGATCCATAACACCGTCCGCGTTCTCACTACACATCTCCAAAAGCTCTTTAATCGGGCATCCTCAAGAACAAGTTTTTCGACTTCTTTGATGCTTTCTCCCGTACCAGCAGTAGCCGGGGCGCCGGAGCGGGGTTCGTCGTCAATGCTCTCTCTGCCTCTCTTGAACTCACTTGACCACTTTTGCACAGTTGATAATGAAGGTGCGGAACCCTGGTAAACAGCCACCATCTCTTCATGAATAGTTTTTTGACTTGTTCCTTGCTTAGCGAGAAATTTAATTACAGCGCGATGCTCAATTTTCACCATCATCGCCTCAGTTGCAGTATCTCAGATTTGCGTGGACACTTACCACATATCCCGGGTAACAAATCGAAGACTCACTGCATGGCACTCACTGCACGATGCAGCCTAAATCACACAGCACACAGTACCGACTTCTGTGGGCAGTGTTTGCATGCAGCCCCAATTTGTTCATCTTGCTGGATTGGTGTAGAAATATGGCTAGCCCCATGCACGAGTGATGTTTCATGCCAATCGGCTCAGTGTTATGCGACACGTTTCTCTATTTCGCTTACGGATTTGACTCCACGGCCCCACAATTGTCTTCATTTCGTCTAAACATTCCATTTGAATGCCGCACGCATTCCCATATCTTCGTATCTTATTGCGTGAATCGTCTGCGAGCCACACACGACGTTCGTCCAAATGGCATGACAATCGTTCGCATGCCCTCTTCGAATCATGTACGGATAATTGAATGAATATCTCGCCTCATTGTTTTCTTATGCTATTGAGTGCCGCTACAGCTTAGGGTCTCCCTCTCTTCACGTGAGCTCAGATGTATAATTTAATGCACAAGTTCAGGACTGAGTCTGTGAAATAAAAATATGAAAAATAGGACACCAACTCCATGGGACATAGGCAACTCCACAAACAGTGCCTGGGTAACGAGTAACGACACCAACGTCTTGAATGTGTACACTGACGGGGCGGTATTTGCATAGATGGCCTACGACGGCACCGCCCAATTTAATTTTAAGTTATTCTCCAGCGCCACCAACCATATGAATGAATAATTTCAGCTGCAAGTGCTTGTATTCTATTTTTCATCTCCGGGGTGTATTTCCCAGCAGTCGCCCCGGCCGTTCTTGCGAGACAGAAAGGGTTGGTCACGGTTGACACGGCGTGTGCAGAATCAAATCCCTGTGAATCCCATGAATAATTAACGACTCAACGTTAAACATTTTTATTCATTTCACAAACTGAACCAACGAAATTTGATGAAATATGCAAATATGTCACCCTCAGCTTGTCCGTAGTTGAGTAAACTTCCTCTCAAGTAGATTTGGCCTTGAGGGTACATTTCTGGGCAAATGACTCTGTGTAACTAGCAGTGGTTGTTCGTTTCCTCCTGAGCATGGGACAGGCGGCATCACGAGTTGCCGGCCGACCTGCAGTCGCTGGGCATTCCTTCCCTAATTCTCCGGCATTAAATTAGATTATGGATGCGAGTTTAGTGGATAAAAGTTGGGTGCTTAAAATTTATTCATGCAGCCACGACCAGGGTCAATGCAAGGACAGGGCTGTCTCTCATCGAGAGCGTTCTCAGATGGGTGAGTGAAAAGTTTTCCCCTTTCCTTTTGTTCTCCGAGTAATGAGTTTTGCTCTACTTTACTTTGCATTGTTCATGCAATACACACACCCGTGGGCTGGAGGCTCACCGTGCCGGAGACAGGATAGCTCATTCCTTGCTCTTCAATTCTTTCTTGCGGTGGAATTTTTTGAATTCCTCTGAAACCGCAGCGATATTGAATACTCATGTTAATGACAGCGCGGAGGAGACAGTTGGTCGTAAACCGACGTCGACGTCATGACCGCGGCTAGGCCATTTTGAATTTTCATTCAGTTTTCCTCTTAAGAGATGGCTGTCTGCAATTCAAACAAGTGCCTTTTTTTATGATTCGGTTATTCGTACACGCTGGTGAATATTGAATGGTTGATGGCCTTACAATCTTCACGAGGTTCCTGCCCATTTAAGTTCTGAATCAGCTTAAGATTGTGTATTTTGAAAAATTGAATGACTTTTCATGACCGTCGCAACTCATGAAGTAAGCCTTTGTGTCGAGTGTGCTTTTGTTGCCACAAGGCCAGACTGAAGGAAGGGAATGTGCAGCTATTTAATTTCCTGCATACAAAGTGGGTGCAATGAAGAGTGAAGAAAGAGGGAGTGTCAGCGTCAGTTTGGGAAAAGACAAAGTACATAACATGAGTCAGATGTGAGGAAACCGGCTAACCGCCGAATGTTTTTTGACATTTCTTCTTCAACGTCTTCCGAGGCAACGATAACTTGTTAAGGCTCATCTTACAAGAATATGCACCTGAAGGGTGACCAAACAAGAACGAAAATATTATTAAGGGCCAATAATAGGCATGTACGCGCATAAGCTGGCGCCAAATTTTAGCCACACGTTTCGGCGTACGCAAAACACTTGAAAAGCGATAATGAACACATGAGCGCATATCCATGTGTCAGACATTTTTCCGCGTTTGCTTTTTATTGTGAAAGAGAAAAAATTTCTCATTTTTTCACTTCGTTTATAAAAGTGTACGTGAGCGTCGATCAGAAATGAAGTGCTATAGGGATGGCCAACTTCACGGCTGACTGTCGCCTAGCCCGTCGGCGAATTTGAGAGGCTTTTTGACGGTTTTTTTTATGCATTTTTGACTTTTATTCACGAAATAATGTAAATGCCGGTCTCTGATTGGTCAAATTATTTTGAGGAAACGATGTATTTTTTTAAGAAAAAAAATCTGAAGCTTTGACTTTTTCCCATCTTTCTAGCAACTTGTGGATCCCTTCCCAAAAGAACTGCGCCGGCTTGGCAGCCCAGAATGAATCAAGCCGACTTTTGATATTCTGCTCTGATGTGAACCGCATTTCGGTGAGGGCGTCAGAAGGGGCAAGGTCTGGGCTATAAGGCGGATGGGGTAAAACTTCCCATCCACTGTTTTCCAAATAGTTCTTAACCGGAATAGCAACGTGGGGCCGAGCGTTGTTATGATGGAAAATTATTGCCTCGCGTCTGGTCGTATATTCCGGGCGTTTTTCGGCTACTGCTCTCTTCAATCGGATTAATTGGGTTCGCCCGGTTCTAGCAGCTCATAATACAGTACACCCTTCTGATCCCACCAAATACAGAGCATTATCTTCGCGCCATGCATATTCGGCTTTGCCGTTGATTTTGCTTGTTGGCCGGGTTTCACATACGATTTTTGCGCTTTGCGTTCTCGTGATGGATCCATTCTTCAGCACCAGTAACAATCCGATGGAAAGAGGGACTTCCTTTTGTGGCGGTCCAGCAGCATTTCGGCCTTGCAAAACCGCCTTTCGACGTCGCTCGGCTTGAGTTCATGTGGAACCCAATTTCCTTGCTTTTGAATATATCCAGTTGCTTCATGTGTTTGGCAACAATTTTCATAGAAACTTTTTTGGCTGCGCAGGACGTTCATCGTCTTCCAAACCAAAATCACCAATTTTGGCTCGTTCGCTCAGCTAGCGCATGTTTACCATAAACTTCCACCGAAATACGATGACTTTCGGCAGCAGTTTTCTTCAAATTAAAGTTATGAAGAGGAACTCCCTGCAAAAACACTTTTTCAGGCACAAACTTCGATATATTTGAGTGAAAAAAATTACAGTTGTTTACGCTTCAAATGAATGAAATGACGTACAATGACAGTAGCTTTCCAACGCATGTTCCAATGGAATAAGACAAGTTGCGCCATCTCTCAGCAAACCGCACGAATTAAGTTGTAGACCCAATAAGTATGGAATATGCTCCGGCGGAGAAGACCTTGTACTCTTAATGGGGGCTTTGGGAATCAAACGTTCAGCGGCTTTGTGTGAGGATGCTCTCAAGTTAATGGTCTAACATTCCAAGATCACATTAGCGTTGTACACTTTCTGTACACTTTCGTGCCAGGCCTTCGTTGTGGATCCGTTCGTTGGTCAGAGGCACTTGCTTTATGTCGGGGCGAGTTGTTAAGTCTAGCCTCTTGCGTCGGGCGATGGCTGCATACATAAGTTCAGATGAGACTTATTACAGAGCGGTTTGCTGTTCACCAGTGCTGGGTGCGTGTCGATAGAGCCACTCTGGGCTGTTGTGTATCCAACGGGTTTGCTACAACAGCTCTGAATTCTTACTTCACTGAACAGGGTTCAATAGCGACGCTGCAGGACAATCGCTGCAAAGCTACCGAACTAACCAGCACCCACAACCAAATTTATCGGCTCAACCTAGATCACAATTGCTCTAAATGACTGCTGTCTCCGAATAGACGACATTTGTCTGGTAGATGTCATTACGGGTTCACTGCTTTTAGGAAAATTGACGCCTAGGATGATTGGCACCGCATGGAGGTACATGAATGAAGAGGATGTAGAAACACTTGATCTGATCCTGCGCGTCTTTACAACCACGCAGATGCAAATTTCTGGCTGCTCACATTTTCCACAACAAAAGCGGTTCAAGCTGAACACCCATCGCCAGCTTCATTATCAGCTCGCGATTTGCTCCCCTCTAGAAGCTAATGAATCGCATCAAAATGGTCCGATTGCCAGTACTAGCATCTGAACCACTCCACGAGATATCCAGAAGATTGAGACCCGACCAAACATTTATTTTTCTACCAGCAAATTCGCTTGGAATAGGATTCAGTGCCCATGAGTCTCGTTTTCATTTAAGTCTCCGGTAAGCAGAGTCCTCGTCGTTCACTGCGATCCTGCTCTCGGGGTAATGGAAGACCCTGCAGCATTATGTCAAGTCCAAGTGTTTATTTAGAGAAGAAGTGCCATTTATATTCCCGCTTCATAGCCCTGAGCTGGTGGAGTAGAATTAAAGTTTGTTCTTATCTTGCCGCGACCAGGAAAGGAATTTGATTGTAAGTCCCGCCACTCTGAATGGAACAGGCGACGAAGTAAAGCACTCCGTCACGGCAATCGCAACCTTTTTGTATTGAGTTTATCTCTTTGTCTTCCTTAACTGGGTAACAAGCACGACCACAGAAGTGCAACTGCATTCCATTCCCAGGCCTGGCACACCATTGTGCCGGAACACGAAGGTGAACGGCGGGTGTGAGGGGCTCTGAAAAGAAGCATGTAATGAGTGTGTATCCCATTGCAGTGAATCTGTAGTCAGACTGATGATTCCGCACAGAAAAACAAAAGAACCGAGGAACAAAGGATTGCAAGAAAGCTGGGGCAACAAATAGCACACAGCACTGAGGTGGGGTAAGGAAAAGCGGGCGCCTGAAAATAAGATTTCCGTAATTGAAAGACTCACAAAGACCGAGGCAGCATGCAGAAAAATAACATTGTTTACCCCCACTCATGTCGTCAGATGAAATTTTTCCGAAATCAGGGAAAATCGGAAACACACTTCTTTCTAGAGCATCCCAAATCACCGGCTTTGAGACCGACAGGTGGTGCGCTTTTGTAGAAGGGAAATGGCACAATCCAATTGTAACATCTTGACAGCCTTTTCATACCCCGGCAACAACACGTGCTACGTGTGCACAAAGACCATCTGGTCTCTCTGAATTCGTGTACAGGTACGTGGACTGTAAAGTGAAATGGAAAAAACAAGAAGTGTGGGTATGCGAAGCGCTTACGGGGGTTTTTCTGCAGCTACGTGAAACCCATCAGCCTTTATTCTCCTCCTTTGTACGGGCGCAAGGCTTACAGCCATTGTTCTATTGACATAAATCCCACGCGTGCTATTCTAATTGCTGTTCTTCCTTAATGAATAACACAACAACAGCAAGGATTGAGGCTTCCTTAAATATTTACTCACAGCGAAGTGTGCAGGACGAGCTGAAAAAGTGCAACTGAGATGTTATTTGATTTGTGGGTAGCATGGCACACAGCTGACTACGGGGCTGGTCACTACTCCCGGTTCAAACAAGTCCATGTTCCCTTTTGCTGTTCATCGTTCCAGGGTCCAACTTGCCGGGGGAGAATTGAGCGGCCTACTAAAGGGCTTCGGCGAAAGAGGGACTTAACTCGATTGGAGCAGCTATGGTAGTTCGGGGCGAACCTGGTTCCCAACCAAGAAGCTTCTTCAGCCGGGGCCATGTCTAGCTAGCTGTCTTCAGTTTCAGGGCACGACTTGGCTGGCTTAGAAGCATAGGCGACAATGTAGCTCGTTGTTAAGTCCTTCGGGAAATATGGCCAGGCAACGCATGCAGCAAAATATGGCCACCTGTCGCATGTAGAAATTTTCTTTCGAAGAAACAAAGGACTTCACTCGTTTTTGAGAGTCTACAGACACCGGTCTATAGAGCAGGACTGAATTGATAAATGGCTCTGATTGATGCCGCCGTGTCGGTACAAAGCAGATATGGAGGAAGTTGTTCACGGCGCCGTAGCATTGTGCCAAGCGACATTATGCCAAATTGGTACAATAGCGCCTTTGAAAGTGTCATAGGGCCAAGCTAGTTTGCGACATTAAGCCAAACTTGGTGCAGGGTCATAAGTCTGCCGGCCATAAGTCTACAATGCGTTAAAATTTTTTGAAGGTTATATTTAACTTAGCGCCAGGCGCGTGGCACGCACTAGTTGACATGCCCTCTTCGGAGCGACGAAGTTGAGTGAGCGGCTTAAACCTTGCGGATAAAGTCTTAAAATCATGTTAGGGAGCAAAGCGATGATGGTCATACAGATTCCAATAAATAGTTTCAATTTGGCCCTTTGACGCTTTCCTCAATATTCAGCCTGATGACACCTCTCAAAAGCATTATTGTACCAAATTTGTCGATTTGGTACAGTGTCACGGTATCAAAAAATCGAGAAAAAAAAGACAGATTTTCGACTAACAATGGAAATATTTTTGATGTCCCTGACACACGAATACGGAGGGATTTGAAACTACATGGGACGGAAGTCGCAACCGGAAATGACATCAGAATATAGGTCTGGGCTATAAGGCGGGTGGGGTGAAACTTCCCATCCACTGTTTTCCAAATAGTTCTTAACCGGAATAGCAACGTGAGGCGGAGCGTTGTCATGATGGATAATTATTGCCTCGTGTCTGGTCGCATGTCTCGGGCGTCTGGTCGGATTAATTGTCTTCGGTAGCGTTGTCCATTGATGGTTTCACCCGTTTTTAGCAGCTCATAATACAGCACACCCTTCTGATCCCACCAAGTACAGAGCATTACCTTCGCGCCATGGATATTCGGCTTTGGCGTTGATTTTGCTGGTTGGCCATGACAAAATCAACACATTTGGCACGCTCGCTCAGCTGGCGCATGTTCAGCATAAACTTCCAAAATACGATGACTTTCGGCAGCAGTTTTCTTCATATTAAAGTAATGAAGAAGAACTCCCTGCAAAAACACATTTTCAGGCATAAAGTGCGACATATTTGAGTGAACAAAAAATTACAGTTGCTTACGCTTCAAATGAATGACATGACGTACAATGACAGTAGCTTTCCAACGCATGTTCCAATGGAATAAGACAAGTTGCGCCATCTCTTAGCAAACCGCACGAATTAAGTTTCTTAATAGATTTTAATAGATTTTGTACACACAAATAAATTTTTGTATGACATTAAATTCTACGCGTGTGTTTCGTGTGGAGATATGTATGCAGTGCTGCCAGCCGCAATGCACATACCGCAACGGCGTGTTCGCGCGGTCTTTCTTTGACATATTGACAAGACAAAATGACATATTTAGTAGTGCACGTGAATCATTTGTGTTAGTCGGAATGGGGCGGTAGCGCGTTGATGTGTTACAGACCGTAATATCGCAAGCCCAAGCACAAAATTCTAGGTCACAAAACCCTCCCCTCGGACGGGCTTTTTGACATTTGTGAATTTCAAAATTATTTCTGAGTTTGAATTTTTGGCAAACTGAGACTTAATCTCTTCTATCAATTTTATTTACAATAATTTCATCTTTTTTCTTGAAAATTGTTTCGATAGAGGAAGCTTATTCTGCCGCATTCTGACACAATATTCTCGTAAACACGAAAGAACGCGTAGCAAAGCCTATCAAAGACGGAACGCTCCGTTCCGATTCAGCCTTTAAGAATATGTGCGCTGACAAAGCCAGGACATTTGGTAAAGGTAGCTACACAATCAATTAGGAAAAAAATGGTTTTGAAAATGGAAAAGGTCCAGCCCGACCTAGCTATTTACAGAAGGGTTAAGTGTGATTTCAGTCTGCGATTTTGATTGTTAAGAAATAGCAGTTTGGATCGAGCTCGCAGTAGAATCACAGTCGACTCACAGTCGATTTTGCAATAACCGTAAAAAAAATCACATACACATAGCTTAAGTCTCCGCCTGCAATCCCATATTCATGTTAAAGCAGCAAATTCAAATGAACGAACATATACAAGCTTGTGCTGTAAATTCGCAATCTAAGTGATTAAACAGCATTAAAATATGAATAATATCCATTAGAGGGCACTGTATGGCAAATAAATTACGTTTATTAATTTCGTGTTGACGAGGGCATTAGATTCAGTCCAGCAGTAAATTTGAACAGAGCGAACTGCAAACACTAATTACAGCAATCGCATCAAATTCATTAATTCGCCCATTTATTCACTTACTTAATAACGGCTCGATAGTCATTAATTTTAAACCAGAAATCATTGCGGTGTGCCATATCTGGCTGACGCTGGTGCAGTTTATTTACCAAAACTCCGCTCATAATATTCATAACTCGAGGCAATGCAAAATCATCGAAAATGTGGGATTCTTAAAATTATGGAAGTTGATTTAATTTAAGCCAGCTTATTTTCCAGCTTTTTTTTGTACTTTTTTCAGCCTTTTTTCATTTTTTTAATGGAAATGAGACTACTGCAGGGTCCTGGTATAACTTCTGCCTTCTCTCCCAGTCCGATAATTACTGTCTTGATGCGAAGAACTGGCGTTGGAATCGATCGTAGGGTTGCTTCGGGGTAATTCTCGGATATTGTCTACCCTGGTGTGCCAGGGCCCCATTTGGAGCCAGGCCTGAATGGTGGCAGTATGCGAGGGTCTGGCTTAGCCCGAAGGAGGTACGGGCAAGCTAGCAGTGGCCTTCTGAGCCGCTATGGGGGTGGGGGAAGTCACGCCATGCACTGACCAGTGCGTACGGGGGGCAAAAGGCAACGGACAACGTCATCGACTTAGCATAGGCGCATGGAACGTCTCTCACAGGAAAGGATCTCGAGCTAGTTGAGGAGGGTGCCAGGTATCGTTTAGATGTCGTGGATATCTCCTCGGCGAAGCGAAGGGGTTCTAGAACTGTGGAATTCTTTGACGGGTGGAAACTCTCCCTTTTGGGAGTTACACCTCAAAAGTCTTCACAGGCTGGAGTGCTGATACTCACAAGTTCCAGGTTGGCAGGCAGGGTATTGGAGTGGATATCATATGGTGGACATTAAGGCTCAAGCTTGAAAGGTCAACTCTGGCTCCAGGGCAGGTGTATGCACCAAATCTAGAGTCAGAGTACGCGGCTTTCCCGGATGATTCTGTATCCTGATGGGTGATTTCAATGCTCACGTGGGTGTAGACGTAACGACATGGGGGAGAGTGATTTGGAGGAACGGTGATCCTCATCAGAACGCGAACGGATGCACCTTTGCTGTGCAAATGGCATGTCCACAATCTCCACACAAATGCCTCCATACAAGTGGCATAGTCAGAGTCTTCGACAGAAGTCGTCCATAGATCTCTTTGTGATACCATCGTGAGTGAAACGAATGGTTTGTGACGTTCGTGTGATGACAGGGGCTAAACTGTCAACTGATCAGGAAGAATTTTCCTCAATTCACGGAACAAAGAGGGTAAAAGCTAGGGTATCTACTAGGTTTGCTACAAATTTTACGGATATTCTACTTCTGAAGGACAACGTGTTCTGATATCTACCTCCCCAGCAATTTATTGAACACTGAAGTTTGAGTGAAAAAGTCCATAATGAATAGTATTGTACGAAAGTAAATTATTATGGCTGGCGAAGTCAAATGCATTCAAAAGGAGCTGTACCTTAGAAGGTTTGCTGAAAATGTAAGACATGGAGATAATTCAGATGGGAAGACAAACTTGATAGCAGGGGGAATTTGGGATATCGCAGATGCAGATGTGCTAGCAACCGACAGGCCTAAGACCACTCAATGGCATTCGAGAAGTAGGTGGCTACGCGAGACGAAGAGTGTCTCATAACCATCTTGGTATCTTCAAGACACTGACATCAGATGGTCGTTGTCGAACGGGAAAGTGCAGACAAAGCGTATACACCGACAGAAGCTGTAGTCGTTGGCGATTGGATTCCCAGCCCCGCGTTAGCCACACATCAACCGGCCAGAAAGAGTAACTCAAAGAAAAAACACATTTGCATGCACTTCCTGCGAAGAGCCAGTCTGCTTACAACCATAATGCCATAATCTGTAAATCAAGACAGTATTTCGCAGTATCAGTGCCATGTGCAAAAAAAAAAAACTTTTGATTGAGTTCCATCAATTTTCACACGAAAAGTATGAAAGTCCAGCCAGACCTGTTCCATTTGAGAAGGGCTTTCAAACATCCCTTGACGGACGGGTAAAGGGCCATTCATGCCAACCCACTACGTGATGAGAACTTCGCAAAATCGGACAATTCACCCACATGCAGTCTTCGCATTCGCAGAGAGCTGTGGGTACACACAGACATTCATCGCGAATTCGGTTCGGATTTCGTGGATCGCATTTGCCTCTCCTGTGTATTTCGAACTCAGAGTGACAGTTCGCAAATAGAATTACTGATTCGTGGAGAAAACAAATTAAAATCGTTTGAAACACTTTGGCCGCCACATGACTCGCCGGTGGGTCAGGAAATGTTTTCCCACATGAGCCAGCGGTGGTCTTTCTCCTAAATGAAAAAATTCACTTGAGATGGACGCGATATTTTTTTTGAATTGCTCTTGAGCAGCCGTCGTGATGGGAATACTCAAACTGTGTGGTGTTCAGATTTTCGTCGGCAAAAATACATGATAATTCAATCCTCATCCTTTTGCATTTTGTTTATATTCAGAGGAAATTGCTTGCTTCTTAAAGTTCGCGTTCGCGGTTCGCGGCTCATGTGAATGGCCCTTTACAGCTAACTCGTTATTTACCCAAGCCTTAGTTGCTGTTACCAGCAATATCCAAAATATTTGTAAAACAATGGTAAGTTAGGTTGGGTTTTGATTCAATCTACCTGCCTTCCCTTAGACGAAGTACGCTCAATATTGCATGCCCTTAGCGGAGCATCAGGTTGGGTCCCGCTTCTACACCAACCACTACGTCATGAAGTTTGAGAAGCTTTTTCCAAACTGTCATACTCTCTGAACATTGCCAGTGACTGGAGAGAGGTGTAGCCATGGTTCCCGCCGATGCGAAGGCGGTTCGCCGATCTGTCACCACTCTTCGTGACAGTGGCCACTTCGTTGAAGACGGTGAGAGTTGCTCTGCTAATTGTGGCCTTCACTGAAACTGTGACGCCTCTTAGCTCATTGAGGTTATTGTTGTAGTAGGCACCTAGGTGTGGATACCTACGTCTTATCAGCGCTCTACACGGGCAGAGCAGGTGATCTATAGTTTCAACCTCCCCTTCATCCATTCCGCTTCTACAGAAGTCATTGTTAGGGACACCCATCCTGCGGGCATGAATGCCAATTGTGCAGTGCCCGGTTATGACGTCCTGAGTGAAGATCTGCTGAGTCTTAGTAGACTGAGCGATCGTTTGAGATTTAGTGATGACCGTACTTTCTTTGTTTTAAGTCATGTGATACTTTGTGTGTGTATCTTGAGCAGATGGTAGGCTGTGCCGATTGGCATGGAAGGTGAAAAACCTCCTAGTGACAGGGAGGAGAATGTGCCACACCAAGCGAGTCCAACGGCCTTGCAATTGCCCGGTATGTCACAATGTCCCGGCAGCCACATGAGGTGAATATTAATATGCTCAACCATCTCGTTTAGTGGCAGCCTACAATTATGGGATGTTTTTGAGTTAAACATGACATTTGTCCAGGGACTTAATTGCGTCCTGGCTGTCTGAACAGGTCGTAGTATCTCTTTTGGTTCCTGTTCCAGGCCGGAACCCCTTTTATCGCAATGGTTTCTGCTTGGAAGACTCTAGAGTGATTAGGAAGCTTCAGGGAAATAGCAATATTAAGGGCTCGGGAATAGACACCAGCATCCACTTCCTCGACTGTCTGTGAATGTAAGGGGATCAGCCAGCGTCTGGTTATCAGATATCCAGTCCAGTCTGGAGGGGATGCTTGTGGAGAATTTCTTCTCGAAGCTAACTTGGGGTAGTAGACGGTCGGTGTCGTTGGGGAGAAAGTTGAATTCGTTTCGAATGGATGATTGGCTGAAGGTGAGTTTGGAGGCTATACTGGCTGCTACCTGTTTGCTAAAGATATCCAGTGGTGGAAGGTGGAGGAGTATGTTAAGTGCATCCGACGGAGTGTTCTTCAGTCACTCACTTTCACGCAGTTGACAGCTGTGTTTAGTGCTGTCCACCAAACTGAGAAATAGCTAACGACACTTATTCGGGCAGCGGCAACAAGATTTTATTACAAACTCAAACAATTGGGACAAGTTAAGATGGAACATCTAGTCACTCAGCAAGAGTGGACCAAAAACTGGCTGACAAGCAGAAAAATGCACATCCTTGAAACTGAATTGATAGAACTTTGTTGGTTCTATAGCCCATAGGGAGCCAGGGCCTAGCTGCTCAGCAACCACTCGTGTTGTTGGGAAGGACCTAAAACTGTATGCCGACTCCGAACGGCCAATTCTACAAGCTTCTTCTAGACAATTATTACTCCTTGAGCATTGTCAGTGACTCGAAAGAGGTGGGCCGTGAAAAGTGTTCTGGTCGTACGGAGGATTGAACCTGGGCAACGTAGGCTTAAATGCATAGGGGTCGAGGCGCGAAACCAAAACGTCACTGCCGCCACTCCAGTGATAGTGCCGTAAATTTGATCCCAACGGCGGATGCTAACTGGACCAGATTTGAAACTGGAATTCGAACCGGATACCCCACTAACGAAGGGCGGGCACTTAACCAACTGCTCCATCCTGTCGTGCGTCAAGTCGGCACGGCAAGTTGTAAAGGCGCTTGGGACACCTTAATGTAGACATGCTCCAAATTACGGACCTTGTCTTCACAAAATCCTTGCGTATGTGTCGCACAGGGAAAATTCCAAACGAGGACTGAAGTCTTTGCACCGTCAGTGACCTACCTAAGGTCTGAGTGGTCACAGTATCAAAGTGCCGCGTCACACCGTCACACCATACCTAGCAACATATGACTGACTAACCCAACACTGCTGAAAACTACTCCTGTCTCCTCGAAAAATTCTTAAGGATGATATGAAAATTTTATTCCCAAGCAACTTCAATTGTTTTCCAACTCATGTCCACTGGAAGTGTCTTGGATTTTACGACATTTCTTAAACGGAATACGAGCTCTTCAATAGGAATAAAAACGCACTCCCGTGTGGTGAAAGCGATTCTTAACTCTTGGCCATAAAGGAGCTCCCATTCACAGTGTCCGTCAATTGGGAATTCGCAGCAATCTCACTTGAATGCACTTTTATAAAAATATTGAGCGCTTCGATTGCTTCTGAAACAGGAAATCCACGAAAGTTGTTTATTCAAATGGCACCCGTCACGAATGTGCACACTGTCGACGATCTCTTCAAACCACATTCAACTTTTCCACAAGAATGCATGTGTATTTCAACATCCCTGAATCTTTCATAGCTGCTGCCCCAGCTAAGGCACGGTATCGGGAATCATAAGTTTCTACACAAAATTTCACGGAAACTTGTCCCACTTTTGGAAGGTCCTCGAAAGCCACTGAATCGAGATAAATATGGGATTACCCTCAAGTCCTACATTTCGCTTTTTACGTCCGGTAATACCGATTGAAAAACTGACAGAAAGTTTTCTTGCCGATTGCGGAGCGCAGACCCACACCCAGATCCTTGTCGCTAGGCTTTCGACGTTTCCGTGTGAATTTTGTATTTGAACATTCACGACTTCGTGAGCTGATAATCTGCGTGAACATTTTTCTTCCATTTCTTTTTCGGCTTTTATGTCAATCACTTCGCTCCTTACACCGCTTTGAGGGCGTTTGAGAGGTTTCCGGTTGTGCGCATTTTTATTGCCAACTTTGCCCGTCAGGCCACTGACTTCAAGTGGATTTTTGGGTGCTACCGTGGCAGAGGTTGACATGTGTTCTATGTTTATGGGGCAATGATATCTTCTGAATGGTGTTATTAAATTTGACACTTTCCTGCACCCGAATTTGAGTTCTGGCACTTCTACATTCTAAAGATGACATTTTGACTGGTTGAGGTGTGATGGAGGGAGGTCATTGAGGTGAGTTGGGATTAGCTTCCCGCATGTGTATTCAGACGCCTACAGGTCATGAACAATGCTCTTTATTTTTCTATTCTATTCGATACGCCTGTGAGTCGTCATGGGTCGAAGAGCGACGGAATTTGTTTTGACAGGGGCTTGATATGGATTGACTCAGCATCGTTCAACAGGAAGATGTTGACATCCTTAGCCCCGCTTCAAAATATTCAACAAATTCTTCATGCGGTTCCAACTGTGATAAACTGCGTATTCTAGAAACGACACATCTGGATCGTTCCAGCCTCCATTCAGCCTGCAATAAATGCCAGGTGCAGCAGCAGCCTGTAGTTGGAACGTTTAGGATCTTGAGAGAAAATATTTTTTTGTCGATCGATCTGATCGGACTTATATTGGAGCCACCTCTACCTGCATGCTAAGGGCTCTCAGAACTTTAAATACGTTTTTCTCGAAACCAAACGATGATCAGGACAGTTTACGTCCTGCGTACGATCTTTGGTCAGGTTTGCGTTGAAGGCGTCTGGAGGAGAAGATTCCACCATGAATTGTACGGACTGTACAGCGGTAAGCATCTAGTTAAGCCTCTTCGAATGGCTAGGTCATGGAGAGCTGATGGACACCACAGCTCCTGGCCGAAGAGTCTTCGATTCGGAGGAAATGGGACGACGCAACAGAGGACGTCCTCCAACAAGATGGCTCACACAAATGGAGAAGGACCTCAACCAACTTGGTGTGCGCAACTGCAGGCAGCTGGCGAAAGATCGTGCTGGATGGAGAGGCGTGTTGCTTAAGGCCCAGGTAGAGCCACTCAAGGATGGAAGTTCACTATAACTGGCTTTAGCGATCAGTTTAACATTTTGATCGCAAATAAGCATATTTTTTTCGTCTAAAATGCCAGAAATATTTGGGTTAAAATAACAAATCCAAGTTACAACGTTTGCCATTTTTGGAAAAATCAAAAGGTTGTAGATCCCCTCGTTCACAACAACAACTAATGAGTGATGGGCGGTGATCACTTTATCACATGACAAAATTTTGGATGTAGGTTATCCAGTTGGGAACCTTGCGAGTCTTGAGCTTGCTCAGCCTCGGGGACTGTTGGAGGATTTGTGGTGTCTGATTTCTGTGGACTAACTGTGGCAACGAGGTGCACTCTTTCAGGTGTTGTTGTTCTGAAGCCAAGATGGTCTCATTTTTATCTTTCAGAGGTGGAGCGTGGATTTATTGCCACACAGCCTACATGTGGCTTCAAGTTGTCACATCCCCACTTGCTCTTTGTGGGCAATGTCTCGGTTTTGAAACCGATTTTTGAGCAGCGTTGTATGACGCCTGTTCTCCTCTCGTGACAGGGCGGGATGTAGTTTATCTCAATCTGATTAAATGTTTCTCTAATCCATTTCTTGGGGAGCTGCTTTTTAGTAGCCTATTGTTGCATCTGTGTTTGCGACGAGCAAACTGAGGGCTCGTCAGGTCGTCCCAAGACAGCTCAGTTTCGGATTGACAAGGCAACGTGAATTGCTGGTCAATCTTTGAGTTTTGCAGACGCTGGGTGCCGCAGTGCTTCTTCGCTTTCGTCTGATGTGGATCTTCACGATTTCAAGCAGTAATTGGTGGTCGCTATATGTATCAGCTCCGCGGACTTCACGTCGTGTAGAGAGTTGAGGACTCTCGCACTGATCATAATGCCGTCGAGCTGGTTTCGAGGCGGTCCATATGGGGATTCTGGTTCGGCTGACAAACAGGTGCTGTGCAAAGCAAAGATCTGTGAGGCGGGTTATTCTAGTGCTCTTAATCTTACCCGGCTAATACCCGTTTCGACAATTATTCGAGTACACGGGTACCTGAGTAATGCGGGTAAAACCCAAGTTGGCGGGTACCCGCCATTGTGTGGCTACTGGGTACCCGGCAATAAATGCTCTAAATAAAAAACTAATATTAAAATTAATAAAGTACACCTTTATTTGTGAATATTACTCCACGGCGAAGAAAGTTAAAACATCGATGAAACCATAAGTCGTCGGTGGAGAATCTGACAAAAATAATAGAAGTTTTTTTTTGAGTACAAATTCCATTCGAATTCTATACAAGCAGCAGATTGATTTCGTGCAAATTTACTGGTACCCGAAATATTGCAGAGTTACCTCAAATCCACCCTAGGACCAAATACCTTACACACATCAACAGAGCAGTAGTTCTGTTTTATTTTGTTTGCTCAAATCTCTTTACATAATCCAAATGAGATATTAACTACAACTTTGAAAAGCTGTACGCACTTCCTAACATTCATCTCTTAAGCCTCGTCGAAGACATGCAAATTTGGCCACCAATATCACACCTGGCTAGTCGCGATGGCCTAGTTCCTGCCACTCTGTGGTGAAGCAATAGATAAATCTCTTGAACGATGTTTTAAACATCGATCTGATGCTGTGATGACAGCTTGTCGACAGTTGACATCAGTGGCAACCATCGTGCGTCCTAATGAGCTTACACATCTATATATGTACATATATGTGCAAACAAGCTCACTTAGGATATCAACTCTTTCATCTTTGTATCCGATAAACTTTCACTTTTCAGCCGTTTGAAACGATGTCAGTGATTTATTCGATCAATGATTGACCTCATTTACACAACTTGTTTTGAATCAAATCAGCTTCGTTGGGAAGTGCCCAATATCGTGCACCTCTTAGCGGACGGAAGTGTAGCTGACCCTTTATGATGAGGATCTGTGGATAGCTGGACGGTGTCTTCGGTGTCAAGGTTAAGCATGTTCTAGCCAACTTAAAGGTTCGACGAATGCGGATAATTTTTCATGTTTGCCTCTTTGTTCCGTTTGACACATGACACAGGGGTCTGCTCTCCCTCCATGGCTTTGTTCCATTCCTCTCTATATGGCATGAGTATCTGTTTCATTTGGGAGCCATCAGATCACTTCCTCGAGTTAACTCCCAAATGTTGTTGTAAATGTAAAATTAAGGCTTAATTAATTAAGTTAAATTAATCCGTATTAAGATTAAAACTGATGCATTTATGACGGATAATACTATATACACCCTTTCGCGTGTTGTCATATTATATTTTTTTTAGATCCATTTTTTTAATACCCTTTTATTTACCTCATGGAAATTTTCTACATAGTAAATATTTCCTTAAGTACAACGTTTTTTGTAAAAATTTTGTCCGAACCTGAAATTATTTTTGTATAGTTTTAATTTTCAAGTCAGATGCGCGACGAACTCTGGACGTTGAAACGTTTAAGAGCCGATAAAAACAATGCTTTCAATCGGTATATATCGTGCCTTACGATACTAAGTATTTTCATATATTTCTATTACCCGTTGATCGCATCCAGCTGGCTGTGGAGGCCAGCAAAAGCCCTCATGTTGTCGTTTTTGCCAACCCCGGCATTAAAATCGCCCTTTACGATCTGTACGCCGCTCTTCGGTCTGGAAGAAACCCCTCAAGTTGTTTGTCCGAAGAGAAATGAAATTGGCTAACGAAAGCGGCCAAGATATCCACCCTGACACGACGGAAATAATGCCTTTCACCGGGAAAGCGTGCACAGCTTTCTATGGGTGAACACAGCTTTCGCTAACCAAATAACTCTCAGAAATTCGAAGAGGCTGTGTGCCTACCTAAATTCTGCTGCCAGACGTTCGCCATTCTCCTTTTGACAGCACTGTCGAAAGTAGAATCTGCCTTCACTTCTAACACAAATATAAGCGAAAACATAACCAATTCGAGAGATAAATAACCACTTAAAGCACACGATAAAAGTTTCGAGTGGCATCGTTCGTCTTCGCGTTTAATTTGCGGAAGAAAAGAGAAATAGCCGCAGCAGCGGTACCATAAAGTACTGAGTTCCCTTTTACTCTGCATTATATAATTTAATTTCTACGCTTCACTGTCCAGACCATAATTGTAAAGTTCCCCCGACCTCGGTCCACTATCAAACGGCAAGAAAATGACCACTTTATGGGGTGATTACAACGAAAAATCTTCCATATTAAGTTGTTCTGGACATTTAACTTTATCTCTCGCTGCACACTCGGGTTTGTCCAAGACGGCACTCGAACGTAATTTCCACTGAAGGAGAAGAGAAGCGCAAAGAATGCGGGGGGACACGGGAAACTAGCACAAAAAGACTATTGCAGTTGTCCTGGGAAATTCCATGCGACCGACCGTGCGACATATTCGCCAAGTCCATTCTTTTAATTGGATGCGCTTTTGTGCACTAAAGCCGACGGAAGCCCCTAAAACTGGACCAAGCATGGCGCTCGAAATGTATGTAGATTTGACGTCGGCATTTGAGATGGACAACTTTGCGAGACAATTTTCGAGTGTAGTGCAATATTTAATTTACCAAAATGGTCCGGTTTTTTGGGCGAAAATCTCGACATGGATTGCGAAGCAGAGACTGAGGGAGAATGCCTCGACTGGGTCAAGGGCAATTTCATCAGCACTGCGACAATGTTAATTGTTACTGGTTTATTACTATGCGGGATATGGTGCAGAAGGAGTTGGAAATTAGGAGAAACATCCATTCCCAGCAGAAGTGGGTGGGTGGGTTTTAGGGAATGGGGCTGAGACTAATATAAGGGCACTAATGTTGCGACTGCAAAGATGGCTTTTTCCTATTGCTGGCAGAGGGAGGCAAACGAATGGATTGCAGGAAATTCTTGGGATAAATGAATTACTGGCAAGGACCGGTGGTAAGCAGTGTAGACACACGCATTCGGGATAGTCTCGATCCGGCGTGATGGATGGCTGGGCATAATCCAATATTAGCTTTGTCAGCATTTCTGCAACGATTTAGTTCTTTCCAAGAGCGAATGCAGATCATTGCATAAATGCTACGTAATCACATTCCATCACGAATCGGGGAGAGCGTCTTGGATGGTTGTGGGAGCTGAGCAGAGTCGATTTCGGAACTCCACTGCTGGCATTATTACATCTTTTACATATTCGGTTTTTCCTTCATGTGCGAACACAAACAAAAATTTTAACCCACTCCTGAACAGGCTCCATACAATGGTCCATGTGAGACACAATTATTTCATAAATTCAAAGCACACACTTGCAAAAACTGTCCCTGCGCTTTGTTGATGTGCACTGCAAAAGCCAGTTGCACTGGAGACTGCAAACGTTTGAATCCAGATGGCATGTCTGTTGATGTCGTCGGTATACGTGGAATTGAAACGTCTTCCCAAACGTCCTCACCTTTGAATTTCCCACTTTAAATAGGCGCTCTAAAAACGTTGGTTATTTGCTTCTTAACCACAAGTCTTGTGCCATTGCACAATTTCGGCTCCTTGATATGCCGAAGCACGATGATTGGTGCCCCATCTTTCGAATGTAATATGTGCGGTGGCAGGCCTGGTAAATCCAATGAATGTGGCATATTGACCACCTCATCCCCGTCTGACCTGAATGCGCACACTTTTCCTGGTATCTCTTTCAACATGGCCTCATTGATTTCTATGAAGTCTTTGTTTTTTGCCGCCATTATGGATCTTCCGCTGAGCCAAACACGTGCCTCGTAGTGTTGTACGGAGTTTGGAAAAAACATTTCGAATCAGTTCTTATTTTGATTCAACAAGCTACACAGCAAAAATTGGTTAGTAACGTTATCAAGCCAGTCCCGTCTCCCATTTTCAACAATTGCTTTGAAAATTCGCCCATTTTTGTGTTTTAAAAAATCGCATAATTCGCCAGAGTCTCGAACTGTTGTATAAGACCTCATTGGAATAGAATTTTTCTCTACTGGGATTCTGGAGTTCGATAAAGGCGAAGGCAAGCCCTAAGAATCGCCCTCTCAAACGAACGAATCTTTTCCATCGGGGAGGACTTAAAACTCATCAGCAGTCGTGGATCGAGGAATTACTGGCAAAGTTTGCCAGAAATCGCCAGCAAGTAATATTAAGGTGCTTCCAAAGAACCGTTGATTTCCTCTAATATCATTCATTGCCTGACTGAGTGACTCCATTGATCCCTGGAAGCTTGTAGCAGAAACTATTTCTCTTAGTACGTGGGGAGAAAAAAATAAATTTGCAAAAACTGATGGAACTATACGCAAATGTGAATAATCTCCCGATTCGGAGATATACCTTGTTTGTTGAACACTGTATTACATCATAATTGCTGAAGAATGTATAACAATTGAAGAAGAACAACAATTGACTTATGTATTGGGTCTATAACTACTCGTGTGGTTTGCTAAGAGATGGCGTAAGTTGTCTTATTCCATTGGAACATGCGTTGGAAAGCTACTGTCATTGTACGTCATTTCATTCATTTGAAGCGTAAACCACAGTATTTTTTTTTTCACTCAAATGTGTCGAACTTTGTGCCTGAAAAAGTGTTTTTGCAAGGAGTTCTTCTTCATTACTTTGATATGAAGAAAACTGCTGCCGAAAGTCATCGTATCTTGGAAGTTTATGGTAAACATGCGCCAGCTGAGCGAACGTGCCAAAAGTAGTTCGCACACGTGGCCAACCAGCTAAATCAACGGCAAAGCCGAATATCCACTGCGCGAAGGTAATGCTCTGTATTTGGTGGGATCAGAAGGGTGTGCTGTATTATGAGCTGCTAAAACCGGGTGAAACCATCAATGGACAACGCTACCGAACACAATTAATCCGTTTGAAGAGAGCAGTAGCCGAAACACGGCCAGAATATGCGACCAGACACGAGGCAATAATTTTCCATCATGACAACGCTCGGCCCCACGTTGTTTTCCGGTTAAGAACTTTTTGGAAAACAGTGGATGGGAAGTTTTACCCCACCCGCCTTATAGCCCAGACCATGGCCCTTCCGACTACCATTTGTTCCGGTCGATGCAGAACGCCCTCACTGAAATACGGTTCACATCAGAGCAGAATATAAAAAATTGGCTTGATTCATTCTTGGCTGCCAAGCCGGCGCAGTTCTTTTGCGATGGGATCCACAAGTTGCCAGAAAGATGGGAAAAAGTCATAGCTCCAGATGGGCAAGGCTTTGAATAATACGATTGAACATGTTTTTCTCAAATAAACGTTAAAATTTTGAAAAGAAAAACCGCATGAATTAAAATATTTAACCAATATTATCAGTAAACTCCTTGAATGAAAATCCTTAACCGGATTTTGCTGATAGAGCTGACGAGACATCTAACCTCAATCATAAACACCCCTTCCTATGCGTATTCCTCAACATTTGCAAAGCCTTTGACTGCGTCTGGATTGCAGGGATAATGGGTCTGCATACTTGGCTGCTAATACAGTCAAATCATCCACAGCCGGAGTACCACAAGGCTCCATCGTAGGACCTCGTTTGTAACTTCTATTTACAGCGGACATTCCACAACCCATCAACTCAGAGTGGTGATCAATAAGAAGTCCCCTTTGTTCCTTGAAATTTCTGTGTATTCTTTGTTTTCTGTGTACTTCTGTGTGTTTTTATATTTTGTATGTTATTTCAATTTATTGTTATTTTATTAAAAAGTCTGAATCAGAAAGAGGTTGTTTTTCCTCTTTAAATATTCGGCATTTTATAGCGTCCACTTGGACCGTACTTAAGAATATCGACATAAGCAATTAAATCTCCACTTCGCTTAAGCACGCAGCCACATGAGTCAACAATATAGCAGACCTTGCTTCACGCAACTACGCATTGTTGGCTATCCCTTCCATGATATACGAGAATCTGCCATGCAGCAGTTACGAATAGTTTTTTAAGAGAAGGCAGTCCAACTTGAAGCGTAAAGTCATGAGCTTGTCCCTTTTGAATTTAATAAAGATTTTTTTAGCTTGTGACTTAGTTTTTAATTTCATTCGCGGTGCACTGTGTACTAGCCATATGCTATAAACAATATTTTAACAAAAGCGGTAAAATCTGGAGTGTTCGGCAGGAGTATGGGATTGATGGTCCTCTTCTGAGGGCCATTCGGTCTCTATACACAAACTGTACCAGCTGTGTTCGTGCTAAATAAACACCTTTCAGCGTGGGCATTGGACGTTGCCAAGAGGGCGTCAGGTCACGTCAGACAAACAGCAAATTTTCTCTCTTGGTACTTCTAATTCACACCGTTTTATGTCGAATTACATATCGCACGCAGTGGGTTCGAGGTTCGATTCCCGAACTGTGCTCACAGAGTAGTCCTGTCTGGGAAAAGCTTCTCACACCTCGCCGCTCGGGTTTGGCATAAGACTGTTGGTCCCATTCACTCGGGAAAAGAATAATAGGACGCACAACACGAGTAGTTACTGGAGAAGCATGGTCTAGGACTGTGGCACCGCCCATATTATTACTATCAAATTATAGTCCAATTGCGTATACAAAATTAGCACCACCCCGATCAGCAAATTGGTGTTATCCTCGTCAAAGTCACAATCCCTCAGATTAACACAAAATGATGGCGACATATTTTTTGACAAGGCAGTGATTCCGATACCCAGTGAATGTCAATGGTTGGCGCTCCTCCATTCGAACGAATCGCTCACTTCAAGAACGTGAGACGAGGTAAATGACGCCTAATATCCACCACACTGTGCCTCGGCCGAGGAAGGTGCCGAGGAACGTGTGCCGAACCCGCCAGATGGGAAGATATGAAGGATCGTGTATATTTTATTTTCGGACAAGTAAATCACGAACCTCCTGTTTAATAAGAGAAGCAGTAAAACACCACAGGCCATGAATACGTGATGGCGAAGGTAACGAATAATGTATACTACTTATCTCAGGGGCTGTCTTTGGCAGGACACAGGGGGATACAAGCGAAAAGAAAATGCCAGCAGAAGACTCATTTCCAGTGCCGATGAACATCACGAGTTCCAAACGACACCGCCGTCAGGGGCAACTTTGTGATAAAAATCGTCACTGTCAACAGTTCAGTCATGCCCACGGTATCGCACAAGGAGACAACTCCTTTAGTGAAATTTATGAACCTTGAACGGATGTGGAAGCGGAAGAGCAGAAGAAGACCTGGAACCCCACAACAAAATGGAGCAAGGACATGATGCGCAAACAACAGGGCAACAACAAATGATGTGCCCTTCGGCTTACTTTACATGTGTCTCTGATCAACGAACAAGCGGTGGATACAAGCAAAGAAAATCCATTAATACATTGAAAGGGGCTCGTCTGCGGAATAAATTGGGGGACCGAAAAGTGCTAGGAGGAGACGGAGTCATGCTACAGCGGCTACGGATTATATGGTTACGACGGGAGTCCTTCCGCACTGCCAATCATTGGCTTCACTGGATCATAATTTTTTATTGTTTCCACATTTTTTCCATCAGAGGACAAATAAAATTAATTATCCGACGCCTACAGCGACACACATGCAAACACGTTCGGGCGTGTGGCTGACGTGCTTCGACAATAATTGGTCGCCCACTGGCAGTGGGTTAACTGGCGGCCGAGCTTCTTCCATTCAGATGCGTACGTACATTGTATTGCGTCCCATCGTGTGCCGATATCTTTTCGGTATTGTTTTACTCAATAAAACTGATTACATCGCAAGGAGGGCAAGGCGACTCGTGTGTCAGGTTCCAAGAAGGTACAGCCACCCATCCCCAGAAGGAGGTTTAACGACAATGGATTTATTTGATTGCGGTCTGAGGCCCGACGATTGCTGTCGGATGTGGCGGTTATAACCTGTTAAGGAGCAATTTAACGATCAATTTTGATGTGGTCCCGTTGAGGAGTTTGCTGCTAACACTTCCTCGACCAGAGGTGATAGCCAATAAGCAATCGGCTGCAATCAATTATGAATCACAAGCGATTACAGCTATCTGCCCGTTCAATTGGAATAATTTCCATCGATTGGGATGTATTGGCGCTAGGGCCGTCGTAAGACATAAGCTCATGGTAATTTCCTGCCAATAAATTGGGCAATTCTGAGGGGCCAATTATCGAAGAGATTTCACTTGCCTTGTGAAACAGTTCAGCACGGTTTTCTGTGTGTCTGGACTCGTCGTGTGTCTGCACTCGTCGTCACTGTATTCGTAAGCTTCAAATGGCCTACATTGACTCCCCTAGGTCGTCGGACTTTTCGTGTGTTTTGACGACGATATTCGCCAGTCTTTTATTCGCCTTATCCGACTTGGAAACTCCCTGTCTGCCCACAGTAAACGGATGTACTTCTTCCAGCAGCAATAACTTCGTTTGGATAATTTTGCATAAACTTTATTCTAATTAGGCGATCTTTTTCTTCCATTCCCATTCCATTGACCCGTTTGATCGTTAAAGGGGTCGCGGGGGCAAACCACGCACGAGAGATCTCCAGGACAAAGTAGGTAGGGTAGACGGGGACCGGTCGAAACGGTGGACGGTGATGAGATGATATGAGAATAATATTTTTTTACTCAGTTAATAGTTGATTAAAAAATTAATTTTCTACAATTCCATTCAGAAATATAAGCTTTTCCAAATGTTTGCCGCTAAGCCGGTTCCTGCTCTTGGAGATGATTGCGCCTGCTTTGGAAAAAAGGCGTTCGCAGGGAGCTGACGACAACGACTAAAAACAGCCTGGCATGTTTGTAAAGCGATGGAAAGACATATCTCATGTATTCCCATTCCTCAGGTGGATTTGTTTTTAAATTCGAGACAGGTCCACCCAAGTAGAGAGAAAGCTCGTTTCCTTCCTCTTTTTTTCGTGTGGACGAGTCCTTTATGATGTTTCTTCCGACTCACTACTTCCCGTCATGGATGCATCAGCTTTAATTAAGTCGCAGCTTTAATTAAGTCGTTGCTCTGCATGCAACTGGATCACGAAAGTGAATAGTTAGCAGAGAGTAGTGGAACGTAGCGGTTAATGACTGCTGCTAATAGTGGAACAGGCTGGATGTAAAGTCGTTGCCTATGCGGACGATGTTGCCATAGTTACAACAGACAAAGTCGTCTCTACCTTAAGAGACATAATGCAAGCTGGAAGCATGGACACAGATACGCGGCTTCAGTGTTAACCTCCAGAAAAAGGATCACCAGAAGGTACAAAATCCCTCACCACTTTACAACTAACCGCCAGTGCGAAATTTCTGGGTCTCATCATCGGCAATAAGCTAAGCTGGAAACTTAATATCCAGAGGGCTTCGGTTGGGCCATGTGTTTGAGTCCAACCCTGTGTCATAACCCAACAGAGAACACCCACATCTAATGTGGCGTACGCAAATGGAATATAACCCCGACCAGATTGGAGTTCGTAACAAGAAGCATCTTACCAGACATCGCGCTACCTGGAGAGGCTTATTAGTTGCCGCCCAGGTCCACTCCAGACAAGAGAGAAGAAAGGAAGACACCGCGTTCGTGAACTTATACATAATCCACTCAATAATTGTTCAAATACCCAGAGACGAACAATTGGCAATGCTCAAAAAGTACAAATGTCCAGGCAGCCGTTTCCTCCACTCATGGCAAGGGAATAGAACATAGTTCGAGGGTGTGGTTGAAAAGCAAGGCCCATGTGCCTCCCAACCGAAGCGACGTCTGAGGAAGAGGCAACCTGCATAGCTCTAGCATTTCCCTGCACCTACTGGGTAGAATCCAAAACGAGCGATAATACTTATAGAAGACAACAATATTGCGGAGTCAGTAAACTTCGAGGTACCGTCCCTTTTTTGTCAGTACATC
Organism: Eristalis tenax; assembly: GCA_905231855.2. Lineage (NCBI taxonomy): Eukaryota > Metazoa > Arthropoda > Insecta > Diptera > Syrphidae > Eristalis > Eristalis tenax. Next base: position 33,463,959 of record HG993126.1, read on the forward strand.
GCTATTTTAACAAACGATGCTCAAGTGAGCTAGCCAACTGCATTCCTCCTCTCAATGGATTCACCCGCAAGACCCGCCTAGACGGGAATGCTCATCAGTTTACCCTTAAGCCTTCTTTCGGAAGCTGAGTTGAAATTAGAGACGCGTTCCAAGTGCTTTCCAAGCCTTAAGTTTCCCACGGCGGATATGGAATGCTCTGCCCAGCCTAATGCTTCCCAGAGACTACAATCGCAGATATTTAAGACCAATGTGCACAGGTTCCTCCTCTCCCTTTCTCCCTCTATACCTTCGGCCCGTGCTGTGTCTTGATCCCGCACACTTAACAATCCATGCGCAGCTACATGTGCCCTTAGCTTTCCTTTGTAAAGTATGAAAATAAAAAAAGTCCAACACCCGATGCTTACATTTTATTGCAGCGCCTTCAAGGTCTTATCCGAGTGAGCCTCATCTGGATTTGATGTGAAAATCTGCATTCACTCGTTTTACTTCCCAGCATAAATTTAATCTGAATTTCGTTTACTTTATTGCACGCAGATAATTTGATTTCCACGCCGCCGGACTCATATATTTGACGACGGCATAAACGAGTTGCCCACCGGAAATGGTCAAAGCGATTTGAAAAGCGGCCATTAAATACGAGATGTACACCCTGCCCAAATCGATTTGGATTACGAGACGTGGCAGGCCCAACATGGACTGTCTGTGTGTGCGAAATTGCACCGTTAGCGAAACTCCCGGCGGTTCTTGGACCAGAAGCCGCTTGCAACCATCAAATCTTCCCTAAATGAAAATATTCAGATTTTATTATTTTATGTCGGCATCAACAAGACTCTTCGCAACTTCCCCATGTACGTTCATCGAAATGCCTTTCTATGACCCATTTGCCCTTGATACGAGTACTCCCCAGTCTCCAGCCCCAGTCCCCAGCGGTATCCAAGTCACAATTGAATTTCCCTCCTTTGTACAGACATCATAAATTCCGAGCAAAATATTCAAGATTTACTGCATTGCGACACGACAATGGGCTTGTTTTCCAGACAGGATATCAACAGTTTACTGCCAGATACCAAGCCAACAGAGACCACTCCACCTAGCTGTTAAATCGATATCGCCTCCCGGGCGGTTCCGAATCGGTACACGGTTACATGCGTTCACACACGGCCGTGTGTGTCCCATCGGAGCCACTGATAAGCCTTCACCATCGCTTTTAATCACTTCCATAGTCTCGAGGGAGGATTAAATACCCTTCTATTCCAATCTGCCGACCCGGAATCTCCTGAGGGTGGTTTTGTTTACGTTGAATTTAATGCACATATTTGCGGAGGTCTCACCTCGTCGGCAGCTTTATCCCATGTCCCACAAACGACCAGAAACCATTAATTCTTTGGTCAAATTTGATTATTGTTCAGTTTGTAGTGGAGCACGGCGTGTGTGTGCGCAGCCATAAGCTGTGCATATTTGAGAAGTAATTTGCGCTTACAAGTGAAATGTCCGTAATTGGGGTCAGTGGTTGTGTTGGCTGCTCGGGTGTACTTGAGTGGCTGAGAGGCTCAGGGCCTAATCTCTGGACACTTACGGGATGGAGGTTATTGGACCCAATTATTTATTTTCCCTTTTAACCCGAAAACCGATTGAAGATTTATCTTATGGCGTACGAGGATCCCGTACAGTAGTTGTCATTTGGACAATGGTGCAGGAGAGAAACCTCCGCAGGCGGAGACGGGACGATTTGTAAAGTTACAGAAAAAATGCCGGCAATCTCGAAGGATCCGTTCTGCATATTTCCAACGAGGATAGGGCGACGCAGAACAGACTTCCTCGAGGAGTAGGAATTGAGTGAAGGAGAAGCATGATGGTTGAGAGTGTTTCTGAAAATGTGTGTATTCGTTACTGAGTAACTTTACTGAGTAACGTTTATTTATTATTTTTATTTCCTGTTTTCAGAACTGTTCGCATATGCCGACGATATTGACATTATCGAAAGAACGCGAAGATGGGTTCAAGGCCAAATAAATGTTGTCAACACGAAAGGAGAGATATAACTTTGAGGTAGTTAAAGACTATGTCTATCTAGGAACCCGTATCAATCTGGACAAGCACACCAGCGCTGAAATCACACGAAGAATAACTCTTGCATATCGCTGCTTCTTTGGGCCAAGAAGGCAAATAATAAACGAAGAACTCTTCCGAACAAACAATCTATAAGACCTTAACTGTCCGAGTCCTGATATGGCGCAGAGGCATGGACTTTGTCAAAGCGAACGAAGTTACACTTGGCTGCTGTGCGAAAAAATGTCTTCGGGTGATTTTCGATCCCGTCTGCATAGATGCTGAGTGAAGAAGAAGATATAACATTGAACTGTACGAGCTGTTCAGCGACATCGGCTTAGTCAGAGTGAAGATGCAAAGATTGATGGCCATGTAGTGCGGATGGAAACCACAAGTGGAAAGGGACCTCAATCAACTAAACTAAAGATCGAACTGACTGGAGACCCTTGTTGGTTAAGGCCCAGGTCCACCCCGAACTGTACCTCCACCTTAAGTAAGTCAGCATGGTTCCTCCGCATCTGTAGCGAACACAGTAGCATCATCGATCGTGAATAACTAATCTCTAACTTTATTCAAGGATGAGTTGAAATTATAGGTTGTTCTTATAGTATGCGGTAACTTATTGAAACTTGTAGGAGCTGTTACAGTGCAGAACTGGAAAACAATTGAAAAATTTACAAGATGCAAGTTGTTAAGACGCAAGTTGTATGACTGAGAGATTCTACTGGGGTAGTTGCCACTTTGTCTAAAGAATTCCCTCCGTACTTTGAATACGTAAAGGTGTCTCAGTGGAAGAATATAAAGGTCTCTTAAAAGAGGCCAGCTATGTTGAAAACGATTTTCATTGCAAACGATCCGTAGTAAATGTTTTTGAGTTATCAACAGTAGGAGGGAGCTGAAATAAGCACCGTCCCAGCTTGTGATGCCATACTGCCATACATACCACTCTTAGAGTGGGCAAGGCCAAAATAAATTCTCCTCAAAACCTTTGTTGAACAGAATTGCTTTACAAGATATATTTTCCTCGTCACGATTTAATTGATCGGATACGATCTTTCCAGTTCAAATTTTTGCCTACTAACATTCCGAGGTATTTATAGTGATGAACTGTTTCAATGTCATCCGCAAAGGCAGTGAGTCTTCCGTTTAAATTAAGATCAAAAAACGAGTTCACGTAAATTCGAAACAAAAGAGGTCCCAGCACTGATTCTTAGGGCACGCCATTTCTTAAAAGACGAGACTCACTTAACACACACTTAACAACATAAACTTTCTGTTGCCTGTTTTTTAGTAAAGAAATAACTCCTCTAACGACACGTTACTCCTCAATGAATATCGTTACTATTATGGTATCGTTACTTTTTTGTTTGCTTTCATACACTATAGACAACCGGACCGCAACATGGGTCTGCTCTCATGGCCATACAAGACGACATACCATGCACAAACAGCGAGGAAGGTTACGCCGACAAACCATACCGAAGCGTGATTTTATTTACATTTGCATAGATTTTGTGGAAAATAAGTGAACTCATTTCCAGGGCGGGTGGGGTGACCCTTAAAAATTGCAAGCCCCAAAGTATTAACAAAAATAAATCAATATTACAAAAGCAGGTACACAATACAAAGATAAATGAATAAGAAAAATAAATAATTAACATAAAAAGTCAAATAAACTAAACCAAAATATTAGGATCACAATTTACTACTGGTCCCGAAGTACATACACCAAATTTATTCATCATTATATACCACTCACTCTGGAGTACCACAAGGTTCGGTATTGGCTCCCGTATTATTTAATACTTTCATGTCCGACATAATGGCACCTAATGGCACTTTCCTAGCCTTGTTCGCCGATGACACAGCCCTGTTCTCATCCAATGTCCAAGCACAGGACACGCTAATTTCTCTTCAAAATGCACTTGATGCGTATCAGTTATTCTGCTTCAGATGGAAAATCAAGCCGAATGCAGATAAATCTGAGGCTATGTGGCTTACTCGACGCAGAAAACAGCAATTCCTTCGAGTGGTCTGAAAGCTGTAGTATTTAGGAGTTACTTACTTACTTACTTACTTAAGGTGGCGCTACAGTCCGGGGTGGACCTGGCCCTCAACCAACAAGCGTCTCCAGCCAGCTCGATCTTTAGCTAGCTGTCTCCAGTTTCGCACGCATAGTTGGTTGAGGTCCCTTTCCACTTGCGTGCGCCACCTGAGTCGCGGTCTTCCTCTACTGCGCCGTCCTTCGGGGGTGGATTCGAAGACTTTTCGGGCCGGAGCATTGGTTTTCCTCTCGAAGCAACCAAGAGCAGCTTCATCCGCTTTTGATAAAGTCCATGCCTCCGCGCCATATAGCAGGACTAGGACGATTAAGGTCTTGTAAAGCGTTAGCTTGGTTGTTCGAGAGAGGGCTTTGTTTACCAATTGCTTTCTTAGCCCAAAGAAGCAGCGATTGGCAAGAGTTATTCTTCGTTTGATTTCAGCGCTGGTGTCGTTGTCTGAATTGATAGCGGCGCCTAGGTAGACAAAGTTTTTGACTACCTCAAAGTTATATCTGTCTGCTGTGACGTGGGTGTCTTTTCTCGTTGACAGCATATACTTGGTCTTACCCTCGTTTACCGCTAAACCCATCTTCGCGGCCTCCGTTGCAATACCCACAAAAGCGCCATTGACATCACGCTGCGTTCTTCCGAAAATGTCAATATCGTCGCCATATGCGAGTAGTTGGACGGACTTCTGAAAGATTGTTCCTCTAGTGTTGGCGTTCGAGTTTTGAACAATTCTTTCAAGAGCGATGTTGAAAAAGTCGCATGACAGAAAGTCGCCTTGTCTGAATCCTTTTTTGACATCAAAGGTCTCGGTCAGGTCTTTACCGACCTTGATGGAGCAGAGTGCATTCTCCATCGTCATCCTACACAAACGGACGAGTTTGGTAGGGATGCCAAAACTAGACATTGCTCTGTATAGCTCGTCTCTATAAATGCTATCATACGCGGCCTTAAAATCGATAAAAAGGTGGTGGGTATCGATTTGTTGCTCCTGGGTTTTCTCCAAAATCTGCCGCAGTGTGAATATTTGGTCGATGGTGGATTTTCCTGGCCTAAAGCCACACTAGTATGGACCGACCAGGTTGTTGACGAATGGCTTTAGGCGTTCACACAGTACGGCAGATAAGATTTTATATGCGATACTTAGGAGACTGATGTCTCTGTAGTTGGCGCAATTCAAAGGGTTTCCTTTTTTATGAATCGGGCAGACTATGCTGAGGTTACTTTTAGGAGTTACTTTCGATAAACAAAACTCACACATTTGAAAAACATATTTCGAGCAAGGCTCAGAAAGCAAACCTAATCATTAAAATTCTATGTCCCTTTATCAGTCAAAACTAAGTATTGACAACAAACTACTTATTTTCAAAACGATTTTTCAACCAGTCTTAACGTGCAGTGCACCTGTGCGGGCCGATCGTGCCAAATCTCACATTAAAAAATGCAAAAATATGTCAAAGCCAGGTGCCAAAACTAATGTTAAATCTGTCCTGGCATTTCTCTACTATGAGGCTCCATGAAAAAGCAAATGTCAATACCATGCCACATCTCATTGATAAATTACACCAGAATTTTTTAAGCAAATGCTCTCATTATGTGAGTGAGCTTATTCGTAACTTAAATTAAGGGAAAGTCAACCATATCCTAAGGCTGTTATATTATACGTAGTCATACCGTTCTTGCATGTTGCATAGTTGGGCCTAGGTGCAATTTTACTTTAAGAGTCATTCGTTGTAAGAGTCATAATAGGGGTTTTTGATTGTAGTGTTTTTTCCTCTTAATGTATTCAATTTGTCTTATTTCAAGATTTCTTGTAAACACGGCAGAGAGTCTTAGTGATCGAATGTAAAGAGGAAGCTTGTTGAAGAACCGGAACGCTCTTACACTAAACGAATTACGAAAAACTTGAGTTGGCACAATTCACAATTCCATTCACCTTTAGTTTCAGAGATGTTTTTTCAAACTTTTTTCTCTGTGGGCACCCTGGGCGAGGAACAAATGACATAAAATACCGACGCTTAGACAACTGCCAGACCGGCCGTCTCCGAGCACAGCAATAGTCTTATCTTAATCGATGGTTCCAACCTAATCTCCCGTATCCCATTAAATTTTATTGCAACAGCCAGGGCCCTGACGATGGGACTGATGAGAAACCTATTCAAGAAAATATTGTCGTCTCAGGCAGATATACAGCCGACATTGCTTTCCAAAGGGGCGAGGAAAAAAAAAAAAAAACACAAACATCAACTGATAATGAATATTAAAGGAATAAAGTATCCTGAATTGGGAAAGTTTTCTCAGCTCCACACTCCTCCGATCCAGACGTGTACCGAGGAGAACACGTGCAACCCAGCACATGAGCTTAAATGAACGTCGGCATGGACTTTAAAACATCTCGTCAGGTGGGTGCTGAAAATCCCTTTTAGGATTCATACTCCATGCGGTTGTAGTATCCGGGATAAGCGCATAATAGTAGCCCTCTGACACCGTGCCGGGAGAGTGATGAGTTAAATTTTCATTTTGATGGCAGAAAGTTTTCAAATCAAACGACCAGAATTGGCTTAAAAGGATTTCTTGTTCAAATGTGCGCGGGACTGTGTTTCTCTGACTACGTGACTTCCGAGAGCATGGTCACGTCAACTGGCGAAGCAATACTCTATGTCATCTAAAGCCGTGTCATAAAATTCAGCTTTTTAAAACTTTAAGAAATTGGCTTTTTCCTTTTTAAGAAAGAATTTCACTTAGACTCGTGCGCTAGTTCACTATGGAGAGCGAAATTTTTAGCATTTTGCAAAGCGTTGTGAACATAGCCACTACCACATGGCGGAAAAAACACTGTTTTTAGAAAACGACTTGCGTAAACTATTTCACGATATTTCCCTTCTCGCTTTGAGATTGTACAAGTAAAGTTAGCCACGAAAGTGCTGACAGGATGTTCGTAAGAATCTGCTTAGCGATTACAGCAGAGCTTTGGGTACGTCGTGGAACGACAGACATGCATGCACATGCTTCGATTCAATCTGCCTGCCTTCTCTTAGAGGAAGTACGCTCAATTTTGTATGCACTTAGCGGAGCTTCAGGTTGGGTCCCGCTTCTACATCAACCACTACGTCATGAAGTTTGAGAAGCTTTTTCCAAACTGTCATACTCTCTGAACATTGCCAGTGACTGGAGAGAGGTGTAGCCATGGTACCCGCCGATGCGAAGGCAGTTCGTCGATCTGTCACCACTCTTCGTGACAGTATAAAGTACCCGGCCACTTCGTTCAAGACGGTGAGAGTTGCTCTGCTAATTGTGGCCTTCACTGAAACTGTGACGCCTCTTAGCTCATTTAGTGTATTGATGGAGTAGGCACCTAGGTGTGGGTACCTACGTCTTATCAGCGCTCTACACGGGCAGAGCAGGTGATCTATAGTTTCAACCTCCCCTTCATCCATGCCACTTCAACAGAAGTCATTGTTAGGGACACCCATCCTGCGGGCATGAATGCCAATTGTGCAGTGTCCGGTTATGACGTCCTGAGTGAAGATCTGCTGAGTCTATGTAGATCGTTTGAGATTAAGTGTTGGCCATATTTCCTTTGTTTTAAGCCATGTTATACTGTTGATTGTGTGTATCTTGAGAAGATGGTAGGCTGTGCCGATTGGCATGGAAGGTGAAACACCTCCTAGTGACAAGGAGGAGAATGTGCCACACCAAGCGAGTCCAACGGCCTTGCAATTGCCCGGTATGTCACAATGTCCCCACAGCCACATGAGGTGAATATTAATATGCTCAACCATGTCGTTTAGTGGCAGCCTACAATTATGGGATGTTTTTTTAATTTAAACATGAAATTTGTCCAGGGACTTAATTGCGACCTGACTCTCTTCACAGATCGTAATACCTCTTTTGGATATTACATTGTTCCTGATCCAGGACAGAGCCCTAATGGTTTCTGTCTGGAAGGCGCTACAGTGATTAGGGAGCTTCAGGGAGATAGAAATGTTAAGGTCTTGGGCATAGACACCAGCACCTACTCCCTCGTCTGCCTCTGATCCGTCTGTGAAGATGAGGAGATCGGCCGGGGTCCAAGTTATCAGATATCCAATCACATGACACATAAAAGCTAGTCTGTGCACCTGTGTGATATGTTTAGTGCAGTCCACCAAACTGAGAACCCGTACAGAAGTGTCGGTCTGACAGTTGAGATGAGAGAACAGTCTGTGATGCGCCCTCCCCACACACACACGTACACCGGAAAATTGCAGGCTCATGAGATTATCGAATATTACGGACCTTTTTGTGATACGGGGGTACAGGGTTGTTTCGAAAGTTCGTGGGGAACTACGCTCGTTGGGCAGCACCGCCGACAGACATAAGCAGAGCGGACCATCCCTGTGACGGCTGGACAGTAAGAAGCCTTCCTGAAGCTAAAAGCGACACTTATGAACCCCTCGTGCTGGTGATGTCTTAGTTCGGCCTAGCCGAGATATTGTTGCAACGGGGGAAAGATGAATACTCGCTGTGACCACTGGCCTTCCACATCTTTTCGTAGCCGAAAGTAAGTACTACACATACAACTCGAACTCGAGGTCGTGGCCATCGAAGAGATCTTGGATCGGTTCTGGGTGTATCTTCTTGAAAGGAGCTTCAAGGTCATCATGGATTACGAATTACCGCAAACATCACGAGAGTCAAGTTGACTACGAGACAGTTTACCTACCAGCCAGGGAAGAGAGCCGCTCACCCCAATGCATTAAGTCAGCAATCAGCGGATGATGACCGAGTTGTAGTGGAAGCATCCACACGCAGTAGTAGGAGCCAAAGCTCAGACCATAAACTCTACGACGCCGCTGGAAAAGTAGCTGCAGCCAGATTATGTCGTGCTTTGTTGTCGCCTGTTTTGCAACGTGAATGAAACAGAGAGGTGGGTAGCTGCATCACTACGGTTCGAGAAACGCTGGACAGAGTGAAACAAATAGTTTGGTTCCGAAAGACAAGCGAGAGAATCCTTCGTTGAGTGCGCTTTTGCAAAGAGGAAAGCAGGACGAGCATCGAAAGCGTCCCGCTGCCATTTGACACCGTTCATTCAGACCTTCTCGTATCGTTCACACTTTGTAAATGGAGGACCAGGTACATTTTGGCTTTGGCGGACAATTTCAGCACGTATACCATTTTACTAGCAGTGAAGGCCACAATTAGTAGAAGAGCTCTCACCGTCTTGAACGAAGTGACCGGGTACTTTACACGAAGAGTGGTGACAGATCGATGAACTGCCTTCACATCGACGGGTACCATGGCTCCACCTCTCTCCAGTCACTGGCAATGTTCAGAGAGTATGACAGTTTGGAAAAAGCTTCCCAAACTTTGTAAGTAGAAGCGGGACCCAACCTGATGCTCCGCTAAGGGCATGCAATATTGAGCGTACTTCGTTTAAGGGAAGGCAGGCAGATTGAATAAAAACCCAGCCTAACTTACCATTGTTTTTCAAATATTTTGGATATTGCTGGGAACAGCAACTAAGGCTTGGGTAAATAACGAGTTAGCTGCGAAGGGCCATTCACATGAGCCGCGAACCGGGAACGCGAACTTTAGCAAGCAAACAATTTCCCCCGAATATGAACAAAATGCAAAAGGATGAGGATTGAATTATCTAGTTTTTTTGCCGACGAAAATCTGAACACCACACAGTTTGAGTATCCCCACCACGACGGCTGCTCAAGTGCAATTCAAAAAAACTATCACGTCCATCTCAAGTGAATTTTTTCATTTAGAAGAAAGACCACCGCTGGCTCATGTGGGAAAATATTTCCTGACCCACCGGCGGGTCATGTGGCGGCCAAAGTGTTTCAAACGATTTTAATTTGTTTTCTCCACGAATCAGTAATTCTATTTGCGAACTGTCACTCTGAGTTCGAAATACACAGGAGAGGCAAATGCGATCCACGAAATCCGAACCGAATTCGCGATGAATGTCTGTGTGTACCCACAGCTCTCTGCGAATGCGAAGACTGCATGTGGGTGAATTGTCCGATTTTGCGAAGTTCTCATCACGTAGTGGGTTGGCATGAATGGCCCATTACCCGTCCGTCAAGGGATGTTTGAAAGCCCTTCTCAAATGGAACAGGTCTGGCTGGACTTTCATACTTTTCGTATGAAAATTGATGGAACTCAATCAAAAGTTTTTTTTTTTTTGCACATGGCACTGATACTACGAAATACTGTCTTGATTTACAGATTATGGCATTATGGTTGTAAGCAGACTGGCTCTTCGCAGGAAGTGCATGCAAATGTGTTTTTTCTTTGAGTTTTATCGTTTATTCTGCGAATTATACACTTTCTGGCCCGTTGATGTGTGGCGGAGCTGGGCTGGGGAATACAATCGCCAACGGCTACAACTTCGGTGTATACGCTGTTTCCACATGATGATTCAGCATTGTTCATATGTCCCGACTGGGAGGCGCTTTATCTGCACTTTCCCGATCGACAGCCACCAGCTGATGTGAGTGTCTTGAAGATGCCAAGATGGCAACGAGAAACTCCGCGTCCCGCGTAGCCACCGACTTCTCGAATGCCATTGGGTGGTCTTAGACACCTAGGGGCCTACTACTTCAACAAATCAATGGCGTCGGTACTAGCCAGCCTATTTTGGCCTAAGTGTGACTGCTTTCTGCAGTCAGCCACTACAACCTAATCCAAACAAAGGCTAAAGACTGGAGTTACGGTCTCTGTTCTTGTTTACTTTCTATGACTTGAATTAGTTCCTCATTAAAAAAACTGAAAAAATACATTTTGCTGTTCTTATTCGATCCATAGAACCTCCTCAATCTTTTTGCACAACTTCTTGCATCGTTTGTCGCGATTTCGTTTAACACGGAACGTTACCCCGCGTAAATCACACACATGCTTAGCAGCACGTGCTTAGCAGCTTAGTAAACTAGCCCGAAAGACTAGTGTGATGTGTGATGATGACTAGGAAGGGGAGTGTGATGGTTTGACATCACTTGAGGCCTTAGGGCCCATTGCGAATCCCTTCATTTGTGTGGAATACACGTTCTATTAACCTATTCTGTGTCACGTGATTTCTTAAACCACCCCGTGTTGTTTACGAATCCTAGAAGATCCGATATATCTGCATTCGCTAAGTCCGCAGTCTCTGTGAAGAATCGTTGGCCCTGCGAAGCTACTGTTTCTGGAGGGCTGGGCAGTGGCAGAGCAGATGTTGGATCATCTCTCACAGAGATCACTGGATTCCACATTCCAGTTCCGGAGCATTGTTTCGACGGAGCAGTGTCCTGCGATCACTCCGACAAGCACACGGATCGAGTTGCGGTGCACCACCAGAAGCTTCTTTGTTTTGCCGTTGATCGTGTCGTGTGAGTCATTTCTTGCAAGCCAGGATGAGTTGGCTTCTTTCCGTATTGTTGTGGTCCGGTATAATGCACTGATCGGTGGTTGTAATGATGTGTCCACTTCGCTAATGTCCATTTTAGACCCCTGTCTGGCCAATTCTTTTGGGCTGTGACCCGGGACCCGTCAGAGTTTGACCGTTCGCACCCAAGAAGGCTGAGCGAGCCAAGCAAAGGACGTTCTTATTGAGTGGTCCACTTATAAGGAAGGCGTTAAAGCTGAGTAAGAACAAATCAGGTTCGCCTGGAGTATTTTCTGTGAGTCCGTCAAAGAGAGACGTCTCGGTTGATTAAGGTTCTGGCAGCAACTCCATCGCGTTGGTCCTCAATTGGGTGAACGATAAAATGAGGAGACGCTTGATAGCCTTCTCAGCATAGGCTTCTCAGGCTGTATTGAGGGTCTTCCGTTTGGAGCAGGAGATGGTCAGCGAATTGACCAGCCGTGTGACCACAGATTAGTCGGATCCTTTTCCCCGTTTGACACCGCGTTGCAAACGTCAGGTTACTCAATCATCCCCTGGCTCCGTAAATAAGTTAAACCCACACAAGTTGTAACAGCCTCGGTGTTCGACATCAAACTCTGGATCAACATCTAGTGTCAAGTGTTCTACGATCGACCTCGTACTCGCACAAGCCGGGTTTCATGTTAGGTTTAAGACAGAGATAGAGGATAGGAGGATAGGGATATCCAACATCGGCCATTTTTACCCCTTGTCCATGTCGGCATCGAGCCCTTTGCACTTCACACATATTCTGACAAAATTCCCGGCTCCACCACTTCATCGCAACACCACTGAATCAGATGAAATCAAGGGGCAAGCGGGGTAGAAGTTGGATATCTCTATCCTCCACTATCTCTGGTTCAGGACTAGTTCTAAGCCAGTTCAAATATGAACCTCGACAGGGAAATAATAAATAAATATTTGAACACGGAGGATTTAACTTAGTTTTAGTTTAAATATAAAGGCTGCCTAACGGTTGGCTTTGTTCCAAAGTCTTGGCGGGAGGTCAGAGTAATGTTCATGCCCCAGGCAGCCTCGGCAAGGCATGCCACGGCCAAGGTCTGTTGGAGCGTCAAATAGGCATTTATCTCAGAGATCCGATAAGCCAAAGTTTATTCTCTAAATCGCAACATGTCTATATGAAAAGTTGATGGGCACTACACAAAATAGTGTCCACCGTTGAATAATCATTCTGCCCTAGCGAGGTATCCATTCCGAACGAACTTTTTGTCCAGTTTCATCGAGTAGTCGATCGGTATATCGATCGGAGCATCCTTCCGAGAAAATTTAACGCAACCCAGGATACTGCGTTGCTACGCGTTCGATTTGGTTCTTTGGCTGTATCGCGGAGCATTGTACGACGAAGTATGAGTTGCGGAAGAGTATCCGTTCGGAACGGTTACCTCGCTTAGGCAGAATGAATACCCACTGGGGGCGTTAGTTCCTTGACAAAGTAACAAATGACGCGACTCAGACGAGTGTCCATAAATCTGGAGTCGATACAGAGCTGCGACTGGATCGGACTCATGCGACGAGTCTTCTTAAACCTGGAGTCGATACAGGGCTGTGACTGGATCGGACTGACGCTGCGTTCATGACCATTTCCTCACCAAGGAGGTATACAAAGGAGCTCCCCAAGTAAGAGCACTACCTCTCTTATGGATCCTATTTGTAGACGAAATCATAAAGACGTTGGCGAAGGAAGGATTAGCCATATTCACAGACGAAATGGCCGTCGTGATTCCAGGATGGTTTCCTTCAATGGTTACCTAGCGCCTCGTTTAGTTAAGGACAGGGCGCAGGTCGGAGGGCAGAGCGTCAACCCAAGTAACAGAATTGTTGATCTTTACCAATAAGAGGGATCTGGGCGACTTGGAGCGGTTCGGGTTTCGTCCGAAAAGTACCAAGATCAGACGCCGAATAACTCTTGCCTACCGCCTCGTGCAAGCGGACTTTGTTAAACACTTTGCCTGCTTTATGGCGCGGAGACATGGACCATCTCAGAAGCAGACTAAGAAACCCTTGGTCTTTTGCGATGTTTGCGTTGATGGCTTGTGTAGAAGAAGCTGTAAGGGCGGTGCAGAGAGATGAGCGTAGCCAGGACGCCCAAGAAATGGATGGCGCCCACAAGTGCAGGAGGACATCAGCCAACTTGGCGTCCGTAATTGGAGGCTGCAGGATGCCAACTGGAGAGACGCTTGTTGATTCAGGCCCTGACCCATCCCAGACTGAGTGTCGTCGTCAGAAGAAGAAGAAGAACTCTGTGATGTCGTTGTCCGTTGCCCTTTGATCCCAGCACACGTAGTGTTTGGCATACGAGGCTACTGACGGGTATTTCGTAGATCCTTCGGAGCATGGCCACTAGTCGCTCGCCCCCTGATCCACCAGTCAAGGCGGTATCCAAAGTCAATCGGGTTCGTGTTGCCGCCACGCTTTGTTGGCCAGGCTTGGGATGTGTGTTGTCCCACCCGCCGAAGGCAACACAAATTGTTTACTCATACGATATAAACGATCCAGTTCGCGCACCATTTCCACGTCTGTCAAAGTCCACTTCATTGTCTGCCATTCATTGGAGCGTCAAACGCAGATACGTACGAGTACGTGCCCTCGAACTGACGTGTGCCACGCGGAATGGACACAGCCGAGTAGAATGTGGATAAAAAATATATACTGCTTGATGGGACCCCTTCCCCATCCCTACCAGCACTGATTATTTGCTCGATTAACGAAACTGAGCAAAATTCAATGGAAAACCGTGCCAACTGTTTCCGATGAAAGGCTGGCAAATTGCTTAATTCAAGCACACAAGTGCGCATATTTGAATGAAATGTAAAGGCAAATCCTTCAGTTCGTCACAAGCGCGTTCTTGTTGCTTTTTTTTTGTTTTCAAAAGATCACCATCAATTAATTTCTGTCAAAAACTATTTTCCATTCAATCGCATCCGTTGGATGATGAGTTTCACTTGTGAATAGTTTATTCGGCGTATTGTTCGCATCCCCAGCGGACTAGCAAAGGGACGCTGAAGGGAAACTCATTTAAATTTTGTGCCTCGTCCTCCTGCGCAACCATCGATAACTGAATTGATCAAAAGTAAGTAATGAAAAAAAAAACACGAAAACATAAAAAAATCCCTTCGAATTTACCGTGTCGTCCGGCCATTCCCGTTTCGCCACCCACTCGCAATCAGTTTCCGGTATCCGCACCGCACACCGCCAATAGCTCGAGGATGTGTAAGAAAATACCACACGTCCTGCTACACTGTTGTAGTAGCGTTCGTGACGTCGCATTAAGTGTATCGCATTTTAGCACTTTAATCATATTTTTGGCACTCGTTGACCCTGCCTGTCAGGCCTTCACATAAATCCATTTGTATGCGCCTACCAATCCGAATTTATTTTCTGTCAATTCAAATATACGACGAGTGCTGCTCGCATGGAGCCCGGTGTTTACTGTTCGCATGTGTATCAGTGTATCAGGATGAATGTAGGATTTTTTTAATTTTCCTGCTGGAGATTTTTTTCAAATTTAACGACACGAACGTGTCCCGGGGGCACTGATTTTCCATCCAGTGAGTGTGTGCGATGACGCCTGCAAGACACGGGGTACACTCGTGCATGTATACATCCGGACAGAAATACAATCTAGCATTTCGGTCGCACACGTTGGTATATTTATCGTCGAATTGAATTCGCATAAGTTGAGATCCCGTCGGAAATTCACTGAAGCACGGCAGCCTAAAGGGATGCCCTGCGCCTGGCTAGTGACGACGACGACGATGGCATTCCGGCTATAAAACATTTTTGATGGCGTCTCATAAAAGCGAAGTCGTCCGTCTAAAGAGGTCGCGTCACATTTACCGGCCGTTAATTCCGTATGCAAACAAAACAAGTCAACACGGCACAGAGCACAATTAAACAAGAAAAAAAAACTGCATACACGTGGTCCATGCACAGACGTACACACATCAAAACGAAGTTAAGCCCGATCGGAGGCGAGGAGGAAAAGCTTAAAAAAGCAGATAATTACGGAAACAAATACAAATAGGGAAAAGTTAATTAAAAGTTATTTAACGAATACCACTGGGGGTTGGGGGGGCCTTCGGCAATCACCTCATGCCTCATCCATGATTACAGCTTGCATCGCACCCCTGTGAGCAAGCAGCCCCACACATGCCGTCGTCGTTATCATTGTTACGAGTAACTGCGGCTTTTTATTATAGCCATCAAGCAAAGCAGAGATGCTGGCATGCACATGCCAGTCGTATATTTCACGGCTCCTCGCCTCCGATGGGATACTAAGTTCACGCCCACCTAAATTACCCAGAATTACGCTCGCATACGTACACGGGCACGATGAAACACACATTTGGAAACGCGTCGTTAGAACATATCCTAATCTACGTGTTCACAAGTAAAGTACAGATGCCCGTGAGCGGCCTCGCATATCCACTCGTACCCCAAGGCTGGCAAGAAATGATTGATTATCATGTTTGCTGTCAGATTGTGGAGGTTAGGCCGACCTCGATTGGCTTTGGAGAGCCTAAACACAATGAAGCCGCCGCAATCGCATACATCACCAACCGCAGCACTGTTCGGTATGCGTATGCCGTCCTTTGACCAATTTCTGGTGGTTAACCCTCGGCATGTCCCTAAGACAACTGAGATGGCTCATTCATAAAAGCTTAATCTCTCGCCATTTCCCCATCTCTCTCGCTCGAGCGAAAGTCTCCACTGCGATGAGGGGCTGTGAGAAACTGAACGAATGTCTGGTTCCCCACCCAACTACCCCTCTGAGGGCTTTTCCGTCTCCTTGGCGAAAGCTCTTTTCGGGGCGTTGTAAGTGTGTCACTTGCATTTCTAATGAGAAGGCCACAGCGATCCGCACTGGCTTCAAGCCAGGCTCCCTATTCACTTCACACATTTTTGCCCTTGTTCCCTGTGTGCGCTTACAGCACAGGTATGTCCTGTGAACGGTTTCATTTTCTATTAAGCCAAGTGTGCGCACCATCGGAAGCATTTATTTGCCGCTCTGTAGTGCACTGGCACGTCATTTGTGGGCGGGAATGTCATTAGGGCGTCAGTTGCATTCTCCGTTGGTGCGGTTTTATCTTCGCTATCCTTTTGCTTCTGTTCCGCTTGCCGCACCCATCAAGGCTGCATAATAAAATATGCGACCCTTGCGATGACTTTAATGGGTAAACTTGGGCAATTGTGTTACGGTGCGCTACGAATGACAATACTTCTTCACTCCACTTTCAGTGTTACATTGGCGAGATGACTGAGAAATTATGGGGCCGCAAGGCATTTGGGAAATTTTAGAAGCTCAAGTTATGCCGCCACTGGCTATTTGCTAGCACTTCCCTAATGTGCGCGCTCGTGTGTGTGCAGATTGTGTGTGCGATGTTCCTTCAACGAACTTACTTCGGACCGGCGGCGGGAGCGCTGCCTTCTTTCGGGACGTCCTGATCACATAATTGAGTTTGTGGCATTTTAGATCGGAGCGTGTATTAGTTAAGTGGATGACTAACGGCTTCGTTTGGACATTCATCCAAGTGAACCGAAATTCCTTGCGTCAATCGGGAGGCGCGCCGGTAAACTAGTTTTGACTTTGGCTGCAACTTCGTTAACAGCATCACACCCTTTGCGCGACGGACAGAGACGGAAAACGAAATTTATGACTTGTGGCTATCAAAGCGAGCTGCTGACGTCCAAATCAATACCGTGACACGCACTTTGCGCGGTTGCGGACAAGTTTTCAGGTTATTAGCATGGAGCGTATGACACACAACTCAACGGCAGATGGCTTCGTTCATTGTTTAATGGTGATGCACTTTTTTTTTCTTGCAGAAGGACCTGTCATCCCATCTCCCCCAGGGACGCTGTTCATTTAATGGATCTTGCTTTGCCTTGCTGTGGCTGCGGCTTTGAGGACACGCGCTAATGAGCGGCGGGATGTGGTATTTCCATCTGAGTTCAGAAAGGGAGTGCCGCTCTTGAGGTGACGATGAAAACGTATTGAGTAAAATGATGTACGGAAATGAGTTGCGTTGTCTTTTGATGACAAGTCTATTTCAGAGTGGCGCAATGCTTCGTGTTGATTCTTTTGTTTTTTGGTTTTTCAGGGTCTTTTTTTTTGGACAGCTCAAGCGAGTTACAAATGGAGTCAGCCGGCGCAGTGTGGAGGTCCCGCAGTGGGAATAATTACCCGAAGTGGCATATTTTTCTCGGCCATGTGGTTTATGTTTTCCGATTCTACAAATATGAGAACCAAGAAAGCCGAAATTTTGTTGATTTTTGACGTTTGGCTGTAGCGTCACCTCAAAGTTGGGACTTTGAAATTCACAAACAGTGACGTACTTGTCAACCAACTTTGACATGGCATATTTCCTAAAATTAGGTACGTTACATATTTTTTTTAAGGGCAAACATTTGGCCTTCAAACTGCATCAACCGTTTTTTCATACTGCTTACCAGGTTGTTATGCTAGGCTTTTAAGTGAAGCCACCCTTTGAGGGGCCATTTCAATGTTTGACGGGCTGTAACAAAAATGCGCCAAGGGGTGACTAACTTTTTCTGAAAGCTTAAGGCATTCTCTAACGATGGTGCAAAAAGTAAAGTGCCCTTTTTAGCACTTGGGGCGAACGAGGCGTTTAAGTGGAGCAATGTCGTGCATTTTTCGGTATTTTCAAACGATTTCCCTTGCAACGCATGTATTGCGCAAATGCCATGCGAGAGGCCGAGGGAATGTTTATTTTTATGAATTGGAATAAAAATATCCAAGCGCACAGAACCTCTGTGCCCACTGGGTTGCTTTTGATTAAAATATTATCGCCTGTTGCGGCTGAACAATATTTATTCACTTAAAATCTAAGCTCGCTCTGGTCGGTGACGGTTGCTTTATTCCCACGCTGGTTCGTTCAGGTTTCTTCATGCCCTGCCAGAAATGCAAGCGATGCGTCTGGGTGCATTCGATGATCTTCAAATTACATCCGCTGGGCGAGCGCGTGAATACGATTGCGCGTGTATCCTACACGATTGCGATATCTGAATACTTAAGGTCATAAAATTGTTATAATCGATTTTATCTTGTTTTGTGTGCGGTGTCGTGAAATGCATGTGCGGTCACATGCCACACTGAGCATTGAAGTGGGAAATCGGGGCGTTAGTACGGAAATTACGGAAAAATTGATTTCTGGCATGAGGGATCGAAAATGAACATCCGTCTTACATTTACAATTAAAAACTAAGAAAACAAGAAGAACGACACGACCCCTTCACCAAGGAAGAAAGAGTCAAGTTCAGCAGAAGTTTATACGAAAAATGGGTGTTTAAGGCAGAAAAACGGCTTCGCTCTGCTTGTTAATATTTTTATTTCCTCCCGTGATGTTCACTGCAGGGTCTTAAACAGACGTGGGTAAGCGGGAGAGTCACCCGATCAGGGGTCAAAGAACTAAGGCCGCCGATTAAGTGGCGGGTTTCGTATTTGCATTATGAACTGTCAGAACACGTACACAGGGTGTGCTTAGTTTCAAATTACTTTTAGGACAAGTAGCACATTTTTAAAAACGCCTACAATATGATAAAGCAAGGATTTGGGAACACTTCTCGCAGACTTTTCGAAGACCCATTAGCAACGGCAGAAAAAACTGAAAAAGGTGTGCAACTAGTAAAAGTATTCAGTGTTATCCTGGAAAGAATAAATAGCAACTTTCGGATAGACACCGACAAATTTGGAGCTTATGCCCAGGAAACCACTACAATGGCCACAAATTTATTTATTTATAAAATCGCTACAATATAATTCAGCTAGAGCACCCAGGGGCCTTAGGCTATACAAAGAGGCTACAAATTTATATCCCTGGCATTATATGCCAGCAACAGTGCATAAAATTATGTTCCACGGAGCAGAAAGAACATCATCAGCAGCTTTTCCCATCGGATCAATGTCCCTGGAGGCCCAGGAAATTTGAAATAAAGATTAGAGGCACTATCGAATTAATAATAAGGCCCGGTGTTGAATGTGAACCACACCTAAACGTCAAGTTTTTTTCTGCATTTCATTTGACATTTCTCAATTTCAGACTAACTCAATTTGAACCATGGAAAGATACACAATCGAGCAACGCGTTAAAGTTATTCAGGCGTTTTATGAAAATGGGCGTTCAAATCAAAATGCATGCCGTGCACTTCGTGATTTTTTCGGTCAATTTAATCGTCCAAATGTGCGTACAATCGGAAAAATCGTGCAAAAATTTGACACCAGTGCATACTTGTACAGCTCGTACTGCAGAAAATATTGCTGCTGTTCGCGAAAGTGTGGCTAAAGAACCGTCAACCTCAACTCGTCGTCGTGCCCAATAATTGCACCTCTCACGATCGTCGTTGATGAACATTGTGCATAAAGACTTGCATTTACACGCTTACAAGGTGCAATTGACTCAAGAACTAAAGCCTCTCGACCATTTCAAGCCTCGTCAATGGTCAGAATGGTGGCAAGAAATGGCAACAGTGGATGATTAGTTTTCGAAGAAAATCATCTTCAGTAATGGGGCACATTTTCAGCTCAGTGGATTCGTCAATAAGCAGAGTTGCCGCATTTGGGCGAATGATAATCCAAGAGTGACTGTCGAACAACCAATGCACCCACAAAGAGTGACTGTTTGGTGCGGTTTATGGGCTGGCGGCATCATCGGGCCGTAATTTTTCCAAAATGAGGCCGGTCAGGCAGTTACTGTGAATGGTGTTCGCTGTCGTGAAATGATAATGGCCCGGATTTCATGGCCCGAATTGGAAGATATGAATGTGGACGATATGTGGTATCAACAGGACGGTGCCACTTGCCACACAGTTAACGAAACAACGGCTCTTTTGCGCGACAAATTCAATGGCCATGTTATCTCACGTGGTGGCGATGTCAATTGCCCGGCAAGATCATGTGATTTGACACCGTTGGATTTTTTTCTTTGGGGTTATTTGAAAGAGAAGGTGTACGTCGATAAGCCAGCAGCAATTCAAGAGCCAAAGGATGAGATAATTCGGCACATTAACGGCATAGAACCTCAATTATGCTTCAGCGTCATCTAAAATTTGCACCATCGGATGGAGGTGTGCCGTCGAGGTCGCGGCTGCCATTTGGCCGACATTTTGTTCCATACATAATTGAACCATACCCATATTGTCGTAATAAAAAGAAATGACAATAATTTGTGTTTTTTTCAAAATCAACATCGGCCCTTAAAATTTAACCACCCTTTATGAAACAAATGCCATCTGTACACAGAAGGAGAACGTATTCAACTCCGTATTCCCAAAATTGTTGTACATACTGCTAGAATGGATGTCGCCACCTATACACGGATAGATTCCCAGTCAGCGGGGAGTTTCCATAGACTTGTGGCGACAGATCTAGAAGAGCTATTGGGAGGTATAAATGTCGGAACGGCGGTCGATGCGAGCTGAGTCCGTTTCGTTGCGTAAGCGAAGAGAGCGACGCAACAGAAAACTTGATTGGGGTCCCAGGGAAGAGTGCGTATGAGAGTGCAGAGGGTGGTCACAAGGGATCAAGTGGAGAACATCTGGACATCACAAGGAGAATTGAGATACCGGAACAGGGGCATAGGGTTGGGTGCCAGCAGTCAGTGCAAGTGATATCTGCGTAAATGGACACAGCAACTCAACGCTGGATCACCAGTAGGAAGGGGTGCATAGGTGCCAAGAAGGTGCCATCGTTTTAGAGCGTCTGGGCCTTGTTCAGCGAAAGGCAAAAGGGCGTTCACATAAACGCCCGGAGTGACGTTAAAGCGAGCTCTGGAGGTTTTCATGATCGGCGGGTGGCGTTGCTCTGTTCACGGCACAATAAGTTGCCCTAGTCTGAATTAATGGGAACAACGGATAAAGCATTGAAACCGAGAACTGGTCTACAATAAATGGGCTGATTGGTTTTAAGCTTGGGGTGACCAGAACAATGCGATAATTTATGGTATCACAGCCCGTGAGAGTTGTACAAATATCAGCGCGGACTCCAACAAGCACCAGCAATTAGCAAATATGTACGCTCTGCGAGAATTTGCATTTGAATGAATTATTGCCCGGGAACAAGGCATATTGGACCTGAATATACATTTGTCATAGCTCGTGTATCCCAGCCACTTCAACTTAAATTATTTATTTGAATTTGATGCCGGTGAGCACTGCAATCCATCACAAGCAGATACGGGACGCGTTAATCTAACCAAATCTGTTGCTCTCTTGTTTGAAATGTGTTCCAGTTCCTTCATGAGGGCAAATGAAAATAATTTAAATATTTAGAAAATAGTTTACAAAATTGCTAATCAAGTGTGTTGGAATACTCCATCGCGCGTTGATGAAGCACGTGAATTTACTCTCCATGAAGAGGCCCGGGGCTAAGATGCAGTCATCTTCTCTTGCTTCCCTCCGAACAAAATTCCATCCATTTACACGACCGTGTGGATGTTCAGCGTGACAAACTGGAAATAATAAGATCTTCCGCGAACGGAGTGTCCTATTCGGGATGCCTGACAAACTCCCGAGAATAACTAGGTAAGCCTTCGCCGAGTAATGCGAATCTCTGCACTGCTGGAACCCACTCACCCATCTCCACTCGTCGTGGGACTCAAATATGTCACCAACAGATAAACTACGAAACAATTAAGGAGCCAAAACGGAGGAAGGGTGGAAGATCTTCTTAGCGGTGCACTCCGCATCTAAAGCTGTCACAAACCACGTGGAGCACCGTCGCAGGTAGAGACGACACTGACTGCTGCAAACTGGAGAAATGTGTCTTTAGCGTACCTGTCGTGTTCGACAGGGGATGACATCAGAGCTTTACAATTACTGTGCTTCACAAACTAAAACGCACGCATTTTTTAGACGGGTTAGACCACATCACCAAATGTGTACAGAAGTCTCATGTGCTGCTGTAGCAGTCAGTATGGTTTGAGCTGAAGTAGAAAATGCATTCCAGTGTATCTGATTGGATTAAGAAGGTTCGAGTGACCGACGGTGAGTTCGGAAAACAGTCAAAGTGCCTTGAGTCTCAGGACTGGGATGGCTGCTCTTTGCATGCCGAATAGGTCTAGCCGTGGAGGCTTGCCAACTCGCCTGTGAAGAAAAACAAAACATAACCTAAGTTCGCGACTCATTCAAGTGAAGCAAGACAAATGAGTCGTGTATTTATCTAGTTACGCAGGCCGATTTAAATGCAACAGTCACTTCATTATTTTCTGAATGTGTGTGCAGTGCAAACGAGGATGCACACTGTACACCGTCGACACGGTACATGTATGCCGGGCTTGCACCACCATTTGTGTAGACGTAGCACCCCGGTTGTGTGTTTTTGTGAAATTTGAACAAGGACGCCAAAAAAAAAACGACATTCCGCTCTTTTAATTTCTCTCCCACAGAGTCCCTTTTCTCGCGGGCGGTGTGAAAAAAATGAAGGCATTTAGAAAGTGTTATTTGCCAGCTTTTAAAGCTCATATATGGTTGGTTTTTTTCCGACTTTGTTTACATTTAATTCGTTGAAGCGCAAAGCCAAAATTACAATGTGCACAGCCAGACACACAAGGAGCACCATACTAGCTGCTTGACAAATTAAATGGTTTAACTGACAATTAATTTCGAATGCCGTCTGCTGCTTCGCCCTAAGTGGAATGCAATTTTCTGTGTGTCTCGAGGGATAAAGTGAAATTTACTACAGCATCAGTTCTATTTGTGGCATGTTGACGGATCTAAAATCTAAGATCAGAGAGAGAGAGAGAGCAATCGCTTGAACGAGGATCAACAAAAATAAATGACACTCACTAGTGCTTCCTCTTCGGCAACAGAAATCTGGCACTTCTAGTAAAACAGAGAGATTAATGGCCAACATGACCAGACCTCAGGACATGTCGAAATATCAAGATTCTCCGGCGAGATGTCTTCGTTGGAGGCTATGAACATGCCGGGCATAGCTCATATCTACTGGAGAGGGCTTAACACACCCTAAGGAACGAGCTTGTTGAGAGTTTTCATGTCGAAAAGGTTTCAGGCTAGGCCACGGCCAGAACGCCTTCTCCAAGATCATTCTTGACAAGATCATCTAAACCTCACAAGCACACGAGACATAAAAATGCCATACATTCATGCCATACACTTCAGCACTCCTTAAGTGTTTACGTGTTATGCCTCGAAACTAGTGCAGCCAGTGGGGCAAGAAATTGGACACATTGGTCAGAGATAAGTGCTGGTGTGGCAATAAGCAGTGTTTCAATTTCATAAACATCCAGATGGAGTATTAACTCCTGTAGTGTATTGGCAAAACTGCAGTAGAGCGTGGGAACATGGGAGCTACTCTCCGATAAGTCATAATGCTCATGACATGCAATCTGATTGTTGTTGTCTTGTGTGCATGTCCATTCCTGTCTCAGGGCAGTTGTGATCTGATCCCCGGCGGGTCAATACTACACCTCCCATGGCTGTTCACAAACACCTGCTACCCATTGCATCTCAGCGGCGGGCGGCTGTGTGCAGCCTTGCGTCGCATTTAATTGCACACTTTGTTGCGTTATACAACTCTTCCCAACCACCAGGCACACAAACAGAATGAATCCAAGCAAACCTCATTATGGCAGAACTGACTCCCAAGGTACAAGGATTAGGTAACATGTTTAGGTAAGTTCTGGTGAAACTATCATCACATCCACATGATGACATCCACACCAAGACAGAACGGCAACCTGTTAAAACGGTTTAAGGGAACTCCAAATGAGGCACTACCCAAATGGACTGCACTTCAGAAGTGAAATGGGTTCTACGAGTAGGTTAAAGCACTTAAGGAGCAGCTTACCCCATCATAAATTTGCTTCACGACAGACCAAAACATACTCACCTTGAATGCTTGCTGGCAGTGGAAGTGATGGCATAGATCGCCACAGATTTGAAGTCACTGTGGTAAGAAAATGAATTTAAGCCGAGAGATGGAACAGGGACGAGAGACGAACAGTTATGGGAGCCGTCGTCGAGTTAAAAAGTGCGTAATCTGTCGAACAAAAGAGAGCTGATAACGCCAACGAGGAGATCCAAATGAGCAGAGAACTGTGCGAAAACACAAATGAAATGGATCTGCAAAGTAGGGACAAGATGTGCTGAGGAGAGATTATGTCAACCGTCGCAAAAAGGCGCCGTCGTCGAGTTAAAAAGTGCGTAATCTGTCGAACAAAAGAGAGCTGATAACGACAACGAGGAGATCCAAATGAGCAGAGAACTGTGCGAAAACACAAATCAAATGGATCTGCAAAGTAGGGACAAGATGTGCTGAGGAGAGATTATGTCAACCGTCGAAAAAAGGCGCCGTCGTCGAGTTAAAAAGTGCGTAATCTGTCGAACAAAAGAGAGGTGATAACGACAACGAGGAGATCCAAATGAGCAGAGAACTGTGCGAAAACACAAATGAAATGGATCTGCAAAGTAGGGACAAGATGTGCTGAGGAGAGATTATGTCAACCGTCGCAAAAGGGTGCAGTGACGTGAATGAAAGTGCCTGCACAGTTGAGGTCCGAGTACTCTGGTGAAGGAGACAATTCCCAACTCTGGAAACACCACGTGCAGAGCCTCATTGACATGCGTTGCCTTATCGCTTCATTTGAGAGCATTGATTGCTAATGGTATCCATCCGTAACCTGTAAGGTGGCTATCCGAAGTTATTTTCACGAAAAATGTTCAATCGGAAATAGAAACAAATTCGATGACTGTTGGTCGGATGCCTACATAATTGATAGAATCCGTCATCCACTCGTGTGCCAACTCATGTAGTCCAAAAGACCCTTCAGAGTTCGTCGAAGAGCAGCAGTGGCATGCCGGAGCTCCATAATTGTGCGGAATAACAAGACTGAAGGCAAAGTATCCCGTCGTCCACTTAACAGGAAAACGAATCCAACAGTCAGTCCAATGGATTTCATCGCATTTACCCCGCCATGCGAAAAATGGATCAAGCCAGGAGACAAAGTTGCTGCTCAGCAGGCAACTCATTCGTTCCCCTATAGCCTTCGATCTTCGAAATTGAGATGCACCGGTCTCATCTACAGCAGCCACTGTCAGAAGTACCACAGAAACAGGAGCCAGATCTTGGTGACACTGTTCCAAAGGCAGTTGCTCGAGACAACCATCCAAGCATGACTATCAGGGACTTGAGATTCAGCTGCTACACGAACAGACATTCGAACGAGCACCAACGACCAAGGAAGTGACAGCTGTCAACATTGCGACAAAGTAGGCCACAACCACCCCCCACCAGGGAAACCACCCACCCACTCACAAGGACACAAGGAACACCACATTCAAATATATCATGGCTTAGATTAGGTTAGGTTTAGGAAGGGAAGTGTGATGGTTGCACATCACTTCCACTCGGTACATATTTTGTCAACCTATCATTTTACGTGATGTTTTAAATTACCCCGTGACCGAAAGCCCCCGTCTTAAAGCATTCACTGAGTCCTCAGTCCCAGTAGACGCCAATTCTGGAGAGCTGGGCAGTGGCAGAGCAGATGTTGGATCGTCTCGGTTTCTTCTGCGTCGCCGCAGCTCCGGCAGATATCGCTGGATTCCGCATTCCATTTCCGGAGCATTGTTCCGATGAGGCACTTGCTCAGTTGAACGATTATGTCGACCGTAAAATGAACGTAGCGCACAATAAGTCTGGCGAACCGAACTTTGGTTTTCAAAATAAATTTGCGAAATTCGCACTCGATACTGTGGCGTTATTCTGTTCATCGGCAAAACGTGTTACGACTTGGTAATGTCGACAATCTGTAGAAACAGTGTTGCCAACTTAAGAACCAAACCTCTAAAAACAGCAGCCGGTCTATGGAATGGACGTTGCAGAGCTGCCGAGGGGAGGATGTTTCACAAAGTTGGAGTAATGATGTCCATCATCTTCTTTGATTTGATTGTCCTCACATCCTCCCAGACAGGACTCCAGCGCACACTCGATAGCTTTGTGGCCGTATGTGCTGATACTGGAACGAAGGTCAACGTGGACAATTCGGAGGTTATGATCATCTCCAGAACGCCTGTTCAATGCACTCTACAAGCAGGTGGAGGAGTTTAAGTATCTCGGGGTCTTTTCCACGAGTGATGGAGGGCGAGAAACACGGCATTGCGCAAAGAACTCAACATTGAGGAGCTGCTTCTTCAAACGGAGAGGGCTGTGCTTCGAAGGTTTGGTAACGTGGCAGGAATGTCCACATAATCACGACTTCCGAGGCGGGCGTTGAATACGATTCCATCAGGTAGGCGACCACTTGGCAGAGTCCAGGACGAGGTGGTTGAACCGCGTCCAAAAACTAGCTTGGTTACTCTTGGGCATAACTTCTGATGAGTTAGAGTCAATGGCGGAGGATCGAGTTGCCCAGAAATCTTTCCAGGGTGCTTTACCCCCGCAACCCCTTCAGTGGAACATGCGGGCCACTGAAGACTGAAGATGAGAAGTCATAACATGACTGAGAAGTATGTATCAGAGTTTCGAAGCCAAGTTTGTGTGTCGAACTTATGAAGATTCTCTTTTGCAACGTGGCACCTTTCGTTCTCATTCATGTCGGGACCTATAAGGGTTTCCAAGCACACCATGTCATCCATGGTTCTGTCTGTAGTCAACACGGCGACACGTTGTCATGTGATATCTTCAACAGCGTTCTGGAGAAGATCGTGCAAAAATCACACGCCATCACTAAACACACGATCTTTCAGGTGTCCGTTGAGCCGTGGACACTGACAGGATGGCAGAACGCAGTGAGCTGTCACTTAATCGTGACAGGCTGATGACATTGACAGAACGCAGTAAGTTGCCAATGCAACGTTAGCGGACACTGAGATGGATGCCGCAGAAATGGTGGCACAAGAATGTATTTACTGTTCTCAATAAAGAGCTTACAACATTGACTTCTGGGACAGAGCGTCACAGTGGAGTGGCTATAACTTCGAGGTAGTCAACCACCTGTTTCTTTGGAAGATCGCGAGTAGATATGTGTGCCAACGCAACAGAGGACGCCCCCGTCTAAGGTGGCACAGACCAGCGCAGAACGACATCGGTCATGATGAAGACAGCTAGCCATGCAGTGAGGCTTGTTGGCTGAGGTCCAGGTGTGTGAAGAAGGGGCCACACGTGATCTTGGATCACGGCTACCCTGGGAGGTTTACCTAAAATTGCCCCTAACCCCGAAACGGGTCGACATGGGGGTCCATCTCCCATAGAAAAAAAAACTGTTAGTTTTGAACCCCTCTACAAAATACCATTATCAAGTTGTTACGCGTCAAAATTATCGTATTAGGGCCCCCGGGGGAGCCATGAAGTGTAAATTTGGAATTCGCACCTCGGTCCGGTCACTAACCTAGGCGAAGGTTTTCAACGACAGGACAGCCATTACTCAGATTCCATTGATAAACAGTAAAGCCAATGGATAATCGGCAATATGAGCCAGAGAATTCTTTTGGACTTTTAACAGAACCGTGTACTTTGCGAATTCTCGTGCTGGCATGACAACCCAAAGCCGGCGCACCGTTGCCATGCAGCCACTGATGGCACTGTGGCAGACTTAAATTTGCGCAAATGGGTTTTATATTTCAATTAAATGAAAGTGTCTCAGTCGCAGACGGAGAAAGGCAGCCCAGGGGTGATGCTTTCAGCGTCTCAGGTTCAATTTCTGGGAAGAACAAAATACGAAAGGCACTTCTGCTTCACATTATCTACCTTTCAGGAGTCATTGACAATGCATTTGTGTCACACATGCTGTTTCTCACGACAACCTACTCGGAGACGGTGGCGTTAAGGTGTAACTCACTCCACTTGAAGGAGGCCACCACCGCCATGCGAAGTGGTGGAACGTAAGCCTGCACACTCACCGTGGTGGCTTAAGCCTCTTTTCACGTCTCAACCCTCATCGATGACGGGGTGTGAATATTTTAACTGGTTTGCATGCACGCGAATGGAATGCCGTCAGAGGAACCCCACACATTGCAAGACAGTCAGACCACAAACGGAAATCAATCTCTCTTGCATTACCTTAGACGCAACTGCATAATCGACAGCTTTGTTGTTTCAGTTTTGTCAGATAAAGTCGAAATGTGTGTTAATTGACTTGGCTGATTTTTGGTGTCCTCCCTCTTCGACGAGCCGAATGTAGAACCCTACAAGGTGTGACTTGCCTACCGGCAGGCACTTCAATCAGATGACCAATAATCCAGGCAAATGAAGGAGAAACCGCCTTGAAGTCAGCATAATCCTGATGCCATAGCATGGTCTGGATGATCGGAATATTTCACTGAATTCCATTGCCTCGCTGTCGAGGATTCAGTCGCCCTAGATGTACAGCCAGAAATATCTTCGACGTGGCAGAGGACTTCTCTTTGCAGAGTACGTCGAAGACCAAATACAACCAATCTAAACTGACATGTGTAAAGATCGGCTTCACAATTGCTGTGTACATTGTTTCGGGTTTAGGGCCCCATTTTTTGCCGAATATACCGCTACACAAGTATGAGGCGCAGTCCGCTTCCTTTGCTCTTTGTTAGGCTTCCAGCTAACTTTCCTGCCTAGGATTAGGCCAAGGTATTTCTTTCCTATAGAACGAGGGTTGTACCCTCAATTTCCGGCAGATCGGAGGACAGAATGACCCTCTTCTTGGTGAAGAGGACCGACTCTGTTGTTTGTCCCAAGACCAAAAGATTTTCTCCACCAAAAGACGGTGGTAATTGCGAGTTCAATTAACTCGCTGAGGGTCGGGAGAAATTTCCCACGGGCAATCATGGTTCCCGACTGAGTTCTTCTAGATTCTCATTAATGACTAGCACCAATAGCGGGGGGTGCTCAAGGGGTGCCCCTTGAGTCTAAGACTTTGATAGTTGAGTCACCTAAGGTTGCATTTATGATTCTTCTGCTGAGCAGGCTTAATACTACTCACGTAATAGATAGCTCAACAGTGATCTTTACGAGCGCATTTTCGTTCTAAATTGTTGAAGGCTCCTTCAAATCTATGCAGCAAGCGCATACTCCTTGATACTTAGGGACTTCTCGCCTGAAAGAACGACATCATATAATGCGGTCTCTACGCCTTTGCCCTTCATACACGCATGCTGTGCGCAAGATATTGAATCATGCTTGAAGTTATTGCGGATGTAGGCTAGACGAATGATGTAAGGCTTGGTCTAAGGTCTTTCGCCGTTCAGTGACTAGTTTTACCTGCTTTGGGGATGAAAACTACTTCAACTTCCCTCCAGGTGGACGTTATATACCGTCCACCGTGAGCTTCAAGGGAAGAAGTCTTTAAGGATAGGATTTATAATCTCCTTGGTCTTCTGCAGCATGATGGGAATAATGCCATCAACTCCAAGTGATTTAAGATGGAAGGAGTGAATGGCCCACCTAACTCTGCTGCCACTTAAATTCCGTCTAGAACTTTACGTTCGATGTGAAGCGAGGAAGGATGTTCGTAGGTTTTGAAAATGTTTGCTTCAAACGGGAGGATCATCCGTCCAAAGGGAGAATAGATGGGATGGTTAAAAAAAACAAAATTGCCGTGTCTCGACCATCTGCATGTAGGTTTGGTTTTAATTAAAAATTAAAATAAATTAATTGAATAGCAAGAGACAAAAAAAAGAAAATTGCAAACACAAGGTTTGGAAAAGAAAGACTGAACAAATTTTAGATATCTGCTACGCACTGGAAAAAAGGCCGGTCACTTCTATGCGTCCAACTTGACTATCCCTCCTCGTTCTGTGTTTCCTCTTTATATCCAGTCCCGCAGGTTCCACAATCGCACTCAGCAACCTATGACAATTGTATGCCTCGTAGGCAAAGGTCAGTACCGATGCCGCCGCCAGAACACCAACCACGAACAATATCATCTTTCCCTGCATAGTGTCATCGCCTCATCGATCGTCACTTGTTTTTTTTACGCTCCCTGGGCTAGGTCAGTACGGACGACCTGACACTTGCATCACTCACTCCGCCATCGCAGTTTCGATCACTTGCAGCTGTGCTGTGAAATTGATACTCTTAAGTGGATTTTGAGTTCGCGACTCATAAACGCTGAGTGCAGGATGCCGAACCTTCGATTAATATTCTAGTATTTGAATTAACTTAAGTATGTACTTGCTGGTATCCTGTGTCGTCTTTTGTAGGGGGTTTTCAAATATGCCTAATATGTGTACAAACCAACATTTTTCCTTAAAAAAAAAGAGTACAGTGATGAAGACGCCAGAAGACAATTCACAACGGAATAAGAACGCTTATATACACTTTCGCGCGCTTAGAAGCAATGGAAACTTTCCTTGGCTCAACGAACACTTTCATTGATCCAACGTGCGATTGCTTTTTGAAATGCCTACGGAAAATTCGAACTTTTAATGAACGCTTGTTCATTGAGTCAACGAAACGTACATAAAACCACGTTCATCCATTTGTGAGTTTATTCGCAATTTCAACGAATAGTTCGTTGAGCTAATGAAAGCGTTCATTGACCCAACGAAAGTCAGTTTAACGAACGGTGTTTATTAATACTACCAACGTTGTGTACTGAACAATGCTCCTATAGCATACTTCAATGCCGCAAAAAACCTCGGCGTGTCATTTAATCGGTTTCTGACTTGGGGTAAGCACATAAACGTAATTCTAGGCATGGTATATAATGTTCTTCGTACTTTATGATCAACTCAGTTTTTCTACACCGATAAAAACACGTATTTTTCTTTCGAAAATATTGGTCATTCCTATGCTGTCGCACGGCTGGGAAATTAACTGTAAATGTAATTATGTAAGCAAGCGAAAAATCAACGTTGCTTACAATAGGCGAAGGCTCGATCGATTATCTGATTTTTCTACACTCCACATGGACATGTCTCTTATATTGAGCTTGAGACATCGAAGCTCCTAATCCTGCTATCTGACATACTGCTTAAACGCCAATCAACTTTCTGTTTCGGAAAAAATTGAATGGCAGTCCCAAATAGATCTCGTCAACTGATTCTCCCTCGCTGTTCATTTTGAACATCTGAGCGTCAATTCTTCGTACACTCCGTTCGTCTGCGGAATTCTCTACCGCGTTATAAAGGGTGATTTTTTAAAAACTATAGGAAAGTTTTTCAAAAAAAAAAAACACATAAAATTCAGAAAAATGCATGAAATCTTTATTTGAATCGGTAGTACGGTCCATATAATTTAATGTTTGAAGATTATTTCATGCAAATGTTGACCTTGACTGCGCCTCAAAGGGTCCATCCGCTTAGTCCAATTTTAGCATGATCTTTCCAACATTTCGGCCGGTATCTCACGAATAAATGCTTCAATGTTGTCTTCCACTGCGTCAATTGAATCGGGCTTGTCTGTATAGACATGAGCTTTAACATGGCCCCACAAAAAATAGTCTAAAGGCGTTAAATCGCACGATCTAGGCGGCCAATTGTCCGGTCCCGAACGTGAAATAAAATGTTCACCGAACTCGCCTCTCAATAAGTCCATTGTTGCGCGTGCTGTATGGCATGTGGCACCGTCTTGTTGAAACCACATGCCATGCAAGTCGAGCTCTTGCATTTTGGGCAAAAAAAGTTGGATATCATCTCACGGTAGCGCTCACCATTCACAGTTACGTTACGATTCGCATCATCTTTGAAGAAGTACGGTCCAATGATGCCACCAGCCCATAAACCGCACCAAACTGTGACTTTTTCTGGATGCATTGGTAGCTCTTGCAATGCTTCTGGCTGATATTCACTCCAAAATTGACAATTCTGCTTATTTACGTACCCATTGAGCCAAAAATGAGCTTCGTCGCCGAACACAATTTTTCGGTAAAAAAGTGGATCTTCGGCCAACTTTCCAAGAGCCCATTTTGATAATAAAATTCAATAATGGCAAGCGTTGTTCGTTTGTAAGACGATTCATGGTTAAATTATAGACCAAACTAAAAATGTTTGACAGTGAAACAAAACACGAAACGTGCGTCAGCTGTTTACACCAGTGTTGCCAAAAAGATAATAGCTAAAAAATCACCCTTTAGAATAAAACGCCCCTTGTTAGGGTATTTGTAAAACTTTTATTTCACGGATTAAATTATAATACGAAAAAATTAAAGATTTTATTTAAAAAAAATCAAAAATGGAGCTCGGTGTGCGCGCAGTGCCCGTCGTTACTCTACCCACTCCCCTCCATACCCTCTCCACCCACGGCCTCGGCTGTGGTGTAATTCGCCGTTGTACTATTTGCCGCACTATTTTCACACAGGTTGCCACAAACTTTTATATAAATAAATTCAATTGTACAAATATTGCTGACAAACGTTATATTTAAAATTGCAGAAACTAAGCAGTTTAAAGTTAAAAAAATTATTAGGCGCCGTTAAATTTTAAGGGCCGATGTTGATTTTGAATAAAAGACAAATTATTTAGGAAATTATTGTCATTTCTTTTTATTACGACAATATTGGTATGGTTCAATTATGTATGGAACAGAATATCGGCCAAAAGGCCACCGCCACCTCGGCGGCACACCTCCATCCGATGGTCAAAATGTTCGATGACGCTGAAGCATAATTGAGGTTCTATGCCGTTAATGTGCCGAATTATCTCATCCTTTAGCTCTTGAATTGCTGCTGGCTTATCGACGTACACCTTTTCTTTCAAATAACCCCAAAGAAAAAAATCCAACGGTGTCAAATCACATGATCTTGGCGGCCAATTGACATCGCCACCACGTGAGATAACACGGCCATTGAATTTGTCGCGCAAAAGAGCCATTGTTTCGTTAGCTGTGTGGCAAGTGACACCGTCCTGTTGAAACCACATATCATCCACATTCATATCTTCCAATACGGGCCATGAATTCCGGGCCATTATCATTTCACGACAGCGAACACCATTCACAGTGTCACT
Source organism: Eristalis tenax (assembly GCA_905231855.2). Lineage (NCBI taxonomy): Eukaryota > Metazoa > Arthropoda > Insecta > Diptera > Syrphidae > Eristalis > Eristalis tenax. The sequence continues at coordinate 33,497,370 of HG993126.1, forward strand.
GCTGCTCATTTTGGAAAAAATACGGCCCGGTGATGCCGCCAGCCCATAAACCACTCTTTGTGGGTGCATTGGTTGTTTGACAATCACTCTCAATGTGCCTCATCACTGAAGATGATTTTCTTCGAAAACTGATCATCCACTGTTGCCATTTCTTGCCACCATTCTGACCATTGGCGACGCTTGAAATGGTCGAGAGGCTTTAGTTCTTGAGTCAATTGCACCTTGTAAGCGTGTAAATGCAAGTCTTTATGCATAATGTTCATCAACGACGAGCGAGAGAGGTGCAATTGTTGAGCACGACGACGAGTTGAGGTGGACCGCTCTTCAGCCATACTATCGCAAACAGCAGCAAAATATTTTTGCAGTACGAGCTGTACAAGTATGCACTTTTGTTAAATTTTTGCACGATTTTTCCGATTGTACGCATTTGGACGATTAAATTGACCGAAGAAATCACGAAGTGCACGATATGCATTTTGATTTGAACGCCCATTTTCATAATTAGCCTGAAAAACTTAAACGCGTTTCTCGATTGTGTACCTTTCCATGGTTCAAATTGAGTTAGTCTGAAATTGAGAAATGTCAAATGAAATGCAGAAAAAAACTTGACGTTTTGGTGTGGTTCACATTCAACATCGGCCCTTAAAATTTAACCAAAATTTATATAGAGACCGCTCTAACGCGAATTGCGTCCAAAGTTTTGTGACTAGTATTTTATGATCAACACAATCAGATGCAACTAAATTCGTGGATTAGGACAACCAAAGAGATAAGTACAATAAATTATAACTAGTAGATGTTGGATCTTGGATCATTTATTTTAACACATATTTTCCTTTCCTATTGCCACGGCTTGGAAACCAATTCAGAATATAAAAAAGAGGGAGTAATGCTCGAGGCGGCAAGGAAAGGAAAATATGTGTTAAAATAAATGAACCCAAGATCTACTCGTTATAATTTATTGCACTTTTCTCTTTGCGTAATTAACAATTAAAGAAATTAAATAATGAACAATTAATAAGAAGTTAAGCAATGAACAATGACTATTAAAGCAATGAATCCACAACAGTGCTAACGGTCTAAGCCCTCAGACCTTAATTAAGGCTGTGCTGCAATCATGCTTAGCACGGAAACCCCATTGACAATTTGTAATATCGTTTAAATAAAGCTTGTTGACTAGTTTGCTGACTACAGTCAGCTCTTTGCTCAGATATAAAAGTAAGATTTTTTAGCTATTATCTTTTTGGCAACACTGATTTACTTAACAGCTGACGCGCGTTTCGTGTTTTGTTTCACTGTCAAACATCTTCAGTTTGGTCTATAATTTAACCATGAATCGTCTTACAAACGAACAACGCTTGCAAATTATTGAATTTTATTATCAAAATGCGTGCTCTGTTAAGGAAGTTCATCGCGCGCTCCTTCCATTTTATGGTCAGTTTAGACGAAGATCATTTTTGGCTCATTGAGTACGTAAATAAGCAGAATCTTCGATTTTGGAGTGAATATCAGCCAGAAGCATTGCAAGAGCTACCAATGCATCCAGAAAAAGGCACAGTTTGGTGCGGTTTATGGGCTGGTGGCATCATTGGACCGTACTTCTTCAAAGATGATGCGAATCGTAACGTAACTTTGAATAGTGAGCGCTACCGTGCCCAAAATGCAAGAGCTCGACTTGCATGGCATGTGGTTTCAACAAGACGGTGCCACATGCCATACAGCACGCGCAACAATGGACTTATTGAGAGGCGAGTTCGGTGAACATTTTATTTCACGTTCGGGACCGGTCAATTGGCCGCCTAGATCGTGCGATTTAACGCCTTTAGACTATTTTTTGTGGGGCTATGTTAAAGCTCATGTCTATACAGACAAGCCCGCTTCAATTGACGCATTGGAAGACAACATTGAAGTATTTATTCGTGAGATACCGGCCGAAATGTTGAAAAGAGCATGCTAAAATTGGACTAAGCGGATGGACCCTTTGAGGCGCAGTCAAGGTCAACATTTGCATGAAATAATCTTCAAACATTAAATTATATGAATCGTACTATCGATTCAAATAAAGATTTCATGTCAAAGATTTTATGTGTTTTTTTTTTGAAAAACTTTCCTATAGCTTTTAAAAAATCACCCTTTATACGTAGAACTTGAAATCAGCATATAACATTACGACCGCGGCTTCTTTCCGTGTTTAATCAGTGTTTTTTTTTTTTTTTTTTTGTTACTTTTCTTTACCTTCCTTGTATTTGAATAGATGCTTTTTATCATCATCAGCAGTTCCTCCCCCTTAAATAAATAATTGTCAAATATAGTTTAGTTATAGTCCATAAATTGTAATTAGTCAGGTTATCTTAACCAGATCTCTGTAAATTGTGCAACAGTATATTTAACGTAAGAGTTGAGCTGTTTAAATAAATAAATGAAAAGGAAATGAAATTTATCACCAAACAGCTGTCGTCGGTAAGGTAGTAAATCGCTACCATTCATATTTCAAGTGAAAGTGAATCAATTAATTGAAGTGAATTTCAGATACGGCGTATTCTACAGTGCATTACCTGCATCCGCTCACTTTCCGGATTGCATTTTGTACAACAGGAAAATCTGCGAATGCGAACATTTGCGGCTTGAATATTTGCTGATAAGATTATCAAAATACTGCTAACACGACCTACAACTGACATCGCCCATCACGTATTTTTTATCAGCTTAGGCATACTTTATGTAACTTCTGTGGGTACCTTCCAATGGAAGCATCGTGTTAGTTTTGCATCATTCAGCATGGAAAATAAACAAAAAGGAACAAGTTAATACCCAGAAGATACTTCTCTACACTCTGTCATGATGGGTGTGGACGCTCTCAACGGATTCCCCGGAACGAGACGTTGAGTTCGCAGATAAATAGACTGAAGAAGAAGAAAAGATGGAAAAGCATGATGCAATCAATCATTTTTAAGCGGTTTATGTCAACTTGAAGAATCATTTTCGTTTCCATCGCCTCCCGTGTGTTTTTCCCCAGCTGAATAGAACGTCAACGGAATGGAGGATTCAAGGATTCTCAGAATGACTTATTTTTCTGCCAACAACTAATGCCTCTGGTGGGGATAAAATTAAGAATGTGTATATACACCGCCAGACAGCTATATTTATAAGTACCTTAAAGTCTATATAATTGTGTCATTTCGTCAACAGAAGATTCGTCCGTTGCAATTATGTCACCGATTTTGCCGAAGCTTTGAAATTTCCCTGATGACATTTGAAGTTGCGCAAGGAGGCACTGAAAGCACATAAAAATAGTAAAAAAAGGCTTTATTCTGATGAGCTGATTATGCAACAAGGTTGACATAGTGGGGTCCCATTCTGAAGGAAGAAAAACTCCACTCCACGACGCACACGGGGGTGTTTCCTTTTCCCGTTGTCCTTAACATCGCATGTTTTGTGTGCTCGCCTAAAGCCGGTGGTAAACAATCTGATCCATATCAGTGTGGCTTCACATTTCGCATTCCTGCGAAACGCATCAAATGCTGCAGGATGACGATGGAGAAGTCGAATTCACCGAGATCTTCAATGTCAAGGCGACACCATGTCATGTGACTTCTTTAACATCATCCTCGAGAAGATCGTGTAAATCTAGAGGCCCGGTCTTACAAAAGCTAGACGACATTGGCTTGGCTTCGTTGAGTACAGCTAGCCGCCAATGAAACGTTTGCTAGCATTGAAACAGAGGCGGCCACGGCGGGAATTTCCTGCCTTTCCTGAGTCCATAGGTCTCGGACACTTCCGCAGCTCTATGAAGCGAGTTGTCTTTAAGGAACCCTGAAAATTTCCAATTAAATTCCGCACCACGTCCGGGAACCTCTGGTCTCGACGAATCAAAGTTCATTATGCAGAAACTGAATCTCAAGTCATATTTTTTTGGGATCCTTGCAAATTGATGTTGATCCGAACAAGTCAAGCAATTTTAATGTTACTTCCTCTTTTCTTGTTTCAACAAGGAATTGATTAATGATTGCTCGTGCTATAGGCACATTTCCTTGCCCGTGGATTGCTTCCCTATTAAACTCCCTTAAAGAGATGCTGTGAGGGGTTCCCGGCACTTTAACTCTCTAACTTCATGGGAATTTCTCAACTCCGTGTGGGCGTGATTTTGGATGGGTGAAGGGGCATGCCACAGGCCTCGCTGTGAGTTCTCTCAATGTCTCATTAAATCTCGTTGCTAGAAAAATTAACTTTAAACTGCCGCTGCCTTGTTGCGGTTTTCCTTACTTCCATCCACTGCCAGGAATAAGATGTCACGCTAAACAAGCTATTCACTGCTCAGCCCCCGGGAATAAAGTCAATTCTCTTTAGCTCTCCAGCCCCAATCACCCATGCATGGAGGCAGGGTTCACCGAAAAGGTCAACAATTAACGATCCAACACGAATGGGACACAATTGCCTTCAATACTGTTCTGGGAAAAGCAAATTAAATTTTAATCATTATCTGCTACGTCCCCCGGTTTTGCTGGATAGATGGAAAAAATAATACAAATTGTTTACATTAGCTTTGGTGCTAGTTCAATGGTTTTTTAGGCTTTGATTTGGTAGCGGACCGTGTCCTCTCGCACTGATGAACAGGCGCATTTATTCCATGCCACTGTTGCGGCAATGCATTCAAATCCACACGAAATGTGAGCTTTAATTAGGTTGTCGACTGGTAATCTGTTGACTGGAGTTCAATTAAAAGACAACTTTGTGTTGTATTTCTAACAAAATTCTGCAGATGTTAAACTAATTAGGTCACACAATTCCACTAACTGGGAAAATGTGACTAAACGTGGGTGGGGCTCGGGATGCTCCTGTTAGCCTGTGCAGCTCTTTTACAACCACGAACTGTGAGTGACGAATTTAATTTGTAAAGTTGAGTATTTAATTTTTTGAGCGTTGCCTATCTGACGGCACATATTTGAAAGGTGTGAGCGAATTCCAGTTGTTCCATCGCATGTAGAGGCAGAATGGCGACTGTTGCACGGGATGATTGGGATGGAGTGGCTTGCTGGTGACATTTAAACACAGAGAGAGGAAGAAGACCTAGAGTGACTGAATTCTCTTGGATGACTCCGCCTCTCGAGACCGCTACTGTGGCGCGAAAACCTTGCAAATTGGCTAAGAGCAGACCTAGATGGACTTCCGCGAGAAGTTGGAAAGCGAACTGGCAAACCATTCGACTCAGGGGAAGGAAATCCATCGAAGGCGTCAAGTCCAAAGATAGTGAGTTGTTTTCGAAAGATGTGGTCATCTTGCGCGAATAGTGTGATCACTTTTCGAGGATGCTCAATTCCTGACATTGGCGGACCTGAGTGGAGCGTAGAATAGTCCAAAGGTGGAGGAAGACATCTAGAAAAAAAAGCTGGCAAATTTGCCGGTGTCTACGAAAGCCGTGCATAAACGCAATACAAGGGGTAAAGAGCGAGTTTTATAAATCTCCCTTGTCATTAAGCTTGTCTGGTAACTGGGAGATTGTCAGAAGAGATTGCTCCTACTAAAGATCCATTTCTCTATTAAGTCTGCTCGGGAAAGAGTATGCTAAGCGTGTGCGTTGCTTCACTGTTGATTAGTCTCTCGCTTTGTAGGATGAATGGGGTGTGGGGAGTAGATGAACGTGCCTTCTGCATACGTGATGATCTCTACTCTGGGTTGATGGGGTGTGGAATGTCCGCTGTAAATAGAAGATACAAACGAGGTCCTAAGATGGAGCCCTGTGGTACTCCGGCTGTAGTTTATAAATGTTGGAGATTTTGAGGAGTTGACATTAAGCCTCAATTTTCTATTGATTAAGTTTGACAAGCCCTGCAATCCAGACGCAGTCAAAGGCTTTGCAAATGTCGAGGAATACGCGTAGGGGTGTTTATGGTTGAGGTTGGATGTCCCGTGTTGCGCTTCAAGGTGTGCCTTTACAGCGGTCCTCTATCAGTTTAAGGAGGCCATGACTGGTGGAATGTTTTGGCTTTGAGCCGAATTGGAATTCGGCGAGGATTTGGGTTTCGGCAGCAAAGTCTCTTAATCCGGTTAAGGTTTTTCATTCAAGGAGTTTACGGATAGTGTTTAGTAGTGATGATGCAACTCAATAATTTTCGTATGGGTTTTTGTTTTGTTTCGACGCATGATTTTGGTGCATACAACCACAACAAGTTTGCTTTTTTTTCAAATGCATTAGTGTCTCTATAGAACTTACGCACAATGTGTTGACACTCGATATGGTGAAAGTAGCGAAAACAGCACATATGCAGCGTAGTGGAAGTTGTCGGTCGTGTTCTATGTTGTGCTAGTAGTTTGTTAAGCTTGGTAAACATGTCTCAAGGAACCGACAGAAAAAATGTTTATCAATCTCAATTACACAATGGTTAAACTTTTAATATTCTATTACAAAGTTATGAAAGATCTTAGGACAAAGAAAATACAGTGCAATACGAACGACAGAAAAATGTTAACTACAAATGAAATACAATAAATGGCGAATGGTACGAATGAATGATTGACCGACGTGCCTGACTGTTTTACCAACTATTGAGTGTGTATGACAAAGTAAGAAGAGATCTAAAGTTCTTTCTTATATGTTAGTGTGTGAACATTCAGCAGCTTTGATCCTTGAGAGACTCCATATTGAGCATGTTCTCTTGAGATGTTTGTCTCATTGATGTTTTTTTTCAATACGAAATGTCGTTCAAGTGCTCCAGTTCCCTTTGTGTGGTTTAGAGTGTCGAAAGTTTTGCTAAAATCCATTAACAAGACAAAGTCGTAACCATTTTTTTTTTTCAAGCTTTCGTTGACATAATTTACAGATTCGCCCAAAAGTTTACCAGTGTAATGGTTAAGGACCGCGGTTGAAAACGGTTAAGCTATCGTGTAATGGTAGGATGGATGACTGATCCGAAGGCGCTAAACTAAATGACTGGGCCTCGGTCAATATATGAAAAAAAAGTGTCTGTGACTACTGCGGAAATACCCAAGCTAGGTGTACAAATAAACAAGAGGAGTTTTATATATCTTCAAATACTGTGCATGAGCATATGTGGAATGTATAAGACGTGGTGTCCCAGGCGTGGACTGAAAAATTAAAAAAAAACTGCTGAATTATCACATAAATTCATCTTTAAAAGGTTGGACTTCTTGTGTACGCAGCCGTGAGTAGATAGTTTGGTGAGGCTGAAGAATAATCAAGGAAAATGGAACCGCGTTTCAAACGCCGGACGTTTGCGATGCTTTGAAATTCATCTAGAGCAAACCATTGGTTGTGGCAAACTGTGCCCACGAAAGCTAGTGGTGTTATGTTTGTTGAGGAAAATGTGAATAAATACAAAGCATCGCAGGACATTGTGCACCCCGAATTTTTGTACATTAGAAAGAAATCAAGAACGACTTCTCCCACTTGGTGCACTGCGAGTTGCTAATTTACCAGTTTGTCGGCGTAGATGGGAATAGTTTGTCTTTGAGTCACAGACCATATTCTGCGGGTTTCATTCCAAATGCGAACCATGTCCTCGATCCTTGGATTTGTTTCCCCACAAATTATATCTACCAACGGAGGCGCAATTTAAGCCTATAAAAGAAGTAGATGGCACGTGTCTGGGCGCATTGGGAACGTTATGTCATGGGTGCATTTTTCATCCATCCTTCTCTGGAAAAGTCTCACCAACAGCCACTCCCTCATAATCACCATGCTTTTCAATGAACAAATCAACCTCCACATCAGACGCTTCTAGGTCTTCCTTAGTAGGCACATAATCGGTGCCTTGGTCTTTGGCGAATGCATGTTCCTCTTCATTTCCGGTTGTTGCCAGTATTTCCGCCAACCTTTCCTGGAGCTTGCTTCATTTTCTATAGACAATGCATTGAAGCGAGGAGAGCGAGGGAACAAGTCTTCGTCCTTATTTCTCGACATTATTCTAAAAAATAGACCACTTCGTTAAGGAAGAGCAAGAAACAGTCAAAACGTTCGCTAAATTCATTCCATTCACAAAATAGTGTAGAAATGCTTATGCAATGGCAACTAACCAAATTGTTTTCGAATTGAAACAAAAAAATGAACAACTTCGAAATACACAGACGATATACAATGCAATTGGGCCCATAAACGGCACAGACGAGTCGCCGTAAACCATAATTTGGTGCAAACACCCCTTCGCCACACACGGCGCGGACTATCTGCCAGACTGTAGTCTGTATCGTCACATCGTGGTCGCCGGGTGGGAAAAGCCGTCACTGCTTGTGTCGCCATAATCATGGCTTTGGCAATTAAAAAAAAAAATAAATTTGGACCAAGGATAAATCGGACAATTCTTATAATTTACCAAAAATTCGATCCGAAATTATCTATTCGTGTTCTTATTCATGCAAAATCCACTTTACACAGACACGTCGTTTCAAAAATTCAAATAATTTTGAATTCACACAGATCGTCGCTGCAAACATACACACAACACAGACGGTCTGCGAAGACATGTGCACAATAACTAAATTTATTGGTCTGAAGCGACGTGTCTGGTCGTGTCTGGGCCCTATAAATGTCACTTTGCGGCGGCCCTGCAAGATTTGCGTTCATAAATGTAAATATATTGCAGTGACTATGGATGAAAGCAGTCACAAATTGCGTTCATAAAAGCAACAGACAGTCAATCTGCGATCAAATTGGCAGTGATTTTTGTGCTGTTGCAGGGTCACCGAAAAGTTCGAAAACTACGTAAAGAGCGACTGCATATTTCACTTCAGAACTTTTATGCAGGATGACAAATTTCTTGAAGCTATGATTTTCGTTTCGTACAAAAAAAATTTAACACATTTTTATTTCTCTTTTAAATCACTTTACTTACATGCTAGAAAATGCTTTAAGTTGGCTTAACTATCTTTGGAAAAGTGCGTACATCTAATGTACTGAACCTATCTAATCTAAAAATTTAGCTGTGCAATTCGGCTTAAACAATGTGTTTTTATTTTGTGTTAACTCGTCGACTCCACTGGACATGAACCAAGCCCTGTTCGTGAACATGATGTGAACAAATCTAGTGGAGGCTCAAAAATCCATCAGCAAAACTACATCGTGTCGGAACGACTAGATGGCGCAGTTGGTTAAGTGCCTGTCCTTGGTTAGTGGGACCCTCGGTTCGAATCCCAGTGAAAGCCAGGTTAATACGATTTGATCTCGTTTTCAAATCTGGTCCAGTCACCATTTGCCGTTGGGATCAAATTAACGGCAGTATCACTGGAGTGGTCGATCAGTGGCAGTAACTGGGTCTAAGTGTAGCAGCCCCTTTCCTACCTTACCAACCACCAAATTAGTAAATCCACAATAGTCCAGAATACTCCTCCAAAATAGGCTACAGTCGAGGCACGCTCGGCAACAGTCGTGTTTTGAAAGAGGGAAGAAAGTTAACCAACTACAGAAACGAAATCACCCAAATAGATGGAATAGGATGATCTAATAGGATGAGGTTCATGCGGTTGATCTGCCAGTGAGTCGGTTTAGATGGTCAGGGCCTAGCTTCTAGCTTCTTTCCGCGCACATCCGCCTAATAAAATTGTTTTATTACTGAGCCCGTCGGGCAGTGGAACTACGATTGTGAATAATTTATGAGAAAAAAAAAACTTCAGTCAATCAAACTTGTAGACAAAGGATTTACTTAGCCTGCCACTAAGCCCTACCCACACCAACAAGCCATCAGGGAAAAACGACAGAAACAATTAAACTGTCACCAGCGGGGTAAAGCCGTCTCTGCAATAAACCCCATATCCAGAGCGGCGAAATGATTGAGTCAACAAGAAGTACACAACTACAACCACCTCACAAATCGATAAGGTAGGTACCTGCCATGGCCGTCGCTTGATTGATTACCGCTGTCAAAATCAATTAGAATAATTAAACGAAACGCACCGACCCCGGGGGACATCGTTTTCTCCTGGAATCCTCCACATAATTTGCTAAAACAAACGAAAGTCTAGCTGCGAAGGCGCGCCGCACACACATACCATTCTTCTTTCCGCCGCGCCGTATGGCTGCGAGTATCTCAACGAGATTGCAAATCTTCCCCTTCGCGCCCCATCCGCCCTGTCATATTTGTTCTTTCGCCCGTCACCCCTTCTCCAGCAGAACAATAATTGCTCGTTGACGGGAGTTCCGTCGCCTCTTTGTCGCCAGCCATGACGCTTTCGTCAATCAATTAATTATACAGTTTGCCATGGAGTTTCGCAGCGATTTCAGGATTTCACAGCACCCGCACACCTAGATCCGTATCCATCCAAATCCCTACCTTATGTACGCAGCGATTAGGGCGTCTATCTCCGACCGTGCGACACGATTTAATTGGGACGCTACCGGACGGTATCTGAATTCGAGAAGGAAAAGATAATTATGTGCGAAGTGATCACAGAAAAAAGAAAAGGATTGCCGAGCGTCAACCGAAATCCAGACCAAATCGAAAGGGACTTATAAATTGACAGTCGACCAGACCATGTCACTGCGCATCGAGGAAAAACGAAGCGAAATACACACCCTTGTACAACCGAAGGGATCCTCCCGGGGGTAACATTCTCAGCACAAATGAATTCCAAACAAAATTGAATCCGGTTTTGTTTTGTTTTGTTCCGCAAACAGGACGAGGCGGCTACGTGGCAAAGGGTGAAAAGTGGCACAGGACAATGAGGGAAAAAGTAAACTCAAACAGGTAATCCACTTTAGTGGATGTTGATAGCTGTTTTATAATCCGTCTCAATAGATTGATTGTCAGAGGATTGTGAGGAGATAGAAGGACCTTGCAAGCCGATAGCTGTGAAAAAGGTTGCAAACGAACTTACAGGACAGCAGATGGAGAATGGAGCAATCAATTGAATGGCTGACTGCGCACCCAAGGGTCGAACGGGGTGGAATGGGCGCATTTCAATTTTGCGTTTGCCTCTGGGTAAGCTGTCGGAGAGTGAAGTTATTCAGTGCCTGAATGGGGCCACCCTCGTATTCGTTCCTTACAGTCGTGATTTTCTCAACTCAAGTAACACAACCGCACCGCACACATTTATGATCATACAAACATATTTTGAGGGTTATGCATACTTGATTAGGCGCGCGCTGGCTTAGAAGTGGATAAAGTATCTCAGGATCGGATTTCAAAGCTCATCAAATTATTTGTGAATTCGAAAGTGTGGCCACAACTGTAGCCGGGACATGGGTAGTTTAGGGGACTCTTAACTGGGGACGTGGATGCGATGGAAGGTCTATAGAAAACGAACATTTTGGGGCAGGTTGTTGCTGCGGGTTGTTGGATAGACGTACAAGCCGTGGAATTGTTTTATTTTTGTTCTTTTTTTGTGCCTTTGCCTAAGACGATGCTATTGGCCGTTGCCCGTTGGTCCCCCCACGCAATAGACAGTGCGTGGCCACGATCTACCATCGTAGCCGCTCACGCTTCCCTTACCGGTTTGGTCGTAATGTCTTCAGGCTATCGTCCACCAGAGCGTCAATATTGCTCGTTCGATAATAAAATGGGTGGCGCTACAGCTTGTAGAGGGCCAGGGCCTAATTTCTACAGCACTCACTAACGGTGGGTTATCGTCCTCTCACGACTGGGGGGTGTGACCTGTAATTCAATGCGGACTCCGAGAGGCCAAGTTGGAGAAGCTTTTTCTAGACGGCTACACCAGGTTTCCACCGAACCGAATGAATTCTTACAGAGACCTCAATAGCCCGTTCCGTTTGAAGGCTTCCGTTGAAGCCCGTGGTTTCGCTCTAAATTTTCTAGCCACTCGCTCTGCAAACAAATGTCACTCGCTCTCAATTTTTAAATGGCCACCAGAATAGGTGTCTGTTGACAGGAAATAATTGAAACACCCAAACGACCAAGATAATCTGAAATTCACGCTCTAGGCCTGCTCGGTATGACAACCAACAACATGGACGGATGAACTCAAGGGGGTTGCAACTAGGTTTATCTGGAACGGCGAGCTTTCCAGACCCCGAAAATGTACGGCGGAACCTGGTGGGTTCGGAGAAAAAATGGATGAATCCTCGCGGTTTTGTTCGGTGGGAACGTAGCATTATACTCTTTGACCATATTCATGGACTCGAAAAAGGCGTCGCTCTGGCCAAAGTGGGAATTATGTGTCATACCGCGACGGGGGTCGTCACATTCCCACTACGCCCCGGTCACCGCCACACCGTATAGACTGAATACAGATTTTCTACGTTTGATGGCAGTGCCGATGCTGTTGGTACTGTTCATAGCGCAGTCGAGGTAGACGGAGATGCTGGTCTCCTGCGTCCTTTCATGAAGACAGCATTTACTTTGTCTCGTTCACAGTCAGGTTCATTTGAAACCGAGTCATCCTTCAGCGGAAAGGGCCCAACATTCCCTCACAGCCGAAAGGGCCTCTAGATGATGGTGCATCTAGTGTGTTCGTGTGGATTTCGTATCATTTTCTGAGGAACTATGTTAAAGGTGTCACTTGACTTTGCCTAAACCCTTTTTTGACAAAACTATTCGTCATTGCGAACTAAATATCTACGTACTTACGTCCACCATAAATTCGTGCGCCTCCAAAGTGAAGTGAAATTGAAAAATAATACGCCTGTTGCCATCGCCATTCCATGCATTGGCTTAAAGGGCATTCGAAATGGAAAACTATGTGAAATGAAAAGCGAGACTATGTCACCTGTAGAGAGTAGTAGTTGCAAATGCACTCACTGTAACTTTTTCATTGAAACTTGAGTTGATTCAAGTCCACTTCCGAAATAGCGTGTATGTAAAGCAACAAGCTGTTGAGGAGCACTTGAACGTGTTTCAAATTACACAGCGACATTCGCACTTGAGTTTTTCGAAAATCCAAATGGTCACAATAGGGGACTTCTTCAGCGACCCAGGCCATTGCCATAGGCAAAGTGCGGATAGAGACATTCCACTTCATACAACGAAAATGAACCGATTTCTGCGATGCCTCGACTCAGCGATGCAAGGTCATCACAGTTTCCAGAAACCCTTCGGTATGGTACGGCATCAGGAATGACAGACAGCAAGACTACGCCTTTATTTTGTCTTTGGGACGTAGGCCGCTACAGCGTGATTTGACAGCAGGCGGGATTTGGGCTGCTAGAGAGAACCAGCACACGTAGGCCATGTTGGTCCATTGTGGTGCCCACAGTCAGACTACGAGCACCGGTAGACAGCTCCAGTGATCGTGCAGTAAATTTAGTCCCAACGGCAAATGGTGACTGGGGGCATGGGCTTATGTACACAGGGTAAAGTTGCTGACTGCATCCAACTTGGTAGAATGCCAGCGCGATCCCTGCGAAACTCAAATGTCAACACCAGAGGCATGATCTTCCAAAAGTCCGTTCAACTGCTTGCCTACGCGGACGACATTGACGTGATTGGACGAACACAGCGAGCTGTCAATGAGGCTTTTGCTAGCATTGAAGCGGAAGCGGCTAAAATAGGTTTGGCAATTAATCAGGGCAAAACAAAGTACATGCTGTCATCACGAAAGGACGCACAACATCGACGCCTCTGACAGAGCGTCATAATGGGCAGCAGAAACTTTGAGATAGTCAAGGACTTCGTCTACCTTGGCTCTGCAGTAATCAGGGACAATAACACCAGTACCGAGATCAAGCGCAGAATTACTCTTGCCAATCGCTGTTTCTTTGGGCTCAAGAGGCAATTGAGTAACAGAGCCATCTCTCGAAACGCCAAGTTGACTTTATATAACACCCTAATCATCCCCGTCATGCTCTATGGCGCAGAGACATGGACGCTATTGAAAGCGGGTGAAGAAGCTCTTGGTCGTTTTGAGAGAAAAGTTCCGCGTGCGATCTTTGGTCCTGTTTGTATTGATGGCGTCTGGAGAAGGAGATTCAACTACGAACAGCGGCATGCACCTAGTTAAGCGTCTTCGGATCCAACGCTTAAGATGGCTAGGTCACGTAGAGCGGATTGACACCACAGCTCCGGCCCGAAGAGTCTCCGATTCCGAGCCTTTGGGACAACACATAAGAGGCCGTCCTAGAACAAGATGGCGCACACAAGTGGAGAAGGACCTCAACCAACTTGGTGTGCACAACTGGAGGCAGCTGGCGAAAGATTGGAGAGGCTTGTTGGTTGAGGCCCAGGTCCACCCCGGACTGTAGCGCCAAACAAAGAAGAAGAAGCAAATGGTGACTGGACCGGATTTGAAAACCAGATAAAAACGTATTAACCTAGCTTTCACTGGGATTCGAACCGGGGACCCCACTAACCATTCGATATTTATTTGCATACCAATCGCGGAAACGAAGATTCAAGTTTTCAGTTGTTTTGTTAGGTTTTTGAAACAATATTTCTCTTATTCGGTATTTGCCCTAATTTAGATTGACAAACTAATAAAAACAAGAAGACCAATAGATGGTAGCATGAAGAGAAATGTGTTTTTATAGAACTTCGAGTGAGTGTTATGACTCGTCGAATTTTGTGCACGAAAAGACCATACTATGATGACTAGGCTTTTTCTTATAATTTGCGTGCGCACACATTGTTAATACCCTTAAGTGTCCGGGGTCAAGACACAGTCCGGCCCGAGGTATAGAGGGAGGAAAGGAGAAGGGGTACCTGTGCACATTGGTCTTAAATATCTGCGGATTGTCGGTCTGTGGCAAATATTAGGCTGGGAAGAGTCTGTGGGAAATATTGTAAGTATTGTGGGCAGATCCTTCCATACTCGTGTAGTGCGGCGGAAGAACGACGTTATATATTAAACTGTCCGTCCAAAAGTAGGCTTAAGGGTAAACTGATGAGCATTCTTGACGAGAAGGGTCTTGCGAGTGAATTCAAGGAGAGGAGGAATGCAGTTGGCAAGCTCACTTGAGCATCGTTCCAATTCTACGGCCGAAGGGCGGGGTCGTGAGTCTTGGAACGAATATGAAAAGCTGAGGGTGCTGTCATCAGCGAAGGAGACAGAACAGAGCCTTGGGGAACACCAGCATTTATTTGGTGGATATCAGACTTGAAGCCATCCAATGACCGGTTCGAAAGGTAATTTCTAAACCATTGAAGAAGAGATTCATCGACACCAGAGGCACGCATTTTCGACAAGAGAGCTTGATGCCAAACTCTGTCAAATGCCTTAGAAATATCAAGCGCAACGATCTTGCTTTCGCCTGCATTGTGCAAAGATTGGTTCCACTTTTCGATCACCAGTGGACCTGTTGCTGCGGAAACCATACTGCTGGCCATTAGGAAGCTTCCGCGATTCGCGATGTTTCATAAGCTTTACTCTTGCAACTGTACGAGTGCGGAAGTGGATTTGTCCCATGGCGAAATCAACGCTCTCAAATCCGAGTCAAGACACAGCACTGGCCGAAGGTGTAGAGGAATTGATCTTAAATATCTGCGATTGTATTCTGGGAGAAATATTGTCCTGGGAAGAGCATTCCATATTCGTGTCGTGCGGCTGATGACGAGTCTCGAAATTTAACTGTGCGTCCGAAAGTAGGCATAAGGGTAAGCTGATGAGCTTTCTTGACGAGAAGGGTCTTGCGAGTGAATTGATGGAGGGAAGGAATGCAGTTAGCTAGCTTACTTGAGCATTGTTTGTAAAAATAGCGATAAAATGCGGACAAAGAAGAGACGGTGCAGCATTTTTGGCTCCCATAAGTTTTATTGGCTCGCTTTTCGGTCTTGGGGGCACCAAGCTAGATATGAGCGTTGTACCCAAGTTTGGGGCGGATATACGCCTTATAAATTAAAGCCAAATCAGAGGGCTTGAAGTATTCCTTGCATCGATTAAGGAAGGCTAAAAAATTCACAGCATTTTTGGCGACCTCAAATATGTGATCGTCCCAATGCAGTGTTGTGTCGATACACAAACCAAGGATGGCAAATTTTCCGGTTTCCTCGACACAAGCGCCATTCACTGATAATGCCTGACTACCAAGTGTTCGCTTAAGTGACAGCAGACAGCGCATATAAGGCACGTAGCACACGTTGAGCCTTGCATTAACCGCCAAAAATTGGCACTTATGGATGTCCAAGATATTTAAACTTTGCATATACGAAAATGCTCTGATTACGGATTACCAAGGCCTTCAAATCAGATCCCGCAACCCGAACTGCAAATGCAGAGAAAATAGCCTTTGAAGAGATATAATGCCATTAACAGCATTGAACACGAACTGTTAGGTTTGGTTGAGGTGGCTAACTGCTGCGTGAAAAGGTAGCCACGCTTAGGCCAAAGTAGGCCCATTGTGTTACCACGCAGATCTGTGTGTACCTATTCCGCAAACTTTTGCAATTCTCTGGAATTTCACAGTGTCCCGGCGCCCACATAAGTTGGACTTGGCCATCTCATGAAGAGGCAATTAAGGGAAGTCTTGGAGAGAGTTGAGTTCGGAGATTTGGTCGCTGCCTGGCTGTCGGAACAGATGATGATATCTGTGTTTGGTATTACATTTAGCCAGGACGGAGCTTCCTTAATCGCTATAGTTTCAGCCCAAGAGACAGTACAGAGATTCGGTAATCGGAGAGTTAGCTGGTGCTTAGATCCTTGGAAAAGACACCGGCACCCACACTTGTAGCCATCTTCGATCCATCTGTGAAGATTGACAGAGGACCATCCAGCGTCTGGTGTTCAGACTCAGATGCTGGTTGAGAAGTTTTTCTCAAAGAGGAGCTTAGGTCACGTGAGGTCTGTATCTGTGGGCATAAACCTATATCTACTGAGGATCGTTGAATGTCCAAACCAAAGTTCCTTCCACTTGTGCAGTGATCTCGGTCTGATCGCCGTTTTAGCTGCTGCCTGCCTGCCAACTAGTTGCATTGGTGGCAGGCTAAAGAGTATGTTTAGAGCTTCGGAGGAGGCAGTCCTTAATGCTTCGGTGTTACTTACGCACCCTATCCTCTGCACTCTGGCGATTGGTATGAGTTTGATTCTCTTTTCGAGTGCTGTCTACCAGATTGCGATGCCATACAGCAGTAGGGGTCTGACTACCGAAACGAATAGTCAGTGGACCATACGGGGTTGTAGTCCCCATTTGCACCCTATTACAGCAGGCCTTCGTGACAAGTTCGTGGATATTAAGCTTCCAGTTAATTTCCGGGTATAATATAAGGCCTAAGAATTTCGAGCTATCATTAAGCTTTAAGGGGGTCCCGCATAGTGAGGGATTATGCACATGCTAGTAAGGAGGACTAGGTCCGTTTTTTCTGGGTTGACGCCTAGGCCGCGTTCGCTAGTCCATTTCACTAGCTTAGAGAGAGCAGATTGCATACTATCCCACAAATTCACCAGATACCTGCAATGGCAATATTATCTGCAAAGGCAATGACCTTGCATCCAGGCATTTCCAATGCCACGAGCAGTTCGTTCACCACAACGTTCCACAAGAGAGGGAGCGTACACCGACTTATGCCGTGCCTCTGTTAACATACTTGCGGATCGTGGTTTCACCAAGCTTCGAGCTGATCGCTCTGTTATTAAGACGCTGGTGAATAAAAGCCACTATGGACTTTTCGAGCCCGAGCCTGTCGAGTGCTGAGGTTATTGCATGGGCTTAAATATTATTTAAGGCTCCCTCAATGTCGACAAAACCAGTCATAGTCCCAAGCAAGTGTTGAGCAGTTTCGCCAGGTCTGCCCTTTGCCTGTGACTTTATGTCGAGTGAATACGTCAATAATTTTTTCCAGTACCTTTAGAAGAAAGGATTCTAAGCATATGGGTCCTAGGTCCTTTGGTTTGACGTGAGAGCATTTCACAGTCTTTGGTATGAAGCCCACGGTGGTCGTTCTTCAGATTTTGGGTACGTGCCCGAGATCTAGGCATCCTTGAAAGATGCGGCAAAGTGGAAATGAGGTCTGCAACGTTTTGTAAATCAGATTCCGATCAATCTTCAAGACGTTTTTGATTCCATTGAGTAAGAAGGAACTGTCTTGAGAAGACGACAATTCCCAATCAAATAAGCATTTGCTATGACAATCAGTAAGTCACAAGGGCATACATTTGATAGGGTCGGTATTTATTTTCCAGAACCAGTATTTAGCCATGAGCAACGTTTACGTTGCAATTTCCAGAGCTTGTCGCGCAGGTGACTTGGCAATTAAAATTGTACAGAGTCCACATCAAGGAAAAATAGTTGCAGCTTCGGAAAAAATTTTCACAAAAAAGAAAAAAAAATTGTATTTAAAGAAATATTTACTTTGTAGAAAGTTTCCGTGTGGTAAATACATTTACATTAAAAAACTGTATTAAAAAAAAAAAAAAAAAAAACAATGCATTATAGCAACACACGGAGGGGGTCCAAGTCCCTTGCCATGGGGGCATATAATTTTACATACTCAGCGAACGCTTCCGTCATAAATGCATCTGTTTTAGACTTAATACGATTTAATTTATCTGCGATTGATTACATAAATTCGTATGAATTTCTTCCTGTCGTACGACAGGCTTTTCTGCTGGTAGCATTATAAAATATTACTACGCATGCCTTTACAGCGTCTATCGTATCGTATTAATTATTAATTTTACAAGTTCTCTGTACATATTGAAGCTATGTCCTTGAAATTGTTTTATTCACTTTTCTTTGCCTTTCATGTTGATGCTTACCTGTTTCCTTCTTTAATTTTCTTATTCTTAAAAAACAGTCCATGCACTCTCTTCTCGCATTCCAAATTGTTCGCTAGCTCTAAGAGCATTGTTATAAAGTTAGTGGTGATTAGCAAGTCGTGTCCATTAACTTGACTGAAGATGTCCTCCAATTCAGACATTTCGCTCATCAGGTCCGACGTTGGCTTGGATAAGCCCCTCTCATTGAAATGATTTATCCAAGTAAGAGCATCGTCGCTTCCTAGCTCCACCCCCATCTCTGGGATTTGACCACCCAATTCGTGGCAAATATGACCTGAAAGGTTCGTGTGACATCGACTCATTTCCACATTTTCCTTTTCTTGTGTGGAAATGCTCCCAGGATTTGTCGATGTACTTTTGAGAATTGCATCTTAAAGGAGTAGAGAGATAAGTATTTAGGGGAATATAAGAAAAGTGCGAGAAGGAATTACCTGTGAGAGAACAATCCAATCCGGCTTGATGGAATAGATTAGGTTGTTCGAGAGGGCTTGTCTTAGGGCTTGCCTTCGCCTTCATAGAACTCCAGAGTCCCAGTACAGAAAATTCTATTCCAATGAGATCTTATACAACAGGGCGAACCTGATGCGAGTGGACAATTTCCTAGTGAAGTTGACTCGAGGTCATACTGCTAGAGCGATGAACTCTGTCAATAACTTGATCTCCGGGGCTTACTACCCCAATTCACAATACCACGAAAGGGTACGTCACAACTGCTTCGTCCCCCCAGAAGCATTTCTCCATCTAGACAAGCACAGTCTGATACAAAATGTAAATGCGGTGCCGCTCATCTGCCACATCGCCAGATCAATGGTGGATGGGCGACTCAACCACGACTGTTCCGTCGCACAACGAGCTGAGGAGGGTCTCCTCCGGTTCAGCACGTCGGTTTCGAGACGGGATGTCCGGGATGTTGCTTTGCAACATCGTAAGTTCTGGTGGCTGGGGAGAGAGGGAACTCCCTCGTCGAACCCCTTAAGACCCGGGGTAGAAAGGGTGGTGCATATCTCCGAATGGGGGAGTAGTCGGTCTCTGTCTTGCAGCGGATTAGATGTATGTCTATCCGCAGCATGTAAGTTACAGCATTGTTCGTTCATCCAGTTTTAAGCAATTTTGTCTAGTATTTAAGCATATCATGAATTAATTAATAAAAATGAATTTAAAAAAAAAACAATCCAATCCAAGATCGGGTGTTTCATCGTCAGCAACATTTGCATTATTGGAAAGAACTCCTTCGTTGCACACGAGCATATACGACCTCAGCCTGTACGTAAATTGTTGGCGCTCAGGGTGATCGTGAAGGCTTTTCCCCGAATTACTACTTATCATTCAGCATGAGCTCAGTGACGTTCATTCAAATTGGATCCTGGGTATCCAAAGCTAAACCATGAGTTCGATGATCATGCTCATAACATCGAACCAGTCATGGATCCGAAAAGTGGTAAAAAGGAAGTGGAAAAGGTTATTGTTTGCATAGCAGTTAAATACTGCACTCGTCATTTTCGAAAACAAACTTCTAAATAATAAAATTTAAATTTACAATTTTTCACGCCGAAATCACAAACATTGTTCACATCCGCTTGTCTCGGTCTACGTCACCAACAAATTTACAGATAAGTGGCTAACATGTCGGATTTTCGTAAGGCGTAGTCGGAATTGAAGTATGATACAGACGCACAACATCTACCTCTCTTGTCCCTTAAAGTTTTTGACAACCATCTTTTATATCGTTTTCTAAAGCCAATCTGACTAATCAGAGAACGGAATGACGGTGAATAACCGTCAAAAATTCATGAATAACTGTCAAAGCTTACTTACTTACTTACTTAAGGTGGCGCTACAGTCCGAGGTGGACCTGGGCCTCAACCAACAAGCGTCTCCAGCCAGCTCGATCTTTAGCTAGCTGTCTTCAGTTTCGCACGCATAGTTGGTTAAGGTCTCTTTCCACTTGCGTGCGCCACCTGAGTCGTCCCTCGGGGGTGGATTCGAAGGCTTTTCGGGCCGGAGCATTGGTTTCCATCCGCTCTACATGTCCTAGCCACCTCAATCGTTGGATCTTCACTCTTCTGGCTAAGTCGATGTCGCTAAACAGCCCGTATAGTTCGTCATTATATCTCCTCCTCCACTCACCATCTATGCAGACGGGATCGAAAATCACACGAAGAATTTTCCTCTCGAAGCAACCAAGAGCAGCTTCATCCGCTTTTGATAAAGTCCATGCCTCCGCGCCATTTAGCAGGACTGGGACGATTAAGGTCTTGTAAAGCGTTAGTTTAGTTGTTCGAGAGAGGGCTTTGTTTACCAATTGCTTTCTTAGCCCAAAGAAGCAGCGATTGGCAAGAGTTATTCTTCGTTTGATTTCAGCGCTGGTGTCGTTGTCTGAATTGATAGCGGCGCCTAGGTAGGCAAAGTTTTTGACTACCTCAAAGTTATATCTGTCTGCTGTGACGTTCTGACCGAGACGTCGGTGTTGGGTGTCCTTTCTCGTTGACAGCATATACTTGGTCTTACCTTCGTTTACCGCTAAACCCATCTTCGCGGCCTCCGTTGCAATACCCACAAAAGCGCCATTGACATCACGCTTCTTCCGATAATGTCAATATCGTCGGCATATGCGAGTAGTTGGACGGACTTCTGAAAGATTGTTCCTCTGGTGTTGGCGTTCGTGTTTTGAACAATTCTTTCAAGAACGATGTTGAAAAAGTCGCATGACAGCGCGTCGCCTTGTCTGAATCCTTTTTTGACATCAAAAGTCTCGGTTAGGTCTTTACCGACCTTGATGGAGCAGCGTGCATTCTCCATCGTCATCCTACACAAACGGACGAGTTTGGTAGGGATGCCAAAACTAGACATTGCTCTGTATAGCTCGTCGCTATAAATGCTACCGTACGCGGCCTTAAAATCGATAAAAAGGTGGTGGGTATCGATTTGTTGCTCCTGGGATTTGGTCGATGGTGGATTTTCCTGGCCTAAAGCCACACTGGTATGGACCGACCAGGTTGTTGACGAATGGCTTTAGGCGTTCACACAGTACGGCAGATAAGATTTTATATGCGATACTTAGGAGACTGAAGACTCTGTAGCTGTAACTGTCAAAAGGTCTCGGGAATTGGCTGATGGACCAGGGGTTGATCAGCTGTGAAGTTGGGCTAGGGGTAATCTTATATGCATCAATCTTGGTTCGGTATGGGCTGAAATTATTTTCGTTATTTCATATTCATTGCTCACTTTTGTTCCTCTACTTGCATGCAGCGCTCATTACTGGCCTTTTTGTCTTGTGAGTCATAAATGTCAACGCCACCCATCTGGGATTCGACAGGTGCAGGGGTTACTCATGAATCAATCCCAAGAGACACTGATTCATAGTCCAAGATGACGATACATTCATACGATCGTTAAATAAATGATAAATCCCCTTTAGCTCGGATTGGAAAGTCGGAGATAAGGAAATGGACTGACAACTTGAGCTCAGTTTGCAAACTGGTGAAATGCACATTGAGATCGTGGCAGTCTCCAGTACGACAAGAACGAGAAGGGTTTCCTCTCGTCAGCTAGTGTTTAAGATTATCCTAAAAAATGTTCGGAAAGTGAAATTGTGCATTTTGTGTCTTTCTTCACCGTCTCTTTTCTGGACAAGTCGTCCAAAGTAAAATATATAATTTGTCCGACATAACAGTGTCTGCTGGGGCGGTTGAGTGAGTTCGTAGCTCCAAACGACCAGCCAATCGTTGATTCCGGAGCAAAGGGAGTGGCAAACTGCGTTTCTGGACACCAAACTGTCCAGAAACTCTTCTCAGACATCACACTGTCGAGCGCAAACGCTGTGGTGTCCAGAAAGTCATTGCGGCCCACCCCGCAACAAACGAGTTTATACATCTCTCCGACATCTTCCCCCCCATTAACTACGCTTATTTCCATTCAATCCATTATCCCTGGAAATGTCTCTTAATCATCTGATGTGAAAGAAATTCGAACTAACTCTGAACTTTTACGCAGACTTTCACATCACCGCCACAGCCGCTTAAGCCCCACCATTAAGTTGGCTTTGTGAAGTTTACTCAAGTGGAACGAATTAAGTGCAAGACGTTTTGCGCTCATAAACCTTCGCGAGTAATGAGATTTTATGCACTTTTAAGTTAACCGAATTTCCCTCGTCCTCTCATTAAATTATTAAAACAGCCAGCCCCCCCCTCCCGCACAGTTACCACATTCTGTCGCCGTATTTATCAACGCTAATGACTCTAATGACATAAACTGCATAATTATCCTGCTTAATGCCATTCAACGTTCTAAGTGCCCCCTTCCAGGACGAAATCATAGTTCTTTAGGCGTGCATAATTGCCACTTCTAACAGACCATCCCTGGTTTATCGTCACGCCATTGAACAAAGTGTCGCTCTAAATCGGGAGCACCTCATGTTAGTCGTCTTCCCCGAACGGGCATTAGTCACTAATCTCGTAAGTATATCAAACTTTTCGGCTGGCAACAATGGGTGAAGAAGAGAGAATAGGGAGACGTGCGAAGTTTCACGCTCATGTCGTTTGTCTTTTATCGTTCTCGGCGAAATTAACACGACAAGTATAGCCGAAGTACGTGTCGCCTCGGATTAGGCGAAGGAAACAACAAAGAAAAATATCCACCAAGCCGCAGAGAATTAAAAACGCAATCCTCCCTCGCACGGGACTGCCATTATTCTCATTATTATCATTTCTGTCTTCGATATTAAAAGAACCGGCAACACGGCTAGAATACGCAAGCAGTTATGACGTGCAAATTCGCGCGTCTGATTCATATGCTTTATCGATATTTTATAGTGCAAATATCGGCATTCATCGGTATGACACGTACAAGTATGGCCGTGCTTGAAGCTTCTCTGCCATTCGGTCTCCATCAGCTCGCATCCCCATCCAGAGGGGAAGCACATCAGACGCCGAGCCATCCCCCTCGAATGGCATTATCACTCGGCTGCCAGCCATGTCGAACGACACCCACGTTCTTCGAGCACGTTGAATTCCTTAATATAATAAAAAGTCAAATAATTCGGCACAATCTAGATAATCGAATCGATTATTTACCTTCGAGTACATATTTCTAGTATCTCGTTGGGCGTTGGGCGATGGGTGGCGCGTTTTCCGCCGTGCGATACTTTCTCTCGAACTGCTCGTACCAATCATGAAAATTCGCTTTGTCGCCCTCGCTGCCAACTCGCTGGTGGTGATGGCACTCGACGGCACTCGTTCCCCGCTTGGTCTGTTGGCCTGATGTCGTGTACACGTCGCCGATGTGGGATCTGTTCAAGCATACTAAGGAGCCTCGCCTCTGAATGCAATAAAGTCGTCTTCTGGTGCTGGTAGATTGGTTGGTCTAGCTGCTACAGATAAGACGACAGAAAAAAAGGAAGTCGCCCAAAAATCCTGGAGATATACGCGCGCTTGTATTATTCTGTCGGCTGTCTTAGCCGTGAGCTGACACATGGAGATTACCCTGATGAGTGCCTGTTCTGTTGTGACATCTGCTCTCGGATGGGTATAAAAGTGAGCAAGCCGAATGATCTGAGATGCTCATGCCATGCCGCAGATAAACACATGTATTCACGTGTAGGCTCCCCCCCACATTTGCACAATTTTCAACTCCGATACCAACCTGTACTCGGGTGGCACTCCCCGAGCGGCATGGCGGGCGGACACAATTTGACATCAGGTTTAAGCAGTGACATGTTGGCATGACTGCCGAAGGCAAATTGAAAGGCGTCCCAGGGTGCGGTGATGGCTGGGAATACAGGCGTGAAATTCGTCGCCTGATTTTCGGGGATTATGAGAAATAAGAGGAAAGAAATGAATGCCATTCAAAGATCAACCGAATTAAATGAGCTGACAAGTGTCAAGAAGATTATTCTTTTCTTCGGGCACGGAAAATCGTGTTTTCCTCCCAAGGTAGCTTTAAAGCATTCCATCGAATCCGGATTAAAGCCTATTGCCTGCCCATGTGGTGAAAAACTTTTCGTCCGACTTTGTGTCCCGTAACCTGGATTCCGCTTCGGCAGTATCAAAGTCCGACGGTAGTTATTTCCGTTCAAATGCTGCAACAAAACGGGTGACACAAATGACCCGCAGCCAGTGATGGTGACTAACAATTGATGAGGCCATTTTCAGTGCATAGCCTGGACCAGTAATAGGAGCAGCAAAACTGCCTGATTGGATGTACGTGCCCCTTCTCGGTTTCCTGTTATTTGATCAGCTGTGGTTGAAGTAGGGATGGATCACCTCGGACCACCATCAACTTCCTCCCTCGAGATTGGGGAGCAGTGAATATCGACGGTGCCTCCAGTTGCAGGTCTTTTGATGAAGTCACGAAGTACTATCTTTTCCAGGTGTGATACCAAATCAGGGGTGCGGTATGACATGCATCGGATGTTAAATTTTCCCAAGGGAAATCATGTTGATAAGTAAAACACAAGGGAACTACTGCAAATGAGCAAGGTTGGACAAGTAGCAACTCATTTCTGGCTCGTAGTCTGCTAGTCGAATATTTGGTGTTGTCTGCGAAGAAGCTGGGCGGGGGGAGGGGACAAACCAGCGAAATGCATAAGCTCTCCAGAAAACAAACAGTATTGGCTCCGCCGTGAAAACGCAGCATAGAATAAGCTCAGCCTTAAGTGCCCCATACACAGCGCACTTGTGTCTTTGTTCTGAAGTGTGTTCTGTGCGTGGGTCAGTCCGCGCCCCGATTTTTCTTTGGGCCGCATTTTATGAGCAAAAAGAACGTATGTACGTGTATTTTTAAAAATATCAGTCGCATTCCGATCGCTGCAAAGTGACAATCTCTAGAACTGCAAAACGGCAGGCAATAAGCACTTTTGAATTTTTCTGAGCGAGAACTAGTTCCTGAAACGGGCATCTAGGAGGCATACACAGCGATGTGCATAGTTCTGTATTGCTATCACCCCCCAGCTCATAGCACTGTTCCGTGGTCGAATGTGTACGAATTTGTGTGACGGGTGTGGGCGAAAGAGACACACATCTGCTAACCACAGTGTGTTGTGTATGGGCAGCATTACACTCCCTAAGTGTCTGGTTGTCATTCACTTATTGGTGAGTCCAATATTTTCGTCAAAAACGCAAAAATAAGGTGTCAATGTTAGCCTAACTCACGAAGCCTCTCTATCTGGCGAAAAAGTCTCGCCAAGCACCTCTGATTATGTACCGGCTGTCGTATGCTGCCTCCAATTCCATCTGCTGAATTCAAAGATTCGGAGTCGAAGGTTATTTGAGGATAGATAGGTTAGAGCGACCTTTAAGGTAGCCACAGGATAATGCCACACGATCTAATGGATCCTAATCCGCGAACAATCCGGAGCTTTGCGTAAAGCGATGAAGTTGACTAATACTGATATTGCTTAGTTCTGTCAAGTCGTGGTAATATGTGGCCACCAAGTGACTAAACATGCGAGACGAGAGGGCATTGCAATTGCAAAGATGGTGAGAAACACTTGCTTCCTCCTATTCATCGCTTCTGCAGAAGTCGTTACAGGGGACTCCAAGTCTTGAGGCGAGGATTCCAATGGCACATTTCCCGGTTATGACGCCGATGAGAGCTCTTAGGTTCGGCCTACTCATTCCGATAAGGTCAGCTTTGGATCGATAGAAGGTCATAATTGCTTTGTGATGAGGCACTCAGTGCCAAAAGACCATCTGTGAGTAAGTTTTAGTAGATGTTTTGTTGTGGCGATAGGCATGGGCGGGAGTTCCCGTCCGGAAAGTGGGTTGAGGCGGTGCGTTGTCGTGTGTCCCGCCAACCACATAAGTTGGATGCTGAAATACTTGTCCAACCAACTCGTTGAGAGATAGGTGACAATTGAGGGGTATCATGGAGGTTAATGTGACTGAACTCAGAGATGAGATCGCTGTCTCATCAGACGACAACATCCGTAACTAATATTACTTTTTTTTTTAGCCAGGAAAGACCTTCTTCAATAGTTATAGTCTCTGCCTGGACAACGCTACAGTGGAAAGGTCGTCGGAATGACAGTTAAAAATTCAGATCCTTAGAGTAGACTCTCACACGGACTCCTTCGCCATTGTTCGAAAAATCTAGGAAAATTCGTAGATTACCGTCCAGCGTCTGGCGATCAGAGGTCCAGTAAGAACTGGATGGCATGCTGTTTTAGAAAATGTTCTCGATGATTAGCCTGGGTATCGTGAGGTCGGTGTTTCCTGGTAGGGGACCAAATTTATCGAGGATGGTAGAGTGCCCGGCGCTAAGCTCCCTCCACATTGGCAACGTGATGGCAGCGATCTGCCTCTCTACCGGCAGCCAATGAAAACTTTAGCTCTCAATTCTCCCTCTCAGAGCCCTCGCGAACAGTACACACCGTAGATTCAAAGTTGAAAAAGCCATTGCATGTGTGATGTGTCTGAAATGTGAAAATTGGAAGGTGGACAACTTCTGGACTCCAAATTAAATTCAATTTTCAACTTGTCGGTTAAATGACGAGTTGAGACCAACTCGGAAGTTGATCAAATGCCAAGTTTCCGTCAAATTGGAGATTTGATTGTGAACCAACAGACCCTAGGAGATCTAACGGCCCAAGGTTGAGGAGTGTATTTAAAGCTAGGGAAGGGGTAGGTCACATTGCACAGCTGATGCCCTTTCGAGCGGCTTGCATTTGGTGTCTTTGTCTAACGCGACGCCGCACAGTGTGTCACTTTGCGAATCTATCTTAATTAAAAATCAAAGTCGTCCGACTGACAAAAGTTTGGCATCAAACGACACGTATAAACAAGCAAAAAAAACGTTTTTTTAAATTTATTTAATTTTATTTATATATTTTTCTAAATAATATATATTATT
This sequence comes from Eristalis tenax, assembly GCA_905231855.2. Classification (NCBI taxonomy): domain Eukaryota; kingdom Metazoa; phylum Arthropoda; class Insecta; order Diptera; family Syrphidae; genus Eristalis; species Eristalis tenax. The sequence goes on from HG993126.1 coordinate 33,524,826, forward strand.
TAAATTATTTATTTACCGTCGTGAGAGAGAGAGCAATGATGTTGTTATTTAAGGAATCCTCTTGGTAAGTTTAAACCTTGTACGACCTCTGCAAATTGTAGTTATTACCCATTTGCTTGAAGGCCCTATAATTATCCGAATTTTTTTACATTGTAAATTTGTGCAAGGTTTGCAAAATGTAGCCACATGTACCCACCTCGAGGTGTTATTTCTTTACCTTCTCCGGACTGTATACTTCCAGAATCTGTTAAGACATTTTGCGCTCAGCTGCGCACCCTACTTTTTTTTTGTGAGTTAACACCGCTCAAGTACTTAACGATTATCTACCTATGTGCCAAGACAACTTCGCTGCACACTTCGCGACAACTTAAAGAAGACTTCACACTAACAGCTTTTTAATTACATTCCTGGAATATAATTTCTTATCACTTCAATCCCGTCCATTTTTCCATCATTCCCAAGAAAAGATTCATTTGGGAATTCGCATCCTACTTCACTAAGATAAAGGATAAATCGTTGTTGCTGCTGCAACGCTGCAGTCTTCACACAAAATAGCTTAGGTTTTCTGTAAGCTAGGTCGAATTTAAAAGCTCACCTTTGAGTTGTCCCTCACCGAAAATATGTCATCATCATATTCTAACCCACATGCTACACTCGTCGCGGGGGTAAACTACGCACGAGAGATCTCCAGGCAGCTCGATTCTCCGCCATCGACTCTAACTGATCAGGAGTGATGCCCAGGCGAGATTTTGGATTTGGTCCAACCACCTCGTCCTGGACTGTGCTAAGTGGACTGGAATCGCATTCAACTCCCGTCTCGGAAGTCGTGGTGATGGGGACATTCGTGCCACGTGACCAAACCACCGAAGTTGTTGTTGAGCTCATCGGGCACTGCTGTCGAGTAATTGTCACAACAACACTATGAAATCTCATCTCAGCAGCTTGTACTGGCGATCTTATTCTTTCGGTCGCTACCCAAATTTCATGAACAGCGGTGAGAGTCACACCAAGCTCGGCCTTCCTGATTACAGATCTACTGAACCGAGTTTACTTGGGAACCGAGTATGCTCCCCAAGTGTTCGACCTATCACGTCAATGTCGAACGTGTGTGCTGGCTGTATGAATTTTTGGAAGTATTGGCGAGTGAGCTCTGCAAGACCATCTCAAGAATGTTGTTGAAAAGGTCGCATGACAGTAAACTCAGATCTACTGTTTCAGAATTGACCCAGCTTGACCAATCCTACAGGAAAGCTCAGAATTACTCCTTCCATTACTCGTGAAAAAGACCCCGAGATACTTAAACTTCTCCACCTGCTTCAATCGGGCTCCATTAATATCTAAAGTGCATTCACAGGCGTTCTGGAGATGACCATGACCACCTAAGCAAAAAAGGTTAAAAATAAAATCGTTCGCGCTATTTTAACCCAGCGCTAACCCCACCCATAAAACGACGTGAGAACTTGCTTTCGTCACAAAGCTTTGAGATTGGGTGCCAAGAGAGATGCAGTAAATATGGTTAAAAAAAAAACTTGAATTTAGTTCTCGATCAAGTCAAGTCAAGAAAACCGTAACAAATAGATTACTCCATAGGAAGCTCCTTTGCTGATGGTTAACATAAAATTGAGTACTTTTCTGTACAAAGGCATGCACCAGCAGCTCAGAAATATAAACTCGAATGTGTACGGATGTAGAGAAAAACATTTTCAATTTCGTCAGATCCATATCTTTCGAGTCGTAGCACAGCGCCACCCAGAAAAAGTAACCCACTACCTCAAGAATGTACTGCCCTTTTAAAGACTCCCGAGAAACACCACCTAGTAGCAGTTCCGATGAAGACGATGGTGAGAGCCACTAACTTCAAGGCAAAAAACAAAAAAAAAAAAACGAATTTAATCAACAAGTAAATAATTTTAAAAATTTGCTACTCTCTTATTTGATGAATGATGAATGTGATGATGGGCGCATAATGTGTTAGTTTCATCAAAATATCTTGGGACGTATTTGGTGTAATGGGTTGGAGTGAGAGAAATGATTTTTCTCCTGTCTTTTCTGAACACATTAGTGAAGATTTGAACAAAATCGGTCGCGTGGTCTTTTAGTTGGAGACGTTTGTGCCCGTGATGTTTATGGAGGATGGATGGCGTGGGCTACACGCCCCCTATCGGTGAGCACATATGGTTGTAGGTTTTAAAAACTCGATGGAATTACTTTTTTTCGTCACCGAATAGGAAAATGTATAGCAAAACAGGAATGAAGTTCCTCTAGATGTGACAAATAACGCACATGCGGGTACTAACTACTGATATGGCTCACTGGCTAGAGCCACTAGCGGCTATGGACCCCATTTGTAGTCTATAGCTTTTTTTCAAAAGTTCAACGCTATCCTGGATGTTGGCTTTAAAGTTTAACTCCACGTCCGGAATAAGGTCCCGGAATTAGACACTTTTGACTGTACGCAAAGACAGCAGTCGCACTTAGGCCAACATATGCCCATTGCGTTAGTTTCAGCGGGACTCCCTAGATATAGGGGGGATTGACGACAGGAATTCTGTATTTCCTAGTAGAGAGTACTAGTCCTCTGTTTGCTGCGGATTAACATTTGATATCCATTGACATCCCTGATCGTCGGTAGGCAATGACCTTGCACCCTTTCCTATCCAATCTTAGATAGAAATTCATTCACAGCTACTGTCCATCGGAGTGGAGAGCTGCTCCCACTTGTGCAGTTCCTCTATTAACCGCTCTACAGTTCGTGTCATCACCAAGCTTGGAGCAGATTGCTCCATTATTGTTCCCTTCTTTGAGTCCAACTGGTTGTCGATATTCTCGACACTAGCGAGCGTGGGTTCATGATCATTTACAGCCCGAATATATCATTGTTGTCTATTCAAGGAACTTCACCGTCGAATATTTCCCTGCACATGGAAGAAGTTAATTAAAATAATTGGATCCATAAACATTTATAGGTTCGCTTATTTTTAAAATTTCACAGAAAGATGGTTCGGAAATAGCTCTTATGGATTCACATCATTATCTGTCGTTCGTAGCCACTCATATTTCTGCTCTGAATTGAGGATGTATCCGCTTAATCCACACAATTTCCTAGAATTTGAAATGTATTACAGATGATGTTTCGTACTGGGTACGTGTGCACCTACACAGTTCGCAACGCCGATGATTTGTATATTTGACTGGACCAACTCGAGCGAGTCACTGACTCACTGCTGAGACTGTCAAGGAAACAGCCTCATGTCAATTTTGTCTATGTTCAGTAATATTGCAATTCCCAACATGAGTGGTCCACGCGAGAGTCAGCTTAAGTTTAATGCCGAACCCACATTGGACCGTTTTTTGTTTGTTTGTTAGTCATGTCAAGGAACATTTACTCTTATAACTGGATGGGGCAGTTGGTCAGTGACACCTTGTAGACCTTTCGAACACGTTCCTCAGTCCTCAGCCATTTTTTTTTTTCTTTCACAAGCGGTTGTTGAGATCGAGGCAAAGCTGTAGACTCCGACAGGATTCCATGTGAAATTCTGCAAATATCGGCATAATTAGCAAAAATATTGCAAAGACGTTTGACATTATTTTGGAAAGAGAAGTCCCAGCAAATTGTACAGTTTTAAAGCGTTCGTTACATCTACGGCTCAATCACTGGATGGGTCAGTTGGTTACGTGCCTGCCCTTGGTTAGTGGGGTCCCCAGTTCGAATCCCAGTGAAAGCGACGTTACTACGCTTTTATCTGGGAGCGACTGTGATATCACGATGGAACCACATGGTCTAAGTATGCTGGCCCTCCCTCCCTTCCTATGAACCAAGCCACACAAAAGCAGATACGACTGAACGGATCTGTTTGGCGTCCTACGTCTTCGTATATGACCAACACACAACGAATGGGACGAACAAGTCAGGAAAGGGTGCCGTTTTCGTTTTCGCGGCAACCCACATCGAATACGACAGCACAATAACACAAGTACGAGACAGGAAAACGCGCTCATTGCCATGTAAATCGTGATTTCGTTCCTTAACTCATCATGAGTCATGTCCAGTCGAAACCGGACTAGTTTCTCTGGACTTGGTTCAACCACCTACACCTAGGAATGACAAGCGGGATGGAATCGCATTCAAAGCCCGCCTCAGAAGTCGTGATGGAGTGGACATTCGTACCACGCGACCGAACCATAGACCTCTCCATTCGAAAAGGCAGCGGCTAAACATTGCGTTCCTCACGTATTGCCGTGTTACGCACCCTATCCCGGCGAGTAACTCAGCTTGAAGAAATCTCACCTCGGCATCTTATTCTTCGGTCATTACCCACATGTCATCACCTCAGATGAGAGTTGTAACACGAACTGAGTTAAAAGCCGCTAAATTTTCTGAGACACCATCTCGGCCATCCTGATCCCAGACCCTTCAATTTCTTTCAAAATTGACCCTGCCTGCCAGTTCAACAGGTTCCGCTGCCCTGCAACAGCCAGTCCATATGTACGAGTACAATGAAAAGGAAAGGTGACAAGACGTACCCTTGGAGAAGTTCCAAGCCCACTGTGAAAAGTGTTGATTTAGCACGATTAACCCGAACGCTAGAGACTGAATGGCCCTCAAACCAGGACAGAGTCTAACTCAATGAACTCGTTTGTGTGCAATTTCCAAACCTACAAAACAGCTGGGCATACCTACAAGCCGTCTTGAGAAAATTCTTTTGCTCCCCTTTTTGAAAAGCGGGGCAATCACCACATCGCTCATTGGCGTTCTTAAAGACACAAGAACGCGGCACAAGAGTGCATCTCAATGACACAAGACTCCCTATTCACCCATTTCTGGCAGGATTTCATTCACATCGCCAACTTTTAGCGATTCAATCGCCAAAATCACTTCCTCCACCATTGGCAGCTCCGAAAAGTGCTTGCTCCAGCTGCGTAAGATGTCCACCTCATTGGAAAGCAACACACCATCTTTGGATTTGAATCCTTCGACGACGTTGAATTTCGTTCCTCTGAGTCGGCGAACAGTTTGCGACCTCGCAGTCGTTTTCCAACTTCGTCCAACTTGGTTTCCCAACTCCTCGCCGACCTCCTTCCAGTACTGCTCTTTACCTGCAACTTGCAAATTCCATAAATTCCATTCCATCTCCAATCACTGAGGCACCGATTCGGAGTTCCGAAATACAATTGACAATAATTCCAACTCAAGACTACCTCAAATACAAATTGCGTGCTGGCCCACTTGCAAATCGACAATTTGCACACAGTTGTGCACTTAGTGCTTCAGTTTAACTTGTAAGTTCTTCAATTGAATAGAGTACTTTCCTTCTCAGAGAATTCGCTGCCTTGAAACCAAAGTACCAAATAATCCTGGAACAACAGACTTTACGGCACTGCTTTACTTTTAATGCCGCCATTCATCTTATGAAAGAAATACGTCTCGACAAAACAAAGCCAACGGCGAAATGTTTGCAATCAACATGAGATCAGTGCTCGTTAGTTGAAGCACGCCACAAATTGGTTTAGGGGTCCTTTTTTGAAACTTTGACGATTAACATAGCATCCTGTCAGCACGTTACGTCAGTGTAACGCTCGTTCAAATGACCGGACGAATGAGCTGCGTGCTAATAGGCTTGTGATCATTCAATGGGATTAAATATTTCATCAAGTCACGAACGGCACGCAGCACGCTATGCGGGATGCACACGTATTCATAAGGACAAGAGCTTTGTAGCACATCCGATGCGTATGCTTTGGCCCATTAATTACGGATTTTCATTAATATCGACACCGTATCGATGCGTGCTCACTTAATCACGGCAAGTTTATTAATTGCGATAATGATGTGCCATTGTACGTACTTTAAAGGTGTTTCGACTGCATTCGCAGATGGAAATGGGTCATCTTCTGGGGGGACACAATACATGGATATTCGCACGTGTCCATGGATATGCGGCTTAAAACGAGGCCTTGTAAAGCACTTCGGTGCTCGTATGTGTGCTGTGCATTTTGTCAGACAATGCAAATCGTTTAAAAATTCAACAACTGATCAGCTCATGATTAAATGCTCGCAGAGACAAGGCGCAGTGATGAACTTAATTTCCCGCTACAATCTGAGTTGCAATCAAATGCATGAGCAATAAATTAAGGAAACGTGGAAAAAGACTGAAAAATACGTTTTTTTTTTAATTGTTTCTGCAATGAGTGATTTTGTGAGTTGTGGAATTATCTCACGTCCGAAATGACTCACATGGTCAACAGGATAACTGCGACTCTTTCCATTGCGCGTGCAGTTTTAAGGTTTGAAGACGGCGTGGATGTTACTGAATAAGGTTTGCCGGTCTGCTGCATTGCCGGTCAGTTTTGACATCCATATCGACATCAACTCCAACATTTCCTGGCTGTTCTGATAGTCGTCTTACCACTTTTGCAATCATCTCAAATTTGGAGAAATCAGTGGATTGCTGCGGGTTGGAAGAGGGATACGGTAGCCACCATTTCATTGTTTTTAAGAAAAACTTTGTTAAAAAGCGTGCAAACGTGCCTTTTTGTCAGTGCTTGTCTCTCCGGTTGCAATGTGGCTTGGAGACCCTGCACATCAGAGAGTGACTCCACGTGTGGCCGCCGTTAGCCTAGCCCAGGTCCACCTCGATCTGTAGCGCCACCCATGTTGTTGTTACAAAGTATGAACTCTGTTACTTGCAGCAATGCCATATGCCATGAGTCCTGGGGCCTCCAAACAGCGTACGTCCCATCGTGTGCCACCTCGCATGTACCTAGCTCTCATTAGTGCCCCTGTCCCTTCATGGGTTCCACTTCGGCATATTTTGTGACTAGCTGCTTGAAACATCTGCTTCTAGTCCCCCAACTTACCGAAATAAAGAGTAGGAAAGAGAACACACAGCTACGTGAGATATAAGATTAAGGCAAGCAGGACAGGGCTATAGAATACGTAAGGACGCTCAGTCTCACTGCGTCTCTTGCAAGAGTGGCATATTAAAAAACACGCTGTAGAAAATGGAAAGGAAACATGGTAAGCATGGTACTACTAGGCCCAGTGTAAGTCGTAAACGGAGGTAATCTGGAAATAGGCATACGGGGGAGCTTGACCAAAGCGAGCATATGCGAGCACATCCGCTGAAAAACTTAGATTATAAACATCCACCGGAATCATACGATGACGTGCCGGAAGCCATGAAGCCCATCTTCATAATTTGTCAGCAGATGAACTTCTTCACCAATGTCTGAGGAATCTATAATGGTAGAAACTTTGTTGAAATTGCTGCCCAAACAGCGTCATGGAGTCAAAATTGGACGGGCAGCAGTCAAACTCCAAGAGACGAGCGATGAGCAGCGCATCACGCAGGCTGGGGAGGACCTCACTGAGGCTTCCAGAGAGGCCAGTCTTGCTCGGATAGACCAAGGAGCCGAAGAAAATCAAGCCCATGTCTTCATAGGAAGGAATTTTATATGGACATGGCATAGCTGGCTTTATACCCAAGAATCTGCTTCTCAAAACTTTAAACGCGTCATTCTCCAAACAGTGTTTTTACGACTGGCGCATCAGGTTACTCAAAAACTTTTAATCCAATCGGTTCCAAATTTGAATACGTTAATCTATACATATATAGCTATGATATGAACTATCCGGATCTTCTTTACTTTTTAACTTGATTTGCGACAGAAAAAATGGCGATTTTCATAAAAAAAAATCTAAAATTTCGCCATTAGTACTCTTTCTAATCCCGTTGAAAATTTTGGTTTCAGATGTTCCAGTGAGCGGAAATCCCATGCGCCGCCGAAAAGAAAGGCTTTTGTTTGATCACAAGAAACAAAAACAAACAAGAAATCATGTACAATTTTTTTCTTCGTTTCTAAGTCTCCAAATAAATGTATGCAAAGCTACAAGCCTAAAAAATAATTTATGTTTATTTACCACCTCATTGAAAATCGTCAAAATTTGAAATCGAGAACGATTAAGGTCCCCTAAGCTAACAATTTTTTGTTTTATTGCTAAAAACAAAAATTTTGTTAAAATTTAATGTTTTATTTGAAGTTTAGTTTCTTTTCAAATTTTAGCATATTTAGTATTTCTATTTCGAGGGCGAGTTAGTGACTTTTTTTAAAGCTTGCGGCAACACTGGCCCCTAGTTTAAGGAGCTACAGCGCCACAAAAGTCCAAACCTCTTAAGGACTCTTGTTAGGAAAGTTAGGAAAATGTCAAATGTAAGTAAAATGTCTTGTTGATGTCAGATGGATGTGAGTAGATGAAATCCCAATTAACCAGACGATAATAAACATTCTTCAAACACCTCAAATTTAAAAAACTCATTCAATTCCAATATTTCTCTGCCCGAGTGATTTGAACTGCTTTTGTGCACGAACGTAATACGGACTAAGTATGAGACTCAGTTACCAGCCCGCACTCAATATTGTGCATGTTAACCTGAAACTCGCTTTCGTATTTTCAACCGCAAAGTGAAGCCTCCATAAATACAAGCCAATAACCCCAATAATACCCAATACAGCGCCAGACTGTGTGTGTCATCGCAATCTTATGAATTTCATTTCAGAGCATTTATTATAAACCCACATTACATGCACATGAACCACATCCATGTGTACACAGGTTGTACGTGAACATCAAGCTTCATTGTGTACTTTTGTGTAGTCGATAAAATTGATTTATCCGATACTGAAGCAAACTCGTTCTGCCGAAGTCGTGCAGTGCTTGTGTGTGAAAGTCGATTTGCGTAGTCTTAGAGCGTCCTCTAGACGTTCATTTTCTTAGCAGTCACGCACATGCCACACATCCTTTGCGGGCAAAATATTTTGTTGGCCTGGTAGCGAACAAAGTCGTCGCTCGTCCTAGGCATCTGAATGTGAAAATAAACACAAACGTACCGGCTTAACTCCATTAGAGCGGTTTCAATGGGAGCCAAGAATAAGATTCCGCTCGCATGCATTTTGTATTGTATTCTATGCCACATCGTCATGCTATGGCAGAGCTTCCGTCATTGAATATTATCCAAAATTTCTCATTTTCCCAGCTCCTGATTGTGCCTGTTCATTCTTCGAAATCCCCCTTGTGTGGTGTTGCCTTGTGTTGTGCTTCTTTATTGGATTGCAGCAATTTCCGAAGTGGACCATGTCAATCAATTCTAAAATTCAACATCGGTGGAGGAGCGAACACACAATCCGTTTGCCCTCGAACTGCCTTCGCTACTCGTTTCATTTGTTATGCAAATAGTGGTTGAGCTCACTCAGAACTGCAATGTCACTGTTTATACAGTCGTATACACGTTCCACGTATCGATCGAACGACATTGAATTGGAGTGTAGCCGCAAATGGTATAAAGCGGGAACCAAACACATGTCCTTCGCCAAGTAGAACCAGCAAAACAAAACAGAAAAACGCTGCAAAAAGCGAGTCATGTTTATGGCTGAAATGAAACAAAAACGCCATCCAGCTTTTACAGGACCACTAATCTCATTGGAACCCTAAAGGCAGTTACGGTAGGTTTAATCCCTCGGAATCGTTGAAAGGAGGAGAGCGAAGAAAAAAATAAACACAAAATTAATGGCTTTATTCGTGGACCCGGAATTGGTTTTTGGTTCTGCTATGACATCTAAAAAACTGTATCTTGTCATGTCGCATCGCGGAGTGGATGTGTGTGCGGGTGTACTGATCGCATTTGAATTGAAAATCGCTTATGACATGAGTGTGAACGAATTAGTAAATATCTGAAAATACAATAATGGCGGACGACTGATAGAGTAACGTGCGTCGTTTGTGGAGTTCACGCTTGCCCCGACGGAGACAAGCGCCTTTGGGGCCGGTGCACACATGCGTTATTTTAACGCAAAGCATACATGCGGGTTGTTCTCGCAGGACTGTTTGCCTGTAATGTGTTCCAATTGAATGATTGTCAAAACTCTATAGAATTCTCGATTTAATATTTGAAAATGATCCCAATAACTGTTCTGTCAGAGAAATTGTATGTCCATTCCTTCAGTAATAAACCCAAACATAAATGCTTATGAAACTAGATATAATTTTGCCAAAGGTAACTACAGAGGCTTAAATAATTATTTAGTGTCAGTTGATTGGTTGAGCATTCTTTCTGGATTAAACCTTAAAGAAATGCATGTGGCAGTCCGCAATATATTGGAACTCCGATTTATTCAGTTTAGAAGAAAAGAAGACTATTTTAAGCAGCCGCCGCATAATAAAAGGTTGGTTATTCTGAAAAATGCAAAAAACAAAGCCTTCAAACAATGGAAAAATTCCAATTCAGAATTTAATAGAACGATATTTGGACAAATTTCTGTATAAACAGTTTATATTGAATACTGAGTTTAATATCTCCTGCAATCCTAAAGGTTTCTGGGTATTTTTTAATAATAAAAGGAAGTCGAAGGATTATTTTCAAAATATGGAGTTCGAAGGGATTATATCTCATAACATTGAGACAACCTGCGAGCTGCAAAATTCTCCGAAACAGGGTAAGTTGATCATTCGAATATTAATACACCTTCTCCAAATGAAGATGTATATAATATGAGTATTGGATCACTCTGTTTGTCTACAGATGATATATTGCAAGGAATTGAATCCTTAAATTCATGTGTAAGTGCTGGTCCTGACAATGTACCGTCTATTGTTCTTAAACAGTGTAATGTATCCTTGTCTTTTCCCTTAACAATTATGTTCAATTTATCTTTGTTCTCTGGAACATTTTTGGAAGAATGGAAAAGCTCATTTATAATACCTATATACACATCCGGACCTCGGCAAAATGTTGAGAACTATAGAGGTATCTCAAAGCTTTCCGCCATTCCGAAATTGTTCGAATTAATTGGTACAAAAAAACTTTACTTTACTACTAAAGAAAGAATATATTTACAACAACATGGGTTTATGTCTGGAAATTGCACCTTAACTAACTTGACTTTATTCACGAAATATCCTTTTGATTCGGTAGAGTCAGGACATCAAGTCGATGTGGTTTTGACAGATTTTAGAAAAGCTTTTGACACAGTATGCCATACAGTATTGGAAAATAAATTTAAGCCCTTTGGTATTCATTCTACATTCCTTAACTGGATTTCGAGTTACATATCAAATAGGACTCAAACAAGGTGTTATCTGGTGTTCCCCAGGGCAGTCACTTAGGGCCAAAACTATTTATTTTATGTATAATTGTAGTTTTATTTAATGTAATTGTAATACAAATTTAATGTTAATGATATTCCGTCAATTTTTAAATATGTTAATTGTTTAATGTATGCTGACGATTTAAAGATTTTTCTGCGTGTTGCAAACATCCAAGACTGTAAACAAATTCAAAATGGTTTAGTCGCGTTAGTCAAATGGTGTGCTATCAACCATCTGGAGTTAAATCTAAATAAACGTCATAAGTTTCCATATTTTGTTGCCAATTCTCTGTGAATATACTATATATGGGACGAATCTAACGCGAAAAAAAGACCTTGGTATAATTTTTAATTGCAAAAGCAAACTCAATGCTTGGGTTTCTTAAACGTTCTTCTAATCCGTATGTCCAAAAGTCAGTTTACATGTCTCTTGTACGTCCGTATCTGGAATACTGTTCCGTAATATGGTCTCCATCGCATTCAAAGCACGTGTTACGTTTAGAAAAGGTTCAAAAGTCCTCTACGAGATTCGTTATAAAAAGAATGAATTGGAACCTTGAATCTATGCCTCCTTATAAAATAAGATGTGCCTTAATAGGACTAGATACCCTAGAAAAAAAGACGAAGTATTCAATCTATTATGTTCATTTATGATATTCTCTCGTACCGTATAAACTGTCCTGATATACTTCAATGTGTTAAACTGTATGCCCCAGAAAGAAATCTTAGATCAAGAAACCTGTTATACCAACCAAGACACTTATATAATTATGGTTTTAATGAGCCGCTTACAAAAAGCATTCTCAATGTTAATTCTGCCTGCATCGAAATAGATCTATGTGATGATGGACTGAAATTCAAAAATTCAATTCCAAATCTCTGAATTCAATTCATTTCGTGCCTTAGTTAAATATGTTTAAATTTCATGTTTATTTATTATTATTTATTATTATTAATTGTGTTTATTATAACTAGCTAATTACTGACTTAAATAATTATATAAGAATATTCCCTTATTATTATTAAAATACGTATTATACTTATATCTGCAATCTGTAAAAGAGTTAAGCTCGGTTGATGAAATAAAGAAATAGAGACTCAATCTGCAGTTAGAGTCCTGCGAGGAGGTTTATTGAAAGAAATAAGTAACTTTCGTGTGCCTAGTCCATAAGAAGCAGCTGTTTCAAGAGAAACGACGTTGCTGGGTACATACTTTCCGTGAAACCTTCACAAAATACTCGGGCAGCACTTTTCCACTCTCTTTTCTTTTGCCCGTCATGGTGTGCCTCGGAAGCCTCGGAAGCGGCAAAATCACGCATGTGTGCACTGCTCAATAATGAAGAATAAACAATGTACTGAAAGACGCGTCTGCGTCTGCGGTCACGCATCGGTCTCGTGGGAACCTGTCTGCCGCAGCGGCATGACATGTGTATGTGCAGCAGTCAATTCACTCGTGAGTACTGTAGGACTCAAATTCAGGACCGCGCACATGGCACAACGCGTCGAAATAACGCATGTGTGCACTGGGTAAGGTATCTCAAAATTGTAGCTGTCGATCGCTATGTTTTGGTGTGTCATGGGACATTTGGGAATATTTTGTTTTTTGACCTTAAGGCCAGCTTATTCCATAAAAGCTTCTACTACCACGCATTGGGAACAGCAGCACGCCACACACACAGATTGACCAAGTCACATGACAGTGCTCTCGCTTGCCGAAATCGTGTACATGTATCATATGGCTTGAAAATCGTTGGTGCATCGCGTAAGTGTTAGCGTGATGCGACACAACCGTAGTAGGCCAGCAAACGACTAATTTCTTGCGATGAATGCTGTCGTATGTGGCTTCAAAATCGATGAAAAGCTGCTGTATATCGATTTGATACTCTCCGAAAAGTTTTCATCAGGATTTGACTTAGTGCAAATATTTGGTCCATAGGCGATTTGACGAAAGCGCACTGACTTCACGGCTTTACTGCCCATTTCGCTTCGTTTTCCAACCTACGCGATACCATGTTTCCAGAGCATTCACTGCGTCGTGCTACGTTTTGACATTTATAAGAAAAATGAGAGCGGTGAGAGCAACGTAAGCGACGCACTCTCTCACCAAAATGAGAGAAAAAATGCTGAAACATGTTGATGCTTCTTGACATTTCCATGCGTTACTCCAAAGAAAATTTGACGGAAATTTACAATGTTTGAAATAAAAAAAATAAAGAATGCAAAACCTATCGTAGTCGAATGGTTCTTTTCACAAGGAGGAGGAAATTGACTGGTCTGACTCAACTGCAACTTATAGGCGTCAGCAGCCCTTTCTCCGATGAAGCCAATTATCTGGGTGTTACTCTAGACAGAAAACTTCTCTTGTTTATTACACATCGAGTCGAAAATTGCCAAGCCGCTTTCAGTTTTCTGGTGACACCCAAGGCTATGGGTACTGGAATAAGCTTTCAGGTAAATACGTGACTGCTGCTATCACTAAGCTTCAAAGAACGCTCTGTCTCGGCTGCATTCATTTGTGGCTCACTTACAAAGTCAACTTTCCTCACTCAGGACTGGCTCTGGCCAGAATCTGAGCCAGTAAAGGAATGTAGTTTTGCTTCTGTTTTCTGGATAGTATTTTATTTTTCATTTAAATTTTCACTAATTTGGCCTTTTTGAACAATTAAAGACGAGCTATTTCGGTACAGACGGTACCCTAGTTGTTGCATGAGGTGGGAGCTTTTTTGTGTATGAGGCAAGTGGAGCTGTTATTCCAGTCGTTGGGCATGCCTTCGTCATACCTAATTCTTCAGATGATTTGTTGTATGCTCCCTACCAGAACTTCGTACCAGCCTGCAAGAGCTCTGATTGGTTTATCATCAGAACTCTTTTTTAGGCAAAGATAAGGCAGTTAACAAGTTTCGAGAAGTCACACATGACTCGGGATAGGAATGGAACTTGGTTGACGAAAGATCGAATGTCTGTGCTTAGATGCTGCAACATTTTACAGCAATGAGACCAGAAGGCAATCAAATTCCCTAGCCAGGAAGGGAGCATCGAAACCTTTCAAAGGCCCAAATTGTGTAGTAGGACGCGCACGTCTTTAGAGGAGGATGTCAGGAAACTCGGAAAAAGGTACCGGACAGAAACAGGCCGAATAACTTTTGGGCCAATACACTCGGAAGAGGCTTCAAATGAGCAAAAATAACCTCCGCATCCTGAGAGGCTCCCTAACAGGCTATTGCATACGCAGAGAGCACCTAAGGGAACAAGGGATATCAGAGGATGGTCTGTGCAGATTCTGTGGGGAATCTAGTGAAATCTCAGAACATTTGTGACATTGGCACTCAAAAGAAGAAGATATTTGGGCAAGCATCAGAAGGAGAGGTAAAATCACTAGAACCATCGCTCATTCTCGGATCCCTGAAGGAAACTGGCTTGGAGAGAGACAATTCTCTTTCACCTAGGCACAACAGGAGTCCAAAGCCAGCAGTATAAGCGTGGAAAGAAGTACTTATGAGGGGACCTCGAGTGAGCACGGTAAGAGCAAGGGGCACAATAGATCTTACGGTCGCGATACAACATACCCTCAACAGTAATAATAACAGCGGCAACCAGGGCTCATTCCACCGGACATCAACAGTAGCCATCTGTGGAGGCAGGATAAGCACATGACTGGATAGGTAACTTAAAACCACGCCATGCTTCAATTAATTGCATCAGACTTCAGCTAACAGCCGTCGAAGGGTATTTCACATTCACGGTGCGGACAAAATTGATGCAGACGACATCATCAAATCGTAAAAACTAGTTACTCCTGTCGTTGAAGTCGCCAACAACGAGGTTGTCTCCTCATACATGGCGGATTAAGATTTCATAAATTCCCCCTCTTCATGGTCTCACATACCTTTCATAACATTTTCTAGAGATTTGGGAAAAAACCCATTGTTGTGTCCATTATTCAGAATTTCCTCAAAGCCTCAGAGTTTTTTAATTCATTTTCGGAGTACGCCCGGGAGTCGCTGCTGGAGGCGAAGGCTGTTTGTACAAGTATCCAATCAACTTACACGAACACTTATGGGAAAACCCATTCAGGACATCGTTTTCATCACGTCTTCTGTCAAACTCACTTCCTCGATTAAAGCGGCTCTATGCTGCCGACACATGATTGTGTGACGTCTCAGCTCGTACACCCAAGTAAATCCACTCAGGCGAAGCCGCTTAGAATACGATGCCTCTACTTGCTTTCCGATTGCATAAGTAATTTTTAATTAAAACTTATTCTTCACACATCCTTCACGGCATGCGAGTAGAGGATGTGGGCTCCGCCGCATCGATCCTCTCCCACAGTCCCTAAGAAAGAGCACTTAAGTCAACAACTCATCCGGGGAATACCAAAACCGTTTTGTAATACAATGCCAACAAGCAGCGTCGTCAGCGTCAACACACGCAACCTAGCCATGTTAACACAATTGAAACAAATTGCTACCAGTTCTCAATCATCGAGCACGGGGTTCATGCTCCGTTTTAAGCGCAAGCCTCCTAAACTCGGCTCGTAGAGGCATGATTGAATGTGTCATCACAGGGAGCAGCTGCAGGCATAGGATCCGTAGCCATGTGTGGGTTCGGGAAGGAAGCGTTCCGCTCTTGTGTGTGTAGGAGCGTGCGTGTATGATATTTACTCTACACACATCGGCTCGAACGACTATCAGGAGCCACCGATCCGGTATCCCCCCCGGATGCGCCATGAATTGTGACGAAACCTGTTTGGGAGCGTGATTGTGATTGTTTGGCTTTTTGTATGCCACTGCCATTATCCTCGACGTGCGTTGTGTGAGGGCGCGGCGGCGGCAGAAATCCGCTCGCAAAGAATGGGAACGAAGACAGTAAAACAGTTTGCATGTTCGACTATGTGTCGGACATTCTAAGTCGGAAATTTAGTACCTGTCCGTAATGAGTTTTTACGACAAGAAAACGCACATGAAAGCGAATGAATCGTGTGTGGATGGCGGGCTTGCTGTGGTGCTTCCCGGCAGCACCGACAAAGAGATTTATCCGCCACCCCGGATAAGCTCGCTTTGCCGTTGCTGCTTTGCATTCCTCTTCATCGGTTACACCTAGATTTAGTGTTATCGCAGTGAAGTGCCAGCAAAATATTTCACAAAGTGAAGGAAATTTACATTTCAAAGCAAATACACGACGGTCTTCGATGGCGAAGACTTTAAACGATGTTTCGTGCTTTGCGGCGGAATGTGATTTTTTGTTCTCCTCTTACCAATTCATTTCTGTTTCTTCACCGCGATTTTGTTGGGCCGTGCATAAATCTGTGCGGCGGGTCTTGTATTTACACTTTTATTGCCGTTCATGATAGAGAAAGGATCGACAAGAGAAATGTTTATGGCTGTGGAAAGGCCATTCCCCCATCGTCGTCATTAGGATTCCCATGCGCCCGTGCGGCAGGTCGCTTGTCGAAGATATGAATGGCGTTCATAAAAAGAGCGAATAACAAATGAATTTCGATTCAACCGAACATTTTATCATATTTAAGGAATCATAATTTGGGATTTATTCGCGGAACATTTGTCAAAAATGCCAGCCGTCGAATTGCGACGAGGAATGCTGACGATTTACATTCCCAGCATCGTGCACGCACATAATTATTCATAAAGGAAACATATTAATCCAATTTTTTCCCCGAATATAGGACTTACACATGTGTTGTTACCTCACGAATTCCAAACGACGTATGTAATTGTTTTTTTGAGAGCATGTCGTTACGCGTCATTGCTGGCGTACATCCCGAACGATTACTGAAATTCCACTCATGCTTGATATGGTTATCGGTCACGGGGGGATTAGTGCTTCTGATGGAGTGAAGATGCTGGGAAAACTGGCTGGCGGCTATGGCCGAATTCATCCCATGGACAACTATGTGATGGCCACATATTCAGCCATAAGACTAAGGGAGGGTAACCGCTGGGACAAGACCCAACAAAACAAACAAAACTCGAATGTCCCTAAGGAGACAGATTATACGACGCCCTGCATGTCGAAGTCCATGCTCAAGACTTGAATCCTCACGAGAGAAGACGGACGGGACGAAGACAAAGTCTGTCACCCAACTGCATGGGAAGTCTACACTGACGGGTCCAAATCGGAAGAAGGCACGGGATCAGGCACTTATGCATTTCTGCCAGAGATCTCTGAGACCAAACCACTGCAGTGTATTCCAAGCGAAAGTAACAGCTGTGCAAAAGCCAGCCCTCCGACTATCAATGAGCCCCATAGACGGCAGATCTATTGTTCTATACACAGACAGCCAGGCGGCCATAAAAGGATCTGGACACACCATCAAAAAACTCCAAGATGGTAAAAATCTGCCGTCTAAGGGAGATAGAGGCCAGACGCAATCTTACCTTATGCTGGGTCCCCGGGCACGAAGACACCGACCGCCTACTACCCCAAACTATCTTTGAGAAGAAATTCTCCACCAGACTGAACTGGGTATCTGATAATCAGACGCTGCCTGATCCCCTGCGCATCTTCATTGATGGCTCGAAAACAGACGAGGGTGTCGCTGCTGGTGTCTATTCTCAATACCTAAACACAGCTATCTCCCTGACGCTGCCTGACCACTATAGCGTATTCCAGGCAGAAACCATTGCTATAAAGGAGGCACTGTAATGATACCAGAACGAACGTAATATCCAGTCACCATCTGTTCGGACAGTCAGGCCGCACTCAAGTCCCTGGACAATGACATGTTTAATTCAAAAACATGCCTTAATTGCAGGCTGTCTCTTAACGAGATGGCTGAGCATTTTAACACACACCTCATGTGGGTGCCGGGATACTGTGATATACCGGGCAACTGCAAAGCCGACGAACTCACTAGGTGTGGCACATCCCACACCCAAAGAATAGAAGATGTTCCACCTTCCATGCCAATCGCTACAGCCTACCATCTACTAAAAATACACGCAATCCACACCACTAAATGGTTAGTAGGTACCACTTGTCTTAAAACACAGGAACTGTGGCCATCGCTTAATATCAAACGATCACTCAATCTGCTAAGACTCAGCAGATATTCACTCAGGACGCTCACCGGCGTCATAACAGGGCACTGCACAATTGACACCCATGTCTGTAGGTTGGGGTCCCCTATAATGACTTCTGTAGAAGCTGCATGAATGAAGAGGAGGTTGAAACCACAGATCACTTACTCTGCTCGTATAGCGCTCTGCATCAACTGGTTTTAAATGTAAGGGGGAATCAATCCGCGTAGTATCACAATGGGCCTACTGTGGCCGAAGTGAGACTGCCCTCTGCAGCCAGCCACTACAACCTAACCTAACCTAACCGCCGTGATTACCACGAGTCCACAGTGTGAGAAACTGAGATTTAATTATCTGTGATATATGTAAAAAATTTAAAGCCTTCATTTATTAACGAAAAACAAGTGTGGAAACCAAACTAAGGCTGGACATCACAGTTGGTCCAACATGACTTACATGAGACGTGGCTTCTGACCCACGTGTCCACAACTCACTGCTTCCCTACATGTCGCGTCCCATTTACATGAAATGTAAATTCCTTGTAAGACACAAAAATCATCAATTAAGGTTCAAGAAGTTTGACTGAATTTTAGTTTTCCTGGAATGTTGTTTAGCTTATAAGCTCCCATGGTATAATAAGAGATTACAAAATTTAGAAAACGTTAAGAATAAACCTTTGGAAGCGTTCAAGAAAATCAGGCAATCCTGAGGACCGTTCTTACCGAAGAGAGTTCGACTTTTTAAATAGATTTCTAAATCATCAATATGTTAGTTCAGCTGAAAGGAACATCAAGAAAACCAGCAAATCCTTTTGGATACTCTTAAATTCCAAACGAAAAAGCTACTTTCTAGAACTGAATCTGGATGAAAAGTCCAATGATCTACTTGCAACCTACTCGGAAAACGTTTTCATTTGAATTACAACACTGATCCAATCTTATCGAGTCGTATTCTCACCTAACACCTTTTGCGGATTTCAAGTTATACTGTTTCTCTGATACAGACATTCTGAACGCGTTAAAAAGCTCGCTACTCAGAGGCTATACTTGTCTGTGAAATAGTCAATTTCATCAAAGCAACATGGTTTTGTAAGGAGCCGTTCAACTGCAACTAATTTAAGTCCTTCTTTGTATTGCTGCTTAAGTTCTATAGAAAGTAGTTGATGTGTTGCTAAGGCATTTCATAGAGTTCATCATGAACTTGGAAAGCTGGGACTTAATGAAAGCTTCTTGAAATGGCTAAAGTCTTATTTGTCCAACCGAAAGCGAGTTGTACAAATTGGTGGGTTTCATTCATCCTTCATTAATGTAGAGTCGGGTCTTTTGCAAGGTAGTTTGGCACTATTTTTGATCATATTGTGACGTGTATAAGATGAGATAATCAGGACACCAACCACAGAAACAAGAACGCCATCTATACGCAATTAGAAGAACAACCAACTCGGAAGAGTTTTTCCGAAGATGTTGTACATACTGCAAGAATGGATGTCGCCATCTATACACGGATAGATTACAAAGACAGTAGGATCTTGAACCAATACTGGGAGAATAGTGATCGGCACGGTGGTCGATGCGAGTTTAGTTCAAGGGAGTTCCACAATAATCAAAGCTGGGGCCGTGACTTTTCAACATCTACACGGCAGATCAACCACATCCAACTGACTCAGTAAAATGCGGCCTATTCGCAGATGACTCGCTGACTTATGCCAGCTTGATGTCACCACAGATAGCCGCGAAAAGCGAACAAATTTGACTACTATACCAAATGGGGTATTCGTATCAATGCTGGGAAATCGGTACTTATGTGCTTAAGGAGACCATAAAGAGGTGAATGCAGATCAGCAGCCAAATGTCGAAGCAAAAAGGTAGTGAAGAAAAGGTGAAGTATAGAAAAGGCGTTAACTTCACGGAAAGGCTGAAGTTCAACAGTCATTCGAAACTGACCCTTAAGAAGGCCAACATAGACTTCCATCGCATCTATCCCTTGATGCGCACGCAAAATAGATTAAGCCAGAGGACAAAGATGCCGCTATACGAGCAGCTCATACGGCCGATCTTAACGTACGGCTTCCCAACATGGCACACCATCTCTAAGACCAGCATGACGGAGCTTGCAATTTTCGAAAAAAGAATCAAAGAAAAGGGCATCAGTTGGGCCCCTATTGTTGAGCCAACACCTTTAGTTTTAGGTCTAGTTGTAACCTTAATTGTAAAAATAATTTTGGTCAAATAAATTCTTAAATCGCCTTTTTAAATAGCAGTTCAGTTGAATTATGAAAGTTCAGTTTGAGATTTTATAGAGCTCTAGGTGTTAACCAGTTCAGCCTGAAAGGCAGTAAAGAGTTTTGTAGTCGAGCAATAGTGATTTTTAAAGTGTAATAAAGTATAAGAAGTGAATGAGTGTTTGCAAAATGAATTCGTGTATATCGTGAATAATGAACTTTTGTGTTGCATTACTCACAATCCAGTGATCGAACCCGTATTTGTGGACAATTTGATTAATCTTGCGTAGACTCATTTCAGCTAAACGTAACAATATATTAAAATGTAAAATGTTCCGTGCCCACAGAACATTGTCACCCGTTAATTTCATGTAAGGGCCGATGTTGAATGTGAACCACACCTAAACGTCAAGTTTTTTTCTGCATTTCATTTGACATTTCTCGTTTTCAGACCAACTCAATTTGAACCATGGAAAGATACACAATCGAGCAACGCGTTAAAGTTATTCAGGCTTATTATGAAAATTGGCGTTCAAATCAAAATGCATATCGTCCACTTCGTGATTTTTTCGGTCAATTTAATCGTCCAAATGTGCGTACAATCGGAAAAATCGTGCAAAAATTTGACACAAGTGTATGCTCGTACAGCTCGTACAGCTCGTACTGCAGTAAATATTGCTGCTGTTCGCGATAGTGTGGCTGAAGAGCCGTCCACCTCAACTCGTCGTCGTGCCCAACAATTGCACCTCTCACGCTAGTCGTTGATGAACATTATGCATAAAGACTTGCAATTACACGCATACAAGGTGCAATTGACTCAAGAACTAAAGCCTCTTGGCCATTTCAAGCGTCGTCAATGGTCAGAATGGTGGCAAGAAATGGCAACAGTGGATGATAAATTTTCGAAGAAAATCGTCCTCAGTGATGAGGCACATTTTCACCTCAGTGGATTCGTCAATAAGCAGAGTTGCCACATTTGGGCGAATGTGGCAACTCTGCTTGTGAAGAGTGACTGTCGAGCAACCAATGCACCCACAAAGAGTGACTGTTTGGTGCGGTTTATGGGCCGTATTTTTTTCCAAAACGAGGCCGGTCAGGCAGTTACTGTGAATGGTGTTCGCTGTCGTGAAATGATAAAGAATTTTTTAAGGTCCGAACTGGAAGATATGAATGTGGATGATATGTGGTTTCAACAGGACGGTGGCACTTGTCACACAGTTAGCGAAACAATGGCTCTTTTGCGCGACAAATTCAATGGCCGTGTTATCTCACGTGGTGGCGATGTCAATTGGCCGCCAAGATCATGTGATTTGACACCATCGGATAGATAGGCCATTTGGCCGATATTTTGTTCCACACATAATTAAACCATACCAATATTGTCATAATAAAAAGAAATGACAATAATTTCCTAAATAATTTGTGTTTTATTCAAAATCAACATGGCCCTTAAAGTATAACCCTTAACAAGCTCGGAGATGATAAACTCCCTATATTTAGCCATGTTATGTTTGATTCGAAATTGACATTTTCGGCCTATATCGGTGTTTTTGTATCAAAAGCGAATTCACTTTTAGGTTTTATCAGACAAACTTCTGGGGATTTGAAAGATCCGTACACATTAAAGGCGATTTTCATGCCATTGGTGCTGCCAAGCTTAGAATATTGCTGTCTTGTCTGGCCCCCATTATAGGAAAACGCTAGCAAACGAATTGAAGGAATACAAAAGAGGTTTACACAGTTTGCCTTAAGAAATATAAGATGGTCCGATGAAATGCCTGGTTATTCTTCAAGATGCGCGCTAATCAATTTAAAAACTTTAGAATGCCGCAGACAAACCCAAAGCGTTCATTTTCCTCAAAGACATTGTTTGTTACAGTGTTAAAACTAAGGAGCTGCACGCACTTGTCTATTGGTAAGTTCCAGAAAGATGCCTTAGAAATAGAAATGAGCTTTCCATTCCCAGTCATAGAACACATTGTGGGTGTAACAATCCAATAACTCGCGCCTTAATGCTACGCAACTCTGTTCGTTATGAAGTGGATCTACAATTGTGCATGGATAGTTTTAAGAATACACTTATGAATTTATTAAACTTTCGCATCACTGTATTCAAAAGCTGTAAATATCCATTGATTGAGATGAAATGAAATAAATAAATAAATAAATAAATAGAAAAACAGATTACTTTGCGTTAAAAGTCCTCATTTTATGTGTCAGTTTCCATCTCAGAAACTATGAAAAACGAAGCACTTTACAAAGGAAACATTTTCTCATTTGATCTGATCACAAATTAGTGCTGCATAAGCAGCAATGAATGACTTGCTGTGCATTTCCTAACACTTTCTGTGCAAGACAAAGCAAATTAATTTCTGCCCGTACCTCCAATGCAGCCTGCAGCCTGCACTGCATCTATGAAGCTAGCCTCAGGCGGTAATTGTTTATTGCGGTCAATCTTCACACAGGGGGTTGAAAGCACTCTGTTGCTGCGGCACAGAAAATTAATGAAAACGTAAAGCTCCAAGGACGCATGTCTTCCATGAGTGCATTTGTGTGTGCCTGTGTGTGTTCAGGCCTGAATAATATCTGGCAAGCCGAACGTCATTTTCTGGAAGTGAAACGCCGAGAGAAGTCTGCGGAAAAATGAACAAAAGAAGTACGGTTCAGTAAAACCACATCAGTCGCTTATTCATATGGAAGCAAAACGCATAGTTCACGCGCCCTGACATAAGTATTAGCTTAGGATAATAGTGACATAAATAAACCTGATGAATGTCTTCATGCCGCACATAAAGTGCCGCCGGAGTGGGCTAATTTCGCACAGACGCGTGACACAGCCCCAGGATCAGAGGTGCAGCCAGAGGGCCGCTGTAATGGATTGCACATCATTTCAGTGAAATATATTTTGAAGTGAGCCCTCCCATGGAACTGCGGGTGATGAATAACTGCTAATAAATCATGAATGCTATCGGATCTTCTTTCCGGGAAAAGTCTAGCTGGAGTTCGGTTGCTGAGGACGGTGGGGGGAGTCAAATAAATAGGACATCGTTTCGGTTTTGAATGTAAGTGACGCTTGGAATTGGAATAATTGGAAAATTTCCGATAAGATAAATCGAGCTAATCAAGAATTTATTTTTTATTCTGATTTATGGCCTTCAAATATGTATTCTTAAATTTTGGGCGATGGCCTTCATTGGTTTTCTGTACTTTGCAGCATCTGTCGGACCTCTGCAAGCGCCACTCGCTGTGTGTGTGTAATTTGACTTTCAGGTATTTTGTTTAAACCAATAATAGTCAATGACGTCTGGACGAACGACTCAACTGGAATTCACACATCAAGTCAGTCGTAGAGCGACCAGAGCATTGTGTGCCAGTAGACGTCTATACGGCAAGGCTTGGGGTACTTCATTGTTTGTACACACGGTTGGCAAGACCCATCATCACTGGTGGCCTAGGATAGCGTAAGGAAGTCGGCTGCTTGGGAATTCACCAGGTCCATTGTGAGCCAGAGTCAAACTGCTCTCACCAATCGCTGTGATAGTGCCGTCAATTTGCTCCCAACGTCAACTGGTGACTGGATCAAATTTGAAAACCAGGTAAAAGCGTATTAACTTTCAATGGGATTTGAACCGGGGAGCCCACTAACCAAAGGCAGGCACTTAACCAACTGCGCCACCCAGTGGCACTGGTGGCATAAAGTACTCCAACTGTCAACGGCAAATAGGTTCAAGAAGTCTTGGAATCACAGGTGCCATGCGTACCTGCCCTACAACAGCTCCAGAAGCTGGAAGATACCTGCCAGACATATCATCAAACTTTAGCAACTTAAAGGGTCAACATGGCATACTCAAGCCAAACTCTAGAAGAGATATTTTTTTACAGCGTATGTGTGTGTTATGGTCAGTCAGCATTTCTTCGGCAGGCTTTTTGAAGTTGGAATATTGGACCACGAAAAATAGACGAATGGTGTCTCGGCAATAGACTCTAGAAGTCTGGTATGGTACACAGACGGACCAAAGATGGATTCTGGCCAACACAAGGATTGTGTGTTCTAAGCCGAAATCTCTACAATCGAGATCTGCGCCAGAAAAACCTCCACAAAGGTACCAAAGGCGATATAAAACAGAGGTTTTCTGAAAGTCAAGGATCTCCAGGGGCACTTTCGTCCAGCCTAATGGACTCCAAAACAGTCAGATGTTGCTGCGATGCTCTTCAATCCCTTGCCAGGCACAGCAAAGTGAACCTAGGCTGAGTCGCTGGACACAGGGGGATTGCAGGCAACGAATCCGCAGATGAGCTCGAGAGGGCTGAAACGTATTTTAATATCAATTGGGCAGCAACTCTGACTAACGACTTGGAAAGCAAAATTCGTCTAGAACAATGAACATTATGGTCATAGTCTTTGGCAATCCAAACGACTAATGAGGCCTTATTCATATGAGGAAATCTTTTTCCTCTTCTTAGGGCTGTACAGTCCCGAGTGGACCTGGGCCGCACTCAACATGCTTCTCCAACCGGCAAAATCTCTCGCCAGATCTATCCAGTTTCGCACACTAAGCCGGCTTAGGTCCCCCTCGACTTGTGTGCACCACGTAAATGGGCGTTCTGTGTTGCGTGTTGTCCCATAAGTTCTGAGTCGAAGCTAAATCGAACATACGCTCTACATGGCCCAACCATCTTAGGCGTTGGGTCCGTAGACGCCTGTCCAAGCTCATGTCGCTGTACAGCTCATACAGCCCGTTCGTACTACACAATCAGGCCTTATTCATACAAGAAAATACTCTTTCTTGATAACGAAAGCATGAGAACTCCAACGAGCTTTCCTACAGGCCACTGCGGTCTGAACTATCGCCAGAACAAATTAAACCTCTATCAAGGCAAGGTTTGCCAGCTCTGCCTCGAAGAGGCTGAGACTTCTGAGGACATCTTGTGGGAATGTCCGCCACTAAGCTCGTTTAGAGAAGGAGATTCTTACTTCAGTGGAACTAAAAAATGCCACTACAAAGGGCTTGCTATCTTTCATGAGGGAAGTTATATATTTATTCCAACTCTCACCTAAAGTCACGAAATTTGGGTCGTGACCGAAGAATAAAATCGGCAATACAAGTTGCTGAGATGAGATTTCTGCGTTCTTCTACCCGCCGGGAGAGTGTGAGAAAGACGGCAGTGCGCGAAGAGCTCAACAATGAGCAGTGAGAGGGCTATGCTTCGGTGGTTTGGTCACGTGGCACGAATGTCCCCATCATCACGACTCGCTAGCCTGGCATTGAATACGATTCTATCAGTTAGGCGACCGCTTGGAAAACCCAGGACGAGGTGGTTGGACCAAGTCCATAAACCTTATTTGAAAAGTCCGCATTTAAGGCGAACGAAATTATTTGTATTTAAGTATGCTCCTTCGCAAATGAGTCAACATTTAAGGTGGGCCCCGGGGCGCATCCTAAACTATGGCTATTCTGCTAATGGTCAATTAAAAGTCACAGAATGAAAACGTATTGGATATTTCGACTCTGTTTTTTTTTTTTTATTACTTTGTGAAGTTGTCAAACGCAACCTGGACTAGCAAAGTTAGTGAGATGATGGCAGTGCGATGGTTTTATCGATTGCGGATCAACCTCACACCAATGTCCTACTGACCAGGAACGTTGCTGCCGAGGAATATTAGATGTGCACACAATGTGGCATTGATTGCGATGTAAACGACATTACGGAAACAGTTGGCGCAGTCAAAAGCGCTCCTTTATTGAGGATGTACTATGCGAGGAATGAGCTAATAAAATCGAATCCATTCGACTGCAAGATAAAAATTCGTACGTGTAAGGAATTAAGATAGAAAGCGCTTCAGCCGGTTCTGCCGGGATGGAGGAAAAAAAAAAAAACGGACTGATGATGGTGGAACAATCTCCTAATCATTATTTATTTGATAGGCGGCTCATTGTGAGAATGAGACGAAATGTTGGTCTTTATTGAATTCACTGGGTTCATTATGAGTTTGGAGCGGTATTCCTTTTCCTCTGTGGTCATCTAATTGACTTGATCACATTTACGTCGTTTCTTTTCAAGGTCAAAATGAGAACAGTTCCCATTTAAAAGTGTATGACGCAATCTTGATGGTGGCAAAGAGGAGACAGGGCACTCCTTAACCAGATGTAAGACTACGCGAACACTACCACCTAAGCATAACAGGGCTAAAACAAAACAAAACAAACAAGGTATTAACCACGTTTTTGGAACCCTTAAAGGCCGCATTTGCTTCGTAAAATGAATTTTGTTGATATTAAGCAATCACAATATAGTCGCCTCTCGATAATTCGAACTCCTTGGAAAAACCTTGAGAATTCGAACGAAAGCTATGCGTTGTGTTCAAAAATGAATTTATTTAAATTAAAGTAAATAAAAAATAGATCTACTTGTCTTGTGTTCAAAAATTCATGTAAATACATGAATTTCACAAAAAAAGAAAAAAAAAATGAATATATTGTGCGGTTTCCCAAGAGATGACGTAACCTGTATTATTCCATTGGAACATGCGTTGGAAAGCTACTGTCATTGTACGTCATTTCAGTATATGTCATTCATTTGAAGCGTAAACAACAATAATTTTTTTTCTCTCAAATATGTCGAACTTTGTGCCTGAGAAATTGTTTTTACGGGGAGTTCTTCTTCGTTACTTAAATATGAAGAAAATTGCTGCCGAAAGTCATCGTATTTTGGTGGAAGTTTATGGTGAACATGCGCTAGCTGAGCGAACGTGCCAAAAGTGGTGATTTTGGCTTGGCCAAGCAGTCAAAGCCGGATATCCATGGCGCGAAGGTAATGCTCTGTATTTGGTGGGTTCAGAAGGGTGTGCTGCATTATGAGCTGCTAAAACCGGGTGAAACCATCAATTGACAACTCTGCCGAACACAATTAATCCGTTTGAAGGGAGCAGTAGCCGAAAACGCCCGGAATATGCCAACTCACGGACCCACGTTGCTATTCCGATTAAGAACTATTTGAAAAACAGTGGATGGGAAGTTTTACCCCACCCGCCTTATGGCCCAGACCTTGTCCCTTCTGACTATCATTTGTTCCGGTCGATGCAGAACGCCCTCACAGTTCACATCAGAGGAGAATATCAAAAATTGGCTTGATTCATTCTTGGCTGCCAAGCCGGTGCAGTTCTTTTGGGATGGGATCCACAAATTGCCAGAAAGATGGGAAAAGTCATGGCTTCAGATGGGAAATACTTTGAATAATACTATTGTTCATGGTTTTCTTAAATAAACGTTCAAATTTTGAAAAAAAAAAAAACACAAAATACATCTAGTCGGCTTTGCATAGCCAGTAAATGCACATCAAGTAAATGCATGGAATTAGGAGAAAATTCTTCTCCCCTCAGTTCAATGTATTCACTTGATGGAGCGTGCTCCTGCCGAAGGGATACACAAATGTAAGTTAATATATTCCTCGTTCATTGTAAGATTATTCCTGAATATTATACCTTCACATAAACGTTTAGTTAACGAGTTTCCCTGAGTATTAGCCCCATCGAAACACATGTGTTTTGATACGCTCGATAATTCGAAGTGACTGCTCAGTCGGGCTGCCAGCGAACGCGATATTATTCGAAAACAGGAACTGGTATCTTTTTCTGTTCTTTGGTCTTTGTCCAGTCATATGAGTGAGTGAAAAAAAATTATTGTTGTTTACGCTTCAAATGAATGACAAAACTTGAAACATGTATGTGTTTCGAATGCCTTCCCATTAGATTGAGAAAAAAACCAGTTTCTTAACAAAAAAAAATCTAAGTAAAATTGTATGCCAGTGGGTCAGGATATTTACTCGTTTTAACTCGTTCAACTCGAACCCAACCACTCTCTTTAGGCTCACAACACGTAATGGCTTTTATTCTGCATCGGAAAATTACACTTCAGTCCAGAGAGAATGGAGGATAGAGATATCCAACTTTGGCCATTTCTACCCCTAGTCCATGTCGGCATTAAGATGTAAACAATAAGAGTGCAGTGAAATTTCCTTTGCATCTCACACATACTCTTACAAAATTCCCTGGTCCGCGGCTCATCGCAACACCGTAAAAAAAAACGCTGTCAGATAAAATCAAGGGACACAGCAGGTAGATGT
This sequence comes from Eristalis tenax, assembly GCA_905231855.2. Lineage (NCBI taxonomy): Eukaryota > Metazoa > Arthropoda > Insecta > Diptera > Syrphidae > Eristalis > Eristalis tenax. The sequence continues at coordinate 33,553,350 of HG993126.1, forward strand.
TGCATATCTCTATCCTCCATTATCTCTGCTTCAGCCTTTGCTGAAGTTGGCTGCCCTATGTGCGGTGATCTATTCGAATGGTGACAAGCATGGTATACAGAATACAAGGCATCATATTCCCGAACCTTATTTTGTTTTATCTGCGACGTCACGTGTTACACACAAATGTGTCAGTTGTATATGCAGACTCAGTTTGTTCACTGTTGTGAGCAATCTTGTGTGGAATCTTATAATATTATTAAAATGGGAATTTGCGCAATATTTACAGACTGTGAAATGAGACATTTTCGTATCCCAAGAGCGGCATATATTTGCCCAATTGTGGACGAAATGGCAAAGTGAAGCAGCTTTCATTTACTCTAAGCATTTCAATAAGGACCGCGCGCAATTTGAAACACGAATTGCTCAAATATGGTGCTAAAAATGCAAGGACTTTGGGGGATAATGCGGTGCCAACAGATTAGTATGAACCACGAAAATATTCGCAATAATCTTGTATACACCGTGCTTAATGATGCGTCGATAATGTGGTATACAAAGAGACATTTCTGTCAGGTTAGCTAGACTATGCTGACTGCAGAGACCGTCACACTTGGGCCAGCATCACCTGATCAGGTAGCTCTAAGAACTAGCATGTGCTGTTGATGATGCGGTTAGGATCGCCGATGAGTCATGTTGGATCGGTGGTCGAAGATGAAGGCTCTTACTCGGCTCTTTTCTTGAAATCTCAGCATTCTGTGGACCTCTTACCAGGTTCTATACCTTAAAAGCGTTCAGAGCATTATTTCATCATCATCCCACCGTCCGCCTCAGCTAAACCACAGCAACCACAGCAATATTCTCCATCAGTTAGAAATATACGAAAAGTTTTCCTTCAAGTACGCCCACTCATCTCAGTTCCATTTCACTTGCAGGCGTACTTGGTCAAGATGCAGCACCTTCGCCATTTATTGTTGGTAATTCTCGAAGTGCATCCGCACTATGAATGGACATGCATTTAAAGTTGCACAATAGCTTACATTCAACATCCTCACTTAACTGGTTAATTGGACATAATTCCCTGCAATCCGAATGCCCAGACCATGTTTCCACTCTGAAGGCCACACCACTCTGATTGCACTGAAAAATATAATTTCACATTACTGTTGCCCCAACATCGGATGCAAATAATACGAACATGTTCACCCCAGTCCTTCATGCACAATAGGATTTTAATCAGATTTTCTCTAGAGGAACAGGTCTTCTCGATTACTGTGTACACTGCTGCCGTACCGCACCGATGAACGTCGAGCCACGAGCTGTGCATTCTTTTCCATCTCATTAGAGCCATTCGCGCTTTCCTGTTTACACATCACTTCTCCTTGCCGGCGCACACACAATAAATAGACTTTTCGCAGGATGCACGCCTACACGTACGAGTGTAGGGTTGGTTCTCAAAAGATTGCAGCTGTGAAATTTTGTAGAGCAAACATTCACTCTCGCTGCTACGAGGAAGACGAAACTTTGCTCGGATCTTCCTCAGAGTGTGGCAAGGATCTAACCAGTCGTCACAGGCGGAACTGAGAACAAAAGGCCACCACGCATATTTCCCCTGCACGTTCCACATAATTCAGTGCCCATGGGTACACAAAAAAAAATAAACTGAAAGCAGAGTTATTCACCAAACAATGGATCCACTGACAGAAGCGGGAACTCCTTGCTAGTAGCCCCACTGGGTTGGGTGATGCATATGTCGACTAGTCTAGCTGCTGCTCATTCAATTGGCAAACAGAAGCCAAACAACGTATGCACCGAAAGGGTGGAAGCTGTATACCCTTTGTTTGGTGCTCTGCAAAAGACACATATGCCAGCTCGTTCCTGAGTCCCACAGCAAAGCAATTGTGTCCACTTTATATTCGAATGCCGGCTATAAACAGTCCGGACTGCTTTGGCAGTGAAAGATACTATTCAACTCTCCAGCGTCCTTTGCGATCATTGTTGTGTTTCTTGTAGAGTGCACGGCATGCGTGGCAAAAGGAATGATTTAAATAATTAACAGACTGGCTCCACTGCAGACGTGCCGATGTGCATTTAGAATTATTAGTTAATGATGCATCTAGCAATGGACTCGTTTTGCTGCGTCCTCTTCGGATGAAAATTAAATCGCCTGCTGGATACAGACCTTCCCAAAGAAACACAACGGCGAGGACGGTATCCGTAATGCGATGTAGTGGATGGTGGGTAGTGGACGGCAGATGCTGGATGGAATAGATTGTTCAGTCCGCTTGTGAACACTGGCGTGAGGGACGGGTTGAATATTGAATTTAAGATTGCAAAGGACGGCTCCTTAACTCGGAAGCAACTAATGGATGCCGCTTGATGGATGGCGGATGGTGCACTTAAGAGTGGAGTCTTGGAGTTGTTTACTTTGCTACCACCAGTGGAAGTGGATACAGATATTATCATTTCCACGAGACTACAACCGACATTTATAACATTTTTAAATGGCTACCATTGCAAACTGGAAAGTTAAGGAGGCAGTAAAATTGCTCCACCCACTTTCCAATCAATCTGATATTTTTCCACAAATAAATTATTTGTCTAGTCGAACGCAATGAGGCGCATATTCGCTTCTGTAGCAATGCTTACCAGCTGTATGGAAAATTTGTATTTTTTTTTGTATATTTGGCACCACCACTTAACGTAAGTGTCGCCATCTATTGGAAAATCGACCAAATCAGAACACCGAAGACCAACCATCTTTCAATATTCCACGTATTTACTAACACACAAACAGTCGCTAAATTATATGAAACTATTTACATAGAGGCCGGCGGCGAGGAAGGTTCTGGGAAGCATTTGGGGAAGAATAGATGGCTACGCGGCGGCCGAAGCAGATAGACTTATTTCTGGAGCCATGGTGTTCATGCGCTAGATGTGGCCGAGCCGGCGTATTCTACGGACTTCGGCCTAACGCACAACATCCACATTTGGCTACAGCTCGCAGAGTTCGCGGGTGTCTTCTCCGCCATTCACCTTCCTCGAAGACAGGACCATATATCCGATGGAGATTTTTTTCGACGGCGAAGAATTGTGGAAATTGTCATCAACAAATTGGACAGACACGACGGCGAACGAAGTCGAGACGATAGTTTGAATGACGAGCTAGTCCATACATAATGACACAAAGGCACCTTCAAAATAAAGCCAGAATCAGTTTTATACCCCGCATCGTAGTTAGTTTACTCAAATTTATTCGTTCTTATCTGGTCACCCTGTATTTGCGAATACATTTTTGTACGCAGGCCAGTGGTCGATCCAAAATGTAATAACTAAACTTAAGTATAATGCAGGAATTTTATGTGTCTCACCCACAAAGGCTCCCAAAGGACAATTCGCAAGGCTCTGACCCACAAAGGCTCCGAAACTATAAGTCGCAGGGCTGTGACTCACAAAGGCTCCGAAACTACGAGTCGCAGGACTCTGACCCACAAAGGCTCCGAAGCTACAAGTCGCAGGGCTCTACCCACAAAGGCTCCGAAACAACAAGTCGCAGGGCTCTGCCAACAAAGGCTGCGAAACTACAAGTCGCGGGGCTCTGACCCTTAAGGGCTCCGAAACTACAAGTCGCAGGGCTCTGACCCACAAAGGATCCGAAACTAGAAGTCGCAGGGCTCTGTCCACAAAGGCTCCGAAGCTACAAGTCGCAGGGCTCTGACCCACAAAGGTTCCGAAACTAGAAGTCGCAGGGCTCTGCCCACAAAGGCTCCGAAACTACAAGTCGCAGGGCTCTGCCCACAAAAGCTCCAAAACTACAAGTCGCAGGGCTCTGACCCACAAACGCTCCGAAACTACAAGTCGCAGGGCTCTAACTGACAAATTCTCCGAAGCTACAAGTCGCAGGGCTCTGACCCACAAAGGCTTCGAAACTACAAGTCGCAGGGCTCTGCCCACAAAAGCTCCGAAGCTACAAGTCGCAGGGATCTGACCCACAAAGGCTCCGAAGCTACAAGTCGCAGGGCTCTGACCCACAAAGGCTCCGAAACTACAAGTCGCAGGGCTCTGACCCACAAAGGCTCCGAAACTAGAAGTCGCAGGGCTCTGCCCACAAAGGCTCCGAAACTACAAGTCGCAGGGCTCTAACCCACAAAGGCTCCGAAAGTACAAGTCGCAGGGCTCTGACCCTTAAGGGCTCCGAAACTACAAGTCGCAGGGCTCTGACCCAGAAATGCTCCGAAGCTACAAGTCGCAGGGCTCTGACCCACAAAGGCTCCGAAACTACAAGTCGCAGGGCTCTAACCCACAAAGGCTCCGAAGCTACAAGTCGCAGGGCTCTAACCCACAAAGGCTCCGAAGCTACAAGTCGCAGGGCTCCGAAACTACATGTCGCAGGGCTCTGCCCACAAAAGCTCCGCAACTACAAGTCGCAGGGCTCTGACCCACAAAGGCTCCGAAGCTACAAGTCGCAGGGCTCTGACCCACAAAGGCTCCGAAACTACAAGTCGCAGGGCTCTGACCCACAAAGGCTCCGAAACTAGACGTCGCAGGGCTCTGCCCACAAAGGCTCCGAAACTACAAGTCGCAGGGCTCCGACCCACAAAGGCTCCGAAACTATAAGTCGCAGGGCTCTGACCCACAAAGGCTCCGAAACTACAAGTCGGAGGGCTCTGACCCACAAAGGCTCCGAAACTACAAGTCGCAGGGCTCTGACCCACAAAGGTTAAGAAACTAGAAGTCGCAGGGCTCTAACCCACAAAGGCTCCGAAGCTACAAGTCGCAGGGCTCCGAAACTACATGTCGCAGGGCTCTGCCCACAAAAGCTCCGCAACTACAAGTCGCAGGGCTCTGACCCACAAAGGCTCCGAAGCTACAAGTCGCAGGGCTCTGACCCACAAAGGCTCCGAAACTACAAGTCGCAGGGCTCTGACCCACAAAGGCTCCGAAACTAGACGTCGCAGGGCTCTGCCCACAAAGGCTCCGAAACTACAAGTCGCAGGGCTCCGACCCACAAAGGCTCCGAAACTATAAGTCGCAGGGCTCTGACCCACAAAGGCTCCGAAACTACAAGTCGGAGGGCTCTGAGCCACAAAGGCTCCGAAAAACAAAAGCAGGGCTCTGAAATGTTCAACAAAAATCATTCCAAAATTTAGAGGCTGAATGTGACCATTTATAAGTGGGTACGACACACGGTTCGAACGTTACGAGTCTTTTCCATTTACCATCTATGCATGTGTACACAAACACAACTGAGTGTGTGCGTCGACTATATGTATACAGAAAAAGCAGACACAATATTTTACTTCCCTGCTTCGGGGAGGACCTTGCAACAAAACCATTCAATTTTGGTGAAATTATGGATGTTTTCATAAACGTCGGAAATCTGCGCTAGTACAATCGCATTTCTTTTTTCATGCATTTTGAACACATAGGCGCTACAGCCGTGCTTTAGTATGACTGTCATCAACCACTGATCACTCATAAACGTCAGAAATTGCTGTGAAGCAAATGGTTCCGAATTTGACTTTTGAGCTAAGTACTTACAATATAAAAAAAATAGAACCACAATTACAAAATGCATTTCAATAGAGTATACACATTTTTTGCAAATAAAAATGTGTTTTTCAATCGCAACCTTTCTGCAGTCAAATCAATAAATCTGCCCAACTTCGATGACATATCGGCGTTTATGAACAGTAGGTACTGCAGTTCTGCAATCTGTATTAATGAACATGTCTAACGCAGGCTTTGTCAGTCTGACGCCTATGAAAACACCCTATATACCAAACTTCTGAATGGATTAGCCGATTTTGACCGAATTGGCTAGAGAGACTAAACCAGAAATGAAGTGTTACAGAGATATCCAACTCCTACCTCTCGTGCCCCTTAACATTTTTGACAACCAGCTGGCCTTTTTTAAAGCCAGTTTAACCAACCAGAGAACGGCATTCACGTTATTTGGTAACAGTCAAAAATGCCTGCTCCAAGATAGCCTCTGAAAATCGTCGATGTGCAAGGGTAGGCAAGGTGGCAGCTAGTGAATTCACAAACACACGTTGCCCATGTCGATCTATTCAGATAACCACAGTCACACTACTAACACCGATCGACCACTCCAGGGATAGTGCCGTTAACGTTACGGCAAATGGTGACTGGACCAGCGTATTAACTTTGCGTTCACTGGAATTCGAACCGGGGACCCCACTAACCAAGGGCTGGCACTCAACCAACTGCGCCATCCAGTCAGCTGTGAAGTTGGCCACCTCTTTAGTACGTCATTTCTGCACTAATCAAACATGATGTGTCACTTTACACAACTTTTTTTCTTGGTTCATGAAGTTTGACCTCAATTCGCACAACAAAGTCCGCAGGTTGTTGGGATTTCCAAGAACCTTTTTTTTTTTTGAATCGCCTGATATCCCCCCACGATGTGTGACGTTGTCACTTCAGACCAATCGAAAAAAACCCGTATTTGCCTTCGGTTTTGCTGCAGCACACATTGATAATTCTATTTCATTACGTGTGCACACTGTTCACAAATTGCATATGGAATGAGAAGGCAGGTGAATCTGAGACTGGGATAGGCATCAATGGCAAGAGAAAATTCAATGCAAACTCTTCTCTGAGTTCTGGTTCGAACATTTTTACGCTTACATGCCAGGTTTATACATGTGCTTACAGTTTTCTGTTCGCTTGGCGTTCGCCATAACCATAAGTCGCAAGGACTGTGTCCCTAATGGCCAAATCACAGTGTCGTGTTCGAGCTTACGAGAATGTTCTGTCAAAGCGCGGCTCCTTCACTTCTACAAATCACAATGAAAGGCTCGCGTTTCACAAGTTAAATGGTCTAAGATTGATTTAAAAAGAAAACATGCAATTATTCCGCATAAAATCTCTACACAAAATGAATTGCATTGCCGCAGCTTGCCAGCAATGAAAACCACGAGTAAATAAAAGAAAGCTTTTTCACAACCGTCAAAGGCCCGAGTTTGTAGAAGAAGCTTTACCCAGGAGTTTATGCTCGGAGAACATTTATGGAACCTCGTGGTTTCGTTCGGTGGAGACGCAGCATAAGAATATTTTCAAGAGAGTTGTAACTTGGAAGCAAACAAATAAAGATTGGTTTGTTAAATAAACCTGGATCACTTTTATTAACCCATGCTTCTCACGGTCAATTGTGAATTGCCCAATTATACATTGTCGTTGATGATGGTTCAAAACTGGTCCCAATTTTAAAATACTGCCCCATACGGCGGTCATACACATTCCAATACCCAAAGTGACAGAGTGCCAAATTGGCCGGATGGTAAGGACGCTTTCAAAAGCTTCATTTTACCAAGTGTTTCCAACTGGAACAATGTTCTTTTGGCACAATGTCACGCCACCTATTTTCAATGCAGTTGACGTATCGGTTGAAGAAACAAACCCATCATTACCTTTTCGTCTGTGATGGCTATGAAAACAATTTTAATTTGAGATTGAGAAAAGATGGGCATTTTCTAGACCGCCATGCTAGCCATAACGATGTGGTATTGGGAGCTGTCCCCTAACAATTTGTAACATCAAAATTTACCGCAGCAGTCTACAAAGGTACATTGCAAAGATATTTCCCAACACTCTGCGAAAATTCCGGACCAATAAATTGGACTTTTCAAGACGAAAACACGCAACTGGATCGCAAGAGTTAGGCGCATACCCTAAGATTGCTATTCTATCAGCTGCTGTTATGTGTTCTTACCACCCTTCGTGTTTTGTCCGTTCAAATCAAGGTTTCTTAGGTGAGAACAGACGACATTAAAACTAGCTTCGTTGACTTGTTTGCGTCATTGGCCCATCAACACATCGATTTTAACATTTTTGACAACACTAAGAGATATTGGTCCACACCTGGTATATGGATTTTGGGAGTGATTTTTACTCTAAAAAGAAAATATTGGACTTGTACCTGTTCAGTTGAGGCAAGTAAAACCGGCTATATTTGGTATGCATTGCTTTGCAAGAGGGCCACAAACAAAGTAACGATGCTATTTCGATTCTTTTTTCAAATTATTTCCTCAACATCATGGCCAGGAAGTTAAGAGCATGCTAAATGCATGCACGTCAACATCAAATATTGAACCATTCACATTTGAAAAATGTTGCACCTATTCAGCTGGAACAGAGGGTACAGTAGAATCTCGATAAAGTGAACAAATTAAAACATGACTAGTTTACATTGTAGAGAGATTCACACCAGCTAATAAATGCCGTTGAAAAATACATAAAGCAAAATAAATAACAAAACACATAGCCTTGAGGTTAGCATAAACCTTTACTGTTGGTGGAGGCCCACGTCCTCCCCGGACAGTAACGCCATTAGACGAAGAAGAAGAGGAAAGACCTTTAGTAAGTTATTATGATTATTATGATACTAAATTATATGTGCAACAAGTGCACATTATATCCTCTCCGATTATGAGGGGTTTTAATTGACGCGGTCCAGTTGCATTTGATTATCCCAAAGTAGTCATACGTTCCTTGTTTGTTTTTTTTCCCGTTGTAGTTGCATCTTTGGATTCGGATCAGTTCCACCCCCGCACAGTACGCGTTATATAGTACACGTCAGTCAAACGTAGCCGTCATCAGGCGCGCCAAGAAGTAGGAAAGAATAGTTGTAAAATTTGGAAATTAATATATTAACGTTGAAGGTGTATTAATCATTATTTGTGGAATTTTTATTTTAAGCCCTGATTTGGAAAAGGGAAGAAATATTGTGAAAACCCCTAGACAACAATCGGTTTCAATCAATAAAGAGTTTTATTTTCAATCACAAGGTGTTTCCAAGTGATTCCACCAGCTCCCATATGAAGGCCCACCGAGTCTACGTTACCGCCTCACAAACAGCTGTCCATCCTAGGCTTAAAATGATTTGCTTGATTTCTGAGTAAGTTAGTCGAAATTGGCACATTTTTTCCCGATGTTTCTAGAGTCATTCAAAGAGGGCGGTCTCTATTTGAGGCATCTCTGAGGATCTTAATAAAAATAAAATACCTTTTTTTGTTTACTTACGGCTGGATTTGTAGATTTTCGAACGCCATACTCCTGCTGTAGACCAAGCCCTGAGTAGCTAGTTCCTTTTCAAAATTTCAGCTTTCTCCTTGGTTGTTAAGAATATGTTTTGCTTTTGCTTCGATAGGGCCCTAGTTTGATAGTTTAAATGTTAACACAGCACAAGGCGCACAAGAAAGAAACAAACTTAAACCTTGACACCAGAAAGAACGAACATAAGCGAACGAGTAACATACAATGATTCTTCTCAGGATAGCGTCATATTCACTTATCTCGTTGCAGGCGAAGAGTGAAAAAATCCACATTTCCGAATAGCAACTGGAACCAGTTCACATTTCAGAGTAGGTAATGCATTACTTTTTCAGTCCACATTATTGGATGGTTCACATTACTGGGGTTCACAGTATCGAGAGTCTAATGTATCCCGTACATATTTTTAAGGGGATACGCCTGAATGATTAATTGTAATAATAATGGATGGTGCTACAGCCCGCAGAGGGCCAGGGCGTGGCTGCAACAGCAACCACTCGTGTTGTGCGTGCTACTATTCTCACTCTCACTAGTGGAAGTACATGCTTAATTATAGAAGTGTATTCAAGTCATACTTCATATTTATTTAGGTTTAATATTTTTGAGGTATGCCCACAGTATTTTAAGTATTCAACTACATTCATAGTAGTCACGGGACTCGTGTTGCGTACTACTCGAGTGACTCGAGTAACTTCAGATTGAGCTCGAGTTAGTCCATCTAAACTCGAGTAGAATAACCGACTTCTGTGATAAATTCAAAATAGCGTCACTGTCTCAGACTCGTCAGAAAAGTTAGAATTATGTTTAGGGATATATGAGCACAAATTGTTACAAATTTCTTTTTTTGGATATTCCCAATACTATTGCTTATTGAAGTAATCTGTGAGATGCAAAATCGGTAGATGATCCCATGTCGCGCAACAAATATCTGTTGTGTAAAGCGCTACTGAGGGCTCACACTAAGAGAACGTAGTGTTTTGTGTTTGCCCTGTGATGGAAGAGGCGATATAGGTAGGCCTCCCAATTCTTTGTCATTATGTAAAATCGTTTAGTAATTGTAATCTTGGCCGGCCTGGCAGCCAAGAGTGCATCAAGCCAATTTTTGATATTCTGCTCTGATGTGAACCGTATTTCAGTGAGGGCGTTCTGCATCGACCGGAACGAATGGTAGTCAGAAGGAGCAGGGTTATAAGGCGGGTGGGGTAAAACTTCCCATCCACTGTTTTCCAAAAAGTTCTTAATCGGAATAGCAACGTGGGGCCGAGCGTTGTCATGATGGAAAATTATTGCCTCGTGTCTGGTCGCATATTCCGGGCATTTTTCGGCTACTGCTCTCTTCAAACGGATTCATTGTATTCGGTAGCGTTGTCCATTGATGGTTTCACCCGGCTTTAGCAGCTCTTATACAGCACACCTTTCTGATCCCACCAAATACAGAGCATCACCTTCGCGTCATGGATACTCTGCTCTGCCGTTGATTTGGCTGGTTGGCCAAGCCAAAATCACCACTTTTAGCACGTCCGCTCAGCTAGCGCATGTTCACCATAAACTTCCACCAAAATACGATGACTTTCGGCAACAGTTTCCTTCATATTTAAGTAAGTCATATATATTTAAGTTTATGTCATATTTAAGATGAAGAAGAAATCCCCGCAAAAACACTTTTTCAGGCACAAAGTTCGACATATTAGAGTGAAAAAAAATTATTGTTGTTTACGCTTCAAATGAATGGCATATACTGAAATGACGTACAATGACAGTAGCTTTCCAACGCATGTTCCAATGGAATAATACAAGTTACGCCATCTCTGAGCAAACCGCACGAATTAAGTTAATATGTGGCTTCCGAAACACTTTTTTATGGCACCTACAAAATCCGCATCCAAGTGCATTAAATGAACGAGGAAAGTGCGATACTTACGAATCAGTGCTTGCTCACGAAAACGCCAGTGCCTATAAAAACGACATTTTCAACAGCTCTCGTTGTCATCACTCTTAACAAGGCCTTCCAAAGCTTGTTATAGGCATATTGTGGAAAGGTTTTCGTAGAAGCTGCCCATTGAGGTCTTTCGTGGGGAACACGCAGGAAGATGTAAACGGTACTTGGAGGCTTAGTTAGAGACTGAGAGGAAATACTGGGATTTTCTTCAACTGATGTCCAGGCTCCGGGATTGGGCTGAGAGGAAAATAGAGATGGATTGGATGGGGAAGTCTTGGCAGAGGCAGTTCACTGGTCGGACGTTCTGAGCGTGATGGAAAAATTCAGAGCGTAAGGGAAAACGCGTTGACAAGTAACGGGGCACGGGCGATTTGTGAACAAAGAAAAATAAAACGAAAGTCCAATTTATACATGAGGAAAAAAAAAATATAAGATCAATGAAAAGATCCGAATACATAGATAATATTAACAATTAATAGTGCTTAGTGGAAAAAAAGCGAAGTACGGAACCCCGGGTCGTGGGCTCGTGCATACATATAAATTGCTTATATGTATGTATATAATTGGATAAATGGTTAAATTTTAAGGGCCGATGTTGATTTTGAATAAAACACAAATTATTTAGGAAATTATTATCATTTCTTTTTATTGTGATAATATTGGTATGGTTCAATTATGTATGGAACAAAATATCGGCCAAATGGCGACCGCGACCTCGGCGGCACACCTCAATCCGATGGTCCAAATTTTCGATGACGCTTTAGCTCTTGAATTGTTGCTGGCTTATCGACGTAACCCTTTTCTTTCAAATAACCCCAAAGAAAAAAACCCAACGGTGTCAAATCACATGATCTTGGCGGCCAATTGACATCGCCACCACGTGAGATAACACGGCTATTGAATTTGTTGCGTTAGCTGTGTGGCAAGTGGCACCGTCCTGTTGAAACCACATATCGTCCACATTTATATCTTCCAATTCGGGCCAAGAAATCCGGGCCATTATCATTTCACGATAGCGAACACCATTCACAGTAACTGCCTGACCGGCCTCATTTTGGGAAAAATACGGCCCGATGATGCCGCCAGCCCATAAACCGCACCAAACAGTCACTCTTTGTGGGTACATTGGTTGTTCGACAATCACTCTTGGATTATCATTAGCCCAAATGCGGCAACTCTGCTTATTGACGAATCCACTGAGGTGAAAATGTGCCTCATCACTGAAGATGATTTTCTGCGAAAATTGATCATGCCATTTCTTGCCACCATTCTGACCATTGACGACGCTTGAAATGGTCAAGAGGCTTTAGTTCTTGAGTCAATTGCACCTTGTAAGCGCGTAAATGCAAGTCTTTATGCATAATGTTCATCAACGACGAGCGTGAGAGGTGCAATTGTTGGGCACGACGACGAGTTGAGGTGGACCGCTCTTCAGCCATACTATCGCAAACGGCAGCAAAATATTTTTGCAGTACGAGCTGCACTACGAGTATGCACTTTTGTTAAATTTTTGCACGATTTTTCCGATTGTACGCACATTTGGACGATTAAATAGACCGAAAAAATCACGAAGTGCACGGCATGCATTTTGATTTGAACGCCCATTTTCATAATAAGCCTGAATAACTTTAACGCGTTGCTCGATTGTGCATATTTCCATGGTTCAAATTGAGTTGGTCTGAAATTGAGAAATGTCAAATGAAATGCAGGAAAAATCTTGACGTTTAGGTAAAATAATATAAATAAATTTAGCCACCCTTTACATACACAGATTGATGTTCAATAATTGCCGAAAATTCAAACCCAAGTTGGGCTCAACTGTCACCTAAGGCCGAGTTCCTGTTCGCACCTGAGAATTACATAGTGCATCCCCGTGGGAGATCTCCAGTCAGCCGTAACATCGGAGCCAGCTGGTGTGTAGAGCTACGCCGGGAGTCACTCAATCGTGGGTGTAGCCGAGCACGCTAAAGCGCTGAATTGTGAGGGTAGGAGATCAGATCCGAACTTTTACGCCAAGGTTCAATCTCACTTCGTGAAGTATTTTTTTTTTTATTTAATTAATTATTTAATTATTTTTTTATTAATTTTTTTCCTTATTACGATTTGGAGTATTAGAATGGAGTGGAAGTGGACTATTCCTGCTCGAGTAGGACTCGATTATGTTCTGAAAATGACGCGAGTTACTCGATTGAAATAAAATCACTCGACTCTCATCACTAATTCATAGCCTATCTATTGCTCCTTATCGGAGTAAAATGTATTCTATACTTGAACTTCCATTCTTTCAAGTTGTACATCGCCACTGATTCCCGCATTTCAATACGCACACGAATAGAACAGATGAAGTTGACTTGAGAACGATTTTTCAATGGAATCGATTTCTTTGCATCAAGCTGAGAGGAGACGAAGGGCAATGGAGGAAAATCAGCTTCGGCGAAAAGAAGAACGTACAAATAAAATAACTGGCAAACCTCACACTTCGAGGGAATTTACTTTGCAATCTTAAAGTTTATATCGACGAACTTGACTTAAATTTCCACTTATTCCAGGTGTTTTGCAAAGCTTCCATTCCATTTCCCAGAACACTGCATCTTTGCCTGTGCTCACAGGAGAAGGAGAAAAGTTGGCTGACGCCTTATCCGCACTCGATGCGAATCCACCCTGCCGCTCGTAGTGAGATGCGGTGGTCGAGTCGAGGGCGCGTACCTCTGCCTTTTATTCACGTCCTGAATAATAAATGCGGCATTTGAGGGTGCTCTCCGCCGGTTATAGTCTTCCATTAACACTCCAAGACAGGGGAGGCGGACTCAGAGTGTGTTTATTTCAATTCCTCGAACACTAAATACACCCGGCAATTCGAATAATTGGCTGGAATACTACTTCAATAAAGCTTAAGTGGCACTAAGGTGTGGAGGTAAGGTAGAAATTGAACGCAATAATTTTGGGCGGCATTTAGCTTACCCGCAATGAAGATGAAAGCACACTCGAGACAAATTGCGGCGTACACACGTTCAAGGCCGGCGTGGATGTGCGTTTGCGTTCGTGTGGATCTGGATTCCAAGGATATTCAACGATTGTTCGACTTCACTAAACACCTGAATCGCTCTTGGGTTGCTGTCGGCAGTTATCTTCGTCATCGTTGTCAAATGGAGTTTGAATAATGACGGGGAATTTAGTCGGGCGTATAAATTAAATTTGAATAAATCAGAATTTCCCCTGTGAATAGAAAATTCGCATATTCACAGCGAGGGTACACGTCCGTACGAAGTGGGTGTATATCTGCTTTTGAAAAAGAGCAGCTTTAAATGTGCCCTCTGGTGAGGTGGAGAGGTCTTTAACCAACACGAAACATGAGTTAGTTTGCAATCATATCGGAACTGGCTGTGAGCCAGAAGTGCAATGATTACTGTTGGCCTTCAAATAGCCTAATCATGGCACAACCCAGTATCTACTACCACCTGCCATAATTACGAAATCACACCCACTGTAAAAAGCGCTGTGTGCCATAGCGAAAGGACACGCGGGGTGGCAGTGGGAAAAAGATTGCATGTCGTGTTGCCAGCATGTCCAAATCAGTGCTGGGCCATGTGATGAATAATAATTGCTGCTTCAATTGCACCGAACACGGTTTTTACAAGGATTTAAAGGCGCGGACCCTAGTGCGGCAAATACGCAATCCTTTGTAAGTTGTGTTCCCTATAAATTAATTAAAAGAAATTAGGTCAACCGCCCCGCGAACATGTGTTATGCAACAACACCGCATGCCGTCAATGGTACTGCTAGGCTTTATTGCCAGACATTTAATTGATGATGCAGTACCAATACTCAGCCATATTGAGTTGTTGTTCTTTGGTCTTTATTTCTGGAATAATTATACCAAATGACCGCAGGAAGTACGACATAATGGAGATAAGGTATCGCCGTTGATACGTATCACCAATGCTGCTATTTACAGATGCTATTGAAGACTGAACTCAAGTCTTCGTGTGGTCATTACGACATGTGTCGGGACTAGGGTGACTAGGGCGACCACTGACCATGCCGACAGCAACAATTTGAAAAAATAAATGCAGTAAAAAGGTCTCAGATCAAGTTAGTAAGCCTGATCTGCGTCCCTGCCCCAACGGAGGACAAAGATGAGGATAGCCAAGATGACTTCTATGAGCTCCTAGAATGAGCATACGAATCGCTATGACACCAGGGGGTAAAGAGGACATCACCACTAATGTCTTAGGTAACCACAGCCTGCATGACATCACGTTGGAAAACGGACTCAGGCTGGTGGACTTTGTTACGGGGCGGAACCTCTCTTTAGGTAGCATGCGGTTCAGACACCCCAACATCCATGAAGGGACCTGTCGGTCCCTCGTTCAACCAATCGTCAACCAAATTGATCACGTTGCTATCGACGTCAGACACTCATCCAGTATTCCTGTGTATCCCACGAGGCAATTTCGAGTCGGACCATTTCCCTGTTGTAGTCAAGGTAAGAACTTGGATATCGAGAAAACAGCGGGGTTGAGAAATTGCCTGCAGAACTCCTTAAGACTGCTGGAGATGAGCTGGTAGGGTACATGCACCAACTCATTTCCGAGGAGGGCATGCCCGATGAGTGCAAACTCAGTTTCGTTTGCCTGATCCACAAGAAATGAGACCCTCTCAATAGAGGTCTTCTAAACATCGCCTACAAGAACTTTTCTTCTATGAGTATTTTTAGTGAGCGCCTGAAACTAATCATGAAAACCAGATAGGTCCTTATCAGTGCGGTTTCAGGACGCGAAAGCCCACAATCATCACACTACGGCGGACCCTGAAAAGACTCAAGAGATTCAGATCGACACCCACCACCTGTTCGTCGATTTCAAGGCCGCAGATGACAGCGTACTTAGAGACGAGTTACTCAACGCCATGTCTACTTTTGACATTCCTACCAAACTCGTCAGACTGAGCAGGATGACGATGGAGGACTCCCGCTGCTTAATCAAGGTCGGTAGTTAAACTCGAGACATTCAGTTTCAATAAACGATTTAGACAAGGCGACGCGCTGTCATGTGACTTCTCTACCATCGTCCTTAAGAAATCGAACCGAAACACAAGAGGCACGACTTTCCAAAAGTCCGTACAACTGCTGGCACACGTGGATGACATTGCTAGCCGTTTGCTGGCATTGAAACGGAAGCGACTAAAGTAAGTCTGGAGTTAAAAGAGGGCAACACAAAGAATATGCTGTCATCAAGAAAGGACGCTCTACATCGATGACTCGGCCTTAGGCAGCTTTAACTTCGAGATAGTGAAGGACTTTGTCAACCTCGGCTCCACGGTAAACAGTACAACCGAGATCAGATGGAGAATAACTCTTGCCAATCGCTGTTTCTATAGGCTCAAGAGGCCAATGAGCAATAGAGCCCTCTCTCGGAAGACTGGGGGCTATGTATAAGACATCCCCATCCTGTTCCAAGGCGCATAGGCATGGACTATATCCAAAGCGGATGAAGAGGCTCTTGGTATTTTCGAGAGAAAAGCTCTGAGCGCGATCTTTGGCCATGTCTGCATTGATGGCATTTAAAGAAGAGGGTTCAACTACGAACTTTCTGGGCTGTGTAGCGACATGAGTCTAGCAAGGCGAATACGGATCCATCGCCTAAGATGGACATGTAGAGCTTTTGGACAACTTAGCTTCGGTCCGAAGAACCTTCTTTTCTGAACCTGTGAGGCAACGCAACAGAGTACGCCCACGTATAAGGTGCTGCACACAAGTCGAGAGAGGCCTCAGCCGGCTGGAGGCTGTGTTAACCATTGTGAAAATGGTCCGATTTAAAATACGCCGTTTTGTTGAACTATTTGTGTCTTAAATTACAAGCGTGTGGCCTAGCGGTGTCGAGATGCAATACAATTCCTGCGCTATGGGCTAAAGCTGACCACTTCTGACTAATTGTATCCCTCAGGCGGAGCAGTTGTTGACAATGAAGGTCTGAAATAGAGTCTGGCCATAGGGGGTCACCTCATAGTTCCTGCCGAAACCACCAGACACACAGCCGGACCTTCCTGGCTTGGTCACTGTCTGCGCTGACTCACCCCGATTCTTTCCTTGACAGTATCATAAGTAGTCCACTTTACTTCACCGCTTACCATCCGCTTCAAAAATGCGTTGATGTTGGTGCGATTCAGCGTTGATGCGCAGATGGATATTCTGTCCATGGCGTTCTTTTGTGTTAACTAGGGTGGTATCCATAGATCCAGCTTCTTTTTGTGTCCAGCGTTAGGGTAGGGAAGGGGACTGGTAGTGAATTCACCGGAACACTAAGCTCACGTTGGTCCATGCTGATAGCCACAGTCAGTGTACAAGCTGTGATGGTGAATCCAGTGATCGTGGCGTTAATTTGATCCCAACGGCAAATGGACTGAACCAAATTTGAAAATCAAGTAAAAGCGTATTAACTTAGTTTTCACTGGAATTCGAACCGGGGACCCCACTAACCAAGAGTAGGCACCTGACCAACTGTGCCATCCGGTCGTCTTGTGGAATGTTTAACTCCTGGCCAATGGGAACAGACTCGGGAATTTTCGACAATTAGCTTTCTAGAGCCTCTTCAATACCGAAAGTACCAGAATGCATTCACCGGAACCATAACTGCGCACAATTTACTGCTACGGTATCAAGACCATGTACATTATTCACATGTTGAGCCGAAATATCACAGCCAATTGGTAACAAGAAGTAAACAGTTACAACATGATAGTCGACGCGTCATCTAAGATCGGGAATAATATTTTGCCAATTCTGAAGAAGTAGATAAATTCTACAAACATTTACCTGCACCGGACATATAACGCTTATTTGTTAAGAAACGATATGCGAAAGAAAGGCTAAAACTACTAAAAACCGCTTGGAAAATTGTTGAATTGAACTCGCTGCTCGCTACTGGAAATGGCAAACGACAAAATGAGTGCATTTTTCATATCAAGTACGTATGAAGTACATCTACCGTGCACTTTGTGAAAAATAACATTCTATTCCCGTTGTCCCAAAACTGCAAATTGAAAGTTTTATCCTAGTTGTCTATGCGGCTTCCCCCTTGTGCGACGATGTAAAAATGAGTGAACTTTAATAAAATAAACAAACTGACAATTATTATTAAATTGCGTGTGCTTACACCTATATTCCGTCGTTTTTTTAATTTTTGAAAGTTATAATTGAGTACACAGCACGCACGTGTTAAAATGTTTGATTTTGTCTATTCTTGCCGACACTCATGTTACTTCGTGCGCTTTAATTGAAAGCGCTCCAAGAGGAGACAATGGGTTGTATCTTGCAAAATGGTATACATTTGTCATCATCATCATTTTCTGACCCGCATGCTCCACTAAAGAGGCCGCGGGGGGAAGTCGCGCACGAGAGATCTCCAGGCAACTCGATTCTCTGCCATCCAGTCTATCTCATCAGGAGTTATGCCCAAACGTAACCAGGCGAGTTTCTGGACTTGGTGCAACCATCTCGTTCTGTGTCTGCCAAGCTGTCGCCTGCCTGCCTTCAACACCCGCTCCGGGAACCGTCATGATAGGGGCATTCAGGCCACGTGACCAAACCAACGAACCATAGCCCTCTCCGTTCGAAGAAGCAGCTCCTCAATGTTGAGTTCCTCTCGAGTTTTTGGATTTGTCCAACCAGCTCGTCCTGTGTCTGCCAAGCGGTCGCCTACTTGATAGAATCGCATTCAACGCCTGCCCCGGGAGCCGTGAGGATGGTTACATTCGTGCTACGTGACCAAACCATCGAAGCATAGCATAGTTGAGTTGCGAGCTGCCGTGTTTCTCACCCTATCTCGGCGAGTAATTCCCATAACAGCTCGAAGGAATCTCATCTCAGCAGCTTTTATTCGCGATCTTAGTCTTTCGGTCATGTCCCAAATTTCACGACCATAGGTGAGAGATGGAACAAATACTGAGTTGAAAACTGCTTTGACACCAAGCTCGGCCTTCCTGATTACAGATCTACCAAGCTGTTTCAAAATTTACCCAGCTTGACCAATCCTACAGGAATGCTCAGCACTACTCCTTCCATCACCCGTGAGAAAGACCCCGAGATACTTAAACGTCTCCCTCTCTTTCAAGGAGACTCCACCTCGCTGTAGAGTGCATTGAACAGGCGTTCTGTAGATGACCATAACCATGTTGACCTTCATTCCAGCAGCAACACATACGGCTACAGACCTATCGAGTGCGCCCTGGAGTTCCGTCTGGGAAGATGTGAGGATCACTAAGTCGTCTGCAAAAAGAAGATGACTTACCCTCAACTCTCCCAATGTGAAATATTCCTCGCCTCTGCTGCGCCGCAACATCCAGTCCATATATACAGTGAAAAGGAGAGGTTACAAGACGCACCCTTGGTGAAGTCCAACGACAGGGGTTGATTTAGCATCGTTAATCCGAACACAGCTCCTACAGTCTGTGTGTAGAGCCTGAATGGCCCTCAGAAGAGGGTCATCAATCCCATAGTCCTGCAGAATACTCCAGAGCTTACCTCGCGTGACTCGGTAGTATGCCTTTTCAAAATCCACAAAACTGCTGCAGATGGGTTTGGCATACTCCCAGCCAAGTACCAGAATAAGAATGAAAAGCCAGTCGGAGGTAGCTCTACCTGGACGAAAGCCGTAGCGTTCATCCCCCATCCTGGTCTCGACCATGGCTCTAGAACGCGGTTCCATGATTTGTCTGATGCCATATTTCATCGTGCATTAAATGTCCATTAAATGTTTTTAATAAAAAAAAAAATAATTAGCACTAATAATTATATCAAGAGTTATCTGTATTTAACATAGCAGTCCATCGTTTTCCCACCATGTATTCTGATATTGTAATTAATTAGTTAATTTTAATTAAATCGCGGAATTGTATATATTATGCTGTGTACTTCTATAGGCCTCAGTCGCGGCACACAATCTACCTAATCTAGGATTCCAGAGTTCATTGGCGATATTGGCTATCAAACGTTTTAGTACATATCAAATAAATACAAGTCCAAGTTCATTATTTCGCGAGGTTAAACCATTGAAAGTTTGTACCACCCTCGCTCTACCAGCTTTACTATGGTTTATGACAGGTACTCCGTTTTTGTTCAATCACAAATAGGCAGTAAAGTGGGTAATTATCACGGCCACTGAGAACTTTTTGTTAAGACTTGTGAAAGCGTTGCTCCCATTCCAAAAAGACTATCTCAACTTGCTTAAAATCTCGTGTGCTGCTCAATTCGAACGTTTCATTTTAACTTGTCAGACTGCTCATGCTGTTGATGGACACGGCAGGCCGTTGATAACACTGGACTTGCCATCATCAACATATTTTCTGAGAAATTTGCCCTGGAATCAAAGTGAAGGGATTCATTAAAATGTCATGTTAACATAATGGAAGCACTTGCATAGCGAGTGACTTCAATTGAAAATTAATTAAAGTGAAAATATTTAGGAAACGGCAGAGCTTTGTTGAGAGATCCAGCCTTCTAAGGAAACATGATATTGGACATTGTTCAAAAATATAAACAAACATCCAATTTAAATAGGTTTCTATTAGAATAATTGATGGCGAGTAGATGATGGAACTCAACAGGGTGTATGTCACCGGAACCGGAACCACTATATTTGCAGGATGGGCAAATGCACAGGGCGCCAAGCGTGTGGGGCCTAAATGGAAGCAAATAAAATGCATCGATATGCTGTCATTCTTCATTTTTAGTTCGTCCAATTAGCTGCTAAACACATTCGCAGTCGCAGTAGCTTCGTAGTTTTTCAAAACTCTTCCAAAACCGAAGAATGGGGCGCTAAATGTAGTTCTCTCACAAGGCGCTCATTTGTCCCGGACCGGCTCTGTATGGCAAAATACTCGCCAAGGTTGAATTCTCTTGCCGTCGTTTTTGAGATGATAAAATAATGAAGCTTGAATAGCCGGAACTTGAAATGATCTTCCTCAGAGTTGAGCCACGATGTCGCTGGCAGAGTCGTCTGACCTGCAATCGCCTCTTTTCGATGTTGGTGCAGCTTTTATATGCAGTTCCATATTCGCAATGTATGGAGTAGCTGATACCACTTGCATACCTTCCATGCAAAAACGGCCGCGGAATCTGCCACTAAGAGACCAGATGCCAGAAATACTGCCCGCTTGCTTACTCCTCGCATTCCATCTGTTTTTATAGCGGAGTGGCGATCAATTAATTAAGTCACCCACGACGCTTCGAATCACCCACGACGCTGCTGCGATTGAATTCCTCATGGTGATAGCCGATGCTGAGGCTTAACAAACACGACCGATCCAGCGGCGATACGTTGCCTCCAGTGGCAATGTCCGAAATAAATAAACAAAGTACGACGACGACGCCGTATTGCTGATTGTGCACACTGACCTTTTACTACGATACCAGCCGACATACTTCCTGGTGGTGTCAATGTCAGTTCGCTCGTTATGTTCCACGACTGACACGTTCCTCAACCCCACATTTATGTACAAAAGTAATTGCACTTAAGATATATTTCTTTGGCGCATCGTTTGAGTCAAATTTTTACTGAGACCACAGAACATATGTATGCACACTCTTGCGACTGACTGTACGCATCAGAGCAACAGTTCCACATTTGTGAAAATGTTCCCTTGGCTTTATTGATGCACCCACCTTTCCTTGCGAGAAGACCTGCCTCCAGCTCCTCTAAAGTCCATCATTTTCGATTTCACTTAGCTAGCAGTGATGTCCCAACATTTGCAATGCTCGCCTAAAGCGTTCGCCATGAGCTGCAAGCCAATCGGGGCCGCCGGAATTAATACTAAGAGAGTATTTGTACTACTCTCGTGTTCAGGGTACTCCCGTACTCCCATCTGCTTGAGAATACTCCCCTCGAAAATATTTCAAATTAAACAATGTAAAAGGCTCTGAGTTGAGGATAATTAAGTTTCTCTTAAAACATAACCTTCCATTGATACTGAAAGCTCCTCTTACATTTTTTTAGACCAGGCGATAGGCTTGTCAGCTCTTCAAACAACAAACACAGTTCTTTTGACGCTTAATTTAGCAAATTTTTAAGAAACAACCGTTTTCGTCCCTAATTGAATAGGCGAAGCACAATAAATGTCTAGTCCTTGTAGTGAGGTGCAGTTGCCTATCGATGTTTTTGGATTAATTGAACCCCAAAGATCAACGGCTCGAGTGATCTTTGATACGAGTGTCAGCTGTTTTAATTCGACGGACATCCCGATAGACAACGTAATTGGATTTGCAGCTGATAATGCGTCAGTGACTGTTTGGATTAGAAGTAGGGTGGAAACTTTGTTCCAACGGATCATCGCACATATTTACGTCGTCGAATGTTCCAACTTGTCCTTCGCTAGCTAATTTTTTATTTATTTATTATTATTTTTGTTATATTTTATTATTCTTAACGTGTTATAAACTACAGAATGAGTTTTATTAGTTCAGTCAAAAGTAGTTTTGATATAAAATTCCACAAGATCTTAAGAACTTCTCTCACTAGGAGCAAGTAATCAACAGAATATTTGAGCAATGGACTGCCTCATTTCAATTAATCTTATTTTTTGAACTAGACTAAAAAAAAATATTTTTACTAACTTAATTCGTGCGGTTTGTTTTCGTCTGATCACATATTCCGGTTGGTTGGCTGGTTGGCCAAGCACGTTCTCTCAGCTAGCGCATGTTGACCATAAAATTCCACCAAAATACGATGACTTTCGGCACAAAGTTCGACATATTTGAGTGAAAAAAAAAATTATTGTTGTTTAAGCTTCAAACGAATGACATATACTGAAATGACATACAATGACAGTACCTTTCCAGCGCATGTTCCAATGGAATAATAACAATGGAATAACACAAGTTACACCATCTCTTAGCAAACCGTAGACCCAATAGTAGTTGTAGACCCAATATTTAACAAAATGATTTTGGCAAAATTTATTTTTACGTTCATCCTTATATTTTAAAAATATTTAACAAAATCAATTTGGAATTTCAATCAGAAGAGCCACGTACTAATGTTCTGTTCTAACTATAAAAATGTTCGAATCTTAGAACATTAGATCTTAGTAACCTTAGTAAACTTGACTTTGACAGATTTAATGTGAAGAAAACTGACTGGTGCTAGGGATCTTTTGCTTACAGATTTTTAACTTTTAGACGACGAAATAGAATAAATTTTAAGTTGCAGCCGTAAATACTACATTGAACTATGCGGAGAATTTGGCTGTAGGATCGATTTCAACGACGCCGTCTTAAAGGCAATAAACATTACAGAGCAAAAATCAAACATGTTCCTGTGGTTCCATAAAGCTTTTTCCAAATCTCATAACAGATGCTTGATGAGGAACATAGGGTCTTAATTAAAAGTAATTCGTTCAACAGGGAATGCAGTTTGGAAGAGTCTCTAATATATTCGCACTAAAAAATTGATTTTGCCACCTCATAGTAGTGCAAATGCTGAATGCATTTTTTCCCTACTTTTTGATTCAGACCAGAGCTACAAATTACTTAATCTCATTTGATTTTAAGACCAAAGCGCTCACAGTGGGCTTCTTCAAACCTCTTAAATAATTAATACAAATGAAGTGCTAAATAAATATTTTGATATTTGTTTAACTTAGAGTTAAATGTTAGGTAAATGAACTGATGTACAATTATTATATTATTACAGGATTTGTTTAATAAACTAATTTTGCTGTTTATTCTACGTACTCCCTTCGAGAGCAAAATACTCCCCCTCTAAGCCTTTCAAATACTTCTCAGCGAAAATGTGAAACGGCAGCCCTGGCGCCAATTACTGATTCGGAGACGAGCACAATGTCGTCTGTATAAAATAAGGTCTTGCCTCCCGACTTCAAGGTCACACAGCCTCCGAACCCAATTAAGTCCTTGGTGAACCCTATCCACAAGCATACAGTTGCATTGTCGAGGGACGACATTTAGCTAACAATCGACGGACTTTCCCCAAGACACACACAGTGCCAGAGATTCGGACATCAAACCAACACAAATTCGCATATTTTCCTGAAATTTGTCACCGGACTTACAGCCCAGCACAAAGTTGACTAAGGACATTATTTCGGTGCGTGTTTCTATTTATCTCTTTCCTGGCGTGTGTTTATCTGAACAATTTGTATCGCAAACAGCGGCCTAGTGTCGGCTTTTGTAGAATTCATGATAACGGGCGAAATCACATTTCAATGACAACTTCGTGGTTCCATAGATTCCGCCGTAAATGCTTTTATCACTGAAAACCAGCAGAGTACGGCTACACGCAATTCTATCGGCAAGTAGGTCGGTGTATCGTGTATCCGCCCTTACAAAGATGTGCATGTACGGGTAAGATCTCGTTTCGAATTTCCTTTCAGGGTTTCCACTTAGTCACAAAGTAAGCGCTTCAAATTCATGACTTGACATACACAGCAGACGACGACGTCGTATATCTTTGATTTTGAATGGAACTTATCCCCATTTTAACATCAGCACTGCTCCACATCCACACACGATGTTCGGAGGTTAACCCTTCAATTATAGCGCCATCATTCTTATGTCGACAGATGGCTTGAATTTCGTTTAGTGCAACCCACCAATCGTACGGTGCCACACGATGCCACGGATAAGGAACGGGGTGGTGGGAGACTTATTGCTGGGGTGGAAGTTCATTGTTAATCACCTAATACCGAGTACATGCGAGTACACGTGTGTGCACATTGACGTTGTAGTCTCCGTCGTTGGTCGTTTGGTTAATGTAAGTGGACAAATAATTCCCATTAGAATCACGACGTGTGCTGTGCTGTCCATTGGCGATCCTCTGAATAGATGAATTTTGATTATTTGATGACAGTTCCGTTAAAGCTGCTTCCTCTTTAAAAGCATCGACATCTTACGATATGGATTTCTGAGAAGTAATAACGAGATTGTCTGTGGTTGGTTGTCGGTTCGGTTTCGTTTCTGACAGAATTGTCTTGAGACTTCCTGACGCTGGGTCTTGAAAGTTTCTTATTTTCTATTTTGGCACTGACATGTCTCTCTGCGTTAGATATCTCGTTCCGTTATAAATACCCTGTCAAATGTTTTCCATTTTACTTGATGACAATGAATGTCATGTCAACCGACGTTTCTCACATTTATGCTTAAGTTTACACAATACCACACACCGCCACAGTTGCGGTGTGTATGGTATGAGTTTGAAGACGATGATTCGTGATAGTATATAGAAAGTTTTAAATTGACTCCCCATGGGTTCTGGCTTTATTTTCCAGGGAAGCGTGTACATTCGTTGGTATTTACAGTTGCCTGAGTGGGACTTCTTGAAATTTGAAAACTTTAAATCACTCAAAATCAGTGAAGCTTGCATATCATGAATTCCGTTTTGGATTTTCATCGGAACAAGAACATAGTTTTTTTTTATAGATTTACGTAACTTGCACCAGGACACAATGCGATGTGATACATGAGGACTGTAATTTTATGGACTTGAAAATTTCATAAAAATAAATGAACGGGGTGGATAGTGTTTCGTCTAGTGCATGCTAACTGGACAAAATTGTATTTTGATTGTTGTTGGTGACTGTGCTCATAACTTATTTAAATTTTGTGCTATTTTCATAATTCATTTAATATTGCAACTTTCAATTTAAATTAAATAAACTTAAACTTAAATTAAATAATATATGCAATTTTGGACAGGTTTCCTACATGCCTCCTACTGAGTCATCAAACATGTCGAATTTTATTCAAACATACTCAAAATAATTGAGTCTTCCTCTCATCTTGGGGATATTTAACACAGTCATTGAGAAAATCAGTTTTAGAAAATCTAGAAAAATCATAGTTGTGCTGGAATATGTCTTAAAATGAATTTTTTTTTTAATTTGAGAATTTAATTAAATTTCGCCCCAACTGGGTATATTTAGTTAAAACTCAACCGAACTTTATTCGTCTAAAAAACGGACATTTCTTACATTGTAAAAATATCAAAAAATTAAAAAAATACCTGTCACCAGGGCAACACTGACAGATTAGTTCAACGGGCTACTGTTGGCGGCCTCTCCCGCCGACATAAACAATTTCGCACCCCAAGTTGCTTGATGCCCTTCTCCACTTGTGAGCGCCATCGGTTTCTTGGACATCCCATATTGCAGTGTTCTGCCGATTCAGAGGCGAAGACTTCTCCACCTGTGGCAGTGCTTTCTATGCGCTCTACATGACCTAGCCATCTTAGGCGTTTATTCCGTAGACAGCTAGCTAGGCTCATGTCGCTGTACATTTCATGGTTGAATCTTCTTCTCCAAACACCCCCAAGGCAAAGAGGACCAAAGTTTGAATGCAAGACTTTTCTCACGAAAAGACCAAGGGCTTCTTCATCTCCTTTCGAGATTGTCTAGACTTCCGTGCCATAAGGCAGGGCAGGGATGATCAAGGTGTAATATAACTTTGGCTTGAGCCCGTACTCATTTGCCTCTTGAGCCCACAGGAACATTGATTGACAAGAGTTACTCTCCATTTGGTCTCGGTTCTGATGGTGCCCGTGGTGTTTACTTGGGAGCCGAGATAGATGAAAGCCCTGACTACCTCAAAAATATTCATTAATGGCGTGTGTCTTTTTTTACCTCATTCACCCCCAGGCCCATTCTTGCCGCATACGATACAATGCTTCATTGACGACTCGCTGTGTTCTACCAATCACGATAATGTCGTAACTGTACGGACTTTTGGAAGATCGTGTCTCTGATGTGGGCGATTGAGTTCTGCATGACCTTCCCAAGAATCGTGTTGAGTAAGTCAAAAGATAGCGCGACGCGTCGCCTTATCTAAATCATTTTTTGACATTTAAGACTTCGATGAGTCCGTATCCGATATTGATAAAGCAGCGAGAATACCCCAACGTCATCCCGCCCATCCTAACTCAGTAATGTCAAATCTAGGCATGGCGTTGTATAGCTCGTCTCTATGTCACATAAGACTGGCTTGAAATTGACAGATAGGTGGTGTGTGTCGGCCTGTTTTTTTTTGCCAGGATGTAGAAGGAGGAAGGACTAATCAGATTATGTTTGAATGCCTTCAGGCGCTGTTGAAGAGGTAACTTTGCATGTAGATGAATTCACAATTGTCATGTACATTTTGGAAAATTTAAATAAATCACGTCAGATCCTGTCGACGGTTCACATTCTTCTCTTGGTTCATTTACATTTACAATTCTAAAGATGGGAAAAGTGAGTGAGTAAGATCTTACGGAGGATTCAAAAGGAATTGCAATTTATTTGGACAGGGTGCAGTGGGTTGGAAAAGCTGCGTTCCCTGTCATTCATATTATTGCTACATAACGGTACATCAATACTGCAGGCAAAAGTTAAAAAGAGCACATCAAATCCAATCAAAAAAGTGTTTCATTTAATTGCGTCCACCTCCACCAGCCATCTACAATACGAAGGATCACTTCCAGACATGGTACACGGAAAACAAGGTCGATAAGGCCACATTTTTGATTTATAGCTGCGCAGTTTTTGACACTGGCCAGCAACTATATGAGAAGTTGCGATTACTGCGTCAAGCTGTTGCGAAAATCGAGGAGTTCCGTAAATCGAGAGTCAAACACATTTATTCAGATGAGTCGAACGAGAACCTGCTGGGTTTCTTAAGCCTTAACCACAATTCGGTTTCTTATAGAAAAGGTGAAAAAATAAAAACACGAATTTGATAAGATCGGAGAACACTTTTGTGCTTTTAGGAGTGCACAAAATGTTCATTTGTTTCCGTCTTCAAAAATTTCCGTTGTCATGGCACTCCTATGATGACGCATCGCTCCCGGAAAGCTCTCTAATGGAACTTGCTTTCCCTCCACAATTGTAATGTGAACAGAAACGGATTGCAATTTGTGCAGGAATAAATAGAAACTTCAAGTAAATAGCGTAGTTTTTGTGTTTGGCACTATTTGTACGGTGTCTAGTAAGCTCTGAAGTATCATCCACATTGTGATCGCTGTTTGTTACGTGAACATGCAATTGTAAGAAACTCCAGGATTGGCATGAACCTATTGGATGAGCTGTATGCAAAGCTAATGCCATTAAACCGGCATTTAAAAAAACAAAAAAATCGTATTACATAAGCCTTGGTACCCTCGGACCGTCGGATCAACAAATGTAAGGCAGCTTGACCTTCCACCGCATCAGAGAACCCTTATAATCTCATCCAATCTGTGTGAGTGTCCGTGATAAGCGGACGTTGAAATCATCTTGATTTATTTCGTCACCTTCAATGTGACAACAATTTGACTAATTAAAGTGAATCTACATTTCTTGGTTGCCTTCAACGGCGTGCTCTAGTTGGCTGAAATCCATTTGAATCACTTGCGAACGAAACACGCAGAGCGCTGGATATCCTTAAAGCAAACACTCCACACAGTCAGTCGCTGTACGCCGTGGGGGAGCTCGCGTTGTTTACGCAACCACACACGTACACAATTTATGCGCACATTAGCTTGAAAGACGTGTGTGTCCTACCCTCCGTTCGTTGGCACCCATTGGCATCCCTTTTGCGAAAATTAAAATTACAGCTGATAACTGATTCGTTTGCTTTCGAGGAGATGCCTGATGAGCAAATCAACTCCATCAGCATCAAGGCTTCGTGTACGTGTAAAATACTTGGTCTAACTCACACACGTTCCAGATTCTGCAAACGCTCCTGCTCCTGCTCCTGCTCCTGCTCCTCCTCCTTGGTCATGGCAAACAATTTGTAATTTTATACGCTTCAGGCATTGTAAATTCAAGTGGAATAAACATTATTTCGCCAGAAGAGAGCGTTGTGTATGCCATACATGAGTGTGACTACATTTATGTGCTCCATCATCGCACCGCCTTACATTGTAATCTTCTCGAATACACCATCGAGGTAGCATTGAGAAGAGCAATCAGGGTTTCTCTAGTTTCGCTGGCGTTGACCGCCCGGAACCTGGTTCTCACTGAGGGACGGGCAAACGAAATGATAAGGTGGAGGTAACACTGTAACACTGGTTTTTGTATATATCCAAGGTCCTTACATGTCCTTGGGAGCGTGTACTGTGAATTTCTGTGTAACACAATCCCATTAGACATCAAGACGTGTGGAAAGAGGTCGAGGACAGAGGAAGGCAGGCCCTGCCGCACGAAAAGCCATCGGCAAAGATGACTTTACTAAGTTTGAGGGGGTGGCCGGGGGACGGTCGGTGGCAAGTTGAATGCTGCTGCTGAAAATGTTGTATTCCACGAATGCGATGTGTGGACATACACGCTCTTTCGTTGATATACTCGCATCCTCGAGTCTGCTGGGTGTGGCTGTGTTAGTGTTACTGACTATCGAAGAAAATTATGTGCACTGAAGGTTCCTACAAGGAAAATATTGGGCTTTCGTGAACGCATTTGAGGAGTGCCACGCCACACCAGCAGCAGCGTCAACACCAGAGGCATAACACACACTCCTTGATGCTGGTAACGATGTTGATAATGGTGAGAATGATGACAATGATGAACACGACATTGACTATGTTGGATGGTTGTTGTTGGTGCAGCTGCTTGCAATAAACGATAAAAAGATACGTACTCATGTCGTTGCGATGTAAAGTGAGTACACCTACGTACCCAGAGTCTGTACATGTATCCGCACATCCCTTGTCGGTGATGTGCTATAGAGAGGGGCTGGCGGAGCGAAGACACCCTGCTTCGATAAGTGTTAATGTTTCTTTTGCCTGTTTATTCATCCGTTAAATTTGATATTTGTATTTACTAAGTGACTCCTTAAGTATTCGTAAAAACGAAGGATACGAGTATAAGGAGCAATGCAATTAATTGAGTTTCTGAATTTGATCCCCCCGCAATTTCGTTGGGGCCATTTTACTGCTCTACTTTCACAATGCTGCCGGCAACAAAAGAGCATTAAATCATAATTAGACGCGAGATGAGCTTTCGCCTTTGTGAATGCATGTGTCTGCTAATATTCGGTAATTTATGCCGAGATGGAATCTGCTGGATTCACCGAGGCTCCGAACTCGCAATCAGCCCCAGACTGTAATTGCAAATGTGTGTTGTCTAAGTTCAGCTTCTCGTACACACGACCGAACGTGTGTGTGTGTGCTTCTGTGCCGCGTGCAGGAGAATAATGAATTTTCTGTTTAATTAGTGAATGAGATAAAATTATTATGGTTCTGCTCTGCGAAACTAGGGATATACATAAAGTGAAGTTTTTACGAACAGCCAGAGACGTAGGTGCATGGTGTTGATGTCAGCATTCATTCTCCGCACTAATCCGGGTCATCATTTATGAAACTCCTTCAGGACTCTATACTTGCCTGGGATTAATGTCAGCGATACTGCTGCAACATCAGCACCAATCAGCCAAATTCGTTCCCATTTCGCTGCTGATTATTGCAATCTCGATCGTAAGTGCACGTGGGTGGTGCGCAGACTTTATGAGCGCTCAGGACTGAGAAGATGTCAGCTGGAAGGGAGATTAGGCGAAAGCCCGCCATAAAAACAGGCCATTGACAACAGCTTAATGAGCATCTGTTGAGTTGTTAACGATCTGGAAGGAGGATGTGAACACACGTGAAGGTTGCTCGAAGCATTCCTTCCACCGGATGCACATCTTTGCAGAAGTGCATTCTGCATATCCCCTGGCTAGGCATTCTGCCTTTGGGCGTATCCACGCATAGCCAAATGGCCTGTAAGCAATTGAAAGTCACTCGAGCGAATTCTGATGATGCGGTTATCTTGGACTGAAAAACAGTGGGAAGGGATACATGTCATCAGAAACTAGGCGATGGAAGTTACAAGACGATTCGAATGACTTGGTTTATTCACATCGAAGGACTCGTTCGCCGTTGAATAAAATTACGAACGAGACAAACCATTCAAAAAGTTGAGTCGTGTGATATGCTTATGAATGAGGTTTAGTTATTTGAAGACGGCAGAAAACCTAACCTTCGTCGTGAATTGGAAGGACACCGGAGTGTACGTATGTGCTCTTCTAGACGACGCTTGTGCTTACGAGCAATTCTCTCAATCTCATCTTCGATTGATGGGATTCCAAGTTCTCTGTGAATATCGCTGGTTCTTAGTGTTTTATTTTGAAAAGTTTGTTGTATATTTTTATTGCTTTCTTTAGTACAAACCCATAGTTGTATAGCATACGTCTAGACGGGTTTAGCACTTGCTTGTGTGTAGGCAATTTGTTGTCAGTACTTCGGTTGGAACATTTTCCAATAAGTCAGACATGTCTTTATGTGTTATTTGCAGGTCTTCACGTGCTCCTTCCACTTAAGCTTTACCTCGAGAGAATTTGATTGATTGGCAATTTTATTTAAAAAAAAGCGCTTAAATTGTCTATTACAATTTGATAAACACAACTTTAACATGGTTTGGCCCAAGGCCATCAATCAGGACACCGGAGTTATACACGTTCATATACGTAACATTAACGTGAACGGATCTAGACCATTCTTGTGCTTTAGCGAGGGCTATTCAGTATAAAAGTAAAAGAATTCGGGAAGGAAACAACCCTCTATAACGACATGAGTGGCAGCGGCCATTATGGTGGCATGGAATCGATTTCGTGTGGGAGGTGGACATGAGGACTCAACATTTGGAAGACAGTCAGATTGATTAACTTAAAAATGTACTTCAGAAAATTTCAGAAAATACGCCTGACAATAGTATTTCCTTCGTTGCCAAATAAATTCGCTAAATCATTAACCAGGCATGTACCCTGTACCAAGAGTTATTGTTGGGAATCTGAAAATATTTCGATGAGCCCAGCGCCTTCATATTCGATACACTTTAGCCATTCTTGAGCGAAATCCCGGATGATAGTTCGTAGTACTGCGTACATCTGCTTGATGTTGTGTGAGTTGAGAGGAAATTTAATTATTAAATAATTGTTCTCATTCCTTCTTAATTTTCGGCTAAATCACTGAATTGAAAAAAATTTTCCATCACATTAGGCATTTAGAATGCATGCCGGATGCATCCATTTAGATATGTTCATCCAGACAATCCAAATAAAATTGTGGAGCCATGAATAGCTACACTTCAATGATTCTTATGCACTTTCGAGTTGAATTGGTTTTAATTGTGTTTATTTGTTTATATGAACAGGGCAATTAAAATCGAAAAAGTGGGTAGAATTGTCGAAATTAATTAATGTTACGTTATGTGCTGGGTTCATAGTCTCAATTTGGTAGCCAGCGATGCAAAAAATATTCTGCTGGAATGCCCAGCTATTCCAGTGAAACAGCCAGAAACTTCACTATTTCACACGATTAAAAAAAATGTCTTACCAAATATCGAACGCTTTGAGTTTAAAAATATTTCACAAGTTATAAAAAAGCTAAATTACTATTATTTTTTTTTTAGATTTTCCGGAGCGATGGCAGTCATTTCATCAATTCAATTTCAAAACATGGCTCGAGTCCATGCTCATCTGATTAATTGTGCCTAAATTCGGTTTTAGTTATAACCGGCTCTAAATTAAAAAGCCGACTTTCACATCTCGTTATTCATAATCATGGAATCAAATCACAAGCGCGTAAACTCATAGTAATTTAAAGTCGACTTTAAGTGAATTTATTAACCTATTACGCTTCAAATGAATGACATATACTGAAATGTACGTACAACGACAGTAGCTTTCCAACGAATGCTCCAATGGAATAAAAGCATTGGAATAATACAAGTTACGCCATCTCTTAGCAAACCGCATGAATTAAGTTATAGACACAATACATAACTTCAAGTAGACTTTTTGTTATTCATAGTCATCGCACAGTAGGCTATAAACTTTTCGTCGACATTAAATTAAAAGTGAAGTGAACGTAATTTAAAAAAAGGGACTGAATGGGGCTAGAGCATGTTAGAAAACAGAATCATGAGAGTGCCTTGATGAGTATGTATTGAATGTTCTTCTTCCTTAGGTAACGCTACAATATCTCCTTACATATCGTTGAGTTTGAGAACAGGTCTTTTCGTTCGATGCATCATTGCCTTGTTTGGCTGGGGTTTGACCACGGGTTTTCCTTAAGGTTTAATCGACACCGGACCCGACAAAATTTTTTCTATTCGACGGATACACGAATGGCCATCAAGAAAACACAAAACGATACATGTATGACTTGAGAAACGCCAAACGACTTCATCCACCTTGACTCCCAAGTTAACAGCACGAACAACATCAGTACCAAAATTAAATGCCAAATAACTCTTACCAATCGCTGCTTCTATGGGCTCAATGGGCATTTGAGTAGTAGAGCCCTCTCTCGTGGGATCAAGCTAACATTATAGAATACCTTGATCATCCCTGTCTGGAGCCTGGACAACCTCTGCTGATGAAGAAGTCCTTGGTCTTTTCGAGAGAAAAGTTCAGCGTTCAATCTATGGTCCTGTTTGCGTTGACTGCTTCGAAGATGAAGATTCAGTCGTGTGCTGTATGGGCTGTACAGCAACATGGGCCTAGCCAGGCATCCACGGATTCAACGCCTAAGATGGCTAGGCCATGTATGTGTTCCAGCCCGAAGAGCCTACAACTCCGAACCAGTGGGTGAATGCAGTAGGAAACGCCCACGAAACCGATGGCGCACTCAGGTGGAGAAGGACCTCAAAGCAAGATCGTGCCAGGTGGACAGGCATGTTGGCTGCTTCCCGCGGTAGCGCCAGCAGTAGAAGTCTTTCTGTCTGCCCACAATCGTTTTCGTGTTCGAGTTGAACACAAATTTGTCCCTAAGAAGTGAAGTCATCATAAACTTCCTTATTCTTTGTCAATTCATCTCAGAATAAGAATAAAAGCTTTAGCTTATTAAAATGGCAATACATAAAATATTATTGATTTGAGTTTAAATACTCCAATCACTTGCTAGTATATTAAATAAGATCCACGCATACGATTACTTTGTTGTCAGGGGGTGTCAATAGCTTGTTCATATGGGACTCTTTTGACGGTGTCAACAACTGTACTACAGTCGAACCATTATGAATGTAAATATTAGGCCAATCGTGTCTAAGTAAAGGAATGCTTGGGGAGGAATAAGGCTGTTAAGGCTCACCCTTTCATGGTACATAATATCAGTAAGCCCCAAAGATCAAACTGTTTGAAGAAGTTGTGGATGTCTATGCGTCGCTCTGAAAGGTCCCCTTGACACGGCCAAATGTCTACTAATTAATTGCCACCATTTATCGACGTTAACGAGTATTTGATTTTCTCAGACAAATGACAGGCGATAATTTTGAGGCAAAGTCTGTGAAATTTACCATTGGGATGTCCTTCACAATAAGGAAGCCATTTCCTTCTGAATATTGCTCAGAATAGCAGGACACCAAATAAGAAAACAGTTCCGAGGGAAAGTTGTGCATAAAAGACAGAAATAAAGAAATTTAAATTGCGTAAGCTCTCTCGATCTCTGATGCATACTGAATAATAACGCATGCTCACTCAAAAGCTGGTACATTATCCACATTCATGCGACAACGTACATTTTGTTTCGACGACAAAATGTTTCTGGCAAATGGAATACTTCAGAAAAGACAATAATGTTTAGTCATACAAAATAAAACAAAAAAGACTACAATGCTTCTAACCAGATTGGAACATAGGATCTGCAGAAACCATGAGCAAGACACGCCACCAAAGAAGCAAGTAACTCGGAAGGATTTTTTTTAAGTCACTTTCTTGTGCCCACATAAATAGCTGTGTTTGAGTGTACACCCATAGAAGGAATGTGTATGAGGAAATAAGAAAAGGGAGAAGATGTTAATTGTTTAGGGTTCGTTTGCTAGATCGATTGGGACGGAAAGCAAAATAAGGGTTTGTAGCAAAATGAAGTTTGAAGAAAATGTCCAGTGTTACCACACACTGGAGGACGTTTGATAACCATGACTACACAATTTGAAATGGTACACATTTAGTTTATTCATCCAAACAAAACCAGTATTGCTTATAAAAAAGCAAAAGGGGATAGCTCCAGCTGGATTTGAACACAAGACCTCCACGAAAGATTGAACAACGTACCAACCAACTCCACCAGGGGACCCGACAACTTCCAAGTGTTGTTCGCATTCGGTATAGGTGTGACATACATGCATAGCGCTTTATTATGGAGTCGTACATATTTATTAATTTCTGTATAAAAAAAATGTACACCTAATTTTAATTGTTTTCTGTATAAATAGCAATAATTGAATTAACAAAAGCTGTGCAATACTTCCTTATTATGTACAATTACTCGTTCTTCCAATAAACTAAGGAAAATTCCTATGCATTCGTTGTAATATCCTCTCCGAACAGCTGTGGGGGGCTCAAGATGCAATCACTTTTTTTTATTAACTTCGTCAATGTAATGTTTATGTTTAATTTTCATTATTTTTTTTAGTATCCGTTTACATAAAATCGATTTTTTTTTTCATCAAAATCGGTATCCTCGACGGAGTTTATTTTTATGAAAACAAAAATTCCTTAAGCAATACGTAAATGTAGAAAACACAGTGGACTCTTCTCGGAACTTCCTCCCCATTCTCTCGATTCTTGGCTCCTTAATGCTCCGGCAGATAGAGTACTTTACTTGCGTATCGTCAAAGCATCCGTTCACGGTGAAGTACCTAACGCAAGGGGATGACACAATGAATAACTTCAACGCACAGCTGATTTCATTTGGCAGTCTGAAGTTTCAATTGAAAATTCAAGTTGTTTTGGTTATAAATGCGAAAATATTATTTTTATATATATATTATTATAAATAGTCAATTACAAACCTTTTCTTATATATTCGACGAGAACCAACTCCTAGACATTCATTTAAAATTCAAATTCCACTGAAATGTCACAATTTGGCGATTGTCAACACCGAAGGAGAGCGAAAGTTTAAACGTTGAGCAACTTCATCCGTCGCGTCAGCTTCAGCGTTGGTCCATGTATCGTCTCTCATAAGAACACACACATTTTTGATGTAAGTAAAGTACACATTTAAAGTAAGTAAAGTACCCTAGGTGCCAGAGCCTTTACCCCTTACGACGACTTTTTCTTTTTTGCATAAAACAAAATAAAAAAAAATTACGCTCGCACAATTCGTATCTCAGTATACGTCCATCACCGTAAGTGCGTTGAGCTTTTACCTACTCATATCCAATGCCTGCAATGTATGTCTGCTTTCGCACAGGAGCAGCCTTTTTAAGCAATATTGTTTCACTGTGTGTACGGTTTCCTTTCTGTGATTTCTTCTCCCCCACATCGCTTGCCAACAACATTGAGAAGTCGACGACGAATTTAGCTGGCCTTTGTACAAAAAGGGCCCCTTTCAGTGGCAAAAGGAAAACAATGTTATCCTTTTCCCTGTGCTGTTCGTTGGATACAAAACAGTTCTTATTTCAAAGCAATGGAAATCAATCTAGAGAAAAAAGATCTTGTTATAGCGAAATTCCAGTCGGAATACGAAAATCTGTTGCAAATCAATGCTGGCAGTTCTGGTGCAAGTTGGTAGTAAGAGCAATTAAAAAACTGTTACGGAACCATCGCAAAGTATTCTTCCAAAACTATCTCTAACTCGAAAAAACCATCATATCCCGTGAGAATTCGACTTAGTGCACTCTTCGACTGTATTAAGTGTGTTTCGCGTTTAAATTAACAATGCTACGCTTGCTTAAAGTCAAAATGTCTTTGTGGGTGACGACAGTAGAGACTCGATTATCCGAACATCAATTAACCGAAACGTCAGCCATCTGAACGCAACAACGGAAGCAAATGGACATCAGCTAATCCGCCGCAAAGTCCATTATCCGAACTAGGCCTAAAAAGGAGAAAACAAAAACTAAAGCTCTGTTCCTGAGCTAGCTGTCCAATATAACGCATGCATACGTGCGTACTCATATGTGCCTAGCATCCTCATGAACATTGTTACGTCATTTTATTCCTGAATTGGGCTTCAATTAAGAGAAACAGTATTTAAGGCGCCGCCAACAAGACAAAGGAACCGAAACGTTTTACCAATCGGAACAAAGATAGAAATTAAAAACAAATATAGAAATTATTAAGAGACTGAAAAATGTGAAAGTGGATCTTCGCTGGCGACGATGTTTGATATTGGAAAATCTTAAGTAGGACATTTGAGGACCGACTACACACCTGACTTTTATTCGATTTGCGTGTGTGTTCGATTACCCGAATTTTGTATCAAATTTGATGATCCGAGCTGGTGATGGGCGCATTCGAATGATAACTCGAATGATAATCGATTATCACAGCATAATCATTCGAATGACTTCTTATCATTCGAATGACTACTAATCATTAGAATGACAAGTAATCATTCGAATGACTACTAATCATTAGAATAACAACTAATCACTCGAATGACTACTAATCATTCGAATGACAACTAATCACTCAAATGACTACTAATCATTCGAATGACAACTAATCACTCGAATGACTACTAATCATTCGAGTGACTACTAATCATTCGAATGACAACTAATCATTAGAATGACTACTAATCATTCGAATGACTTCTAATCATTCGAATGACTACTAATCATTCGAATGACTACTAATCATTCGAGTGACTACTAATCATTCGACTGACTACTAATCATTCGAATGACAACTAATCATTCGAATGACTTCTAATCATTCGAATGACTTCTAATCATTCAAATGACTACTAATCATTCCAATGACAACTAATCATTCGAATGACAACTAATCACTCGAATGACTACTAATCATTCGAGTTTTTTTCGGTGGAATCAAAAACGAATGATTAGTAGTCATTGGAATGATCATTCGATTACTAAAATATGTCGTTTACTAAAGTCTCGATTCTAAAATTCATTCGATACCATCACTAATCCGAACCACCCTCGGTCCCAATTAGTTCGGATAATCGACGCCCTACAGTACTGCCATTTAAGACCGACTTGAAGTACATCAGTCAGACCACGTGAACACCCTGTAGTTCCGTTCACATTAAGATCGATCACTGTAGAGCATCTGGAGTGTTAACTTTGTGCCGGGACCCAGTTGCAATCAAAGAAAGCATTAGCTCCAACAGCGTGGTTAAACCCGATTTGAAAAGCGGAAAAGAACCATCAGCATATAATTACCTCTATAAAGTACCCGCATGTGTCGCCACATGCAAATCGTCTTTCAAAGCACCCACAACACCTCGTCTGAATAGTGTGCAGCGTCAATAACCAACACGGGACCCTATCGTACACTGGCAATTAAGCGACATCCTTCGTTTGGCTTCGCAAGAAATCCACACTTCGAGGGCACCCATCTGCAGCAACTGCTGAGTGTGCCTCCACTTAATTGCAATCTAGGCTTTCAATTGGGCGTGCATAACTCTTAGTTCAAATACTTCGGTGTCTGTCATGTGTGTATGCATCTGAGTGGCGAGTCGTTTCATACATACGGCCGCATGCAGGATTAGGCCATTTGCAGGTCCCCCTTCCGGTGGTTGGCGTTTTTTGAACCAATTTCACTCTAGCTGCAGCGGACATGGACGCACCCACCCCGACCCGGCTGCAGTTGGTTCGTTGCAATACCGTGTCGCCTGGACATGCACTGCCATTCAGCGCTGACCCGAGAGGCAGTATTACCATAAATTGCATAATTGTGCTGTGTTTACTGTAAGGGAAGAACCTCTGTTGTATATCTAGGCGTATTCCTGCAGCGTGTGCATGTGAATGAAAACATCGGCACATCGCACACGACGCTCGTGTGTATGTTCGCAAGACAAACACAAACAGTGTGTAAAGGACCGACTAACATTGGGCCAGAGTTTAATCAATAAAACATTGCCTGGCTTCATTCATGGCTGCTGCACTCGACTGAAGGCAACCCCGTCACAAGGCTAAGTACTCTACAACACCTCGGTCTATTCATGCATTTATGGGCTAATGGCAGCCAGGCTTTTCAATACCGCCGCTGGGAGTTATTACGTGCTGATGCACCGTCGCAGATGCACTTTGGGAGCTAATACGCTGCAGCGTCTCGTGATAGGGAATTGCTGTTTCGCATTGGGAACAAAACAGAGGTCGTGCTGGCTGAATTCCTTCAATTACATAACCGGTTAATTTCGACCGATAACGCATCCGCTAATTAAATCTGCCGACTTGGTGGTTCTGTTGTTAATGAGATTGATCAATGCATTGGTCGATTGTGGAATAATTGGGGAGGAAGGTGCACTCAGCAGCAATCGCAATCAAGCCTTGCGCGCTCCGCACTTATGACTTGCTTACGTAAATAATGAAGTGACGAGCTGGTAAGCGTACAAATTGGCTCTCTTGATTTAGATTAATTCACTGCGTTTCGACGGCGAAATCTTGTTGGCATGGAACTGCCGCAGGCATATGTGGAGTGCCCGCTAATTGACATGTCATAATATTATGTGAATTTGGTGAGAGTATTTCGTGGAATTCATAATCGACACACGAGTGTGTTGACGAAGGTAATGGTGGTGCGATCGGTGTTTTAATTGCATGCATACGCCATGAGGGCAAAATCCTGAATATTTAATTAGAGCACTGGAACTGCGGCTCTCGTTGTGAACAAGCTCCAGTTCTGTATGGTGCACTCTAGTCTCGAAACACTGGTAAAGTCTGCAGGTTGAGATTGGATTTAAGTCAAAGTACGTTGGTGGGTGCAGCAGGACATGCACATCGAGTAGAGTTGTGCTTAACAGTTCCGCGGACGGAACGGTCATTGAGCGATTCACGAACTAGTTCCCAGAGACATGTCCGCGGAACTGTGTTGTATGTTGTTCCATGTTCCACTTCTTGAGGGAATCGCACAAGTCCGCAGAACTATGTATATAGCTCGTGTTCCGACATGTGTGTTGACAAATAATACATTGCTTTGTCCGCACATGTAGTTCCGACTCACCATGTGTCCACGTGTGCTTACGTGCGTGTGCCTGTGTGTGCTTGGTATATGTAGCTTGTGTAAAATGTTTGCATACAAATTGTCACCTGTGTCATTTCGTTCGTCTGGGCAATTGGAAATATGTGAAGTATGTTAACACAACGATAGGACACAGGCCGAATGAGTTGCTTATAGAGTAGCAACTTCGTCTTCTGGCTTAGTTTATTTTGTTTTCGCATGACGCGGTTGATGCGATGAAATTCAGAGATGGCCTTTCCAAGGGTCCGTTTCGCATGGTTGCTGAATTTAAGTTTCTCGGTAAAGTTACCGCCAAGATACATCATGTTCTCTTCTGTCGTTATTTCAGCACCACTGCATAGGACTGTCTTGATTTTGTAGTTGATCTGCATCTACCTCCGGATGCTCGTCTGAACACGTGAGTACCGATTTCTCCGCATTTATTCGAATACCCCATTCGATGTAGTGATTGTACTTTGTCCTTGCTGTCTGGTTTTCTAACCCCAGTGGCACAATTTTTGGTGACATTGACGTGGCGTATGTCAATGAGTCTCATACTCCAGCATTTGAGTTTGTTGACTAGAAGTGGTAGGTCCCAGCTTTGGTCCTTGAGCAACTCCTGCTTCGATGTTCCCCTCCTTCGATAGTCTGTTGTCTACCTGGACGTAAAACTTGCAGAAAGCTGTAATTTTGATCAGGTTACAGCGGAATCCCATAAGATTCATCTTAGAGACCAGTCCCTCTATCCCGACCGTGTCGAAGGCTTTTGGTGGTTGTTGCGTCCAGCTACCACATTGTGTTGAAGCTTCATAAGGGGATGGAGCGTGCATGTTCGGGATTGAACACCGGTGACTCATAGTTTTAACTAAAGCTTGTGATATATGCTAGATCCTGGAGTACCCGCTAGCAGACACTGACATCAGCTAGCTTTC
Source organism: Eristalis tenax (assembly GCA_905231855.2). NCBI lineage: Eukaryota > Metazoa > Arthropoda > Insecta > Diptera > Syrphidae > Eristalis > Eristalis tenax. Next base: position 33,594,184 of record HG993126.1, read on the forward strand.
CATTTGCCCGTCTCGGTCGATACCCGCCAAAAAGTGTCTTCAGCATATCACACCGCCATATTTACCACCCCCGTCAAGCACATTCAAATTGGTGTGCCATATTTTAGTGATTATCTGGGGTACGTAGGGCGTATGCGTGATATTTTCTTATGAAGATTTTGTTCGTATCGGATCGAATCAAAAGCAGGGTGGTTGTGGACACAACCAATTTTTGAATGGTTGAGTGGGGTGGGAAAAGATCGCCTGAACACTGCGGCCTATGATAGGCCTATTGTGTTTGCCCCCCTAGTGTTCACACAGGAAACCTGAGTTCATAATGAAACGTTTTTGAGTGAACCACCGGCAATTGTATCGGCTTGAAGATAGTATCCGCCTATATCGTGTCGATAGCGTGCCCTGACTAGGCAGTTATAGTGGCACAGTGCTTTGCAGTTTCTTCGTCGGCGTTACACATTCTGCAGGTGTCATCTTGTGTAAGGCCAATGTTTTTGAGGTCTTTGTTTACTGGGCAGTGTCCAGTAAGGAAGCCTGTGGTTATACGAATCTGACTCCTGGTAAGACCGAGGGGTTGTTTCGTTCAATTAAGAGAAATAGTTGGTAGGAACATTTTGACCTGGCTCTTACCTTCCGTATGCGTCCAGTAATGGTTGGCCATGTCCCTGAGCCAATTATTTATATAGCTCTTGGCAGTGGTGATGGGCATCATGGACGGGGATGCCAATCCTTTTCTGACTAGGAGGTCTACTCTTTCATTTCCAGTGTGACCGCTGTGGCTTGGTTTCCAAAAGAGATGGACTCTGTTTATGTTGGGGCAGCTGGTGTAGCAGTTGTAGGCAGTCCCATACTAACTTTGCTGTGACTTCGTAGCTTTTGAGGGCCACAAGAGCAGATTTGCTGTCAGAGAGAATATAGATGGGTTTTCAGTGATGGCTGTGTCTATAATTTCTCTGAGGCAGAGTTCGTTTGCGAATACCTCTGTTTGAAATACGGAGTTTTAAATGTCCATGCTGGTCATGTTGACTCTGTATACTCCAGCGCCGAGTATACTCTCTGCACCAGATGTGGGACTCGCGGTTGAAGGTGGATCTTTTTTGTTCCCGAATGTTTCTTGAGGGGAAGGTGACCTTATATTTCTGACTGAAGTCGTATCGGGGGAGAGACAACTGTCTCCCGAGAGAGATATTTTCATTGTTTCATGCCTGCTCAGCTCAGTAAGCATGTCAGGGTGAATGAGCCTGGAGTTGGAGTCATCCTCTGTGTTGAGCTTCCAGGCGTTGACCATAGCTTACTTCTTTGTTTGTAGCTGAAGAGGTGGAATGTTTGTAATGATCAGTTTCTGTAAATGGATGTGGTCCTGTTGAATCTGTCTCCGTGCAAGTAACTGGTGATCGGAGTAGAGACTCTTCTTTTTTTTTGGTTATGTCCATTTAATTCCCACGAGTATGGCGAGAAATGTTGATCAATTATTTACAGAGCTTCCATAGTGACTATGCCAGGGCGCCTGGTATCGCATAGGGGCGTTTGTTTACGATGCACATGCTTAGATTCCAACCACCTTAACTTGGGAATTGGGCTTGGACTTTAGTTGCCTCCCAAAACAGACATGCCTGATCTCGGCAATATTCCTGCAGGGTAACCCCTGGTCTTAATGGTCTAAATGTCATCAATTGTGTTTGATGGCCAAGGCACAGATAGGCAAACTTGGTTGAAGAGAGATCCCACGAATAGCTGATGGCCTACGTCGACATCCAAGCTTTTGGTATAACAAAACACATCACGCTCAAGAAATCTATTCTTCTGTATACGAGTGGCTTGGAACGTGATACAGAAGCAGTTTTACAGTTTTTCCACATTCGTCTTAGCGATTTTTAGGCTCAGATGTTTTTAGATTTCACGGCTTAAATGGAATGCAGAATTCACCCTCAATATCGGAATCTTCACAAGCAGGCATTGGCATCACTCTCCCTCAACTCGTATCAAACTGTCGTTCATCCCTGGAAGCGATAGCTGCGAGACTCAACATCATCTGGTCGGTCCCATTAGTCACGTTGTTGGTGTCTTTAGAGGACACGGTCTCTTGAGAGTACTCGAGGGAGGTTGTTTATGCCTAGCATAGCTCACCTACTCCTTGCCTTTCCCGGCTCAGACGGAGGGTATGGTAGGGAAGGTTGCTGCTAGAGAAAACCAGTACACTTAGGCCATGATGGTCCATTGTGAACAGACAAGCTACTACCACCGGTCGACATTTACAGTCATCAGTGAGTGCCGACAATTTGATTCCAACTGCAAATGATGACTTGACCAGATTTGAAAACCAGATAAAAGCGAATTTACTTTGCTTTCACTGGGATTCGAACCAAGGACAGGCATCCAGTCATTTCGGCTCAGGCTTCAGAGCTCACTTTTCAGCGACTTCAGTGATATGGTCGCCGCACTGTATCTGCTGGCGTAGTGAGTACGGACGTCGACTGAACAAATTTGCCCAACATAAGGAGTTCAAGAAATGACTGTCATAGCGTGAAGAGCTCCACATAAGCAAAGAGCCTGTAGAACTGACCCATTCTCAAAACTCAGAGTGCGCGAAAGTCTCGAAGCGAAGAATATGGTATGGAAATTCAACTGGTGGGACTTGTTCACCTCTTTAACCAGACACATTTTCAACCGCCTCCCAGGACTCAATTCCCACAACAGACTTCACGAATCTACTTTCGAACGCTCAAAAAAAATGTCTCCAATCCACTTTAAGATTTAATTAATTGTGTTTTGAGATGTGATGCTAGTCAAATCCTGCAAAGGCACCTCGCACTCGCCCTTCGCTCACGTATTTCCCTTTTGTTTACGTGACTTGACAAAATTGCGATTGCCACTACGCCCCTATTGTGTATGTTTCCAAGACAATAAAACAAGAACGAAAAATAACTTTAAACTCTCCCCAAAGTCACGAAACAAAATACAGAGAGAGGCGATTTATTGTAGTCGTTGTCCTTGAACGGGCGGCGTCATCATAATGCGGCTGGGTGATAAAGATTGTGATGAAGACTGTGTAATTTTATTAGATCCTCGCCGGGACATCAGAGAAGAAAATGCGAGTGGCATCCATAACCAATCCGAAAGGAAAGGAGCACATTTTGTATATGCCTCGGGTTTCGGGATAAAACCTTTCACTCGTCCACAGACCAACTCACCGCATTTATCCTTAACGGCCCATAAGAGCAGGAGGCACTGTGACCTCGTTTCTGGCAACCTTTGCTGGTGCTTTCTCGTTATTGTCATTTGCCTTCGCACCAGACACAAGCGCATGGCGCCGCAGAATCATCTGCCGGGCGGTTGTCCTATGCCGACAACCTGTGTCGAAGTACAAGCCGCGCGATAACCAACCAACCATTGAACTGGGTACCCGCTATTATCCTTGACAATTTACAAACACCGTCCATAAACGTTCTGATGAAAACTCCTCACACAACATCGTCTGATGTCGACATCCAGGACATTAAAGTGGTGAATCCTGTTCGGTGTGCTTTAAGCCCAAACGACTTTTGTTTCTGCAGTGTGACGGGTGGTCGTGGATGTGCAGGAAAATGAGGATCGTCGTATGTGGGGCTAGGCGCAGATCCGTGAGTGGGTACGGAAATCGATTCGAGGACGCATTCTCGCTGTGACAGATCCCAGCCCACGACGGCGTCACAGAACAGCCATGGAACACGATTTAATTTAAAGTGCCCCCAATTTCCAGAGCCACCCATCACAGGAGTAGCTAATTAATCTCTAAGGGATAATAACACACAAGGTACGAGCGGGAACCGTACGTACTTTACGCGTTCTTCAGATATTACTATATTACCTGCGCGGTGGATGCTCTCTTATTACAGCCAATAAAAGATAACATTCATAACCGAAACACCAGCCGCGAACAGTATAAAACCATTAACGTCGGAGCCTGTTGGATCGTCCCAGTGCCGTCGGGCGGGGGAGTGACGCCGGTGCGCACAGCACTGTTGTGTGTTGCCTGCTAGATGACAATGTTAAATTGCGAATGGGACCTGTGTGGGGGATAATAGGATCGTAATATACGGCTGCACAAAAGGAAAACATCGACTTGCACGGGATGTAATTAAAAAAGTGTTTTTTTCTCTCCCTTTGTTCGTGGCGTGGAGAGAAATACCCGAATTTTTCCATGCGGCTTGTTCCCGGCCCATTTCGTTATCTCCAGCTATCCAAGTCAGGGTCAACGGGTCCTTTTGGTTTCGCGTACACCGCAAACAGTGACCGAAAATGTTCCACGTGTACGTGCGGATGTGTAGGCATTTGTGCGGTTCGCGGTGCAGATTTTTATGGCGGGATATTTTAGGTCTTATTCTTTGCGGTAAATTACAGGATTTCACCGGATTTCACCGTCTCCATCGTCAAAGCGCACTGGGAAGCGAGCAGAGAATCAATCTCACGGCAGGGAGAGAACAGAAAATCCTTTCGCGTGGAGCCGAGCCGTGGCAAGAGGTCAGGGCGAAATGTTGCAGTGTGTGCACTGACTGTGCAAAGAGCCCCAGCCATTGACTAAGGGAAACCACAAGCCACAAGCATTCCGGTTAATACAAGGTGCTGGTACTGTGCGCTCGTTTAAGACTTTCAAGGATTTATTCACGTATTCATGTACTATTTCAGGGAGGAATGTGTGACTTGAGGGTTAAGAAGGCTAAATCTGCGTCGGATTAAATGTATTTGAAATATGAATATGCCGGTGCATGGATACAGTAAGTCGGTGATAAGCATACCCTGACATCGATGTGAAGACAGGGGATTTGAGGACACAGTCTATAAGTAACGGACACCGTGATACGCGTGCTCTCATCTGGGTGCACCTGCACATCCGCAGATAAAGACACTATTTATTGGCGAAATGAACCAAAATTTGGAGTGAATTTGTGAAGTGATACTTTTGGGGATTCGCCTACGTGCTAACCCACAGCCTGCACTCTTCAACCATTCTCCCGCGTTAGCCGCAAAGAGGCGGCAAAATGGGTCATCTTTGTACTTCCGCTCTTCGTAGTAGTTCCTGCACAATTGCCACAAATCAGCAGATTTCACTCCACTTACTGTTTGAAGTTGCCATGCAGTAAATAAGGTCTTCTGGACTTGGCAGGTTTATGGACTGCCTTTCTTAATAGGGTGCGTGCTTCACGTGCTCGTCCACATTTGGACATTCCGGGCAAAGGGGCGAGCTTTCGTATCCACATTTGTGAAGTTGTGAAGTTGGGTCCAAGACAGACGAGGGTGTAGGTGCTGTGTCTATTCTCAAGGCCTTAACAAAGCTGTCTCCCTGAAGCTCAATGATCACTGAAACGCATTCCAGGCAGAAACCATTGCGATGAAGGAGGCTCTGTCCTGGCTTAAGAAGAACTCAAGATCCAAAAGAGATATCACCATCTGCTCGAACAGTCAGGCCGCAGTCAAGTCCCTGGACAATGTCATGTTTAATTCGAAAACATCCCTTAATTGCAGGCTGTCTCTTAACGAAATGGCTAAGCATTTTAACACACTGTGGGACACTGTGACATACCGGGCAATTGCAAAGCCCGGTGTGGCACATCCTCCACCCAAACAAAAGGAGGTGTTCCACCTTCCATGCCATTCGCTACAGCCTACCATCTACTAAAAATACACACAATCAACATCACTAATCGCAAATGGCCAGCAGGTACCACTTGTCTTAAAACAAACGAACTATGGCCATCGCTTAATATCAAACGATCACTCAATCTGCTTAGACTCAGCAGATCTTTACTCAGGACGCTCACCGGCGTCATAACAGGGCACGGCAGAATTGGCACCCATGCCTGTAGGTTGGGGGTCCCCTATACTGACTTCTGTAGAAGCTGCATGAATGAAGAGGAGGTTGAAACCACAGATCACATACTCTGCTCGTATAGCGCGCTGGCAGGTCGTAAAGACTTACACCTAGGGGCCAACTACTTCAGCAATGAGTTGAAAAGTCTCAGAATTAGCCAGCTAAACCACTTTGCCACAAGCACCAGCTGGTTTTAATTGTAAGGGGGAATCAATCCGTGTGGTATCACTACGGGCCTACTTTGGTCGAGGTGTGACTGCCTTCTACAGCCAGCCACTATAACATAACCTAACCAAGAATTACGTAATGTGGTAATTGCAGTTTCCCGTCCGCCGCGACATCCATGTGGCGGGTTCGGGGATGAGCTTATATGTCCGTCTACTATACAACCTTGTTTTATAGAAAAAGTCCCTTTTATCTTCCTAGTAGCAATTTTGCAATCAACTTAATTTTTTGCATGAAATTGTATGGTTGGCTTGCATTTCTTATAAGCGATTCCTTCTTATATACGACGTGCTTATAACCGTATATGGAACTCCCATGAACACTCTCCGAAGAATATCCTGACATCCATCACCAGGCTGTGTGGAAATTGATGTTGTCCTTCCACGCCAATAAAAAAAAAACAAATACTCTTTCTGCCATCCACTGAAACCACATACCTGCTGCCCCGCGTCAATTGTTGTTGACCAGCAACACTTAAGTTGAAATTGTGTGGCGGCCCCCCTGTGCCACCAAAGAAAGTAGTTAACTTTCTTATTGTTTTCACTGCACAAGCAACACTTGCCCAAACGGGAAGACATCGCCGAGTGGCACGCCAAAAATCGATGTGCGAACATGCCCACACATAGGACACACTTCAGCACATCGACAAAACATTCCTACAGCCTATGAAAACTCTTTGTTCTTAAATTTTCGAAAGACTGACTGCGTTACTCTTCAGTAAAAGATATCGACTTCAGCCATTTCATTCAAGAAAATACAATAAAATAAAATCTTTAACTGTATAATCAAGTCCGTCCCCTACGTTCCCCGTCAAAGTTGCACCTCCTTTCCACCTTGGCACAACAAGGACCTAAGCATTCTCCGTAACCAAAGGAATAAACTGTGGAAACAAAAATTCTGATGTCCAATTCTGTCTCCGATTACGCGTCTAATCAAGACGTTTCCCTCCGCTTCAAGTCCCTCTGTGAATCCTTCACAACATTTACATCTAAAAAATGCAGTCCTCCCTTATAAACGATCCCAGGCAAAAAAAGAAGTCTGATTCCCTTCCAACCTAACTGCAGTCGAACATATATCTCCGTAATCGATGGGAGCAATAATTAGATCATCTCAAAGAAGACTTCTCTCCAGGTCATGATGGCATACCAGCTAATTTACTAAGCTTCCAGAACTACTTTCGATGCTTTTCCGCCTTTCAATCTACATTCCCCTCAGCATGGAAAATGGATTCATCTCCCCACACATAAAAAAGGCCCAAAGAATGATATTTCGAAACTATTCCTAAACTCTTTGAATCCATTGTGTACGTCTATTGCAAACCCATATATTCTTCTCAAAGGCAGATCTACCACAACTAACCTTATAGAATTTTTCTCCAAGACCCTCTCAACACTGGAACAAGGTTACGAAGGAGATATAGTCAACACAGACTTCAGCAACCCTTTTGATAAAGTCGACCACCAAATAATCTTCGTCAAACTAAGGGCCCTTGGATTCCCACCCTATATCATCTTATGACTCAAATCATACCTCCGAACCTTCTCATACCTCATACCTTCTATAGAGTATTCTTCAGACACTCAAACCCATTATAGCCTCATCGGACTTTCCGCAAGGGAGTCACCCAGGCTCTCTGATCTTTGTGTTAACTATTTACGTACTCTATTCATCTATGCAGATGACATGGAAATAAGCAAGAGAATGTCTTACTCAATCGACTTTAGTGCGGTTAAAACCTACCTCGACTCCTTCTTCACTTGGTGTGACAATAACTACATAGGCAAATGCCAGTTCGTCACTTTTACTCGCAAACGCAACTTACGTCCACCATAACGAGCTAGTACCCCTAGTCTCTCTCACTCGGGACCTAGATTTCCAATCCCACATTAACGATATGACCCAACGAGCCAATTCCTCCCTTAGCTACATAAAACGCTGGTCTAAAGAATTCACAAGCCCCTACGTCACTAAATCCCTTTATGTCACTTATGCCAGACCCCTCCTAGAATATGTCAGTCAAGTCTGGTCTCCAAACTACGGTAACCATTCAAACCGTATCGAAGCTGTTCAAGGTAGATTCCTACGCTTTGCATTACTTGTTCTGCCGTGGTATGGTAGTCTTGCTTTACCACCCTATGTAGACCATCCACAATTTATAGACTTGCATACCCTAAAAAAAACGCCATAAAGTAGCTGACATCCTATTCTTGTAGCAGGTCCTAATAGAAGTAATTGACTCATCCGTCCTTCTGGAAAGCATCCCACTAAACTCCAACCCCCGTCGCCTTAGGTCTGTTCCTCTCTTCTCTTCCATCGAAATAGGTCTGTTCCTCTTTTCTCTTCCTCTTCTTTCCTTCCTGTTCCTCTTTTACTCCCCTCCATCGTACCACCTACGGCCTGTCCGAACCCGTCTGTAGAATGCTAGACGCCTAGCAAAAATAACCCCAAATTGACTTGATTTTCTCTCATACATTAGACATTCCTTATTCTCGTCCTCTTAGCTATCCGTGCCCGGGCCATATTATAATCTAAGTTACCTTGTAGACGTTTTTAAGCTTTTAAGGTTTCAGCTTCAACATTTTAGCTCGAACTAAGCCAAATATAAATTAAACAGCTGCACGCACAAGTGTGCTGTGAGGGCACTTATCCCTCTTACCCACGCAAACATGATCCCGCATGGCACTCTTGAGTAGCTCCCCCTCTCCAAATAGTGTCGGTTTCCGTAACACATGCAATCTCTTCTATTCGATTTACTCCCGAGAGCGCGTGTACAAAGTTTCACATCAAAAAAGAAAAAAAAAACAAATGGTCAGTTAAAAAGCAAAATATAAATCTCAGTGAAATATATACGAAGGCATTAACGTTCGCTTGACGGATTTTGTGCATTTATACAGTCAGAGCAGAGGTTAAAAGGGAACAGCTTGAGTTCGAAAATGTAATGAGGTGTAAGCTGTTTCACAAAGGTTGGCACAATCAAAGACGTAGTTTGGAAGAGAAAAGATGACCACATTCACTAGTTGTAAAGGGATCGACCACCCCGTTTTGAAGCTCCATTGAACTGATGATGCTGCACATTTATGCAAATTTTCTCGAAACGATGTCCAACAATGATTACATTACCAAAGCGAACAGGAGATTCGTTAAAACGATGCTACATTCGTAGACAGAGATCATTCTCATGAGATACGGTATTAGTTGATTCCGAGTTATTGAATTGAACGGAAGGAAATGTAATTTTCAATTCAATTACTGTGGTCATTTATTTTCAGTCGACGTTTGGGTGAGTACGGGTGCGACTGTTCTCTTGTCGGACGTGCCTCGTCCCTCGAGAAGTCTGCACACAATAATCGATATATTTTGATGTAAACTATAGTCTCGTTCTAGATGATAGCAAATAAACAACCCAATCACATGAGGTATCCCATTTGAGAAGATAGTTTCCGCATTAATATAAGCTCTCTTTGATCTCTTGATGAGGGATAGTCAATCCAGTTTGAAGAGCGCATGGAAAACGTTACGAATTCTGATAATGAGAGATGTCGATGTGCACGCTTGCATATGTAAACAGACTTACTCAAGTGCGTCTCTGTTGGAATGTAATATCCGAGTATGAATTCGAATAATTTCTCAGCAAATAGCAAGTGCCAACACGAGGATGCTGCCAGGAATGTACGTACATGGGTCCGTACACGTACCATGGGATGGAATAGAATTAATTTGTCTTTGTCACATAACAGAAATAATTCCCCACATGCCTTTCAAAATTCCATCGTGAATACAGCAAATATTAAATATACATTGCTGTCGAAGAGTTGTTCAGTCCCTTGATGAGATTACCTTTCAATTGTGGTGTGTTTACACAAACAAAACCAATGTTTGCGCTCATCCATTTTGAAAGGTTAAGCATAATTCTCATGCGACAATTAATTGTTTTTGTGTATTTAAGTAATGATGGGAAGTGCCCGAAACATCGGACCCGCATACAAACCATCTCTCTTTCGCTCGTTATGTTATTCCATGTAATCTCCTTTTATTTCGCATTCAGATCTCTCATTTCGATCTCTTTTCAAGTGCGATGTTGCACAGATTTGGCAAAATTTGACACGGAGTCGATAAACAGCACACAGACCGCACGCCTCACAAGACAGAGCGTTAACACTTGAATCACCAGTTGGAAAAAGGGAAGAAATCCATTTGACCTCACTTGTACAAAAAACGCACAAAACTGACTTTTTATGGGACTTGTCCCTTGTTCCAACTAACGCTTTTTTGTTTTCGTTTCTTTCTTCGACCCAACAGATGCGACTGCGTGTAGAGAGGATATTTGCATCAAAATGTAATTTTTAGAGATTTTGGCACATATTCCCTCGACACCCCGTTATTCTTACTTGTCGGAGAGTGTTTCAAAAGTTAGGTCGAATTAGCAGCCATTTAAGTTTTCCATTTAATCTTATTTATTTTCACCGGTTTGTCAAAAGAAACGAAAATCACATGAAGTTGGTGGCACGGCGGCGTATACGTAACATTTTGCATTGGAACGTGGTATGTGCCACCTGCTGGCTCATAGGAGGCATTTTTGCCGAACTGTTTATGGTGGTATGTCGATCGTTGATGATTAGGACGCAGGTCATCGATATTGGTGCACAGTATGAATGACGTATTCGCACGTATTTGCACTGACAAGATAAGACACTGATGGATGTTCACTAGTGAAAGTAGTCAATTTTACAGCGGCGAAATCATGAGTATTTGTTAAGTATGTAAGTACTTAAAGTAAGTATTTGTTAGTTATGTCGGAAGTATAGAATTCTATAATTTAATTCGTGCGGTTTGCTAAGAGATGGCGTAGCTTGTATTATTCATGCGTTGGAAGGCTATTGTCATCGTACGTCATTTCAGTATATGTCGTTCATTTGAAGCGTAAACAACAAGAATTTTTTCTCACTCAAATATGTCGAACTGTGCTTGAAAAAGTGTTTTTGCAGGGAGTTCTTCTTCATTACTTTAATATGAAGAAAACTGCTGCCAAAAGTGATCGTATGGTGAACATGCGCTAGCTGAGCGAATGTGCCAAAAGCACGATTTTTGGCTTGGCTAACCAGACAAATCAACGGCAAAGCCGAACATGCATGTCGCGAAGGTAATGCTCTGTATTTGGTGGGATCAGAAGGGTGTGCTGTATTATGAGCTGTTAAAACCGGGTGGAAACCGTCAGTGGACAACGCTACCGAACACAATTAATCCGTTTGAAAAGAGCATTTGCCGAAAAAGCCCGGAATATGCGGCCAGGCACGAGGCAATAATTTTCCATCATGACAACGCTCTGCCCCACGTTGCTATTCCGGTTAAGAAGTATTTGGAAAACAGTGGATGGGAAGCTTTTTCCGACTACGCCCGCACTGAAATACGGTTTACATCAAAGCAGAATATTAAAAATTGGCTTGATTCATTCTTGACGGAGCAGTTCTTTTGGGATGGGATCCACAAGTTGCCAGAAAGATGGGAAAAGTCGTAGATTCAGATGGGCAATGCTTTGAATAATACTATTGCACGCGTTTTTCTGAAAAAAACGTTCAAATGTTTAATTAAGTTATATACCTACTATTGGGCAACAGACAGTTAGCAACAATTTACAAGTTCATAAATACGATTAAAAACTTGCATAGATATGAGAGCCATCTACCTTACTAATGATAAGGCTATAATGTAAACACAAATTAGATTTAAAGACAGGCTAGAAAAGAAGGAAATGGTAAAGACAAACTTTCGCATGTACCACAGTTTGTATGTTTGAGCCTCATTAGTTATGGATTCAATTAAGAAAATTTTGCACGCATATGTGCACAAGACAAATAAAATAAATAAATTAATTAACAAACAATGGGTAAATAAATACATAAGTAAATAAATAAATTAAAAAAAAAAAATAATAAATATGTGAATAAATAAATAAATGAAGAGATCAGTAAATAGAAAGTTAATAAACTTCAGATAATGGCGTTGTCAGACAAATTACACGATGTGATAAAACGTTCGTCAAGCTTGACTATCCGGTTTGATACAAAGTTAGCATGAAGTAGCGAGGTGGAAAAGTGCCGTGTTAGTTTCAAGATCACTTTATGGACTTTGTTTTGGCAAATTTAATGTTTCTTTAAATGACAATTCGCACAATTGCCCCAAACAGGTGCTGCGTACAAGTCTCTGGAGCATAATTTCTCATAACTTCTTAGCGCTGCACCCTAAAACCTTGCTTTGAAACCTTCACGTCAATTGAGAATGGTACACATGCAGTGTGCCAGATTGCAGGCGACTGTAATGTTTGACAAATGAACAGCAGCGACTCTGCTGACTATACAAAAGGCAATTCGATGCAGAAAACTCCAGCGAGAATAATGAATAGATTCACTAAATTAAAATCATTTTGAATAAAGTACAAATTAAAAATCAAGCAACCGAACCAAAAGGAACCTTACGGAACGAAAAAAGTAAAAATTAAATCGGATTATCGGTAATGAAACATTTAAACAGTAATCATACATCAATCATCCGCCATTACTGGGTTTTCGGGCCGCTAAGAAGGACTTTGCTAATGTAAACCATGTGTGCGTTAAGAGAACGGAAGGGAAATTGAATGAATGCAATTTTCAATTAATAAATACCACTTCAAATAAGTATTTGATGTAAGCTTTAGTAATCCCGCAAATTTACAGCCGCACAATCGATGAACAAAAAATCCATATGTTTTCTGTAGCGCATCACGTGTACGTGGGATTTAATAAATCCCACTGAATATTACTTTGCTCGAAAAATTCGAATTTTCCAATACCATTTAAAACATGTACAAATGAGATTATAATCCATCAGCGATGAGAAGTCATCGTGCGGAATTGCAACCGAAATATTCAAATCATGATGATTCGACATTTTAACTGACTGCCTTTAGAGAGGAAATCGAGATTAATTCAACAAATAACATGCCTACGCGTTCATTAGTGTATTTGAATTATGATTCAAATTGACCGGACATTAGACATAATCAGTCAAACTCTGGCAGGCGCACAATTCGTATTGACATGACTTACATGTGCAGCCTCCTAGATTATTTAAAATCATTTGAATTTCAATTCATTTCTGATTATGCATGCGGCCGTAATGAATTTCAAATGTCATTGCGTCCGGTGTTGAAATACTTGCGCACTTGTGTATGTAATCCGTTTCATTGAGCAAAATATTCATATCATCAAGTTATTAACACAGTCCATGAAATGTTCGTGCTGGACGCTTTGGGGCTTAGCAATAATTTAAAAAATTTAGTGCTCGTTTTTGGATTTGTTATACTTTCGGTTCTTATTTATTGCCGGAAGAATATAATCCACAAATTTATCTTTTGTGTGAAGACTTTTCATCTGCATCTGTCATTGAAAAAATGTTAATGTTGTTAATGTTCCAGTTAGACTTAGCTTATTCATAAGCAATTTAACTAAAATGGAGACTAAGGCATGGACATGAGGTACCTGGTCTTAATGCCCATTTCGCAATGCTGCGTTGGTGCGTCGCCTTGTTTTTCAAACTGCCCAATACAGTGGGTCCATGGCATTCACTGCGCGGCGCGGTGATTTCTCCGTGCAGTTTTGGGAGGTACTCACCGGGATATAGTGAGAAACACGACAGTGCGAGTTGGTTTGGTCACGTGGCACGAGTGTCCCTTTCATCACGACGTCCGAGGCGGGCGTTGAATGCGATTCCATCTGGTAGGCGACAGCTTGGCAGACCCAGGACGAGGTGGTTGGACCAAGTCCACAAACTCGCCTCCTTTCGATTGGACATAACTCCTGATGAGTTACAGTCGATGGCGGAGGATCGAGTTGCCTGGACATCTATCCCTTTAGTGGAGCATGCGGTTCAGAAAAAGATGATGATGATGAATAAATACTTCATACTCTGTTTTCCAAAGTGTTACTGAAATTTGCCGTAGAAACAAAATGTACACATGGCAGTGTTGCAAGCGCAGCATGAAACAATCAACAGCATTGAATTCTTCAAGCGTAACATGAAAGCAGAAGAATTCTTATAGCCGTCGGGAAATGCATTTGAATTAAAATTGCCGACAAGTGCACAGATGATGTGATGAGGTGGCAGCGAAACTCACGTGTGAACCAAAATACATAAAAAAACGCCCACTTTGCGATGATGATCACGGAGAGAACTTGAAGGTCCCTCATATCTTTCACGGAAGACGAAAATTGCGCCTGGTACTTCGCTCACTGATAAGGCAAGACGAGAGATCAATCAGAGGGGGAAGGGAATCAGCTGTGCGATGAATGAAGACATCAGCTGTGCGATGGACTAGGTCAATGAGTCAATGACTGATGTCATGGTGATTTTGCTGCAGCAGTTCCTGAATCTGGACGATCTGCAAGATTTGATGCCATGAAAAGTCAAAGACCAAGAAATCGCACAGCAGACCACCGCACGCGGAACAACTCGGTCACAAACGATAAACGCAGAAACAATAAACATACAGACAGTATCCCTGTGAAGTTGGTAGTTTTATTTATTTTTTTCTATTTCGCAGAGTGTAAATGTCCCATATAACGTCACCCGTCTATTGATTGCTTTTCGTGTCCACTTAAGTTACACTGGTTTGTATGACAAACAGGCAGCGATGCATAACATTCTGCTTATCGTACTACAGGCTCTTCGACTTGTACTGTTATAGAGCAGTGTTAGACAACCCACATCGACGTCTGCGTCTATCAGGGTTCAGCGGTGAATAGAACCACCATCAGTGTCGTGGAAGTTCCACTGCGCAGATGAGTGGTTCTTTCGTCTTTACGAGAGTGAATTTTCGAAGAGTCTTCTATTCCAAGGCGAGCTATAGAAGACGCTTTTTGATCAACCCATTACAGTGGATCAATCCGGATACTAACTGTCTAGCAATCATACACCTTTTGTATGACTTAAATTTCTAGCGGCTTATCGATATAGCACATAATCCGCATATTGGAATATTTTTGTTCTCTCTTGATTGTCGTGGGGTGCGCATCACTAAGAACTTTTATCCGATCTATATTTACTCCATTTTCAGAATGAACTGGTCAGTGTGTCAACAGTGACACTTCCTCTTTCAGAATAATTTGCATGATTTAATGTTGGCTCCCTCTAACGAACGGATCAAATCCTGTTCAACAAGATACAACCTCACAATTTTGAATACATTCCAGTTAGCCAGTCGAACCGAACACAATTTGCAATTTCAAATAAAAGTCTTGACCTGTTGCACAAACTCTTTTCACGCTGCCCCAACTGACTTTAAATGCCCTTACGAGTGTGTCGTATCACACTCCATTCGATTACAAAGGCTGAATCTGGCGTCACAGTTCCCGTATAACCAAATTAACTGCGATTGCTTTTTGCTGCGCAGTTCGTTCATTGCAAGGACCGCGTCCGTTTGGATCTGTTGGCATCGTCGCTTTTCTAGTCAGATCCTGGACTCATATTGTAGTGCACATCCGAATTTGAGCATCGAGACTTTTTTTGCCGATGGGAGATGCTACCGTGATTCTTCTTTTTTTCGAAACTCATTCGTGTGCTCTGAGCCTTTCAGACACAGAACCCCATTGTGTACGTACACGTGCTTTTGGGTTCTTCATGCTCTGCCGGATTATAGTCACCTACGGCGGGGTGCAAAAATGGATTTTCGTTTACAGTTTTTGTGATTTTTCATCAATCCATTGGGAAAGACTTTGCGACGGGTTTGGTTGAAATGTGTGTTTAATTACTTATAGAGAGAGAGAGTCATCAACGAAAGCATTGAAAGAAAATACATGGGTTCGATGTGCATAATGAAGGTGGGCTCCTAAATCTGTTGACAGTTGGAAGGTTCATCGACCCCGTCCTAGGGAAAGTTCCTCGATCAGTACCGACCAAACGAAAGTCTTCAAGTGCATGGTGGCATGACTGTCCACTGGTGAGAGTTCCACTAATTATGAAATATGGAAACTATTTAGATATGTTGTTGCCCGACTTTGTTGCCAAAAGGATGGGGTCCCCAAGCACACAGACAAGCCGTCAAAAATTCAAAAAATGAAATGGGCAGCACAAGGTTTGGATTTAAATTCGACACAAAATTTGTTGGCTATTGTAAAAGGGATGTTGGGTGAGCATGAAGGACCACCGACAAATTTGAGTGAGTTGTGGGTCAGAATGATTCCGAACAAAATCATTCAGAATTTGCTGGCAAGCATGCCAAAACGTATGAATGAAAGGCAAAAGTTATCAATTTATGCTGCTTTTTGCACGGCACCTTTTTTTCAGCTGGCAAACTGTGAGAAAATTGTTTGCAAAAGATTAGGCACGTTCTCTTTTTTTCACTAATTGACTATTTTTTAGGGGTTTTATTTTCTCCTCTGATACCACGTTTCCGTCGAACAGAAATCGTGTGAATTGGATGCACCGAGTTGAAGTGGTTTCGAATGACATTCGTTCACAATTTTCAAGTCATTAGCGTTAAATAAGGAAACGGCTGTCTGTTGACAGATGTGAGAACACCTGAAAATAGAGAGAGACAAATAGAGAACGTTAAACTAAAATTACCAACGTAAACTGAAGTACACATTGTGGGCTTGTTCGGTTTGTTAACCTCTCATGGGTCAGCCCAGGAATTAACTAGAATTAACTAGACTCATTTCTGCGATTGATTTCAAAACGGCGAATTTGATTTTGTGCGGTGAAAACGTGGTACAGTGGAACTCTCCTAATGGACACTTCTATTAGGCGGACACTTTCTCTTAAACCATTATTTCCTCTACATTTTTCCGAACGATTTAACCTCCCTTGGACGGGTTAAAATTCATACAACAAAGGGCAGAGGTCATAAAGGTATACTTGTTTGCTTCAGCACACGAGCAATGCATTTAGAGCTAGTAGGCGACGTGACAACGGAAAGCTTCCCAGCCACGCTCCGGCGGTTCTTTGCACAACGCGGATACAGTACCGACATAAATAGCGATTGTTCAACTACTTTTTTCGCAGCAAATGCTATTCGGAAGAAGGATTTGCTAGCTGTTAAGAAGCAACTCGACGCTGGTGCACAATCGGTGGCATGTCATGGTGTCTCATGGCACTTCATCCAAGCGGGTATCTGGGAGGCTGGTATTAAAAGTCTTAAACACCAGAAGCCCTGGTAACGTTTGAAGAGTCTATGGTGCTGAAACAAGTCGAGGCCGTTCTCAACTCTAGACCACTTTCAGCACTCTCTGATGACCCAACTGACTGCACAGCACTCCCAGCTGGGCATTTTTTGGTGGGCGGTCCGCTTACCGCTCCATCTGAGCCAAATATTTTAGATGTCAAGAGTGGACGACTCACCCGGTGGAAGCAAATGCAACAGGATTTCTGAAAGCGCTGGAGTTATGAATATCTACACGAACATCAAGTACGTACCAAATGGAACAAGACGAAGCACAATATTCATCCAGGTGAACTTGTGCTCATCCGAGCTCATCCGCTCCACCCATCCACTCGTTATTAGGGCGCATTCTCGAAGTTCATCCCGGGGATGACAATCTAGTAAGAGCAGCCACCGTACGGACTCAGAAGTTCATAATAAAACGTGCCATTTTGATACTTGTTGCGTTACCTAACGACTATGAATTCGATCGATACGCTGGGCGGCAAGATTACCATACGCTTGTTGCGTCACACAACATGGGCGAATTGGGCGGGAATGTCTACGCAAACGGTCGTTCTACTGGAGCGATGTGTGAATTTCAGGCTTTGATTTTTACTTCTTCTACTAGTTCTTCCTTGGTCAAATTGTTTGGTGGTGGTGAAGATCGATTAACTATTCTGAACAGTGCACCGGCGGTTGCTTGTGCTTTCCTCTGCCGAGAATGTAGAAATGACACAGGAGTGAGAATGAGATTACTCATTATTTGTCGTTACATCAGCAATCAACAGGTTGTCCAATATCCCATCCACCAAAGTGCACATAAATGCACCCCCGGTGTGTTATATTTCCATGGAAACATTCGAATTCTGGTGCAGAAGTAAATGTATTTAGGCGGAAACTATCCCTTCAATGGTCTCTCGTGGCTAAGGATTATCTACTGGAAGTGGATTTGCTATCACCTTCATCAAAGGTTGCTCTCCATTCACAGAACTGAGCGAAATGGCTTTTGATTAAATCATATATCTCTGTCTGAATGCCTGTCCATCTACACACGTTCACATGCACTATGACATGGAACCAAACCCCTAAGCTCAATGCAGGGCGTGTTTTAGTCTAAAGGATTAAAATAAGGCTGCAGCACTACATTGTACAGGCTAAGCCGCAAGAACATGTCCAAATACGCAGCTAAGCCCGAATAGGTACACATAGTGAATGTAGTGAATACTGAGATACAGACAAACCATATAAAACCAACTCGTATGTAGAATGTTATGCGGGTTCCTTCAAAATTTTAGAAGCATTCATTTTAGGGGCAAGCATACACACGTCCATGTACGTGTACCGAAATTTCCTGCTCGCATGCGGTTTCCTCTCAAACC
The DNA here is from genome assembly GCA_905231855.2 of Eristalis tenax. Lineage (NCBI taxonomy): Eukaryota > Metazoa > Arthropoda > Insecta > Diptera > Syrphidae > Eristalis > Eristalis tenax. The sequence continues at coordinate 33,612,803 of HG993126.1, forward strand.
TGCAAGTTTCTATGCCAGAATTTGCTTCGACGTGAGTGCATAAATGTGCTAGATAATTTAATTTGTACAGAAGGCATACATATGTGGCTTTTCTGACGGGTGAACATTTGTTTGTAGCCGACTTTGTTCTTGCGGATAGCTTCGAGAGGACCTTGTTTCGGTGAAAAATAAATGATTTTTGCTTCAAACGCTGACAAGCATGGCGAGAGTGAGTTCGAGTGAGAGTGTGTGATTTATTGTTGGTGCCAGTATATCAAAGATTATTTAATTTGAAAGCGAATTGCTGTGGTCTTTTTGGTTGCGTATAAAATTTGCTGCTCGTCGCATGAAACAACGGGAGATCACAGTGAATAACGAGGGATGAAAATGTTGATTTTTTATTGATTGGCTGCCTGTTTGCGTTTTCACAGCGAAGAGATGTGGTTGATTAAATCGCGAAGAGCAAATATGTTGACCTGCCGTATAAAGGGGGATCATATTCCTGGTACCAAGTTGAGCACAACATTTCAGGTGAATGTGAATGCCCCGAAGTAGGGACTTCTACGAATAGGAACAGCACTGCACGCGCAGAAGGGAAATGTTATTATTTCTAGCGTACAGATCAGGTCCGACGGATAAATAGCTTGTTGCAACGTGACTTCTAACAAATTCAGCGATTTTGCGACGAATGTGTCAACCGATGAACATCCCTGATCCTCAGGCATACCAACGAAATGTAACAAAATGTACACCCATGAAGTTTCTGCGAATTAGTTAAAATCAAGGGCAGTTGGTTTGCGATATTTAAACCGAGTGGACGTATTGTTTTATTATTCTCTAAAATCAGTCTTGACAAATGGAAGTTGATTATCAACTTCCTGAAGTGTGAAGCTATCCTTTTTAGGACCGGGTTGTACAGGATGATTTTTTAAAAGCTATAGGAAAGTCTTTCGAAAAAAAAAAACACAGAAAAATGCACGAAGTCTTTATTCGAATCGGTAGTACGGTCCATATAATTTAATGTTTGATGATTATTTCATGCAAATGTTGACCTTGACTGCGCCTCAAATGGTCCAATTTTGGCATACCCTTTCCAACATTTCGGCCGGTACCTCACGAATAAATGCTTCAATGTTGTCTTCCAATGCGTCAATTGAAGCGGGCTTGTCTGTATAGGCTTTAACATAGCCCCACAAAAAATAGTCTAAAGGCGTTAAATCGCACGATCTAGGCGGCCAATTGACCGGTCCATGGTTAATTTGTAGACCAAACTGAAGATGTTTGACAGTGAAACAAAACACCAAAAAGATAATAGCTAAAAAATCACCCTTTACATGGCATCATGGGATACGCGCACAAACTGCCGTAAGTTCGGCATTTTGGACCCACAGAGACGGCTGTTAGATGGGAAAAGTGTAGTGAGGTATCTTGGCATTTGGTTGGATCAATATCTGTATTTTGACAAACAAATAGATACTGCTCCAATGAAAGCTAAAAAGGGCTTTGCTGTGGCAAGGGGGTTGTTTTACAGCAGCCAACTTGATTCCAGGGTGAGGGTAATCTGCTACATGGCCCTCATCCGGCCAATTATGGCATATGGTTGTCCATTGTGGTTCAACGTGAGTCCTTCCTAGATGGAAAAGATGAGGTTGTTCGGGAGACAGTGTCTTCGGATAGGTCTCCGGTTGTATCGTACACCCTACGCTGAGTGCAAGAAGTTTGGATAGTACTTGGAGGTCCTCTACAACGAGGCAAACTTGAACAGGATTGAAAAGTTTATGATTAAGCTGAATAGAAGTTCTTCATACAGTCTGATCTTTGAGGCTTACTACCCCAGCGTAATATATCATGAGAGAGTGCGCCTTACCGGCTTTATTCCTCCCGAGGCGTTCCTCTACCTCGACACAATTGGCCTAATACTGAATCCACACGGATGTCCTTTAATCTTCCACGTTGTACGCCGATCTGTGGCGAGAGAGAGAAGAGGCGACTTCAATATGAACGGGATGGCTTTCGAAGTCACGAGGATTTCCTCCGGTTCAGTAGAGCGATCTCCGCTCGAGACAGGAGATAGTTTGCCAAAGAACTGGTGGTTACACCAAAACGTGGTAGTTGACCATGGTGGCCAACTTGCACAGATTTCGGTTCGGAGTCGAAAACTCTTCGAGCTAAAGCAGTGCTGTCCATGCACTATACATGGATGGCGTAGTCATCATAGGCATTGATGGCGTAGCCATCTTAGACGTTGAATCCGTAGAAGCTTGGCCAGGCTCATGTTGGTGTACAGTTTATGGTTGAATCTTCTTCTCCAAATTCTCCAATATGAAACACAGAATTTTTGTTTCTCACGATAAGACTTCCTCATCTGCTTTTGAGATTGTCCAGCCTTCCGCTCCATAGAGCAGGATAGTTATGATCAAGGCCTTATATAATGTTAGCCTGGTCCTTTTAGAGTGCGCTCTTCTACTACTTGAGCGAAAGAAACAGCGACTGGTAAGAATTATTCCGCGTTTAATCTCGGCACGGATGTTGTTCACACTGTTTACTTGGGAGCCGAGGTAGACGAAGTTGGTTCACTATTAACGACGTTATCGTTGCCTATGGTCAAGTTCTGGCCGAGTCGTCGATGTTTTGCGTTCTTTCTTCTCGTTCGCCGCTAACCCATTTAGGCTACCTCCGTTTCAATGACAGCAAACGCCTTTTTGACGACTACCTGTGTTTTGCTGATCAGGTCTGCGTATGAAGGGGCTTTTGGAAGTTTGTGGATCTTGTGTTGGCTAGTGAGTTTTGCACGACCTTCTCAAGAATGATGTTAAAAAACGACGAGCGCTTGAACCCTGCGCTCTTCACTCACCTTCTTCTTATGTTTAAGAAGCCGTTTCTCTTAATTTCGTAGAACCCATGAACTACACTCGGTAAGAATGATGTTAAAAAGTCACAGCACAGCCTTGTCTAGCCTTGTCTAGCCTTGTCTGGTTTTGACATCTAAGGCGCGCGCTTCATTCACCATCTCTTTCTGTTTAAGAAGCCGATTCTCTTAATTCCGCAGAGCTCATGAACTGCTCTCATAGTTTTGTCCAGCGTGGCCTTATAATCTGGTTATTTCACTGAATGCGCCTACCTGCATTCGTTGTCAAACCGGTCTTTTTTTATTGGTGGCGTCTTAAAATCCAGCACTTCACAGGCAGCTTCTCTGTTTTTCGGTTGCTCTGATGGTTCGGCGGTTGCTTCGCCTGGCAGGGCTGGAGAGCTTCAGGGAGACTCGATCGACAAAATTCCTGACGGCCGATTGCGATTGTAGCTTTCAGACGTCAGACTTTTGTGGTCTTGCTGTACTGCGCGGTCCTATCGGCATTGATGTTCTTACCTTGCCTACAACAAGAAAATGATCTGAGTTGATGTTGGATCCTCAGAATGTTCGGGCATCGAGAATACTGACGTTGATCGCAATGTGTTCAATCTGGTTGACGGTTGGATGACCAGGAAGCCGCCAGGGCTCTTTGTCAATGTTGAGGTCAAGGAACCGAGAGGTTTGTCCCTATCGCGAATTCCCACAGCCTGTGTCCGTTCTCGGATGTGTTGTCATGCCGGCTGTGCTTTTCGACAACTCTAGCAAAGATGTCTTTCTTGCCAAGCTTTGCGTTAAAATCCAGTGTAGCCAGGGTACTGATGGTACGTCCTTTCTAGGAGATGAGAAAAGTCGTCCTTGCTATCATAATCCGTCGTTTTGGAGTTACAAATGTAGCCTTGGTGCGATGAAAGCTTAAGACCTTTTTCCTAAGTCTGTCTCGAACAACAAGCCCGCGTCCGAACAAGCGCTGCCTTCACTCTTTTTAGCAATCGCCGTAATAGACGTTGCTGTTCTTCCTCATTTTTTCCGGCCCAAAACTTTCGCATCTCCTGGATGGCGGTTATCTAGGGCCTCCGCAAGTTCATCCGCTGCCCGTGGTCTGTTAAGTTTTAGTCTTGTTTGCGTTTGGGGCATCTGGAGGAGTAGACTCAACCTGCCACTGTACGGGATCTTCAGTGAATTGGGTCCACTCAGATGGTGGCGAGGCTGCCAAGATTGCATGGGCGCCTTGATTTCGGCCTGAGTTCAAACTCTGAGTCTGAGCAGTCAATCAGCAGAGGAAGCCTGCCTCTAGGTTAGCGCACTCAAGGGGATAATGACCTCCAACTTAATGTGTTCAGCTGGAGGCAGCTAGTCTGATGTTGTGGGAGCCAGGCAGACTGTTAGTTTAGGCCCAGACTGGACTGCTACGCTTGCAATACCGAACTAAGGGGTTTTTAATTACAATCTTTGAATCTAAATAAAACGAAGTGCGTGAGGGATGTCATCGACATTTTTTATTCCTTGGAAAGGCCTATCGATGTCATTTTGTAAAGAGATAGAAATGTAACATCGTTCAAATGTCCAATATCCCATGACTCTGGCGCAAAAATCAGGCTGAATGTGACCGGTGGCTTGAGTTATGATGGCTTTGAGGGCCGCTGTGAGTTGTCTCTTATTTGCATGAACCTGTGACAGGGTCAAATGGTACGATCTCGGTGACCAGTTCACATTACATCCACATGAGATGACCATGCCCACAAATCGATCGTGCATAATTTCAAATGTGGCATACACTGTGTGGAATATTGCCCGAACAGACGAATGATAAAAGATTTTTCTCATTTGCTCGTGTTGTTGAACGCTACATCCGCCCCATCAAAACAGAATGAATAAATGACAGCCAGTTTGAGTTGATGTAATGTCAACAAAATGGCAGCAATCAACTGTCAAAGTTCGGAAGGCCCTTTTTAATAGTCAATTCAGCAACAACAGTATTTGTATTTGGCAACACTTTTTGGACATGTTCCTGTACGAATTCCATAGCAAACAATCAACTTTGCTAAACACTGTCGTAACAAATCCAATTAGTCCTCTATCCAGTGTATTCCCGTCGTAGGTGCTCTTCTTCGTTCCGAAAACCCTGTCCCGCTCTGCATGGTCTCCGAATTTCACAACTATTGTTTAGGAGTTTAGCAAGAACCACTCAAAATGAATTCATAAACTGCATGACCATCCAATGCTGTCCAATGTTCAGTCAAAATTCAGTGTTTTCGGGCGGTAGCTAAGCACTGTTCCCTGTAACCAATGCTCAACTATTTCCCACATTCATAATTTGCTGGACGTTAAGCAAACGAATAAGCCAACCAACCAACCCCGTCCACACATGTTAGTATGCGTTTAAGGAATTTCGGGCATCCGCATACGCGCATCCAAACTAATTTGCAGATGCCTTGTCATAACATGGCATTTGAATTCTGCCAAATCTCATATTTACCCAGCTGCGCTCGTTCCATTACACCTGGAGAAACAATACCAAACTGCTACACGAGGCAAAGGGGAAGTTCAGCTCAAGGATATGTATTGTAGATGGATTCACACGCGTGCACAAAATTTCCCGCCATTATAACATGAAGAGGGAAATTAACGTGAAAAAAGAAAATTATAACTCAAGAATACTGAAAACTTATCGTCACCCGGCAGCTCGGGAACGTAACTGTGAGAAAATTAGTTGCGGAAAATAATTGCTTTTGTTCCGCTTCCGTCTTGTGGCAAAGACCTAACCGTCGAGTGCATAAATCGCATGAACTTCCGCACAACAGTGCGGATTGTCGTCAGTCTACCGAAACTTTATGCACCACGTCTTTGGATTAAATATTTTGGAAAATAATGCTCTGTGCATATAACACGGTCTAAGTTTATGTAAGTTTCAACTTTCAGCCAAGCAAAGTTGAATATGTCGCACAGCAAGAGTGCCCTTGCGGTTGTGGTACTTCCGGTTGAAGATTCGTGTGCATTGTGCGGACGGGGCGGCGAATGGGAACGAATTGTCTCCTTTAAGTGGGTTCATAATTTCCTTAGAGATTAAGCCCGCCGTCGAGTATTTACGTTAAGCATGCTGTGGTGTATATGGGAGCAACGCGCTCCCAGAAATATGTGATACAAGCTTTAATAGCGAAGTTGTTTGCTTCCCACTCGTAGTCAGACTTAAGAATGATCTCTAAATCACTACAACAGACACTTGAGGTGTTTCAGCTGAATTATGCCGTGCGAGGGAGGTAATAAATCGAGGTCTGATCCTGACTTAAGACTGCTGCCAACATGCTGTCGGGTGACTTTTTAGCAACATTCCGTAGCTGGCAGGGACTGATTTCGCGTGTTCTTAAAATCAAGCACTATTCAAGAACATAGTCAGTTGCTTTAACTACAGCATAGGTTCATTTAACACGGGAATTCATTTTAATTGAACATTTAACATAAAATTAACCAGCTAGTTGGATAGATTGGCATTTGGCAGATTCCGTCTCACCGACTGTGAGGTGTGGCAACAAAGCGTGTGGAAGGCGCCCGTCTCGCCGTTTTGCAGAAATCTAATCAGCTGTCGAAGGAGTTTCAATTCTTGGTAATCGGAAGCATGTGTGATTGAAGAAAGAGAGAAACAGCGAAAGTCGTCTTTTGAAAAGTTGACTCTGTGCCAGCTTGGTGCGCCTGTTTCCCTTGGACGTGTTATTTTCATCATTTTATTTTTAATTTGAAGTTTGTTTTTACGTTACAGTGATATACGATGTATTTTCTTCATGTGCACATTTCAGGCATTTGTGTAACTGGCTAATGTGTTGTAAACAGAGAGGCTGTTCGCAGGCACTGCATGCAAACCTGGTTTTTCTTTGAATGGTATCGTTTATTCTGCAAATTCTACATGACTTCTTCTGGCCTGTTGATGTCTGACTACCGCTGGGCTGTGGAGTTCTATCTTGCAACGATGCTCCGAAGAAAGATTCGATGCCTTTCATTATTGCTTCGATCGGAGGGGTCACTAACTGCTCAATCAAAGAGTGTTAAAATTGTCGACCTGCATTGGTTTTGATCGTAGCACTCACATCATTTACGTTTTTGTAAATTATGAAATGTGCTAACGCTACGACATCCAACATGTTGTAGAAAAAAGCCAATAGTCATCGCTTCGTCAGTCGTTTACATGTACATTCTTCCAACATTTGATCCAGGACGTCGACGCCAACTTTACGTTTGTTATAAAACAGAATTGCTTGCGGCTTTCTTGCTGCTCCAACCAATGCGGTGTCATAGTGAACTGTTGCCAATAGAATGACTGCCTTAGAGTTTTTCGGCACGTAAGACACTGCTGCGACATTAGTTGTAAATCCCAAGATAGTTGATTGTGTTGAGCGACTACGATACGGCACTTTAGGTATGCACTTCATATTCCGTCGAATAGTTCCAACAAAAGCCAGTCCAGTTCTTGATTGGCAATCAGAGGCTGTCTTGGAAGGAAATGGCTGAGAATTTCAAGATACACTTCAAGGGGGTGCCAGCACGATATGATATACACTGCCAGCTTAGGCAAAGCTTACCTACACTCAGGATCCTCATCGGCGTCATAATCGGACACATCGCGATTTGTATAAACGGCCGCTGGATCAGTGTCCCATACAATGATTTTTTGTAGAAGCTGCATGGAGAAGCAGCTCACCTACTCGGCTAGCGCTTCGGCTGGCCGTAGGTATTCACATCTAGGGGCATCTAAAAGCCTACAAAACCGCAAAACCACAATAAGCACCAATTGATTCGCAGTTTAATAGATTAAATCAATCCACGTGATATCATAATGAGTCCAGTTGCGACTGCCTATGTGTGCAATCCTGCCTTCTGCAGTCAGCCCCTCCTACCTAACATAACCTGACTGCACATCCCAACCAGCTAACCTAAGCTTTAAAGATTGCTGCATCGTTACCCAACCATACACGTCCCTAAAAGTATGTTTTAAAGCCGTACATGTCAGCATTAATTATCCTTGCAATTTAAGAATCACCTGCCCCAAAGTCCCAGACAAGCATTCGTCACATTTTAGTAAAATGATACATTACCACTTCAGCAGCAAGGAGACAGGTTGCAGCAAACCCATACGACGGACTCTTATCGCTTTAGGTCGATGAAAGAAGCTCCAATTAATGAGCCGAAAATAAACCATGTGTTTGGAAAAACGTCCACACGTTAATGAAGACAAAACATAAAGTGTGTGATATCCATGAACAAAGGGGCACCTTTCCACTGTTTTTGACGTGGTATCAATTTCAGGGAGCTTAGAAGTTAAATCAGACAATAGAGTTCTAGGAACAGCAACCCACTCGAGATGGTTCTCAGTTATTTAAGAGAAAAACCCAATACAAGGTGCTTAAGTTACCGAAAGACATTGATGATGGTTGCGGTTGCAGCTAAACAGAAGTTCAGCCTTGTAATTGGCTGATCTTTACGATTAACTTGGGATCGAGTTATAATTTTGGTTTTATGACGAAAGTTTGAAATCGCTGGGTGCTAAAAATATTTACTGGTACCTCTCGCTAAGTGGTTACTTCGAGTTGGACGCTTTGCAGACAGGTTTATGTGCTTGTGCACGAAAATCGTAATATCTTGGGATGGCTCCCACCCGTATGGAGTTCGTATGCACACTGTACCACTCACTCTGCTGAAACTACAACCTCCATTTCAAGCAAATGTGGGTCAACTTACACCCCAATTCTGGCACTCCTCTGTGATGAAGTCACAACGGGATCACAAGAGCATACTGAGTCACAAATTGCGAGGTTCCCGTATTCTGCAAAACTTCACAGCTTGTATTGCATTACAAGGGCCATAGAAATTGTGATGTTCTCTTAAGGAAGTGGAGACAAAAACATTTAACTTCACGTTTTTCTTCTCCCACATTGAGAGGACTTCACATTATCCTCTCAATTTGAGGGAAGAACAAAAGAGAAAGAGAGCGAAAAGAACAAATTTTCGACAGGGAAACGAATCCAGCACACCATGGTAACTATTCTTGTGTGTTTTCTTGAGAGGCTTTTGAGAGAATACCAAACAGCTGAGACCTCACAAGGGCCACAGAATGGGGGGTGTTAGGAAACTGTTGTTACATGTTCCGACTTTAGGTTAGGTTAGGAAAGGGAATGTGATGATTGAGCATCACTTCCACTCGGAGGCCTTAGGGCACATTGTGAGTCCCATGTTATGACTGGTCGTACAACAGTGAAACTTCTCTTAGGCGGACAGCAGCGGGACCATGATAAGTGGTGTCCGTTCTGAAGGGGTTGGAAAACATGATTTTCTTCATGATGGAACCATGACAAATTGTCCGTAAAGGAAGGTGTCCCTTATAGAGGGGTGTCCGTAACTAGTACTCAAATTATTTTTTATTCCAGCTACTGCACTGAAACCAACACTAGATCCGGAGAAGAATCTTTTCCTCACCGTCTTCCGTCACAATGGGTGGTGTGAATATAACTTGCATGTGAGAGTTCCCTCAGCATTTTTGAGGGAACACTCCATTTGATGCGATTAAAAGCTCATTTCGTTAAGTTTTACGAAACCCCTCGACCCACAATTTTGACAGCTGAATGTTGTTTCCGTTTTGGTGAGAATAAAGATGGAATCTAATGAGAGATCCCTTGTAGAAGTTGTGTGTGCATAGGAGGTGACTTCACAAGAGGGAAAAATGTTAAAATCCGAAGAATACTGTTTCGGGAGAGGAATACTTCGACAGAAACCTGGAGTGGAAGCAGGCGATTTAAGCTATCTAAAATATTATCCGTGATTGCCAAGCTGTGGATCTATGAATCCCAATGTCCTCACCAACTTCAACTTGGGATTTCGAGTCACCAATGAATCGAAGGAATATTTTCACCTTCTCAATTGGCACCCGTGGCACCACCACAGGTTCCACCTTCCCATTATATAAGACATTATAAAACTCATCCCCTGAGTCTACGAAACGTAGTTAATTCTAGCTATTTGATTTTCGTGTACACTTTGCACCCACCCTTACTTTAGTTTTCAAACGTCTGCTTGAGGGAAAGAACCTACATTGAGGATATTTTTTATTCACACCAAATTGAGTGTGTCCTTTAACGAAAATACTTGACTCGTGTGTTTTCACTCGGAGTGTTCTCGTCGGTTCAATGAAGCTACTTGCAGAAATCCCTCGCACTGAAAAAAGACTGCAGCATTTTGCAGGCCGAAGTGGCTGCTATACACGAGGCAGCACTCGCGTTGAGAGACCACAACGTAACCGACAGATCTATCACCATCTTTTGTAAAAGTCGAGCAGCAATAAAGGCTATAGCATCGAAATTGGTGAGTCTGCAGACTGAGCCTCCATGAGATGTCCTAGGTGTATTGGGTCATCCTACGCTAGGCGCGGGGGCATACTGTAGTCCAAGGAAAGGAAGATGCGGTATAGCGATCTAAGCCGGGGGAATCTATACCTAACTCATATGTGTATTAGAAGAAGCTCTGGATTGAGCAAAAACTCTTTGGCTTCGGTCTGTCCATGATGCTGAGCGAAAAAAGGTCGAAAATCAGTCTTTGCCGGGTACTGTGCCACAGGCAATGCAGCTGCATAGGTGAGCAATGAACATCTATCCAAAATGGTGCTCTGCGAATACTCAGCACAAGCTTAGAAATAAAGGCAGTTGCTAGGAAAGCACTTCTTCGTAGAGTAGTAGGACCTAGGCGGTGTTGAATTGTAAGACCTTCTAGCATTCATAAATCTTGGATGGTTTAAGGAGTAAGAGAAGGTCTCACGTTGCTCCGCGATAGTAAGGACACAATGGACACAAAAAGTTTGTTCCAATACAGACATCGGCACAGAGGCAGTTTGCAGAACAAGCATTTACACACACCAAGTATGGTGGTGATTCCTTGGGTGGGAATTAGGATTTGTTCCAGAATTCATCCAAACCCGTTGATAAGCTGGAGCGCCATAAACATCCGATTAGTATCGGAAACGACGAAAATAAATAGATTGCATTTTAAATTGGATACATGGCCAGGGTGGGTGACTTCGCTGGAGTCGAGGTCGTAGAAGCTCTTTGGTTGCTCTGGTTGCTGGTGACTGTGAATGGTGTTTAACAGCTTACTGGCTATATATGTACACCGCATTGATCTGTTGGCAAAATCTTCTCTTTTTTCATTAATCACTTGGATTGGGACAGACTTCAGTACTGAAGGTCTTCTGTGGACCATGATTTAGCTTTCAAGCAGACGGATTTTTCCATATCTGTCGTCGTTATTGTGCAGATTAAACTGTTGGCTGCTTTAAGCAGAAAGCACCTTAATCCTTTGACCATTACCAGCCCTTACCCGCAGCAGTGCATGTGCCATGGTAACCAAGTGGTTTTGAATGCGAACCGCTCGTTGAAGCTGACTTCTGAAATTTGGTGTGCTTCGTGGGAGTATTGGATGTGTTTCTGGAGGAATTACCAGTTTTTATTAAATTCTTACCCCGACATCCTCGGATGCCTGCTGCATGCTTTCGGAAGCAGATGCGTTCTGTTCCTTTTGATTTTTAATCCTCACTTCAGGTATCCCATCGGTGACTGGTAAGCTCTTCTACTCTACTTGCGGCTATCTCCGGTGAAAGGGATGTAGAATCGATAAGGGAGTCATTGGCATACGAGAGTGTCTTGTTTCCACTTGCAGAGATTGGATGGTTCGCAGTGCGCAACTTGAATATCACTGGAAGTAAACTCGATCGTTGTGGGACTCCCGCAAGGGAGTCGTAGATGCTCACACGTAAGCCCTACTATTTAAACAAGTTCAGCGAACTGAATGGCGTCAATATAAGCCAGCTAAACCGCTTTGTAACAAGCACCAACAGGGTCCAAGTTTAGGAGCCAATCCCCTCTCCGCAGTCAGCCACTCCTTCGTGACCTTATATCGGCTTCAATATTCCTTTGGCTGGACTTGATGTTTTGATTCTCATTGTATCATCTAGGAAGTGACGCCCTTGGTGCGACGGTATATTTCCCATTAATTGGTGTCGGTATGCTCGTCCGAGCGCTCGAGTTTTGTCCCTCATAGTAGACAAATTCTTGAGAAACTTATTCCTCTGATTCAAATTTAAAGCAAGACAGTGACTGACACACATTCAGTGAAACGATTATCTTCGAAGTTTCAGTGTGTGTCATACCAAAGAACACGTCTTTTAAGATGGAAGACTTCCCCTGATGTGAATACTCACCAGTGCATCACGAACAGAACTAGGTGTACTAGGGAAGGCCCACGTTCCCCCCATTCTTTGAAGCTTAGTGAAAGCAGCATTTACGCATTTACGTGAAAGCTCATACCACCAAACGACCGGTGCGTAGAAGAGAAGGGGCCGTATCATAGCCGTATACATCCAGATGGATTTTTTTGGCGATAGACCTCAAGGCTTACCAAGAATCCCCTTACACTGCCAGAAAACTGACAGCGGCTTGTCGATTTTCGACTGCATGTGTTTTTTCCAGAGAAGTTTTCTATCTAGAGTAACCCCAAGATATTTGGCCTCATCAAACAGATTGTGACGCCTTCTAGTTTCAGTTGAGTCAGACCAGTCAATTTCCTCCTCCTCGTGAAGAGAACAACTACTGTTTTACTGAAAGGGCATTCCTGATACACCAGTCGTCGATCACGTCAAGAGCACACATCCGCTAGGCACTAACCGACAGACAGTACGGCTACTTCATCCGCATAGGCCTGGGCGTAGATGTTAGAGCCATTGAGAGCATCAAGCCGAGACTCAACCAGTATGCACCATACCAGAGGAGACAGGACACCGCCTTGCGGGCAGCCCGTATTTACCTCCGCCCTTACATATTGTCTACAGGCTGCATCCGCAATTATAGTTCTATTCATTAGCATTGCTTTAATCCGCAAAACTAATAAATCATCAGCTCCGTGTTCTTTGGCAGACTTACACATATCGATGAAAATGCCTAACGTATATTCTTTCCCGTCGAGTGTACACTCAATTCTGCCAACGAGGTTTTTTGTGCAGTCTACAGTTGCAGTGGCATCTGAGACAGAGGATGTAGTAGCAAAGCCATTTTGAGCACGTGCAGCTCAACCAGCCTTTCCATGCTTTCCAGCAGGAAGGAAGGTAGACTAATTGGTCTGAAGCTCTTGGCGAGTGAGTAGTCTGCCTTACCGAGTTTTGGTATGAAGGCTACCCTAACTGAACATTGGGATATAGACCAGAGCCAGGCAGGTGGTAAGAATACTTTTCAAAAGCTCTAGTAATTGGTCAATGTCGTCATCGGTACACGGAGCCTTTCAACTATCAAAGGACAACAAAGTTGGTTAAACAATCCTCCACGTCGGAGAATGTCCATAAATGCGTGTGTACGTGTCCATTTATAGCATTCGGTTTTTGCTGCTGGTTTACTATTTCTCCCACGACGTTTATATTTTACCAGAGACAACAGCCAGCTTCTACCTCCTTAAAGCAAAAGAAAGACGAATTTTAAATTGTTACTGTAGTAAATTTGGAAGAATGAATATGAAACATGTAACGTAACTCCAATTCTTACTTGAACATAAAAAAGAAAACTAAACTCTTGTAGAGATGAAAAAGTAGCGGTGAAAGTCGATATGAGCACGAGGTGTTACTCAACTCTGTATAAGGCATGACGTAACAGAAAGTGAAGGCAGAGACCCATAGACTCCGTTGTGTCTTTAATCCACAAAAATCGTAATTCCGGATTACAAAGAGGTGCCCAGTGAAATACGTATGGACGTTGCGTCCGAAATCCGTCGGAAGGAAGTGTTAGGCTACCAGTTGTCCAACCTCACTTTTGCATAAATCTTAGAAAATTGAAATTTTGAATTTCCTGAATTGTTGGGAATTGCTAAAAAAACAAGTTAAACAAAATTAAGCAAACATCTGTGGAAAACATCTGTCAACAGCACAAAAAGTTAGAAGTTCACCAATTTCATCCAGCACAATATACTCCACTTGCTGTCCCTCTCCCACTCATTAGGGCTTATGAGTTGTCAATTTTGTGACATTACGCAACGCCCGCAACGGATTCTATGGGTTTTAGCAGAAATGAAGTGTTAAAGAGATGGCCAACTTCACAGCTGATTGACCCCTAGCCCATCGACGAAATTTTCACAGTTATTCATGGATTATTGACAGCTATTCACGAAATGACGGAAATGCGATTCTCTGATTGGTCAATTTGGCTTTAGAAAACGTCGAAACGTCAAACGAAAAATGGTTGTCAGTTGAGTTGAGTTCACAGTACGCATTCGGCACGTACATGGCGTCACCTGTAAGTAAAATTTTGCACATGCTGTGTTTTTTTGACAAATAACGCGTCAAATGTGGCTTACAGGTCCAATGCTGGCAATCATGTTTCTGTACCTCTCAACACTGACATTTACCCTTTAACCATCAAATCAATAATTGCACCGGCCATTGCACCGATGATTGTAAACTTTGCTGCTGCGGCTCCGGCGTTTCTATCAATGCATTATGAATTGCCAAACCAAACTAACCTTAAAACAACCGAGAACTGTCGCATTAGCTGTCACAGAAAACAAAGTTGCTCATTTCAAGTTCTCCGAATCTGGAGGAAACAACCTGTGTCTACCATGCAGTAGTGGGTAGGTGTGTTGACGAGGCATACCAAAAGGCGCTTCAATGGAAAACAAGAACCACGCAGGAGGAGTACCGGGCAATAAGACGGGAGGAGAAGGAGCTTCTACGCTGGAAGGAAAAGTCTCTAGCAACATCCCAGCTCAAGGATATCGAAGAGTCTAGGGACAGACAGAAAAAAGGCATTTTTTCGTATAAAAACGGAAAGAAAGGCACCCAGGCTCTTCGGTACTATGAGGATAACCTTGTTACTGACCCGCAGGGAATAGTCGATGAGTTTAAGCAGCACTTCCAACCGCTGCTCAGCGGGCCAGACCAGGAGAGAGTGATAGGGAATCAAGAAATCCCAGCTCCTGTTGATGAAGTTGTCCTTCCACCTAGCTTTGAAGAAGTCGGCACAGCCATTGAAAGGCTGAAGAACAACAAGAACCGCAGGTTCAGGTGGCTTATCATCAGAGCTCCTCAAGGCCGGTGGCGATGTTCTGGTAGGGAGCATGCACCAGATCATCTGTAGAATTTGGGAAGACAAAGGAATGACCGACACAAAAATGGAGATCCCACCTCTTGCAACAACGTCGCCTACAAAATCCTGTCCAGCGAACTGTGTGAACGTCTAATCCCGGTTTGCACCGCACTAATCGGCACATAAAAGTGCGGTTTTCGGCCCGGCAAATCGACAATAGACCAAATATTCACACTCAACCTTCTCCTGGCAAATCCTGGAGAAGACCAGCGAGTTTAAAATTGATACGCACCGTCTATTCATCGATTTTGAAGCCGCATACAACAGCATTCATCGCAAGGAGCTCGGGAAAACTTATCCGGTTGTGTTGCACCACGCTAACACACATGCGATGCACCGGCTCAAGCCCTGGATTTCGGCAAGGAGATACGCTTTCGTGTGATTTCTTCAATCTGGTGCTGGAGAAGATAGTGCGGCGGGCAGCCGTAAACACGGAAGGCAATATCTTCTACAAGTCGGCCCAACTATTGGGGTACGCCGATGAATTCGATATCGTCACGCGTTCCGAAAGTGCCGTAGTTCAGAATTTTACGGCGACTGGAGAACAGGTGAAACAAACTGGTCTCAAGGTCAATGAGGTCAAAACCAAATACATGCTGTCGACCAAAAAACGTTCCGTCGCACACCACCTTGGACAAAACATCACAATCGACTGCTGAAATGTCGAGGTAGTAAAGCAGTTTGTCTACCTCGGGGAAAACGTGAACTTCATAAACGACAGGACAGTGACTTACTTAAGATGGCGCTACAGTCCGAGGTGGCCCTGGGCCTCAACCAACAAGCGTCTCCAGCCAGCTCGATCTTTAGCTAGCTGTCTCCAGTTTCGCACGCATAGTTGGTTGAGGTCCCTTTCCACTTGCGTGCGCCACCTGAGTCGCGGTATTCCTCTACTGCGCCGTCCCTCGGGGGTGGATTCGAAGACTTTTCGGGCCGGAGCATTGGTTTCCATCCGCTCTACATGACCTAGCCACCTCAATCGTTGGATCTTCACTCTTCTGGCTCAGTCGATGTCGCTAAACAGCCCGTATAGTTCGTCATTAAATCTCCTCCTCCACTCACCATCTATGCAGACGGGACCGAAAATCACACGAAGAATTTTCCTCTCGAAGCAACCAAGAGCAGCTTCATCCGCTTTTGATAAAGTCCATGCCTCCGCGCCATATAGCACGACTGGGACGATTAAGGTCTTGTAAAGCGTTAGCTTGGTTGTTCGAGAGAAGGCTTTGTTTACCAATTGCTTTCTTAGCCCAAAGAAGCAGCGATTGGCAAGAGTTATTCTTCGTTTGATTTCAGCGCTGGTTTCGTTGCCTGAATTGATAGCGGCGCCTAGGTAGACAAAGTTTTTGACTACCTCAAAGTTATATCTGTCTGCTGTGACGTTCTGACCGAGACGTCGGTGTTGGGTGTCCTTTCTCGTTGACAGCATATACTTGGTCTTACCCTCGTTTACCGCTAAGCCCATCTTCGCGGCCTCCGTTGCAATACCCACAAAAGCGCCATTGACATCACGCTGCGTTCTTCCGATAATGTCAATATCGTCGGCATATGCGAGTAGTTGGACGGACTTCTGAAAGATTGTTCCTCTGGTGTTGGCGTTCGAGTTTTGAACAATTCTTTCAAGAGCGATGTTGAAAAAGTCGCATGACAGCGCGTCGCCTTGTCTGAATCCTTTTTTGACATCAAAGGTCTCGGTCAGGTCTTTACCGACCTTGATGGAGCAGCGTGCATTCTCCATCGTCATCCTACACAAATGGACGAGTTTGGTAGGGATGCCAAAACAGACATTGCTCTGTATAGCTCGTCTCTATAAATGCTACCATACGCGGCCTTAAAATCGATAAAAAGGTGGTGGGTATCGATTTGTTGCTCCTGGGATTTCTCCAAAATCTGCCGCAGTGTGAATATTTGGTCGATGGTGGATTTTCCTGGCCTCAAGCCACACTGGTATGGACCGACCAGGTTGTTGACGAATAGCTTTAGGCGTTCACACAGTACGGCAGATAAGATTTTATATGCGATACTTAGGAGACTGATGCCTCTGTAGTTGGCGCAGTTCAAAGGGCCTCCTTTTTTATGGATCGGGCAGACTATGCTGAGGTTCCATTCATCGGGCATGTTTTCCTCCGACCATATTTTACAGGACAGTGACGTCCGACTTAAAATCGCCCTTGACAACCGGTGCTACTTCGGTTTGTCGAAACAACTGGGCTCAAAACTCCTGACTCGAATGACCAAAAAGTGCGCAATAAAATAAAAAACGAAAGCTGGACTCTAAGCAAAGCTGCGGAGCTGATTCTTGGTACCTTCGAAAGAAAAATTCTGCGTTGGTTATATGGTCCCGTTTGCGCGGAAGATGAATGAAGGAGAAGACACAACCGCGAACTCTACAAGCTGTACCAGTATGTGGATGTAGTTCCGAAGGGTGAAAATACGTCGACTGATCGTCTTCGAATCCGAGCCTCCATGTTCGAGATGGAGAGGCTCCTGATGACTGGGTGCCCAGGACCGCGAACGATGGAAGGCAGCAATTGCTCAGGCGCAGACCCTCCAAGAGTCGTCGGCCTGATAAGTAAGTAAGTTAGTGGGTAAGTGCGTCAGTTCGATTCCAGCCACGAACACTTTTCCTTACTTAAATTCACCGCTCCATCTCTTTCCAGTTAGGGTATATCTGTCGAGTGTCCACAAACACTTCAATTCACTCGTTGGAGAAGAATATCACGCACATGCTGCAGAAGCTTGGACCAGGCTCACCTGGCGACTATAGCACCGTAAGCAGTCGTGTACCTTAAAAAACTTCTGCCCAAAAAGGCGCCGTAATTGAGAAATATTCAAGCGCTTTGATTGAAAATCGTTCTTCCTCGAAATAAAGTTAATAAATCAAAGAACGCAGAAAAGGAAATATTGCCGTCAAAAAGCGGGTATTTCGAATATGCCATAAAAAGCGGAGAAAAATAAATTCACTTACAAGGGAGGAAAAAATAAGTCACATCACAGCGAAGCCAATTCCGAGAAACTCATTTAGATTATTGAACCAAGCGATGAAGCCCGTGGGTTTAAGTCGTTCGCGTTGAAGAGGGCAGGTCGATAAATTCAATAAAACAAAAGTGTATTGTTTATAGAGATACATAAAACGTACCGTCACGCCCAACAAGGTGAACCCCTTCTTAAGCATCTGAATTCCACTCAGGCTCGTGATGGTAAACGTTGTCTGCTTAATGAAAGTTGGTTTTATTACCCAACGTATTCTGGTTGCAATGATTGAACAAAATTCCTGCGTTGAGCATAATGTACCTCCGCAACATGAACCTAATAGAGTTCGTCGGTTGCGAGAGAGAATCTGTGAGGATATTCACGAAAGAATGCCAGCACTCCGGGAATTCAGTTCAAACAATTATTTAGCATACTTAACGCCATTGCTTTTAATGGCACAGGATGTTAAGTCCTCACCACTTTATTTCAAAGAGTGGCCACTTTGCCAAATATGCTGTACACAACCTTTCCATTCCTATTCCGAATGGTGTAAGTGCGAAGTTCAAGGTTGCCGCAAATGGTTTATGCAGGCAAATAATCGTAAAACGAAATGGCCTCCGCTGAGGACTAAGCCCTGTGAATTGTTTTTTAAGGGAGATTTCGCTGATCGCGGTCTCTGACGCTTCGCATCATGTTCAGTCTGCAGATTTTGCGAATAAAATATTTATGCCGAAATTTATGTCGGTTGTTGGAATGCTACTCTTTAGTTAAGGCTAAACTATGTGGGAGTGTGGATTGGCCCTGGATTGGAATCGTGTACCAGTAGCACTAGAGGATTGAATGAATGGTGGCTAACATCAATTTGAGGCAGGGAAGCTGGATTCCGAGAAAACTAATAAGCAGCACGCTATCACATACGCGATGCCCTGTGCAGTTCGACTGGACGATCTCCGAGCCGTTTGAAACCTGCAACGAGTTTCTTCAAATTGGTCACTGGGAATATAGTACTGCAGGAAGCTGTGAGGTTCGACTGAGCAGTTGAAGAGAGGTGAAATGAGCTGGTCTTAAGGTGAATGAAATGACTGTAATGCAATTATAAGACGTGCAAAATTCTCGTATTAGCAAAAGTTGAGGCAAAAAGTGCTACAATGTCCCAAGGGTAGCAACAACTTCTGGTCATTTGTAAAACAACATAAAGAAGTCCGCTCATTTACAATGACACTTCACCTGCCAGCTCTTTACACAAAACGAATCTGCTTGCGGGGCATTTTGCAGCCAGCTCAACGCTGCCCGATTCCAATATGTCGCCACCTGTACTTGAGAGCGTTGATATCACCTTGGGACAAATCCACTTCCGCACTCGTACAGTTGCAAGAGTATTTAAAGATCTCGACGTGCACGAATCCGCCGGATGGTATTCCCCCTATTCTTCTGAAGAGGTGTTCTTCTGCGCTGGCAAAACGACTGCATAAGCTTGTTCATATATCCTACACTTTAGATCTCTCTTCGAGCAGATGGAAAAGCATTTGTCCAGCCCGTCCCAAAAAAGGGCGAGTCTTCGTCACCCACCTCGGACCGACCCATAGCACTTACGTCCCTTCTTCATAAGGTCATGGAAACCCTGATAAATCGTCAGCTTATGAAATATCTTGAATCGCAGAAGCTTCGTTATGACCGGCAGTATGGTTTCCGCAGTCCACTGGTGATCTGATAGCTTATCTCACCGAAAAGTGGACCCAATCTTTGCACAATGCAGGCGAAAACAACATCTTTGAGCTTGATATTTCCAAGGCATTCGACAGTGTTTGGCATCAAGCTCTCTTGTCGAAAATGCGTGCCTATGGTGTCGATGAATTTTCTTTTCAATGGATTAGTAATTAACTTTCGAACCGTTTTCAAGTTGTTTTGGATGGGTTCAAGTCTGCTATTCACCAAATAAATGCTGGTGTTCCCCAAGGCTCTGTCCTGTCTCCGACACTCTTTTTCATTTTTATAAATGATCTCTTGTCTGCTGCTTCTAATCCAATCCATTCCATCGCTGATGACAGCACCCTCAGCTTTTCATATTCATTCCAAGATTTACGACCCCGCCCTTCGACAGTAGAATTGGAACGGCAGCTTATGTTAAGTCCGATCTTGACAGCATAATTAACTGGGGAAAGAACAATCGAGTGGAATTCAATGCTTCAAAAACTCAATGCTGCCGGCAGTCACTCAAGCGAACCCTTTATTATCCATGTATCGGAAAGCTTTCCACCCTTGGTATGTGTATCAACACAACACTTTGTTGGAACGATCACATATGGGGTCATATGGTACATATGAGGTGGTACATATGAGGTCGCCAAAAATGCTGCGAAATGTTTAGGTTTCCTCAATCGATGCCAGAAATACTTCAACCCTTCTGATTTGGCTTTAATTTATAAGGCGTATATACGCCCCAAATTTGAGTACAACGCTCATATCTGGTCTGGTGCCTCCAAGACCAGCCGACACCTACCTACCTAGCCTAGATAGAATCCAAAAGCGAGGGATCAAACTTATAGGAGACAACAATATTGCAGAGTCATTAGACTCGCTCGAACATCGACGGGCCGTCTCGTCTCCATCAGTATTTTATCGCTATTTTAACAAACGATGCTTAAGTGAGCAGCATTCCTCCTCTCCATGAATTCACCCGCAATACCCGTCTCACCAGAAATGCCCATCAGTTTACCCTTAAGCCTGCTTACGGACGGACAGTTAAATTTAGAGGCTCGTACAGCAGCCGCAAGACGCTCTTCCCAGCCCAATATTGCCCCCAGATTACAATCCGCAGATATTTAAAACCAACGTGCACAGGTACCTCCTCTCCCTTTCTTGGAGGGAGAGGACACTTGAACCCGGACACTTAAGGGTATTACAAATGTGTGCGCAAAATAAAAAAAAAATAAAAAAAAAATTAGGACTCCACTTGGGCCAAACCATCACAAAACTTGACCGATAGCTAGAATTTCGAAGGAGTTTTTCTACCTCCGGGCAAATCTCCTCAAAAACAAATCACTGTTGAGAACTGACATAGAACGGTAAGTCGAACCAACTGGGCTCAAAACTCCTGTCTCAAAGGAGCAATATTGTGGGCGACAAAACTCTTACTTTGCCAGTTCGACATCGAGGAGCTGGAGCTGAATGTTCGAGATTCTTGGTACTTTTGGAAGAATATGGAAAATACAAGGGTCTTGAATCTGAGCCCCCTGGTTCGGGAAGGCGAAGAAGAGCTAACCTCCCGTGTGGAGCAAAAATACGACACTTTATTCACATTTCGACACACAAGCACGAGAAAACCCCTGACAACCGCGCACATTCGATATCCCTTTGTTCGTCGGCTCCTTTAACGCCCAGCGTGCGCTGTTAACACAAATACGACCGACAAAAACGACCGAATTTCACATCAACAAGATTAATCTCTCAATTCCGACCGTCTGTGCTGAGACAAAACAACTCCAAATGAAGGATTAAAACCACTTAAATCGAAATGACAAGGCACTACAAATTAATGACTTTCGAATAATTGTCTTTTTTCAATCGATATGTCACAATCGTGTGTTCGAGAAGGGGCACAGTAGGGGGGACAAGGCTTCTGAATCCTTAATTCATTGGAATCCGTAGTGTGGATGGGAGATGTGGGCCCACCGGAGAATGGATTAACAAACGGGGTGGGTTGGTTTAAAAGGTTTTTGATCCGTCGGCACTCCAAGAGGGCAAAGCAGTGGGGTCCACAGAAGTCTGCACATGGTACAAGGAGTTTTCATAAAGAAAAGCGATTGTTGACATCAACTCGTCTCGTTCAAATGTATCTCTAACTACCTATGCCTACAGAATGAAGAGAAGAGGGAGCGGAGAAGAGAAGCCTAAATGAGTTCACATCAATTGCATCACTGTACGAGATGAAATGACAGACATGATTTTCGACCGACCGACCATTTACATCGCCGCACATTTCAAAGACTGTCAACTTACGAAACTAAGGCAGTACACAGATGGGTAATGTTGAATGAGATTGATTTAAAAGGGGCCATACGAAGTGAAGAAGAGCGCCACACTTCGAGTTTTGGCATTACCGCTAGTTCCTGTAGAGAGTTGTAAATTGTTTTGTCAGAAACGTAAAAAGACGCGATTAGTTAGAATAATCATCCTATTTTCTTAATTTTTTCAAATAAAATTTGTTTGTGAAACTATTTGTACCTATGTGTACACTACTTTTTACAAGTCTCGTGTCTAGAGTAAACAATGCGAATAGTGAGGACCCCTTTACACGGCCAAACTTAGTCAAATTTCAACGCATCAAATATGAGGTTTCTTGGCAAGGGAAGTGAAACGAGCGCTAGGCTCCCGCGTCGGATGGGTGCGGAGAATGTACCAGGAGGGAGCTTTTGTTATTATTTTGTGTGCATAAGAGATCGCATCAGCTTTCGAGTGAGCTTCTGTGCTTTTCCTTTCTGTATGGCACTCCTATTCTCTGCTTTGGGTATCGGATGCATTTATCGCATGTGTGAGTGAAAGATATCGTGTGTGAGGGATAGCAAAAATCATACGCCATCATGACTGATGTACACAAGATTACGCCTTCTGAAAATCCGCCATGTTTGCCACTCATCTGTCAATTTTTTGATGACGTAGGCCGAGACGAGCGGGTACTCTCTTCTATATACACGGATGTGAAAATTGGTTGTGATTTCAGTGCGAAAAATTAAAAATTTAAAAGAAGAAGAAGTTGTGAAGAGCGATATAAAAGGACTAGTGCTACGAAGTGAGGTGTGCAGTATTTAATTGCAATTCAAACAATAGCAAAGGAAACCCGAATCTACGATTCTATGGCTTTCCAAAAGACAACATCTTGCGGAAGCAATGGATTCACTTTCGCAGAAGGACGGACATTGATCTGCTACTTTTCAGACCAATGACTGGTTCGATATGAAGTTATGAACATCAGAGCACCACATCCAGTTTCAAGAAAGCGAACTCAGAAAACTGGACACGGTTTAGCTTTGGATGTCCAAGATCCAATTTTAAATGACATGACTGAGCTCATGCTGAAAATGAGGGTCATAGCAAAGAACAACATGTTTTTCAGAGCACGAATGTATTTTAGAATAAGGAAATTAAATAGTTGAGCATCAACACAAAATTTCACTAAAAGCAAAGACATATCTTTCATTCGACATTTTTGTATTCACTTCAATAGGTACAGGTAACTGGTACAATTAATAATTAATTATAAGTTAGTAAAGTCATAAATAGTAATATTCTATGATATAAGACGAGTCTCAAATTGCGCTGCCCTTGAAGTTCGATAAAAACACATTTTTCTTGTTGCTACCAAAACCATGTATTGGTCTTCTTGTTTGGATTTGTTTGCCAATCTAAACTATTAATACTGAATATGGAAATATTGTTTCAAAAACTCAATTTATTTAACAGAAAACAGAGAACTCTAATCTTCCTTTCCTCAAAGTGTATGTAAATAAATATCAAATCCAGTCAGATGTCAAATCACGCAGTCTCGGCCTACGTCACATAAAAAATATGGAAAAATAAAGGCGCAATATTGTTGCCTGTGATTCCTGATACGCAATCAAATCTGAATTTGATCGTGTGAAAGCACGATGATGGATGCAGTCCAACATACCAGACACCCACTCTAGTCTCAACGTCGGGTAGACAGGCATGCACCGGCATCATATTTTCGCTTAAGCAGATCATATTCTGGCATGCTGTTGTCGTCTGTGTTGCTGCCGGCGCTGTCTTGCAAAGTTGCATTACTTGGTGATCTATTGATATTTCAACTCACACAAGCACAAGCACTTTTCAGTTCACTTGCTTGAATACCTCGCGACGGAATCAGACGTACATCATTTGATGGCGTAAAAGCAGCCAAATTTGTTAAACTCACCATTCGGGGATTTAGTCCTGTCGAATTCTAGATCGAATCAAAGAAAATATGATCTTCAGGTCCTCTTTTATTTTGTTACGTCCAAGAATGTGGCAATCTTCTAAATATACTAATAGCCCGTGTCATTAGCATGCAGTATTCGCAATCCCAAGTAATCGATTTTGGGAATACGTGTACGTACTAACCCACAGCCTGCACTCTTCTACCACTCTCTCCACGTAACTGCCGTTTGGTATTACTTTGTGGAGCTCGTTGGCGATTATGTTCAGTCGCCAGAAATAGCCTATTGTGCCCTTAGCGTTTCCGCCCTTCTGTCCAGTGTTGCTCCGATTGCGTCATGTGACTTGTCAGATCCGTCCTGTTCCCTATAAAACACCTGCAGTGGAACACCACGTGCTTGGCATCCTTTTCCGTGCTTGGACAGTAAGGCGAGTTGTCGTGTCTGCAATTGAATGGGTACTTGCGGTAACCGTCGTGCCCAGACAGAAAGTGCGTAAGGTGGTAGTTGCATTAACCTGTCTGCTTTGTTGTCCATTTTTCTATGCTTGGTATGAACTTGTGGGTCCATCTTGCTCTAGTGGAGTTCGTCCACCGCTCTTGCCACTGCTCCTTTGTCCTAGCCCTCTGATACGTAGGTCTGTTCCAAAAGAAATTCTAAGCTTACTAAATTGTCAGGACCGTCGGTAAAAATCTCTCTTTGAGAGAGAAACTGTGTAGAAATTTGTAGAACGACTTGTCGTAGAAACTCACGGAATCATAAATGAAGTATTATAGAGACGCCCAACTTCACAGCAGATTGACCTCTAGTCCATCGAAGAATGTGAGTGACTTTTTGACAGTTATTCAAGAATTTTTGACAGTTGTTCACGAAATAAGGTAAATGGCGTTCTCTGATTGGTCAAT
Organism: Eristalis tenax; assembly: GCA_905231855.2. Taxonomy (NCBI): domain Eukaryota; kingdom Metazoa; phylum Arthropoda; class Insecta; order Diptera; family Syrphidae; genus Eristalis; species Eristalis tenax. Next base: position 33,637,593 of record HG993126.1, read on the forward strand.
TTAGCTTTAGAAAACGAAATAAAAAATGGTTGTCAATAATTTTAAGGGGCCAGAGAGGTAGAAGTTGGGCATCTCTATCGTACTTCATTCCGGCGCAAAATTCACGAAAGTTAAAAAAAAATACATTTAGCGAGGAGTGCTTTTTTAAATGTATTATTTCGTAGAAATGGAATTGCTTTTAAAAAACAAATGTTCTTCCAACAGAATTTTCTGAAGCAGAAATTCGCAGGGTGGGGCATTTTTTTACTCTCTCATGAGCACTCCCCCAAATGGAACGGCTTTTAACATTTTCTCGGTGATTTTCGGTGAATTTCGCAACTGGTCGTGGCAGGAGTTTGTGCATTGACACCTACGCACTTGAACCTATGGCGCTTCGGTTCGATTCTCGGTATCACAGAAACAAACGGTCTTAAGGTTCGATTCTCGGTACGACAGAAATAATTAATTTTCTCTTAGAGTCACTGACAATGTATAGCAATGTACCTATAGAGCATAACTATCCAGAAAAAAAAACCTTCTCAAAACTTGGTCGTTCGGTGTCGGCAAAAAACTGTAGCAATTTCCCCTCGTGAGAGAACAATAGCAGCACGAGGGTCTGCCGTAGAAGCTGAACACAAGGGCTGTAGAGCCACCCATATTATTAGTAAGTGTTTTAAGAGCAAGCAGTGATGTCATTATTCTTTCGAAAATGTGTTATTTTTCAAAGGAAGTATGTGTTTAATTGGAAATCATGTTTGGCCCTTTTAACTATTGAAGCAGAGGTACAAACATATTCTTCCGCATACCTATGTCCATCAAATTTATGTATAATTGAACGCACTGGCACTTTTATTATTGGAGCGACCAGAAATATTGGCACGCGGCAACCATCATTTTGTATGCTTTTTTCGATGAACGTATTTGCGTATTTTGGACGATTTGGTCTCATCATTCCATTTCGTCTCTATTACATTTTTTCTTTAATAAAATATTTCGTCAATCATTTGACACAAAACAAAAATTTAAAAAGCAAATAAACAATGTCCATAATGATTTATTCTTGGACTTTAAAACAGAAAAACTTTGGACGTTTGAGGAGACGAAGGCGTTCCTGCAATTTTACAGTGCCAGGATCAATCCAAAATTTAAAATCCACGCATAAAAAAGAGGGCAGCTTATGCGTACATCTTGGAAGATATGGTTTCGTGAGTACCTATCTTAAAAATTGCATACCAAATAATATGATTTGATTCTTAGGGCCCGGACTTGGAAGTGACACACCTCGAAACAAAAATGTAGACTTTGGTTCGGCCCTATAAGACGGCAGGGGACAATTCAAGCAAACTGGAGTGTCCCCTTGACCAGCACCATTCATGCAAGAAATGGATGAGATTTTCGGCAATAAGCCCATTCATTCCGAAAGCGAGGCATTAAATGCTGCCGCGGAGTATATATTCACGGTAAGAAATCGTATGTAACCAGCGGACTTGGCAACCTTTTAATTTAACACCTTTAGATGAACTTCAGAGTTATCATCTCAATGCAATTTATTTGAATGGAATCAAAATCGATTTATTTTCCATAGAACGAAGACGTTTCACCACCCCGCGGCTGGGCAAATTGGATAATCTCACTTTTTTACACGCAGCTTTTCCGGAGCAATTACTGGCAAATACGAACAACTGGAAAAAAATAGCCAAATTGACCCAGCAGCTCTCAATTAATGAATTATACATTCAGACGAAAATTCTCTTTAAAAAATGCTTGAGGAAGGAATGTATCGCAATGAATGTGCGGAAGTAAATTTGATAAATTCACTTTCCACGCGCAAAATTATTTTCTGAAAAAATTATTTAAAAAAATTGATAAAATCGCAGTGAATTTAAATTTTTCGTAATGTTTTACTACCGAATATTTTCACAATTTTTTGTTTTTTTCCGACTTTTTGTCAGAAATGAAGTATGATAGAGATACCCAACTTCACAGCAGATGATGACCCCTAGTCCATCCACGAATTTGATGGATAATTATGAAAATGTTGGCTGATATTCATGAATTTTTGTTTGCCGTTCTCTTATTGGTCAATTTGGCTTTAGAAAACGATATAAAAAATGGTTGTCAAAAATTTGAAGGGGCAAGAGAGGTGGAAGTTGGGCATCTCTATCCTACTTCATTTCTGATTTTCGTAAACACCTTCTTCTGGCAATTACAAACAACTAAAAAAAAACTGTCAGCCACATGGGCTCAGGCGTTCTGAATTGATGAATTACTTTAAAATTTGCACGCCATTTTTATATATTTAAATTTACATATGATATATGGCATTTACTTAATTTTTTTTTCTTGTTTAGGACGTCCAATATCTGGTCGAGTTTGCTTCGCAATTGTGCTCACTAGCATTATTGTCGGTGAAAGTAGGTAATTAATGGATCATTGTTTGATCTGTAAGTTAGCCGTAGTCCTCATAAGGCGGCACTTAGCAGTTCAAAGCCGGATACGCAGAATCACCCTAAAGAAATGTAATTGAACCACATGGCTGCGTGTTATTGGTTTGTGCACTTTTGAACAAAGCAAATCTTCTTAAAACTCTACTATCGCGTAAAGATCTTGGTTCGCCGACACATATGTCAACGAATTTTCTATCGGCGCCTACAACGGCTTGTTGATAGTAAAGTTGTGTTTTCGATTTGAGTAACACTCTTTGTTCAAGTTGGGTGCTTCTATTATAATATGTGTACAATCTATAACACCCGGTATTTTCTTTTTTGATTCAAATTTCCAGCAATTTTCGCCGATCGCACTTCCTTGTGGATGACTACAGACTACAGACACTACCAATTGTCTTCCAAGCCGAAGACTTTGTGACGCCCAACAGGTTTCCCGATTGCCTGAATGTGACTGTGTTGCTAATGTACCATTCGTATGTAGGAACTGTACAATTTTATTTGAGTACTAATTTACAAAAATAAATGAGAAATTTATGCGCCGGGAGTTCCTCCGTAGTTCAGCCACTGTTGACAAGGTACGACAAAATTGCCTCTTCCAGTCTTGGTACCGCCCACATAACTTTCAAGCGAAGGCGGCCACCTGCGACTAGGAGACCTGCTGCTATGATGATCGTCCGCAACATTGTTTGCTTACTGCTCAATTAATCGCCCACATGGTGTCCGATACTCGAGCAGTAAACAAATCCGATCGACCGCCTCACGATGCATTGCTCCCAGTGGCAGCGCCCGACCTAAACGAACAAATAAACAAGCAAACGGCGACGACGACGACATCGACTCCATTATGAGGAGTATTAATGCGATGCGAGCTGACCCACTCTGGTGTCAATATCATCTCGTTCGTCGTATCTGATGATCGCTGTCGTTGACTCATGGCTCAACCCCACATGTACGTATACACCTCTTTTTTAGCTCTCATTTTCGTTCTACCCCCATGTTGTCCATGAGGACAAGCCTCAGAGAATGAATGAGTTGCTACGAAGGGAAAAATAAGAACACTAAAATGAAAAGCGAACTGTTCTTACTTTGACTTACTAACTATTGAGTGGTAGATCGATCCAACCTTAAATGAGACCTAAAATCCGTCTCGCTCTACTCATCGATGGTATCCATAAAATGTACCAGTTTTGCACGCAATTCTTCTGTTTCGGAAGATCCATCTGAGTTCATTTGAATTCCAACAAATACTTCAAGTATGGAACCATCACATCGCTTGATGATTCTACTAATTGCCGTATGAACTACGAATTGATAGATTTTTTATTAATATTTTTCTTAGCACTTTATTTATGTTATTCATTATTTCTTCGCTTCATTGGTTTTGAGAACTAGCTTTTGTTGTTTACGATGGGCGGAGAGTGACAGTAGAATTATACGTAATTACACGCACCAGCCCTGAAAGTAAAGAGCGTTTTCTTGAAATTTCACTCGCTCACTGTTTCAGTGCCAAAAATAAACACGCTTCATATGTGGAGCTGTGTTCATCACATCGGCACGCAAAATGCTATTAAGTTGGAGCTCTTCTCTGAATTCGGAATAATTGCTTCCGAGAAATAAAAAAATAAATTTCCAAGAAATTTGCCGAATCTATGAATGTATCCCCCTTCCTAAGCTGGGGATACCTTTATTAAGTTATTCACAAGAAATACAGAATTCGCTTGGATCTTCTCTTGTTTCCTTTGTTCTTGGAATGTATGATTAAACCAGTCCCTTATTGTATGAATGCTTCTTTGTGCTTAGTTTTGTAGTATTTGACATACGTTTATTGACATTCTTAGCTGATTATTTGGATATAGCATTTCACAGGAGAGGCAACGTTGAATTCTATTCTATGACTGCAGCTGCAATGGATTGTTTTATATTCACATATTCCGATTGCATTAATCTAACTTCTTCTCTATATCCTTACGTAAAATGTTTGCACACGAGAGTTGTACACTAAACAGTTCCGACGACGGAACGGACATGGAACGATTCTTCTCGCAGTCGGAACTGGTTATTGAAGACATGCCCGAGGAACTGTGTAGGTCCATTTATATGACTGCGCTATGCACGTGCGAGAACGATTACAACGAGATATGGACATGTAAGTAAATAAATGTATGGACTATGATTCATGACTGCATATAGTGTCCGCACATGGGAACGACAAAATGCTTCAACACTTTTTGTTGTCTGACACACTCCTCAAATATTCATAAAGTTTGCTCCAAAACATTGCGATTTATTTCAATATCGATACTCCCACTTGACTGCCCAAATCTCAGTGTACAACCACAGAACGTGTCTGGAAATGTTTCTCAAATCAAATTGTGGAACTTACATTTTTTTTACGTTCACAAACTTTACCACCGCTGATCCAATATGAAATAGGTCTAATTACGCGTGTCAAAGAAAATGTTTTTCGAATGAATTTTTCACTGAAAAGTTTATTTTCGTAAATGTACGACTGAGTTTGTGGAAACTTTTCATTTCAGACAAATAGGGGAAACAAAAATCGGCGAACAACGTCCTGCCGAAAGCTGTTTCCTATTCTATTCGACAGCAAATTAAATGCCTTTCAAAAAAGTTGTTTCCCCATGCCGCTGACACAAATTGCTGATTTGACACACATGTGAAGATAGGATGTTTATTCAATCTATTTATTAATCGAAATGGTTTCACATAAGAGAAGGAGATTTGAGTTGGAAAAAATAAGTCGTTACGGGAATTTAATGACAATTTACTAATACATTCCACACATGATTTACAATTCTTTAGGAACGGCGGCGTTTCTCGTAAGATGCTCCAATCAACTCTGTTGTTGAATATTTTGATTTGAGGCTCTGCCTGTTAGATCGACTGTTCTTATATCTAAATGAGTGAATATTCAGCAGCTTTGATCCTTGAGGGAATCCATATTGAGCGTGTTTTTTTGAGCTGTTTATCTCATTGATTTTTTTTCAATACGAAATGTCGGAGACTCACCAGCTTGCCATGCATTCAAGTGCTCCACTTCCCTTTGTGTGGTTTAGAGTGTCGAAAGTTTTGCTAAATTCCATGAACAAGACTAAGTCGTGACCATTTTTTTTAAGCTTTCGTTGACACAATTTACAGATTCGCTCAAAATATTACCAGTGTAATGGTTAAGGACCGCGGTTGAGAACGGTTAAGCTAATGGTTGGATGGATGACTGATCCGAAGGCGCTAAACTAAATGACTGGGCCTTGGGCAGTATATGAAAATGGGTGTCTGTGACTATTGCGGAAATGGCCAAGCCAGATGTGCAAAAAATTAGAGGAGATTTTTATATGGCCTCAAATACTGTGCATGAGTATTTGTGGGTGTATGTACAGTGGGTGGTGTCCCAGGCGTGGACTGAAAAATTTGAAAAAAAAAAACTTCTGAATTATCACTTAAATGTATTTTTAAAAGGGTGAACTACTTTTGTACTCAGCCGTGAGTAGATAGTTTGGTGAGAATGAAGAATAGGTAATGAAAAAAGAAAATGGAACTGTGCCCGAAACGCCGGACATTTGCGACCTTTTGAAATTCATCTAGAACAAACCCTTGGTTGTACCATGTATGTTTCTGGCAAGGAAAATGTGAACAGATCATCGCAGTAAATGGTGCGCCCCGAGTTTTGTACATTTGAACGAAATAAAGTAGGACTTCTTCCCTTTGGTTCGCAGCGAGTTGGTCATTTACCAGCTTGCCGGCGTAAATTTGAATAGTTTGCCTTTGAGTCACAGACCGTATTCTGCGGGTTTCATTCCAAGTGCGAACATTGTCCTTGATCTTTGGATTTGTTTCCCCACAAATTATATCTACCAACGGAGGCGCAATTTAAGCCTTGAAAATCGAGACGGGACTAGTTATAAAAGAAGTAGATGGCACGTGTCTGGGCTCATTGGGAATGTTATGTCATGGGTGCATTTTTCAACCATCCTTCTCGCGAAAAGTCTTACCAACAGCCACTTCCTCATAATCACCATGCTCTTCGATGAACAAATCAACCTCCACATCGGACGCTTCTAGGTCTTCCTTAATAAGCACATAATCGGTGTCTTGGTCCTTGACGAATGCATGTTCCTCTTCATTTCCGGTTGTTGCCACTGTTTCCGGCAAGCTTTCCTGTAGCAAGGGCGTCTTCATCATTTTTCTTGAAATTTTTCTAAAAAATAAACCACTTCGTTGATGAAGAGCAGGAAACAATCAAAACATTCAAGTTCATGGAATATTTTCTTCACAAAATAGTGTAGAAATGCTTATGCAAGGGCATCTGAACAATTATTTTCCAATTGAAACCAAAAAAAAAAAAAAAAAAACAACTTCAAATTACACAGGCGATACACAATGCAATACGGCCCATAGACGGCACAGACGCGTCGCCGCAAGCCATAATTTTGTGCAGACACCCCTTCGCCACACACTGTGCAGATATTCTGCCAGACTTTAGTCTGTATCGTTACATCGTGGTCGCCGGGTGGGAAAAGCCGTCACTGCTTGAGCAATTAAAAAAAAAAACAATGAAAAAAATATGAAAGAAATTTGGACCAAGGAATGTTACAATTCTTATAATTTTCCAAAAATTAGATCCGAAATTATCAATCCCTGTTCTTATTCATGCAAAATTAACTCTAACGACACAGACACGTCGTTTCAAAAATTCAAAAAATTTTGAATTCACGCAGATCGTCGCTGCAGCATGCGACATGAATACACACCAAACAGACGGTCTGCGAAGGCATGTGAACAACAACAAAAAGTATTGGTCTGCAGCGACGTGTCTGGGTCGTGTATGGGCTCTATAAACGTCACAGAAAACTGCGTTCATAAAAGCAACAGACGGTCAACCTGCGATCAAAAGGACTGTGATTTTAGTTACAGGATTTCAGGGTCACCGAAAAGTGGCTTTCCTCATGCAAAAATGTGTCGTGTATGGACTCTATAACTGAGAAAAATTCCTGGATTTTTTTTTAGACCCAGTCATCTAATTTAGCGCTTCGGGTACCAAAACAAAACATAGATTCGACTCAGAATAGTTAAGGCCTCGCGATGAAATCTTACGTCACAATTTCAAGTGGTTTTCTTTTTATTCATAAATAAAGTCAGAATGAGCCTCAAAAGGCCCACCCATCCATCCGAGCGTTAAAGCTACCTCTTCATTTGGAGCCCTATGCCGAATAAAGACCGGCCAGCTCTTAGTAGCTTGCTTCCAGAAAAGGCGAATGGATTTCTGAGTAGTTTCATTTTCCAAGACTCGTTATATTTATACTAGACTAGACCCTACTACTGCATTTAGTCCGTAGGGAAATGACCCACTGTATGGAATGTATGCATGGAGAATGCAGCGAATGAAAGTGTAAACAACAAAAAACACATAAAATCAACAGCCCGCTATGTAGCATGAACCGCAGTCGATACAAATGCCACTTGACACTTTCGGGCGTCTGGGGCGATACAATATTATGCAATGGCTTTACGTACCCTGTGCTTGTGCTATGAGCTTGCGCTGTGTGTGTGCGTTACATTGGATCACACTGCAGCAGCGCTTTTATTTTTGCAGAAAACAGCACTGGCTTTCGTGAACGGGATAATGCTTTTCAGTGAAAATCTGAAGTCTGTTTAAAATTACTTCTGCGAGGCACTTTTCTAGGACCGGTCGTATTGAAATCGGCTTGTAATTAAGTCAGAAATTCGTGAAATGAAGTGTAATTCTTCACAGCACTCGAAAGCCAGTGAAACGCCTTCGTTCCAGTTGAACCATCCGTCGGAAATCATTGAAAGCGCGCCAAATAAAACTAAATCCCCGGAAAAATCGGAAAAGATTTTTCCGAAAAAAAACCTCAAAACACAAACAAATCGTAGGCAACGACGCGTCTTCTTCCGATCTTGTTGCGACTCCCACTAAAGCAATTCACGCAGCTGGTTTTCGTGTTAACACCACGAAAGTGCTGTGAAGAATTGTATTTCATTTAAGCTTATCTCAAACGCAACCAAATCACATTTTATAAATTTTAAAATAACCTTGCCCGAAAGTTCGTACTCGCTCGCGAGTTCCCATCGAGCAGCGAGCATTCATCCATTCACATTTTCTCAAGCTGAAACGAGCAGACTGTACAGCAAAGCTTGGCACCCTAGCCAAGCCCAACATGCGGACGGTTACGTTTCTGTTTTTCAACATGCTGTTAACCCAAGCCAAGCCAAACAGTGGAGGTATGATGGGTGGTGTTGATTTTGATTGCTACACATTTTTACAGCTCTGTAGACTAACATAGCAATTATGATAGGCACCTGCAACTTCGCTGTGAAGAAGGAAGGTCGAAATAAAAAATTAAAATAAAGATTCGAAAAGTTATGGTTATGGTTATCTGTTGGCGCGATCAGTCAAATTGGCCGTCGGGAAATGAAATAAAAAATGCATGAAAAATTCATGACGGAAGTTGCTTTGCCCGTCACAAAAAACAAAACATAAACACTGTTATAGTCCTATTTGCAAAATTTCTGTAATACCTAAGCTATTTGAAAAAAAAAGTTTATAAGAAATTCTTATTAAAGACCTCGTCTATTTTCCAACACGGTTTTATGAGAGGTAAATCGACTTCAACCAATGTAACTATCGTTGTTAATTATATCTTCAGGAATTTTGAAAACAAGTCACACACAGATGTTATACTCACGGACTTGCTAAAGCTTTTGACAGGTTAAACCATAGGATACTGATGCCTAATCCATCCTGTATTGGTTTTCATTCGAACTTTCTGACATGTGTGTGAAGTAATGGTGTCTAATGGTGTGAAGTAAATGATCTGCATTTGCATGTCTCAAAATGCCAAAATGTTTTTCCTGTTCTAGAAACCGTTCATCAATTAATTATGACTATAATGTTGATAATATTGGCTTAGAAAGGGTAACATGTAAACAAGATCTTGGTGTAATTCTAGATAACAAACTTACATTTCTGCTTCACATCTACTATATTGCCGATAGAGCTAATTCGATGCTTGGTCTCCTTAAACGGAATTCCAAAGAACTCACAGATCCTTATGTATGTGTTCTGGAATACTGTGGTGCAGTTTGGACTCCTTAATATGTTGTCATCTGATAGGATTGAAAGGGTTCGAAGGAAGTTCACAAGATATGCTGTCTTCAATCTTAATTGGGGCCTTGACATGCCTTCTTATAAAACGAGATGTCTAGCAATTGGTTTACAACCTCTTGAAGGACGGCGAAAATACTTTTCCATTATGTCCATAAGAGAAGTTTTAATGCATCATGTTAAATACCCCATGGTTCAACTCAGTTTGTGGCATTGTGTCTTCAACTTTATCCGTGCGGTTTTGTTCGTCTGGTCGCATATTCCGGGCGTTTTCCGGGTACTGCTCTCTTCAAACGGATTAATTGCGTTCGGTAGCGTTGTCTGTTGATGGTTTCACCCGGTTTTAGCAGCTCATACAGCACACCCTTCTGATCCCACCAAAAATGGATATTCGGCCTTGCCGTTGATTTGGCTGGTTGGCCGGGTTTCACATATGATTTTTTGCACTTGCAATGGATCCATTTTTCATCACCAGTAACAATCCGATGCAAAAATGACTTCTTTTTTGTGGCGTCGTGTATAGTGGTGTCGTGTCTCCGCAAAAACACTTTTTCAGGCACAAAGTTTGACATATTTGAGTGAAAAAAAAAATTGTTGTTTACGCTTCAAATGAATGACATATGCTGAAATGACGCATGTTCCAATGGAATAATACAAGTTACGCCATCTCTTAGCAAACCGCAAGAAATAAATTATAGATTGTTTCCACGGTACGTTACAAGAGAGCACGTTTACCCGTTGATATAAAAAAGAAACGCCCTTTGCAGGCTCAAACTTCGTTGACACAAACTTTCTGAAAGGCGAACCAAATTTATTTTCGGCACAAGTAAAGCCTACTAGGAGTGCTGAGGTTGACAATAAAATGACAACACTAAGCTATCCGCTGAGTCCTTCACTTACCGTAAGGACCCTTAAGATATTCCGTGTCATTAAACATTTTTCAAATTAAAACCAAATTACACCCAACGACTTAAGCCCACGACCAACTGAAACAATGTCCCGAACTCATTGAATGAAGCAGCACGGGTTTCGTGTTGACCAAAAGCATTTAAAACCGGACCGCTTCAGAGCAACTGATTACACAGACGAGGTGATAATTTCGCTGCCTAAGCAGGACGTAGTTCTTTTTGCATAATTAAATAAGAAAGAAACAGCAAATATGGTAAACAGAAACCCTTTTTCGGGTTTCGTCTTGATTTATGCGTCCGAATGGACAGGACAGATGAAGCTGTATGCCGTTATTGATACTTTGTTATGAACGTCACGAAGTATTTTCGTTTTATTTTTGATGGCGCAGTAAATGGAACTTTTTCGTGGAAATCTCGATATAATTGGTGCTTTATTTTACGTTCGCCGTTGGCCCATACGAACTGTGGGGCTTCCAATTGAAACCAGCAGATTCTGCTAAAAATAAACTCAATGAACTTGTCATGCAATGTCCTCGGAGGCCGCAGAAATGAGTGGTCCAGGTGAAATTAAATATTAATTCCCTAATTAGCTGCCAATTTAGCTCAGTGTCGGATTCCCTTTAAAAATGGAGGAGACAATGAATTGATTGATTAATTGGAGGCACCTATGGAATTGTAATCTTAACGTTCCACGGAACAATTATGTTGCTTCGCACATCATCGAAGGTACAATGGTTACATTTAGTCCACATCGTGGAGCACATTAACACGAGGACACACGTGCCCATGCGATTGTGGTGTCAACTCACATTCAATAAAGGGATTGCCCATGCACAGAGCACAGAGCACAGTCAATGCCACTCGTAGCGTGAACTAAGAGCCATCATTAAGGTCAAGGATCAAGCAAGGCCAAATAAAGAAAACAAAATGCCCATAATCACGTTATTCATAAAAGGAAAAAGAAAACCACCCAACAAGACCAGCAGCCCACCTAGAATACAAATATTGATTTGATTTGATCAAATCCAGCAAATAGACTGTGTACATGTGTGTGTGGGTGTTTGCATCCATTTTCTTCTGACCAGGAATTATATTCATGGCATCAGAGGAACGGCTCTTCGGAATAGGATTCGGTTTCTTGCTCATAAAGTGACCCCAACCCTGAGCAGATAGATTCCTTCATTTGGATTTGTCTGGCATCGATTTTCAAGAGGATAATGTTCAGAGGAGGGGCACTCACTTCGATATTCATACAAAGATGCCATCTACGAGGCTTTGGGATATCATAAACTGAATAAATTTGATGGTCTCTGCGAAGTTTCCACATAACGGAGCTGCTTAATTCGACGGTTGAATTTGGTTAAAATCGTTTGGCAATCCTTGCCGATTGTGGTATTGACTTATGGATTTATTGCTGCTGGGCAGTTGACATTGGATTGCGTGGGCTTTACAGAGTAGAGGATAGATTAGAAAATTAAGAATGGGGTTATCGATCTGGTGCAACACACTATTGTTTAAGTAAACTGGTGTCATAGAAAACTGTCGTTATAAAAATGACCTGCACTTTATGTAAACTTCTGCTTCTTCCTATAGTACGTGATGGACCTGGGCTTCAACAAACCAGCCTCCCCAGCTGGCACGATCCCTAGCCAGCTGTCTCCAACTTCGTTGATTGATGTCCTTGCCCACTTGTGTGCGCCAACGGTTCCGTGGGCGTCCTCTATTGCGTTGTCCCTCTGGTTCGGAGTCGAAGACTCTGCGGAGGGCACAGACCTGAACATCCAGGGTAAAGGCATTGATTGGTCTCAACCTGGGGAGTTGCCAGCAAGGATCCCTGTAAATGTACAGGTCAGGTTGACATACGCCCTCCTCCTGGCGACCTCTGGATAAGCTCTACAGCAACCTCTTAGAGGTGAACCAATATATGTAACGGCCCCTTGTCCAGCGGCTTAAGCCAGAACCCGGTCTTCCAGGTTCGGGGTTGCGCGGGAGGTTAAATTTCAAACCGTGAAAAAATTTCGAACCAAACACAATCCTCGAATACGGATGACACCAGTAAACACTCTCTTGCTAATAAGTTGTCGCCCAACTTTCGAACTCCAACACGTACCTGCGGACAACAGCTCGAAATTTTTTTCAAAACGCTGATAAAGGGTTGTTGCATTTTTGCCGATGTTGATTTTGAATAAAACACAAATTATTTAGGAAATTATTGTCCTTTCTTTTTATGGTATGGTTCAAATATGTCTAGCATAAAATATCGGCCAAATGGCCGCCGCCACCTCGGCGGCACACCTCCATCCGATGGTCCAAATTTTCGATGACACTGAGGCATAATTGAGGTTCTATGCCGTTAATGTGCCGAATTATCTCATCCTTTAGCTCTTGAATTGCTTCTGGCTTATCGACGTACACCTTTCCTTTCAAGTAACCCCAAAGAAAAAAATCCAACGGTGTCAAATCACATGATCTTGTCGACATCGCCACCACGTGAGATAACACGGCCATTGAATTTGTCGCGCAAAATAGCCATTGTTTCGTTAGCTGTTTCGTTAGTCCACATTCATATCTTTCAATTCGGGCCACAAAAAGTTCGTTCTCATTTCACGATAGTGAACACCATTCACAGTAACTGCCTGACCGGACTCATTTTGGAAAAAATACGGCCCGATGATGCCGCCAGCCCATAAACCGCACCAAACAGTCACTCTTTGTGAATGCATTGGTTGTTCGACAGTCACTCTTGGATTATCATTCGCCCAAATGCGGCAACTCTGCTTATTGACGAATCCACTGAAGCGAAGTGTGCCTCATCACTGAAGATGATTTTCTTCGAAAATTGATCATCCACTGTTGCCATTTCGTGCCACCATTGTGACCATTGACGACGCTTGAAATGGTCGAGAGGCTTTAGTTCTTGAGTCAATTGCACCTTGTGAGCGTGTAAATGCAAGTCTTTATGCATAATGTCTATCAACGACGAGCGAGAGAGGTGCAATTGTTGGGTACGACGACGAGTTGTGGTGGACGGCTCTTCAGCCACACTATCGCGAACAGCAGCAATATTTTCTGCAGTACGAGCTGTACGAGCATGCACTGGTGTTTTCACATCTCCTACAGACCCGATTTGCTCAAATTTGTCCGATTGTACGCACATTTGGACGATTAAATTGACCGAAAAAATCGCGAAGTGCACGGCATGCATTTTGATTTGAACGCGCATTTTTATAATAAGCCTGAATGACTTTAACGCGTTGCTCGATTGTGTATCCTTCCATGGTTGAAATTGAGTTAGTCTGAAATTGAGAAATGTCAAGTGAACTGCAGAAAAAAACTTGACGTTTAGGTGTGGTTCACATTCAACATCGGCCCTTCAAATTAACTAAAAACACTTTATAAGCTCCGAGGGAATAGGGACCTCATCAAAGATTTCCGAATTTCGAGTGAATATGTAATTGATGCGACAAGCTTGGAAGTTTGCCCACTGAAACGATGACTATTTATCTTAGATATTATGCCTGCAAGCATTCACAAACTTTTGATTCACACACAAAAGAAATTCTCCAAGCGGGCATATTACCACTAGGGCAACTGTCCGATGAGGCCCAAGAAGCCAGCATAGGGACTACAGATGGTTCCGAGAGCATTTCAGCTGAAAGTCTTCATGGCAAAATTCAAAAAAATAGATGTCCTTAACCGATCTTTACTGACTTTGGAGTATGAAACGCAATCGAAAAAGAAATCCACTCCCACAGGAAAGTAATGCCTTGTTAAGGGCTCAAGAAGAATGTCCATCCAGCAGCAGCTTAGAAGAAGACGATGATGGGAGCGACTAAGTTCAGATTAGGCAACAATTCGATTAAATTAAGAAATAAATAAAATAATGTCATCGTCATCATCTCCTGACTCGCATGCTCCATTAAATGGATCGCGGGGGTAAACCACGCTGATGACGGTGATGATGGACGTAAAATGTGTTAGTGCCTTGGGAGGCGTTTTTGTCAATATGCCTGGGTTATGGGTTTTCATGTTCTACTATCTTTTCTGAAAATACTGGTGAGGACCGGTCCAGTAGTCTTCTAGTTAGAGACGTTTATATACATAAGGTTTGTGGAGAAGGGATGAGGCTCTCTATCGCTGACCACAAATGGTTATAGGTCCTAAAACCTTTGCAGAATTAAATTTATACTATTTCCGAAGAAAAAAAACCATAGTATGTCGATAGTTAGAAATCGACACCAATCACAACAGGAATTACACTGTGCCCATCGGTTTTTCAAATCTGGTCCAGTCACCATTTGCCGGTGGAATCAAATTAACGGCTCCATCACTGGAGTGGTGGATCAGTAGTAGTCGTCTGACCGGGGTTGCTGCTAGGCAGTACTGTGGGTACAGTCATTATGTCTGAGTGCTCCTCTGGCAAGCAAAAAGTAGACCATGTTCGTCCATTGTGGTTCCCACTATCAGACTACTACCGCTGATCGACCACTCCAGTGACAGTGCCAACGGTGACTGGACCAGATTTGAAAACCAGATGACAGCGTATAGACATTGATTCGAATCGGGGATTCCACTAACCAAGGGCAGGCACGTAACCAACTGCACCATCCAGTGTTTGCGCCGTAGATGTAACGAACGCTTTAAAACTGTACAATTTGCTGGGACTTCTCCTTCCAAAATAATGTCAAATATCTTTGCAATATTTTTGCTAATTATGGCGATATTTGTAGAATTTTACATGGAATCCTGTCGGAGTCTACAGCTCTGCCTCGTTATACAACCGCTTGTGAAAGAAAAAAAAATATGTCTGAGGACCGAGGAACGTGTTCGAAGGTCTTCAAGGTGTCACTGGCCAAGGTCTCCCAAAAAAATTCCTTTCTCTTGCGCCGCTCATAAATTGTCTCATGTCGCAGTGCCCAAAGGGCAGCACCTCTAGACAGTGTAGCACAAAGAACAACACTCAGGTGAAATATGGACGAAATTATACAAAAAAAATACTGTCTATCGGCCTCAGACGGCACTCGAAAAACCACTGGAGTTCGATGGTTAATTGATCATTGGTCATTATTGACAGGTGATGTGTCTCTGGTGCGAGAGACTTTGCAGACTGCAGTGCAGTAGAGAGTGGAAAAAGAAGAAGTGGACGAGACAAAAGGTTGTTCTTTAAGACAAAAATTGAAAGAAACGATTGAATTGGTGGAAAGAAATGAGAACGAAGAACACGAATTTGTGGACAATTCAATTAATTCTGCGTGCCTCGTTCGTCCCCCTAGAACAGTCGCGTCGCTTGTCAAGGGCACTTGTGTGAGCATGTTTGTATTCCGTTCAATATGCTCACCTATAATTTATAGCTGTGCATGAATACGCTGTGTATAGACGGGGTTTTCTGGCTGGCACCCGTTTAAGCAATATATCAATTTGTTGCTACATCTCCTGTCGTCAAGGAGAGTAGAATCTTTTGTTGGAAGATTGGAGGCACTTATCATCACGAAACGAATGGCGTCACAGTGAGGCTTACCCCCATCCGGTGGTGGTTGGTGATTGTGCCGAAAGGTATAGAAAAACACGTGGGTGTCCTTGTAAATAATACATTCCAACATCCGAGCCAGTTGCGTGTGAAGCGACAACCAGCCGCAGATAGTTTATCCGAGCATAGCACTTCAAGGGCAAGCGGTTGTTGTTCCCGCCATCAAATGGATAAGAATCGCAAAACGAACCACCCCGGCCGCCTCGTGTAAGTAGTTTTGGACATGACAACCATCTGACACCGAATTTACTTGGGAGACCCTAATTGGAACGACACGGCGCAGTCTATGGTGAACATTGTCCAGAACGAAAATACAAAATAAACTTAGTATCTTACTC
Organism: Eristalis tenax; assembly: GCA_905231855.2. NCBI lineage: Eukaryota > Metazoa > Arthropoda > Insecta > Diptera > Syrphidae > Eristalis > Eristalis tenax. Next base: position 33,653,933 of record HG993126.1, read on the forward strand.
AGCTGCTGCTGGTAAAGTTTTTAGCCTATCGGCAATGACATTGTTGTCTACGTCCTCGACCTTTGGCAATACAATAATTGGAATTCTCTCAGGAAATTTACGTCACCGTTTCGTGTGCTGAATCATTGTCATTGGCTGTATCTGCTGCTAGGTACATATACACACTGGTCTTTATAATGAAGCTTGGTACAATTTTAAATTGAATCCCAAGTGAAAAGTGAGCAGCGGGGAGTTGAAAATGGCACAAGACGAAGGGTTGACGGGGCTTCTTGTGCGCTTATCTCTTAAGTTTGGGTTCGGTTGGGACGATGGGGCTGTCGTTCGAAGTTTTTCACTTTACTTTAAATTTAATTAACATGGTGATTCAGTACATGCGGATGACTTCTTCAGTCTGAAGGCACTTTGCTTGGAATGCGGAAACTTACTTTCATTAATCGTCGGATCTGAATGGGTACATAGTTGCTCGTTAAATATTTAACCGGAGCTCTCTTTATGGAATTTCATTTAATTGTTGGGTGGGAAGAGGGTTTTGAATTATGTTTGGTTAGGTGAGGTAAGGCGAGAGTGAATAACCGCAGCCACACTTAGGCTTGAAGAGGCACGTTGATTTACCACGCAACCATTGCGCAAACTATTCTTACTTACTTACTTATCAGGCCGACGACCCTTGCAGTGTCTGGGCCAGAGCAATTGCTGCCTTCCATCGTTGACGGTCCTGGGCACGCTGCTTCCAGTCAGCAAGACCAGGCTATCAGGCATCCGCGACTACTTGGTCTTTATACCATTCCTCTCCTTCTCGAACCAGGAGGCTGGGTTTCGAAGACGATCTTAACATGAGCGTTGGTGTCCATTCGCTCGACGTGGCCGAGCCAGTGCAGTCGTCGAAGTTCGCTACAGCTCGTAGGTTTCCCGGTTGCGTCTTCTCCTCCATTCACCTTGCTCGCTGACGGGACCATATATCCGACGCAGAATTTTTCTTTCGAAGGTACCAAGAACCAGTTCTGCAGTTTTGCTTAGAGTCCAGCTTTCGGCTGCATAGTGCAGGAGTTTTGTTGAGCATGATTTTGGTCCTTCGAGTCAGGGATTTTGAGTTGTTTTGACAAACCGAAGCAGTACCGGTTGCCAAAGGCAGTTCTACGTCGGATTTCCACTGTCATCTTGTTTGTGGAGTTCACATTTTGTCCCGAGGTAGACAAACTCCTTTGCTACCTCGATCGTGATGTTCTGTCCAAGGTGGTGTGCGACAGATCGTTTTTTGGTCGACAGCATATATTTGGTTTTGTCCTCATTGACAGTCCTCATTGATGTTCGTTTTGCCTATTCTTCAATCGCCGCAGAAGCCGAGACGATTTCGATGTCATCTGAGTACCCCAACCGACTTGTAGACGATAGTGCCTTCCGTGTGGACACCTGCCCGCCGCACAAGTTTAAGTGCCCACTGCCGTTGTATAGGGACTTTCTTTCCCCCATCTCTGCAGCCTCGACGGAAGTCATTGTTGGGGATAGCTAATCTGGAGGCGTGATTTACGATGGCGCAGTGCTCTCTTGTAACGCCAATGAGAGTTCTGAGATTCGGCCTACTCATACCGATCGTGTTGAGAGAGCGTTTTGAATCGCTAGAAGGCCATGCTATCTGTGTGATGAGGCAACCAGTGCGTGTGGACAATCTACGATTTGAATATATATCTGCTGTTCAGACGTTTAGTAAGATCTGAATTGTGTGCTCGTTGAGAAATTCTCCCCGAATAGGAGCCAAGGTTGTTTGGTTTCTTCTGAAACTGCCAAGGGTAGTAGATGACCCGGTAGAAAGACACCCAGCCTCCAGCTTTTATTGTGTGCATGCTTGCTTCTCTGATTCTTGCTTTTGTTTGTGTTCTGATTTTTTTCTACTGACTGGCACTAATTTGACCGGAGAGGGCCTTGTGCTCTGATAATTTGAAAATTGTATGCATGTGTGAGTTGTGTACAAGTTATTGTTATGAGTTGGCGGTTTTATTTGGATGTGAAGAACCCGACCTATGAAGTTAAACTAAAAAATTACCCGAAATGCGTTTTGTGTCCCATCTAACGCATGGGATGGATTGCAGGTATTCTCGTAGCAATCGGTCGAAGGCGATGGGTTACCTTTTCATTTATCAGTGGCCTTGATTTGGTAGAATTTATTTATTTCGTTTTTATTCCATGTTCCAAACTTGTTAGTCGTGCCACCGCCGCCGTGGGGTTTTGGGTACAGTACACTAGTACCGACAACTGAAAGTCACTGCCTGGTGTTCGAACTCCGGCCAATACTACCAAAAATAATTTTTCACGTTTACACCTCTTTCGAGTTACTGACAATGCTTAAATAGTAAAAACTGCCTAGAAAAAAGCAGGAATGAAGTATGACATCCACAACTTCTACCTCTCTTGCCCCTTAAATTTGTTGACAGCCATTTCTTATATCGTTTTTTGAAGCCATATTGACCACTCTGAGAAAGCGGTTTACGTTATCTCGTGAAAAACTGTCAAAAAGTCTCTGAAATTCGTCGATGGAGTAGGGGTTAATCAGCTGTGAAGTTGGGCATCTCTATCATACTTCATTTCTGGAAAAAAAGGAAAGGAGGATATTACAGTATCGGTTCAATACTCCCTGTGTCATTTTGTTGACGAATTTGTTATCAATTCCAGATTTTTATTGGCTTGCAAATCATATTGATTTTGACTCTTACTCCCCTAAGCCGTTCTTTTGAGTCTTTAAAGGCGCAATCTCATAGAATACATTGCGTCCGTTGCGTAATGTCACAAAATTCACAACTCATAAGCCCTAATGAGAGAGTGAAATGCAGCAAATGCGGCTTACAAGTGAAATACATACGCCGGATGATATTGGTCAACTTTAAACTTTTTGTGGGGTTGACAGATGTTTCCCTGGAAATTCATTCGGGTGCTCACTATCTGCTTGTTTTTACGGTACGTATTATTTTATATTTGTTCATTGAAGTGTATATTTGCGCGCGTATACATATTTAACTCAGTCTCGATCAAAAAGCGAATGCAATTTATTAAAAATGACGAATAAACGTACAAAAAAAACCACTTCGTCTTTGGAAAATGAGATTTGTGAGAAAATAATACATTTTTTAGTTAGTTCAGTTAGTTTCACATTATTTTACGCTGTAATTGAATTTAAAAAACGTACGGAAATTAGAGCATTTCGGAAATTGGAACTACGCTGGGAACAAGGTGTGTTCTAATTTCCGAGAGTGCACCGTATTGAATTTTTTGGATACCATAATTTTTTCTCAATTCTTAGTGCTTTGTAATTTTTCGTTAAAAAGTAGAAAAAGTGAAGTGAAACACTTCAATTGCAGTGCAAGTGTGGACCTGAGTGGTAAATTCAGGGGTCTCTTCCACTCGTGAGTGCACGCACAACACGAGTGGTTGTTGAAAAGCTATTCCCAGGTGCCTCTGTAGTGCCACCCTTATTAATGGGTCTATAACTTGTTCGTGCGGTTTGCTAAGAGATGGCGTAACTTGTATTATTCCCTTGGAACATGTCTTGAAAAGCTACTGCCATTATACGCCATTTCAGTATCTGTCATTCATTTGAAGCGTAAACAACAATAATTTCTTTTTCGCTCAAATATGTCGAACTTCGTGCCTGAAAAAGTGTTTTTGCGGAGAGTTCTTCTTCATTACTTTAATATGAAGAAAACTGCTGCCAAAAGTCATCGTATTTTGGCGGAAGTTTATGGTGAACATGCGCTAGCTGAGCGAAAGTGCCAAAAGTGGTTTGCACTATTGTTGGCTTGGCTAACCAGCCAAATCAACGGCAAAGCCGAACATGCATGGCGCGAAGGTAATGCTCTCTATTTGGTGGGATCAGAAGGGTGTGCTGTATTATGAGCTGCTAAAACCGGGTGGAAACCGTCAGTGGACAACGCTACCGAACAAAATTAATCCGTTTGAAGAGAGCAGTAGCTGAAAAACGCCCGGAACATGCGACCAGACACGTGGCAATCATTTTCCATCATGACAACGCTCGGCCCCACGTTGCTATTCCGGTTAAGACCTGTTTGGAAAACAGTGGATGGGAAGTCTTACCCCACCCGCCTTATAGCCCAGAACTTGCAGCTTCTGACTAACCTTTGTTCCGGTCGATGCAGAACGCCCTCACAGAAATACGGTTCACATCAGAGCAGAAAAAGCAGAAAAAATTGGCTTGATTCATTCTTGGTTGCCTAGCCGGCGCAGTTCTTTTGGGATGGGATCCACAAGTTGCCAGAAAGATGGGAAAAGTCCTAGCTCTAGATGGGCAATACTTTGAATAACACTATTGTTCATGTTTTTCTTAAATAAACGTTCAAATTTTGTTGTAGAGCACTTGTCATGTAATGGAATTTGCGTCGGCCAGCAGGAATCACATTTGTAGAGCCATGGCGGATCTAGCCCCCAGATGTCGAGGTCGGGCAGATCTGATGGATATACTGCGCGTGACGCGACTTTGGTAGGGTTGGTTTTTGTGGGTACGTACCGCCAAGAATCAATAGCTGTTAACTTCTGAATTTGTGTGATCCTATTTGCAATATATTGCTTGTGCTGTCTGGGATTTTCGAACGAATCTAATACAATACAGCCTTTGCGTCAGTTCGTCAGGAAGTTTGCATTGACGGGAATTGAAGAGATTCCACCACCTCAATTGTAACTTTAGCAGCGAGTAATACGGCATTTAATTCCAAACACGGTATAGAAATTTTCTTCAATGGAGCCACTTTGGTCTTTGCCATGACAATACATACTTGTACTGACTGATCTGATGAGTCGACACGTAAATAAGCGACAGCAGCGTAGGCAGAACTAGAGGCATCGGCAAATATATGTTATTGATAACGCGTTGCAGCTGGAGATGAAAATATCGATCTGCGTACTATGACGTTTTCAACTATTCGCAGTTCATCTCTATATGTTCTCCATTTTTGCTGCTATGGTTGAGGTATTGGGTCATCCCAACTGCAGCCACAACCAGAGCTGTTGGCACAGGGAAGATCCTGTCACTATTACAGGTGCTAGAAGACATGTCGGATCATAAATTCGAGCAATACCGGATATCTGCTGTCGTTTTGTGAAGGGACCAGAACGTGGAGCCCCATTGGCCTTTCATCCGATGGCGTAATTTTCACGAAACCAATATCACCCAAGCACTCATGTTTCTTGATCTAGGTCCAGGTCACAACAACTAGGAAGTTCACGTTCGTCAATATTGATACTGCTAAGAAATTCTGTGTCATTCGAGGTCCACTTTGGAAGACGAAATCCAGCGCTCTGAAGTAGGTTATGTAGTTGGGTTTGAATATCGACCGCATCTTTTACTGCGTGCGCCCCTTGTTGTCAATCATCCTGGATTATGCGAGATACATGGGGGTGCGCTTCTCCAACGCCTTTAGCCAGCGTATGGAGCACTTCTATTGTCAAATATAGCTAGCAGTTCAAGCCAATTATTGGTCCAATTATTTGGTAGTGGTGAAGTTCGATTAACTATTCTGAACACTTGACATCTAACATACACGTCATCATTCAGAATATGAGCTTGCAACAATTACCACTTCAACTGATAAACCGCCCCAAATCGTGTGCATAAACGCCCCTCACTTGCGTAGAGGCAGAAGTGCAGCAAGTACGCCTGCAAACATTAATCCAACATTGAAAACAACACAAAATATCAGAATCTAAAAGGAAAATATAAAAAGACAGGAAATGCGAGCGCACATTGGGGACACCAAACTCGTTAGTATTCCATGTGAGGCAGCTCGATGAAATATGCAAACAAGTCACTCACCGAATTAGTGTCCATTAAAAAGCGAATTCAATGGCGAACCAGGGGCGATGGCTGGATTATTTTTCAGAATATTTATGCCTTTATCTTTTTGCCAGAAATCAATGTTAATTCGCACAGCAAATTGCCAAAGTGTGCCGTTGAATATATTCATGTACTCGCGTTTGCCCCGCCAGAGGATAATCATGAATTTTCCATGCCCACCCGCATGAGTGCAGCTTTTTGATATTTGTGTTTGATCGCAAACCATTATAGATTTGAGAGTACATATATTTGAAGGGCAGAGGATTAAGTGGCACGTGTTCTGCTTTCCATTTTCGTTTTTGCGCTTGTTCGGATATTCGATGTCATAGAGACTTGACGTTACTGCATCATCATATTAAGCCGATGATACCAATTGAATCCTTCACATAGGCTGTTGCGTGAACTCGAAATATTATAGCTAGCCTTCGATAAGTTACTCCGATTTCCGGAATGATGTCGCTACGATCTGAAGTTAAAATATGCGGTTTACTACACGCAGCGATGCAGCCGGTTAACAGGAAGTTGGTCATAACATTAAAAAGCGTTTGTCCTTAAGGCCAGTCCGAGCCAAATGAGCACCCTGTGCAAGCGCCCCATTCTTCAGTCCTTCAACCAAATTGACTCTCCAGCTGGGTCCAGCTGAGGTTCTTCTGCACTTGTGCCCGCCATCGGTTCCGTAGTCGTCATCTATCGTGTTGTCCCATTGACGCGTAGTTGAAACATCATCGTGCGTGGCGTGGACGTCTGACTTGGCTCATGTCGCTCATACGACACTAGTGCGTGATTGAATCTCCTCGAGATGACACCAATGCCAACATGCCTACGGTACCGATGAATCTCTTCTTCTTAGGATTAGAAACTACCTTTCCAGCCGTTAAGGTCAAGTTGTTTTGAATGAGTTCAAGATCCACATCCAGCAAATAAAGTCTGGTGTTCTCCAAGGCTCTGTTCTGTCTCTGACACTCTTTCGCATTCCTCAGCATTTTATATTCTTTCCAAGACTCACGACCCGGCCGTTCGGTGTCTACTAAGCACATGGAATTCTGATATTGACAACATATTAACTGGGGAAAGAACAATAGAGTGGAATTCAATGCTTCAAAAACTATATTTTCTCTGCTGTTACTTAAGCGTACTCTTGCTAGTCCGTCATTATGCATAATTGGCGCCAGTGTCGAAAATCGTCCATGCTTGGTACAACACTTGGTTAAAACGATGACATATTTGAGGTCGCCAAAAACGCTGCGAAGTATGGTTTCCTAAATCGATGTAATGCTACGTTTCCCTTGAACCGATCCCGCGAGGTCCAGATGAAATAAATAGGCCGTTTCCACCGAGCTTGAAGTGGTTTCGCTCGTATGTCACTCGCTCCCAATTTTCAAATGCCCGCCAACAGCTGTCTGTTGACAGGACATTAAAGTGTGAGAACACCAGAAAATAGAAAGAGACAAAATGAGAAAATGAACACCGAAACAAACTCAAATTCACGCTGTAGGCTTGCTCGGTATGACAACCTCTCGGGGACGGATGAATTCAAGGGGGTTGTAACGAGGTTTATCAGGAACCGCGAGGATTCGAGAACCTGGTAGGTTCGAAGAAAATTGATGTACCCTCGCTGTTTCGTTCGGTGGAAACGTATGATAAGAAAAATGTCTCCCCCTCCGATTTGGCTTAAATTTACTTAATTTATAATTCCAATGGTACCTCCTCTCCCGTTTTCCCTCTATACCTACGGCCCGTGCCTGTCTAGATCCCGGACACTCCCTTGTGGGAGCACAAATTATAAAACTCACACTGAGACGAAGGCCTTCTCGGGTCCTTCCCATGGTCTACCGTCAAATCTTTGATTTGGTATATTGTGGGCTTCCCTGACACACTGGACCATAAAGACCTTTCAGATTGTTTCTTAATGACACACATCGGTGGAAAAGATTTTGTTATGTGGTGCGGCATGACCCTCACCAGAGTACCTTTCTAGTCCTTTCTGTCGGTTGAATCATGTACTATTGTGTCGAGCTTGTTATTGAGAGTGGGATCAATGTTGATGGACAGGTGGGTATAATTTAAGAAATGCTCTAAGAAAGCTCCTTAAATGTTTGAAAAATCTTGTCCCCGTAAGTAGTATTAATACCATAATACCACGCCTAGACAAAAGACGCTTTCCAGAGCTTTCCAAAACTGTGTACAAATTTCAAAAAAATGCCCAGTGAAACGCTTCTCAAAACGACAGGATGAGAAGACTCTAAAGAGGTGGTGTTATCGACAACAAGCTAAGTTGACCTTGGCCCTCTCCTGGATATTGAGGAGAGGGTCAGCTTAGCTTGTTGTCGAAAACACCACCTCTTTAGAGACTTATGTTTAATTCTGAAGGCTTCTGATCGCCCTGCTCAGCTGTCTAAAAGCAAATAGGGGTTACAAACCACGCATCACCCATTAGATCTTCACCTCACTTGTCAGACTGACACTTCTGTATGGAGTCTCGGTTTGGTGGACAGCACTAAACACAGCTGTCAACTGCACGCTACTCAAACGGGCTACTCCAACTGGCCTGCATGTGTATCACTGGGGCACTGAAGAGCACTCCGGCGGATGCACTCAATATACTCCTCCATCGTCCACCACTGGAACCCTTCAGTAAACAGGTGGCAGCCAGCACAGCCCTGAGACTCAAAACGTTCCGACTGTGGTCCGAACTCTCCTTCGTCCATTCACTCAACCATTCTAAACGAATTCAACTTTCTGCCTAAACACACCGATAGACTACTACTCAAAGCTATCTTCGAGAAGAAATTCTCCACCAGCATCCCCTCCAGACTGGACTGGGTATCTGATAATCAGACGCTGGCTGATACCCTGCGCATCTTCATTGCTGGGTCGAAGATAGACGAGCGTGTAGCTGCAAGTGTCTATTCTCAAGACCTAAACATAGCTGACATAGTCCTAAACATAGTCTCCCTGACGCTCCCTGACCACTGTAGCGTATTCCAGGCAGAAACCATTGCCATAATGGCTAGAAGGTACCACTTGTCTTGAAACAAATGAAATATGGCCATCGATCAATCAAACTGCTTAGACTCAGCAGATCCTCACTCAGGACGCTCAACGGCGTCATAACAGGCCATTGCACAATTGGTACCCATGCCCGTAGGTTGGGGGTCCCATATAATGACTTCTGTAGAAGCTGCATGGATGAAGAGGAGGTTGAAACCATAGATCACCTACTCTGCTCGTGTAGCACGCTGGTAGGTCGTAGATACTTACACCTAGGGGCCTACTACTTCAACAACCTCAATGAGTTGAAAAGCGCCAGTATTAGCCGGCTAAATCGCTTTGTCACAAGCACCAATTGGTTTTAATTGTTAGGGGGAATCAATCCGCGTGTGTATCACAATGAGCCTACTTTGGCCGTATTGTGACTGCCCTCTGCAGCCAGCCACTATAACCTAAGAGGTGTTGTTCGTCACATTCTCCCGGGTGTTCAACTACTTGGACTCCGCCTACACACAGTGGCGTTGAAAAGATTATTCCACTAGGGCCAGTGACAAAGTTCGTCGATCTAATGGAAACAACCATGCTAGGATGCATTTTGCACATGCAAACAGCTTGCGAAACTTTCAGACAATACCATGTATGCAAATATCATCTCCACAGTTCGGGGAATTAACTCATTGCCATTGTAAATTTCATTAAATTAAATTGCATGCGGATTTCGCAAATCAAGTCATGAGGTCAAGTAGTTTCATTCCTTTGACCTGGGTTCGGAAGAGTTAAACATCAGAAAAGTTTATTCTTAAAAGTTCATCGTTCAACTGTGATGCAGGTTTCATGGCATTGGGTGCGATTACGCCTGCACTTCTCGTGTCGGCGACAAAAGGAAAATGGGGGGAATTTAAAACTAACCACTGCATTGAACTGGCCAAAGTTTTGGTCCGTCCCATGTCCATTTGCAGTCCTATACGCCGTTGAATGAACATTCGTAGTCGAGCTCACACCGTAGATTGGAATTCAACATGTGTCACCCGGATGCTGTTAAACCATTAACGATAATGAGCTTTTTTCGTCGTTCTATTTTGCGAATGGAAATGCCGAAATTCAACGCCACACCCAATTAAGCGGGTGTGGGACAGCTTGCTAACCCGATATGCCTGAGTTCGCTTGTTCACGGATTATTACTTCTCAAGTCCCCGAAGTGCTGCTGCCGATGCCTTCCTACGTTATATTGGATAATGTGTTCAAGCGTGGGGATAGCAATTGAATAATCAGTTCAAGCATGGGGATAGCAACAAAAGTGGTGTGTAGCGAGCCGTGGTAAAATATTGATGCATAGCATCGGAATAGGTTTAATAAAACGCTTTTTTTGGCCTATTGTTGCCAGGTCATGTCATTTAAATTCTCAGCTGCCACATGTTATTTCACGGCAGCGCGGCAAGTTCTTTAGAAACGATTTGTCACCGTTGAGCTTAAAGTGGGGATCTTGGCCCTTGGCGAATATTTTGGCCGAAACTTTCCACGTCGATGCATTCCTATGTAAGGAAACAGCACCAAAGGTGTACAGAAGTCGTAGGCAGGTGTACTTGGGCTGCTCTGTGGCAGTCGGAAGTTGAGCCAAGACATATTCTCATTCTGATCTCAAATTTCGATGGATTTTGTTGCCACTCCTGACTATGGCTTATACTGTACTTATACCATTCTGTGTTCAACACTTTAGTGCCCATCGTGATATTCGTGGATTGAACGTTTTGTTGTTAGCGTTCAGACAACAGCTTGGCAATCTGTCACGATCTTAAACGGAATGCCTAGCAAATATATACGAAACCGACTTAAAGCATAGACTATGGACACGGTCTCAAGTTCATAGCTATGGAATTTACTTTCGGCGTCAGTAGCGCGCTTGGAAAAGTAAAATGCAGGATGAAATTTGGCATCGTTTTGTTTTTGCAGTAGGACTGATCCAGATCCATGCGAGCTTGCATCGCAGTGAAGCTCTGTTGAATTATTGGGGCTATAAATTGATAGAACTGGCGCTGAAATCAATTTTTTTTTTTCAACAAATTAAAAACTTCTATTTCTTTAGGACCAAACACGAACAATTTTTTTTCTCAACAATTCATACAAAGGCCTAACGATGTTGGCGAATTGATGTATAAATTTCCTAAACTAGGAACAAAGCCCAAGGAAACTATGAATGTCCTTAGTTGAAATAGGTAGCGGAAAACTTTGAACAGCTTTGAGATTAATCTCATTCCGACTGACGCCAGCTTCTCTTATTTTAAAACCTAAATACGTGGTCTCACTTTGTAAAAAAGCACACTTGTCCAGTCTGAGTTCTAAACCCTTGATAATGTCTATATCAATCCTTTCTTTAAGAATATCTACATGTTCTTCAAATGTTTCCGCCGCGATTAGGATGTCATCTAGATAAGTCAAAAATCTTCGACTGTAGTATTAACTCACAAGTCATACTGTCCAATCGGTGTAGTGAACGAGGTGAACTTCATTGACTCCTCCTCAAGCGGCAGATGATAAAACCCGTTCTTTAAATCTAATGTGGTGTAGTTTTTGTTGTCTTTTAATCGGATTCAACGAATAGTTGTCACGAAGAGTACTTTTGTTAAGATCCCTAAAGTCTACGCAAAGTATAAGGTCCTTATTTTTCTCTTCGACAAGAACAAGAATCAGACTCGCGTATTATTCCTTTGCTTAGTGAATCATTAAGAACCTTCTCTAATTCAATTTTTGTGAATACGGTAACCTCGCGGTGATCTGTGAAACGGAACATCTTTACACAAAACAAATTTTCATTTTGAATATTTCAGTGAGGGCGTTCTGCATCGACCGGAACAACTGGTAGTCAGAAGTGGCAAGGGCTGGGCTATTATGCGGGTGGGGTAAAACTTCACATCCACTGTTTTCCAATTAGTTCTTAACCGGATTAGGAATGTGGGGCCGAGCGTTGCCATAATGGAAAATTATTGCCTCGTGTCTGGTAGCATATTTCAGGCATTTGTCGGCTACTGCTCTCTTCAAACCGGTTAATTGTGTTCGGTCCATTGACGGTTTCCACCCGGTTTTAGCAGCTCATAATACAGCACACCCTTCTGATCGCACCAAATACGGAGCATTATCTTCGCGTTATGCATATTCGGCTTTCCTGATTTCCAAGCCAAATTTTTTAGATCGTGCCAACCACTTTTGGCACTTTCACTCAGCTAGCCCATGTTCACCATAAACTTCCACCAAAATACGATGACTTTCAGCAGTTTTCTTCATATTAAAGTAATGAAGAAGAACTCCCCGCAAAAACACTTTTTGAGGCAAAAGGTTCGACATATTTGAGTGAAACAATTTTTTTATTATTGTTTACCCTTCAAATGATTGACGTATACAATGACAGTAGCTTTCCAACGCATGTTCCAATGGAATAATACAAGTTACGCCATCTCTTAGCAAACCGCACGAAGTTATAGACCCAATATTTCATTAACACTCTCCTGGATTTACTCTTATATCTAAATCTGTGTTCTGTCATCATTTACATCAATATGCAAAATTTGCTTAACAAATAGGGATTCTTCGCTAGACGTACTTACATGACCAACATGCGGACGGCGACGCTGACTTGAAGACAATGACGACAAATCATTCACATATGCACGTGCTTCTTTAGAACTCCTCGATGACGACAATGATACGCTTGGAGAACGATTACACTTGTCGCTGCTTGGCTCTGGTAAAATCTCATTTTGTTTCTCATCCTTCTTGTCTGCTCTCTTTGGAACCATTCCAGTTCTGTCGATGAATTCCTCCCGAGAACAACTGGATAACTCAGTGAAGCCGGCTGTTTACTCCAGCATACGTATGGCTGTTTTTATCCAATGGTGAAATCGTAGTCTGCGGCAGGAACTTCTCTTGCACAAAGCTTATGAGGGAGTCCGATAAGTCCAAGCACGTCAAGGTGCACGAAGGTTCGGAATGTCCATCGGCGAATATATAAGAAATCTCCTTCTCAAAACCATAACTTGGGCTACACTGTGACATGGTGGGACTGGTTCTACGACTTTTGTTGCTGTTTCCTGTATTAAGAGTCAAAACTGGTTTATTCCTGGGGCAATTTTTTGCGATGTGCCCATGTACACCACTAGTGTATTCTCTTATCTTGAATGTACTTCGTCTCAGTTTATTTTATTTCATTCGCGCGCCTTTCCTACAATGCCATTTTAGCGCCGTCTAGAAAATGCTTCTAGAACTTCCACGTTTGGAATCAGAATAGATGTATAGGTCCCCCTTCGTGAGAGAACAAGAGCACGCACAACACAAGTGGCTGCTTTAGAATCCAGGCTGAGGTCCGTAAAGCCAGCCACAAGATCACGTAGGGCCTCTTCTAATTTAGTCTCAACTGTCGAAGAACATCAGCAGCAAACAACAGGCTATTTTATCAAATCCAGGCCCTTAACCCGGGCGCATGCGCCCTAACATATCCCCAAGAGCACACCCCCTTCCATGCAACAACCGTCTCTAAGCACTTTAAAGTTCCGAATTCACTTACAAGTTTCGAAAGTACTCTCCCAAAATGTATATGCGGGTAAATAGGAGTGAAAATACATATTTATTTCAGTTCGCCCAAGACAAAGTGCGCCGCATTTGCCAGCGTCCCCTATTTGGGTGTTTGTCCACTCGCCTGTATCGTCTCCGCATCGGTTATGTGCCCAACCGGAACCAACCAACTTTGCGAAAGTTGTTCCCATCCCACCAAGAGAACATCTAAGCAGAATTAACACAAACTAAATTAATTTGTCATGGCCAACGAACCATAATTAACATTTGTTTTTTGTTATTGCACTTGTTCGTTATTTTCCCTGCGCCTTTGTGCTTGTGCACAGGATGCCCTCCATTCCCATTGAATTAACTCGGGCTGATGTGGTTAAAGAAGAGTTCACCATCCACACTTTGGTGGTGGGCCATAGCTTTATGCAAACATTTCCCAGTTTCTGTTTTGTATTAATTAAGCCCGGCTCCTTTCAGTTTAATTTTATTTTGCCTCCACACTGGCTCCTTGCTATCAGAGATAGCTGGCTTATAAACTTTGGCGTGAGCATCCGTCCATTAGTGCCCGTCCCTTAGGTGAAAAAGTGAATAAATGCAAAAATCGTCCTTGTGTTGCAATTGTGTTTTAGTTGTTTCATGGCTCCGCTGGCGGCTGCTGGGAGTGTGTGTCCCCAGTGCTTTTTATGTGCAACAGTGGGCTAAGTTTTCAGGCAGCTATTAGCGATTGCCTTGCCAGCTCGGGGATAAGGCGCCTTAATTTTGGATGCAAATTTTGTCACAAAACACACTCTCTGCGCAAATATATTGCGAATGCATGGAATTAATTTACCAAACCAAACGTTATCTTCATTTCAGTTGACTTGGGGGGGGGGATGCATTAGGGATTGCCCTCGTTATTGGACATGTGCCACGTACTGAATGTTGTGTGACTGTCTGCGAATTGCGGTGAGACTACAGGGAGTTAAGCTTTGTTAGAATAGCAAGGGAGCAAAGAGGTTCAGTGCCATTGAACTCAATCGCAATTTTTGGGAGTGTCAAGGTGCACGGCACACCGATGTGTTGCATCTTGAAGAGATCTGACATTGAACGCCTCGGTGCGTTTCTTACTTTCTTCGGAAAGTCGGTTGCTACTCAAGACGAGAAATGCCTCGTAGTCGTCTTGGTGTCTCCAAGACACTGGCATCATGGTCGTCATCATCATGCGAGAATTTAAAAGAAGGGCTCCACAGAGAATTGTGAAATGCCACGAAAGAAGCCGCACAAAGCAATCTGTTACTGAAGAGGAACTCTTTTTTAAATCACGCTGCATACAGTTGTTCATAGTAACTATGCCGCTAAGCCAAATTTGTGCTATGAACCGGTTTAAAAGGTTTTGCGATCAAACTGCTCGATTGATGAACAACTAACGAATCCTTCCTCGGAGCACCATTGCAAAATGGGACTCCACAGTCCAGCGGTAGCCAGACATCAAAAGGCCAGGAAACGGCATGTAAAATTCGCAGAATAAAAGATAAAATACAGTAGACGCTCGATATAGTGAACAATCCAATACAGTGACCACACACTATTTTATACAGACTATGCTAAATAGTGAACAAACAAAATCTCGCTATAGTGAACGCATGTGCTTCCATTGCCTTTGAACTTTTCAGGAAACACGTCTAAAACTCATGAGTGTTGCTGATTTCAACTTGACAGCAGCTTGGAAAAAAGTCTTTCCGTTTGAAGAAGACCCGAAAACATGAAATACCACTTATTCGGATACCGATTTAAACAATTGGAACGAACATCATGTATCTTCAGATATTGATAAAGAATGAAGAAGATGTAGTTCATCCGATTCGTTCAGTGTCTTCTAGCAAAATTTTGATTTCTCCAAAAATGGTGGACGTTGAAACTAAAATTTGTTGTTTGAAGCCAGGTTTCTCTCACATATTCGGCTATGAAAAAACTAATCGTCCTCAAAACCCTTCGTTCACATGGAGGACAATACAATATAGAACAAGTGATAAACATTTTCACTGATCCGTCACGATCTTCTCAAGGTACAGTGACCACCGACTTTCTAAGCCACGGATTAGAGAATAACGTTGTTGCGGATTCATTGCCTTAATTGTCATTGTACTTTACTTAATTTGTTATTAATTCATCATCATTAAATTTCGCCATTAATTCATTCCTTTGATTGTATATCATTTCATACTCAATGTATTGAAACTATGCTGTGAGTCACTGCACACGCACTCATGCTTGCTATACTATCTGCACATAGAACGTGCACTTCACGCGATGTATTTTGTATGGCTACTATTTTTGTTGCCTTACTATAAAGTGCGTGCTCGATTCTCTCCAGCATAGTTCTCACAGCGGAACTCATCTCCCAACGCCTCCCACACTGATCTTCTGCCATCCGCACTTCGGCCGGGGATTTGTTTTTTTGCATTACATCTTACTGATTGCCTAATACTTCGAGAGAAATACTGTTGACTGTGGTGGATTGTGTGGAAAGTGTAGGAGGATGGTATCTGAAATTCGTCGATAGACTAGGGGTCGATCAGCAGTGAAGTTGGGCATCTCTATCATACTTCATTTCTGGCCCACTCATCGATCGAGTCCTATAAGTGGTCCTCACACACCCCTCATCTTCTAATCTAACAGCAAAATAAGCCGGTTTGGCGACGCCCAATTCGTTCTTCGATATGCGAGGGCGGCTATGTTTTCCTCATTTCGCACCAATCTCTGTCTGACTTATCAGGCGACGAATTGCCTGCAGACTCGAGCCACAATTATGCCCGACCTCAAGATGAGACAACCGGGCCGTAATTTCGATAATATGAAACCATTTGTGATCAAACGCCGTTGATAACTTTGGCAGATGCTGAGCAATCAAAATGGGAGGTACCATCATTGCTGTCTGAACAGCTTTTGCAGGGAAATTCACCGTAGTCGCCTTGTTCTCGTTTGGTGGTAGGTGGTATGATGATGATCCTAGCCAGCCACTCGGCCAACAAAGCATTTTATATGTTAAGATAAAGTGGTTTTAATGCTTTGAGTTGAGGCATACGCGACACATTTGAGGCCCGTCCGGACATCTATCACAATACGTGTATATATGCCTAGCTTCATTGCGTCCCTTGGATAGTGATATTTTTTTTTATAGCAGAGACTACATTTTCAGAAGAAGACGATCAACAAGATGGGGCTTCGCTTCACGGGGTGATTCAGCTCTACGATCGGGGATTAAGGGTTGTTGAGCAGCCAAAATTTCTCTGACTTTTCGAATACGTTGCCTTGACAACTGCTATTCCTGATAAAGGTTGTATTCCTAGTTCTCGATAATACTTGATAACTTTCCTTAGCGTAGTGGCATGCGAAACCATCGGTTTGAGGAAAGCTTCACGTCAGTGGGTGGATTTGTCGATTTGTGGTCGACGGTTGATTTCCAGCTACATTTGCAGATGTTACGGGTTGCATTTCAGGGGCATGTTTAGTAGACACCAGTGTCACGTCACGAATGTTCGTCTTCCCGAGATGATTTTCCCGACTTTCCCTCTGGCTGATTTAGCGAGGAGGACATTTTTTGGTATATTTCTTTCTTCTCTATGTGTAAGGTCCTTGAGTAGGAGATTGCACTAGCTTGCTTTCGTATTCTTTCGCTGCGTCTGGCATGCTCGGCTTAAAACGCTGAGCTAGCGTCTGGCTGTTCACACACTTTGCAACCTTGAGAGCGTGTTAACTTATATTTTAAGTCCATATTTTGTAGTTTTTGTGACCGAAACTGTTCGCACTTTCCTTTGATTTGATTATCCTTGCCCAGCACCTAGGACGCCTGTTAAAAATCAACCACAGGATAAATAGAACACGTCCTTTCCACACAACCTTTGGTTAAGTAATGATCAAAATCCTTCTGTCTTCCGTATCTATAAGTTTTCTTGGTAATACAAAAATTGTGGGGGTACGGATCTAGGGGTAAATGGAGCATTTTACAATGCTGTATGTTTTTGTGGCAAAACCCCATGAAATATCCTCAAATTTGGCTTGGCAGCCAATGTGTTAAACACACAAGGGTGCTCATGGAGCGAAGTAAAAACCGAACAGGAGCCAAGGAACCTCTAGAATTTAATAAAGCTGACCTAGGAGTGTTATGTAGTGTAGAGTTGAGCGAAAAATCACTGAAGGCTACTTGTTCACAGTGATTGAAGAATTCCCAATCACAGTCTATGATCGTATGTGAATACGTTCTCTGCACTGATTACGTTCACAACAAATATTTTTTCACATCTCAATCATAACCTGGAATATCATACTCACGCCTTGGTTGCTACCTTGCCCAACCGACGACTTGGTAAGCAAAATGGAAAAAGGAGCAGTCGAAGTACATACGTAGGTAGGGGGCTTATAGAGATTACATACGTATAAGTTATTAGACATTCATGTAAACGTCGGTAGTTCTTAGTCATTGCGCTTACACAACCCACACAACCAAGTCCCATTCCAATTACTTTTCGCACTGCCAGCATTTCCTGCACGCTTACCCCACAACCAGCACCCTACCATTACCTCAGTACAGCACACTCACCTCGCACAACGCACTCATATCCTCAGCACTTCCTCCATGCCCGAGCACGTAAGTATTACATTATTGTTAAGGTAGGTTAACTTGATTTTCAAGAAATAAATAAATTTCAGTCTTTCAAGGTCACGAAGTTGTTTAAATGATGCTCTGCACAAGACTATCTATATTCATACAATTCTGAGTGAGTGACTTGAAAAGGCGAATTTTGGTGTTAGTTTTTGGACAAGGGAGAATCCAGGGATGATACTGTAGAGAGCATGTGAGAAATGAGAAGGACTCAATATTATTTCCTTTAACATGCTTAAGGAAGCGGCTACGTTGGAATACGTCCTTTACATGAATCTGTAGCCTTCCAAATCCGTTACAGTACGGTCTTACTTAGTTTTTTTAGGGGCTAGTAAGTTTCTAAAATAAATCCACAATATGATTATGTCCACGATTGTTGGGACAAAAAAGTTTTTTGTGGAATTTTGTTTTACTGGGGTGGATGAATTTTCGGCCAAAATCCAATTTGTGCAACTATCATACGCCTTCACCCGTTTATACCATCGTCAGCATTCATGTTAGAGATTTTGTAGCACAGCAGGATTATTAAGCACAGTATCACAGTAGGATTATTATTAACCTTAAGTGTCCGAGTTCAAGACACAGCACGGGCCGAAGGTGTAGAGGGAAAAAGAGGTGGTACCTGTGCACATTGGTTTTAAATATCTGCGGATTGTATTCTTGGGGAAATGTTGGGCTGGGAAGAGCATTCCATATTCGTGTCGTGCGGCTGCTGAACGAGTCTCTAAATTTAACTGTGCGTCCGTAAGTAGGCTTAAGGGTAAACTGATGAGCATTCCTGGCGAGACGGGTATTGCGGGTGAATTCATGGAGAGGAGGAATGCGGTTGGCAAGCTCACTTGACCATCGTTTGTTAAGATAGTGATCAAATACGGATAGAGACGGGACGGTACGTCGATGTTCGACCGAGTCTAATGACTCTGCAATATTGTTGTCTCCTATAAGTTTTATCGCTCGCTTTTGGATTCTATCTAGTAGGTGCAGGGTGGTTTTCGGGGCACCAGCCCAGATATGAGCTTTGTAGTCAAGTTTGGGACGCCTTATAAATTAAAGCCAAATCCGGGGTTGAATTATTTCTGGCATCGATTGAGGAAACCTAAACATTTCGCAGCATTTTTGACGACCTCAAATATGTGATCGTTCCAACAAAGTGTTGTGTTGATACACATACCAGGGATGGAAAGCCTTCCGGTTTCATCGACACAGGCGCCATTCATGGATAATCGCTGATTAACAAGGGTTCGCTTGAGTGACAGCAGGCAGCATTAAATTCCACGCGATTGTTCTTTCCCCAGTTAATTATGCTGTCAAGATCGGACTTAACATAAGCTGCCGTTCCAATTCTACTGTCGAAGGGCGGGGTCGTGAGTCTTGGAACAAATATGAAAAGCTGAGGGTGCTGTCATCAGCGATGGAATGGATTGGATTAGAAGCAGCAGACAAGAGATCATTTATAAAAATGAAAAAGAGTGTCGGAGACAGGACAGAGCCTTGGGGAACACCAGCATTTATTTGGTGAACAGCAGAGTTGAACCCATCCAAAACAACTTGAAAACGGTTCGAAAGGTAATTTCTAATCCATTGAAGAAGAGATTCATCGCCACCACAGGCACGCATTTTCGACAAGACAGCTCTGTCAAATGCCTTAGAAATATCAAGAGCAACGATCTTGCTTTCGCCTGCATTGTGCAAAGATTGGTTCCACTTTTCGGTGAGATAAGCTATCAGATTACCAGTGGACTGCGGAAACCATACTGCCGGTCATTACGAAGCTTCCGCGATCCAATATATTTCATAAGCTGACGATTTATCAGCGTTTCCATGATCTTATGAAGAAGGGACGTAAGTGCTATGGGTCAGTACGAGGTGGGTGACGAAGATTCGCCCTTTTTTGGGACGGGCTGGACAAATGCTGTTTTCCATCTGCTCGGAGAGAGATCTAAAGTGTAGGATATATGAACAAGCTTACGCAGTGGTTTTGCCAGCGCAGTAGAACACCTCTTCAGAAGAATAGGAGGAATACCATCTGGGCCAGCGGATTTGTGCACGTCGGGATCTTTGAGTACTCTTGCAACTGTACGAGTGCGGAAGTGGATTTGTCCCATAGTGAAATCTACGCTCTCAAGTAGCACAAGTAATGATTGAATTCACAACTTATAATCACAGTGATGAGAAAATCGCAGTCACAGTTATGCCTGTGAATCTCCCAACAGAGCCCAACTCTAATGTGGAGCACTACCAGGACGCAGAGCTCGTGATCACCACTTTTATAAAATCGGTCTTGCCACTTCACACATTTGTAGTCACTGTGGCCAGGTGAAGAATACTGTGGACAACTTACTATTCGACTGCCCATGCCTTGGCCGTTTAAGAAGGAAAATGATAAACAGAACAGAAACTATCCTGAATGGGATACAAAGGATATTTATGGTCGCAGTACTGCATAGCATCACTCTTAATGACACACTGCAGTTGGTCAATTTAATTCAACACATTTTAGTTGACTTGACACTGAGAATTGCTTTCAGAAATGCATTGACCACTAGACCAACGCGGCCAAAGCGCAAAGTTAAAAAAGCTATCAATTTTTAACTAAATTGCTGTCCCCTCATAGCTCGCAGTCCGGGAAAACAAAAACCAATCAAATCGCTTTCACCACAAACTCGTGTGGACCTTAATTCCGAAATTTCAAACCACCTTCCTTCACTCTGTTCGCATATACCCACGACCATACACAAATGCTATAAAAAATAACGAGATTAAATCGTCCATTTCGTATGCGTAGTGCGTGCTGGGAAATTTAAATACCAGCCTCGTCGATGCCACACAACAGCATTAAACACCCCCAAAAGCGGATACAGAAACCATCAGTTACTGCGCCACAGAAGGGCAACCGCTGGCAATGCTTGTCCAGCATATGATTGCGCCCGGATATCCGCAGAGGAGGCCGGGCAGATGCCAAACTTATGTAAAATGTTTATCCTCATAAGCGCTTTTGCTTGTGTATCAAATTATTTCACAGTTGCATTAACCATAACACTTTTTTACAGGCCAGCGATTCTATTTTACCAAAAAACCTCAATGTTAACTGCGATGGTTGCATCGTTAGCGAAAAATCCACGCCGCAGGCTATTTATGTACATGCAGCCTTACAGCCCCAGATCCGAAGGATAGACGACCGAATAAAAATACAAAAAGATACACCCCATCATAGTTGACCCCCTTTGAGCAGATAATGGAATTACTATGTCCACCATTCTAATGCCTGCTCTTCAAATTTCGCTTCACGCTTCCCTTTGCCGGTGCCATTTTTCCCAGCTCCGCCATCTACGGTCGTGTCCTCCCAGAGCCTTACCGGTAATGGCATTTTTTCCCTGGTGGACGTAAAGTTAAATTACCCGTGAATAAGGCGGTGAATAAGATACAAATTTGCGGCCCCCAATTTAAGGGCGAATCCACAGGAGGTGAACCCTCTCAATTGACACTTGACGACCGAAAGGAGGGCGAGGACGCGGGCGGATGGAGCATGAGGCGATGCATTGTGGGGGCCTTCTAAAATTCCATATCATTAATCGCTTTGTCACATTGTTCGTTGGCATGTCGCCGTTCGGTTTATGTTGCAGTTCGAAATGTCTATGCGCTTGGCAGCTATCCAGATACTTTGGCATTTTTTCAGCGGAACACAAATAATTCGATTTTGGTTTCTCTTTTCCCTTCAGTTTCCGCGTTTCATGTCGGATTTGCATTGAAGTGGGTTTAGATGACAGCGGGTGAAAAGTTCACAAACTAGAGGATGATTTCATAAAAGCGAACGTCAGATCTAGGTGAAAAATGGTTGTTTTTTCAGCACCTACGGCTAACTTGGAGCTCTTTAAGTCGATTGTGTGGATGGAACTCGATTCGGATGTTCTCAAATCTGGTTTCAAGACCGAACTACTTCCATTATTACTCAGCTGTATGTCGCATTCGAGGCACGCCATAATTGGGTGTAATTGACGGGAACGAGTTCACATTTGGCAAAATGTGGGAAACGTTCCGCAGGCACCTACTTAGAGGGAGAAATGTGCAAAATTGAGAGCGGGATGTAGTCTGCGGTTTTGGGCGTCTCAATGAGTAGCTTACAAACAATATTAAGACTGAATGTCAGTCGTAATGATGATGTTGGGGTACTCCATCGGGATGACAACAACACGACCACATGTACTCATGCCGAGCTTCAGCTTTGCAATTAAGTAAGAAATTTATGGTTGTCTTCTTAGTGATGCAGTCGTCGACGAAATCTAGCTCCCGTCATTTACGATGAACTGCGACTGACTTGTTGGCGTGGTTACTTGTGTTCGAATTACTGGGAGTGGATGTGTTGCATAATCTATGATTCTTTATTTACGACATCAATTATTATTAACTTAACAGATCATGCTTACTTAGGGAAAGTCATCGGTGCGTGGGGTGAACGTCTGAAAAATGCTGATGGTGTAGGATTGGGTGACTAATTGCGGTGCATGGGTGAATGTTCTTGAAGTAAGGGTTATCAGGAAAAGCTAAACACATCTTTGGGATTTTTCTCTTCACCTTCTGGATTTTCTTCCATTCACTCAAATTTTGTGGTTTCAACTTTCAGTTTACAACTCAAGAGTTTATCAAGTCCTGATTTTCTCAAATTATGGAAATAGCAGAAATAAGGGGAGGCATGATCTGATCTCCTTCTTTTCCTTCTATTTTCGACTTTTTTTTATTTAATTATATTTAGTACTGTAACTTTGAATTACGAGGGGCGTTCAATATATTCTCGGTATCGATATGAAGGAGAATGCGAGTTCAATTTAAATTGTTTTTATTTGTTGCATTTGTTACATCTTGAGATAAGCTTTTTTAAACCCTCAAAAAAATAAATTTCCTCTTTCTCTGCAAAATACCCATTTATTGCCGACTTGAGTTCTTCATCATCCGAAAATCTTTTTCCACTAAAACATTTTTTCAAATCCGGAAACAGGAAATAGTCACTAGGGGCAAGGTCTGGACTATAAGGTGGGTGTTGGATTTCTTCGAAACCACAATCTCGCGCAGCAGCCATGGAAACTCGCGCCGTGTGAACAGGAGCGTTGTCATGAAGAAGCAACACACGAGCTTACCCCGTCTTTTCTTTTTAATTTCCACCCGCAAATTATGCAAAGTGGAAGCGTAGGATGTGGCGTTGATGGTTTCACCTCTTTTTTTTTTTTTTTTTTGTAGTCAATGAGCAAGATTCCTTTTCCCAGACGGAGTGACTTTGAACTTCTTCAGCGGGTCTGTTCTTTTTTTATGCCACTACATGAACTCTTGTTTGCTCTCAGGGTCATAGTGGTGGACCCATGTTTCGTCACCAGTAACAATTCGATCCATAACACCGTCCGCGTTCTCACTACACATCTCCAGAAGCTCTCTACAGCATGCGATTCTCACTTTTTTCTGAGGCGCTGTGAGCATTCGTGGCACCCACCTTGCACTGACCTTTGAAGGGTTAAGATGGGAATGAAGAATGGTGTGAATGGTACCAATTGAAAGCTTGGTGATTTCTGCCATCATTTTCACCTTTATTCGGGCATCCTCAAGAACAAGTTTTTCGACTTCTTTGATGCTTTCTCCCGTAGCCGGGGCGCCGGAGCGGAGCTCTCTCTGGCTCTCTTGAACTCACTTGACTACTTTTGCACACTTGATAATGAAGGTGCAGAACCCTGGTAAACAGCCACCATCTCTTCATGATTAGTTTTTTGACTTTTTGAGTTTTTTGCTTAGTGAGATGCGATGCTCAATTTGCACCATCATCATGTCAGTTGCCATTATGATTCTGTTTAACTAGAGATAAAGCGCGATTTAATAATCACATTTATATGAAATCTTACATGAATACACTAAAATAATAGTATTACTTGATAAATAAGTCAATTTATATATACAACCACAGCCAAGATGCCGAGAATATATTGTCTTTGCAATGATCTGCATATTTGCAAAGTCTGCACGCCTATAAGATTTTATATATTACAGTGTAAGCATTTAATTAATACTAAAAAACTTGAAATAAACTTAATCAGAGATTTTGTTCTCTCTCTCTCTCTCTCTCCTTCCCTCTCCCTCCCTCTCTCCTTCTCTCTCTCTCTCTCTCTCTTTTCTTCCATTATCTACGTTGCCTGCTGGCATGTGTCTACAAGTTGGAATGATTGTGGTTTTATTTATCGCTTTCGTCTCTCAAAGAGGGCAAATTTTGCTCGAACAGGATTCATTGTCGTGAAACGAGAGAAGGTACTATGGGCTTGTACCGGAGAAAGCACAGCAATGAATTATTTGAAAGATTGTTTCCATTTGTTAACAAACCCGGTGAATTACCAAATACACACTGACCAATATTCTGCGACCGAATGAATTCAATAGGCGAATGCATAGTCGCTTGCTACGTATATAGCACATATCGCACACGTGTACGCACAGAGGATTAGGTTGGTAAATTTGCCAAACGAATCTGACGAATTTCCTCCTCGTAGCAACACGAACCGTAAATTCAAAGCTGAATCAAAAATTGTATGTGGCAATCAATCAGTCATATTTATTGTGTTCATACGTTTACAAATCGAGACAAAAAATAAAACAAATTATAATACTAATTACAATACTACTAGACTTCGTTCTGCTGCTTGCATTGGATATAATTATTGTGTATACAACTTAATTCGTGCGGTTTGCTAAGAGATTGCGCAACAGGATTATATACAATTTCTGCGGTTTTTTTTTCTTCAAAATTTGAACGTTTATTTAAGAAAAATATGAACAATAGTATTATTCAAAGTATTGTCCATCTGAAGCTATTACTTTTTCCCATCTTTGTGGAAATTTGTGGATCGCATCCTTAAAGAACTGCGCCGGCTTGGCAGCCAAGAATGAATCAAGCCAATTTTTTGATATTCTGCTCGGATGTAAACCCTATTTCAGTGAGGGCGTTCTTCATCGACCGGAACAAAAGGTAGTCAGAAGGGGCAAGGTCTGGGCTATAAGGCGGGTGGGGTAAAGCTTCCCATTCACTGTTTTGCAAATAGTTCTTAACCGGAATTATTGCGGGCGTTTTTCGGCTACTGTTCTCTTCAAATGGATTAATCGTGTTCGGTAGAGTTGTCCATTGATGGTTTCGCCCGGTCAGCACATAATACAGCACACCCTTCTGATCCCACCAAATACACAGCATTACCTTTGCGCCATGGTTATTCGGCTTTGCCGTTGCTGGTTGGCCAAGCCATAATCACCAAATCGTGCAAACCACTTTTGGCACGATCGCTCAGCTAGCGCATGTTACCTATAAGCTTACACAAAAATACGATGACTTTCGGCAGCAGTTTTGGGGACAACCAGTTAGAAACACGTTAAAAAAAGTTCGGGGAAAAAACTGACCCTTGAGGAACACCTGCATCTACATTACACAAACACGAATGACTATTAAAGACATGGACTTTGAAGCTTCGGTCTGACAATAAACTCTGGACAAGATTTTCCCAAATATACGTTGGGTAATGGAATCTTATTATTTTACATAATAGGCCACACAGTATCAAACGCCTTTTCAGTGTTCAGTTTTAATAATCCGGTTGATTTTCTTATATCACGATTCCTTATAATACTATTTCAAATTTATAAAATTTGGTGGTTCGTACTACGAAAGCACCTCAAGCCAAATTGCTGAAAATATCCCAGCGGAAATTTAAAAACTGAAAGTTGGATAACTTCTGAATTTAAGATTTCAAGCCCTGTTGAAATAGTGTACAAAATACATTTTCGATGCACCGGTTAAACCACAAGTTTGGAGCAGCTCCGAAGTTGATTAACTCTCACGGTTCCGGCAAGTTGAGCAAATGTGTACGAAAAACAAAGTGTGCTGGGCACCTTTGCTGGGGAAATTCGTGACAAGACGAGAGCGACTGCTTGACTCCCCTTGAGGGAGAGTGGGCATGGTGATGGATAGTGTCATGCTGTTAGCCGACACGGGATAGGAGTATGCTTTACGCCAATGATGAGAATGTTTCTCATCAAAAACCATCAAGTAGGTTGTTTAAGAGGATGTCATGTTCTTAGGTCAATTAGCCTTGCATAGTGGTTTCAAGGGTCAAACGAGAATGGCGAGCGAGTGAAAAATATTCCGCATGTAGTTTGGAAAATTAAATTTATTTAATTTAAAATATATAATAATTTAAAACAGTTCCATGTCCGATATACCAAGGTAAGTAGGTAGGGAAAGAGGCTGCTAACCCACAGTTTGACCATGTGATACGACGACTCCAGTGACAGAGCCGTTTATTTGATCCCAACGACTAATGGTGACTGGACTAGATTTGAAAACCAGATAAACGCGTACGAACTTTGCCTTCACTGGGATTCGAACGCAGCTTGTTGATCATACTTACACTACACAATCGCAAATCGATCAGTGGGACTGTCAATAGTAAACTATCACCTCATACAATTCCACCCCAGGACTCACAACTTGTGTGCATCAGAAGTACTGTCAAATGTGATGTTCTCTTGAGCACTGAACTGAATCATTGATGTTTATAGAAGAGTCAAAATCTGGCAATTCGAATCTTTTCCTGATCCCTAAAAATCTTGAAAAGAAGTCTGCAAGGGAGGGAAGAAAAAAGGCTACAATCAAAGGACTCCTCGCAAAACTTCGGTTGTGGTCAGAGTGTTTACAAACAAACATTTTTGATTATTTTCCCTTGTTTTTTTTTTTTTCAGATGAATCGATATCAGTAAGCTCACAAATTCATCTCACAGTACAGAGCTTGCATAACTTATGCTACGTTTCCACTGAACCGAAACCGGAAGGTCCAGATGAACTTTTACTGAAACCTCGATTCCACCGAACTTGAAGTAGTTTCGCTCTCAATTTTCAAGTCACTCGCTCCCAATTTATAGACGCCCGTCAAACGAAATCTGACTCGCTTACAATGTTTAAATGGCCGCCAGAATAGCTGTCTGTTGACATGGCATAATGGTGTGAGAACACCGGAGAATAGAAAAGAAAAAAAAAAAGAGAAAATGAAGACCTGAAATTCAGGCTGTATGCTTGTTCGGGATGACAACATGTCGTGGACGGATGAATTCAAAGTGGCTGCAATGAGGTTTATCAGAAACCGCGAAGTTTCCAGACCCCGAAAATGTGAAACCTGGTAGGTTCGAAGAAAATTGGTGGAACCTCACGGTGGAAACGTAGCTTTAGAGAATAAACTTCTAAGATACTTTCCAGAACTTGATCCTGAAACTGGAAATGGGCAAAGGTGGATATTTAATAATTTTTAGAATACATAAGTTGAACTCGCCGTTCTACCAGCGTTAGAGATAAATGAAAATCTTGCATTTCTCATATAATTCAGTTTAAAAACTATTGACAATTTTAGGTTGTTACTGCCATTCTCAATTTCATGCCCTTGTGAAGTCACATTCTCTTCAATGTTTGACACCAAAACATGTCAAAGATTGTGCCAAGGATCTCTTGGCGACCCCCTAGAGTGTCGCGACTCACTGTTTGACCCACACTCCCTATTTTTTTAGTCTTTTAATGTCCTAAAAATGGACAATGGGAAGCAATGCGTTAAGTCCAACAATGCCCACCTCCGAAGTGCATCTTCGTAAGCTTGGCAACTTGTAACTAATCTCCCTACATATCACATAATTCCCTCATAATGCCCGCCCACAATTTGGTGAACTTCACAAACTGCTTACATTCGATTATTACGCCAGCAATTGGCTCTAGTGCGAGGTAAGTTACAAAAAATGTCGTGCCCGAAATCATCCATGTCCTTAGGATTAGCTGAAGCCAACATCACAAATTAGCTTCCTGCCTTTGATGAAAACTTACTGAAGGCACTTTGAGGGATAACGAAGCGATTTGGGATCATAAAGACGCCGATGATGGGTAGAAGGGCTTAATTGAAGGTAATTCATTAGATCTTAATCTTTGCTCCAGAACTACCCCCCTATGCTTCTGCAAATACTCTTGGGCAACGCACACTGGTTGTGTACACATCATTTATTTAGGTTCATGCATACATTCGTGTGTTCATAGAATCGTCCTCAATGAGTCCATTTATACCGACCGTATGCTGGAACTTTATCTCATCTCAGTGTGAATTTGTAAGCTGAAGTCCTACTCTTTTTCTGTACGGTCGGTCCTTTTATTCTATAATTGCTTAAGGTACGTTGGCATATAGTGCTTTAGTGGTTCATTCATTCGACTGAATGGTTATCCTTTGGCTAAGGGCGCCTTTCATGGGGATTACGGCAACGGTCAGGGGTTGAAGTTTCTAACTTAATCTTTTCAAAGCCAACGCAGGAGGATGCATGAATGTGAATATTGATACGTTTCATCAAGATTGGAAACTTCTTTGAATTAGAGTATGTTCCAACCAAACGGCGAATGTTACTCTGGCTGAAATGATGACATCACGAAGGACATATGCGCATTCATATGTAATATTTGATCCCAAAGCGAATAGTTTATTGGAAGGGATTTCATTAAGTAGTATTTTTTGCTTTGGTAAACTCAGGGTTGTAAAGG
This sequence comes from Eristalis tenax, assembly GCA_905231855.2. Classification (NCBI taxonomy): domain Eukaryota; kingdom Metazoa; phylum Arthropoda; class Insecta; order Diptera; family Syrphidae; genus Eristalis; species Eristalis tenax. The sequence continues at coordinate 33,682,535 of HG993126.1, forward strand.
GTTTTTTTTATGATATAGGTTTTTATATTTCAAAATGCTATAGGAAAGTTTTTCAAAAAAAACACATAAAATTCAGAAAAGTGCATGAAATCTTTATTTGAATCGATAGTACGGTCCTTATAATTTAATTTTTGAAGATTATTTCATGCAAATGTTGACCTTGACTGCGCCTCAAATGGTCCAAACATTTCGGCCTGTATCTCACGAATAAATGCTTCAATGTTGTCTTCCAATGCGTCAATCGAAGCGGGCTTGTCTGTATAGACATGAGCTTTAACATAGCCCCACAAAAAATAGTCTAAAGGCGTTAAATCGCACGATCTAGGCGACCAATTGACCGGTCCCGAACGTGAAATAAAATGTTCACCGAACTCGCCTCTCAATAAGTGCATTGTTGCGAGTGCTGTGTGGCATGTGGCTTCATCTTGTTGAAACCACATGTCTTGCAAGTCAAGCTCTTGCATTTTGGGCAAAAAAGTTGGATATCATCTCACGGTAGCGCTCACCATTCACAGTTACATCATATCATACTTGAAGAAGTGCGGTCCAATGATGCCACCAGCCCATAAACCGCACCAAACTGTGACTTTTTCTGGATGCATTGGTAACTCTTGCAATGCTTCTCGCTGATATTCACTCCAAAATCGACAATTCTGCTTATTTACGTACCCACTGAGACAAAAATGGAGAGCGCGCGATGAACTTTCTTAACAGACAAGTGAAAGCTTTCTTAACAGACAGTGAAACAAAACACGAAACGTGCGTCAGCTGTTTAAGCCAGTGTTGCCAAAAAGATAATAGCTAAAAAATCACCATTTATGTTGGAAGGACCAGCTGCAGCTGCATCGGTAGATGCATGCTAGCTCATTAATATTTTGCACTGAGCTTGATACGAACAGACATGAATGAAATATGTACCGGAGGCATTAATTAGATCCGGGTACTCTGAGTCTATCGATAAACGTGGGCAACTCCGGGCAAGACAGGAATATCACAGTGGGTAGTCATATCTTTGAATTACTCGAAGGCTTCATCTACAATCGATTCCGCGGTGCGCAGATTGAACACCATAAGTTCAAAGATAGAACAAAGTGTTATTACTCTTGGCAAATTACTCCCCAATCACTAAACATGCGGGATGGCGCAGCGGTTTGTAGCGAAATATATGAATTATGTTCGACAAATGGGGTCGTCTCTGCTTCAACCCAACATTGAATCTGCACAAAAGGTCTGAATAATATTCCCCAACGATCGCGCTTGAGCATGTCTCTATATCGTCCACCAGAACAATTTGTACATTTTTGCACAAATCGTTACAAAAATGTGACTTTAGGGGATCCATCCTATTCGATCGATTCGAATCGATTTCAAGTGAAAATATCGAAAACTCATGAAGATATAGCCGATTTATGGTGGAAGCGTCAGGCGAAGGTGAGAGCGCGCGAGTTAACTATTTCAGTATTCTTCGGAAACCGAAAAATAAAAGACACAAGTTTATTCTTAAGAAATACTTTTTAATTGAATTTTCTTAGGAGAAGCCAACCGTTCCGTCCGAAGCTTGAAGTAAAGCTTGTCAATTATGATTTATTTTCATTCGAAGTGCCATTCGCGGAGATTGCTTACTCAGAGTTTATTAGCGCGGCCAGACTGAGTAGCGTTTGGTGTAGATTTTCCACAACATTTATGACTTCTGGTCTGGCACAGTTTGTCTGAGGCATCGAATGAACATTTAAGTTGGGGATTGGTGTATTAGAGCCGTTATGGCAGTCAGAGGTTGAAGTGACCAAAGGCTTGAAATCGACGATACTGTAACTCGCATGCAGCATGGGCCTCGCAGGTGACTCATTAGTGCCCCTGTCCCTTCATAGGTTCCCCTTCGGCATATTTTGTGACTACTTGCTTGAAACATCTGCTTCTAGTCCCCCATACTTACCGAAGTAAAGAGTAGGAAAGAGAACACAAAGCTACGTGAGATATAAGATTCAGGCAAGCAGGACAGGGATATGGAATACGTTGGCATGCTCAGTCTCACTGCGTCTCTTTCAAGAGTGGCATATTCAAAAATACGCTGTAGAAAATGGAAAGGAAACATGGCAAACACGCTACTACTAGGCCCAGTGTAAGTCGCAAAGCGAGGTTCTCTAGAAATAGGCATACGGATGAGCTTGACCAAATTTATGAGAGCACATCCGCTGAAAACCTTTCTAAGGCATAGAATTTTCTACCCAGCGATCCTTATTCTAGTTATTGTATTGTGCAGCTCTTACAATTCATGCAATGACAGCAAATGGTAAAATCCAAAGAGTGCAACGGTGATGTTCAATTCAACAAGAAAGATGAGAGAGGCTTGGGTTTCAAGTTGGATATAGCTTGTAATTGTGCTCATGAAAAGGTCATTGAATTGTGTCCCAAAATGGGGAAAGTATACGAAGGAAACAGGCGCTTTGTATATGTGATGGGATTATTGGGAGTCGGATTAGCAGGAGCGAACACTTTCTCTGGGCTTATGGATCTAAATTTGTCAGCAGATGAACTTCTTCACCGATGTCTTAGTTCAACAATTGTGTCTGGAATTTTGTTGAAATTGCTGCCCAAGCAGAGGCATGAAGGAAGGTTTTGTCACAATTTCAAAAATAATGGAGACAATGGGAGTCGGAATTGGACGGGTAGCAGCCAAACTCCAGAGACGCGCGATGAGGCCAGAATTGCTCGGACAGACCAACGAGCCGAAGAAAATCAAGGCTATGAAGAAACGGAAGGAATTTTATATGGATATGGCACAACTGAATGAAAGTCCACTTAGTCACAAAATTATCCGCACAAAGCGTTTCCAGGAGTATAGACTTCATTCGTTTGATGTACAATATACAAAAATGATGTATTCTTGTGTTCACTCTTTGTCTTATATATCAAAGCTGCTAATGGATGCCTATATGAAATGATTAGGGTGTTTAGATCGCAGAGTGAGGGTGTACACATTTGTCATATAAACGCCCAAAGTCTAGAGCCTAAGCTTGATGAATTCGGGTACAACTTTGTAACATGGTTCTCTCCAGATGTTAGCGACCAATAAAGGCTATTGTGTTGGCTCAACAATATGGGCCCAACTGATGTACTTTGTTTAATTTAATGTTTATTGTTATTGTCGGTTTGTTATTTATTTTTGCTGTCCTACAATGGCTGGTGCTTACATCGGGTTGTTCAAGTCCGTGTGTCCAGGGTGGTCCTTCTGGGATGGGGTGGTGATGTGTTAACCGACTTAGCCTCTATGGTGATTGTTATCATTGCTCTGGTCTCTGGTCTGGAATCCATGCAGCCCGTTGTTCGACGTCGTTGGAAAGCTCTGCTCGTTTAGCAGATTTGACGCGTTGAGGTAGCGTTGTCCGAGGATTGTGTTTCTCAAGTTCCTGATTTCCTCGTTAGGATGGTTGTTGGTGTTTTGTAGCTGCTTTCTGAACAGTGTCACCATGTACTGTTGCAGGAGGATGATGCGTCCTTGGTCGTAAAGCCTATTGTTGCTTTGGTGGCTTTGACGGTGCCTGTCGAAGGTGAGTCCGGTACATATTCACAGTATTTTTCTTTCAAAAATTGCGAGCTCCGTCAAGCTGGTCTTGGAGATGGTGTGTCATATTGGGAAGCCGTACGTTAAGATCGGCCGTATAAGCTGCTTGTATAAGAGCAGTTTTGTAATCTGGCTTAATCCATTTTGCTTGCTCATCAAGGGATAGATGCGATGGAAGCCTAGGTGGCCTTCTTAAGGGTCAGTGTCGAATGACTGTTGAACTTAAACCTTTCCGTGAGGTTAACTCCAATAATCCGAACGCTCGTCACAACCAAACTCCAGACTTGCATTGTGGTAAACAAAACATCTTGATTGATCGACTTTTGGCACGTTCGCTCAGCTAGCGCATATTCACCAATAAAATAAATAAAGAAACTAAACGGTCTGTTGTTGAATATCCTGCACACGGGCTTAGTCCCAACGAAGGAATCGACTCTTCTAACTTTTGGCGTATAGTCCAAGGATCAAATGAACGATGAAGGAGATCTCTTATGCTCTTAGTACAAGTTCCTTGCCCTTTCGATCTGTGAATCGAATTAGCTTTGCTTTGGGCAGCCATGCCTTTGTAGACAAATGTTCATAGGGAACATTCAGTTCCATTTCAGACCCTCTTGTGCACAAACGCATGGCTTCATCTTAAGAAAACAGCGGTAAATTCATCATAAAATCCAATGTCTGCAATGTCCACAGCTAACTGCACGCCTCATTGAATAACGAGCCGATTGATTCTTATTCGAAAACTCTTCAAATGGATTGGAAGACTTGAACAACCCAAGCCCTTATCTCAGCTTTCTTGCCAAGAAATGGCACGTTCAACCAGAAGGTAAATACGAGGACCCCATCAATAAGTGCTTCTAAGACGAGGGCATTCCTCGATTGTGTGCTTCACAAATATTGACCATTTTAAGTTCCGTTGCCATGTTTTGTATTATTTTTCAATAATTTCCGTTTTTCTTTTTCCATTCTGTGGGAGATTTATGCTTCCCCCTTTCAAGTACACACTTCTATTTGAATACATCCACTTGGGGGAAAGATGTGATCTGTTGTTGTTGGAACTGCTGCCACATGCTTCCAAATGGATTGTGACGTATTGTATCTGCGGGACATGCTTCGTCTTAGCCTTGATACCAATTGATCCCTTATTCCTTCATTTCCGTCGTCACTGTTATTTCCTCAAGATAAGAACACTTGAAAAAATTGTTTGTCGGCTTGGATGTTTATTGGGGATTGAATCCCTTATTTCGGGGGATTTCGAGCCAAAACTGCGATGAACAAATTGCGTTGATGTGCTGATAGCGATCTTGACCATTTTTCCAGTTCCATAAGGGATAAGTACTAACGAAGCACTTAAAGATTTACTACTCTGTCCGTGTTCTTTTTGGTAAGTTTGAAACTTGTACGCTCTACGGTAATAATTACCGATGTGCTTGAAGGCATTACTTTTTTGCAGAGTCTTCAAAATGTACCCGCAAGTATCTACCTCTAGGTGCATATTTGCTGTGTACATACTTCCAGAATCAGTTAAAACATTTTGCCTTCAGCCAGCCCCCCTTTTTTGTGAGTTGACATCGCTCGATAATGATTTTTTATCTATCTACTACCAAAAAAACTCTCTTGCTGGGACTGAGGACCGAAATGGCCAATTTTGGTCCACATTATGGAAAGGTTCGGCATTTTGGAAATTCCTGCACTGCTCATGAAAGCTCAAAAACGCAACTTGGGAACAATAAGCGAGGAATGCCAAAGGTTCCGGAATGAATAAGTTCCGATAGATGTGCAAAATAAGACATTTGCCGGAGAACCAGCAATTGAAAGAAGTAATTGATTTCTTTCTTTTGGCGCAGTAGAAGAACATGAGCTAGAGAAAGTCTTAACTTACTAGAACTATCTGGAATGGGTTAAATATGACTATATACTGTACTGCTAGGCTTTTGAAAGCACCTATTTATATGAGTCTATCATTTGGGATCAGTACCTTTTTCATTATTTGACACTACAGATCTGGGCCTCCATCAACAAGTCTCCCCGACTATCGCCTCTCCAAATAAACCGATCGTTGGTGGTCTCCACCTGGGTAGACCATTTACACACGAGCATGCTATGTTGCGTTTTCTGAGTCGAAGACTATTCGGGCCGGGCCTGAGTTGTCCATACACTATACATGGCACAGCCACCTCAGGCGTTGGTTCAGTAGACGCATGACTAGCCTCATGTCGCTGTACATGTGTTCGTGGTTGAATCTTCTCACGTGAGTGCCGTCAACGCAATCATGAACAAAAATCGCACTCAGAACGACTGTGACGCCCTGTCACAGACGACGATGTTGTATGTCCTTTCTTGAGGGCAGCATATATTTCCTTTTGCTTTAGCCACTTTTGCTTTAGCCACTTTCGTCCCAATGTCAACCAATTCTTCATTAACGGCTCGCTGTGTTCGTCCAATAACGTCAATGTCGTCCGCGTAAGCAAGCAGTTGAAGGGACTTTTGTAAGATCGTGCCTCTGGGGGTGACGTTTGAGGTTTGCACGATCTTCTCAATTGTGATATTGAAGGTGTCACATGATAGCGCGCTGCCTTGTCTGAATATTTTCTTGACATTGAATGTATCAAGTGAGTGAGTTCGTTACCGACCTTGATGGAGCAGCCAGAGTTCTCCATCGTCATCCTGCTCGGGCTGATGAGTTTGGCAGGAATGTCAAGACTTGACACAGCGTTGTAAAGCTCGTCTCTATGCAAGCTGTCATATGCGACCTTGAAATCGACGAATATGTGCAGCATTTCGATTGGAACTTCTTGGGTCTTTTTGAGATCTGCCCTAGTCCAAAGATCTGGTGTATGTTGAAGTTCGTCGGGCGGAAGCCACACTGATATGGACCTGTGTTGTAAACGGCTTGAGGTGGGCCCACAAAATGCATCGCGATGTTAAGGAGACTTATGTTATAATAATAATATGGGTGGCGCTACAGCCCGTAGAAGGCCAGGCCTAGCACCTCAGCAACCAGTGTTGTGCGTGCTACTGTGCTCGCACGAGTGAAAGGGACCTACGGTTTTATGGGGACTCCGAACGCCCAATTTGAGAAGACTTTTCTAGACAGCTATACTCTTTGAGCCTTGTTAGTGACCCGAAAGAGGTGCGGCCGTGAAATGAATTTTGCTCGTACCGGGAATCGATCCTAGGTATTGTAGGCTCAAGTGCGTAGGGGTTGATGCACCAACCCACAACGCAACGGCTACCACTCTAAGGACACTGCTCCCTCTATACTTGGGTTTGTCCTGTGGAACGGGCAAACTTTACTGAGATTCGACTCCTCGATGAGATTAGTCATCATCAAAATCATTTCATAAAAAGCTTCTAAAGACACTTTATCAAAATACGCACATAGCCAGTGCGACTATGACCAGCGCTCTTTCCTTAATTAAAAATCTCGTCATAATTTAAAGGATTCTCTCCCTCTACGTCTGGTACTTGACCCAATGACGCCCATGAGGTTCACATACTTACATTCCAACGTCAGAAATTCACTCACAACTCAATTGACGTTGGCGAAGAGTTCTTACATTTTCACTTAATGAAATAAATTAAATTTTAATAATTTAACTTTAAAACACTGAAAATGCACATATGTATAAATTCCAGCCACACACCCGTAGAAGAGGGGAAGCTTTCTTTGGAGTATGTACCAGCCTGTCGCCTGCTTGTTTGCACAGCGTTTGTCGATGTGCTGTGAAGAGACATTCTAAAAAACACACTATCTTTAGTTTTAGTATTACTTTTAGTACCTTTTAGTCCTGCCGGAGTCACCGAGGAGTTTCCAATTAAAGTCGGTGTACACCAGGGGAGCGTCTTAAGTCCTTTGCTTTTTTTTGTTGTCCTTGATTTTCTGCTTGAAGGAAAAGTGACGGACCCAAAAGTGCATTAGTTATTCATTGCTGACGTAGGAGCCATCATAAGTGATGATCAAACTTCCCTTCAGCGAGCACTTGATGTGTGGGTGGATGTTCTGGAGGGGATTGGGTACCGCATTAGCCAGAAAAAGACCGAGTACCTGTGCTGTTTCTCCGATCCACTCAGGCCTATTCCTGATATTTATTTAAATGGAAAAGTGCTTCCCAAGTGCGAAAAGTTCAAGTATTTGAGATCACTGATCAATAGCGACGGAACCTGTGATGACGATATCAACCATCGCGTAAGCGTAGGGTGGATGAAGAGGCGGGAAAACTCAGTCATCTTCTGTGACCGAAAAATGCCCCCTAAGTTGAAACGAAGGCTCTACACCGAACTTGTACGTCCGGCGCTCACATACGGTTCACAATGTTGGACAGCGTACAAAAAGTATGAGAGCAAATTAACGGCAACTGAGATGAAGATGCTTCGCATGGAAGTAACAAAGCTCGACGGCTTCAACGGGAGTAACAAAGCTCGATAGAATAAGTAGTTCAAAGATCCGAGGAAGCCTTCACGTCAAAGAACCTACATCCAAGAAAGTATAGCACGACCGGCTCAGTTGGTATTGCCATGTTCAAAGGAGAGATCCCTCGAACCCCGTTAAAACGGCAACATCAATAAACGTTCCAACGCAAGCGCGAAAGAGAGGCAGGCCTAAAAACTCCTGGATCACACAAATGCAAAAACACCAGCATTTGATCGACCTCAGTGATGAAGTGATCCGAGATAGGGAGGATATAGATAGGGCCGATATTTCTTGAGGTCGAATCGGCGAACCCCACAGGCGGACCAGTAGGGATGCAGTAAAGTGGGATCCCCAAAATTCGGAACCCCGTCGTTTAAAAGAAAAAAGAAAGATTACTTTTAGTACCTACTTTTAGTACCTACTTTAGTACCTACCTACTGTAATTTCACAATTCATTTGAAAACCTTGATCGACCTTGTGGCGACCATAACAGCTTGCGTCTACTGCCGCCACTTGTATTCGAGTGATCTGGAGTGAGATGCGTAAGTCCAAAAGCGACTTCCCTCAACAAACTAAACCTAGGGACTGGTTAAAAGCTCTCGACGCACCCCCAAAGTACATCGATTTCAGGGTCTGCTATAGGAACTGTCGCATTTTGAAAACGAACCCGGTTCATTTCACTTTCACAAAAACAATTAAATGTCTATATCCTTTTCAGTTTGCAGAGCGAGGAGACTCTTTTTCCAATCAAGTCCCAGCCGACATCTGAGTTTGAATAGCACAACTCGCAGTGTTGGCGGTTGTAATTGAGCTTCGCTGGGAAAACTTTACCCCACACAAATTAAATCGAGTAAATAGAACCAAGTCCGTTGCTGTAATTAATCAGCACAGTGCCCATCAGGACATCAGCGACGTGTGTCACAAGTACCATCGAGGCAAAATGACAGTCTTCCTCACGCTGCAACACAATCGTGCCCAACAATGAATACTTTTCAATCTACAAATGGAAAACCATTTTCTGCAATGGGCGAAACCGCACGCCCACAAGTATGTGTGGCATTCACCCGCAGGATCATAGCAACGGCGAACTGCAGGACACCAGCAAGCCAGTCTGCTTGGACAATGAGTTGAGATTAGAGGGTGTGAAAAGAGTGCTCCGCTTGGAAAGTGCGGTTTTTAAGACCTCATATCTGCGCGTTGTTATAAGTGTGTTTTTAAGTGATGGGGCGACATTCCAACTGACCCCTTTATATTTCTGCTCACTTCAGGGGGACTTTTTCCAGGCCAACAGACCCATTGTCACCCCCATTCACGTGCCATTCAGCAGTCCGACGGTCTATGCATGCAGGTGTATGCCCGTTTGGTTTTTACTGCATTAAAAAATGTGGCATTGTCTCTAGCGGTTATGTGCGAAATTCACGCCCTTTCTTCCCCACTCAACGTGTTCTACGGGTAAGCTGCTTAGCTTGTCAAGAAACACCGAGTTCAGGGCTCCAAACGGTCAAATGGCAGAGAATGTTCAGATGAAACAAAATGAACATGCTCCCGGCCGAGATAAAATAATTGCACCCAGCGTGCTCATACAGCCAAGCGCTTACGACTGCACACACACCCACGTATGTGTATGGAAGTAATCCACAACCGAAATAATTTCCCATTTCATCGGGGGGATACAGAAATGATATAAACTCAACAGAGGGACTAGAATGAACGACGGGAAAAAGTAAACTAAAAAAAAATCGATTTCAATTTGCGCTTTCTTTCGTGTACTATTGTGAACACAAGTCGTGCTATAAACCGAAACGATGGGCATACAGGGCAAAAATGAGAAAGAACAATGTTGCCATTCATCCCCCCTCCCGCCACATCCTGAGGCATTCCACAAAATTCAAAGGATAAACAGAGAGTAGAGAAAAAGCAGAAGAAAAAAACGAGCACATCACTATCACAACGCTCAGATACATTATCTCTTCGGAATGGGTTTTTTCAACATAACGTTTGCCGTCTCCCGGAATACTATTATCCTTAAACTTGAAAAATAATGGCGTCAGGAAGTCGATGTGAACTCATTCCACTTGCCGAGCAGGAATTTCTCATCGTGAATACGTGCTGCTTTCCCCATCCCCCTTTTGTTTCCTCTTCACCCTTTTTGCATGCATTTGTGGATTTCTTTCATGGCAGGGCCCTGCTATGTGCAGAGGACTGTGATATGCATTTTGAAGGATATCCGTTCGGTTGACCACTGTGCAGAGAGGACTAATGAAAACGCCATTACCCGACGACCACACCCCGTGCACCAGGAGTGCATATTTTATTTTCTCCTAATGAATTATGCTTGTAACTGTGATTAGGAATTCTATTTATCAAACAAGTGACACCTGCCAACGCGAGAATGGAACAGCGAATGAATTATGGTGCGGCAGACACTGGCGCTGGTGCCAACGAGCGGATGCAAAATCACTGACCACAAATGAGATTCCGACATAATTTGTAAACTTGCCACGAATACGAATCAACTGACAGCGAACGAGGAGACAATTTGTAGTCCTGTCGCTTGTGCAAAAGATCGTGTTTTGATTTGATAATTGCCCCAGCAATTATGACGGCGAAATGCTGGGCTGAACTTGCTTCGGTGAGTGTGTGTATCCAGAATGTCTGCCTCAATCAAACACTTAGGGGGGAAACTTGCAAAGCCCTCTTTGTCCGTGCCCTCGCCCGGGTACTTCGTGATTCTGTCAATTTGCTAGGACGTAATCCGCCTCGTATTGAATCGAGGGAGGGGTATAAAGTTTAGGGTACTTCAGGTTTTGTCCGTTCTTAATGCACACTTGGCCATTTGTTTGTTGCCATTGCTGGGATGACTTTCTTTCTCATTGCCCGGGGTTAGGGAGAGTTCGAAAATAAAGTTTTCCGTCAGATTGGTTGGAGAAAGAAGAAGAAAAAAACAGACAAGAAAAAGGGACAGCAGACAAAAGAAAGGCATCCTTTTACGGTGTTTTCTCGTCTCTCATATTTCAGTTGGATTGAATTGATTTTGTCTCTTCGTCATCGAATTTTCAAATTGAAACGAATTGGAACAAGTTGAAGGACAATGAATATTAAAAGGCAACATCAGGATGTGTCCTTTGAGAATTGCGTGGGATGAGCTGGCGATTGTTGACAGCAGTTGTGATGGTCGAGATTCATATTTGCACTGGTGGCGTGTGTTGGTGACTTACAAAGTTTTGCAAAAAAAAAAAAAACTTTTAGAAGAACCAGCCATCCGTTGCGGGAGTGGGTAATTTATTCAAAGGCTACTTGTTTTGCCTGAATAACAAGTAGCTTCCTGTTTAAATATTAAGTGCACATGAATTCATAAATGTGACAAGTCTTGTTTTTGTTTGAGTGTAAGGGCGTTGGACTTTGTGAAGGGCTCAGTTATTGGTCACTGATTGGACATCGTTGACACTTTGACGCTGATCGCAACAGATGGGCTGTCAGCTTACACCTACCGACCGACACTTATTAGACATTTTATTTCAAAACTTATTCAGTACAGTATTTGGATACGAATGTGTGAGAAATTAAAAATTAAGAGGTGCATAATAGTGGTGCGGGCTAGAGCTGGTTGAGGACCGCCGCGGACTGTAGCGAGCGACACGCAGAGAAGAAGTGTGTTGTTATAACTTCTTCTTCTCCAGCACTTGCTATTGCGCCTGTTTATTTCAATGTATAGCGCCATTCTTGACTTAACCGCGGTTTCAATTAATTGCATCCCCATGGAATTGGACGACAATATTCTGTTGCGTGTATCTGAAGTAAGTGTTAACTTCTGTAAGAATAATAATGTACGCAAGCAACTTTCATCAACGTCTTGACAGCACTCTGTATTCAATCCCTTTCGCTTCAGAAAGTGTCGATCTACTGTGCCACTACTACAGCGATGCGACTGCGGCTGCTGGTGCTTTTCTCCTGTCTATCGATCTCCATCACTCACACAGTCGTTGTGCCGCTGTATTCTTGCCAGGGTTGCCGCTATACGACTTTAGTCGCAATTTGACGTTTTCTTGATTCCGCGACGCGCCGTGAGAGAATCCGCGACGCGCCGTGAGGCCATAAAATGAATTCGGCGACTATTTTATGTCAAACATATTTCGTTCACGAAACACGTCGTTCAATTTCTCATAAGCAATGAACACTAATTATAAGAACATGCAAATAAGTGACTGCACCACTCCTAAGCATTGTAAAACCTTCAAATTAGTAGCGATTTCGGACAATGACGTCTTTTTTTGTAGCGAGACACTTTTTTGTGTGACTTTCAGAAATTTTTCAGCGGCAACCCTGGTCCTCGCCGTCCCACTGTATTGTTGCCACTGGATTACGGCAACTACCGAAAGGCGGCTTCTCGCGGCGGCTGATACCACACTTTATTTGCATTGTTGACCGTCTTGAATGCTACCAAGTCAATCGAATCGCTAGTAAAAAAAGGCCAGTAGGGGAATGTTGAGTACCTTGGACCGTGGACCTACCTCTGTCCGCGCATTTTCTCTTGTATATTAACAATCTTCCGACAAAAGTACTCCTACAATTGACGTGTACCTACCATGCCACAAGAAATTTACTCACTCTACAACTTAAAGTGAGACGCGTCGGTCTCATAAGTAATTTGCTCTGAATATTTTTCGAAGCCAAGAAATAACATTTTATAAGGTTCTGTTCTGGGCCCGATCCTATATAACATAATCCGCCAATACTTTGACAGAAACTATCCTCCCAATTTAACTTCAGTAATCCCACTAATAAGTTAATCTTCTCGTATCTCATTAACCGTGTTCAAGTTGAGTTACATAACTCAAAACTGTCGTACTTCGTGATCACATCGGTGTACCTCAATGTTCTATTCTCGCTCCATTATTGCTCTCAATGTTCATTAATGATTTTCCTAAAGTTCTGTCTTATTGATGATGTTCAAATCTACTCAAACTTTCCGCTTGGTACGGTTGAAGATCAGTTACAAAATTAAACGAGGATTTGAGCTCAATTACGAAGTAGGCTGGCGAAAATGCTCTCATGACAAAACCAAAGTCATTCCATTCTCAAAACACCACCCCTCCTTTTCAATCTTTCCGCCCATAGAATTAAACTCATTTCCAGTCGAATATGTAAGCTGTGTTAAAAATCTTGGTATAATGTGTAACAGTGAACTAACATGGACTGACCATATAGACAGTGTAGCATCAAAGGTATACGCGTCTCTTAGAGGTTTGCCAATTATCAAATTTATACTCTCAAAAAATGTAAAATTAAGGCTTGCCAATGTACTCATAGTCCCTATCTTAATGCATTCCCTATCAACGTCGCATTCTTCTTGGATGTGAATTGGTGACAGACCGAGTACAGACAATTCTGTTCAGCTTGTTTTTCTCACCACTCCAATATCAACTGAAATAATTTCCAAAATTAATCTTTTTCAAATTGGTAGCATGCAACATAATTCGAACGCAGTAGAACCACGCTCCCACATTTAGTTCTTTTTAAATTTAAACATCATGTCATTATCACTTTATGTTATGTTATTCAATCAATGTAATATTATAAGCCCTGTACTTAAACAAGAATAGAATATTCTTAATGTACAGAGACATCAAGAAAATAATAAATAATAATAATAAAAATAATCAACAAACATCGGAAGGATTTTCCAAAGTTTCCAAATTGTCACTCTGCCACCATTCAAGATAACACATGTGTTTATTCGTCTGTTTCGTATGGTGCACCAATTATAACCGATTTAGAATCAGCGTTAAACATACTTATTGAATTTTTTAACAAGTGGAAAATATAAATAAACATTGGGAAAACTCAAGCTATCTAGGAAAAGAAAAGCCTGCTTCTTACCTAGCTGTAACCTTCGCTTGAACGGGACTCTAATTGAATGGACCAATTCAGTAAAATACCTTGGGGTTATTCTAGATAAAAGATAACGTTTGGTGCGCATGTCCAATATATTGGCGAAAAGATTAATAAGACAATTCAAATCCTATACCGTTTTATAAAAATAAATAACACCAAATTTTGTGCACTTAGAGTTTGGAATACCATTTGTGCAATGCCGGCTTCGACTCCTAGTAGTCCATTCTACGCAATGAATAAATTGTTCGAATCTTGTTTCCTCCATGGGTGCTGCTACGTATCGCCGTTTTTTTAGTTGTGTTTTGTGTGTTTATGGTCCTTAATTTTGTGTGTTTATGGTCCTTAATGAAGTTGAGAATAGGAAGCTTTAGTTGTTCGTGTTCTAATTATACATATGACTCCATGAGCTATTTGTCCTTGGAACTGAATCAGAGGCATATGATTATGGGTTGGATCTCGTGATTTAAGATCTCTGATTCAGGTAAAAAAAAAAGAAAATCGGAGTAAAAAATCGTGGGTGAAAGGGTTACTACATTGGAACATGCCTATCCTGCATCACCAAGCATGATTCGTTGCCAATATTTCTATCTACTTCTGGATTGATTTATTTGAGTCGTAGAGAGAACCACGAGAACTCGCAACAATATCGATTATTATAGTAAAATTTAGTAAAATTCTACATCTTCAAGCCCCCCAAAAGGATTGCCACGATTTTTATAAACTTTGCTTGATTTTGAAAAGCTCTAATGTTGTAAGAGGAACTTTGCAAAAGCTTTCTTTTGGCAGTATGTACAGCTCAATCAGGAAATCCAATAACCGCAGTACGATCAGTAAAATGAAGCAGGCACTCTAAGGTGAGTTCCTAGGAGGACTCTTTCGCTTTAACTGAAAATTGCGGAATTGTACTTTAGGAGTGTAATCTGGGCATTTCCCCGGGAATCTTCTTCTTTCTACGATTCGTACTCCAATCTACCTATACGTTTCAAAGGGTGATTTTTTAGCTATTATTTTTTTGGCAACACTGGTTTAAACAGCTGACGCACGTTTCGTATTTTGTTTCACTGTCAAACATCTTCAGTTTGGTCTAGAATTTAACCATGAATCGTCTTACAAACGAACAACGCTTGCAAATTATTGAATTTTATTATCAAAATTCGTGCTCTGTTAAGAAAGCTCATCGCGCGCTTCTTCCATTTTATGGTCAGTTAAGACGAAGCTAATTTTTGGCTCAATGGTTACGTAAGCAGAATTGTCGATTTTGGAGTGAATATCAGCCAGAAGCATTGCAAGAGCTACCAATGCATCCAGAAAAAGTCACAGTTTGGTGCGGTATATGGGCTGGTGGCATCATTGGACCGTACTTCTTCAAAGATGATGCGAATCGTAGCGTAACTGTGAATGGTGAGCGCTACCGTGAGATGATATCCAACTTTTTTTTTGCCAAAAATGCAAGAGCTTGACTTGCGTGACATGTGGTTTCAACAAGACGGTGCCACATGCCACATGGCACGCGCAACAATGGACTTATTGAAAGGCGAGTTCGGTGAACATTTTATCTCTCGTTCGGGACCGGTCAATTGGCCGCCTAGATCGTGCGATTTAACGCCTTTAGACTATTTTTTGTGGGGCTATGTTAAAGCTCATGTCTATACAGACAAGCCCACTTAAATTGACGCATTGGAAGACAACATTGAAGCATTTATTCGTGAGATACCGGCCGAAATGTTGGAAAGAGTATGCCAAAATTGGACTAAGCGGATGGACCATTTGAGGCGCAGTCAAGGTCAGCATTTGCATGAAATAATCTTCAAACATTAAATTATATGGGCCGTACTATCGATTCAAATAAAGATTTCATGCACTTTTCTGAATTTTATGTGTGTTTTTTTGAAAATCTTTCCTATAGCTTTAAAAAAATTACCCTTTATTATTTTTTCCTTCGATAAAGAATCGACAAGCCCACATAGGACTGTTGTATTTCTTGAGTCTCGTACTTCAACTGCAGGTTTTAGAATTAAGTAAAAGTCAAATTCAAAAATTTGTTATGATCCGAAAGCATTTTTTCGACTCTCTTTCACCGAAATGACATGACATATAAGCTCAACTCTACTAACGTCTCTACTACTCCCCGACTACTACAATTATGTTTCGGGTGAATGGAACTTTGGCACGAGGTGATGACGATAATGTGGGCTTTACGTCGACTGGAATTATCAAAACGCTTTGTTACGTGCTAACATAACTTTAAAGCCTACTATAACTGTGGGAAAGTGTACCCCATAATGGAAGTAAATATAAAACACAGTTTAAAGCACACATTATACTGTTATTTATAAATAATATCCTATCGAGCAAATGGCCTTGCTGACACATGCACACTCTTCCGGCGAGACTTTGCATGACCATTATGCATTAATGCGGCAAAATTGTGTTGAAGCCGAGTTTAATTTCCCACAGCAATGCACGGGTGGCCGTTGACTTGTTGACACTTGTTCAAATAAACCCACGAATGGTGTTAAATCACACGATCTCGGCTGCAAGTTGTGATCACCGAAGCGAGAGAGTGCACGCTTTTCGTACTCTCACGCACTCACCCAAATGGCGACACATTGCGTTCATTTCGTAACAATCCCCGTCGCAGTTAAATGAAAATAATACCAATTACATTCGAGAGCAATTTATCATATCAAAGCAACCAAGCAAGAACGAGCCCATTCAATAGGAAATAATCGTTAAACTACTTGCACTGCACAGGTTAACTGTGGGAAATTTGTTGCAAAGCAAACTACTTGCTTCAGGCAGAGGAGGCACTTAACCTGTGACATATCACCCACTCCCCCAGTTCACACGAATCCAATGACAATTGCATGAGATTTGCAAAACTGTTAAGCTCGCAATGTCGGAGGAAGACATTTAATATTTATGCATTCGGAGAGCAGTCGTACAAAGCAGTAAGGAGGTGCTCAAAATTTCAGTTCTGAACGATAAAAACGACTAGACGGACACAGAATGCAATATTCTCAATTACACCACAGTCGAATGGTATTTCTCGGCAAGTTGACAGATTATAGCAGAGGATTTGTGAACACTATGATAAATTGTCTTGTAATGGAAGAGTGAAGTGCTCATGCATGAGAATAGAATTCCGTAGCACGTATCCACCTACAGGACAATGTAGTTCAGAGGGAGACACGGATCAAATGTAATACCACTGCTGAATTGATAAGCACATCAAAAGGAGTGCCATTGAGTGTCCGAACTATGGCACAACAACTGGGTAACAAATGTTTGGAACACGAAAATATACATGGTTCGCTTACAGCAAGGCCATTTGGATGTCCATCATTTGTGACAAACGTGCAATTGTTTTGGTCGGATGGAATGCTCAGTGGCAATGGATGAACTGACAACAGAGTAAGGCGTGGGCATGGAGTGTATTTGATGAATTCAGTTGAATGTGGTATGCAGGTGGTATGCAGGTGATAAGTCGGATTTATGGCGAGGAACAACGAAATTGATTTAAACTCGTAGGCAAATGTTCAGAAGTACATCCGTAGCCAATTTGCTTGAAACCGTTGCGATTTTCTAATTGAAGGCTTGAGACCTGTAAAGACATGGATGTTGTACGGATTTCAAAAATCTATCCACTCTTCCAGCTAATCTATGTTAAGCTGGCTGAACGCCAATATGCAGCAGTCACACTTACGCCATGCAAGAAATACATTACCCCCTCTGATTTGACTTTGATCTAAAAGGCGTATATCCGCCCCAAACTAGAGTACAACGCTCATATCTGGTCTGGTGCCTCCAAGTCCACCCTGCACCTACTAGACAGAATCCAAAAGTGACAAAACTTATAGGAGACAACAATATTGCAGAGTCATTAGACATGCTCGATCATCGACGTACCGTCTCGTCTCTATCCGTATTTTATCGCTATTTTCACAAACAATGCTGAAGTGAGCTATCCAACAGCATTCCTCCTCCCAATGAATTCACCCGCAGTAACCGTCTCGCCAGGAATGCTCATTTAGCCTACTTTTGGACGCACAGTTCAATTTAGAGACTCGTTCTGCAGCTGCACCCTAAGAATATGGAATGCTCTTTCCAGCCCAAACCGCAGATATTTAAGACCAATGTGCACAGGTACCTCCCTTTCTACCTTCGGCCTTAAAGGTATTAACAATACCCTGCGCGCGTGCAAATTATACAAAAATTCGGCTTTAGGGCACATCATCCTGCTGTCCACCAAATTCACCGCATTTCATAGTCTTAGGTTCTCCATTTACCTAGTGAAAATTGTACAGTCTTACTTAACTGATAGGAGATGCACTGTTTCTGTCAACAATTGCCTATCAGAGATGTTTCCGATTGAGGCAGGTGTGCCCCAAGGTTCAGTACTTGCGCCAATACTATATAACATCTTCACTTATGATTTTCCGCTATCAAATAGTTATGAAGCTGCTATTTTTGCAGAAGATACTTGTATTTTTGTGTCAGATAATTTGGGTTGCAATATTGTAACCAAACTACAATCTGGCGTAAAAGAACAGATTTTGATAAATGGAAAATCAAATTAAATGCTTCAAAGACTCAGACTATCTTTTTTAACCGGAAATAGAAAAGCCTGTTTCTTACCAAGCAACAGAATAACATTGAAGTAGATTGAAAGGCAAGTACTAAGTACCTTGGGGTATATCTTGACAAGACACTGACATTCAATCTACATATTCAGAGCATAATTAAATTATATTATAAATCGAAAATACAAATTAAGCAATTCGAATAAACTAACTATTTTCAAAACGATAGTTCAACCAATAATGTTTTATGGTTCACCAGTATTGGGTAAATGTGCAAAAACCCATCTACAAAAACTGCAAATTGCACAAAATAAACTGTTAAAAATGATGCTTAACTTGCCATGGCATTTTTCAACCAACGAATTACATGAAATTAGTAATATTGAAAAAGTTTCAACAAGACTAAATAAATTATTTGACCGGTATTGCGCGTCTTGCATTCAGTCTGACAATCCCTATATACACTTTATTTAATATATTTTACTATGATTGTTTCAAAATTGAAATCAAGGCAAAACGCCACCTACCCCCTCCTTTCATTTTATCTTAGTTTTTTGTGTTTTTTTTTTCAGTAGAGGTTTTCATAAACAGCTTTTCCTCTTCAATAATTGATGACATGAACATATTAAGTTTGCAAATAAATATATAGATTGTCAGTAGTAAGGTATTTGAACCAAATCTCTGTAAATTGTGCAATAGTGAAACTTGATGTAAAACAAAATTTTAGGGCTAAATCTAAAGAATCTAAAAAAAATTATAAAAAAAAAGTGACGACCAGTTGTCTTATCACGCAGATCTGGTAGAATTTACTCTGCTAACATGTTGGTGCGATAAAGATGGATTGCACTAGTTCGGCCAGTAGGTAAGTTTTCCTTCGGGAGAGGGGGGAGCTGCAAGCGTATATACAATCATCCTAAACAGTCCTCCTCCTAGGTCCAATTTTGGGGCGTCAGTTCCAGTAGCGGTATGCCCAGTGATGGCACTGATAGCAGCTCTGACACTCGACAGTTTAGTCGTTTCGGATTGAGAGTCGGCAATAATTGCTGCGTAGTTAAGCATGTGGTTGCGTCTACTATTGATGGAATCAGTATAAAGATCCTTTGCACATGTTTGAGGAGGTTGGCGTTGATATTCTCTCCAGCATGTTGTAAATCTATGAAGCGCTGATGCGCATAACCAGTGGACCATACGTTATGCAGTCCTCATTTGCTTCCAATTGCCTTCTTGCAACAACATAAATTAATGGTGCCTTTACTGGCACGTTCTTGTTGGGTTAAAACTTAAGTTAAATGCACTACAACTCTGTAGAGTTTAAGGACGTAGCAAGTTATAAACTGTTGCTGTCACATTACAATCAGCGGATATCAGAGACACGTTAATGTCATCTCTTTGACCAATTCCATGGACTTGGCATTAATATGCCCCCCCTCAGCTTTCCTGGATGAAGTTGATGAGATGGATTCCTATATTCTGACGGATGACTTCAATGCTCACGTGGGTGTGGATGTAACGACATGAGCTAGTGTGATTGGGAGGAACGGTGATCCTCAGCAGAACGCGAACTGCGAGAAATTGTTGGACACGGCACACAAAGGCCATTCCAATAAATACACATGGTACCGTCAGAGTCTTCAACAGAAGTCGTTGATTGATCTCTTCGTGGAACCATCGTGTGTGAAACGGATGGCTTGTGACGTTCGTGTAATGAGAGGGGCTGAACTGTCAACTGATAATCACTTGGTGTTGTGTACGTTGTACATGACTGATAAAGTACCTCTCCTGTCAAGGCGGAACCCAAGAGGGGTTACACGCACACGGTGGGAGAAACTACAGAACAGTGAATTGCGGCAGGCAGCATGCGGGTCAGAAGAAGATGATGACGATGAGGCATTAAGATTGTGTCACAGTACTCAGCGCGGGTGTAACTGTCGACTTATTGAACACTCAGTTGGATGCACGAAATGGTCCTGTCGATTGCTCGCCCAGATCGTTTGATTGATTTAACACCTCAACCAACACCTTGTGGGGCAATGTTGAATCATTGGTCTATTCTCAAATCATCGAAAAAGGGTCCAACGAATCGACCGCTACAAGCTTAACGTTCTTGAGATAACTAAAATGATTTGTGGTTCCATTTAACTAGGAGCTGACAAGTCCGTATTAGAAAACTCAATATCTGTTCGAAATGTGAGTATTACTCGCCTGAGTTGAAATCATGTTTTGGGGAAAACTAGCCTATGTCACAATCTAAATATAAGCGCTCTATGTACAAAGTTTCATCCACATCCATGAAAAGCATGGATGATAGGACTCATGGTTAGGTGTCCAACAACATTCAGCGCACCGTCGTTCATTCCACACTCGGTTGTGTGTAGAAGGCTGAAGCAGTGCGGATTCACTCACATACCTCGATGCGGACACCTTGAATGTTATCGGGTTCATTGGCGGAGTGGATTGGTGGTGCGTTGCTCAGTCTTCTCTACATGTACTCTCCCATTGATTTATAACAGAAATGAAAAAACGCTTGTCCCTTGCATTGAGAGACGGCCCACAGACGGTTGTTGTCTTCCACACATGTCCTGGCATGAAATGCATTCTTATTCCAACCACACATCAACTTCAAACAGTTCGCGTATGATTAACTCAATAAATTGATAATCAAACCATTTATCCCGTCGTGCGGCTGAAACTTATTTACCCACATGTGGAATACGCTCTCGCGTAACAGGCCGCAGTCTGCAGAAATACGGAAATCGTATTGTGAGAGTTACTCGATAATATTGTGGATTCAAAATGTCAAGTTCACCCACATTCAATGCAAATCAGTCAACCTCCGCCAGCAGCGGCGGTATTGATCGGTTTATCGGCATTCATATCGCACAGTCAGGAGCAGCTATACGGTGCGCTGAGCAGCTATGGATCCATTGTTTTAATCGTTTTCAGTTCACTGAAACGTACAGCTGTGCAGAGAGAGAGAGGGAGAGAGAGTTCCTTTTGTTTCACATAACGACAGCATAGCAAAATTAAGTTTTCAATCCGCTTAGAGACTCAGTGGATAAGGGTAATATGACTCAGTTGCGGTGCTGTGGCTTCGAACAAGAATGCATTTCAACAAGTGTATAAACATGCACTCAGTATCATTTGCATTCCATTTGGTTGGATGAATGGGGATAATTTATATAGGAAAGTGGTAAAAGCAAATTTGCAAAATGCACATTTTGGAAATCATTAAATTAGACAAATAATCCTTTAAACTGCCAACACTGCACTGTCTTGGGTAAGTCGGATTTTCCGGAATCAGATCGGTTAGATATTTTGGACTTGAAATGATGAAACCGTGATATTGTCTGCACTTGCACTTTCCCCGCATCGTCTGCTGCCGTTGTTTCAAAGTCTTATGTGAAACTATTTTGCCTTGGTTTATACGAATGCAGGCCACGAGCGGTTTCACATGGAGTATGGGTGACCGTATGATTATCCATTTATTGGACAGAGGCGTGTTGCATCCGCCGGTGAGGGCGATTTTAGCTGCACAAAAATCTTTCGAATGAAATTAGAAATAGCTGCCATTTAGACAATTTAAATGGAATCTTAAGGGATTTGGTACGCATCCAGCACGTCAGGAGTTGGTGTTCCCTCGCAACAAAAACAAAATACGCAAATATTCATCCATTATTCATGAGAAATATGGCTTCAAATGAGAATAGTACTCGATTCAGAATAAAGCACTAATCAGAGGAGTCCAGATACAAATGGTCCGTTCCATGCACTTGGTACTATCAACAATTATCTGCCCGTGAACGAATGAAAATGTGGCTGGCTGCATACGAATTACGTTCAACTTTGAAAACTATAGAGCACCGTGCGATTTTCATAGAGATGTAACTGTTGGACGGTTTTGTCTGCAGATGGTACCGAAAATGCTGTGGTCGCGTGTGAACGTGATGTCTGTCCTTTGAGGCTTGGAATTCACATTTTGTTGTAATCCACAGAGAATCGACTTACGATTTAGTACTTTCTCTTGTCACCGCGAGATCGTTGATGGTCTCGGCTCTTGGCGTAAAAATACACCGCAACGGCAGGAGTATGAAATGCACATAGGATCTACCTTTTCTTCCCGAAGCGGGATTCGAAAACCCCCATTCGAAGAAGACGAATGAACTAAGGTTTTTATACCAGGCTATAATTATGTGGGTGGCGGTCGGCGAACAATGCGAGGCGGACTTGGGCCTAGCTTCTACGTGCTATCTTGTGCGTGCTATTGTTCCTTCATGGGTGGAAGGGACTTACAGTTTAATGCCGGCTCTGGACGGCACGGTTTGAGAAGATTTTTCTAGGAAGAAGAATGGGTCCTTTTTTAGCATTGTCAAGGACTCAAAACAGTGGCGGTCGTGGCGTTGTGGGTTGGTGCATCCACCCCTGCTCAGCTCAGGGTCGATACTTTTCACGGCCCACCTCTTTCGAGTCACTGACAATGCTCAACGACTAAAACTGTCACGTCACGTCACAAATTGGCCGTTCGGAGTCGGCATAAACTCGTGACAGAGTGGTTCCTGAGAAGCCATGCTGGGCTGCAGTGCCAGCCATATAATTATATCATTAATCTAAAATACCTAAAAGAGAAATATTTGACTAGAATTATGTATTCGCAAATTCCAACAATTACTACCACGCACTGCACTCGGAGTGTATAACACCCATGGTAAAACTTCGAAGCACGACCGAACAAGGTAAGCAAATGTAGAACTGAACACCACCGACTGCTACTGTAGAGAGCACGACATGGCATATACAGGGGCATGGCATGCTTAGGAATGTGCGGCTGGAAGGTTAATTCAATTTGAGCATAAGTCAACTTATTCCGTCAGCTGTTTTTGCTCTAGGATATTAGATATTAAACTCTGGAGTGTTCTGCAGGAGTATGAGATTGATGGTCCTCTTCACACAAACTGTTCCAGCTGTGTTCGGGTTAGCGGTGCTAAATCAACACCTTTCTCTTGTCACCTCTCCTTTTCATTGTTCATATGGACTGGATGTTGCAGCGCAGCAGAGGCGAGGAATGTTTCACATTGGGAGAGTTGAGGGTAAGTCATCTTCTTTTTGCAGATCACTTGGTTATCTTCACATCTTTCAAGATGGAACTCCAGCGCGCACTCGAAAGGTTTGTGAAGGTCAACGTGGACAAATCGGAGGTTATGGTCATCTCCAAAACGCCTGTTCAATGCACTCTGCAGTTTATGTATCTCGGGGTCTTTTTCACGAGTGATGGAAGGAGTAATGCTGAGCTTTCCTGTATTATTGGTTAAGCTGGGTCAATTTTGAAACAGTTTGGAAGATCTGTAATCAGGAGGTGTAATTAGGCCGGGCTTGGTATCAAAGCCAAGTAAGCCAAGTTAGCAACTCAGTATTTATTCCAACTCTTACCTATGGTCATTAAATTTGGTTAATGACCGAAGGAATACGCTCGCGAATACAAGCTGCTGTGATGAGAGTTCTCCGTGCAGTTGTAGAGACGCCACCTTAGTGAAGTGAGAGGCCGGTTGTTTAATAAAATTCAATTCAGGGAATTACAAACTTAACCACATGCGTGAGACATAATCAAAAGAAGGAGAAATAAAAAAATAATTCAGGAATAAGCAAGTACAATTCAAGGTTAAACATTTAAAAAAAAACATCTGTCAGTGACAAGTAAAAAATGTCAAAACTGGTTCTACTGTCAGCCCTTTGTTGAGCGACAGGGTGAGGCTGAATCCGGAACAGCGCTCATAAGCATTTGCTGCTCTCTGGATCACTGCTCCCGGTTGTGTTGGAAATTCCACAACGATCTGAATCGTATACCATTTACGTCATAGAGTCGCACATGCTACCGTTTACAGTCGGTAACTCACTGACATACTGGTTCTTCCCCCGACTTTGTGTCGAAACCACAGCCACCCCGATGCTCTCGTTTGGCCTCAACTAAACAGGCTAAAACTGCATCATGTTTCAGAGGCAACAGATCTTACGTTGGATCAAAAAACAACCTCTCGTGATGTTTTCGCAACCGAATGGTTGTAAAACGTCATACCACCCAGGATTGGTCGTCTTTTAATGTTATTTTTATTCAATGAACTACCATCTATGATGAGGTTGGGCATAGTCACTGAACGTACATTTGCCTACCTTTGGAACACTCAAAGAACTGAATATTGGAGTAGTTTCTAAACCAATCGCTCTAGTTCGAGCATTCTTACGTCTATGCTGGCCATACTGTCTGTTGATGATTGGTTAAGTGAACAAGCCATTCGATGTGTCATTTATAGCCTCTACAATCGGACACTGCCATATTTTATCATCAACTCAGCATTCAATCACCGCCAGTCGATCGAATGAATCAAATCAACATGGTCATGACGAAATAAATTCATTTCCACAGGTTATGCAGAGGAAGGTGCCCGAAAGGTACTTCGACCAAGATTGGTGATTAGGATTTCAAGTTATGGTTGGACTTCTCCTCCGAGAAGGAAGGGGCAATGAACTCTGACTGAACTCTGCATCGTAGTCACGCCGAACGCATCGTGACTGAGGGAGTTCTTCAGTGCTCGTCGCAGGATTGTGCGTTGGACTGTATGCCGATGTCCTTGCTGATCGTGGTAGTGACCATTGACTTTTGTTACAATTTATTCATGTGCAGTGGTCGGCGTGGCTTAGCGGGCATGTGCGTCGACTCCTACGCACTTGGACCTATGGTAGCTGGTGCGATTCCCGGTACGTCACTCAATTTATCACGGCCCCATGTCACATGAATCGCTGTCAATACTCAAAGAGTAGAACATTCTAGAAAAAGCTTCTCAAAACTCGCCCGTTCAGAGTCGGCTTAAAAGTAAAACTAAAAAGTAAAAAGTCTCGTTAAAGACTCAACAGAAGTGGTTGCTAGGTCCTGATACTTGACAGGTTGATGATCTGGATTTCTGTTCGATCCTGTCACAGCTTCTCTTTCCTGTCATTCCGACCATGCTGTAGAGGGAAATTCACGTCACAACTGGGCAACGCTGGTAGACACTGAGCCTATGTCCACCTCACACTATACCGCTTTGCGATCGCCACGGAATGGCGTACCCCAGCCAACGTCTACAGTTGGGAAAACAAAATTATGCCACACAGTCAACAGATGTTGTTTCGAATTCATTCAACCCTGGCTCGTTCACAGCATCCAACCGACGAAAATTAACGAAAATCCCCCAGAAAGGTGTAAAGAATCAGATTCCACATCATAGCTTCCGTCGTTTCGATTCAGTTGTTTCACTACAAGTGCATACTGGCTTTTAACGCACAACAAAATGGTTAACACGAAGCACACCCTACACACGTTCGTACTCGTATGTATGCCAATATCAGCTGCTTTTCCGTCCTCATAAATAACCAAGGCAATAAATCCAGGGGAGGAAAAATCCTCACCTAATAGAATTTCGTAAATATCCCTTAAAAGTAAACGAAAACAAAAAAAGGGCAATGTTGTTCCGATAACCATAAATTTGAATATAAACAGTGACGGTGAGAAAGACATATGCCGGGATAGCATGGCGGCTTGGAGTGTTCAGTGTTCAGTGTCAGTGTCGTTGCCATCCACCCACCTTCCGGTGTCTATTGCCAAGACATCCGTAACCTACTTACCCCACATGCATGATCTAATAATAAGAGAAAAGTAAATAAGATATATTTTATTGCACACCGCGGGTCTTCTTATGTATCCTCCTCCAAGCAGGATTTAACTCTTCGTATCTGACAGGCGTCCCTTCCACCATAAATTCCAATCTTGTTTGGCGATATTAACTCGACGGCAAGCCAAATTGTTTCGTGCATCATGTGTACCCTGTACCGTGTACGAGGTCGCAAGGACATCACCATCGGCAGCGGAAAATAGAGTTTCAAATTCGTTTGCGCAAATGGTTCCAAACGTACACTATCTGATTTTGTTGAGATGGTTTCATTGTACCTCGTTTCGGTCGGTGAGTCTGAACAAATTTGCATCTTTACAAGTGAGTGAGCATGGATTTGCAGTTGCATTCGTGTTTTCCATTCAGTGTTGCATAAATAAGCCACAGATAGCTACTGGATGGTAATGGATGTGTGAAAGTTATGACATCGTGACGAAATGTTGTATAAATTATTATAAAGCCGATGGGACTGATTTATTGGGGCAATTATTTTGGAGTACAGAGACGGTGGAGGGATTAACTTAAGGGGGACCCCCCATTCTCGATTTAAAATTTTGACGATTTTCAAAGGGCTTGTAAATGAACATACATTATTTTTGAGGCTTGTAACTTTGCATACATTTATTTTAAGCTTAAAAAAGAAGAAAAAAAAATTATATAATTTTGTTGCTTTTGCTGTAAACTATTTTCCTTCGTTAAAATTATTGTGATGAAACAAGGGCCCTTCGCATGTGATTTCCGCTCACTGCAACATCTGAAACAAACAAATCTAACGGGATAAGAAAGAGTACATGATTGGCTCTGGCATGAAATAGGATTATTAATTTCGCACAAAAATTAACAAAATGGCGGAGATTTGAAGTTTTTTTTTTTTGAAAATCGCATTTTTTCCAGCCACAAATTTAGTTTAAAAGTGAAGAAGATCCTCAGCGATTTGATTTATCCTAGTTCTATACCATAGCTATTGGATTCTATACCGATAGGACTAATAGTTTTTGAGTAACCTCATGAATTACTTGCCCAGACAATACGAAGAGCTGATTACACGACGAGATGGGTTTTCAAATTGAACTTTATTTCTTACGAATGATCAACATAGAGTGTGGACAGTACATAAAATTGTGCATCAGCAGAATTGCACTATTTGTCCAGACGGGATCAGATGACATGGCGACTCTGCGATGCACATTCCAAGAAAGAATAATGAGAGCTCTATTACATTTAGAATTGTGGAAGTGCTGACGTTACTCATGCGCCTGCCGTAAAAACACTGTTTCGAGAGAAACGCGTTTAAAGTTTTGAGAAGCAAATTCTATGTATAAAACCAACCTACACTTGCTCACAAAATTATCCCCACAAGATGTTCGACAAGCAATAAATAGGAACTGAACCATTTTCCTTAGTTAAAATTAAAAATGTAATGATCGGACTTCATAATTATAACGTTATCAAAAAGCTAAAAACAAAAATGGTAAATTCCTAAACGTAGAGTGGAAAACAAAATATAAACCTCAATAAAATATAACACAAAATAATCCGCACAATACTAATTCAAGACATTAAATACACAAATTTGAGGGGTGGAGGGACTATCAATAATTTGTTGATCCACCCTTTGCCTTAATTTCAGCTTGCAAGCGTTTCGGCATGCTAGCGACAAGCTTTCATGTGAATTCTGGTCTTATAAGTTCCCATTCCAGCTTATGGGCTTCTCTAAGAGTAGTTTTGCTGCTGATAGGCCTATTCCGGATGTTTCGCTCAAGCTGGGCCCAAAGGTGTTCAGGGATTGATGTCTGGTGATTGTGGGGCAGTTTTCAGTTGTGACGGGGTGTTAAAAAGGAGCCACATCCAAACATTACATGCAGTATATTTAGGATCATTGTCTTGTTGAGAAACGTAATTTGAGCCTAACCCCAATTTGGTTGCACTCTGTTGCAAATTTCTCTTTAGGATATTCCAGTCTCCATATTGATCCATTTTGTAGTCAATAAACTCCATTTGCCCTACCCCGCTTGTAGCCATGCTCCCCAACATCCTAATGTTACCCCCGCCGTGCTTTACGGTTGCTTGAAGATTAACTTTTTCTAGCTCGGTATTAGCTTTTCGCCAAACTATCTGCCAAACAAATTGAATTTGCCTTCGTCGTTAAAAATGACAGACTTCCAGAACTCTTAACTTTTCTTTACATATTCTTTAGCGAAAGCAAGTCTTTTTTTTTTCTTATGTCTGATGTAAAAGGTTTGCGCTGACATGAAACTCATTTGAACGTAAAAGACGTCTTACTGTTTCGACATAGACTGACTGACTGACGACTGATCTCATAGGTCAATGATTTGAGGGGTGTTTTCGGGAGTTGCTTAATTTTTCTTAAAATATGCCTCTCATTAGCTGCCGAATATATTTTTGTACGCCTTCTACCTGGCTTATTTTTCAAATTTCCTTCATTTCTGAACTTTTTAACCATGTCTCTAACTATAGAGAACAATCTGCCAACAAGTTTGCCTGTCTCTCTCTCTAAGCTTCCGTTCATCCAGCGAAGACTTTTTTCCAAATTACGTTCAAATATTTTTTTTTTTTCAATTTATTTGCTGTGAACAATCTACTCTCAATGCCTGTTATTCACACGAAGTCCTTCTGCAGAATGACTTCAACTTACAAAACATCAGTATCGCTTGTGCAGATAATTGTGTGTACAAAGAAAAATGAAGAAAAAATAACCACTTGTTCGAATTAGATGGCCAAGTAAGCAGAGACGGAGGCTTGGAATCTGCTCGCTCTAGTGATCACTCTCAAATGCGCTGGTAGAGAATTCCACGGCCTAGCGTCCTGAACTAAAAAATGGAGTTCTGACTGAAGGCTTGAATTTAGATTAACATTAAAGATCTTGGCGATTGGAGGAATGTAATCTTTTCGAACAGATATTCAGGCTGCCCAGTTCGGCGGTCTGATTTTTAATAAGTTTTCGAAGGAATATCCAGTAATTTGTATTGAAAATCTTAAAACATGGTCTCTTTTTCTTAAATTAAAGATAAAACTAGCGTAGACCAAAATTATTTTTTTATACACTTTTATACACACACTAATCAGGCTTGCAGAACATCTCACAGCCATATAACAATACCGGTAGAAGTAGGGATTTTGCTAACAACAACTCTATCATCATTGGCAGAAAATGCTGCATGACCCAGAGCCTACGAAGTCCACCGTAAACTTAAGCAATAGTTGCATTAATATGACTGTCCCAAGATAGTGTTCGATTGAAGATTATTCCAGGATATTTTGTAGTAGTCACTCAATGGGGATACCATTAAGAAGAACACGTGGTAAGCAAGTAAGGACGAAAGCCGTGTTATATATATAGCAACAACCTTCGTCTTTTTCGGGTTAAGGCGCAGGCCTTCTCTTAATGACCGATCACAAATTCGAGATAAATCATCGTTCATAAAATTAATTGCACAATCCATTTCATTAAGCGGTCGACTTAGAAAAAGTTGAACGTCGTCGGCATACATGTGAATTTTGCAGTGTTTAATGATTTCAGGCAAGTCATTTACATATAGTGAAAATAACGTGGGAACAAGAATAGACCCTTGCGGAACTCCACTAACCACGCTAATAAAACTTGAAGATCCATCACCAGCGATTACGCATTGTTGCCTTCCACTCAGATGCGATGATATGAGTTTACTGGATGAAGAGGAAAACATAAAGTTATCCCCCAACTTTCTGCACGGGATAGAATGGTTGCCTGTGTCAAATGCCTTAGAGAAGTCAAGGAGTGTTAGAAATGTGTCCTTATTATCATCCAAAGCCTGTCGGATTTCTTCAAACACTAATATATAAGCAGTACTACAACACTGATCATTACTAAGAAGGTTATTACTAATTAGGTAAAGACGCATTTGACGCAATACTAACTTCGCAAAAGCGGCATTACGTTTTTGCATGAGAGCCAGAATTTCCGAGTTCAACCATGGAGGAAGAGATTTACAAGCCATAGTTTTAAAGGGACATGCTTGTCTTATAGGAGGGATACGGTTACGGTTGGATTTTGTGACAGCATTTATTGGCAGTTCGTATCGTAACTTCGATTCGTAGGTTTGGAATGGAATTCCATCACGAATGGATTCTGTGATATGGGCTCATTGTTTCATTTGCCGCCTCACCCTAATTAAGGGAGAATAACTCAAAGAAAAAAAAAAAAAAACACAATATGAAACAGAGAGACTTCTGTGACTAGGTGTACATTGTTATATTCCGAAACAAATTTCGTCCATCAAAATCCATCACTGAACGGTGTAACGTTTCACATTTCCGACTAAACCTGTCAAATTCCCCTCGACCACTTTACCGTGCAGATACACAGTGTGTTGCGGAATTTCACGCTAACCGTCATTTAGTAAACAGGACCACACTAGCTTTCCAATTAATTCAGTGGCTTTGCCTCAGCACATAATGCATTGTTGCTGCAGTCTCTTCATTGTCGAGGTACCAATTAGCGTTTCCGAGAATTGCATATGCACCTCAAATTGCATTCATTCGGATTACACTAACTACGTCATTGGAATCTAAATACCAACCAAACAATATACCCTTGTACACAAAGGCGAAGAAGTTGCAATACAAAAAAGAAAGGTGTTAGTCATGTTTCATTCACATTGAATTTTCGGGTAGAATTCGAGAATTTGAGGACGTTGCAACGTTGATTGGATCTCGTTCTGATTCTCGTTCTGTTGCCGAGGAAATGATTAATTAATTCAAATAAATTTCTAGAGAATGAGTTAATTAGGATGTTTGGAGACTTTTCTCATCTCATCTTCAGTCACCCGCCATATACACTGAAGGCTTCGCAGCTGTGGAACGCGACCGAGGGATCCCCAGGTAACTCGACTGTTAACATTCAAGGTTATGTCCAACCGCAATCGGGCAAGTTGTTGGCCTGGGTCCAACCATCTCATCCTGTGTCTGCTAAGCAGTCGCATACTTGATGCAATCGTATTTATCCGTGCCACATCCACCATCGAAGAATAGTCCTTTCAGTTTGAAGACGCAGCTGCTCAACGTTGAGTTCCTCGCGCAAATCCGTGTTTCTCACGCATACCGGCGAGTATTTCCCACAACAACACGGAGAAATCTCATCACAGCAGCTTGAATTAGCGATCTTATTCTTTTAGTCGTTACCCAAAGGTAGGTGAGAGTTGGAACAAATACCGAGTGTGTAATCTACATTTTGTAAGAATTACCAAAAACTCCAAACCCGATTCCTTCGTCGATATAATTCACTCTGTTCTTTAGCTGACAAAAGACTAGTGATGCTAGCTGACTAAAATCTAAGGGGGGATACAAAATGCTTTGGAAAAGAACAGTTGGTTGGAAAAGTTTCTCTTCAATTCATTATTTACTTTTTATTTATTACTACAAGGGGAAAATCGCTAACTTAGCTTTAACACCAAGTTCGGCCTTCCTGGTAACACATCTTCCAAGTTTTTTCCATATTGACCCAGCTTGAATAATCCTACGTCAAAGTTTAGCATTACTCCTCGCATCACTCTTGAACCACCAGCTTCCAGCGGACTCCACTAGCACGCAGAGTATATTTAGTAGGCGTTCTGGAAATGACCATAACCTCAGATTTATCCACGTTAACCTTCATCGTTAACCATCACGAGCACACCTTAAGCATATTCATATTATCTAAAAATGTATTATTTCCGAAATATGGCGTCAACAGTTCGCGGCTGCATTTGATTTCTGTGAAAATCAAAACAATATAGTCCTCAATTTCGACTGAATCTACAAAGATTTTCAAACCCATTGGTCTCCTTCATCGTCTTCCAAAAAATTAAGCAATTTCAAAACATTCCGCAGTGCAAATGAAAGGAATGAGGTAGGACGTAGCCAGCGCCATGAAACGTTAAAATCCGCAGAAGTCCATCCATGAACTATACACATAAGGGAGGTTTCAAGGTCCGTAGTCTTCTTTGTTGGAAAAGACTTATAACAGCATACACCTACTTAAATCATAGAAAAGACGGTTTAGAACAGTTTTAGAATTTAAATATGCAATTTAATTGGCTTAAATGTCATCAAAATTGACGGAAATGTTTGAAGTTCGAATTAGTTGATCCGTTTGATTTTCGTGCTGTTTGTCTTTTGGATAAGTCCTCGATTTCTCTTGATTGTCTTTTCAATTATTGGGTCTATAACTTAGTTCATGCGGTTTGCCAAGAAATGGCTTAACCTGTATTATTCCATCCAACATGTATATATCATTCATTTGAAGCGTAAACAACAATAATTTCTTTTTCACTCAAATAAGTCGAACCTTGTGCCCGAAAAGGTGTTTTTGCGGGGAGTTCTTCTCCATTACTTTAATATGAAGAAAACTGCTGCCAAAAGTCATCGTATTTTGGTGGAAGTTTATGGTGAACATGTGCTAGCTGAGCTGAGGGAAATCAACGGCAAAGCCGAATATCCATGGTATATATGGCGAAGGTAATTCTCTGTATTTGGTGGGATCAGAAGGGTGTGCTGTATTATGAGCTGCTAAAACCGGGTCAAACCATCAATGGACAACGCTACCGAACACAATTAAGCCGTTTGAAGGGAGCAGTACCAGAAGAACGCCCGGAATATACGACCATACACGAGACAATAATTTTCCATTATGACAACGCTCGGCCCCATGTTGCTATTCCGGTTAAGAACTATTGGGAAAACAATGGATGGGAAGTCTTACCTATAGCCTATATATACCTATAGCTCCTGATGAGTTAGAGTCGATGGCGGAAGATCGAGTTGCCTGGAGAGTTGCCCCACGACCCCTTTAGTGGAGCATGCGGGTCAGAAAATGATGATGATGATGATGATGAGTAATTGATTTTAGAAGCGAATTTTTATCTTTGAGAGAAAATGGCATCTAATACAGGGAAGGCACATTTTATTGCTTGGCAGAGACGACCAAGGATGTATTTAAGACCTTCCTGGGTAGCTGTGGGATACCAAAAAGCTTAGCATCAGCTGAAAGTGCTTTCACATCTTCCCTGCTGTTCAGCAAATTCTCCTTGAGCATATGGGATTCTCTTCTCTCATGAGCATCAAATCTACTCTGAACATGAGCCATGATGACAATACGGTTTTTCTTGAACTAAAAAATAAAGTACAGCAGTACGAAAAATTCACAATTGGAATTGTCATTAAGAGTGAGTGGGTACGCACGAGCCTCATAAATTGGAAAACGTCTAGCACAATGGAGTGAAAATATAACTCGACCTACATTTCTCAACCGTTGCCAATTCGACATCCCCTCTGTTTGAAAACCTACATGTACCTTGCACAGACATTGTATGATCCTTCGCAATATAATTACTGCCTGTTTCCAAAAAAGATCTGCTGTCGCATCTACAAATATCCGAATTAATATACGTAGTGTCATATGGGCATTAGGACTTGTTTCGTGTATGTTTCGACGTTTCGCTCAATCAGCTGGATGAGTTCACTTCGCAGATTTCTCACTTCGGATCTTATACTGGAAATAATTTCGTCTGTGAGTTTCTCAAACTGTTCTCTAGTTCTGCAGATGTGAGGTGGCGGAAGCTTTCTGCTTTGGTGTTGACAACGATTCTTTGGCGAGAGATGTGGATCGTGTTTTTCCTGTCATTGCACTCTTGGTTCTTTGAAAGAGATGGACACATGGGAAAACGAGTGCAGTGTGACTTTTTCTCATATTTCTGACAATTAGTGGATTCCATCCCAAAATAACTGGGCCGGCTTGGCAGCCAAGATGAATCAAGCCAATTTTTGATATTCTGCTCTGATGTGGTATGTGGATGGGGTAAAACTTCCCGTCCACTGTTTTCCAAATAGTTCTTAACCGGAATAGCAATGTCGGGCCGAGCGTTGTTATGATGGAAAATGATTGCCTTGTGTCTGGCAGCATATTCCGGGCGTTTTTCGGCTACTGCTCTCTTCGAACGGATTAATTGTGTGCGGTAGCGTTGTCCATTGGTGGTTTCACCCGGTAATACAGCACACGCTTCTGATCCCACCAAATACAGAGCATTAACGTCTCCCAAAGATATTCGGCTTTGCCGTTGATTTGGCTAGTTGGTCAAGCCAAAATCAGCACTTTTTGCACGTTCGCTCAGCTAGCGCATGTTCACCATAAATGATGACTTCGGCAGCAGTTTTCGTCATATTAATTTAATGAAGAAGAACTCCCCGCAAAAACACTTTTTCAGACACAAAGTTGGACATACTTAAGTGAACAAAATTATTGTTGTTTACGC
Organism: Eristalis tenax; assembly: GCA_905231855.2. Lineage (NCBI taxonomy): Eukaryota > Metazoa > Arthropoda > Insecta > Diptera > Syrphidae > Eristalis > Eristalis tenax. The sequence goes on from HG993126.1 coordinate 33,716,971, forward strand.
TTGAAATGAATGACATACTAAATATACTTACAATGACAGGAGTTTTCCAACGCATGTTCCAATGGAATAATACAAGTTACGCCATCTCTTAGCTACCGCACGAATTAAGTTATAGTTGTAGACCCAATAAATAAAAATAAAAGTGTTGCCGGTGGGATGATGCGATGAGCAAGAAAACTTCAAAATTCTTTCAGCACACAAAGAAATGCATTATTTACGAAAAACTTAATACCTACTTAATCCAGAAGAAACGATCGGCAAGTGTCTACTCACTACGAGACATAGAGTTACTCCATCAAGTTGACCGGCCTCATTTTCAAGGAAATATGGTGAAACAATGAATCCAGCCCAAACCCCCACCAAAAAGCGACACTTTCTGGATGCATTCGTTTAACGATAGTCACATGTGGGTTCACCGAACACGAAGCACGGCAATTTTGGCAATTAACCAGATCATCAGGGTATCCACCATTCGAACCATATTTTGTAGAAAATGTTCGATCTGAAGCTGCCAAACTTTCATCGTCTGTGGGATATTGTTCAAAACTGAAAACACGCCGTGTATTGTGTGACGCCCCATTTTTACTAACCCTAACTATCAGCCGTCAATTTATCCAACAATTTGCATCGAAAATGGCGGCACATTCAAATCCGACATCCTTTATTAGTTGCTTTCCATAAATAGGGTGTGAGTTTGCACATTTTCGTATGTAGACATGTTAACTGGAAAATAGCACACGTGCTTACTTGCAAATTAAAACTTTGGAGAACTTTGGTTTCAAGCAGCCGTCACCAATTTCGTATGCCATGTTCGTTAGGTTTTCTTTTCGCTTACTTACGACGTGCGGCACTTTTCTCGTGCCCTAACCACGTCCAGTGTACCAAAGCACTGTGCTTGATTTTAGAAATCTTGCCATTACTTGAAGAATAATTTGAAGCAACCAGCAAGAGGCAGCAGAGGTTAAAAACACTGACGTTCGTCTGCCTGGTCATTGACACAGTGGCGCCCATGAAGTGCTACTTTTTTCAATTTTTACCTGCACACTCCAATAACAGAAATTAAATCAGAGTTCATTATGGTCGAAGGCTCTTTAGTTTCCAGTTCATGACGTGACTGTTGACACCATGAGGCGGCTATTCAGTTTTTAAGACCAATTACGTTAAGTGCTGTGCAACAGCACGATCTACAATTAATTGTATACAGTCTCGCACGTCAAGCTGGTCGTGTGCACCATCTTACTCGGGTTTCTTGCGTTTGTGTCGTCTCTCCCCATTAACCTGTTTGGGGACTGTTCTTGTGTTGTGGTGTGTGATGTTGTTCGGACGTGGCTTGTAGTGAGGAAGGTGTCGCTGGCGTCTGGTCGTATTGCAGACAATTCGGATGTAAGGCTATTCGGGATGTTCTGGAGGTAGTTTCAGAAGTTAAGTTGGTGAGCTGGAAGATGAGTCTGTTGTTAAGTGTCGATACTCCTTACGTCTTATTGACGCTGGCTGTTCTGCACCTGGTCCTGCAGCATCAACGTTCGAAAAGTCCGAGTTTCTCCATTTGGTGTGCTGTGGACCATCAGTAAAGATGTGCAGGGGATCAACCAGCGTCTGATTATCAGATATCCAGTTCAGTCTGGAGTGAGAATCCAGCTGGTGGAGAATTTCTTCTCGAAGATAGCTTGGGGTAGTAGGCGGTCGGTGTCGTTGGGGAGAAATTTTAATTCGTCTAGAATGGTTGAGTGGCCGAAGCAGAGCTCCTAGGCGGAAGACAGTCGAAGCGTTTTGAGTCTCAGAGCTGTGTTGGCTCCGTACTGTTTACTGAAAGTCTCCAGTAGTGGAATATGGAGGAGTATATTGAGTGCTTCCGCAGGTCAGTTTGAGTAGCGTGCAGTTGACAGCTTATTTCTGTCCACCAAACTGAGACCCCATACAGATGTGTCGGTCTGACAATTGAGATGAAGATCCAGTGGGTGCTAAGATTTTATAAAAGGTCTTCTTTTAATGAGACCTTCCTTTGGCAGTTGATAGCGCCCATTTTGTTGAAGCTTTCTTTCAAATAAGATATCACTTTTTATCTGCTTTGCCGAGTCACCATGGACGGACATTGCGTTCATCTTCAATTGTTTGATCAAAATGTGTGTTATGTTCAGGCAACGGTCCGTGCGCTTCCCCTATACGGGAGCTATAATTGTGCCACCGATGAGGCACAATTACCTTCTCACGTGGAGGTGATGTGAACTGGCCACCGAAATGGTGTGATCTGATTTTGTGGGTTTTTTTTTTTGTTTTGATGTCGCATCAGCCACAAACTGCAGCGGCCCTTAAAGCCATCAATCATAACCCGTGTAATCAGTCAAATTCTGGTCATTTTCGGAAGTGTGCCACCAAGAGAAGCCGCTGCAGCTGACATATGAACCATGTTATATTGCATGCATAATGCCGTCGATAGGGCTTTCGAACGAATAAGAAATGTCGATGACATCTCACAAATTATTTGTTTTACTTACTTAAGGTGGCGCTACAGTCCGGGGTGGACCTGGGCCTCAACCAACAAGCGTCTCCAGCCAGCTCGATCATTAGCTAGCTGTCTCCAGTTTCGCACGCATAGTTGGTTGAGGTCCCTTTCCACTTGCGTGCGCCACCTGAGTCGCGGTCTTCCACTACTGCGCCGTCTCTCGGGGGTGGATTCGAAGACTTTTCGGGCCGGAGCATTGGTTTCCATCCGCTCTACATGACCTAGCCACCTCAATCGTTGGATCTTCACTCTTCTGGCTAAGTCGATGTCGCTAAACAGCCCGTATATCACACGAAGAATTTTCCTCTCGAAGCAACCAAGAGCAGCTTCATCCGCTTTTGATAAAGTCCATGCCTCCGCGCCATATAGCACGACTGGGACGATTAAGGTCTTGTAAAGCGTTAGCTTGGTTGTTCGAGAGAGGGCTTTGTTTACCAATTGCTTTCTTAGCCCAAAGAAGCAGCGATTGGCAAGAGTTATTCTTCGTTTGATTTCAGCGCTGGTGTCGTTGTCTGAATTGATAGCGGTGCCTAGGTAGACAAAGTTTTTGACTACCTCAAAGTTATATCTGTCTGCTGCGACGTTCTGACCGAGACGTCGGTGTTGGGTGTCCTTTCTCGTTGACAGCATATACTTGGTCTTACCCTCGTTTACCGCTAAACCCATCTTCGCGGCCTCCGTTGCAATACCCACAAAAGCGCCATTGACATCACGCTGTGTTCTCCCGATAATGTCAATATCGTCGGCATATGCGAGTAGTTTGTTTTGCTTTAGAAAAAAGCCCCTTAATTAAGGACCCCCTCTATGAATACTTCAAGATGGACACACTCCTCAAAGACGCGAAGCTCCGGCAGGTATTTCAGCACACACCCTTTATGGAAGCCGTCTAATATTTTGCTTCCTTATTTATTTTTCCCAATTTCTACTCACGCTTCTAGCTGCCTTCTTGGTAAGGCATCATTCCAACATCTTCCCAATAAGACGGTAAACGGAAAATCATATTTCAGTGAGCGTAACGACAAGAACTTACGACATCTTACAGCATTTATGGCAATTTAAAGTGTCGTCTTATCCTTATCCTCGCCCGTGTGAATTCGGTTGGCAGCTAAGAACTTCTAAGAAATTCAAGGGAATTGCATGTATACACACCCTACTCATCTTAGTGTCATTCATGACCTCCGCCCTGCTCAATCGCACTCGCGGTGAATAAGGGAATAAAACCGATAAATTGAACGACTTTATGATAAACTTAAGTTTGACGAGGCCAAGACCCATAAGGGAATTAAAATCAAAGCGAAAAGACAAACAAACCTTTGAGCTTTACACATTCCAGAGACAACTGTAGTGACAATAGGCTTGACACTTTTCCGGTACGATTCACCAATGGTTGACAAGGGTGCGTCGACAATCCGTAGCATGTGCTGGCCTGACTCGATGTAATGCTCAATTGAATACCCAATCGTTTCACATTAAATTAAGCTTCTCAGATTAAGGACCGCCAGCTGAAAATATTAAGTGGATTGATTCTCTATCTCCACAGCCAACCACCCACGGAGCAGTGTTAAACCACCACAACACTCCTTCTAATGTGTACAACATTCACCCGACATATTAAGAGTTCCAGGCGTGTGCTATCCTGTGGCGGAACACATTTTTTCAATTACCGAAGTCCTGAAAATGTTTGTTTTTCTCTCGAATTGAAAGTGAACAAGTGAATGTGTGTCTGTGTGCCTGTGTGTTCCGTGTCCATACCTCGTGAGTCCACTCGTGTGAGTTTGAACAAGCAGTTCATTTATTATACAAATCAAAACGGAGAGGTTCAGCACCACACCAAGTTTTCGTGCTAAAGTTGACATGTCCTTCGAGGACCACCACTGCTGACAGCGCTCGAACACAACGGGCCACATTGCAGATTGCACAAAATTCGATCAAAACTGTGAACAAATAGCAAAAACTTGCTTCCCGTCATACACGGTCATTTATAATGTTCACATGAAGCGGCAGGGCCGCAGAGGGCCGCAATAAAGGACTAAGAAAGTTTAATATCCCAGCCCTCGAAAGCACTCACACTTTTTCAGCAAGAAAGCACACATCAATGCTCTTCAGTGCAATATAACCCAGACTCGTAATCTTTATAGTTGGAACAATTAATAGTTTCATTCCGACGCGAGTTTAACTGATGATGTCGAAGTCATGTACGGGTCTCAATGGATGACAATGTACATTAGCACTGGGGGGAGGGCAGCAGCGCCCACTATGATGGCTGCTCGAAACAGAGCAGATTTATATACGGCGCTGTGTAGGACACAATGGTACATTTCCGTAGCTGCGACAACTTTATTGAATTGATTGTTAGCCAGTGGAGTTGAGTGTGCGAGTTATCCTTTCAGAGGTATTGTTGCTTGCGCAACTATTCGAATGCAATTTCCAATAAATTTCAGCGGAAGGGAATCGACACATGTTCACAGTCAGACATAGGATTATCAGATGGCTGGTTTTCAGGTCCAGGAGATCATGAAATCATATTTCGGGATTGAAAATTCCTTAAACTGGAGCTGAATGGGAAGCAATCGAAGGAAATGTCCTTACCAGTGCAGGAAGCGGTCAGGCCATAACCTGTCGTTCCATCACCAAAGTAAAGTCATTCAGTTCAACTCCCATAGGAAAACATATTCGCTGTGCCTGTTCGTCAGGCTATGGGGGAGCATTGAGGATGTAGGGTTTCTTCTCCTGTGTTATGCCGACGGTACGCCCATGACGAGTAAAAAAATGTTGCTGAATAACTTGAATTGCAATACTTTTTGGATATGTTTTCATGCAATCGGTTTTGCATCAAACGAAGCGTCCTTTCAACGCGCATCTTTCGTAAAAACCTTGACCAAAAGCAAAATCATCGAAAAACGCATTTTACAAGAAAAAGAAAAGAAAGGTTTCATTTTTAGTATTCAATCAGTTGCATTGCTCGAGCGTAAGAAAATCATAGGCGTACGCAACGCAACGACCTGAACGCTTGAAAGACGACTGCACGTCTAAGTTGCTCTGCAACTCGATACCCTTTTGAACAGTAGACAAAAAACCGTCGTATACATGAAATCCGTCCGTATCCGGGGCGGTTGGTTGTCTCCTAACAATTTTTTTTTTGTTAAGTACTGAGGGAGTTCACCTCAAGAGGTCTGGGCCCATTTATTAACCGAGGGAGATTAACGAGATTAACCATATTCCCGGCGTCTGTAACCTCGCTGAAATTATGAGCGTCTCCGTTGACCCTAAGGGGATTGGGCTCGTCCGCCGCCAACTCTACGCCAAGTTAACGACTTGGCCTTGGAGGAAATATTTTAGACCTGAGCTCCGAATTAGGGTTGTTGCGAATATTCGCATTCACATCCGCGAATGCAAAAGAAATCGAGATCCGCAGCACTTCTGCTGCGAGTAGCGCAGAAAGTGATGCACATCGGGTGTTTAGTTGTCGCTGTTGTTCCCTCTCTTGATCAGCTCCTCCTCAGCAATCCGTGAAAAGAGATGAGCACTGGTACGGACTCAGAGACCGAAAAGTTCTGTGTACCTACGAATTCAACGACTATCGTAGCTTGCCCGTGTAGTGCAACTTGGCTCCAGCTCAAAGAGTTTTCGACCACTGTGGCGCGACCTCACGCGATCATCAGGCGATCAGGCGAGAGAAGCAGCAGTAAAAGAACACCCACGCAGTCATCACGTGTCTACACAGGATCGATTGGCAGCGTCACCAACGTGTTGACTGGAGAGCGGCGTCACCAACTAGATGGCGTCCTTTTCTGTAGAATTAGTGAAGTTAGTGTAAGCAATTATTGATAGTAACTCGCACCTAAGTGGAGAACGACCTCAACTACACGCGCGGTACTGGAGAGTCGCGCGGTACTGGAGAGTCCTGTTGGTTGCGGTCAAGGCCAATAAAAAGAAGACGCAACAAAATAATAACCAACCTTAGCCTCGGAGAAGACCATCCATCTGCACTTTCCTGGCCGAAATGGCAGAAACAACTTATACTTGTAGAAATGCGTTTCTACCCCATCTTCCCTGTTCAGTAACTGTACGAAATCAGTGCGAGTAAAGGCTCAGTCTTCTGTGACCGGCGTGAAAAATCGATGGCAATATAATGGCAAATCGATCTGGCAACCAATCAAATGAACAGTCTTGTGAAATGAAAATAGATCTCAGCTGTTAAAGTGGTCTTAGCTTATACACGGTAAAAATAACACGAAGCCCTGGACAGAGCCAAAAATCGACGGCTTGGTGAGGCCGACCCTTAGCAAAAAGCGATGAATATCAGTGATCAGTTATAGTCGCAAGGAAGTGCCCATGCTAATGGGAATCCTTATCAGGCACTGTCTCCATGTACACAATGCGCCTGAAGAATGCGCACAACGACTTTTGCAGAAGCTGCAGAGATGGGAAAGAAAGAGAGTCCGTACAATATTTGCGATTGCAAACAAAGGGAGGCAGTTCCTGGGAAAACACTTCTTCGTAGAGCTGGAGGACTTAGACGGTGCTCACATGAGAAACCTCCTAAGATTCAGAAATGACTCTAGATGGGTTCAGGGATAAAGTGGGTCAAACATCAACTATTAAGGGCACAATGGACACAATCTGTTGGTCTAAGTGAGCACAAAAGTCAGCCATAAAGGGAGCGGTTTTGACTCTTGGTGTATGTCAAAAATGTGACGCAAGTGTGTGTTGTTTGTTGGCCAATGACGTTTATGGTTATATGGCCCATACACGATACAGACGCTTGCACCTTAAGTCTGTGCAAACACCCCTGTCTGTGCAAACCCACAATCTGCACAGACTTTAGTTTGTAACATTTCGTCGTGGTCGCCGGGTCGGAAAAATGCCGACACTGCTTGAACCGCCATAATCATTGATTTGGCATTTAAAACATCAAAAAATTAAGAAACTTGGAACTTGGACTAAGGAGTGGCACATTTTTTATAACTTTCCAAAGACTCGATCCGAAATTATCTGTCCGTGTACTTTTTCAACTGTACTATCATGACGCTTGTCTTCAGCGACCGTCTGCGTGAATTAAAATTTTTTGTGAATTTTTGCATGGTCTGTAACGACTTGTCTGCGTCGCGTATGTTAAATATAGCACAGACCAGCAGGGAAATTCACAAAAAATGTGAATTCACGCAGACGGTCGCTGCCAACAAGCGTCATGAATACACACAACACAGAGGGTCTGCGCAGGCATGTGCACAACAACAAAATGTATTGGTCTGCAGTGACGTGTCTGCGTCGTGTATGGGCCCCATTTCATTATTTGACTAGAGAATAAATAACGGAAAGACACAAATGAACCCCCAATCATTAGAATCCATTAGCTTCAGAAACGCCAGTGGCGTTGGTGGACTGCAAATTTTAATCAGATTTTCCCCCAAATTGAATCAAATTCAATCTTAATGTGGGTGTTTTTCATAGCAAACTAATGTTACGATTATCACGGCGGCGCTGTGTGTGGGTGCGTTAGTAATTCACATATTTAGTAATCGAACAATATTGCTACCAGGAAATCCGACTCCACAACCATTGGCTTAACTACCACGTACAAGGTGATGTACTCGGAATTGGCACATGCGTGAGAAATGTGTTCCAAGTACTTCGTGTTTTAAATTCAGGTGAATTACCATTTCTACCACACTACAAATTCTTCTTAAAAGATTTAAAATCCTCATGCCACTGGACGAATTTCATGCCAATTAAATTTCCAGTTTTCACGTAAATTGCGAAAGTTCACGTGTATCAAGTAATCAAGTAAATTGATTTCACGTAATTTATAATTAGGATGTGCACGTGATTCCTGTGGCACGTGCGGACGTAGCCGCGGAGACGATATTTATGCCTCGGTTTTGTGGTTCTGGAAATATCCTGTTCTCCTCCTAGTCAACTTTTCTTTTCATTCATCTACTATCTTCTATCTCCGCGGCAAATCCAACGTCTCTTCTATTTCACATGAATACAAGTTCTAGCCCAGTCCATGGCCCAGACGCCTGCGGTCCCTATGTGCAACGCATGGGTTAGCTTCGGGCAGACAAAACATACACGTCTGCGCTAAATGAGAGAATGACCCCAAGGGCCTTAATACACGTGATAAGAGATAGTAAGCATATTTTACGACATTTTGGCTGAGGCCGGTTAATGGTTAATTTAAGCTTGTCCTGTGCTATGTTCACAAGGTGCTTGTGTACTCGGAAACAAGACGGAATTTCTGCAGACATTAGCTGCCAAACTCTGATTACCCAAGCCCTACATTTATACTTACGCATGTACAACATTGTGTTTCGATTAATCTGAGTTATGGTTGGGCAGCTGTAGTTACACGGATAATTTTCATTTGCGACCATTTGTTCCCCACCAGTGCCTCATTCACGTGCACGTGAACTTTTCCTGAAACTTTCTTCCAACTTTCCGTTTTGATGGCATGATTCCTTCATTTAATATAAAACATGACACTATGATGGAAGAAGGGAGCGAAATTATTACATCAGCACGAGAAGGCAGATGTCTTTAATTAAGCATTAAGTGGTCCCACCACCTTCATCATCATCGTTACATCCAATTCCCCATTCAATTTGAAGACGAAGATTTCCTCGGAGTCCCCCAGCATGTTTCCCACTCCAGTAGTAATCAGAAGGCAGCTACTTTAATTAGCACGTAAAATCGATTGACAGTGAAAAGTCTATCGCACTGAACAGCGAACAGCATGGCATAATGAAAAAAAGCCATTTGACCATCTTCACTCCTCCAGCATCACGATAAACTAAGTATCAAGGATGCAAGCTGGGTGGAGTCCTTCCTCTCTCGCCTAGGACAAATTTAATGTTCCCGAGGAAGGTTCGTATCGTTGTGTTCTTTTTTTTTTTCTGTTCGCTCTTTCCCTTTTTGCACTTGTGTATGCTCGCTTCGGTCTAGTTGTGTCCGTGGACGAATGAAGGTGGTTTTCGATAACTTTAAGCCATCTTCATTTAATTTGTTCACTCAGGCTCCTCAGTTCATTGGTGCGGAGTGTTAATTAATTTTAATGCAAGGAAGTGAATCTTCCTGGAGGCAGTGATCTAATTATGTCAAATATTGTGTGCGTTCCATTTGGAAATTGATGTTGGTATTTTATCGCTGACAACTGTCCTGACGGGACGGTAGAATCAGGCCGAGCGAGGGAAAATCCATCATCATTGAAGCGTAATGTTGAATTTCGACGCCACTGAAGACCGCTGAGCGCATAAAAATCTCTACTGCTGATTTAAGTAATTCGAAGGCCATTAAGTGTCTTGTTAGCGGAATTCTCAAGGCCCGGTGATAGTCTGCAAACTGCCTTGTTCAATGAAACCGCAGAACATGGGCGGCAGTCAACAAAGAGCGCCGTAAAATTGCTATGCTGGCATATTTCGCCGTGTGAAGATAAAAGTTTATCACTTCCTGATGGTCTGTGTATTTGAACGACACCAAACTTGACAAATTCACTGTGCCTGAGAAGATGGGATATTCGCTTTAATTGACACGATTTTGATGGTTTGTAAGTGCCCATGTAATGAAGCCTCGTTCGGATAATGAATTGAAACGGAGAAAAATTGCTGGATTGAATGATAAATGACACAACTTGTGTATAATGATGCAAATTTATTTTCTGCTGAAAAATTCAATTTAATTGACTTAGAAGTGTCGGTAATAGCGGTAATAATTGGAGAGTTTTGAGTTTCCCATAATTGACCCCGGTTGAACTTGGGCACTGAATACTTTATGCAGAAAATTAGTTTTTAAATGTCATAATTCTGGCTATCAACAACGAGAGCAAAGTATTTCAGTCCCAATTATTGAATTTTTCTATTCTGAAATAAGCATTTACCCCGCAGAAGCCGGTGCTTTGTTTTTCCTGTTCGAGGAACGTATGAATTATTGTGTTGAAATATGCGGTTTCGACGTGGCATACTTGCCGTGGCTATTGTTTTGTGGTGCTGTCCATCTAGTAAGTACTACATTATAAAGGGTGGTTTTTTAAAAGCTATAGGAAAGTTTTTCAAAAAAAGAAAAACCACATCAAATTCAGAAAAATGCATGAAATCTTTATTTGAATACATAGTCCATATAATTTAATGTTTGAAGATTATTTCATGCAAATGTTGACCTTGACTGCGCCTCAAATGGTCCAAATGGCATACTCTTTCCAACATTTCGGCCGGTATCTCACGAATAAATGCTTCAATGTTGTCTTCCAATGCGTCAATTGAAGCAAGCTTCTCTGCATAGACATGAGCTTTAACATAGCCCCACAAAAAATAGTCTAAAGGCGTTAAGCCGCACCGGTCCCGAACGTGAAATAAAATATTCACCGAACTCGCCTCTCAATAAGTCCATCGTTGCTCATGCTGTGTGGCATGTGGCACCGTCTTGTTGAAACCACATGTCATGCAAGTGAAGCTCTTGCATTTTGGGCAAAAAAAAGTTGGATATCATCTCACGGTAGCGCTCACCATTCACAGTTACGTTACGATTCGCATCATCTTTGAAGAAGTACGGTCCAATGACGCCACCAGCCCATAAACCGCACCAAACTGTGACTTTTTCTGGATGCATTAGTAGCTCTTGCAATGCTTCTGGCTGATATTCACTCCAAAATCGACAATTCTGCTTATCTACGTACCCATTGAGCCCATCGAACCCATTGAACTTTCTTGACAGAGCATGCATTTTGATAATAAAATTCAACAATTTGCAAGCGTTGTTCGTTTGATTCATGGTTAAGTTATAGACCAAACTGAAGATGTTTGACAGTGAAACAAAACACGAAACGTGCGTCAGCTGTTTAAACCAGTGTTGCCAACAAGATAATAGCCAAAAAATCACCCTTTATAGCAACCAGTATCAAAGCCTGTCGTTTGACAGACAGCATGTTATGCGTCGCTGGCATATGTATTTTTTTTTTTGTTTCTACTACAAAGTCCATTATACTCATTGGAAATAGAATACCTCGTTAACAGGAATATGAAATATTTATTCATACAATTATTAACTATAAAAAAGTATAAAAAATAGGATAATTAGCATCGGCCGTATTTGAACAGCAACGCTAACAAAAGGACCCGACATCTTTCAACGTTTTTTTTTTTTTTTGTTTCTCTTCGTTTACATTTGGTTTGGTGTGACATTTGGTAGAGTGATGACACCTGCATATTTTCGAATTGCACATAAATGTATATGTTCAAACAATGTAATCGGAAAATTATTGTATTTGTATCACACTGTAGACAAAGTATACCACATGACATTTTATACGTGTTAATTTCATAAAGTCTGGCTTTAGCCTGTCTGTAACACAATCCAATCATTGCTTTGACACATGAAACACAACCCCCCGAAAAAAGCGATGGTTTTTTTTGTTTGGCTTTGTGGTTCCGAAAAATTATGGATCGTTTGGTTTTTCACTACCATGATTGTAGTACCATCCATCGCACACTAAGAAAATCCCTTGTGCCATCGTAAGATCGAATTTTATTGCGAAAATCATCTCTGTGTAAATATGCTTGGAATATTTTCGCCTAGTAATCATGACCCTTGTGCTTCGTGACACCCTAGCACTACCAAAAAATCTTACTGTAATCATTCGCAGAAGATTGTATTTTGTTGTCGCTCTTCTCGTTTGGGTTGGCTAACGCTTTTGCGTCGATGCCATAGGCACCCCTTTACTTTTTCTCAATCATTTGCCTAACAAATGACAAGCGACAACTTAAACTTAAAGTGAGTGAAATGTACCATTGGAATGTCCTTCACAATAAGGAAGACTTTTAAAATTCCCTTTCGAGTATTGTTCAGAATAGCGGGGTTCCCAATAAAAACAAATGTCCCGAGACAAATTCATGCCTGAGACGTATCTATTCATAAAGGGCATGCATAAGGAAAGGAAAAGTGCGGAAGCTGCGTCGAAAGCCGATACATAACGAAAGCTCCCTTAAAAGTCGATACATTTTCTGCAATCATGCGACAATGTAGATTTTGTTTCAACGACAAAATGTTTCGAACACTTTGGAAAACAGACTTTAAAATGTTTATTCATACAAAACAAAAACAAAGGTAATGCCTAAAAAAATAAAGGAAAAATACCTCCAACCTGATTTGAACACAGAATCTGCACGAAAGAGTGAGCATGGAGCAACGCACCAACCCACTCCACCCAAGAACTCCATAGCTGCCAAGTGTTGTTTTTACACTACAGACAGTAGAGAGTCGTTGCCTAGCTTATCAGACACTCGTGCTGTGCGTGCTATTGTTCTCTCACAAGTAGAACGAAGCTACAGTCTTATGTCGACTCCGAACGGCCAATTTGAGAAGCCTTTTCTAGACAGCTATACTCTTTGAGCATTGTCAGTGACTCGAAAGAGGTTCGGCAGTGAAAAGTGTTTTGCTCGTATTGGGAATCGAACCTTGGCTGCGAGAGAACGCGCGGAATTACTCAAATGAGTTGTAAAATGTCTCGGCTTTTTGTTTTCTGACGATAAACCCACACATGTATGTTTTGTTTTGCTATTTTTGTTCGAATTTGTTGCATGCCTGAATCTATAGTCCACAGCCTAAGCAGCAATACGGCAAAATGCTACACCGATGGATCCAAGACTGATAAACGAATATGGGCAGGGGTATTTGGACCCCGGACAAAGTACTCCAAAGCGTGGACAAACGCACCAACATCCTTCAAGCATTAATCTATGCCTTAGACAGATGCGTGCAAATCAGCACTGACAGAAACTCGTGCCGCTAGCTTGGCACTAGGCTCATACATCATAACATCCAAGATTGTGTGGGATGCCTACAGAAGCTTAAATAGTTGAGCAGGAGAAACAGAGCAAGACCCTGCTCGATACCTGGCAATACAAGGATATGAGGCAATGAAATGGCTGACTCTCTTGCTAGGAAAGGTGCATCGGAAACTTTCACAGGCCCTGAACCATCCTGCGCTGTGACCAAGTCCTCAGAGAAGAATTCATGGACCTAGAAAGAAGGAAGCGGACAGCACAATCATAGCATGAAAGTGGCTCTTGTACTAAAAAAACCGAAGGCGGTTTGAGGTATGTATCAAAATGAGCAAGAATAACCTCCGTATCGCCAGTTTTTTGTTCAAGCTGCTCGGCTGTGGAATTCTCTACCAGCGCATTTGAGAGTGATCACTAGTGCGAGCAGATTCAAAGCCTCTTTATTATTGTGCATTATTGTTGTGCATAGTGTAGCATTACTATCGCCCCCACTGTTCACCTGTGCACTAGTGTGTGGGATTTTGTGTGACTTGTGTGGCGGAAAGCGACACTCTGTGTCTACGGGGCACTGAATAGCTCGTCATCTCAATCTTGTACCAAAAAAAAAGACAAACTTCAAGTTAAAATCCAGCTTGCTCAAATCTCATGTTCAACTTTGGGGCGAATTTTGTTGTTTACGTTTCAGAGCGTTAATGATTTCTTGACTTTTTAAAAATTTAAAAAATTGTTCAAGTTACCCGGTGACTAGACCCTGGCTTCCTGCTCCCTATTGTCTCGATTGAGGTCTCCTCACCTTTGAACGTAATGTGCGCCCAAGTTACAACTGGGACTTTATTCTGACAGCGTGTAGGTGCAACCAAGAAGCTCTTTATTTAGTAGATCTTAATCACAGAACATTCACCGTATACCAGGATAAACTACCAGCAGCTTGGTGAAGGCAAAATGATACCTCAATCAAACGGGAAACGTATCCCTATACGTACTAGATACAGGAGTGTCCAGGCGCCTTCCAGACCATGATTATACTATCTCAATGATTCGGATTACATATGTACTCTGTGCATGTCATAAATATGTATGCAGACTCCACCCAAACACTTGGCAATCGTATCAGAGCCCATTTCCATATCCGCCCAGAATGACTCCCAGGAATGATTTAATTTTTGGCAGCATTAATTGGAACCGATCCGGTTGCAAATGTGCCTTATTCTCGTGAAATCTCAATTACGACCTCCGACCTGGCAGCATGTGTACACAATATTCTGCCCAGACATCATCAATTCCCATTGGCGACAGGCTTCTTTTAACCGGAGCACGAGGCGTAGCGCAGACACGGACCGGAGTTCATCCTCTGTGTACATGAATGTATCCATAATTTGACCTCATCCCCATGCACTAAATTTGACATCCGCCACCGTTGCACCATGTGCCGTGCAACGGTGAACAATCTAACCGTCGTATTTAACCGAACTCATGCACAGACACTCCTCGTCATTTTCCATCTCAAGAACATTACCGTGAGGAGTGTAGCTCCCTATCTGATGATGCCCCTCATAACCACCACCAGCACCACCATCGAAGCGGGTCCCGCTGTTATTCCACTTACGGTGTAATTGTGCAACCAGAGACAGAATTACAAATTCCAACATTCAACGTCTGAATGTTTTATAAATGGCGAATGGGTTTGGAGGCGAGTCAAGTTCCCGCTTCCACTCCTGTGAGCGCATGGAGCATGAGTGGCACGTGAATTGGAAGCGTGTATCCACACTCGATCGTACGGCAGTGGGGCACGATGCGAATGTGCGGATGGGCAAAAGAGAACGTCAACCGTGTCCTGGTGAATGTCGATTTGATTGCTGGAATTTTTGCCGAACATTGTCACGCTCTCGATGCCTCCAGCTGCAATGTCAAATTTGATTCCGGCATTCCTGCTGTGGGGTTGGGTTACAGTGTTACAGAGTGCCATAAGGTTGTTTGTTGGGCTCCAGCGACTTCTAATACAGCAGCAGAACTGGAATGACATTTGCCATGCAACGACAGATCCCTTTGTCGATGAAGTTAATATGATTAAGTGTCACGTTAAATATGAGTGTAACACAACGTTTCGCACTGACTGGCGGATTTTTATTGATGCTTGCTTGGGTTCTCTAAACTGGTTAACCGGCATGATGTGCGATGTAATGCGCCGAGAGAGAGAGAGAGAGAGAGAGAGAGAGAGAGAGAGAGAGAGAGAGAGAGAGAGAGAGGGAGAGCTTGTAATGGGGTTTTGTTGATTTAGTCCTTTGTTGCCCAGTGGTTTCAATAGGAAACGATCAATTTTGTGGTCTAAATGGAAAACCAAATTTTTGCATAGTTTTTAAAAATAGGAGAAAAAACAAATTTGAGAAATAAAGGGTTAGATAGGAATTCAATGCAAGCGTCAAGGTCAGTCAAATGTGCTAAATCGACTCATTTGACATCTTTGAAGAGCAAGTGATTGAAGTGGGCTTTGGGTTATCATTAGTACGTTGTCCAGGGAAGGGATGAACATTTTTCAATGTAAGAGAGGAAATGTGTGGCATTTTGTTTTTTTTTTTTGTCGGAGCACCCAGACTCAAAACCTGGTCCATTGTACTGACAGGCAGCAACCTACTTTTGCTGCAGGCACTTCTGTGATGAGGAGCCTACGTCATCAGCTCTCCCGAAAAGGCGAGACAGTGACAGAGGAAGAGCCCTGCAGTGTCGTCGTCTTCTTCATAGACGTCGTAGAAGGTTTCGTCGCTTAGGCCAAACAGATTTAGATGTTTGGCGAAGGTTTAGAGTCCCGTTTCTACGCCTGGTAGTCGCCTGCAGTCTTTTCAAGGCGTTTTGGAGCCTGGAGAGTAATGCCACCTCCGATTGTGCTCTCGAGAGGCCCTACCATCGATGGGAGCTCTAAACAAGGACGCCGGTAGACCCAGTGCAGGTACAGGTCCTGAGAATGTCCCCTCTGATCCTTGTCTAGCAAGTTCATCGGCGACCTGATTTCCAGTGATCCCGTGGTGACCCGGGACCCAGACAAGTCTTAGTGAATTATGACTGCCGATCAATTTCAGAGAGGACTTGCATTCCTGAACTATCCTGAAATCGGTCAAAGGGTTGAGCAAGGCCTTAAGTACAGCTGGGCTGTTACATTTCCCAGACACAGATACATTTCCCTTCAATCTGTTCTTCTTCCCTTCATAGTTCGCGGCCATTAGGATCACATAGGCTTCCACTTGGAAAACCGACGCAAATTTACCTAATGAGGTATACAGTCTAATGTTTTAGCTCTCGACGCAGGCGCCAGCGCCAAATCCTTCATTGGTTTTGAAGCCATCCGTAAAGACTCGACTCGACATTCCATTCCTAGCTCAGATTCTGGCCAGAGTCAGTAAGGAAAGTCGGCTTTGTATGTGCGCCGCAGATGAATGCAGCCGAGACAGGACGCTCTTTGAAGCTTAGTGAAAGCAGCAGTTACGTATTCGCGTGAAAGCTTATTCGACCAACCGACCGACCTAGGAGAGAGGGTTCCTTATCATAGCCGTATAGATCCAGATGTTTCTTTTTGGTGATAGACCCCAAGACTTACCGAGAATCCCCTCACACTGCCCATAGACAACTGACAGCGCCTTGGCGATTTTCGACTCGATGTGTATTTTCTAAAGAAGTTCACAATCTAGAGTAACACCCAGATATTTGGCTTCATGGCAGAAAGGTATGGTGACGCCTTTTATTTTCATTTGAGTATGACCAGTCAATGTTCTCCTCCTCGTGATGGTAACAACTACTGTTTTAAGAAGGTTAACTGAAAGCCCGTTAATGATACACCAGGCGCCGATCACGTCTAGAGCTGCCTGCCAGTATGGCTACGTCATCCACATAGGCCTGGACTTAGATGTCACAGCCATTGAGAGCATCAAGTAGAGAGTCAACCAGAATGCACAATAGTAGAGGAGACAGGACACCGCCTTGCGGGCATCCCCTATTTACCCTATTTACACTCAGTTCTGCCAACGGAATTTTAAAGTGTAGTTTCGCAGGTTTTCCCGCCCTGATAAGCATGTTGCATCTGAGGCAGAGGATGTAGTTGCAAAGCAGTTTTGCGCACGTGAGGCTCAACCAGCGTTTCCGTGCTTTCCAGATAGACTAATTGGTCTGAAGCTCTGGGCGAGTGAGAAGTCCCCCTTATCGATTTTTGGTATGAAGGCTACTGTACGCCGGGGGATATAGGCCAGTGCCGGACTGACAAAAATTCTTTTCGAAACCGGTAGGAACTGGTCAATGCCTTTTTGCAGCAGTGCTGGGTACATGCCATCGGTACCTGGAGACTTGAAACTATCAAAGGACGCAACGGCGTACTTGATAGCCTCATCCGCCACTACCAGTGATGAATGATGCCCATGACATTTATCGGCTCATCTTCAGTTACAGGGATGGGAGCTGGGCGTGAGATAATTGTGACCTGATTACCTGGAAAATGAGTCTCAAACATGAGGATAAGGGTCTCAGTTTTTGACCATGGGGTACCATGGGGTTTTCTGAGTGTTTCCAGCCGGCTTGTCCTTTTTAAGGATTTTAACCAGTCTGCTGGTTTCACTGAGTGTTTCGAGCTTGCCACAGAAGCTTCTTATATTATGTTGGTTTTGATTGGTACAGGTCCCAGTCTTACTCTGGGTCTGGTCTTGAGGGACCTATTTAGAAGCTTTCTGGTTTCCTTGCGAATTCTCTGCAGTTCTGCGTTCCACCATGGATCCGGTGATCTGCAGGGGGTATTTCTGACTGGACAAGTCTGTTCGAAACATTTGGCGAGAACATCGTTCCGATCTTGAACTGCTTTCTCAACCTTCCGTCTCGTTCTGAGCTTAGGGAGAGGTTCGATACGATTTTTTAGCACATTCCTGAAGAGTATCCAGTTGGTTTTTCTAGGATTCCTCCTCTTCAGCAAGGTTATGTCCATGGTCTGACAAGGACATCTCTGACATGACCATCCACCCTGTAATCTCCTTAAGATGTCTGTTAGATAGTTTTAGGTCGATTACTGATGTGCGGCATAGAACTACTGTAGAAATGCAGCCGGCATGCAATGGCATTCAATTTTTGGGTGTGGCTGTAGTAGATGGTACATGGGGTGTACTGACCGAAAGACTAAGATCGCGAATACAAGCTGCTGAGATGAGATTTCTCCGTGCTGTTGCGGGAATTACTCGCAGGGATAGGGTGCCTGCGCGAGGAACTCAACATCGAGGAGCAGCTTCTTCGAATGGAGAGGGCTATGCTTCGGTGGTTGTTCACGTGGCACGAATGTCCCCTTCACCACGACTTCCGAGGCGGGCGTTGAATGCGATTACATCAGGGAGGCGACCGCTTGGCGGAGTCAGGACGAGATGGTTGGACCAAGTCCAAAAACTAGTTTGGGCATAACTCCTGATGAGTTAGAGTCGATGGCGGAGGACCATGTTGGATATCTCTCGTTCGTTCTCGTTCTCGCTCTCCCTTTAGTGGAGCATGAGGGTTAGAAGAAGGTGATAATAAATTAACTCTTTGGTATGCGTACAGAAGAATTCAGAGAGCAACATCGCTTTTCGCATCCTGCATTCACAGCAAATTCGAATGACATTTTACAAGGGTTCAACTCCCTCTGGTAGGAGTATGATCCTCATCCCCACCCTAGTCGTCGTCACTTCTTATTCGGACTACTTATGCTTTCACCATGCTCGGCCTAATTCTCACTCCGTCCTAAATAATCAACTTTATCGCAAAGGGTTTGATAAAGGTTGAAAAAAAGATCCATCATTTGCGGTGTGAATTCCTCTGCTCCGTGTTGCAGCAACTGAATCTAGAACAGTAATTACAGAGGAAACTTCTCCTAGGTTACCACAGCTATTCAAAGCGTTTTCACGATCGAACATTTTTAAACTTCTTATGATACTCTGGTCCAAGGGCTGACAAACAGATGTGACGTTTACTGGGAAATTAGTGATGTTGTGTCCCGAAAAAGAGGAATATACTGCTCCGTGGCATAATTTTGCAAGTGACTTAAATGTACTTCTGTTGTTTGTGGAGAACGCTTTTGCTTTTCTCGAGTTGATTTAGAAGGATAAAGGTCAAGATCATTTGACTACTCAGATGACGTTCGCTTCATCGTACATTTAATCAGATGTGTTATTGAACTGCTCGCCGGTGGTGGTGCCTTCACTTAGCCTCACGAACACGGCCACGAACTACCACGTTCGTCCCCTCGTCTACTACTACAACACGACATCGGTTGGTCGTCATTTTCTAAGCGGTCAAATATGTCGGATGACCCAAGCTCCCCCAATGATTGGAATCTGAATCATGCCAGCAGCAAGGAGCCATGCAGCTTAGATGAGGAACCAACGCCCGTGGGATGTCAAGGATGGGTCTGGTGGCTCTTTAAATCTAACTGATTAAGTCCGCGTCTAAATATCCAAATATCCAATCAGAAGAAGATGTACTTCTATGGCCAAGTCGCCACCTTGGGAGAGAGTAGTTGGCTGGATCTCTATTCCAAGAGCAAAATGCGCAACGGTCATAACTTCAGTAAGACCACAGACAGCGGATGCATCCCAAGTTAAGAGAAACTGAACTGGCCTTCCCCGTCACATAAAAATTAACTAATTATGAAAAAAGAGAAACAGTCTCGTACTCAACCGAACATACTGTTACAGTTGCGGCAATTTCAATCAAAAAATAATATTTCACGGGCAAGCTTGCTGTCATAACAACGAAAATGCACAAAGTCATGCCATAATCTTTCGCACATCTTTCATCATGCGCGAAGAAAAGATCATGCGTGTAAATAACTGATATTGTTAAATAGACAGGGAATGACTTTATCCACATAAGGGTGCAAGTTCTGTCCATTTTCACTTGATGGAATAGACCTCCTAAGAGGAAAATTGACACAAACAAAATCATACAAGCCAACCAATAGAGTCAATCTTGTCCGTTTAACAGAATCGTCCAATTAAGATGGGTGTCCATTAAGGAGATCCATGTATTACTCAAGTGCTGCTGCATTCACTGCTGGCAGTTCTAGGATACTCGACGCAACAGTTCTCTCTGGGTGCAAGGGAAATCACATAATTGGCCTTCCCCCATACCTGGGCTCCTCTTGAAGCCATAATTATGTGGAGAACTTCCGTCCTCGTCTACTACTACAAGACGACGTTGGTAAGTCGTCATTTTCTAAGCGGTCAAAAATGTCGGATGACCCAAGCTCCTGGCTCTGAATCATGCCAAAAAATAATGCTAGGCGAGGTCACTGTAATACAAGAAAATGGGTGGCATACTGACAGCGTCCCAAACTTCCAGAAACGAAGTTCGCTTGAAAACGCAAATAATTTTTTAAAATAAATGGTCTATATTCAGATATCCCAGTAGCCAAAACTTTGTGTGCTCCATTTCCCTTGAGTGGAGACGAACAAAAAAATTGGCACAATTCTACGCTGTCAACATCGGCTCTATTATTGTTTGGGGATGTTTTCCCGTCGCTGAAATACGAGTATAATATTTCAGCTACGCACAGAGTTTTCAAAGAAAATAAATGACATCCACACCGTGAACCATTGAACTAGAAAATATGCATTTTTGGCGAACAGATTTGTAATGGAGTCGCTGCGAATGGTGTTGGGCGTTAACGGATTGAATCTGCATCCTTGAATAACACACAACTTTGGGGCGACCTAGAATTGTGACTTGAAGGAGTCTGTGTAGGCAAACAAATGGGTTTTACACACACGAACGTTGGTTCTTTAAAACGACTCGCATTTCCGTGTTGTAGCCCAGCAAGGGACACATCGTAACTGAGCTCGGAGAACTTTTTGAAGTCACTGCAACGCTGGGCTTTCTCTCAACAAAGTACTGGATCATTATAATTTTAGACCAATATGGAACTGGGGATTCTGTGACACACAGGTGGTCGTACAGAATTGAAGAAAGTTTCAACAAAAACCTGAAAATCAACCGCATAAAATTAATTTTCAATTTAAGCTAACTGCAATAAACTTATGAAATAAAAATGTTTACGTCCGAGGAACATTATTTTGGGGTCGAAAGCAATAAAAGAAAATAAATAAAACGTTGGGGAAGATACACCTATTAAACTGGGAGAGCAAACTCCCTTGCAAGGCCTTAACGCAATTCGCTTTATGAACAGCAATGAAGAGATTATATACTGCTTACATCAACCGAGGGCTCCAATCGAAAAGATGGGGAAAATAAAAGAAAGATATTAATTTAATAATGCAAACCGTGAGGCTTAAATTGCCTAAGGCATCTCTGGGGCGAATGAAACAATAAGCTCTGCTATATTGGGCGAAAAGCAATACTGCGCTGTGGGCAACCCTCGTGGATGCGGAACGGAAATCCAGTTGATAAGCCTTTTAGTTGTGCGGAAGAGTGTCATCAGTTACTGATTCGTCAGTACCAGCGACTTCGACCGTGTGGGCTTTAGTGTGATTCTGAATAATGTGGCAAATATTTTAGTTTACCCTTCTGTAGCTAGGCTAAACTCATGCATTAAATATACAAGGGTCAACGGCATGTTCATCATGATGCACTTTCAAGTCAAACATTGTGATCCGTTGGCCTGTCAAGAACTTGCCGCATTACCATAGCCTCAGCGAAATTATTATAAGAGCACGGTTTTAGCAGAGAATCTGTACATTTTTAAATTTCTTCGTATTTCTTTAGAGTCTCTGAACCTAGGCTGGACATGGGCCCTAACCAGCAAGCAACAACAGACTCGGGCTTCCTCACTTGCGTGCTACAGCACTGGCTCAGCACCGACGATTCTTAAAGCTGGAGCTAAGTTGACCTAGCACAGTGTAAGCATGTTACAGTTTTTTTAAGCATGTTTGAGTCTATGTCTACAGTCATCAAGTGTCCGAGTATTTTGAGAGTTGGGTAGGAGTAGTCGATGAAACACCTAGAGACCAGACGCCAGAAGCGTGCGCCTATTTACCTCAGTCAACTTTTTAGATCCGTAACGGGCTGTCAATAAAGCTGCTCGTTGTTTAATCTCCGTCTCCCGTTTCCAACATCGGAGCGATTGTGATATTTTCACACGAACTCGACATCCGAACAGAATAGTTGCGTATTTATGCCAAGGATATAGGAGAAACATCAAAAGATGTACAGTCGAGAACGGATAAGTGTCCAATGTCCAGGAAATAACTTTTCTTTCTTCACTAATCCGTAAGTGTACCTTTTTACAACAAATTTGTTGTGCTTGCTTAGTTACAATTTTTAACTGAGCAAATTAATGCCGGAAAAGAAGATTTAATGATTCACAAAACTGAGCTGAACCATATTTACCCAAAAAAGACAATGTCCATATAAAAAAACACAACAATTAATTGTTAGTTGCACTGCACACCTGTGTACATGTTCATCTCTGGTATCTTGGTAAAAAAAATAATAGTAACAAACTAAACGAAAAGAAAATATTTAATTTAATCTGCGTTTATACAAATTAATTTATTTCGGTCCTTATGACAATGAACAGCTTCTCGAAGAGTATTCAAGACCTCTTCCAAGTGACGTGGATTCTCATCATATTCTTCTGATATATTGTATATTGGTATATAACTTGACTCGTGCGATTTTCTAAGAGATGGCGTTACTTGTATTATTCCATTGGAACATGCGTTGGAAAGCAACTGTCATTGTACGTCATTTCAGTGTATGTCATTCATTTGAAGCTTAAACAACAATCAATTTTTTTCACTCAAATATGTCGAACTTTGTGCCTGAAAAGGTGTTTTTGCGGGGAGTTCTTCTATATTTGGTGGGATAAGAAGGGTGTGCTGTATTATGAAACCATCAATGGACAAAGCTACCGAACACAATTAATCCGTTTGAAGAGAGTGGTAGCCAAAAAACGCCCAGAATATGCGACCAGATACGAGGCAATAATTTTCCAACCCGACAACGCCCGGCCCCACATTCCTATTCCGGTTAAGAACTATTTGGAAAACAGTGGAAGGGAAGTTTTACCCCACGCCTTATAGACCACCCAGACCTTGCCTCTTCTGACGGCGCAGTTCTTGGGATGGGATCCACAAATTGCCAGAAATATGAGAAAAAGTCATATCTTCAAATGGGCAATACTTTGAGTAATTCATGTTTTTCTTAAACTAACGTTAAAATTTTGAAAAAATAAAAAACGAATTAAGTTATAGTCCCAATAAGCTCCGTACTATTTCCATCGTGAATTGCATAACGTTCTTCATTTTCATCGATGTCTACCAAGTTATTAAAACTTGTATACCATTCAGCATGTGTAGTATATCTTCTACATCTTCTTACTGTAGCTCAGTCGTCATCGTTCTTCGATGAAAATTTGACGATGGTGGTCTAACGACTAAAATGAACATATTTCAACCTACAATCTCGAAGAACGCTTACAAAGTATATATTGCACCTTACATATTATCAAAATTCCTCTTCTTCTTCTGGTTATAAACAGAACTGCTTACCTCAAGCATTGCAAAAGCTGATAATACACTCGGACAAAGACTTGTTGGCGCTGTTAATGGGATAGCTTCGATCGAATTACACGTGAGTCCAGCAAGAGGGCGCTGCTTACCCGGTGGCCAGGTGAATTGGTCGGCTATATTGTACGTCAAAGCGCTCGTCAATCTCAAAACAGTATTAATTGCAGACTTTTTCTCCATCACAGAGCACACCGAATACCACGTTCTCTTAGCGTTAGGTTGACTGATGTGCGGCCACACTTAGGCTATCATTGTGTTACCAGGCGGATCTATAAACGGCTATTCCGTGAACCACGTTTTGATGGCTGACTTTTACGCTGCTTAGTTCAATCAGATTATCGAAGTAGAGGGCTGCCACATGTGTTTTTCTACTGCACTGCATTGGCATAGCAAAACAGAAGGTAGCCTTCAACTGCAAAAGCGAACGTTCGTCATACGTTGGCTTGTTCATTAAGCTTGCAATTTCGCAGTCCTTGGATTTTGTCAGTGTCCCGGAACTCCCTAAGTTGGCTGGGAAAATACTGGAGATAGCCGGCAATTCTGGGAAGTTTTTGAGTTGAAAGAATCCTCACTCTGCTGCCTGGCTGTCAAAACAGTTGACGCTATCTGTACTTAATATTGCATTGTTTTTTTAACCTATATTCGGCAAACGAAATGATAGTTCCATATTGTAGACTCACGCCTTCATGCGAATGATTGGCAGGAAACAATGATCTCAGCTTGACTGTTCAAATGCGACATTATAAGACAGATACCAGCTAATGAATGGGGCTCTGTCAAGGCTTGAGCACGATTTAAGTTCGGGCACCCTGGCTGTGACTAAACCACTGGTTTCAGCCTCATTCTTCTTAAAGGTCATCCGTCTCTTGACAAAATGATTGAGTCTTTGAACATTTGCCTCGTGTCGGCCAGGCTTCCACATTCCAGGAAATCCAGGAGAATCCAATAAACTCGCTAAGCATAATACAGTGTCTCTTTCCCAGAGGAGACTTATAAGGTATGTCTAAAAGCTCTTAAAGGTCCGGTCCGGTTGGGGACTAAGACGCAAAACTGTCCCCACTTCACTCTCTGCTGGCCAGAATAAATACAGCAGCACTTGGAATACTCATCGGCATCATAAAAGGGTAGTGACACTCATGCCCTTGAAAAGGGCTGCCTTGACAATGGCTACAGAAGATATCTTAGTTGTGATCCTCTCAGTACCACGATTGAAGTGGGTGACTCTCTCTTCAGAGACGAACGACACCAGTATGTGAGCCACATCACAAGGATAGCATGGTTCAATGAGGTCTGCAATCAGCCACTCGTTCCCAGCATAACAGCCGTGCAGAGATCAAACACGGAATCCACTCATTGTTTCTTTGATGTCGAGAGGCAATTGAGTCGGAGCCTCTCCATCTGCAGATGTTATTCCGTTCATTTCCATTTCAGTCAATTACACTCTTCCTTGATACCTGATTTGTGCGATCCCCCTTGTTGCGCAAAAGACATAATCTGTTCCCGTGATTTCGGATGATGAGTTGCAACTCCACAGCGTTGTGTTTCCCTGTCAACTATGCGTCGTAATGTTCGCACCAACGGCAATCAGAGCTAGAGTAAGCAGTCTTTGAGGGGAGGGACATCCTCGAATTGCTCAAGTGAATATGTCACACAGTTTGTTGGGTAATTTGTCATTTAAGCCACCGTCACCACCTGCAACGCAGACATTTATTCTCACCCACTTTAACCAACCATTTAATTAAAATGTCAGACATGCTCATGCGAGCGAGCATGTCACTCCTGAATGAACATCTCCCGGACCCTATTTTCTGTGCGGTCCTTGAATTTTTGCTTCGAATTAATGCATACGATATTTTCATGGGGATGCGAGTACACGTACCAAGTCCCCTAGTTGGGCGGGATTTTGTTGTTCCCAAATGGTTCATAAATTGGTTATGACGGATGCATCCGCACATACTCGTACCTAGGAAAGCAGACGGAACAGCTTTGAATTTTGAATTAATCCCTGCTGAGGGGGTGTAAGCACTCCATTCAATTTTCAAGGACATCTGCTCGCAAAAATTGCTTTTTTTTCTTCCAAAGACAAACACAATCTTATTAGTCATCCAGATTCAGTGCGGCGCGAGGGCGGGTGAATTAGAAAGTAATACTTCTTCGTACTTTGGGCGGCGGTTAAGACCATCGCATAACACTTTGAGGCGGGATCGTAAAAATCCAACGATTTTGTAAAAACTTTTTGATGGGAGTTGGAAATTTGTTTTCACCGTTAATTCCCCTACGGAGGGTTCGCTTTCATGCTTTCATGTGCATTCTATTTTTAACGGGCAACATTACTTTTTACTCACCGGGCGGGTGGGGGGATCCCTCTGCAAGCATTGAAATTGCACGAATTAAAAAGCGATCAGTAAATATTAGAGGGAGACTTTTTGATATTTTCAGGGTACATACTGTTCGGTTGTAAAGGCGAGCTCGCGGCAAAGGGGTGAAGCCGTATCGATGGGGTGGCTTCGAAAAAAGAAAAAGTTTTGTCATTAAGCAGGTGTTTGTGGGTCTCCCCCGTGAAGCGCCTCCGAGATGCGGTGAGCAGTTTAATGGGATATTGCTGTGAGCTCGTGTTATCTCCCAAGAGGCTTGTAAATTAATATTACTTATGAGTGAAAATGTTTCGAGAGCATCGTGTCAGAGCTTGAATTTTGCCTTCACTAGTCAAGGTGCACGGCGGACGGCAGCTGCGATGTGGTGGCGACACACCTTTTTCACTTATGTGAGAAGCCACTGTTGAGATGCCATTTGGCATCTGGGTGGAGAAATGCAGCGACATGCAAAGCAGCCGAACATGCGGTTTCTTCTTGTCGAACATCTGGTTCAACTTCTGATGGGACAGTTTGGTGGCGATTCAAAAAATATGTAGAACAGCTCTAGAGTAGAAACTGTGTCGCTAAACGAACTCTGATAGGAAATTAAAAACCTCTAAAAACCACATTTAATTACCGCCCCCCTAAAGCTGTTATACGTTCCCAAAACGGGGCAACCCAAAAAGCGACAAGAATCCAAAATATTTGAAAAACTTTTGTTATAACGCAAAAAGCGGCTATCAATCTTGATTTTGAGCGAAACTCTCTACAATTTATCAGCTATAGAGCAAATTATGTTGAAGGCGCCTTAGAGAAGAAACAGATCTGCTCTGGGGCCATACTTGACGTCGCACGACTGTCAAAACACATGCTGATCAGGCTTCTCCCGAAAAGCTTATATACGAGTAGAATGCTAGAATATATCCGATAATAGAATACTAAGAGTTAAACACGGAACTGAATACCGCAACGATTTCAAGAACTGCAAGGGAGTGTCCTTAGTACTACATTATTTTTGTTGTACACCAGGGACCAGAGACCTAACTGAGGGAACACTTTTGGCTACATTTGCGGATGACACAACAAGCCTTGCAAACGGGAAGATCAGTTGATTCGCCAACTAAAAAACTTCAACGAGATCTAGACATGATTTGTGAATTGGCAAAACATTGGCGTTTTTCCTCCAAATCAATGCATATCAACTTTACTCACAGAAATACAAAAAATGGTCTAATTATCATTAATTCTGAACAAATACCTTGAGGTAATAAAGCTAAATGTCTTGGTATGTCTGAGCAGGGAAAAGAAACCTCTCTGTTTCTGCTAATCCCAGTTGCAGCACCCTTGAATCCATTCATCTGTGATAGGTAGACAGATCGATTTATTTGTATACCATCATCGTCATCATAATCTTCTGACCCTCATGCTCCACTAAAGGGGTCGCGGGGGGTAATCCACGCTAGAGATATCTCCAGGCAACTCGATCCTCCGCCAACGACTCTAACTCATTAGGAGTTATGCTCAAGCGTTATCAAGGGAGTTTTTGGACTTTGTCCAACCATCTCGTCCTGGGTCTGCCAAGCGGTCGCCTACCTGATGTAATTGCATTCAACGGATGTCGTGATCAAGGGGAAATTCGTGCCACGTCACCAAACCGCCGAAGCATAGCCTTCTCCGTTCCAGGAAGCAGCTCCTCAATGTTGAGTTCCTCGAGCACTGCCGTGTTTCTCACCCTATCCCGGCGAGAAATTCCCACATCAGCACGGAGAAATCTCATCTCAAACCGCTAAGTTGGCTTTGACAACAAGCTCTACCTTCCAACCTACAGATGTACCAAGCTGTTTCAAAATTGGCCAATCTTACAGGAAAGCTCAACATTACTCCCACTATCACTCGTGAAAAAAACCCCGAGTTACTTAAACTTCTCCACCTGCTTCAATGAAACTCCACTAACCTGGAGATGACCATAACCTCCGAGTTTCTCTAGAGTTTACCTCTAGGAACTCTGCAATCTGAGAGTTGTTTGGCAGCTAATTGCGAGTTCATCCAACTTTGTATACCAAAAGTTTTGTTTACGAATCGTTTGATGTGTCTCGATTTTCGGGAGAGTCTCGTCTGACATATTTAGAACCTGTACTCGATACTCGCCATGAGGTGTTAGGGTTTTAATGAAGAGGAGGGCAGTCCTGTCTCGATTTGAATTATATAGTTTTCGGCTGACGGAAACAACTTTTAATAAAAAAAAAACGGAAGTGTTTCAACTGCTTCGTGTTTGTTGAAGCCCCATGCTTGAGCTGCAAATAACATTATAGATTCGGCGATTAAGACAAAAACCTGTGAGTATTTAACACTATGATTTACTAACTTGTTTGAAAAGCACTTGTTCCATCTGACATTGATTGCACTCGACGCTTTCATAAGCCTACCCTTTAGATGGGTTTCCAAGTTTAGAGACCTCGTCATAATCACTCCGAGATACTCGTACTCTTCTTAAGCCTATCCTTTAGATGGGTTTCCAAGCTTAGAGAGCTTGTAATAATCACTCCCAGCTACTTGTAGGACTTGACCACTTCGATTTCTTCACCATTAAGATTCCATCTTTCGTCTCTCGCATTACGCCCGGAAACTTTTCAAAAAATCATCACTTTTGATTTTCCTAGTTCACTCTCAATTTGTTGTTAATTTTCTCATTTTATCTCTTTCCATTTTCTGGTATTCTCACAGTATTATTTTCTGTCAACAGGCTGCTGTTTTGGCGGCGAGTGCATTTGTTTTGACGGTCTTTGTGAAGTAGCTATGAAGTATAATGGAGTTAGCCAACTTCCACCTCCCTTGTCACTAACAGTTTTTGACAAACGTTTCGACGTTTTATCTAACTGAGAGAATGCAATTCACATTATTTCGTGGATAACCGTCAAAAAATTCATGAATAGCTGTCAAAAAGCCTCTCAAATAAGCTGTGAAGCTGGCCGTCTCTATAGGACCTCATTTCTGGTCGGGCGCTTATAAATTGGGAGCGAGTGACTTGAAATTTGAGAGCGAAACCACTGTAAACTCAGTGGGAGGGGGCTGTCGAGGTTTCAGTAAAAGTTCATAAGAACCTCGCTGTTTCGTTTCGAGGTGGCATTAAGCATCGGCAACTGACTGCTATTATGCGAGAAAGCACTGAGCTTGCATCAAAGCAAGTAACAGAGGATTTACAAATTTCTTTCAGAATAGAGCTATACGGGCTATTGTGGAAGCTCCCAAACAAAGACCTTAGGACTCCTTCCGACGACGAGCAAAAAACAAACTTCACTCGAAGGCTAATTATCCAGCTTCATGGTCATTGTAACCACACCATTCTCCAACTTCATGTACGAAACCGTTCGATATAGAGCAATAATAATAAACCATCTTTACCGTGGTACTAAAAAAACATAGTTACTTGCATTACTTTTACGGCTATGTTACGCTCTTGAGTCACAGAGAGTTACTCTGCGTTCGACTGTGGTGCCTTTGTTGTAAGTAGCGATCAACGCGAAGCCGAACTAGGACAAGTCTTGCTTACCTCTGCAAGAATGCCCCCCCCCCATTGCGATACTCTGTCCAATACGTCGATGTTGTGTGTTCTTTCTTTTGGTGAGTCGTTTTTCCCTACCTTAGTGTCTGCCGTACCCATGCTAGTAAACACCTCTTTGCCGACTCGCTGCCTTCAATCGGGCAATGTCAACCGCGAATGGTAACAGTCGTATGGACTTCTAAAAACCCGCTACTGTTGCCGTGTGAGTTTAGCGTGACGATTTACACTTTCAAGATCTACCGTAGTAAGAAGATCTGGTCCATCGTAAGCTTGTTTGGTCTGTAGGCACGCTACTCACATTCTTCTCAACGGCTTCAGACATGGAAACAAAACGGTAGACGGTCTTATATGCGATGTTAGAGCGACAGTTGCATCGAAAGGACGGCCTTGGCGATGCGGACTGTTGCGAACTACGCGAACTACTGCTGAAAAAAGTATTCCTGTCTAAACAAGGGCGTCTCAAACTTTGCCGTTCCAGATGAACTGGAGCAGGTCACCTCCACTTAAACAGAGAAAACCGATACGAAATGAGGATCCTTTAACGCATCTAAAGTTTGCCATGAGATGGTTTCCATTGGAGCCAGTAGAATAGTATCGGTACGGTCTCTGCTTCAAGCTTTATTTGCCCTAATTATTCTGGAGTCATCTCGAATTCTGAAAGTTTATGCATTGCTAATTTCACCTCTGCGAGGCATATATCCTGAGTCGTCTTCTCCGCTGCTGCGAGTATCAATTCAATTCAAAGACAATGCTCAACGGCCTGATTTGTGTGTGTAATCTGATTGACTTCATATTGATGTGGTATGCTACATTTGTCATCCTGCAGGTATTGGTTTCAACAAGGTAAACATTCGTTGGCATCCTCCGGCCTCATCGGGTTTATCAATTCTGAATAGTCCTCGTGGGCTTGCAGTTCTGCTGCATGGCACAAAATTGTGTCACCGGGTGAATGCATGCAGATTATCTACACTCACTCTGTTGGGCTTTCGAACACTCGTTAATCATTTCGTCTTCCAGCTCTCATTGACATGACCTGTTCCCACCTTTCATGCCTAATGAATAGTTTCCCTCTGCCCTTCGGATATAGGCCATCTGGATGTGGGCTGAGTCAACGCATTGAATTCTACTCGTGTATGGTTTAATTTGGTGCAGAAATGAAAAATTGATGTTTTTTGCTCTCCTTCGACATGATAAAGCCACTATACACTGGCTGGAGCCTTTTTGGAACGAACATGAATTTCATTTTCGAAATTATTTTTCAAACGAAATACATTTTCAGCTGTTGTTATAATATTGACATATGTTCAGGCAAAGTCGTGCTTAAATTTTTGCTCACCCGTGTGTAGACAGATCAATGCATATGTACCAACATCATGCAATACAACATTTGAGCTATCGTCCTCCTTCTCTACTTCAACGTGGATTCATTCCCTCTATCACCTAGTTGAAATAATTATAAAAATTTGCACGGTGGTGCAAAACATTGCATAGACACCAACTTTTTGTGGACAGCTGATGAAAAAAGAACTGCTTCTAACTACACATTGAAGTAAACGGAACACATGTTAATCTGTCAAAACAACTGCCAACAGCGACGTTACGTATCCCTGCGTGTTCATGTCAGCAGTTTGAAAGGGTTTTTTTGCGTGGCATGTTTTTGGAATCGGTGTCTGATTAATTAAATCAAAAAAAAGTCATGTTGTTCGATGTGTTCTATTTGGCTAACAAAAGTGCAACTCATCAGAAGCTGGATTTTTACGCACCACTAGCACGACTGGATGGCGCAGTTGGTTAAGTGACTGCTCTTGGTGGGTGTAGTCCCCGGTTCGAATCCCAGAGAATGCAGTGCTTGGGAGTGCTGTTCTACATCGCTACAGAAATGTCCCAACAACTCGAAGAAAATATTTGTCACACCATTTTTACCACAAAACCAGTACCAAGTACCAACAAAAATCAAAGTGTGTGCTGGTTCATTGCAGAAATGAAGTATGCCCAACTTCACAGCTGATTGACACCTAGTCCATCGACGAATTTCAGGCTTTTGACGGTTATTCACGAAATAACGTAAATGCCGTTCTCTGATTGGTCAATTTGGCTTTAGAAAATTATACAAAAAATGTTTGTCGAATATTTTAAGGGGCAAGAGAGGTTGAAGAGTTGGGCATTCCTACAGTACTTCATTTCTGATCTAAACTGTATGTATGTAGATACCTACATGTGTGATAAGTGTTGCCATTTTTTCTCATCATCATCATTTTCTGACCCGCATGAACCACTAAAGGGGTCGCGGGGGTAAACCACGCACGAGAGATCTCCAAGCAACTCGATCCGTCATGAAGGGGACATTCGCGCCACGTGACCAAACCACTGAAGCACTGTCTTCTACGTTCCACGAACCAGCTCCTCAATGTTGCGTTCCTCGAGCACTCCCGTGTTTCTCACAATATCCCGGCGAGTAATTCCCACAACATCACGTAATTCCCTCATCTCAGCAGCTTGGTGAGAGTTGGAATAAATACTGGGTTGAAAACCGCTAACTTGGCTTTGACACCAAGCTCGGCCTTCCTGATTACAGATCTACCAAGGTGTTTCAAAATTGACCAGCTTGACCAATCCTAGAGGAAAGCTCAGCATTACTCCTTCCATCACTCGTGAAAAATACCCCGAGATACTTAAACTTCTCAACCTCCTTCAATGGGACTCCACCTCGCTGTAGAGTGCATTGAACAGGCGTTCTGGAGATGACCATACCCAAGTTGAACTTCATTTCAGCATCAGCACATACGGCCACAAACCTATCGAGTGCGCGCTGGAGTTCCGTCTGGGAAGATGTGAGAATCACTAAGTCATCTGCAAAAAGAAGATGTCTTACCCTCAACTCTCTCAATGTGAAGCATTCCTCGCCTCGGCTGCGCTGCAACATCCAGTCCATATAAACAATAAAAAGGAGAGGTGACAAGACGCACCCTTGGCCCATGGTGAAAGGTGTTGATTTAGCACTGTTAAGCCGAACATTGTTGCTACAGTTTGTGTATAGAGACTGAATGGCCCTCTGAACACTCCTGCCGAACACTCCAGAGTTTACCTCGAGGAACTCGGTCGTATGCCATTTCCAAATCCACAAAACAGCTGTTGATGGGCTTGGCATAATCCCAAGCCCTCTCAAGTAAGTGAAAAGCTGGTCGGTTGTACTTCCACCGGGACGAAAGCCGCACTGGACATCTCCTATCCTGGGCTCGACCATAGCTCTAGAACGCGCCTCCAACACCTTAGCGTAGACATTCCCCGGGAGACTAAAAAAAGAGATATGCCCCTGTAGCTGGAGCAATCTCTTTTGTCCGCCTCCTTGAAAAGTGAGACAATCACCCCAGTTTGCCAATCGCCAAGTGTCTCACTACGTTCCCAGGCCACTTTAATGACACGAGCGAGCCATAAAACTTCCTCGTTACACATTGCCTAAAGAATTTCTAGCCGGATTTCATCTCCAGGGCAAAATGACTTCCTCCACCGTTGGACTATCCTCCTCCACACTCAAGACTACCGGCCATCCTCAGTGCCTTGTTCGGGATTAAGCAGTCGAGTCGCAGATCTATGGTTGCTGTCCAACTTCTCACCGAACTCCTTCCAAGACTGGTCTTTAGCTGCTCGCACAGCCAATTTGCAAGTCCTTCGCGCCTCAGTGTACAGGTCACGAGAAGCAGAGTCCCCCAAGAGAAACCAGTCACTGTAGGTCATCTACTTCTTTCTGAAGGCTTCTTGATCTCCGAGGCGTTTTAAACCACAGTTCTTTCCCCACCACCAGCCGCCACTCCAAGCCACTTCACTCCACAAACATCCAGTGCAGAGCCAATGATAGCTGCTGAAGACAGTCGCCATTATTCGATGAAACAGTTGGAAGTCACTCAAACCTTTCAGATATTTGCCGCGCAAAATTTACCCGCAACTCACTGTTCTGTGGTTTCTCCCACCGTATGCCTGAAATCACTCTTGGTTTCCGCCTTGGCAGGAGAGGTGCTTTATCAGTGAGGCACAGCGTACACAACACCAAGTGATGATCAGTTGACAGTTCAGCCCAGCTCTCACCTCAGGGACATCACAAACCATCCCTTTCACACACGATGGTACCACAAAAAGATCTATCATTTAGTTTATGCACAGATGTAAAAATAAAAAACTTAATTAGGCGTTTTGAAAAGCTGTGCCTTTATAGGAAATTTGCACTTATACGAACAAGGGTGTATAGACATCGCTGGAAATGGCTATGGGCATCAGAAGTCGTGCCGATTTTTGCACTTATCCGTTCTCGACTGTACCTCCTACCTACTGTCCCTGTCCTATTCAACACTAGTGGGGATCCAACTAACGGCACAATCACTAGAATAGTCGATCCGTGGTAGTAGTCTGACTGCCTGACTGTAGGTATCACAGTTGACCAACGTGGCCTAAGTGTGCTGGTGAATTCAGCACCCTTAACCACCAAGATTGGAGATTTTGTGTATATTGTCCTGCGGTTCCAGATCTTATTTTCTTAGAAATTTGTACTTGTACTGAACAACATTATCTGCGCCGTTCTGTTCTTGGAAGAAGTTTTGAACATTTTGTTACTTACATCAGACCCTAAACAAGAACAAGAACAAGAGCCAGAAACAATGTACGGGTGCCTGCTTGATTGACCTGGAGCAGGCCTTTGACACCGTATGGTTAGAAGGTCTTTTTTACAAGCTCAATCGGCTGGGCATTAGCAAACCACTGCTGTACCTACTGTGTAACATCCTTACCGGTAGACGGTTCGTCGTCAAGAATGGCAACGTGACCTCCACAGGTATTTTTGATGTAAAAAATGGTCTCCAACAGATCTGATAAATTCTCTTCCTCAC
The DNA here is from genome assembly GCA_905231855.2 of Eristalis tenax. NCBI lineage: Eukaryota > Metazoa > Arthropoda > Insecta > Diptera > Syrphidae > Eristalis > Eristalis tenax. The sequence goes on from HG993126.1 coordinate 33,751,562, forward strand.
GTTATTGAGTACGCCGACGACTTGATCGTGTACAGATCAGGCAAAAATATCGAGGACATCACTACTCTCGTGCAGGGTGACATCGATTCAATTATGAGAGATTGCGATGACTGGAAGTTGAAAATCAACTTTCAGAAGTCGGAAACCATATTGTTCAGGACGCCGTTGTATAAGGCCTCGGCGGATACGAAAAAGAATTGGCGAAAGTTCTCTATTGTTGGACGACACGGGCAACCACTGGTGCAAAGGACTGTAGCTAGATCAGTATCTATATTTTAACAAACATGTAGATGCTGCTCTGGCCAGGACTCGAGGAGCTTTTGCTCTTACAAAGAGACTGTTTTACAACAGCCAACTCGATGCGAGGGTGAAGGTTATCTGCTACATGGCCCTCATCCGGCCAATGCTTACCTATGGCTGTCCCGTGTGGTTCAACGTGAGTGCAAGCTTGATGGAAAAGATTCGGTTGTTTGAGAGGGCTTCGCCTTTATAGAACTCCAGAGTCCCAGTACAGAAAATTCTACTCCAACGAGATCTTATACAGCAAGGCGAACCTGATACGAGTCTACAATTTCCTGCTGAAGTTGATTCGAGGTCATACTGCCAGAGCGATGAACTCGGTCAATAACCTGAGCTCGGGGGCTTACTACCCCAATTCACAATACCACGAAAGGGTACGTCACAACTGCTTCGTCCCCCCAGAAGCATTTCTCCATCTAGACAAGCACAGTCTGATACAAAATGTAAATGCGGTACCGCTCATCTACCACATCGCCAGATCAACTGTGGATGGGCGACTCAACTACGACCGTTCCGTCGCACAACGAGCTGAGGAGGGTCTCCTCCGGTTCAGTACGGCGGTATCAAGGAGAGATATTCGGGATGTTGTAATGCAACACCGAAAATTCTGGTGGCTGGGGAGAGGGGGAACTCCCTCGCCGAACCCTTTAGACCCGGGATAGAAAGGGTAGTACGTATCCCCGAAAGGGGGAGCAGTCGGCTACTGTCTTGCAGCAATTGAGATGCAAATCTATGAGCGGTAAGCCATGGCCGACCTACAAAGCCTAGGGTAGTTTTTAAGGAAGCTTCTAAGTTGTAAATAAATACAAAAAAAAAAACATCAGACCCTAAGCTCAAAAGTATGAGGGTTACCAACAAAGTAAGTCTTCAAAGTTGTCTCCTGGTGTTATGAAAACGCTGTGTAGCCCGTAAATTTCAGGCGAAAGCAATGATGACAGAGACTCTGGTGACGATGAGCAATGGCATATGTATACCTATTCAAATTGTGTTTGTTGATTCTTCTCATATATAGACCGAATCAATTGTGGTTTTTCATACTACCCAACCCACCCACAATGATCCACCTGCTCAGCAGTCCATCGTATTTGCTTGTAGAAAAGATATGTGAGCACCCACAAGAAACTACCCTGTTCAAACTAGAGGCTTATGCCATGTTGCAGTCAAATACTCCACTCTGTGTCCTAAGAGCGTTCACACAAATCTAAGCGGCCGGGTGCAATGATAACCGGTACAACCCTTAAATGCCCACATGTCCATTTTGGGCACGCGCTCTCTGAACAAAATGTTTGCCTGAAGTAAGGACCAGCGTGGCACATACCATCTGTGATGACATGTCACATACCGAGGTGAGTTATATGAAAAGTAGAATCAAAGTTGTTCAGAATCGACTCGTCAACAAAATAGAGTATGTTCCGCCACTAAAAATTTAAGATTTTTCATTTCTGTTACCACACACACGGCACACACACATGCTCTGCGCGGAATTCGTTCCAAGATTCCACCAACAATGTCTGCTATGTACGCACCAAAGGTTTTGAAAGGATTAAGAACCACAAACGTTTGCACCGTCTTCTCATTAGTGGCAGCACTGATTTAATCCGGACGGTGAATGGTGTCATTAGTATCGCCTCAAAGACAAGAAATGATTTCCGAAATTGCGCCACTCGATTTTTACTTCCGGGAATTGGGAATGTCATCGTTTTATGCTAACAAGCTCTTGTCGGAGTTGTGACCTCAATTGTCTGTTTGGAACAGCGCATACCTTGACTCATAATGGTACGTTGCATTCCAAGCAGTCCCATTGTATTTGCTGTCTCCAAAGTGTTCAATCAAATTGTCATATCTGTCAGAAATTAAAGTCAAAGCGATGCATTTTTCACCGAAGAATGGGGACGCAGTTCAATCACCGAGATAAATAAAGGCCAACCATCCTGCCGTGGGGCTGCAGACGATATGAAAAAGGAAAACAAGTCAATTACCAGCGCATGTTGGGTGTGTGTGGAATTTTTGGATCTAACGAGAATTCGGAGAACGTGGTGTTTCCACGGCTTAAACGCCTTCGATGCAGCTGAACTGACAAATCGAACGATTTATTTTCCCATCACCGTACTCCACAGATTGCATCACGTCTGACTATTTGCTGCTATTGAGCGTGCTAGGTAACCGATATCCATCAAATGGCTAGGCAATCTCTGCAAACAGGATTACGACCGTCCACACAGCGGGAGATGGTGTCTAAAAATGAAACGATTGTTTGTCAAAAATGCTCCCTATTCTCACTGCATACAGTGAAGTTAATAACAACACCCGATGGCACTGTTGGTTGGATTGTAGTATTAATTTCATCGGATCGGACAATACTATCCACTCTGCCTCCAGGGCAAGCGAAAATGTACTCACCGAACAAAGGTGTACATCGATCCCGGAAAAGTGAAACGCAACGAAGTTGTCAGACGCGGCATCCATAAGAGCGCCACGGGCGATGATGAACACTCGCTAAGCCAGCAGTACGTCTTATTGCGACTATCATCCCAATCTGCTGTGAATAATTAGCCTGCGGACGAAAGTCAGCTTGCCGTTGACGTTCATGATGAATGGTCGATTTTACTGGACTCCGCACACAATCATAGTGGAATGGAAGAATCTATGATAACGTTTTCAATCCAATGCTGCAACCGGGTAACGCACCGCACTCCCTCTCCGTCAAGGAATGACTGGCTGCGTGTTGTTAATGAATTCATTTTGCAACTGGCAGCATACGAGTGGGAAGCCGGAGGTTATCGCAGTTCTCACATTCCGATTTCACTGAATCTGAGAAATTTCTCGATTAATTGAGGCTGTCAGTGAAAAACGGGCGAAACGCGCAACAATTGAAATTATGCTGTTGGCTGCTAGAGAGCTAGAGGCCTTAAAATTGTTATTCTAGTAACTTGCGGGCCGTGTGTGATACGCCACTTTTGCACTGATAGCCTCAATAAGTACCTACTACCTACGTCCTACACCGCCTGGAAATTTAGATTTTCTCTCTTTAGACGCAAATATCGTGCCGCTCTAACACTAGTGACAGGACCCTACAGTTTGACGCACGCAACAACTACGTGACGCGTCGACTTCGGAGTCGAAGCACTAACACACGATGACCACGGAAAGCTCGTTTAACAAAAATATTGCCCGCTTAACTCTGAACTGTCGAATCAGTGATTAAAATCATTTTTTTGTTCATTCTTTTGGATGAAGTTGACGACACAGAAATGAGTTAATCGCTACATCAAGGGAAAAGTCGAACTTTTAATTATGGTTGCTGCCGTTTCTAAGTCGGTTGGAGACATTGTGCGGAAGATCCATGACCAGACATGTAATTTAGTCTATGACTCGGAAAAGGAAGTCTATCGTATGCGTGGGTTAGGGGAGGGGTAGGGTTAGGGAAACAAGACTACTAGTGAATTCACCACTTAGGTCATGTTGGTCCATTGTGATACCCACAGTCAGACTGCTACCCCCGATCAAAATGGGGATCTTCATCATACTTCTGTATGGAGTTTCGGTTTGGTGGACAGCACTAAACACAGCTGTCAAGTGCACGCTACTCAAACGGGTGCAATGACTGGCCTGCATGTGTATCACCGGAGCACTCCGGCGGATGCACTCATTATACTCCTCCATCTTCCATCACTGGAAGCCTTTAGTAAACAGGTGGAAGCCAGCACAGCCCTGAGACTCAAAACCCTCCGACTGTGGTCCGAACTCTCCTTCGGCCGCTCAACCATTTTTAACGGATTCAACGTTCCTAAGCTATCTTCGAGAACAAATTCTCCACCAGCATCCCTTCCAGACTAGACTGGATATCTGATAATCAGACGCTGGCTGTTCCCCAGCACATTTTTACTGATGGTCGGTACTGGTGTCTATTCCCAAGACCTTTACACAGCTATCGCCCTGAACTCCCTGACCACTGTAGCGTATTCCATGCAGAATCCATTGCGATAAAGGAGGCCCTGTCCTGGCTCAAGAACTACGTAATATCCAAAAGAGATTTCACCATCTGTTCGGACAGTCAGGCCGCAATCAAGTCCCTGGACAACGGCGTGTTTAGTTCGAGAACATCCCTTAATTGCAGGCTGTCTCTTAACGAGAAGGCTGAGCATTTTAACACACATCTTGTGGGTGCCGGGACACTGTGATATACCCGGCAATTGCAAAGCCGACGAACTCGCTAGGTGTGGCACATCCTCCACCCAAACAATGGAAGGTGTTCCACCAATCGCTACAGCTCAGCATCTACTACAAATACGCACAATCAACACCACTAATCGTAAATGGCTAGAAGGCACCACTTGTCTTAAAACAAAAGAAATGTGGCCATCGCTTAACATCAAACGATCACTCAATCTGCAGATCTTCACTCAGGACGCTCACCGGCGTCATAACAGGGCACTGCACAATTGGCACCCATGCCTGTAGGTTGGGTATCCCCTATAATGACTTCTGTAGAAGCTGCTTGGATGAAGAGGAGGTTGAAGCCCCAGATCATCTACTCTGCTCGTGTAGCCCGCTGGCAGGTCGTAGATACTTACTTACACCTAGGGGCCTATGCGCTAGCCTATGCACCTCAATGAGCTAGAAAGCGTCAGTATTAGCCAGCTAAACAGCTGTGTCGCAAGCACCAACTGGTTTTAATTGTTAGGAGGAATCAATCCGCGTGGTATCACAATGGGCTTACTGCCTTCTGCAGGCAGCCGCTATAACCTAACCTAACCCCCGATCGACCACTCCAGTGATAGTGCCGTTAATTTGATCCCAACGACAAATGGTGACTGTACCAGACATGAAAACGAAATAAAAACGTATGAACTTTGCTTTTGCTGGGATTCGAACCGGGAACCCCACTAACCAGGGGAAGGCACTTAACCAACGGTGCCATCCAGTCGTTTGTAGGTTAGGTTAGGTTGTGTAAGGATTGGTGACTCACTTATTCACCATGATATCAGAAACATCACACAAGTGGAACATCTAGTCCACTAGCTTAATGCCTGTGTACTATGTGATGTCTATGATAAGGTTCTTCTTATAATATTAATAATATGGGTGGCGCTACTGCCTGTAGAGCGTCAGGACCTAGCTGCCTAGCTTCTCAGCAATCACTTGTGTTGTCACTTGTTGGACTCGTTTTATGCCGACTCCGAATGGCCAAGTTTGAGAAGCTTTTTTCTAGACAGTTGTAGTCTCTTTGAGGATTGCCAGTGACTAGAAAGAGGTGGAGCCGTGAACATTATTTTTGGTCGTACCGACCGGGAGTCGAACCCAGGCAGCGAGTTTCAGTTGCGTAGGGGCCGACGCACATACCCATAACGCCACGGCCGCCACAAGCTTGTTTTTGTCGAATGTTTAATTTATCGCTCTTTCACAGCGTCTACATTTATGGAAGCGATTTGCGTGAGGTGGAAGAAGAGAATTCAAAATGCAGTACATGATCCTATATATGGACGTGGGGTTGGCGTACATTTTAATTTCGGATACCCTTTCATTCGGTAGAGTTCTTCAAATAAAGGTTACATTTTGATTCAGGACACTATTTCGGAATTAAATAAAGGGTGATTTTTTAAAAGCTATAGGAAAGTTTAAAAAAAAAAAATTCAGAAAAATGCATGAAATCTTTATTTGAATGGATAGTACGGTCCTTATAATTTAATGTTTGAAGATTATTTCATGCAAATGTTGACCTTGACTGCGCCCCAAATGGTCCATCCGCTTAGTCCAATTTTGGCATACTCTTTCCAACATTTCGGCCGGTATCTCACGAATAAATGCTTCCAATGCGTCAATTGAAGCGGGCTTGTCTGTATAGACATGAGCTTTAACATAGCCCCACAAAAAAGGCGTTAAATCGCAGGATCTAGGCGGCCAATTGACCGGTCCCGAACGTGAAATAAAATGTTCACCGAACTCGCCTCTGTCACCGCATGTGTCACCGTCTTGTTGAAACCACATGTCATGCAAGTCAAGCTCTTGCATTTTGGGCAAAAAAAAGTTGGATATCATCTCAAGCTAGCGCTCACCATTCACAGTTACGTTACGATTCGCATCATCTTTGAAGAAGTGCGGTCCAATGATGCCACCAGCCCATTAACCGCACCAAACTGTGACTTTTTCTGGATGCATTGGTAGCTCTTGCAATGCTTCTGGCTGATATTCACTCCAAAATCGACAATTCTGCTTATTTACGTGCCCATTGAGCCAAAAATTAGCTTCGTCGCTGAACACAATTTTTGAATTTTGAACAAATTTTGATAATACACATTTTGATAATAAAATTCAATAATTTGCAAGCGTTGTTCGTTTGTAAGACGATTCATGGTTAAATTATACACCAAACTGAAGACGTTTGATAGTGAAACAAAACACGAAACGTGCGTCAGCTGTTGAAACCAATGTTGCCAAAAAGATAATAGCTAAAAAAATCACCCTTTATTAACTCCCTCCCATTTCTTAAGCAGAGGACTTAACATCTAAAAGGATATCATGAGAAATCGGCTCTGGAGGCTTGATCTTCTACGATAGGCGGCTACTTACTAGTGGCGACCGGTGGTGGGTAGTCGTATGTAGGTGGTAGCAAACCGTCGGCAGCTACCTGGTTATTCAGTCGACTCTCGATACTTCGAAACTCATGAGACCTTCCAAAAATTCGAATTAACGAAAAATGGTGGAGTTGACACGGAGAAAGAAACGACATAACAATGCAACAATATTTTGGCACACTAAAAAAGAAAAACTTTTTAATGAAGATACATTAAGACATCAAATATGTGTATATATATTTTTTTATTTATTTATTTATTTTGAGAAAAGATCGAAAAATCGAGTCCACGTGGCTGACGGCAACTCAATCCACGTCAACTCCCTTATGTTTTGACTGAAACGAGATAAATATGAGCCCGTGAATAGTTGTCAACACAGACATATGCCTAATTCTGTCCCGCTCAAGTATAAATTCCTCGGCACTACATTTTCTAAACTTATCTTATTGTCATTACGGAGTTTTATGATCCTTTGGGCTGCTCCGTCTCACTTTACCACAGGCGGCCATAAAACAATGGACTTACACCAAAAGAGACCAGCACACACACTCGCTGAGCATCTAACTCGCAAGGAAGCCGGTGGATGTTACACCAATGCTAGATAATTATCCAAGAGACCACCTCGCACACCGTTGAGCATCTCCAAAAAAAAAATGCACCAAAAAATGTCACATAGGCAATCGCATATTCCAACTGATGGGCGAAATGTCATCGAATTTATTCAATCCAAATCCGTCCTCATTCGCAAAAGCACATAATTCTCGTTATTCCTATTTGGAGTACAATAGATGCGGACCATCGTATACTACCCGGTTCAAGCGAGATTGATACACATTCAACAAGAGTTCCTTCCACAAACAAATGTACTTAATCATATCAATTAACATTCGAACGGAAATTACCCTCACGACTGCTCGGAGGCACGGAAAAGGTAGATCACATGAGAATTACATTGACGAGACATCGATTGCGGTGCCAAAAGTGCCACCTATCCTATTTGTTGAATTACCGATGGCCTCGAGGTATTTTCCTAAGAAATCACTCTCTGTCATTTCTGCACTCAGTGAAAGTGACTATCTACGTAGTCATTGCTCAGTCGAAGTCAAGGCAGCGTGTAGTAAATAAACTCAACGCCCGAGGCCGCACTTTGCAAATGAAACGTTGAACATTTTCAACTAAACTGCTTAAAATTCAAATGAAAACACCAATTATAGAATAAGTACTCTCGTAGAAGTTTACCCAGAGGAACGGGCGGAATTCAATTACTTTACTTATCCCCGACCTCTGGCAACAGGCCGGGCCTCCCCCCACAGGCTCCCCTCTTAATCATTTGCGGGTATCTATAAAAAGTCTAACCGCAAAAACACACATGAGCAGGTGAACATTATCCCCCCCGGCTACATCCACTCACGTTATTCATTTAATCGAACCAGCAGCAGGAGGAGAAACAAGAGAGAAGAAGAAGAAGAAAAAAAACATAAAATCCATCCGGAACACACCTCGAAGGTAAACGAGCAAGCAGCCTCCCTCGCAAAGTGTAGACAACTCTATCATTGCTGTCTTGCACTCCTAATTAAGTTGAGCGCAGACAACATTTGCAATGGCTCTCCTTGTCGGACACGAGTTCATAGTTTAACCAACGAATTAGTTCCACCGTAACTAGAATCATGTTTTGCCGGCAAACAAATAATCAATTCTACTCTCATCCTTTATCCCATCCCGAGGATGGATGTCTTAATTCATTCCATTTCAACTCGAAGTGCCAGCGGTTGTCGGATGCCAACTGCCAACAGGAGGACCAGAATGAAAGCAGTCATTGGATACATTTTAATTTATTCATAGAACATCTCTCTCTAATTATCAATCGTGGTAGGGCTGCCTTAACGACCTGGCATTGTCTTTAAGCGTGGTTCCCTCCTCGGTTCGATGCGACGTTGCGGGGAAATTACGAATACGAGGAAGTCTTAGACTGTGGCTACAAAGGAAGACAAGTATCTTCTGGGGTGCTTGTGGCAATATCGGAAATTCAACCAGAAAATAACCCAAAAAAGAAAAGCCACTGAGGGGAAAGATATTCAAAAAGAGAGGGAATATCTAATTGTGTATCCGTAGAATCTCTACGGCAGCTGTGTGATGAGTTCACGGTCTTCTTGAAATTTATGTGGTGTTAGGGGCTCTTTTGAATATCAAACTGAATGTAGAGTTCCAGGCCAGACGGCTCTTGTCTTGTCTCCGCGTCGATTGTGTTCTATTTGCGATATGAAGGAACGATTGGAAATTGCTTTGTTATTCATTTAAAATTCCAGGCGAGGGTACGAAGAAATAGAATAACTTGCCATGCTAAGCGTATAACATCTCTTGGCAATTTCAAATCTCAGTCAGTCACCTGGGACCAATTAGTTTCAATCATCAACTAGACATCATCCAGTGGACGGGTACGGATCCTCTTCATGAAGCGTGCGATTTCCGATGTCCCTCGCAGTGGACGAGAGTAGGAGTGGAGGGAAGAAAAATGGACAGTAAAACACATATAGTCACACAGGTAACGAATGACATTGTCATGTTGGTACCCAGACAGTCTAACTACTCCACACTTCGCAAGATAATGTTCTTTTTTTTCGTCGGAGGTTTTTAGCACTGTTCTGGAGCACTAAGATTCAAAAATGGGTCCATTGTACTGCCAGGCAGCAACCTACTTTTGCCGTAGTTTCTTGGTTTCTATGGAATATCCTGACCAGCCCAATATTTCCGACGGACTACAATCTGCAGATGTTTAAGAACCAGGTACCTCATCTCCCTTTCTCCCTCTATCCCTCCGACCATTCTGTGTCCTGACTCCGGACACTTAAGGCTATTAGTGCGAGTGGACGAGTATCAAAGTCGTAGACTCAAGTGGCACCCCTCCCCTTATTCCCCCCCTCTGAGGGTGTTAGTTAGTCATCAATGAAATTCTCGAAAAACGCAGATTCAGGGGAACAAAGGAAATTGCACGCGATGACGTCGTTGCCATTGCAGCCTGAGGTAAATTTCTCCCTACTCTAAGTGAGTTAATTGAATGCGCGATAAGTACCCTCCTCAGGTGGCCAAAATCTTGCGGACTTGGGATTAACCCACTAAAAACGGAGTCGGTTCTTTTCACTAACAAGAGGGTCATTCCTCCTTTCGACCTTCCATGCATTAAAGGTGCATCACTCTCCCTAGGGGAAAGTGCGAAATACCTTGGTCTAATCGTGGACAGGGAATTGAACTAGAAACTCAAAGTAGACGAAAGAACAAAAAAGGCGGTCTGTCCAAGATCTGGCAAAAAATAGGGTCCTAACCACAGAAGAATACTGTGGGTGTACCCAGCAATTGTCAGGCATATCATGACATATGATGGCAGGCTCGCCTAAAAGCCTCCAACTTAAAGCTGCTAACAAGCATACAGAGTTCTACTACTCCTTCAGGCTCCTTCTGGATCTTCTTCCACTTGACCTCTATATGCAGATGACTGCATCAAAGTGCGCCATAAGGATCACCCAAACCATGAACTGGCACACAAGCCCCTAGGGTCATGCGAGTTTTCTAGACAGACTACGAACAGAACAAAACGTAAGTAACTACTCCCTCCCTTCCCTTGATTTCGATATACCCTCCCAGTGTTATCATCCAACAAGGGAGGAGTGGAGCTCCATTGAACCCATCAATAATTCGGCATCCATCCAAGTCTGCACGGATGGGTCGAAGACGGAAAAAGGAACAAGAGTGGGCATCTTCTTCGAACTGCTCCATCAGATTACCTGACTACGGCAGTGTTGTTTAAGAGGAGTTCCCGGCGGTCAAATAAGCGGCCAAAATGATATCATTTTTGGAAATACCACAGGCTGTGGGAACGAAGAGGAGACTTAGGACACTACTCATTACCTTTGAAGTTAATGTCCCAGTCGTTGCCTACTGAGACAAAAAACACTGGTAGAATTCTTCTTCATGAACCTCCAAGATATAACAGAGATCCAAATAACATATATTTGAAGGTTTGAAGAAGGTCTCTGGATGGCTAGACAAGTCGGCACAACAACGACATCTGCAGAAACATCTTCAATGACTGAGGAAAGGTTATCATCCCGATGGGCATCACAATGGGTCCCCACCGCCTCTTACCACCGAGCTAACCTAACCTAAGAGTATTAGTAATACTTTGAGCACGCGCAGAATATATAAAAAAATACCATCGTCAAAATTATAAAGACAAGAACAGTTCTTTCTCTTCTTCATCCACTGGTTAAGAACTGTTGCTCCAGGCGACAACTGTAGTGATCAAGGAAGCTTTGCCAGTGTTCAAAGCGAATAGACGAAGCGACATGTTATCATATGTTGGTCTCAGAAGACCTACTTCGGAAAAAGTGTTGCTAGATTTCTCTACTAGGTATTGTAATTTGTGCCTCGGTGAGAACCTATTTATCACTAGGTGCCGTCTAATTCCAGAGCTCTAGTAGTTTAAGACATCACTAACCCTAATCTGAGGTCCTTATGAAAGACATTAGTTCCTTAATACCCTTCCCAGAGATCTCGCCGAGTGAGTTGAAGAAGGGTCTACCAAGCGGTCTCTATCTGTCTCTAGCGAGACTCGGTCAGGGTTAAGGTGTTCCTCTCAGACAGAGCTCTGTGGGATACCTAATTTGGCGGCATGATCCCATATCGGCCAGTGCCCCGTACTCAGCCCTACCAATCTAGTGATATTATGTCGAGTTCACTGAAGGGGATCTTTTGTTCCGGATCGGTTGGAGGTACTTAGGCCGTATATTTCCCACAGTTTATAGCAAAGTCTAGCCCATCTGAGATTAGCTGCTTCAATGAAGTTCGTAGAGATGTTAGCCTTGACAGCTTGCAGCTTCCCCTGCAAGCTAGCACTGAAAGGCAACAATTGCAAATGACAAAACTACGTTCGTGTGTCTTTATGAAGTTCGGATTTCTTAAATGACTTCACAAGTTTTGAAAGAGAAAGTAGGAACGAATGGATTGAAGTTATGAGAAATCCCTTTTGTGGCACGAAACCGTGTAGAAGTTGTAAAAAAGGGACGAAAGCAAATAAAAATAAAGTTGCTCCGATGAGCATGGTACTCGCATTTCGCAGACTTCTTTCTGAAATCATTTTTTGAAAAATGAAATCCTCCATACCCCGCTCCGAACTCCAACTACTTCAGTTGAACTCACTGAAGTGTACAAGGGATTTCAAGCAAATGCATGAATCTACATTTCCTTTGAGTTATACTCAGTTTTTACTCATGTCCACTGCATGCAGGTTTTTCCGCATTCGGGGGTTGAAGTGAACATACGATGAACCATTGAGACTCGTGTCGATATCATATAATTCTCACATAATTGTTGCCAACACGGGTGCGCCACTCTCGATACACACCCACTCTACAGGTGGCAATACAGTGAGAGCTCGCCCTGTCCCGGCGAGTACTTCCCATAACAGCACGAAGAAATCTCATCCCAGCAGCTGTGTGAGAGTTGGAACAAATACTGAGTTGAAAACCGCTAACTTGGCTCTGACACCAAGCTCGGCCTTCCTGATTACAGATCTACCAAGCTGTTTCGAAATTGACCAGCTTGACCAATCACACAGGAAAGCTCAGCATTACTCCTTCCATTACTCGTGAAAAAGACCCCGAGATACTTAAACTTCTCCACATACTTCAATGGGACTCCAGTAACCTGTAGAGTGCATTGAACAGAAGTGCTGGAGATGATCCTAACCTCCGATTTGTCCACGTTGACCCTCATTCCAGCATCAGCACATGCGGCCACAAACCTATCGAGTGCGCGCTGGAGTTCTGTCTGGGAAGATGTGAGGATAACTAAGTCAGCTGCAAAAAGAAGCTGGCTTATCCTCAACTCTCCCAATGTGAAACATTCCTCGCCTCGAGAGCGCTGCAACATCCAGTCCATATAAACAATTAAAAGGAGAGGTGACAAGACGCAACCTTGGCGAAGTCCAACGCCCACGATGAAAGGTGTTGATTTAGCACCGTTAACCCGAACACAGCTGCTACAGTTTGTGTATAGAGACTGAATGGCCCTCAGAAGAGGACCTTCAATCCCATACTCCTGCCAAACACTCCAGAGTTTACCTCGAAGAACTCGATCGTATGCCTTTTCCAAATCCACAAAACAGTTGTAGATGGCCTTGGCATACTCCCAAGCCCTCTCAAGTACCATTCTTAGAGTGGAAAGCTGGTCGGTTGTAACTCTACCGGGACGAAGGCCGTAGTGTTCATCCCCCATCCTGGGCATCCCCCATAGCTCTAGAACGCGCTTCCAGCACCTTAGCGTAGGCATTCCTGGGGAGACTTAAAAGAGATGTCCCCCTGTAGTTGGAGCAACCTTAGTTTGCCGTTTCCAGGCCACTTTAACGACACGAGAGAGTCATAAAGCTCTCTCTCTACCCACTGCCTTAAGCATTTCTGACCGGATTTCATCGACACCGGCGGATTTGCCAGCTTTTAGCGATTGAATCGCCAAAATGACTTCCTCCACCGATGGACTATTCTCCGCCCCACTCAAGACTACAGGTCTGCCATCCTCAGTGCCCTGCTCGGGATTGAGCAGCTCCGAAAAGTGCTCGCTCCATCTGAGTAAGATGTCCATCTCATTGGAAAGCAACACACCGTCTTTGCATTTGACTCCTTCGATGATGTTAAATTTCCTTCCTCTGAATCGGCGAATGGTTTGCCTGAACACTTTTTTCGCAGATCTTTTGCCGCTTTCCAACTTCTCGCCGAATTCCTTCCAAGACTGCCTCAGTGTACCGGTCACGTCGTCGAGAGTCGCCCAAGAGAAACCAGTCCTGTGGGCCTTCTTCTTCTCTCTCTCATGGCTTCTTGAACTCCGAGGCCTTTAGTTCTTTTCTCACCTTTAGCCGCCACTCCAAGCCGCTTCAGTCCACCAACATCCCGTGCAGAGGCAATGACAGCTGTTGAAGATATAACAGTCGCCATTCTTCCTCTATGCCCTCAGGAACATAAACGATTGATTTTGGTAAGATGTCTTAATTTAACTCTCGTGTGTGCTGAACAGATGCTCAGCACTTCTTCTGGGCTTACTGATGGATGATCAAACTTCGTTCTGTGGCAAAAATTAACCTAATCCTTATCTGTGACCGCTGATTAGCCTCTATCTGATTTAAGCACAAAAAAACAACACCCATCAATCTAGTGAAGAAAAAAGGGCAGACAGAACACAGGAATAAATACGGTCGTTAGCATTTAATTAGCCACACACTTCAGTTTCCCATGCATTGAGGTGGTGATGATTCCAAGTGCATACGTCAAACAGTCAAACGACCTTTCCCTCTCTTATTCGATATCGCGCTCTGGCGTGTGGGAGTCTTCTCCGAAAAGGACTGACTACGTAAGTTAAGATTCACCAGTCTTAGCATTTCTCTTTCATTAAATTTCCATCCGTTTGATAGGTACAACATGAGTGAGTGAACTAATGACTTTTCCTGCATGTTTGTTTTTTTCCTTTGAAGAAGAGCAATGGAGGAGGTAATTCCCATGAAATTTTAGTTTTGGCCCTTTGATCATAAATTCTACAACTAGTGCGAGTATCTGCGATGAATATTCAGGATGTAATTAGGGGCTTTGTGAATCTACATGCTGGATAACGTTCCGGGTTGAGGTGGGTTCACACCACATTTTCATAACACACGAGGACGCGTTGCTGGTGGTATAATTTGATTGATATATTTCCTCTGGCCGTATGTCATTTTGCGAATTTTTTCATGTTCAGTTCGGTTTTGATTTCTTTTTCATACGAATAGCTTTGACTGTCGCCAATGAGTCTGAGAGATTAAGGAAATTCGTTTGGCTTAAGTTCACCATTCTGGCCAATGCCTTTCACAAATAGAAGATTCTGGCAAAAACTACAGTTACGTTTACCGGACGTACCAATTTTTGATACCAAAATGCTCGTTTGTTGCTTAGGCAAATCACTACCCCCCTTAAGTAGGTTAGGTAGAAGTGCCTTTTACACTTAAGCCAAGTATAGGTCCATTGTGTTACCACGCGAATCTAAGGGTAGCTATTCCGTAAACCAGTTGATTCTAATGTTGTTCAGATCAGCCAGGTTTTTACGGAACTGGGCCCCCAGAAGTCTGAGTCTACGTGACGAGGGAGCACTGCAGCTGTAAAGCAAGTGTTCAATGGTTTCTTCCTCATCCTCGATTATGCAACTTCTGCAGAAACCATTATAGGGAAGGAAGGCCCAGTCTAGAGGAGGTAAAACTTCCCATCCACTGTTTTCCAAATAGTTCTTAACCGGAATAGTAACGTGGGGCCGAGCGTTACCGTGATGGAAAATGATTGCCTCGTGTCTGGTCGCATATTCCGGGCGTTTTTCGGCTCCTGCTCTCTTCAATCGGATTAATTATGTTCCGTAGCGTTGTCCATTGATGGTTTTCAATGCCCTGTTAGAACGCCAATGAGATATCTGAGATCTGGTCTGCTGAATCTGATCAAGCCAAGCGATCGTTTGGGATCGATCATAGGCCAGAGTTTTTTTGGTAATGGTAACCGTCCATCCGCGGTTTGATTGAGCTAGCGTTTCTAGCTTTAGCAGATATTGTATAGGAACGAGTAGCGACTGACCACTTGTAAAATAAAAATATTGAAAAAAACATTCAATCAAAAAAAGATTCTCTGGGAACACACCCATTTGGAGTTCAACATCCTTCCAAACCTTTAAAAATAAAATAATATGTGTACCTTCATAAAAACTTGTCTGTGGCAATAACGTGAATACGTCTATGTTTATTTCGGGATCAAAAGTGAAAAACACACTCGTCGACGGTCCAAACGCTACTCATTCTCGATAACGGGGCGAAGTCCCTTAAAGCGTCGTCTCGAAGTCAGGTAGACACACGTCGTGGGAACATCGAAATTCATTTGCCCCATGGTCAGTGCGAAACTCGATGTGCTTCTTCTTCTTCTTTGTTTGGCGCTACAGTCCGGGGTGGACCTGGGCCTCAACCAACAAGCCTCTCCAGCCAGCACGATCTTTCGCCAGCTGCCTCCAGTTGTGCACACCAAGTTGGTTGAGGTCCTTCTCCACTTGTGTGCGCCATCTTGTTCTAGGACGACCTCTTATGCGTTGTCCCAAAGGCTCGGAATCGAAGACTCTTCGGGCCGGAGCTGTGGTATCAATCCGCTCTACGTGACCTAGCCATCTTAAGCGTTGGATCCGAAGACGCTTAACTAGGTGCATGCGGCTGTACAGCCCGTACAGTTCGTGGTTGAATCTCCTTCTCCAGACGCCATCAATACAAACAGGACCAAAGATCGCACGCGGAACTTTTCTCTCAAAACGACCAAGAGCTTCTTCATCCGCTTTCAATAGCGTCCATGTCTCTGCGCCATATAGCAGGACGGGGATGATTAGGGTGTTATATAAGGTCAACTTGGTGTTTCGAGAGATGGCTCTGTTACTCAATTGCCTCTTGAGCCCAAAGAAACAGCGATTGGCAAGGGTAATTCTGCGCTTGATCTCGGTACTGGTGTTATTGTCCTGTTTACTGCAGAGCCAAGGTAGACGAAGTCCTTGACTACCTCAAAGTTTCTGCTGCCCATTATGACGCTCTGTCTGAGGCGTCGATGTTGTGCGTCCTTTCGTGATGACAGCATGTACTTTGTTTTGCTCTGATTAACTGCCAAACCCATTTTAGCCGCTTCCGCTTCAATGCTAGCAAAAGCCTCATTGACAGCGCGCTGTGTTCGTCCAATCACGTCAATGTCGTCCACGTAGGCAAGCAGTTGAACGGGCTTTTGGAAGATCGTGCCTCTGGTGTTGACATTTGAGTTTCGCACGATCTTCTCAAGTATGATGTTGAAGAAATCACATGACAGCGTGTCGCCTTGTCTAAAACCTTTTTTGACATTGAAGGTCTCGGTGAGTTCGTTACCGACCTTGATGGGGCAGCGAGAGTTCTCCATCGTCATCCTGCACAATCTGACGAGTTTGGCTGGAATGTCAAAACTAGACATGGCATTGTATAGCTCGTCTCTATGCACGCTGTCATATGCGGCCTTGAAATCGACGAATAGGTGGTGGGTGTCGATCTGCATCTCGTGGGTTTTTTCCAGGATCTGCCGCAGTGTGAAAATTTGGTCTATGGTGGACTTTCCCGGCCTGAAACCGCACTGATAAGGACCTATCAGGTTATTGACGAATAGTTTCAGGCGTTCACACAAGACGGCAGAGAGGATCTTGTACGATATGTTAAGGAGACTGATCCCTCGATAGTTGGCGCAGTCAAAAGGGTCTCCTTTCTTGTGGACCAGACAAACGACGCTGAGATTCCACTCATCGGGCATGCTTTCCTCCGACCATATCTTACAGATGAGCTGGTGCATGCGCCCAACCAGATCGTCTCCAGCTGCTTTAAACAGTTCCGCGGACAGTCCGTCCGCTCCAGCAGCTTTGTTCGACTTTAGTCTAGATATCGCTATCTTGACCTCGCCAAAGTCGGGGGGACGGAATTCTTGGTCATCCTCGTCCAAATTAAGTGGAATATTCTGCCTGACAGCGGAATTTGTGTTGTCATCGCCGTTTAACAGTCTGCAGAAGTGATTTTTCCAAATTCTCAGCATCGACTGCGATTCTACTACTAGTTGTCCATTTTCATCCCTGCAGGCTTCTGTCCGAGGTCTATACCCTCCGGATAACTGTTTTACCTTTTGGTAAAACTTTCGGACCTCCTTCCTGCCGTAACATCTCTCCATCTCTTCGACCGCGCGCTTCTCGTGCTCTTTCTTTTTCCTTCTGAGAAGCCGGTTCTCTTCCCTTCTCTTCTGCTCGTAGAGCTCACGAACAGCTCTCGTTGTTCGATGCAGAGTTGCCTTGTAGGCCTCCTGTTTGGCTGCATGTGCCTGCCTGCACTAGTCGTCAAACCATGGGTTCTTTTTTGGTGGTGTCGTAAAACCCAGCACATCAGTGGCAGCTTCTTTGATGGCTTCTTGACAACGTTTCCATTCCTGGTCTATTGTGGTTGTAGGCAGGGTCGAACTTTCGGAGACTCGGTCGGCAAAGTTCCTAACGATCGATTGCGATTGTAGCTTTCCAACGTCAAAACGAGGTGTCCTGTCTCGACTCCGTATTTCTCTCGATATCCTCATTCTTATCTTGGCTACAACAAGGAAATGATCCGAGTCAATATTGGCTCCTCGGAAAGTTCGGACATCGAGAATATTGGAGGAGTGTCTGACGTCGATCGCAATGTGATCAATCTGGTTGACGGTTGATTGATCAGGTGACCGCCAGGTCCCTTTATGGATGTTGAGGTGTGGTCGATGTGCACATGGAGTAAAAATGCAAGTGATGCCTTTGTCTGCCGAATCGCTCACGTAAAGTGTTTTGGAGTTACCATTACGAAGACGACACTTTATACCAGATATGTTTCTTGGCTAAGAATTGATAATCGAGAAATTTCAGTAACCTTAGGCTTTAAAAAATTCCTTTCTAATGAAAATAGTAGCGTGACATACGATGTTGCATCCAATTTTCTCTGTGATATTTGTGTGACTTAAGTTAGGGTTGCCATGGCTGTCTTGCCTAGGAAAATACGTTTTAAGATCCCGTACTTTGGAGGATATCATCAAATTTATTTACAAAGCCTACCCGCATTAACGCTGCTTCACAGTAAGTAATCAAACTTTTTTTAATTCATTTTTATTGCAATATTCATCAAAAACTTACATCCGAGAACTTTCATACTATTGGGTCTATAACTTACGTCCGGTTTGCTGAGATATGGCGTAACTTGTATTATTCCATTGGAACACTCGTTGGAAAGCTACTGTCTTGGTACGTCATTTCGGTATGAGAAGTTTTACCACACCCGCCTTATAGCCCAGACCTTGCCCCTTCTGACTACCATTTGTTCCGGCCGTTCCGATTTTTTTTTTAATTTTACAAGCCACCAACTTTCAAGCTACTTTTAAACTACCCTAGTCTAGGTTGCTGCTAATAGATTTGCATCTAATTTGCTGCAAGATAGGGACCGACTGCTCAGAGATATGTACTGATCTTCTATCCCGGGTCCAAAGCAACACCCCGAACATCTCTCCTTGACACCGCCGTACTGAACCGGAGGAGATCCCTCTCAGCTCGTTGTGCGAATGGACGGTAGTGGTTGAGGAGCTGTACCGCATTTTCGTTTTGTATCAGACCGTGCTTATCCAAATGGAGGAATGCTCCTGGGGGGACGAAGCCGTGGTGCCACACCCTTTCGTGGTATAGTGGATTGGGGCAGTAACCCCCGAGATCCCTGGCCAGAGCAGCATGTACGTGTTTGTTAAAATATAGATACTGAACTAGCCGGATCCCCAGATATCTGACTAAAGTCAGACTTCTTTGCGCCAGTGGTTGCCCGTGTCGTCCAACAAGTTGTCAGACATCGAATGAAAGCAAAAAGTCTTTTCGTCGACATTGTCACGTAATCTGTCTGTCAGAAATCTGATATTTAATTTGCAAAATTGTGAAAATAGCAGATTTCCTTTGTTATTACTGTACGGAAACTGGGATAATCTGGTATAATACACAATCATCATCATCATCAAGTTCTGACCCACATGCTCCACTGAAGGGGTCGCGTGGGGTAAACCACGCACGAGAGATCTCCAGAAAACTCGATCCTCCGCCATCGACTCTAAGTCATCGTAAACAGGTGAGTTTTTGGATTTGTCCACTCACCTCGTCCTGGGTCTGCCAAGCAGTCGCCTACATGATGGAATTGCATTCAACGCCTGCCTCGGAAGTCGTGATGATACACAATGTCGTACCTAATTTCATTGATGTTGATCTCATTGAGGCAATTTCGAAATTAGTTCGTTGTATCGGAAATTGCGCATTATCGATCCTAATTTCGAGGGAAATTGCCGAAATTACTCAAGACTAGTTCGTCTAGTGGGAACATACTATAATACCCCAAATATGTCACCTTGAGCTTCACGTCTTTCTATTGGAAATACAAATGCTACTGTACCTGAACACCCCACCAAGTTTATTGACAAACATGCAAAACTAAGGCTACAACGACATCTACAACGACATCTGCAGAAGCTGCAACTGCATTGCTCTCTCACCCCGTAGATTTACTGCTTAACTAAGCAGTATTAGAGTCAGACGTCTTCTTCACTTTATTAAAAGGGTTTGAGAAAATAGGTGTTCCTAGATACTATGGCACAATGTCAGTCTTTCCGTACAGCAGTCACCCACTTCAACCTAACCTAACCTACACATGCGTAGGTATATGCTGAAAGTGTAGAAAAAATAAAATTTAGGTGTTCACATTCTTGTGCAACATACAGTACTAATGCACAAAATGCAGTGTAGACAGCTAGTCGTTCGCGAATTTAAAGAAAAGAGCCGATCACCCAGTCAGGCGAATGACTTGAACTCTCCCCAGCTTTGGGATTGTAATGTATAAATGCACTGACCTACAACGGCAGCGGCATTCAGTACTAAGAAGGAAAATAAAGTGTAACGTTATGCCACTACGAATTTTGTCATTGTTTTTTTTTTTTTCTATCGCTATGAATTTTCCTCCTACAAAAGCGTATATTCCTCATAATCACTTCCCGAAACAGATGATGGTCAACTTTCCCAAAAATGTTTTGGAAATATTAAAATTTACAATTAATTGGTTAAAATTTGTTAAATAGTTAAAATTAGTATTAAACGTACGTTAAAATTAAATCGTAAAAATAACTTTTGACATAAATAAATTTCTGACTAGCGTCGTTCACACTCAACAATTTGTTGCCACGATTTACTTTATAACGATCGTGACAGTGTTCACGTTCGGTACAATCAACTGCAGACTTGTAGTGTGGTAGCCATAACCTTTTGACTTTTCAGCGTGACTGATCGACTGGTAGTTAGGTGTCACCACGTGTTGTACAACTTCAGAACATTTTTCATTTCTGACTGGGATTTTGAAGTGATTGGGCATTGAAGTCTGCCAACTTATTTTGTGTGTAAACGCTAAGCACCATACTTGACGCCAAGCAAATCGTTGCGACAAATTGTTAAGGTTACACACCGCTATTCACAATCACTATTTTAAAGTTTCAAGTTGATCAACTCGAGAGGTGAAAATCGGATGTTGTTGGTTGTGTTGCTAATGTTTTCGTGTGTGATTCTGATACGTTGGGCTGCATTTCAGGACATCGGAATTTTCACGTATTTTTGCATACCTGCCATCGTCGATATGAAGCCCTTGGTCAGTTCAACCTCTGACTGCCATAACGGGCCTAATAGACCAAATTTTGCATACCTGGCATCGTCTTCAAATCGACGATGTCTTTGGTCAGTTCAACCTCTGACTGCCATAGCGGGCCTAATAGACAAAACAACGACTTCTGTACACCTTTGGTGATGTCTTCGGGCTGCATTTCAGGACATCGGAATTTTCACGTATTTTTGTACACCTGGCATCGTCGGTCAGTTCAGCCTCTGACTGCCATAACGACCCTAATAGACCAAACTACGACTTCTGTACACCTTTGGTGATGTCTTCGGGCTGCATTTCAGGACATCGGAATTTTCACGTATTTTTGCATACCTGGCATCGTCGATTTGAAGCCTTTGGTCAGTTCAACCTCTGACTGCCATAACCGGCCTAATAGACCAAACTATGACTTCTGTACACCTTTGGTGATGTCTTCGGGCTGCATTTCAGGACATCGGAATTTTCACGTATTTTTGCACACCTGGCATCGTCGATATGAAGCTTTTGGCCAGTTCAACCTCTGACTGCCATAACGACCCTAATAGACCAAACTATGACTTCTGTACACCTTTGGTGATGTCTTCGGGCTGCATTTCAGGACATCGGAATTTTCACGTATTTTTGCACACCTGGCATCGTCGATATGAAGCCTTTGGCCAGTTCAACCTCTGACTGCCATAACGACCCTAATAGACCAAACTACGACTTCTGTACACCTTTGGTGATGTCTTCGGGCTGCATTTCAGGACATCGGAATTTTCACGTATTTTTGCATACCTGGCATTGTCGATTTGAAGCCTTTGGTCAGTTCAACTTTGTGTGAGTGAAAAGTTAACCTCTTGTGAACAAAATTTAGGGTAAATGTTCTTTCGGATCTTGCCACCAAGAAAATATTTAATTTTCAATTCTCTCTAGTCACTGCCCTTAAGAATTAGTGTACGTATGCTTCAAAACTTCGAAGCAGTCTGAAGAAAATTTTTCAATGACCCTTGTCGAAAACTACACAAGTCCCTGTTGAGGTCAATCAATATTTTCCTCAAGATTCATTTCCCTCGAAGCTCAAATTACATTCCCCTGTCGCTCAATTTACACAAGAGCGAAATACCTCCAAGTGTATGACACTTACCGTCGATGAGTGAACCTTGTGATGTCCACCTCTCCGCGGCAGTTAAAGTACTTCATTAACGTTATTATGTTCCCAAGTACGAACATACACAAGCGCTTATGTAGCTTGTATGTTGAAAATAGCAGCAAGGCCACCGACAAGCCGTCTGATTTCCATCTCAAAATATTGACAAATAAATTCGCTGAAAATGATATGTAACACACACAACAGCATCTCAATTCATTAAAATAAACGAAACCAATGCCACCACAACAAGAACGGTCATATCCAGTCCGCAATGACGTCCCGAAGATAAATATTATTTTCACCGAGGAAAAATCGCAATATTTCGTTTTTAATTAAACTGCTTTTGTTATTACTTTTCTTTTTTTTAATCTGTCCACGGTCAAAGGATTGCAAAAGGATGGACAGCAGAAAAGTCCAACGGAATGCCGAGGTAAACAGTGTGAATACGGCTGATGGCGAATTCGCTGATTAATATAATTCCTGTTTGAAATTTCCTTTTCCTGGGAGCTTATGCTTCTGTGCCTTGTCGGCGTAATTGCCAACTTAATTGTGCAGCATTACATATGCTGATAGTAATTGGCCTCCTTCAAGTTTGTCCTTCAGATTTGCATTTACTGTTGCTGGTCTCCAGTAGCTGCAGTTCTCAATTCATTTTATGGCGGAAATGCGAGTGGGCGATGGCAGAGCATTTATTAATGATATCCGATGCATTTGCAGACCAAGCATGTCAGAGTGCTTGATAAGAGGAGATTCAGCAGTTTTTCGGGAGCAGAGCCAGGCGTACTAGGGAAGGCCGCTATGCAGCCGATACAGACCGTCCTTTGAAGCTCAGTGAAAGCAGCAGTCACGTATTTACGTGAAAGCTTAGTCCACAAAACGTCCGATGCGTTGGAGTGAGAGACCGTGGTGCCTTATCATAGCCGTATGCATATAGATGGATGTTTTTATTGATATACCCCAAAACATAACGAGAATCTCCTTACACGCCAAAAAAGTGACTGCGCCTTGGCGGTTTTAACATCCAGACATTTGGCTTCATCGAAAAAAGGGATGGTGACGCCTTTTAGTTTCAGTTTCGTAAATTTTTTTTTTTTTTTTCGTGATGTTTTAAGAGGTTTCGTCGATTACGTCTAGTGCTGCCTGCCCTTTTGATCCCACATCCGCTAGGCACGAACCAACTGACGGAAACTTCATCCGCATAGGCCTGGGCGTAGATGTTAGAGCCATTGAGAGCATCAAGCAGAGAGTCACCATAGCAGAGGAGATAGGACACCGCCTTGCGGGCTGCCCCTGCACTTACATATTGGTCAGAGTCCGCATCCTTAATTATCCTTATTCCTTAGCATTGCTTTGATCCACAACGCTAATGATTCCGCATCACCGTGATCTCTGGCCTAGTTTGACATGCCGTCAAAAGTCGCATTGTCAAAAGCCGCCTCTATATCGATGAAAATCCCCAACGCGTGTTCTTTCCTGTCGAGTGCACACTCAGTTCTGCCAACGACATCTTGAAGTGCAGTTGAGCACTTCGCGTTAATCAGCTGTTTCCTTTCTCCCTCTCAAATATCAGATGACAAATATCAGGCGTCAGCTGTTTTCATTTCTGAAATGTCAGCACATCTTGTGTCGTTCAAATAATTTAAGTCAGCCGTTTCCATTCCTCAAAAACTCGAACAAAAAAAACCTCGCAAAAAACAAGAAAATTCTTAATTTGATAAAAAATCTAGAAAATTCGCTCTCCCATCACACCTCACTCACCATGTTTCCGAAATGTTAGATAATGACATGCGATGCCCAACTACAATGCGAGAGGGAGCATGTGAGTCAGGGAATACACCAACCCGTATGAGGCAGCCGAGTGCATATTGTGTGCATGACCTGGTGCGCTCAGGATAACCCCCCGCAATTGAAAGACAAACGAAAAGTTCAAGTTTCTTGGCGTTAACTCCACGGAAAGGTTGTAGCTCAACAGCCTCAAGAAGGCCAACCTAAGCTTCCATCGATATCCCTTGATGCGCAAGCAAAATGGCTTAAGCCAGAGGACAAAACTGCTGCTATACAAGCAGCTTATACGGCCGATCTTAAGGTAAGACATTCCAATCTAAGATCAGCATGATGAAGCTCGCAATTTTCGAAAGAAAAATACTACGAATATGTACCGGACCCACCTTCGACAGGGACCGTCACAGGCACCACAGCAACAATAGGTTTTACGACCAAGCACGCATCATCCCCCTGCAACAGTACATGGTGACACTGTTCAGAAAGCACCTACTAAACATCAACACCCATCCTAACGAAGACATCAGGAACCTGAGAAACACAATCACCAGGCAATGCTACCTCGCGTTAAATCTGCTAAACGAGCAGAGCCTTCCAACGACGTCGAACAACGAGCTCCAAGGATTCTCATTCTACCAGAGCAGCGATAGCAATCACCATCGAGGTCTGCTACCACACCACCACCCCATGCCAAAAGGACCATCATGGGCACACGGACTTGAACAACCCGATGTAAGGAGTAGACATTGTAGGACATTAAAAAAAGAAGACATTAAACCGACAATGATACGAAATGTCTAGTTAAACAATGTACACCAGTTGGGCCCATGGTTGTTAGGCCAGTACCCTAACATTCAATTTGTAAGCCTTGTTGTAATCTCAATTGTAAAAATAATTTTTTCGTTCAATGAAATTTTAAAAACGCTTTAAATCGCTCATGCGCGGTATAATTGAGCCTTTACGTTTTATTACAATCTCTCTCATTTTTCACTAACGCGGGTCATTTTGTGCATGGCCATTGAACTGTGCGTTGAAAGACATCGTAACAGCAAATATTGTGTTTCGGCAATTAATCTTCGTAACTTCACACGTATTGGACATTTTTTATGCACTTCACCTTTTTGCTCGACACAGACATTGTCTCTTTTTACTTCATTTACATTTCCATTACACCGCGTAATGTTTCTGGTTGCAGGCTCCATAAATCGTCTCGAATATTCTCCTTTAGCTGTCTTACGGCATTTGTCTAAAAGTAAGCAATTTGTTGCGGCCGCGACGATGTGTGTTGGTGCGTCGACCCCTAAGCACTTAAGCTACGTTGCCCAGGTTCGATTTCCAGTACGAGCAAAATACTTTTTACGGCCCCACCTCCTCTGAGTCACTAACAGTGCTGCAAGATTATAACTTTCTATAAAAACCTTCTCAAATCGGCCGTTTGGAGTCGTCATAAAACTGTAGCTCCCATCGACTCATGAGAAAAAAATGACACGCGTACCACAAGTGGTTGCTGAGAAGCTAGGCCATGGCCCTCTACAGGCTGTAGCGACAACAATATTATTATTATTTTTAACACACAATTTTCAGTGCCTTTTAAATGCCCTAGGAAAAGAAGTCGGAGGCACTTAGGTCTGGTGAACGAGGTGGGCAAGGAAAATCTGAATTTTTTGAAATCAAACTTCTCCTGGACCTCTCAGTCGTTGTTCTATAGAATAGAAAATGCGATCATTGCAATGCGCTGTCAATTGCTTTTACGAATTCAATTATAAGCTCAAAATACAGTCGAACCTGCATAAGTGGAATAACCACGGGAACAAATTTCATCATTATTATCATCTTCTGACCCGCATGCCACGTACGAGATATCTCCAGGCAGCTCGATCCTCCTCCATTGACTCTAACACTTACACTCGACTCTTACACTTGGTCTAACCTGGCGAGTTTTTGGACTTGTCCAACCACCTCGTCCTGGGTCTGCCAAGCGGTCGCCTACCTGACGGAGTCGCATTCCACGCCCGCCTAGAAAGTCTTGATGAAGGGGACATTCGTGTTACGTGATCAAACCACCGAAGCATAGCTCTCTCCATTCGAAGTTTCTCACGCACTGCCGTGTTTCCCACCTTGCCACGACGGGTAATTCCCACAACTGCACGGAGAAATCTCAACTCCGCAGCCCGTATTCCCGATCTTATTCGCTCAGTCAGTATCCAAATTTCATGACCATATTTGAGAGCTGGAATACATACTGAGGAGAAAACCGCAATAAAGCCGCAGACGTTCATCCCCCATCCTGAGCTCGACCATAGCACTAGAACGCGTTTAAAACACCTAAAAGAGATATGCCCCTCTAGCTGGAGCAATCTCGTTTGTCCTCCTCCTTGAAAAGTGAGACAATCACCCCAGTTTTCCAATCGCCATGTGTCTCACCACATTCCCAGCCCACTTTAATGACACGAGAGAGCCATAAAACTCCCTCTTTTCCCATTGCCTTAAGCATTTCTGGCCGGATTTCATCCACAGGCCAAAATGACTTATCCACCGTTGGACTATCCTCCGCCTAACTCAATATTTCGGGTCTGCCATCCTCAGTGCCTTGCTCGGTATTGAGCAGCCCCGAAAAGTGCTCGCTCCCTTTGCGTAAGATGTCCGCCCCATTGGAAAGCCACACACCGTCTTTGGATTTGACTCCTTCGATGTTGTTGAATTTCCTTTCTCTGGAGTCGGCGAATCATTTGCCAGAACACGTTTTTCGCAGATCTATGGTCGCTGTCCAACTTCTCGCCGAACTCCTTTCAGAACTGCTCTTTAGGTGCTCGCACAGCCAATTTGCAAGTCCTTCACGCAGTCTCTGTAGGTCTTCTTCTTCTCTCTGATGGCTTCTTGATCTCCGGGCGTTTTAATCCACGGAGTTCTTTTCTCACCACCAGCCGCCACTCCAAGCCGCTTCACTCTTGCAAGTTCTTCGCTCTGCAGTGTACCTCAGTGTAGTCTGACTCTAGATTTGTTGCATACACTTGCCCTAGAACCAGAGTTGACCTTTCAAGCTTGGGTTTTAAGATCCCTAATCTCCCTTCTAATGGTATGGACTCCAATACCCTGTCTGCCAACCTGGCACTTGTGAGTATCCCCTCTCCCGCCCGTGCAGACATTGGAGGTGTAACTCCTGACAGGAAGAGTTTATACTCGTTCATAATGTCTACTTGTTGGCAGCTTCCTCAACTAGCTCGAGATCCTTCCCTGTGAGCGATGAGACGTTCCATGTGCCTAGCCTAAGTTGATGCCGTTGTCCGTTGCCTATTGCTCCCCGCAGGCACTGGCTAGTGCATGTCGTGACTTCCCCATCCCCAACGAGGCCACTGACGGGTCGCTCGTAGTTCTTCCACCATTCAGGCCTGTCTCCAAATGGAGCCCAGGCACACCAGGAAAGGCATTATCCGAGGCCAGTTTATTTCTACGTGTCAAAAGGGGGTTGCGCGTCTTAAGCCACCCTCGGGCTGTATGAAAAAAAAACTCGTACCCCTTAAACCTGGTGCCCGGCCATCACAACGAGATGGTCAGCTGCCAGGGGGGTCGCGAGCAAATATTGTGTTCGATTTATAGATTGTGCGTGCTATGGAGTGTAAAATGTGAGAATATTCAAGTCTTATAGAAAATTCGAAAAAATTGAAAAATAAAATTTGCTGGCATTTTTCAGACCACCCTGTACTCGACGATCATTTGATGCAGACGGTTGACGTAATGAATGCTTATGAATTCAACAATTAGTCGATGCAAAAGAATGTTGCACATTCGATGCTGAAAATGTTGAGTAATATGTTAAAGGGGAAAAATGTGGGAAGAAGCCAAATTCTATCTATACTGGTAAGTTTTCTAGACTGTGGGAGAATCTGGTGACACTATTGACCCTCGTTGGTGTATATGGAGGTGCGACCGCTGCTTCACAGTGAGACTGAAAGAAAATGTTATTTCTTAGACTAATGAGTGTCTTATGTTTTCAGTTGTTCCCTAGAACAAAAGCATTTGTATGATGAGGCAAGGGAAAGGCCTATAAATGTGTGCTGGAACAAGACTAATCATTTAGGAAACTGTAAGATATAAGTTATTACTGCACACAAACATTTGCAGGTTGCAGCCTGTTTCTAGTGAGATCAGATAACAGATGTCAGCCGCATTGCATTATCGTCTTCAAGTTTTAAGTTAAATTCGCGCGCTCAACGCACTAGGAGTATGCATCCATTTCAGTATCAGCCTCCGAGGCAGACAACTTGATCGCAACCGATAAAGCTTGTCATACCAATGGTCCACAGCTCGCAAATCCACTTCGGTCATCAGTGAGCATACTCAATCATTTTCCGATTTATTATTCCGATAATCGCTTTCCCGATCAAAGTCGTTGGGACGTCGATAAAACAATATTCTTTCCGCACAAGAATTTCTGTCTGAAAGCGACAAAATGTTCAGTACAGAACCTTCGGAATGCGCTTGCTACTCGCTCTTGGCCAGCTTTAATTCATGTCTTTAAAGACTCCAAAATGGTGACTAGACGAGGTTCCTTGTACACCCAGATTGATTCCACTAGAATTCCAGCATCATAAAATTGCCACCTCTTTAAAATGACCTCTCAAAAGTTGTCCTTCTTACTTATCCACGTACATGGCATAACTGCAGTTTATTACTTATGCCAAAGTTGGTCTCCGGAGGTTTCTTCCCCGAATTATTGCCAAGTCGGTGGGCAATACACTCCCCCTGAGAGTGAAAGGAAACGCATATGGGAGGACACACATTCACTCGAGCACATGCGAGCATCCCTTGGGAATGTTTACCTGGGTAATTAATTGATTTCACTTGTAAAAACATATTTTTGTCTTACTTCTTAATAACCGTAATTTAATTTAGTTCTCTGCGCAGCCATTCTTTAGGGGTCCTTTTTGAAGTGACTGAACGAGAGAGAGGAGAGCCAAATTCATTAGCCTTGATCAAAGGAGGCCACCATAGCGGGAGGAAGGGTGGATATCCACATTATCATCGTTTATAGTCGCCACCTCCTTCCTTGACTCCCAAGTGGCGGTTCCGGGCTAATTTGAATTCATGAGACCTGTTAAATGGCAGAACTTTCCTCTTCAACAGGCCTTTTGTTGGGGAAGTGTGATGGCAACTGTGGTGACCTGTTGCATCTTTGCCGAAGGGGGTAAATAATTCCATTCGTCCCCCCTCCGTAAATACCTTCTACTTCCGTTCGTTATTTCATTAGGGCCGGCCAAGGAGATGGAACGTATTTTCGAAGCACTCGTCGCCCGTGTTGTTGTTCCCATCACAACGCTATCATCGACAGCAACGTCCATCGCAGTGAGTTCGTCTTGTGCTTTTAATTATGGAGGCACTTAGTCGTTAATTAAAAATGCAAATGAGATTTAATATTTTTTGTCTTGGCTTTCTCAGTCCCACCACTTCCAGTTCACAGAGACTGGTCCGAGAGATCCTAACATCTTTTCTATTTGGCCATTTTGGGTCGCACCTCGTGCCGACCATTTTCCTCAGAAAAGGGCGCTCTGAGGAGATGTGGCTTTGTGGCACTGAACAGGACATAAATAAATTTAAATGAAAATTTATCATGGATTTTTTATGAGTCGAGTCAGTTTTGATGGAGCATTAATCGAGGTCACCGAATGGAAGTGGCAACAATGCCGAACCGGAAAAAGGTCAAAGATTGACAAACTCATTCAAAGCAAAGCTACCATGATCTTCATCTCCTCGAAGGACTAGGGAAGAAATGTAGGTACACGATGACTTAAGGCGCTTCGGTCCATTGATTGCGTCCATATTTTATATTTCTCTCACACCCCTCGGCACTTCAGTGTTTGTCTCTAATTTGCTTTTTATGTTTCACACAAATCACGATCCATCTTAAAAGGAATAATTTTTAAGCCGGAACAATGCCTCGGGGATTTCGAGGCAAAACTTGTCATTTCATACAGAATTCGGTCGGCCATATATCATCACTACGGCACCATTTTTGGCTCCTCCAAGTCGGGGGTACTAAGCTGTCACAGTAAATGTGGAGACGCATACACATACATCGGTCAGGCAAACTCAAGGGCGCACAGTCTGGGGGAGGCTGACCTTCGGGAATCGACATGTGGCATAAATCAGATTTCGGTAGGTTCATGTTGCCATTCACGAGACCAAATGCGGACTTAACATACATTGATGGCGGATAAGTGTTTGCAGGTGTTCCCGTCACCACGCTTCTGTCATCATTTTGGGTGATTGTGATTTATGTGAGTTATGGGAGGTGGTTCCATTTGATTGGGTCAGTGAGTGAATGGTGTAGGAGATTGCTCGCCGCGGCCTAGAGGGGTATGCGACGACCTGAGTGGCTACGCAACCATAGCCAGCTGTGTTTGATTCCCCGTACGAAAAGCTATTTAGACGGCGCGCCGTTCAGCTTCAGTTCGAAAAATCTTCGAGATGTGTTCACGTCGTTGGTTAAGTCAAATCATTGCTTTTTTGTATCTACCTTAAACCAAATTTTTGTATAGACTTCTGCTGAATTTGACTTTTCCTTGCTTGGTGTATGGGCAGTGTCGTTTGTGTTGTTCTCCACGCTTTAAACTCCAAATTGCAGGCTACGTGAAGCAAGGATGCGAGCGTACGAGGGTTATTCTACGTTTCCACTGAACCGAAACCGCTAGGTCCGGATGATCTTTTACCGAAACCACAAAAGGACGTTTCCACCGGGCTTGAAGTGGTTTCGCTCTCAATTTTCAAGTCAGTCGCTCTCTATTTATAAGTGCTCGCCAAATGAAATGTCACTCACTCTCAATTTTTAAATGGCTGCCAGAACAGCTGTCTGTTGACAGGACATAATAGTGTGAGAACGCCTGAAATGGAAAGAGACAAAATGAGAAAATAAACTGCTGTGGGCTTATCCGGGTTCACAACCTCTCACGGAAGGATGAACTCGAGGAGTTTTTAACGAGTTTTATTAGAAACCGCGAGGTTTCCAGACCTCGAAAATGTATGGTGGAACCTGGTAGGTTCGGCGAAAATTGATGGAACCTCCCTAATTTTAGAGCCTCTTGATTTCTCGCCTTTGCTCTCAGTAATGTCACATTGCTCATCTGTGTTGGTCTCGCGCCACATATAACACATGCACTCGCTGAAGACGTGTGTGCAACGGCCTGTGCTACTTTGCCATCCATCATTGTAAAATGCAATTCGTGGCTTACTTAACTTTTGTAATTGTTTCACCAACACTTTGAATCTCGTTTTCAATTCTTGTTTTTTCATCTCGTGGAAGGTCTACAATTTATTTTTTAACTTCACTGGCCTATAGTAACGTGTTGAAGAAGGTCGAGGTTTCTTTCAAATTTGACTACTTTCCTCCGAAACCACTGCTCTCAAACCCCTATCAGACCTCGCTCCAGACCATGGATGCCACAAGGTCTTAATGATTCTGGGGCTCAACGACCACCGCGCAAATATCAAAGATATCCTTGCATATCCCAAACACGTCCAAATGGTTATAAAATTATGAAAATCTTAGTTTGACAACATTTCATAAAACTGAGGAACTGCAGTAAGGTCAACGAGGGGCCAAGTTACAAAGACGAAAATTGACAATGGACCGCAATGTCGCCCTACCTACATACTCTCTCCTGGTGATTCCCGTTACGATGTTGGAAGTGCTTCATCTGAAGATTTTGACATGAATGCACTTCGTTAACGATTTTGCTCCACAGGGGCTCAACTAAATATTTTGCGATTTTCAAGTGCAGGTTAGGTTAGCTTAAGTTGATGGTGGACTTGATGCTGGACTTCCGACAAGCTCAGGACTTTGGGTACCCTTATGAACGCTCAAACAGTCTAGGAGGGCTTTTGTAGGATTCCGGAGTTCTTGGAAAGAAATATCCTCCCAGCGGCAGAGACTGGGGCAATGTGAAAGGTAGTGAGGAGTATAATCTCCTCGTCCCAGTCCCAGCCGTTGGCTAGTTGCCAAGCACAATCTTGGCCTAAGTCTGGCTGCCGACTTTACGTACAGCAATCCGCCACTTCAACCTAGTACTACAACTTAAGGGTGATTTTTTAAAAGCTATCGGAAAGTTTCTCAAACAAGAAAAAACACATAAAATTCAGAAAAATGCATGAAATCTTTATTTGAATCGATAGTACGGTCCATATAATTTAATGTTTGAAGATTATTTCATGCAAATGTTGACCTTGACCGCGCCTCAAATGGTCCATCCGCTTAGTCCAGTTTTGGCATACTCTTTCCAACATTTCGGCCGGTATCTCACGAATAAATGCTTCAATGTTGTCTTCCAATGCGTCAATTGAAGCGGGCTTGTCTGTATAGACACGAGATTTAACAGAGTCCCACAAAAAATAGTCTAAAGGCGTTAAATCGCACGATCTAGGCGGCCAATTGACCGGTCCCGAACGAGAGATAAAATGTTCACCGAACTCGCCTCTCGATAATTCCATTGTTGCGCGTGCTGTGTGGCATGTGGCACCGTCTTGTTGAAGCCACATGTCATGCAAGTCAAGCTCTTGTATTTTGGGCACAAAAAAGTTGGATATCATCTCACGGTAGCGCTCACCATTCACAGTTACGTTACGATTCGCATCATCTTTGAAGAAGTACGGTCCAATGATGCCACCAGCCCATAAACCGCACCAAACTGTGGCTTTTTCTGGATGCATTGGTAGCTCTTGCAATGCTTCTGGCTGATATTCACTCCAAAATCGACAATTCTGT
Source organism: Eristalis tenax (assembly GCA_905231855.2). Classification (NCBI taxonomy): domain Eukaryota; kingdom Metazoa; phylum Arthropoda; class Insecta; order Diptera; family Syrphidae; genus Eristalis; species Eristalis tenax. The sequence continues at coordinate 33,784,378 of HG993126.1, forward strand.
TTATTTACGCACCCATTGAGCCCATCGAACCCATTGAACTTTCTTAACAGAGCACGCATTTTGATAATAAAATTCAATAATTTGCAAGCGTTGTTCGTTTGTAAGACGATTCATGGTTAAATTATAGACCAATCTGAAGATGTTTGACAGTGAAACAAAACACCAAACGTGCGTCAGCTGTTTAAATCAGTGTTGCCAAGAAGATAATAGCTAAATCACCCTTTACAATCTCTAACACACTGAAGGAGTCTCTCGGTTCTTGCACTGTTCAACTTGGACCAAAGCATGCGAGTGGTCATCCAGCATCACCGTCTGTTTAATTCCTATATCATCGTGCAGTCCACTTTTTTTCTTGACATTTGCAAGAAGTGGCTTAGGTTTGGGTGCTCCGACGGCCTTCTGTCCTTGGCTCTATACGAACAGCGTGTTTGTTCTATTCTGTCCACGATAGGGAGTGTTAAACTGTAGTAATAAAACAAGCCAGATTCATGTGTGAATCTAGGAGCTTTTTCAGTTCAACACCACTTAACCCATGCAGCTCTAAGAAGATGTACCTTCTCTTCTTTTCCTTGCTACGGGATTCACAGAGCGTATGTTGGGCAGATTCTATTTTTTCATCATCTCTGCAGATTCTTCAAAAGGCGTTGTGCGGTATGTGCAGTCGCATTGCATTTGTATCTATGGTACAGCGCCCGGTAAGGACTCCCAGTAGCAGGAGTACGTCCTTGCGACTAAAGCCGATCAATGATGTTCATCTTTTCTTTCCTTACAGGTTCAATATTCAGGTCCACCAGCGAGTACTGGATCTGCCTAAGAGGTGGCTTGATCATCACACATACGTTTCGGACAATTTCCTGGCAAATTCCTCCACTAAATCATTGCCGATTATGGACCCAGTCGAGAGTAATCGATTGTTGTGTGCTGAGAACCTTGAGCTCTTCGTGGGAGCTTGCGCCCTGCCTGGACTTGATGTCCATAGCCGAAATTACTTTGATAGTCGTTTGGCTGTCAGTTAGAGCGGTAATATCGGGCGGTGGTATTTTAAACATTGACATAATTCCGGCCGCTTCCTCAACTGCAGGGACGGGCGCTTGAAAAACGCAGGGATTCTGATTGAGAAGACCATGTTTAACGAATCGTAGAAATTGCCAACGCCCGTGCATTTTAGTACCTTCCATGAATGGATTGTCGAATTGGGGGATTTGGAGTGCACTCCTCCCTTCTTGTGATACAGCACCGGGAGGGTATTTTAAAGGCAAGCAATAGAGGTCTATCCAGTCCACATGACCAGTGGCACTTGGAAGCCAGCCTCTTGATTGGCTGATCCTTACGGCGTTCTTTGCACCATCCACATGTAGAGGTCCAGTTTTACCTTCTATTCCGCCGTTGAAGTAGACATTTTTGCTCTTGTGATCCGCACACCGTCCAGTCTTTAGATTGGAAAATTTTAGGTAAGACTGCCCCTAGACTAGGCCGTGTATCAAGGTAGGTCCGGACAATCGCTGTGGTCCTCCATAGTGCTTAGATACGCTTCTGCTTGCTAACAAAGCGTGCTTCACTTTGACATGAATCCCTAAAAAGGAGCCAAATACTCCTTCTCTGTAGCGTCCCCTCTCCGTCTCCCTTGGCAAGACGATGCAAATATCTTTTATTCAGAGCGGCTTGCAACGTGAGGTGTCTTTCAGGCAACGTCTATGACAGTCTTCGGGTTACGGTCCCAGCTAGATTGGAACCCCACATCTGCAAGTGATATGTTTGTTGTCGCACACTTTCAGGCTGCCATAAAATCCCTGGGTGCGCACTCTTAATTATTGCACTCGTCCCCAGCACAGTGGATATCCATTGACAGGCCAGCAAAAGGGACGGCAGACAATTTTTCACTTCAGCCATCGTTGGATTCATGCCGTCAAGCGCCAACAATAGATTGCATTAGGGAGAGAAACTCGTCAGGATGTGCTCATAAAAGATAAATTAAATTTAAAATTAATTTTTCCCCCATTATCCGCCCTCTCACTCTTGCCGCTTTGAACTCTCCTGCGGAACACTGGATTTTCGTCACCATCCTCCAGAGTGTCACTCGAATCCCAGAGATGAAGAGTACTCCACCACAGAAGTGTTTTATAATCCGAAACTGCGGTGGGAACAAAACAGCATCCTCCGGTAAATATGCTGACTTCAGGTCCAACCACGAACTTTCAACTGACACTCAGTGTATATCGGTCTGAGCGGTTCGCCCAAATTGTGTTGCGTACACCGACAGTGCTGTCCAATTGTAATTCATACAAGTGGGCAACAATTTCGATAAAGTCTCGCCCACCTTTCATCACAGTTGTGGGCACTCTGGGGCACTCGGTCGTTGGTAATGCGATTGGACACAAGTGTCTAGCAAAATGAGTTGTCGTTGCCATTTATTAAATAAACAACAGCGGGTGTTGGTGAGTTCATCTCATTTGCACGACGCGTTCTTATGCAATTACTTTTTTGGAGACAGAGTTAGCCAAAAAAAAAGTGTGTGCAGAGAGAGAGAGTGAAAAAAAAACAAGGGACGAGGCAATTGAATTCACTGCCGAATATTTAATCAACTCCCATGCTTATTGGATTAAGCTGCCTCGTCAGCCGCCCTCCAATTGTCATCTGCTTATTGTTATTCTTTTCCTTGCTGTGTGCTCCTTTGGTTCTTTTCTTTTTCTTTCGGTAATCAAAGTTTGGAAACGTCCTAGGAATGTTTGTCTTGTTTGATTGGATGACTGCAGTTCAGATCCGTGAGTCTAAAATTAGGCGTGCGGCAGATGCTGCGAGTGTTCCAGATCAAAGTGAACTCCGATTTATTTGACGACTCTCAAAATTGAGTTTCATTGTTGTTTAAGCAATCTACGTTGGTGAGACTAGTAATTTAGTCAGCAAGTGTGGATGACACTCTTCGATGGATCGCGGAGCAGCGTGACAAGCTTCTGTGTTGGGTTGTTGACGTGGTTGCGGAGGGATTCGGTGGAGACGTAGTTGGGCCAGCTCTGTTTACACTGGGGGGCGAGGAGGTTTTGAATGGACATATTAAACTTTCGTTGCATACTTTTCTTAATTGAGGAGCGTCACTCCGAAAAGTATACCACACAAATTTTAAATAGTTTCGTTCGGATTGTCAGAGTGCGTCAGATATTTTGTGTTGCAAACGCTTGGCAGTGCCGCTGGCGTTGATCAGATATGAAGTACTGAAGAGATATGTTACTTCTATTTCTCTTGCCCCTAGGTTTCATTTGACAGTGTCTGTGAATACGTGTAAGCTAAGCGAGGCTGATTACTCCCGCCCAACACCATTGCGGTGCTCTGTACTCCTAACAAGTGTGCGTGAAAATAAAGTAGTATGCGTGACTTAAGAGCACAAACGTCAAAATCTAAGGTCAGAGATAATGGTGGATAGAGATGTCAGACGTCTACCTCCCTATCCCCTTGATTTCAACTGAGGGTATTTTTTATACGGTGTCGCGATGCGTAGAGGAGCCGGGAACTTTGTGAGAGTTGTGTGAAATGCAAAGGGAAGTCCAGTCCACTCTTACTCGTTACGGCTCAATGGCAACATGGAAAATGGGAAAAAATGGCCGATGTTGCATATCTCTGACTGTGATTAACTACGGGTTTTCCACTGGAAAGTTGCATATCCCCTTAGTTCTTCATTTCCGGGATAGATGTGGAAGAGGTACGATGGAGACACATTCACAATTGTTTGAGTGGTCTAGTAACGTCAGATTGTACTAAAAAATTAAACATCTCTCAGAACCTAATTTATTTCGATTAGATGCGACGGAAATAACCACAAAATGGGTCATTACCCACGATCTGGCATCAGTGGCGCCTGACCCTTGCTTCGGTTGCTCTGGTTCAATCCCCGACATAAGTCACGGCCTCCATCTATTTCACGTCACGGACAATGTGCAAAAGTCAAAACTACTTATCCAAAAAATCTTTCTCAAACTTTGCCTTTCAGTGTCGGCGTAAAATTGTCACTCCCCTCCACTCGCGAGAGGAGTAGAGAAGAAGAAATGTAATTGTTGCATTTTCCCGAATAAAATAAAACACGACCGTTTCGTTTCAAAGTTTAGTCTTTTGGTTACATTTACAATTCTTGAGCTGACAAGAGAGAGCACCACTCTCTCTGAGCTGAGCAAAATCTAACGGCGGATTCAGAAGGAATTGAAATTGATTTGGACAGAGTACAGTGGGTTGGAAAAGTTTCGTGTTGTGTCTATTCCTCCAAGGAGATCCATCCTTTCAACAACAGGACTGTCAAGGGCATACCACGGCGACAACCTTAAAATGTGCCCTGTTGCACGCTCGCACCCTCACCATCCCATCCGCCCAGCAACTTCGTTTAACCTTTGTCTTTATATTACTATTTTGACCTCGAATGCTCGTCATAATCGTCCACATTGGAATATCCTAGTTGACAGCAGTATTTTGTTCCCTTTATCCGTTCGCATTTTCAGTATCGACCGCGACTCTACTCCTCGTTGTTCCTTATGGTCCTCGCCAGCAAAGCTCCGTTTGAAGTTTAGTCAGTGTACATGAAAAACATTAAGTGTAACTTCATGCTTGTCTTGCTCAATGAATACAAATCGCTCAGCCCTTCCCCCATTTGTTGCCGCATGGTTTCGTTTCACTGGTCATATGCTTGCCATTTAATCCTGACCTATGGAATTGCTATGAAGTACAAACATGGCGGTGAATACACTCTGTATTCTCCAAAACAGACGGGCAAGCGGTGCGAACATTATTTGGGTGTTCCCACCGTCTTGACCTTGCTCTTCGGCATACACAGCACATCCCAACAGGTTTCTCCACTCCATCCTCATAGCCACCGCATGCATTTGAATCAACGTAGTTGCTTCAGTCCACAGCACTCCTTCCACCATCCGAATAACAAATAGTTTTCCTACTTAGGAAAACAGAATGAAAACTCCTCCGGGGAAGCACTTGCAATCAACTTGATACCCACAAGCTAGACCACCAGTAAGCGAACAGAGGTTAAAAGCACAACAAGCCCCCATCCCCACACAGACGCTGCATGTTGCTCTTTTTCACGGTTCCCTCCCGCCACCCACCAACGTATTTATGTGTACATGCATAATGTATACACACTGTGCAGAGAGTATTTTTCGAAAGAGTTTTCTTCGTGCCAGCAAAGAAGAACGACGACGAAGCAGCGTAGAATTGAAAAAAAAAGGAAAACGAAAAACGTGAAACTTACCCGGAAGCTAAATGGAAAATCAAGTTTGAAACTATAACGACTGTATGCTATTCACTTTGCATAGAGTCATCATCAAGTTTGCAGCGGTGAAGGAACTGGAACAAGAGAAGGATCTCTCACCCATATATCTACAGGCTGAAAATTTAACATCCATTCAATTATGGAAAATGCTATTCCCTTTAAATGGGGTCGCGCCTCCCCTGGCAGCGCAACCTTACAACTTTCAACTATTGTTTAGGTAAGGGGCACAAGGACAAGCCGTCCATTTATCTCGCAGAACCTCTCTCTTACAGTGGTATACTCGTACATTCAGCCAGCTGACCAGTCGTCATTCATTCATTTCATTTAACTTTTCTCATTTTTTTGCTTTCTTTTTGCTTGCCTCGCCAAATTGAAAGTAGGACAAGACATCTGTTAGTGTTATCCTGTTTTAGTTCGTGTCGCCTCCTTGTTTTTATTCTGGAGTATATCCGTTAATGAGTTTTCGGTGGAAACGGAAAATTTAAGCTTGTATGCCCTTCGGCTGTGTGTGTGCGTGCGGTGGAGGAGGATCTATTTCACAGGCGTCCTAATGAAAAGGTGTTAGGAAAGCACAAAAAAGAAAAACTAAAACGAACGGCTACAACATCAGACACAATTAAGAAGGAAGATGGTTAGTGGAGTGTTAACATCTGTGTTACATTGGGGTTGAGGGCGCTTGTAGTGGGAAGTGGGCACCAACTGTTCGCAGTTTGTTGACCACACAACGGCTCTGTCGAGACGTGTTTGGAAGTCCTTTTAACTAGTTTCTGTGGCAAAGTAGGCACGAATATTTTTGACTGAGTAAGCCCGTTGACGGCAAGTTTTAGCTGAGAAACCGCGTTGACTTCCTGGTACTTAACCTGTGGTGGTTGCTTGGAAGTGTATGCTTGGTTTTCAGTTCAGTTAGTCAACTAAGCCAATTAAATGTTCATGCCGCAACGAAATGTGGAATCATGTAGAGCAGCGAAATACGGTTAGGCGTTTATGGAAAAAGCTAAAATAGTGGGTGGAGATAACTTGGCGCACTTGGAAATGAAGTCCTTTCAAGGGATAAAGGGTATCCCAAAATTAACGCAAGGATGGAAGTAAATAGACAAATTTGTGGATTAAAATATTTGTTTCATCCTTTAAACCAGACCGTGCGTTGAGCGCCTGCACCGATATCAATAGACGAAATAACTGTTCTAAAGGAACTTGAGCAACTCTTGACGTGCTTGAATGAGGCTACTGGCACCATTTCTAACGCATTCACCCCTACCGTGGAATTACAGTCCGGGGTGGACCTGTGCCTCAACCAATAAGCCTCTCCAACTAGCACGATCTATGGCCAGCAGCCACCTGCGTTGTCACACAGGTTCGGAGTAGAGGACTCTTCGGGCCGCTGATGAGTTTTCCATACGCTCTACATGCCCCAACCACTTAAGACATTGGATCCGTGGACATCTGACTAGGCTCATATCGCTTTACAGACCGTTCAGTTCGTGGTTGAATCTCCATAGACCAAAGATCGCACGCAGAACTTTTCCCTCGAAGAGACCAAGGATGCCCTCATTCGCTTTTGAGATTGTCCATGCCTTCGCGCCGTACAGCAGGACTGCGATGATCAAGGCCTTCTATAAAGTCAGCTTAGTCCTTCTAGAGATGGCTCTGTTTCTAAGCCCATAGAAACAACGGTTGGCAAGAGTTACTCAGCGTTTGATCTCGGTACTTTTTACTGCGGAGCCGAGGTAGACGAAGTCGTGGTCAAGGACTCGAAGTTCTAGCTCATTGTGACGCTCCAAGATCTCGATGTTGTTTGTCCTCTTTTGAGGGCAGCATATATTTCATTTTGCAATAGGTCAGCGCTAGATCAATGTTAGCCGCTTCCGTCGCAATGCCAGCATCCGCCAATAACGTCAATGTCATCCGCATATACTAGCAGTTGTACGGACTTTTGGAAGATCGGGGATGTCCAGACTAGACATACCTCGTCTCTATGCACGCTGTCATATGCGACCTTGAAATCGATGAATATGTGATGGGTGTAGACTTACATATCTTGGGTCTGTTCAAGGATCATCTGCCGTAGTGTGAAGATCTGGTTGATCGTCGGCCTGAAGCCACTCTGGTATGGACCTATCAGATTGCTTATAAACGGCTTTAGGCAGGCACACAAGATGACAGAAAGATCTTGTATGCGATGTAAAGGAGACTTATTAGTCTGTAGTTGGCGCAGTCACAGGGGTGTGCTCTCTTGTGGATTAGGCTACCGATACTGAGATTCCATTCATCGGACATGCTTCCTCCGATCATAACTTACAGATGAGCTGGTGCATGCGCCCAATCAGATCATCTCGAGATGCCTTGAAGACTTCAGCGAACAGACCTTCAGCTCCAGCAGCCCTGTTTGATATTTATATACATCTTGACCTCGTCTAGGCAGAGTCTAGATTGAGTGGAACATTCCGCCTGACAGCGGTATTTGGGTCCTCACCGCCGTTTAATAGTCTACAGAAGTGATCTTTCCAGAGCCTCTGTATCGACTGCGACTCTACTCTATTCTGCCTGACAGCGGTATTTGACAGCGGAAGTGATCTTTCCAGAGCCTCTGTATCGACTGCAACTCTACCACAAGTTCCCCATTTTCGTCGCGGGAGGCTTCTGCCGAATCTTATATCCATTGGCCGGGGGAATTATTCGCCGAAAAACTATTGTATCTCGTCATCGTCAAATTCGCAAGTGAAACAGTTCCCTGTGTCGGTAAAGTGAATGAGTTCCACTGTATCGTGGAAAACGGTTAGATCGGATCTTATCCCCATCGAAATAGTTGCGGATTTCATGCGATCTGGTTTATTTGTCTTCTATTTGCAACCAAAAGTGTAAAGAAAGCGGTCACTGGCAATGGAGTAGAGTGTAGACTACCTTTTCTTAAAGCTATTATTACCATTATTGTTAAGGGTAAATTGCACCGCGACCAATAGATCTATTGCGCCCCCTATTTACGCCTTTGCTTTCTTCAGAGCTCCCCTGTCAAGCAGTTCTTTTCAGACTTCTATTTAGGGTTGTCTGCTCCTGTTACGCTAAGGTGGAAGAGATTTGTCCTAGTGTATTCTCTCTAAGCCAGTTTCCTTTAGGAATCTGAGAATGAGAGCTGGTTCCAATGACTTCAATTCTTCCTCTGATATTAGGTGCCTGGCTAAATATCTTTGCCTTTTGTGGGCAAGTGGCTGACAAAATCCCAGTATATGTTTTGGAATTTCATTAGATTCTCCGCAGAGACCTGCTTCTGATACTCCTAGTCACCTTTGGTGCTCCCTGAGTCTACGAGTCTATGTAAAGATGCTGGTGCGTTTGTCCGGGGTTCAAATACTCCTGCCGCTGTTCCTTCATCAGTTCTTGACTCATCTGTACTCTATTTCACCGTAGTCTGTGGATATGGATTCATTGCTCCAGTCTTTCTTTTTTTGCTTAGCTTAATGGTGAAGTCCTTTTGGAAGTTGTATTTTCCGATCGCTTCATCCTTCGGAATGGCCAGGAGTGGAAGCTTTTTGACTTGTCCTGTCTTTTGCCATTCTCATGATTGTTTTAATGGCACATTTTGAGACCTTCAGATGCAATGGAGTCAGCTCCAATAACACCTCCATGGCGGCAGTTGGGCAAGTTCATGGTCCAGTAATACAGAGGCATGCCTACCTCTGAACTTTGTTGAGTGTCTCCCTTGCACTGATCAGGTTGGTTCTTTTGGACCAAGCTATTGGCCTAACAACAGCTATGTACATCCATCTTAGGATGCTTAGACTGCAACCCCAGGATTTGCCTGCTAAGCTTCTACGAATCATTAGAGCACACGTCGCCTTCCTGGTTACCCCTTCGGTGTGACTTTTCCAGATGAGTTGGCTGTCTAGGATGGCTCCTAGATATTTTACCTCTTGTACCAGTACTGTACCTGACAGACTAATTTGTTTTAGTCGTTCCAGTTTGTGTTCTTGCCCGATTTAGATCTAGCCCAGTTGATGGGCACCACCCATTCGATGATATCACACAGGGTCCCTTCCATCCTGCCTCTGGCTATAATGACTAAATCATCAGCATATGTCTGCTTTTTGATGCCGTGGTTTGTAAGTATCTCCAGAAGTTCGTTTACAACTAGACTCCACATTAGGGGAGATGAAACTCCTTGGGGGCATCCTTTTTATTTTATGCATGCGCCTCAGCTGTTCTTTTGCTCAGACGTTCATACATCCATTTCGGTTCGGTCTACTTTCTTCTTGCCCAGAGCTCGAATAATCGCATCATGCAATGTGTTGTCACATGCCCCTTCAATATCTAAGAAAGCACATATATGATATTTCTATCGCTTCAAGGGCGCTTTCGATAGTTTCTGTCAGTTGGTGTAGCGCAGTCTCTGTTGATCTGCCTGCTCTGTACGCGTGTTGTCAGTAATACAGAGGAGATATGGTTAATACTTTTTCTCTCATGTAGTTGTCTACAACTTTCTCCATCATTTTCAGCAGATATGATGTGAGGCTGGTCGGTCAGTAAGACTTAGGTAGGCTTGAGTCTTTCTTCCCCAACTTTGGAATGAACCTACTGGGTGTATGTTTTCTATCTTTTCTGATAGGTATGTACTTATACCAAAATGGCTGAATGAAATGGACTGGATAACGAAGTGTGATATTTGTGTGATATTACCTGTTAATTACAATCACATCTAATAATCGTTTTATTTCCCAACAAATATGTATCTAAAGTGATCTCATTCATCGCACATTCACTGCGCACAATGACAGCTGTTTGACAGCGGAACCATCTTGCCCAAGTGCCTGTCCATAAGGTGACATTTCCTGCGGATTCCACAATATCAGTAAATAGTGAAAGGGAAACGAATACGTGAAGAGTAACTCAATTCCGACGGATTCCACGATAGTGAGTTACTCCATTTTTAATAACCCCAAACTTCAGATGTCAAATTGTTTTTTGGAGTGTTGGTAACCATTTCCTTCACAAATGGCGGTAAATTCAAATCATGGGCTAATTTTGGGAAATCTTTTATTACAGCGGTTATAAAACACAGCAGTGTACCTGACCTAGGCTCCATAATTTTCTAACTTGTATTACGAATAAACATTTTATCATTTGCGAAGCAATGCAGGTTGTGTCAAACTGAATTCCCATCGCTTTATTTTCGGAACCCTAGGGCACGGCCCATAAGATCCAGTCTTATAAACAATTCAGACAAGTGGTCCAAGTTTATCCATCACTAATCACACTGTTTCTCATGTGCTCTGCATTCAGTTCCAGTTTTATCTTACGCACTGTTTCAAAAATCGATCAAAACACTGGGACAACATTTTGCCGGGATTATTGTAATCTGTTTTTATAATCCCCTGTGTCCATTTAGAGAGGTCTTCGTTGTTGTCATTGAAAAAAAAAAACTTAAATTGTCCCGCACCGCGGACAGCAGCAGTGGTGGATAATTACCGTGGAAATTGGATTAAAATGTAGAACAAAGTATTCTTTTGTCTTTCATTTTCATATTTGGTCTATCCCTGTTGAGGCAAACTGCTGCAACAAAGAAGAAGAAAATAGATCACAAGTGTATACATGGATATACTCGTAGTATCCACCACGAATGGGTTATTAAAATTAACGATACGATGTGATTAAAAGGATTTTAAGAAATTTGAGAATAAACTTTTGCCATAAAGCTCTAAAATTGTTTTGAGGGTTGCCTCCTCATAAAAGGGATGCCTTTTAAGGATGAAGTGACTCATGGGTATAGCGTATAAAAAGTTGGTCGATCTGATACGAAAGTGCTTTTTATGAATCCTAATCACCGAGTTTGCACTACGTTAACAAAGTTAATTGAGTGAATACCGATTTTTAACCCAATTTGAATATAGTGTGTAACTGTGCAACGGCTGCAACAGCATTTTAGAATCGTGTGTAATTTGATGATGGCGACCATGGCGTTGTGGGTTGGTGAGAGCCTATGCAGCTCATGTTCGATTCCCGTTGCTGGCAAAAATACTTTTCCCGGCCCCACCTCTTTCGAGTCACTGAAAATGCTCAATGAGTATAACAGTCTAGGAAATGCTTCCCAAGTTGGGCGTTCGGAGTTGGCATAAGATTGTAGGTCCCTTTTACTCGCGAGCGAGCAGTAGCACGCTGAGAAGCTAAGCCCTGGCATCTCTCTCTCCAATCGTCCCCCTCTACAGGCTGAAGCGCCACCCATATTATTCTTCCTTATTCTCTTAGCCGTGTCACCCAATGTGTCACTTTGAAAAATTTGTATTCGCTTAGTCACTTTATGTGACGTTGGTCACTTGCACATTTCATGAAAAAGTGAGACAGAATGAGAGAGATTCTGTCGCTAGCATTTTTGTGGGTGACGCCAAATGACGTAGGATAAATTTGTAAGTTTTGACCCAAATTTTGTTATTGAAAGGAATAAGAGTTAATTAATATGTTCACGTTTAGTGTTGAAATAACAATAAATCAACAATTTGAGTGCCTGATCTTTTTAATTGAGGATAATTTCAATCAAAAAACGAAACGTTTGAATTGTCCTTTTTCTTTGGCGATTTAAAAGTGATTTCAAAATTTATTTGATCAGAATTATTTTTCACAATTGAGTTTACAACTAGACTCACAAACTAAAGGTTAGGGTGTTGGCTGAAGAATAGTGGCCCAACTGATGTACTTTGTTTAATTTGATGTTTATTATTATAGTCGGTTTATTGTTTATTTTTGATGTCCTACAATGGCTGGTGCTTACATCGGGTTGTTCAAGTCCTTGTGTCCAGGGTGGTCCTTCTGGGATGGGGTGGTGATATGTTAACCGACTTAGCCTCGATGGTGATTGCTATCTCTGCTCTGGTAGAATCCATGCAGCTCGTTGTTCGACGTCGTTGGAAAGGTCTTCTCGTTTAGCAGGCTCAACGCGTTGAGGTAGCATTGTCCGGGGATTGTGTTTCTTAAGTTCCTGCTTAGGATGGTTGTTGATGTTTAGTAGCTGCTTTCTGAACAGTGTCACCATGTTCTTTTGCAGGGGGATGATGCGTGCTTGGTCGTAAAGCCTATTGTTGCTGTGGTGCCTTTGACGGTTCCTGTCGAACGTGAGTCCGGTACATATTCGAAGTATTTTTCTTTCGAAATTTGCGGCATACTGGTCTTAGAGATGGTGTGCCATATTGGGAAGCCGTACGTTAAGATCGGCCGTATAATCTGCTTGTATTACAGCAGTTTAGTCCTCTGGCTTAATCCATTTTGCTTTCGCATCAAGGGATAGATGCGATGGAAGCCTAAGTTGACCTTCTTGAGGGTCACTTTCAAATGACTGTTGAACTTCAACCTTTCCGTGAAGTTAATGCCAAGGTACTTCAGCTTTTCGTTTGTTGATATTTTTGTACTGTTAGGGAGCACTACCGTTATGCTTCGACATTTGGCTGCTGATCTGCGTCCACCTCTGGATGGTCTCCTTAAGCACATAAGTACCGATTTGAAAGTATTGATACGAATACCCCATTTGGCATAGTAGTCAAATTTGATCGCTGTTCGAATTTCGACCCTTTGCACGGCTGTTTGTGGTGACATCGAACTGGCATAAGTCAGCGAGTCATCTGCGAATAGACAGCAGTTCACTGTGTCAGTTGGATGTGGTTGATCTGCCGTGTAGATGTTGAAAAGCCACGGTCCCAGCTTTGATCCTCTCGCCTTGGCGCTCCGCTCTGTTGATTTGCTGTCTTCAATTTGAACGTTTTATTCCGATGAAGTTGGAAGGGAATCCCATCTGGTTCGATGGCCTTTTCTACGTCCAGGAAGCAGGCGACGGTGACCTCGTTATTGTTCAGTGCCTTTTTCTTTGGATGTCATTGAAATATAATCCACCACAAACGCGCACCAATATATCCGTGTTCTGAAGCAAAGGCATCCAAGAACTACGCAAATTATCAAATGCAACCACCGAATTGAATAAGTCCGACTTAAAGGCACAAATCTGCAGCATATGTTGCCAACTAGTTGAATTTTTATGGGAAGAGAATTTGATTGGTACATATTTTGATGTGAGGGGACAGAAGAATGCGAGACGAGAATTTGTCACCCCGTCTAAGGGAATAAGGGGATTATTATTTTTATATAATTTGAAGATACTTGGCGTGTCTGATTGAAGCGCACGTGATTGTCGTGTGTCAAGTAGTTCGATTTCGAAGGCATACATCTCTGCAACACGTGACAGCTCTGCAACGTAAGCAGCAAAAATGCATCAATGCACTTGGCTTTGTTTAGTCCATCATTCCCCATATTTGCTTACACTTAAGTTGAGTATTGTTTCTTTTGTTAACTTTCGTTTTATCTTGTTGTTTTGTTTTTAGAAATAAATTTAGTTCAGTTTTATTAAATATTTCATGTTTTATTTTTGATATGTTTTTGCTCCCGAACGTAACTAGAGGTTGCCAAGTTCGATCGGCGTGTAAGATAAAGAGCGTTTTCCTATCTGTTTAAGTTCAAAAATTCGGGGATGAAGGAAGTTAAGCTGACCATTAACTTGTGTCCCAAGTAAAAATACAATCCTCTTCGTTCGTTGCTTAGAAGAAACTGATTTTATGCATTTCCAATAATTGCCAGACGCAGCTGGCGAGTTTGAGTGTTAAGCAAAACGACAGCTCCTCGAATTTGTTTGAGTGCATGCAGTACAATGAGATGAGTTTTAAAAGAATAAAAAAAATACTCAAACATGGAAAAAGAATTAAGCTGGAAGAGTAATGCCGTCGGATTGGTCCCAACTTCCAGGAAAAGAATTCAATTCGAACAACTTCGCTGTCGCCGTTGCATAATAGTACGTTTACACAGCACGCAAATCCAACATTTCGGGGAAAAAATTTCGAAATCCAATTTTGCGTTCGCACTGCAACTTCAACATTTCAAATGACAGCTAGTGTCAGAATTGATTGTTTAAGTCAGTCGAGAAATGACAATTTTAACAGCCAGGTGGGATCAGAAAACTTATTCGAATTCATCAAGAACATCAAATTCGGCTTTTTATTACAAAATTCGTGTCTATACCTTTTCTTCTGACAGCCGTCTGACCTCTGTGGAATAAGGGAGATTTTGATAGAATTTGGACGAATTTGCTGAAACATGTTTCCTCCAGGTCTTCTTTTTCGTAAATCGCTTAGTATCCTTCTCCGTTGCTGGTGAAAAAAATATTTAGTGCCATGAAATTATTACATTTTTATTTACTTTTTACTTTTTTCCCTTGCGATGTGATCAAGAGAACATCACAATTTTGACAGGTCTTGTGATGCTTGCAAGTTGCGCGGTTTTGCCTTAAAATCAAAACCTTACAATTTGTGACTCACCATGTGGCTGTTTTTGGCCAGAATAGGGCTTTAAATGATAATTCTGATACGCACTTGAGAATTCAAAGAGCTCTGTACTCCTGAAGTGCATGCTACATTTGTTTGTTTTTACTTTTCCATCACAAAGTATGTGTTACCGCGATTATGTAAAATCTTGTATAATTATACCGGGTTTGGACGGGGTTCAGTGTATGTAGCTTTTTAAATCACTTTTTTTTTATATTTTGCGCGCGCACAAGGGGTTGTTAGTACCCTTAAGTGTCCGGGTTCAAGACACAGCACGGGCCGAAGGTGTAGAGGGAGAAAGGGAGAGGGGGTACCTGTGCACATTGGTTTTAAATATCTGCGGATTGTATTCTGCGGGAAATATTGGGCTGGGAAGAGCATTCCATATTCGAGTCGTGCGGCTAATGAACGAGTCTCTAAATTCAACTGTTCGTCCGAAAGTAGGCTTAAGGGTAAACTGATGAGCATTCCTGGCGAGACGCGTATTGCGGGTGAACTCATGGAGAGGAGGAATGCAGTTGGCAAGCTCACTTGAGCATCGTTTGTTAAAAAAGCGATAAAATACGGATAGAGACGAGACGGTACGTCGATGTTCGAGCGAGTCAAGCGACTCTGCAATATTGTTGTCTCCTATAAGTTTTATCGCTCGCTTTTGTATTCTATCTAATAGGTGAAGGGTGGTTTTGGGGGCACCAGACCAGATATGAGCGTTGTACTCGAGTTTGGGGCGTATATACGCCTTATAAATGAAAGCCAAATCAGAAGGGCTGAAGTATTTCTGGCATCGATTGAGAAAACCTAAACATTTCGCAGCATTTTTGGCGACCTCAAATATGTGATCGTCCCAACTAAGTGTTGTGTTGATACACATACCAAGGATGGAAAGCTTTCCGGTTTCATCGACACAGGTGCCATTCATGGATAATGGCTGATTAAAAGGGGTTTGCTTGAGCGACAGCAGGCAGCACTGAGTTTTTGAAGCATTGAACTCGACACGGTTGTTCTTTCCCCAACTGATTATGCTGTCAAGATCGGAATTCAATGTGCTTATTCTGCCACATAACAAAGTGGGTGTCGCCAAACTGCTTCTACTAAGAAAGGCGTCGCTTACTCAAAAAGCTTGAAAAACACTGCTCTATATGTATACTAATGCAGTCGAACCTCCAAGAGTCGAATACGCATGGGAACATATTTTGTGTTCGAATTATGGCGTGTAAAATATGGGAACAGAGGAGCGACTTACAGAGGTTTGACTGTATTAACACATGTAGGGACACCCAGACTCTGAAGGGGCAGACGCAAACGTAATGTGTTTCTACATTACATAAACAAGCAGAACATGCTTAAAGTGGGTAACAAGAAATAATGATTATGTCAACCGATTTTGTCACAATCGACAGTGCAATGAGCCATGATGGTCGTAGACTTGTCGTCGAGTGATGAACTCAAGGGAAATTCAACTTGGTGTCGTGGAAATCCCGAGGTTTTGGAACTCCGGCAATAAATGCCGAAACCTCGGAGAATTGTAGACATTTGATGAAACCTCGCGATTTCGTTTGGTGGGAAAAAAGTGTGGGAACAGAGCATCAGTTTATTCATGAAAATGAGAACGCACGTTTGTATTCTTTGGCAAGCAAGAAAACCCAAAACTCGATTAGCATCTTTTAATCAAAAATTCAATTTCAATTTTCACAAATGGCTAAAGGTTACCTCCCAAGACACTCCTATATAACGGTCATTCATGATGGTGTCCGCTTTGGAGAGGTTGCACTGCATTATTCAGAGTAACCAGATGGCAATGATAGTTTTCCCACTTGTTCTGTTACTGCAGCTGTCAAAGTTACCAAAGATACCCAGATTTCAAAGTATTTAGTAAGGTTTACCACTTAATCATGAATCATTTGATGCTTGTGCGGCATTTATTAGAAATTTTGGCTATGATCTAAATGCGTAACATGATTTTCGTTGGGAGGTTGGTCGTCATCATGGCTTCAGTGTGAAGGGAATTCATCGCACAGTGAAAAAGTTTGAGAGTGACTGAATTCGTTTTGACCTCAAACCTAACCTCTAACCGTTACAGCCGTCTGTAGACGGTCTCTTCTTTCATGCAGATACATAGAATTCAAGAAAGAGTGAAACGGTTAGAAGATTAACTTAAAGACCTCAACTTAGGACCCTACTTTTATAGTCAAAAGCCCAAAAGCCACACTGGTACACAATGGATTGGGTGCCCGATTGGGTGAGCCATAAGTCCACCCGATATACATGACCCATCAATTATCGTGTAAAAGGTTAGACAATTTTAATGTAAGACAATTTTCACGATTTAAGGAAAAATAACTGTTCACTACAATTTACGTTCACATCAACTGACTGCCCACTCCACTCTATCCAGTAGTTTCTCGAAAAATAATTGCCAGTAAGCAGATAGCACAATCATGCGATTTTCAGACGCTGCTTCAATCTGATACTGCATTGTTTGAAGAATGACACTCATCTATAAGAGCGAGAATCAAACAGAGAAAAATAGCAGAAAACATCGATTGAAAAGAGCATTGCTGCCACGGAAATACAGCTTAAAAAATTAAATCATTTACTCTCTGCATCCGCACAAGGATGCTCGCAGGGAAAGGATAAGAAATTTAACGCGGAAAGCATTGCAATTATCCAGACTGCAGCTCATCACGGGGCGAGGGTAATTTGCAGCAGCAGCGGATGAAGATGATGATAATGATGCAAGTTTGGAACCGACGCTCCCCTTGAGTGTATTGAAAAGAGGAAAACGATGGTCCTCGTAGGAGAAATGTTTTCTCCCGTGACCTTGCACTCAATCTTAACCAGAATTTCGCAACCTCTGCGAGATATCGATTTTTTGCCTGCACAAAAGGCTAGCCTCAAGACGAGATGGTCGAACGATAGTTTCTCCATCTGTGGTTGGCCCTAACAAGTCAGCGCTGCACTGCTGAGCAAGATTAATTGATTATGCCTATACAGTTTAGAGGGGCACTTTAGGATGCCATTTTGTGTGTCTCTCGAAGTGTATTTCGCTGCAGGGATCTTTCGAGACGGATTATGCTCATAATTACAACATTTCCGAGTAAATCGAAGGCGTGTGGACTGTTTGTGCAGACTGATATTGCACTTCACAGAAGGAAGAAGTAAGTACCTGAACATTGTTATAACGATCTGGGGATTTAAGAATAATTTAAGATTCCTTCAGACTTGTTTTTAAATTTTAAATAAAACACGTAAAATCAATTTGGATGGTGGACATGTTATTATTGCCGGACAATACATCGTCTGGCACTTTTTGCGACCGGCTTCCAGCGATGCGACCTAATAGGGGCTTCCAAGTCTTGGATCATAGCTGCTCTATCGGGCTGGATGTGATATATTCGATGGCCTATAATCCGGTTACGTGCACTGAGACTCGAAGTCGCAGATAATAAAGGCAGTAATGGACTCGGTCAATAGTCCAAGTCATATGTTGCTCGAAGCGCGCTTGAAAGCATACAAACGTGTTTTGGAGAGGTTGTCAATGTGTGAATACTAAGAATAACATGACATCTTGATCATCATCCTCATCATCTTCTGAGCCGCATGCTCCACTGAAGGGGTAGCGTGGTGTCAACCACGCACGAGAGATCTCCAGACAACTCGAACCTCGGCCATCGGCTCTGACTCATCATGAGTTATGCGCAAGCGTAACCAGACGAGTTTTTGGACTTGATCCAAGCATCTCGTCCTGGATCCGCCAAGCGGTCGCCTACCTGATGGAATCGCATTCAACGCCCGCCTCGGAAGTCGTGATGAAGGGGACATTCGTGCAAAGTGACCAAACCACAGAAGCACAGCCCTTTCCGTTCGAAGAAGTAAGTATGACATCTTGATATCAGCTCCATAATGCCGCATCCATAAAAAAGGCGATCCTGCCTCTTGCAACAACTACAGAGTCATGTCCCTGCTCACGGTCGCCTATAAGATCCTGTCTAACGTACTCTGCGAAGATCTGAAGCCGTTTTGTACCGCACTGATCGGGCTATCAAATCGACTGTGGACCAAATTTTCACAATAAGGCAGATCGTGGAGAAGACTAGCGAGTTTCAAATCGATACACACCTCCTTTTCATCGATTTTAAAGCCGCAAACAGTACAATTCATCGCTAGAACCTGTTTGAGACGATGGCACAGTTCGGAATCCCGAAAAAATTGTCCAATTGTGTCGCAGCACTCTGTAGTACAGTTGGGCTCATCCGAGCCGTAAATAAAATTGCTTGTTTATTACAAAAAATGTTATGGCTTCTGTTCTTTTCGATCTCAAACATAGCATAACAATAATATTTCAAACACTATTTTACAAAGAGTCTCGTAAGTGAAAGATCTCGGCATAGTTTTTGACTAACAGTTGGATTATGGATGGATTTGATTTTATGGCTGCAGAAGCCTCTCAACTCACTGTTAGGATTTCTGAAGAGAAATCGCTCTGAATTTTCTAATCCGCACGCAATTAAAGCCGTTTACATGTCGCCCTTCCTCATTTGGAATATGCATATGATGTATGGGATCCGCTTTATGAGGTTTCAACTCGTGTCGAGAAAACCGGAGGTACTTAGTGGGACAATTGAAGTGGAATTTTCCTGAAATGCCTTGATAAATCGTCGAATTGTTTGTTTATCAATTATTTTCTTACCACATTAAAGCCTGATTTACTAAAATTGTTAAGTTCACAAGTGAGACCACATACATTTGCATAGAAGCAATTAAGTTTCCCACGAGATGCAGATCGACACCCACCACCTATTCGTCGATTTCAAGGCCGCATATGACAGCGTGCATAGAGACGAGCTATACAATGCCATGTCTAGTTTTGACATTCCAGCCAAACTCGTCAGATTGTGCAGGATGACGATGGAGATTTCTCGCTGCTCCATCAAGGTCGGTAACGAACTCACCGAGACCTTCAATGTCAAAAAAGGTTTTAGACAAGGCGACACGCTGTCATGTGATTTCTTCAATGTCATACTTGAGAAGATCGTGCGAAACTCAAATGTCAACACCAGAGGCACGATCTTCCAAAAGCCCGTTCAACTGCTTGCCTACGCGGACGACATTGACGTGATTGGACGAACACAGCGAGCTGTCAATGAGGCTTTTGCTAGCATTGAAGCGGAAGCGGCTAAAATGGGTTTGGCAGTTAATCAGGGCAAAACAAAGTACATGCTGTCATCACGAAGGACGCACAACATCGACGCCGCGGACAGAGCGTCATAATGGGCAGCAGAAACTTTGAGGTAGTCAAGGACTTCGTCTACCTTGGCTCTGCAGTAAACAGGACAATAACACCAGTACCGAGATCAAGCGCAGAATTACTCTTGCCAATCGCTGTTTCTTTGGGCTCAAGAGGCAATTGAGTAACAGAGCCATCTCTCGAAACACCAAGTTGACTTTATATAACACCCTAATCATCCCGTCCTGCTCTATGGCGCAGAGACATGGACGCTATTGAAAGCGGATGAAGAAGCTCTTGGTCGTTTTGAGAGAAAAGTTCTGCGTGCGATCTTTGGTCCTGTTTGTATTGATGGCGTCTGGAGAAGGAGATTCAACCACGAACAGCGGCATGCACCTAGTTAAGCGTCTTCGGATCCAACGCTTAAGATGGCTAGGTCACGTAGAGCGGATTGACACCACAGCTCCGGCCCGAAGAGTCTTCGATTCCGAGCCTTTGGGACAACGCACAAAAAAGGCGTCCTAGAACAAGATGGCGCACACAAGTGGAGAAGGACCTCATCCAACTTGGTGTGCACAACTGGAGGCTGCTGGATCGTGGTGGCTGGAGAGGCTTGTTGGTTGAGGCCCAGGTCCACCCCGCACTGTAGCACCAAACAAAGAAGAAGAAGAATTAAGTTTCCGATACTAGATGTATGAGATTGTACAATGAACTTACGTTAAATTTAGATTTAAGCCTTGTAAGAAATGTATTTAAATTATTATTAAATGAAAATGCAAATGAAATCTTGTAATCTGTAAGAGGCAACTCTATAGATGACATAAATAAATAAATAAATGTTGGTCCATTGTGGTACCTACAGTCAGACCACTGATTGACCACTCCAGTGATGAGGCCATTAACTTGTTCGCAGCCACAAATGGTGACTGGACCAGAATTGTAAACGAGATAAAAGCGTAAGAATATACCTTTCACTGGGTTTCGAACCGGGGACCGGGGGCAGGCACTAAACCAATCGCCTTCGAGCCACACCTAAGGAGCCACTTTGGAGCAGCATAAGGCCCGCATTAGAAACGCTATTTTCGGAATAACGTCGCACATATTGGACAGTGTTGTAAAAAAATTGGATCGACCGCTTGAAGCTGGTCTAGACGCCCATTTGAAGGATGTGAATTCCAAAATGACATGAATGTACTATCAAATACAGCCAGAATCTATTTTTTTCTCTACTATTTGAGACAAGTTTTGACGTCCAATTCTTTTTATTTAAAAGCATGGCGCTTTTGCTGCGAATGCTGACTTATTCTATTTGTGATATTTTTGAAAGTTGGTCAGTTTAATATGTGCCAACACTGAACCGAATATTAGGTCTTTTCTTAGACATGTGTAGACATTCAGCGTCAACCAAACACTTTTTGTGTCGCCTACTTGTGTTGCATTTATGAATACTTCTTTGAGAATAATGACCTGGTGCAAACTTGCTGGAGTATTCGTGTCCACTACTGTATTGAGAGAACTCGGCCGTATTACCGATCGCACAGTCTTAAGCAAAAGTAGAAAACACTCCGAAAATGGGACCCCAAATGATTTGAAACCCGAAATTGCCCTTATGCCACCCATTTCCCATTTATCATTCGCTCCTGCGCCTATACTCCAACCTAAACACGCCCCAGATTATTTGAACTACATATGTAATCATAAATAAATAAAATAAACGAACTTGGAGATATCAAAACGAGTCGTGTTTACAGATTGTGTGTGAATTATCACTTCCAAAAATCATTGCCTATACCTCACCACTGTGTATTGCTTCAAACTGGGTTCTTCGACAAGAAACTGATCAAATATCGCACTGCCATGGCTCGAGTCTCTTAAATCTCGGGTTCTCTTTGGAACACAAATCCCAACTGTAGCAAAGCAAAGCTTGTCAGCACGATAGCTGTTCATGAGTGTGAAACGAAAACATCAGAAGCTCGGCGGCCAGTGTGCTTGGGTTCATTCATGCGCCAGTTGTCAGGTGTATTGGTTCGCCGCGTGTTATTCACTGGTTGTCAAATTGGTCAGCGGGAATAGAACAGAACAAACAGCCGGCGAAGCAATTCTACTTGAAGATTCCTTGGGTAAGGTCGTCGTATTGCGCCCGGAAAAATAATGAGTGAAACGGAAAATAGCCCGCTGAAAGAAGTAAGTACGAATGCGTTTTTTTCTCAATCATTCCATTGAAATAACACACTCACACATACCATGTTTCGCCCAAACAGCTGATAAGTGAAATTCGCGTTGTATAAAAGCTTTTGCTTACTCATGTCAAACGTTTGGACTTTTCGATTAGGCATCGTCTGCCGTGGAAATGTAAAAAACTTGAACTTTGAACGTGTAGGCACTTGAAATTTGTTTTTTTTTTTTGGCGCTGAGTGTTATTGCGTGTAGGTGAACAGTTCTAAATTCTAACTAGAAAGTGTGATTAAGAGATGGGATTCGCCAACTGTACCAATGTGCAAAGGTCTGTAGGGCAAATTAATTATGTTCTTGCAAAGCTGTTGAAGGTGATTGAGTGTTATTTGAATGTGATAGTGAGTTACTTGACGTTTTACTGCACCCACTTTGGAGAAAAGAAAATGTTGGCCTGCAACCAGTATTGAGACCTGACGTTAGATCCCGAATTAACTGAGTGGCTGATTTGAAAAAACCGTGATAGATCTCGTTTACCTACTCAATTTCAAAGAAATTTCACATACTACGTGAACGCTGTCATAAATGAAATGACAGTACGTTCTCGATTAACGAAACTCTCGATTCACGCAACTCATCGATTTCCGCAACAGCTGAACACATTTTTTGTATCATTTTGGACGCAGTGAGGGCAAGTTTTCATACAGACAGCAACTCGATAGTTGCGACCAGAAATGAAGTATGATAGAGACACCCAACTTCACGTCTATCGACGAATTTCAAAGACTTTTTGACAGTTATTCATGAATTTTTGACGGTTATAACTTAAATGCCCTCCCGTGGTTGGTCAATATGGCTTTAGAAGACGACATAAAAAGTAGTTGTCAAACATTTTAAGGGGCAAGGGAGGTAGAAGTTGGGCATCTCTATCATACTCCATTTCTGGTTGCAACTACCCCAGTTTCTGTAGGTTGAGATAATCGAGACTGCACTGTAGCTTCTTGCATTCGCATCTGCTCAGAGTTTTTAATCACAGTCGTGGACACTTCTTGGACATTTTTCGCACACAATTTCCTTAGGAATTGTGTTTTGACAATTGTTTCAGACACAAAAAACAAACAACAACCAACGACATAAAAAGGAAGAATTACAATGTGTGGTCGATTTTGCACTTTGGCGAATAAGTGTGGTAGATTTGAAAATTTCGATATTTAGTGCTAAATACCACAATTGTGTTAATGTTCCAACACTGCCTACAACGACTAGAGTTTTTGCTAGAGGGCGTGGTGTTGTGTTCAAGATCACAGAAGTAGCCTTAGGGTGAGGATAACTCAGATGCTCTTGTCCGTGAGAGGTGTACACCCACATTCATTACGGCTTGGATTTTTGAAAAAAAAAAAGGTTAAGTGCTGTTTACATGAGCCATGTCAGTGAATATGTATTCCGTACATCCAACAAAAAATACACAATTTTACCAAGCCAAGAGTTGCGCATTGAATTCACCTTCTTCTTCCGAGACAAATCTTTGCAGCAACTATCTTAAATCATAATAATTTTGATTCCCGCCATTCAATCATTTCCTTGTCGGCCTGAAATCGCGATACGCAGAGTATCGGCCGCATTCCACAAATTCACGATTAAAAAAATCACAATCTTTAGCCGTTGTTTTGGTTGGATGGGAATAAGCGGTTACGTGTGACTAACTTAAAGTCCACGGAAGTGAAATGTCCTGATTGCGCGGTCAGGTGTACACCAACAAAATTGCTTTAACTAGTGGGAGAATATCCTGTGATAAGTTGATCACCCTCTTCGAGCTAAACTATAGTGCGAGGTAGACTTTGGACTTTGAACTGGTTAACGAGTTCTTAGTCTCTTGTACTTCCTCTACAAGACTGTGACTGTGTCTACATACACTGTGGTCGACTACCCACAAATGTTATCTAATAAATTATTTGAGACATGATTGAACAGATTGCCTACTAAATGGTGACCAGATAAGAACGATAATGTGAACAACGTTAACTGCATCCCACGGAATATTCAGGTACCCAGTCCCACTGATCAATCAGGTTCGGTTAGGTACGTGGGTTGACGCCGTGGGGCCACGTCTCACTGAGGTCCTGTTGAACCCATTCTGATGCCCATGGGGTGGAAAACCTTCCTGCTGTCCTACTCGTTTCTGGTGGCGAAGATGTTGTTTATAACTACCGTCGTTATGCGGTCCTATTCAGTCAACCAGCAATGGTCTCACTCGTGTCCATCAAGGTGTTTTTGGTGATGTTTTTTTTTATCCTTCCAGGCAACCAGAGATCCTTATAAACCAGCAAAGAGATTTTAGTGGGATATCTGGTATATCATGAAGGTCTTGGAAGAAGAATTCTTCCAGAGTTCTTTGTCTCAATAAGCAGCGACTGGGGCATTGACAAAGCTAGTGGGAGGTATCCTCAACTTCCTCTTCGTCCCCGCAAACTCTGGTAAGTCCCATTTTGTGGTCATGGTTTCCCAGATAATTATGTCCTGTTATCACACCGACTTTCATTCGCAGTAATCTTCTGCTGGACTGGAGGAGTATGTCGGTCTTTGTGCTGTTCAAACTAGGCCACATCGTTCGAGAGGTTTCACATGTGGGAAGACTCATTAGCTAACTCCCTGATTTGATTGTCCACTTTCCTCTTGATATCAGATAGAGGTGGAGTAAACCATGGGATTGCCTGTTCTAGGTTGCCGGCTATGTCCCTATGACCTGGGACCCAACACAGAGTGATCGAATGCTGCGTGCCAAGATCCTTGAGCCAAGAACCTTGAACCGCGCGACCGCAAGATTTTGCCCACCTAAAGAGGGTGGTACTTGCGTGTTCAACTGAGAGTCGGTGGAAATTTACCACGGGCAATTATGACAACGTCGTCAGCATAAGCAATTGCCCTGGTTCCCGAGAGACACAGTTTTTGTAGAATCTCATTAATGACATTCATTTATTGTATCGTTTTCTAAAGCCAATTGAACGGCATTTACGTTATTTCGTTAATAACTGTCAAAAATGCATGCAAAAAGCCTCTGAAATTGGTCTATGGACTAGGGGTTAATCAGCTGTGAAGTTGGGCATCTCTATAATACTCCATTTCTTTTCGACACAGACGCGTCTGTGCAAGACATGTGCACAGCAAAAAAAATATATTGGTCTGCAGCGACGTGTCTGTGTCGTGTACCTATAATCGTGCCGTATCAAGGTTCTATGGATCAAATCCAGGTCATGACATTAATTTCGAATGTTCAGCCAGAATCCTTATTATATAAAGCTTCTTAAACTTAACCCTTGGAAGTCGGAACGGTATGTTCATTCAAGCACGTGTTGCAGGCCCACATCGGCTTGGTCTGCATCTACTTGCGCTACTATCTGGAGTGGACGTCGACCTCAGCCTCAGTCAACAATCCTTTGCAACTGGCATGATCTTTAGCCATCTGCTTTTAATTTTGCAAGCCAAGTTGGTTAAGGCCCTTCCCCATTTGTATGCGCCATCGGTTTCGTTGGCGTCCGCTATTGTGTTGTCTTCTTGGTTCGGAGTCGACGACTCTTCGGGCTGGATCAGTGTGTACATTCCCTAGCCATCCTAGAATTCGTAGACGCCTGGCTAGACTCATGTCGCTGTGCAGTTCGTGGTGGAATCTTCTTCTCCAAAAGGCTATCGACGTCAAAGATTGAACGAAAATACCAAGGGCTTCCTTATCTGCTCATTTTCCTTGTTTCCTCCCCTTAGAGCTGGACGGGGATGATGAGAGTGTTATATAACGCATTCTTGGTCCTTCGAGGGAGGGCCCTACAACTCAATTGCATCATTAGTCTATAGAAACATCGATTGGCAAGAGTTATTCTGCATTTAATCTCACTTCACTACCTCGAAGTTATAGCTGAGTATGGCGACGTTCTGGATTACACCATATACTTTGCTTTGCCCTCGTTTACCGGCAAACCCATTTTGGCCGCCTCCGTTTCAGTGTAACGGTTCATCTCGGTACTGGTAGTATTCGCACTTTTGTATGTGACAGCTGACTACTGTACGGAAAGACAACAGCCACACTTAGGCCAACAGAGGCCAATTGGGATAAACGAAGACCTTAACAACCTCGAAAATATATATCTGCCTATGTCAACATTTGGCCAAGTCGTCGATGATGCGTGTGCTTCAAAGAAGACAGCATATTCTTCGTTTTCCCCTCATTCACCGCTAAACCCATTTTAGCCACCTCCGACTCTAGCGCCTCAAAAGTTAGCGCCAAACTTTAGAGCCACAAAAGTGAAATTCGCGAATAAATCTTATAATTACAACATTAAACACTGGAAACTGTCAATGCAAGATGTACAAGAGATAATGCGTCTGTAGCGCTATCAAACTGATTGCTCTTGCAACGTAGGCATTAGGGAAACACTTTGCTGTACGGAAACCTAAATTATTGTGGATTTAAATACAAAGCGTGGCGGCCGAGGCGTTGTGGGTTGGCGCGTCGACCTCCACGCACTTGAGCCATCGCAGGCCGGTACGATCAAAATATACTTTCCACGGCCCCACCTCTTTCGAGTCAATGACAATGCTCAATGAGGACAGCAGAAGAAGCTTCTCAATTTGGCCGTTCGGAGTCGGCATTAAACTGTAGACCCCTTCCACTCGTGAGAGAACTAAAGAACACACAACACGAGTGGTTGTTGAAAACCTAGGCCCTGGCCCTCTACGGGCTATATATTTACAAGGCAAGCGTAGATTGCTTTGCTGGAGACTTAAGCTCTTTGCTGAAACATAATCAATTTACTTAAAAAATGTTGCGAGTTTTAGACAGAAATTCAATCAAACTACTGCCGGCGATACTTGTAAGTTAAAGCAACATAATAGTGTATCGAGCCTTCAATTGTTGCGCTGCGCGTTTTCTATTTCCGTATTCTCGGCTCTTTTACATGAAGACACATTCAGAACATTTCCATGTTTCGTTTGCATACGATGGGCTTGCCTTTCCACATCTCTTCCATTCTTCATCATCGCATTTCTTTCCCGCCCTTTCGGTGCCGATGGACGTTGGAAAGAATTACAATAAACGTTTTAGTTAGTCGTCTCAAGTGGGGATAACCACAGAATAGACGCGGCTTTTTGTTTCTAATGCCGTGTAGATCATCGCTAATGAACATCGAGGAAACCAATTACCAAGTGAAGTGGTCGCATCAATCCGTCTCGATGGTCTCAGCATCAGCTCTCAAACATGTGCCCTGCTAGGAGGACGTTCATGTATGCCATCAATCGATTACGCATCATCGCCATTCCACGATGCTATGGGCTAGCAATGCGTGGGTTTCACATGATCGTGTTTAAAACCGCAATTGTAATCACAATATCCATGATAAACCAGAAACAAGCGTCCAGGACAGACACTGGCACCAACTCCTAGCAATCATCGCATCATATCCTACCAAGCGCACTGAAACTCATTTCACATGCACCACTTGCCATCCTCTCAACGTTCAAATCCTTCTTTAGATGTTTCATTCAGATTTCAGATGTCAATTGTGTCTTTCTTTGTCCCTTTCTCTCTCATTGCAGGTCGAGGAAGTCCGGATTCCAGTCCCGTGGGGTTACATCGCCGGTCGGTGGTATGGCGAGAAAAACGTTCGCCCCATCCTGACCATGCACGGCTGGCTAGACAACTCTGGCACTTGGGATACCCTCATCCCCCTGATGCCGCCACATATTGGTCTCCTAGTCATCGATATGCCAGGGCACGGAAAGTCGTCACGCCTCCCCGCGGGCATTCTTTACCACGTCCTCTACTACGTGAACGACATCATGCGTGTGATGCGAGTATACAACTGGGATAAAGTATCATTAATGGCCCACTCCATGTCGGCCATCAACTCATTTATCTTCGCCTCGCTCTTTCCTGATAAAGTTGATATGCTAATTCAAATCGATCTCATTCACCCACGACATCGGACGGTCGATTTTCAACTCGGCATCATGCGGAGTTACATTGAGAACTTTATTGTGGAAGAGCAACGGATCCGTAAGCAGGATTTAGAAGAACCGCCCTCCTACTCGTACGACGAACTGGTCGAGCGAATGTACCGCGGCAACGACGGTTCAGTCGACAAGGACAAGTGCAAGCATATCCTAGAGAGCAACGTAACCAAATCGACACGCTACCCCTCCAAATACTACTTCTCGCGAGATCCAAGGATTAAATACTACATGGAGTACAACCCCTCACCTGAGGTTGTCCTCGCCCTGGCCAAGCGATTGAAGGTCCCTCAGCTAGTCATCAAGGGGTCAACATCGACTTTCATCAATTTGGACGACCCCGCCATCCAGGTTCTGCGCGACAATAATCCCTTTTTCGAGTTCCACGTCGTCGACGGCACTCATCATGTACACTTGAACAATGCCAAAGAAACCAGTGTCCTCGTGAATAAGTTCATAAACAAATGGCGGCCGCCACAAGCACCCGCGACGGAGCAACAACAACCACCGACCTGGGTGGAGAGAACCCAAAAGTGGCGACTTGAGAAGGCAAAGTTGTGATGGAACTCGCTGTGACTGTGTGCAGCAAATTGAGTTTCTTGGCTAGCTCTGTGACAACGAGCGTTCAGCTCGTTACATCGTTCGTCACAGTCTGTATGTGCGTGTACAGCTCTTAACTTTGACTTTAGTATTTATTTGGTGCGGTTGTTTCACTTAGCTGACAGAGGCGGGACGGGAATTAGATTACTAGGCAAAAATATAATAAAAATACTTGTTTACCATATGAATTGTTTCCCTTGATTGCTGCAAAGTTGAAATGCTGAGTAAGTATCATTTGAAAGTTCATTGAGCGTTAAGAGCTCTGCTCGTTCAAAAGGGGAACTTGAGCCGAGCTGATGACAATTTGAAGCACCTTTGGGTGATGACGTCTCAAGATGTTGGTGGTAGACACTTGCGCAGTTTACGAGTACATTGACCTTGCGTATTACCTTAAAAGAAATGACATGCTTCTTTTTACCTTCAGATTTACAAATGATTAGGAAAGGAAATGAACGAAAGGCGTGGGGTTTTCAGATTTTTTTGCAAACGTTGAATAGAAGTGATACATTTCCCAAACAAAAGCTTTGGGTAGCACTCGAAACCAAAGCTGGAAAATCTAATAAATTCAGTCAACCCTCTCCTTAAGGACACCTCCCATAAGTGGACAAAATTCTTGGTACCGCTTGAGGCAACAAGAAGCTCATGTAAAACGAAGGAAGCATGAATGGGTAAGTATGTGCGAATGGCTCCAATTCTATGTGTAACAATAAAGCGCTTTGTATGTAAGTAAAACCTTGGAAAATATTGGGCCTGTTGGCGGAGTGGGTTGGCGCGTTGCTCAAGCTTTTTGCAGGTTCCATTCGTGAGAGAACAGTGTACAACACGAGTGGTTGCTGAGAAGCTAGACACTGGCTCTCTACGGGCTGTAGCGCCGCACACAATCATATTTTTTTGCTAAAAATTTCAAAAATACCGTCTTATTGCTAAAAGAGAGACATTTCAAACGTCTGTCTACCGTGCGGTTGTCATATTCTTCAAGAT
Source organism: Eristalis tenax (assembly GCA_905231855.2). Taxonomy (NCBI): domain Eukaryota; kingdom Metazoa; phylum Arthropoda; class Insecta; order Diptera; family Syrphidae; genus Eristalis; species Eristalis tenax. The sequence goes on from HG993126.1 coordinate 33,813,965, forward strand.
TCAACATTCGCAAACGTAACCACTCGGCTTGGTTCCGCGCGTCTACTGTGCATACTTCAGCCAAAATAAGAATGCCAACAAAGTGCGTTTTTAAATTTGATTGAAGTGCAACTTTCGATTCGTTTGTAAAAAACAATTTCACAAATGGGTTTCAATCACACAATTCAGATCGCCGAAACGAGAGAGTGCCCGGGACCGGGAAATCTCTCATGCGGTAATTAAATCGTTTCACGAGCTGTGTGGGCTGCCTTCTTGAAACCACATATTGGCCACATCGATATCATTCAATTTCGGCAGAGGGAACTCATGTTGGGGTATCGATTTTCTTGGTAGTGGCCGCCAAACGTTCATAATTTTCGAGATATTGTTCAGTAATGAAAGCACGTTTTTGTATCGTGAACTATCGGCTGTTATTTTTTGCGTGTTTGCAGTACTTTCATCAATTTACTGCACAAATGATAACACGGAATGGGCGTGGAGGGACGAATCTACGAACCTCATATCATTGTGGTCAGTTTCACAGTGGACGCATTCATTATTCTGAGACTTGAAAGGTCATTAACACTTATTACCATGATCAGTCATTGGAATTAGCCGGAAGTGATCGTCGTCGATGAAGACCACAAGTGATCGTCGTCGATGAAGACCACAAGTGATCGTCGTCGATGAGGACAATTTTTAGGCCAAAAGGTGGATCGTGGTAATGTCATTGTCAACGTAGGTGAGAGTTAAGAAATGATGAATGCAGCCGGGCTACATACCTTGGGGGCACCTGATGTGCATAGAAAATCACTCGAGAAATCTGATCGGAAATGTGGATTGTAATTGGAGTCCTTCTTCTTCTGCTGTACAGTCTGGTTGCGGCATCAGACCACCAGTCTCTTCCGCTGACACCTTAGCCAACTGTCCCCATATAACCACTCCATGTCGTCTGAGGTAATTCGGGTTACCGGGTAAATATGCATCCTACTCTAAAATTCAAGTTCGAAGCAGTGGGCCGAGGGTACAGAGGGTCTTTGCCGAAGGCCCCAGTAAATTCGACAGAGGTAGCTTCGTCTTCCTTTCCGTTCCCGAAGGCACAGAGTGTAAGTGACATAAATGTCAAAATTACTGGACAAGAAACTGTTACATTTCAAATTTCTACTACCGAACACCATAAAAGTGCCAATCGGATCCATCCAAAGTCTTAGAGAAATCACCAATCCAACCCAGCTGCTGGCCATCACTTAAATTGTTATGTTTTCCACAAATAAGTCATCTCCACCGACATACACGACGCCTTCAAACATTTTCAGCAACACGGTGCAACAGCCTTCCTATCAATTGACGCCTGTAATGCACGCGATGTCGTGGTAGTCATCAATCTGAATTGTGTCCGGTTATTTAGGAATATTGCATGCATAGGGTGAAATATGCGACCATCCTATAGCACATTTCACCTAAAACAGGCTTTCGCACATGCACATGACTAAATCAGCTTGTCATGAATGGGTTGCCACAGCTGAAGCTTAAATGCCAATTACAGGAAGCTCAACAACTTTCACTATGGCCAATTAGATGCCACATATTGCCATCACAAGGTAAGATTTATTCGACAGTGTAAGCCAACCATCGATGTACACAACGGCAATTTATCGATCTGTTTACCTACATATTCTAACGCCAGTAATTAGCTTTCAGACTGTGTTCCCTGTCCGCCCCCGTTCACAGGTCACCATCCCCAATTTGAATATGCTTACATACGTATTTGAATTGACGAAATGTCAGCTCTGAGTCATCTTCAAATTATCACCGACAGCCTCCTGGTGGCAAACATGCGACCATGGAAATTAAGTAACCAAAAATATGCAATTGAAGTGCTCGTACTCGTGCCCGCCGACGCGATGGTGCCTGCCAACTTACCGTACCCACAGAAATTACATATTAGTTAGCTCCGCGTTGGGAGGTTCTTCCTTCCGGCCCGTCGCGTCGCCGGTGATAGACGCTTTCATCAAGATTCAGATGCTACATTCATTCAAGATTCATGGTCCCGAACATAGGATAGGTTGCCTCTTGGTGGGATGCTGATAGACTCCATTCCTCATCCCTGAGTCACTGTGTGCCAGTCATCATTAGGAATGATAACGCATGAGTTGTAGCTCCTCGAAGGCAGCCAAGCACGAGTTTGTGTATGGACCCCTCTCCATGACGAGTGGCTGCCTCTCGGAGGGGATAAATACGATACATATACAAATTCTATTTCCCTGCTTTAATGGTGCATGAAACAAATCAAGACTTCGCTGGAGCTGAGGGATTTCAGCGGAAACGTTGTTCGTTTCACTTTGAAATCTGAAATGATCCTGACCCAGTTGCACCGTTTTACAAGCATTATCCTTTCCAGCATAAATGGATTTAAATTGGACGAGCAAAAAAAGAAAGACAGAAACCGAAATGTTAAAGTAATCCCCCTAACACAATCTTCTCAGAATAATGCACTTTATGCAGAGTGCCATGCTCGTGAGCACATCCTTCGGTCGGTAGTTTGTTGGAAGTCACATTAGCCTCCTCGTTTTTCTCCGTTCCTCGAGTCAGCTTTCTCCGCCTTCTGCCTCCATATAATTCGCGTATATTTAACGTATAAATAGGAGATAACAAGGATACCCACATACCAATACACACGTAATACATGCATCCAACTAAGTACGAGCGCCACGTTCCAATCTTCCCCATTCATCATTCTAAGCGTGCCCGTTGTGCCGCGCCGTTTTGCTGCAAGAAAAATGATCCTGGCACGTGAGGGGACTTAGTCTTTCCTCCACCGACAATTAATATACATACACCAAGTTGGCAAGTTTCGAGTAAAGATTTATATTCAGGTTTCAAGGGTGTGGAGATTTTTTATAGAGTGCCTGGGTTAACCATGAGTCATGTGAGTGGCTGGCTTACTTGTTTTTGTTATTTTGCTGCTTCGGAGAATGTTAGCTATGAAGACATCAAGGTGGATAATAAGGACTTTGGGGGTAATCATTTTCAGAGTGTGTGCATGTTTTTGCGGGGTTACGGCCAATTGGTTCTTTCGAACTTGAACATTTGTCTGGCCCCTAAACTGGGTCGAGTATAATTGGGGGGACACGCGGGTCATTATTTTGAACAAAATTGCCCCAGGGGGGAGGAATGAGAGGACAACGATTACTGGGGCACGGTAAAAGGTATTAATTTTCTTGCTTACCGTGCAGAAAGTAATTGTCCTCTCGTCCAGTTGTACTGGTGACAAACCTGTCTGGCTTCACGTAAAGTGAATTCAGTCCCCATGAAAGATCCCTCCTCCTCAGGTCCCTTCTCAGCAGGTTGCAGGAGATGCGCTGCTTTTCCAAGATAGACCTGGAAGATGCATTCGGTCAGGTCCCTCGGGAGCGCAAGTCAAGGGAGAAGTGGCTTTCACAGTTTCTGGTTGGTGTAGTGCTCCTGAAAGAGAATGACTTTGTCTATCACGATGACTTCTTGGTATGTTCGCCAGGCTTCGAATCACATTTCGAGGGGTCACTCGGGGAGGTGGTCGGTTGCCTTCGGAATGTTGGATTGAGCATCAGTGGGAGCAAGAGTTTCCTCCGCCCCACTCAAGACAACAGATCTGCCATCTTCATTTTTTTCACTCAAATAAATCGAACTTTGTGTCTGAAAAAGTGTTTCTTCTGGGAGTTCTTCTTCATTGCTTTAATATGAAGACAACTGCTGCCGAAAGACATCGTATTTTGGTGGAAGTTTATGGTGAACATGCGCTAGCTGAGCGAACGTGCCAAAAGTGGTTTGCACGATTTAAAAGTGCGAAGGTAATGCTCTGTATTTGGTGGGACCAGAAGGGTGTGCTGGGTAGCTGCAAAAACCGGGTGCAACCGTCAATGGACAACGCTACCGAACACAATTAATTCGTTTGAAGGGAGCAGTAGCCGAAAAACGCCCAGAATATGCGACCAGACACGAGGCAATCATTTTCCGTCATGACAACGCTCGGCCCCACTTTGCTATTCCGGTTAAGAACTATGTGGAAAACAGTGGATGGGAAGTTTTACCCCACCCGCATTAAAGCCCAGACCTGACTACCATTTGTTCCGGTCGATGCAGAACGCCCTCTCTGAAATACGTTGCACATCAGAGCAGAATATCAAAAATTGGCTTGATTCTTGGCCTTCTTGGCTGCCAAGCCGGCGCAGTTCTTTCGGGATGGGATCCACAAACTGCCAAAAAGATGGGAAAAAGTCATAACTTCATATGGGCAATACCTTGAATAATACTATTGTACATCTTTTTCTTAAATAAACGTTCAAATTTTGAAAAACAAAACCGCACGAATTAAGTTATGTACCCAATAAATCAATTGATGTATTAAAAATGGATTCGCGCTTGGTGTCAAAGCCAAGTTAGCAATTTCAAGCTCATTATGTTCCAACTCTCACCTATGGTCAGGAATATGGTAATAAATGAAATGATCACGAATACAAGCTGCCGAGATGAGATTAATTCAGAGCGTTGTGTGTAGTATTTTTCTTCCTAGCTAGTGGATTCATTAACCGAGGATACTGCTTCATCATGGTCACTACTTCTCTAGAGCCCACCCACCTGGCATATATCTCTTTTTTTTCTTTACCGGAGGTACTCGGAAACGTGAGATGTTTTGTTGAAACAGCATCCTCTTTCGAATCGCTGTAGTTTTTGGAAACATAATCTATAAACTCGTATTGCGAATCACGCTTATATTGTTTTTTTGTAAAGCGTTTAGAGCAAACAGATATGACCACCTTACCACATTTACATGACCACCATTTGTGGATCTCTTCGAGTTTTCAATCATTGAATATGTATTATCAATATTGAAGATTTGTATATTGAGTCGTGCGGTTTGCTAAGAGATGGCGTAACTTGTATTATTCCATTGGAACATGCGTTGGAAAGCTGCTGTCATTGTACGTTATTTCAGTGTATGTCATTCATTTGAAGCGTAAGCAACAACAATTTTTGTTCACTCAAATATGTCGAAAAATGTTTTTGAGGGGAGTTCTTCTTAAAGTTATAGGCTTCTAAAAAGCCATAAACCCAATAATTTCAAAAAATGTGTATCATGCTGACTAATTCTTAAAAGTTAAAGTTATCGATGGTCATTCGATGCGATAGTATTTTACTATCGACAGACAATCGATTTTTAAGCACCACCCCCGAGATAAACATTTTAACGAACTCTACGTCCAGATTCACTATCGCCATTCGTGCGGAGCAAGAATGTTATGAAATGTATAAGGCCTCGGTTCCAGTATCCACGGCAATACTAGGGGGGTTTCCATTAAATCCCACTCCATTTACATGTCCCCAAAATCGATGCCGTGGAAACGGAACTCATGCCATCACGTTGCCAATATGTTTCGCTAATGTATCCAATGGAATTAACTAAGTCATCTACATCATAAAGGCAGTCTACAGCGCAACGCCAAGAACGCCCAGCACTTCGGCGTTATGCTTCTTTTGACTTTTACATCCGTCGTCGTTGGAGATTCATGTACATCTTTATGATTCATAAAGCGTCAAAGTCATCCAACGTTTTAGACATTCTTAAGTATGCCCGTCTCCGCCTCATCCCCCCTCCAAACTTTACGCACATATATTTTCCACTTTGTTTCACTCGAGTTCCACCCAACGCCCGCTCTTGAATTAAAATAATCTTTCAAATAAAATTTAATGCGCCCCACAAACTGGTAGTCGTCACAATTTGTCGGCTGAAAATCTCGATACACAACCCTCGGAATGGGGATAATCTGTAACGCTCCCACCTCCTTCGTCGTTTTCCGTGCGACCATGTTCGAAGCTCAAATTGCCAATGAAATAATTTTTAGTGCTTCGCTTCCTTAGACGAAATCGAATCGACAGACCGTTGGCCGGTACTTTTGCCGGCCTAATCATGTATTTGAACGGCAATCTATAAATTCCCAGATATCTATCTATTCGATTGTAGCTCTCTTCTCCTGCCGGAAGGCTTATTTATTGCTGTCAATAATTTATTGCACTGTGGGCGGCAGAAGACGTAACAAAAGCGAACATAAAGAACCGAGCCGAGCCAGTCCAGTCAACATAAATACCGACGAAGCTACGAACAAAAATGTCGGGCATGTCTGGAGAAAAATAAAAAAGTTTATCACTTCCGGAAGTGGAGCATTGTTGCCATCTCCGAGTTCATGCGACTTTGTAAACCGTAACGATTCAAGTTAAATAGTTAGTGTGCCCTGATCCTCGGGTCATCATCTGTTTGTTTTGGATCATTAAGTGTACCTGTGTCGGATGTCGGGCATAAGGACAGTTGTGAATATTCTGCGAAGCACAGGTGGGGTCCTGCACACTTGAGTGCTTAAATTATTCAAATTCGTTTCACAAAAATGATTGAAGTCAAATGATAAGTTTGGTCCTTGATGCTGTCGTTCGGGTAGCAGGTCGGCTCTAGACTCGGGCGGATGAATATCTGGATATAGCAATGGAGTGCAGGTGGTTTGTCTGCAGTTGTAGTTGGTTTTTTGTGTGTTTGTTTTGTTTTTGTTTTCGCTGGTTTTATTTCATTCCACCTGAATAAAGTTTTTCCGCCCGACTGCAGCGAGCCCTGGAGAACGGCTTTAAAACAACACAAACCATGCCAGAGTAACTTTTCCCAGAGAAGAGTTGAGTGGAAAATGTTTTTGGTTTTGGATGGACAACTTTCTCGGATGTTTTCTTTCGGTTTTTTTTCTGTGAGATGTGATTACTTTTTTTTTTTTTGAAAGTTTTTATACACTTTTATGGATCAAGGTTAGATTTAGTGAATTAATTCGCCTGGACCGGCTGGGTATGATAATGCGAGCGGCTGGGTAAGGATGCAGTTCTGGAATGACAAATGGAGTGTAGGTACGAGTACGTTGAGGAAAAAGCGTAGAGTCGTGCATTCCGGAAGACCCAACTCAGAGAAAGTTTTTCCTGTACATTAGTCGGTACGAATGCTGTGGCACGGAGTACGCAATCCAGATGTGAATCTGAGGAAGACTGATGTTCACAGAGCAGGTTTTCGGTTCTGGTTGTTTCACATAATGCCAGATACGACTTGCGGCAGATCTATGGAGTGTGGATTTTAAATTGGAAAACAAACGCCGGCACACCCTACAAAGTCTTACATTTGCAATTCAAAAAAGTACGACATGGAGTTTGTAAAGCGCATACATACAATTGAATAAAAACTAGGTTTAGGGAACTCTGTCTCTCACTTTTGGGACACTGCTCCGAGGAGTGTAACAGTGCATTGCTTTCATCATATTTCTTCAAAATTATCCCACATTCTGGTCTGTACTCAGCTGGTACTGAGTGAATGATTGAAGGACGAATCGGGGAGGAAATGGGCTTGCATTACCCGGTCGATATAGGGTTTCTTCACGACGGTATCTGGCGGGTGAACATTAGTCCCAACGCCTCTTCCACTAGCGAGATTTTTCGATAGCTGCCAAAAAAGGTGCCAAGTGTGCGCCGCCGCCTAAAGCGGGAGCGTTCTTTTTTGATCGGAATCGAGCGTCGAAGACATAAATTGCGCATGTGCACTTTCTTAGACGTTTGACAAGATTCATGTCGCATTCATAATTCTTGGTCAATCTCTCCCTTCAGATGCCATTATTCTCTATCAAAAGTCGAAGGACTTTGTGACATGCTCTCACTTTGTGACCTGCCGCTCTGATTCAAGAGCGGACAAAATGGAAAGCGACAATAGATCTGCGAAAAAGGTGTTCTGGCAAATCATTCGCCGACTCGGAGGAAAGAAACTCAAATCCAAAGATGGTGTGTAGCTTTCCAGTGAAGTGGACATCTAACACAGATGGAGCGAGCACTTTTCGGAGGTGCTCAATCCCGAGCAGGGCACTGGGGATGGCAGACCTGTAGTCTTGAGTGGGGGCGGAGAATAGTCCAACGGTGGAGGAAGTCATTTTGGCGATTGAATCGCTAAAAGTTGGCAAATCCGCCGGTGGAGGTGCTCAATCCCGAGCAGGGCCCTCGAGTCCTTCGAGGTAAACTCTGGAGTGTTCGGCAGGAGTATGGTATTGATGGTCCCCTTCTGAGGGCCATTCAGTCTCTATACACAAACTGTAGCAGCTGTGTTCGGGTTAACGGTGCTAAATCAACACCTTTCAGCGTGGGCGTTGGACTTCGCCAAGGGTGCGTCTTGTCACCTCTCCTTTTTATTGTTTTTGAGAGATTGGTCAAGCTGGGTCAGTTTTGAAACAGCTTGGTAGATCTGTAATTAGGAAGGCAGAGCTTGGTGTCAAAGACACGTTTTTATTTCAACTCTTAGCTATGGTCATGAAATTTGGGTGATGACCGAAAGAATGAGATCGCTAGTACAAGCTGCTGAGATAAGATTTCTTCGTGATGTTGTGAGAATTACCAGCAGGCATAGGGTGAGAAACACGGCAGTACGCGAGGAACTCAACGTTGAGCAGCTGCTTCTTCGAACGGAGATGGACGGCATGGCAGACCCAGGACGAGATGGTTGGACCAAGTCCAAAAACTCGCCTGGTTACGCTTGGGCATAACTCCTGATAAGTTAGAGTCGATGGCGGTGCACCGCGGTGGATCGAGTTGTATGGAGGTCTTTCGTGCTTGGTTTACTTTCGCGACCCCTTTAGTAGAGTATGCGGCGCAGAAGGTGATGATGAGTTGTTGTATTTTTTTTATAGATTCATGCCTGGACAACATTTTCTCAAAATTTAGGCAAGTTACTCCAAGGGATATACGAGATACAGAGCTCTGCAGTTAACATTTCTTTTAGTTTCAAGACGTGATATATCGACTTGAGCCGAGAATGCTGGAGAATGTGAACTGTTGGAGTCTTCGACATGGGGCAACATGGAATCAGTGAAATATGTCCCGTGCACGACATGAGAATGTTATCTTTACACTCAAGTTTCAGTCCTACTCTAAGCTCACTTAGGGAAATTAATCGAGGCTTAAAGGAAGCCTTGATACAAGACGACTGGATGGCGCAGTTAGTTAAGTCCCTGCCCATGGTTCGAATCCCAGAGTAAGCAAAGTTAATAAGCTTTTATGTGCTTTTCAAATCTGGTCCTGTCACCTACTATCGCTGGAGAGGTTGATCGGTGGGAGTAGTCTGACTGTGTGTGGCAAAATGGACCAACATGATCTAAGTGCACTGGTGAAATTATTAGCAGCCCTCTTCCCTATCCTGAGCCTTGAAACAACTTGTGGCAGTTGTTACCATGACTCTACACAAACCTGTACTCAACAGTCTTATGTGGAATAAATCAACTGATTAAAAAACGCAACGAATTATCTAAACTACACACTTTTCGAGACAGCTATTCAAAAATCCAAGCTCATCAAGTGCCATTTATGACCTCCGTACAATTATGGATAATTACCGCTGAGTTCATACGCATCAATCAACCCGGATGCATCGATACCCCGGATGTGGTGCTCCTATTTAGGACACAATGCAGCATTATTCGAATGCTGCATGAACCGGAAGCCATGTGACGTAAATCATTTAATCACTGGTGCCTTAAAACGGAAATATTCAAATCTCTGAATAAAGGACCTGAATACTAACGGGCAATAACAATTTACTACCAGCGAAATTGAAGTGCTCGAATTTGTCATTTTTGGCAATAAATTAATACGATGTCGAGGCTCGGCAACGACCATTACACTCACGGAGAAAAATTGCATAGGGTGTCATTTGAAGAACCGAGGGCCTCTAAGCTGGGAGCAGGTTCAATTCCTGAATCTTCTAACTTCCTTAATTCGCTTTTCCACCTCTTTTGAGTCACTGACACTGCTCAAAGATAATTTCTGTCTAGAATAATCTTTTCAAATTTGGCCGTTCGGAGTCGGCTTAAAACTGTCGGTCACATCCATGCGTGATTGCGCAATAGCACGTGCAACACGAGTGGATTTAAAAATGTATTTGAACGGAAAACTATTTTTACAATTGCTATTACAACACGGCGTACAAACTAAAGTTAAGGGCGTTGGCTCAACAACCAGGGGCCCAACTCGTGTACATTGTTCAACTTAACATTTGGTATCATTGTCGGTTCAATATAATTTCCTACGTCCTACAATGTCTAGTGCTCATATCGGGTTGTTCAAATCCGTGTGTCCATGGTGATCCTTTTGGGATGGGGTGGTGGTGTGGTTTAGGCTCGATGGTGATTGCTATCGCTGCTCTGGTAGAATGAGAATCCATGCAACTCGTTGTTCGACGTCGTTGAAAGTTCTGCTCGGTAAGCAGATTTAACGCGTTGAGATAGCGTTGTCCGGAGATTGTGTTCCTCAGATTCCTGCATTCCTCGTTAGGATGGTTGTTGATGTCTAGTAGGTGCTTTCTAAACAGTGTCACCATGTACCGTTGCAGGGGGATGATGCGTGCTTGGTCGTAAAGCATATTGTTGCTGTGGTGCCTTTGACTGTCCCTGTCGAAGGTGAGTCCGGTACACATTCGTAGTATTTTTCTTTCGAAAATTGCGTCATACTGGTCTTAGAGATGGTGTGCCATATTGGGAAGCCGTACCTTAAGATCGGCCATATAAGCTGCTTGTATAGTAGCAGTTCTGTCCTCTGGCTTAATCCATTTAGCTTGCGCATCAAGGGATAGATGCGATGGAAGCCTAAGTTGTCCTTCTTGAGGGTCAGTTGCAAATGACTTTTGAACTTGAACCTTTCCGCGAAGTTAACGCCTTTTCTATTCTTCACCTTTTAGTTTGTTGATATTTCTGTACCGGTGTGAGCACTACCTTTATGCTTCAACATTTGGCTGCTGATCTGCATCCACCTCTGGATGGTCTCTTAAGCACATAAGTACTAATTTCCCAGCATCGATACGGACACCCTATTTGGTATAGTAGTCAAATTTGCTCGCTGTTTGGATTTCGACCCCTATCTGTGGTTACATCGAAGTGGCATGAGTCTAAAGTCGAGTCATTTGAAAACAGACAACATTTCACAGTTGGATGTAATTGATGTGCCGTGTATATGTTGAAAAACCACGGTCTCAGCTTTGATTCTTATGCAACTCCCGCCTTGGTGCCTTCAACTGAGACGCAGAATCTTCTGGAAGACAGAAAGCTATAAATTATTCTGATGAGGTTGGATGGGAATCACATCTGGTTCAGCTTGTAGATGAGTCCCTCAATCCAAACCGTTTCGAAGGCCTCTTCCTTTTTTTCCTTATTTTTTACGAACCTTAATCGACGCTGACTTTTAGACGTCTGCCTGGACTTAAGTATATGGAACGTCATAAGATAGCTGGTTTTTGTGATTTTTTTCCTGCCTAGACTCAAGAGGGAGGTCTCAGTTGGAGCGTCAAAAAGCAGCCGTTTTTCGTGATATTTTTTTTTTCGGTCAGACATAAAAAATAGTTTCTACGGAATGTTTTCCAACATGAAGAATATGTATTTTAGAAAAATACTAGACGTGTTTTATTGAGAACTCAGTACTCAGATCAGCAGTGATTGATGATTTTTTTTGAGTCAAAAGCTGGTGCGTGTCTCTACTTTCATGGCATTATATGTCAAAATACAAATCGAGCGCCTCTATATGTCATTTCTTGTCAATTGTGTTTTGCAATGTTTGTGCGAACATGGTTGTATTCAATAGAAGCGTTTGTATAAAGGATGAATTACAAATTAGGATACCCTATCCCATGTCGCGAACTATAACACCAATGCCGATAATTCTGCTGAATATTCAAAAAGTGTTGTTAGCGGCATCTGTGATTCAGTGGTGGTATCTGAATCATAGGCGAGGCGCCATCTTTGATTAAGATAATTCAACGAGTATTCGAGTGGTTTCTGCTCAGTTGTATATTTTGTTGCTTCTCGTGTAATGCTGAGTAATGCTGAGCTGAGTACAAATTTTCAATAAAACAGGCATAATATGGGTGGTCAGGGTGTCAAGAAAACCTGTTTAAAGTTTTGTGTACATTTAGCATGCAGATAAAGATGGCTCTACTCAAAGTTATTTATCTCCACAACCAATAGTCCGCTCTGGTTTAAATTTTCAGCGAATACTTTTGGTGTATTCTACATTTTCCCAAAATCCCAACCGAGACTTCCCCCTTAATACGCTTCATTTTCTTCATAGTTCGTGCTTGAGCATACTTATTCGATGGTTAGTGATACAACAGCAAACTCCATAAACCACACGCAGTCCTTAAGAACCAATGACCTTCTAATCCGGAATTACTAAGTTTAAGAATCAAGTGACACTAAATGCACACAGAACCTAGCCTTGCATACTCTGGTTTATATATGTACGAGGACAAATATACGAGGAACATTAAATCAATGTAAGTTGGCCGACAACAGAAAGGAACGACACAATAAATTCTTCAAAGTTTGCTGGAATGCCTTCGGCTGCATGAAACTTTTCCTGATTGACTTTATCCGATTCAACAGCACAACAATGCAGTAATTATCTCCTTCCATCATCTCCTGTCACACATGATAGGAGCCTGAAGTGTGCTGCATTGTTCGGAGTAAGCAACAGAGCACCCGAAAACTGGAGATAAATAATTTTCAAACTTATTCCAAGAAAATCTATTACAGCTCCATAATCCTGTCCTCACGCTTCCCTTGGATGTGGCATACACATTTAAAACAAAGGACAGCAATTTAAGTCGCATAAACACTCTCAAGCAGAGCACACATACGTCCGTGCGATGAGCATTGCCAACTGGGTCAGCCATGGTCTCGGCCGATGGGTGCCAAGAATAAGCACCCCACCTCAACTTGCAGAGCTTCAGCCAAAATCTTGTCACATTCTTCCGCTCCGCTGAAGGATTCGAAATGCGGAGGCTTCTTCTACGAGAAGTAATTTCCACGAAGACGTCACACCCTCAATTCAATCCGAGTGCCAATGTCAGCGTTCCTCTTTATTTCTTGATGTGGGATTCCTTGAGGATACGTCGTCCTCTTTGAAAACTTGCATGTTTCCTTTCATTTGCAGCCATCATGTACATTGGCGGGGAGGAAAAAACGTTGTCTGTCTCCGCAGATATCCTGGCAGGAAGGGGAAGCAGACCTTCCGAGCAATCGCCGGCAATAAATCCGAAATAAAGTCCTTCCACAATACAACATGGCCGGATGTCCTTCTGTCCACCAACACTTGCAGAGCATTCAGCCGGGAATCCGATACCTAGAAAGACATCACGGAGCCCTCCCGGTATCTGAATCAAGATTTCCCGCTTCCATTGTGTAAATGAAACAATCTAACAAAAAAGGAAAGTGCGACATACACTCCCACACATGATGTTCGGGTGAAAGGATAACAAATTGAGCACAAGGGATATCCGGCAACAAACGAAGTCTATCGTGCGACCAAGGGCAGTGCAACGAATGTGTGAGTTTGCCTGTGGCACAAGGGGATAACATAAAACCTCAACCCGCACGAGGGTTTTTCCGCAAAGCGTTACGTAGGGTCACGTTCCGCACGGATCCCATTGGGACACACATGCTTAAATGCAAATCACAAGCACCTTTTCAGAATGGCACATGCATTGATTCTCAAATACGTACACTTGTATCCGAATTCTCATCGGGATCAAAATTGCCGGTCCCAGGTCCACTGTTAAGCTCTTAATTCCAATAGCTGCTGACCGCTGCGGAGAAGCCACGCCTGCGACGAGTGCCAAAATCTCAGCTGTAGACAATACTCTTCATGGATGTGTAATTGAATGAAAGCAGGCTAAGTATCTCTGGCAGCCAGTTGAAATACCGTCTCCTCATCGCACACCTGTTGAATGTGGATACGTTTTTCGGCAGCCGAAAGTGTCCACTGGAGTTCTTTATTTCCGCATACAGTGAATTGGCCGCCCGGAGTACTCGTGTCTCGGGGATAGCAGTGGATGGAGTGAGGGCATAAATTTCATTTTATAGTTTTCACTTACTAAACGCGCAAGAACATGGCGACGTAAGAGAGTGAAAACGATGCGGGCCGAAAGGAGCTAAAAGCATAATAATAAAAGCAGCTAGCAGCTATAAAATTTGTTGTTAACGGCCGTTTTCCTTTGTGTTCTTGTGAGAACTTCTAAAGGGTCTCCTTTGGTTTATTGGTCATGAACGGGAATTCTTTGCGGTGCTGCTGCGGGGAGGAAGTTGAAAATTTCAGGACGGATGTGAGGACGTTGTGAGGTGGGTATCGGGTTAACCCAAATTTAGTCCTCTAATAGTTCCGGGTGTGGATGGTAGGCTACCAGGAGTACCTGGATAACAGACCCATTAGTCAGCTTAAGGCATGGGGGCTGAAAAGAAAGTGTTCCGAGAACGGACGGCCGGTTTCCGTTTCTCTGAAATGAAATTTTAGACCTAGCCACGCTCTATTTTCGATGAACACAACCTGGGGCAGTTTAGTTCAAGTGATAGTTAATGTTAACTACTGCTTAACCTCTCCGCCGCAAATTACGCCAACGTGCAGTGATTCAGAGATGCTACGATATCATGCGCTTCATTAAACCGAAGCTATTCTGCGTCTCATCGGGACGACCACATGTGCTACTGATGCTGTTGGAGGCATGCACACGCATATCAACAGATCTACTCTCTGTGCCTAAATGTAGGAGGGAGAGCCAGGAGTTGAAAAAGAGTCTTTTATCCGATACGTTTTTTACAAAGGAGCTGCAAAAAGATGTAAATTTTACCATTTCTGAAAAAAAAAACAAACGAATGAATAAAACTACCAAAAATTGAAAAACTTGAAAATGAATCTACAAAAGCGAAATGATGAGTTCGCTTTAATTGCTGTTTTCATCCGTTTTTTGAGATTAATATTATGGCAGGAGACGTTTGAAAAATTTCAAAGAAATTTACCGGTTGATGGTAGAAAAGCAAACCTAATGAGAGAGTTTAGAAATAAAAGAATTTCTGCTCTGTTTTTTAAAAAGAAACAGTTATTAGGTTTTATCATCATCATCATCATTTTCTGACACGCATGCTCCACTAAAGGGGTCTCGGGGTGTAAACCACACACGAGAGATCTCAAGGCAACACAATCGTCCGCCATCGACTCTAACTCATCATGAGTTATTCCCAAGGGTAACCGGACGCGTTTTTGGACTTGGTCTAACCACCTCGTCCAGGGTCTGCCAAGCAGTCGCCTACCTGATGGAATGGCATTAGATTTTGTTTACTATAAAAATAACATTTTGTGAACTTCAATCACAATTCAAGAAATGATATAAAAACGCAAAAAATTTTTGAAACAAATGCTAAGGCATCGATACGCGTTTCGTCATCCGAAATCTCATAAAGACGAAGTCATCGTCGACACAAGACTCGACCACAGCTGTTCATCTAAGCCTTTTAAACTAAAGAGTGATTTTTTTAAAGCTATAGGAAAGATTTTCAAAAAAACACATAAAATTCAGAAAAATGCATATAATCTTTATTTGAATCGACAGTACGGTCCATATAATTTAATGTTTGAAGATTATTTCATGCAAATGTTGACCTTGACTGCGCCTCAAATGGTCCATCCGCTTAGTCCAATTTTGGCATACTCTTTCAAACATTTCGGCCGGTATCTCACGAATAAATGCTTCCAATGCGTCAATTGAAGCGGGCTTGTCTGTATAGACATGAGCTTTAACATAGCCCCACAAAAAATAGTCTAAAGGCGTTATCTCGCACGATCTAGGCGGCCAATTGACCGGTCCCGAACGTGAAATAAAATGTTCACCGGCAAAAAATGCTGTGCGGCATTTGGCACCGTCTTGTTGAAACCACATGTCATGCAAGTCAAGCTCTTGCATTTTGAGCAAAAAAACGTTGGATATCATCTCACGGTAGCGCTCACCATTCACAGTTACGTTACGATTCGCATCATCTTTGAAGAAGTACGGTCCAATGATGCCACCAGCCCATAAACCGCACCAAACTGTGACTTTTTCTGGATACATTGGTAGCAATGCTTCTGTCTGATATTCACTCCAAAATCGACAATTCTGCTTATTTACGTACTCATTGAGCCAAAAATGAGCTTCGTCGCTGAACACAATTTTTTGGTAAAAAAGTGGATCTTCGCCCAACTTTCCAAGAGCCCATTCACCAAAAATTGTACGTTGCGGTATGTCGTTCAGCTTCAATTCTTGCACCAGCTAAGACGATTCATGGTTAAATTATAGACCAAACTGAAGATGTTTGACAGTGAAACAAAACACGAAACGTGCGTCAGCTGTTTAAACCAGTGCTGGCAAAAAGATAATAGCTAAAAAATCACCCTTTATCTTACTCTTCAGGTCTCTTTGAGAGTAGATTGAAAGTATCACATGTCCAGTCCATCAGCACTCTCGTACCGACAAAAAACACTTACATACGTTCCTTCTTTCTAAGGAAAGTGTGATCGTGCGCTAGATATTCCTAAGGCATTTGAGACAAGTTGGCATCAAGCTTTTTTTTGTCGATGAATATCTTCTTTTATGGAATCGTTCAGTTCGAGTTGTTTCGAATGGGTTCAAGTCTGATATCCACCAAGGGTGATCCTGCAGGCTCTGTTCTGTCTCCTACACTCTTTCTCAGTTTAATATTCTAATCCTTCGGTCGTCACAACACTCTCTCGCTACTCGTAGGTTAAGCACATTCCGATTTGGCCTTGTCAACTCAACACTTAGTTGGAATGATCTCATATTCGAGTTCCCCAAAAATACTGCGAAAGATCTATGTTTGCTTCCCCTTTTGTCAGGGGAGTCCCTCTAAAACTAAGCGACAGTGATTTCCTATGCCTCATTCTTGGTGCGATCTTAAGCTGGATCCCAACGGAACAAAGCACGTCAAAATAGCCTCTACGGCATTATATTTCTGTACTAAGGAGCTATAGACTGCAAATGGGGTCTTCAGGCGCCTATGGTTCACTGGCTATTCGTATCAGTAGTCGCGATCTAGTGGAGTTGCATCAGCGGGGCAATGCGAACTCACCCTACCCTAGCTTTATATACACTCCTCAACCACTCCACCGATAAATCTCATCAGCAGACAGGTCGACGCCAACACAGTGATTAGAGCTCAGCCCTGGACGGTCCACCGTCCTCGATAAGTTTGAATCCCTACCAGGAAACACCGACCTCACGATGACTGAGCTCGTCTTCGAGAAACATTTCTCAACCCCAGATTACACTGGATATCTGAACACCAGACGTTGGATGATGTCCAGATGCATCGAAGATGGGCGAAGGTGTGGATGTGGGAGTCTACTCTAAGGATTTGAATTTTTAACTGTCATTTCGACTAACCTGTCATTGTAGCGTCTTTTAGGGAGAGCCTATTTTGAGTCAACCGAAATGTTCGATGAAGGTTTCGTCGAAATGGAGAAGAACGAGGGAAACCAACAGAAAAAGAAACGACAATACGAGAACAGAAACCCTGGTTGATAATAAGTAACAACATTTATTTTTTATACTTAACAGGAGTTACCAATAGTGGGCGTGGGCCTGAGCCTGCCCAAAATCCAATCATCAAAAAATAGTAATCAGCAAGCTTCAGTTTTCTTGCCAATTTTCCAACACATTTGAAAAGCGCGTCAGCTGTGCAGTGCGTGAATGCGACAACCCATAATAGTCCGCAAGAGACAAGAGCCCGTGCGAATGAATGCATGTGACGCGTGCGTTTGAATGCGTGTAGAAGCCGATGAAAATGTGAGGAAAGTGCAAGGTGCAACGGGTGTGTGGAAATCGCGTGATGTATGGTGCTGATAAATTGTTGCTGTGATGAGACTGAAGTGAAATGGTTCGATGTATATTATTTTTGGCAATCTCAGCGGCTTGGACAGTGAGTCACAGAATTACATAAACAAAATTAATATTCCAAAAATTGATATTATAAAGAATTATGGAAAGATTATGCAACAGAGACTATAGCAATATTATGTACTAGGACCTCTGACCGGAGTCACACTTAACCCCAAGAAGTCCCTCAATTGGCCACTATCTCTTAACGTGATGACCAAGTATTTCAGCATCCTTCTCATGTGGGTTCCGGGACACAGTGACATCACAGGGAGTTGCGAAGGAGACGAACGCGCTAAAAGTGAGACCACTTCAACGCTCTTTCCAGACTGGAAAATGCCGACCATGGCTACCGCCTCTGCGAAAGATCTATTAATGCCTGAAACGCCGACGATGGCCTTCTGGCACTGAACCCATTCAAGTATGGCCTACTATCGATCCAAAATGCTCATGCGACCTGATCAGAATGAGTAGGCCGAATCTTGGAACTCTCATCGGCGTCATATCATCATCGGAATTCACGCCTCCAGAGCGATTTTTGCAGAAGTAGCACGAATGAAGAGGAAGGAGAGACGTTTTCACACCTTCTTTGCAATTGCAATTCCCTCTCATCTCGCAGATTTACTTGACAGAACTAGGCAAGATTGGCAATAGTCAACTTATATTTATTAAATGCTCCAGATGGTTCGCGGATTCGGATATACCAGATCGTGGTGACACAACGGGTCTACTTTGGCCTAAGTGTGGCCACCTTTAAGTCACTCACTCTAACCTGTCCTAAGGTACATGTCTTCTCAATCGATTCCAGAGATATTTAACGCCTTCGGAATAGGCTTCAATATATAAGCCTAATGTCCGCCCGAATGTCGAGTGCCATGCTCACATCTGGTTTGGTGGCCCCAAACCTCTACCTGTACAGTAGCACAGATTCACAGATTCGAGATATCACAATACCACAGATTTGAACACTGACTTACAGTGTCTCCTTTGTCGTCGCTATTTTGACAAACGATGCCCAGCTGAACTAGCCAATTGCATTCCTCCTCCCCATGAATACACCCGCAATGCCTGTCTCCTCAGGAATGCTAATCAGTTTACCCTTAAGCCTGCATGCGGACGCACAGTTTAGGTCAGATACTCGGCCTTCAGCCTCACTGCACGAATATGGAATGCTCTATCCTCTACCTTAGGCCGTCCTGTGTCTTAACTCCGGACACTTAGGATCAGACGTAATCTCCTGTGAGCGAGAAAATTACAGACCACAAAAAGTTGCATGCCCAGGAGCCTCAGCAATAGAAGACTCAAATGCAGACCCTCCATCGGTCGCAGGCCTGATAAGTAAGTATGTGAACCAACAGTGGTCATTAGTTTCGTTGTTCTAAGCGGTACTTTGTTCTTTTACTAAAAACTGCGATTCTTCTTCTCTCTTTTGCCTAGATTCCGAGTAATCACTCAGCTTCATCGCTGAGTAGAAAAACTTCAATAAAAGTAATACTACGTGCTGGGGCTGCAGTCCGCAGAGGGGACCCACAGTCACATCCCCACTAGGAAGTTTGACATGCTTTTTCTCACAGGGAATTCAAGTCTCCTAGCATGGGACTCGACGCACCTACCCATCAGGGCGGACACAAAACTTGTGCATACGGCAAATTCAAACGAAGCGAAAAATGTCTCCTTGGCCCCTATGACCCCCATCCGCCCTCAGTCAATTTGCATCATTGCCTAAATGATTCTTCAACTCGGTACAAAACTTCGCAAACTCTGCGCGAATCAATCATCCGCAGATCTTCAAACAGATATAAAAATAATGAATTCTCTTGCCCCCCATCGTAGACAAACGACAGCGCAAATTCGCACTCAAACTAGCTGATTCATAGTTTGCCTGAACGTCCCCTGGCTCCACATTTGTTTTTTCTACTGCTTGGAGTCGGGTGCTCCACTATTTGCAAATGTTTATTAACTTTATTTAGTTTCATCAAAACGTATCTGCACACATTCACATCGTCGCCACAAAGGAGTAGTTTTCTTTAAATTAGCATACTAAGCACTTCCGCAGGGAATACTTACTTACGCCTCATTATTATTCATACGCGTCCCCTTTGGCGGTTATTGTCTGACCGAGCACATATCATCTGCCTGCGTGTTTCACTCTCGCTGGCGCTCTCTTGGCACACAGTAGATGCAAATCTCTGGAAAGAAAATGAGAGAAAAAGTAGGAAAAAAAAAAGACACACACACAGAACCCCCGTAGGAAGTGACAAGAATGTTATATAACATTCACGCGAGAGTACGAACGAGTTTCCTGCACAAGCATGTTCCTGTAAAATTATTATTTCAACAATTGGATTTGCGCCAAAAAAGCAAAAGCCCGGTTTTGTGCATCGCACCGGAACTACAGTAGCAACTACAACAGCGTTCGTGCTGCTGCTTCTGTTTTAGCCCATGACGAGCTAACGGTGCTTATGAGGGCGACGATAATGATGATGATGATGGCAATGGCTGCGATGGTGATTATTATGGTGTCCTGGTTACAGTGAGGCGACCTCACCGTGCATGTTAGCAAGCAACAAAGCGGAAGGGAACGGCCTCCATTTCAAAAGGCAGCCTTTTGCCGAAATGATATCATTCCGCGTTGGAATTCCGTAAGTGCATCATAATTCACGAATAATGCTTTCCAATGTTATAATTTGCAAAAGCATTCTTGATGCACAGCCTAACTTGGATATTACTCAGCCTGTGTGCTTCCCATGTGACTGATCATTTTAACATCCGCCTATTTGCCTCAACACAAGCCTGTGTGCGGCTTTCACAAAACAAATGAAGGTCGTCTGCACGTTGTCAAGCCTCATGCCGCTCCAGTTGTGGCAGATATAAATCAATGTCAACAACGCAACGAACGAGTGGCAATGAACAAAGCATCTCTCAGTTTAATCCAACACTCCCTTGGAATTTCTCTGCCACCGCTACTGGAGTGTGGAATCAGCTGGAGGACGCTAACCAAGGCATATGACCTATAAATAACCCGTTCATTGTCCGGCGTAAGTTTGCAGGCTGTTTTCAAAGGGCTTATGATTCTGCAGAGTCATAAGCCCTTGCCAGCTAATGACTAGTGATGGAACCGATTGAGGTCCTGTCTCCATAATTCAAAGGGGATTCCAGTTCAGTTTCAGTTTGTTGACAGAAAAATGTTCGTGTTCGTTTGATGCCATTGCACTTCCTGGTGTTCCAAACTGGAGCGTCCCCAGTTTCGACCGATGCATCTGTTGCACTGTTTCGGGGCATTAGTTAAGTCACTTAATGGACCCGAATATGTACTGTAACTCACTTCCGTTGGCCATTTGCGGTTGGGAAGCCAAAGTAATCAAACTATAATGGCAGTCACCCATTAGGGCAGACACCCTTACACCAACCGAAGTTCATGGTGGAGTCGGAGCAAGCCCACATAAAATGAAGTAATCAGTGATAATGGTCGGGTGGCATAATGGTGAATGTGGCAATGGTTGTGTGTGGGATCCCATAACTGTACAGTATCCTACATATGCACACGACAGGATAGAATTAAATGACACAAGAGCTACTCATCACAGACATAAAGGAATATTGAGGGCTTGCGAACTAGCCGCACTAGATTACGGTCAAGAACGAATGAATTATTTATTATCTAATTGAAAGCAGGCACGACTGTGGCTAGGTCTTCTCGGAAATTGGAGATGTCAGTAGAGAGACGTGTATCAAGAGCGACAGGGTACTTGATGAACCATTTGTGATAAACAGCTCTAGAAGAACGGTGAACCAGACAAGGGATACGGATGACAGAGCAATGACAGAGCGACAGGGCTCTTGATCAACCATTTTTGATAAGCGGCTCTAGAAGCACGTTGACAAGGGATACAGATGACAGAGCAATGACAGAGTTACGACTAATAAGGGTCTTCTGTGGTATATTTTTTATATGGCCGTCTCTTCAGTCAGAGGCGGACCTGGGTCTAGCTTCTGCAGCAACCCCACGTGTGCAACTTTTTCCCCATATTTTTGTTACATTAAATCAGATGTTAGCAGAGGAGACTGCAAGTATTTTAGATTTGAACTGAACTAAAACGCACAACTCTACTGCATATCGTAAAATTTACTCTTTATAACTTTCTGCGTTTGCATAAGTGATCACATTTTGGAGGCTTCACCCTCGCCCCACAGCTGCTGGATAAATTTTAGCTGCTTCCGTTGAGATCATTGCAATATTTTCCCCTACATATCAATTGCGTCCTTTCAAAGGTGCTGGATTGAAGATTCTTCGGGCTGGGGCAGTGTTGCGCGTTCGTTTCTCAGTTCATTTCGGACTCATGTCTCTGCATCCTCACGACCACATCAATGCAAACAGGGCCAAAGATCGCACGCAGAACTTTTCTCTCGAAGAGACCAAGGACTTTCTTACCTACTCTTCAGATAGTCCATGATTCCGCCACATGGAGCAGAATAGAAATAAACGCAGTTTCTGAGAAGAAGTTATTGATTGCCTTAAATACAAACCGTTGAGTGTTGGCCATATCTGCTTTGCAGATGCTACCATAAGCAGAGTTAGAGGGTGGCGTTTTAAGAACTGGGACATCAGAGGCAGTTGCACTGATTGCATTGCAGCAACATTTCCACTGTTTGTGGTTTGTTTCGCTGCTGGACACTTTGATGGCCTCAAAGAGAGACACGTCACGGATGGCACGGATTCGTTGTGATGGTCAGACAGTTGTCTCTACTCTACTTTTCGGCTGGACAAGATCAATTTTGATTGTTGAGATCTTCTACCATTAGCACCTTTCCATCATTACTTTCGCCAAAGTCGCAAACGTCTTGTTTCATGCGCTCCAGCCAGTGCCGCTCAAACCGCCGTCTCAAAACATTTCCATTTCATCAAAGACGCTCAGTTTGACGCCATCAATAAGCTTACCTCGTTCAGCAACTATGCAGTAGATTACGATTGCTTCTCCAACTAAAAATGATTAATAGATTTGTACTACTATCTTGCTGCAAGTACTCATAATGCATTGAGTCACATCGTCTGCTGCTGCGTCATGTAATGCTTGCGCTTCTGTACTACTAAGGTAATGCTCTTACAAGATTAACTTCGCCATAACTGCTGGTGCCCAAGTTCTCTCTGGGATTAGGGAGCGCATTAGATGCACTCAACGTTATTATGCGAGTGTAACTTGTTCGTGTATTACAGTGTAATCCTGAGCCCAAGTACCCATGTGGTCCTCAAAGTGAAACGGTTTAACTGATCTGATTAGGTTTTGGCTTGAGACTGTTACTTACTTTGATTATCGTCATCGAACTGAATTTACCAAATATTTTCTTATATAAGCACGTTAAGGGTACGTGACAGAATTTGCCAAATCCACATTTGCACATCATCAGAGGTTGCATGCACAGTCACCAGACTCCACATACCCGCCGTAGCTGTCAGAACATCGTATTGGTGATGTCCAGTTGAAGGGGCAAACGATGAGCTTTCCTCCGACCATATCTTACAGATGAGGTGGTGTATGAGTCCTAACAGCTCTAGCCTTAAACCGTTCTGCAAACATACTTTATCCGACCTTTGTCTCAATATCGCTATCTTGACATCATCTAGGTCGGGGGAAATAGAATCGTCTTCTAGACGCACCCGAAGCTTGTTATCGTCTCTGAACTACTAATTTTTCACACTGCGGGGAAGTTACACCCTTGCCACCGACCTTAGGGCCAGTTTTTCATAAAGCCCCTGGACAGCAGTGTCCTGCCTACATTGGGTGACTGCCTAGAGGCTGCCGTAGAGTCTTCTGAGAGGGCGCCACGAAGATGCTGTACACCAACTTGACCGTGCGTTTACACGGATCAGTGCTGACATCTCGCCAAGTTGAGAGCAATCAGCAACCTCTCCTGGATACACAGGCCTAAGCCTTAAATGTTACTAGACATAATATGAAGACGAGTTCATTCGTCGGAAGGGTATTTATTTTTATTTTTTCTTATTATACTTTTAACTTTTATGGTTTTACTTAATTTTTTAATGATTTTAAAAACTCTCTTCACAATGTAGTGCTTTACGTTGGGCGCCAATTATTTTAGTTTATTTGTGTACTGGCAGACGGGCTCAGCACTAGAAATTATGTCTTCTGCAGTTGGCTTGTGGATGAATGTTCATCCGTCAGTTGTTCCCATTAAACGCTGTCGTTGCTAGAGCGAAAAGAACATTTTAAAGGTATGCCCCATTTCCCAAAGACAATTCACAGACATATACTCATGCTGGGTATACACTGAGACCTAAATACTCATGTATCGATTATTCCAAGCAATGCAGGGTGCGTTCTTCACTCTTACAGAATTCATGAATTTCACTTTGAAGAAAAAACCTTTCTACTATTCGTAGAATGATTTATCTCTTTTATGGGATTTATGTGCCATCCTCCAGGACAGTCTGGAGTCTGCCCAGACTGCAGAATAAATGGTTTCCATGAATTCCTGCTTTCATTCAATTCTAAATATTTAAAGCGCGACGCATTTAAGATAAGTCTTCTTAATACGAATGTGCTCTTAAAGGCATTGTAAAGATAAATTGAAATTTTGTCAATGTTTGTTCATGAAACCAAATGCTAATTGATGTTTGATGTGTCAATCACCCTGGTTCCCTTTGTAGTCGACGACAACACACGACTGAACGCAATCGGCATTCGGTGTGTCGTTGATGTATGTCATTTCCTAAGCCATTTCGACAAGAGATTCTTTCGTAAAAACTAGTGGCCGACAGTGGATGACATGTGGACAACAGCAAAGAATCAGAATTTGGAAGAAAAAAGCATAAAGTGAAGACAATTTTAGTGCGAAATAAAGGAATAATATGCAAGTTGAAAAAAGTGGTGTGAAGATATAAAGTAACGAATCAAAGTTAATTTAGGCGTTTGGTTTCATTTATGAAAACCACCTTCATCCAGACCAAGGCTCTAACAGAAGAAGAAGAGACTTAAAATCCTGAAGGCAACATCTCAACACTCTTTCCGGACGGGTTATTGACGAAACATCTATTAAAGCTTGGAACCCTGACTCACCAAACCATCAAACGTAGATGGTATTCTGGCACTGGATGACCTACTATCGATCCAAAACGCCCACGTGATCTGAGTGTGAAGGCCGAATCTTAGAACTCGCATCGGCGTTATAACCGAGCACTGCGCCATGGGAATTCACGGCTCCAGACTAGGGGATGCCCGTGCAGAAGTTGCACGAATGAAGAATAAGAGGAGACGATTTCACACCTTCTTTCCAGTTGCAATTCCCTCTCATCTCGCAGATTTAATTGACAGAACTAGGCAAGATTATCATTAGTCAATCTCATCGCTTTAATGAAAGCTCCAGATGGTTCTTAGGCTCTAGATCTAGTATTATCACAAAACGGGTCTCCTTTCAGTCTCAGTAGTCAGCCACTCCAACCTTACCTAACCAGTGTTCCTTATGTGAACAGAATCTATTCAGGAGTGATCATTTTAATATGTTAATCTCAAATATGTTTTATTACTCAAGCCTTATTTATTAAGACAAAAAATAAAATCATTTCTTGTGCAAGGCAGGACGTGCATGCAAAATGTTCGTAGTTTTAAGTAGATCTTAATGCAGTTGGCGTGCACCCAACGGACAGCGGATACGATTTGTTTGAGAACCCCGAACAATATCTCAATTACTCGAGTTCATAGTAGTGAAACTGCTTAGTGAACTTCTCTCTCTTGTGTTGGTCTATACGGGTCTTTCAGATACGGTTCAAGTGTTCATTTCAGGAGAAGGGATGTATACCATCTGAAGGCCCTTCTATTGCCTCGGGCACATGTCGAAAGGCTCCTTTCGATGGTTGAAAATAACGCAGAGACCTTATTAAATATAACAAAATAAAGAATATATCAAACAAATAGAATTGTGTCCATTTTCTTTGAATTGGGAAAATCGTGTTATTGAACCCGACTTTAAAAATATTTAACTTCCAATCATACTTCCTCACATCACCAATATATTTTATAATTTAATCATGACTTCGACATTTCCTAAAATTTGCAAAAAAAAGCAATGATTATCCCTATTCCAAAGAAAACAAACCCACCTGCATACCGACCGTTTGGAATTGTTCCCTTTTTATCGAAAGTGTTTGAATCGATTGTCAGTCGAATGATTAAAGATCACATTGAGGGGCACACTCGCTTAAATCCTATGCATTAATGTAATTCTTCCTTTTTTATCGCCGTTTATATCGTGTGTTTCAAAAATGACATAACTTTGTTACAGCTACGCCTTGCTTACAGTAACTGTTGAAAAGTTGTTGACGAAGATAAAACAACCGAACAAGCTTTACTTGACGTTTCGAAAGTATTCAACAGTGTAATCCCGTCAATAATTTGTCACAAACTGTCCATACAGATATCGCACTAATAAGTTAATCTACTCGTACCTTACTAACCGTGTTCAAGCTGTCTTATATAACTCTTAACTATCGTGTTTTTGCGACGTTCACAATGGAATACTCCAAGGTTCCATTCTCGCCCCGTTATTATTCTCATTGTTCAATAATGATCCTCCTAAAGTGTGGTCGTCTTGCAAATATTATATGTGATGCTGATGATGTTCAAATCTATTTAAGTTTGCCACTAAGTATGGTTGCAAAATTAAAAGAGGATTTGAGCTCAATTACAAAATGCTCCCATGCTCAATCCTGACAAAATTAAAGTCATTCCATTTTCAAAGCACCATCCCACCCTTTCAAACTTTCCCTCAAACTTCCCATAGAACTTAAAGAATATGTAGCCTGTGTTAAAACTCTAGGAATAATGTGTAACAGCGAACTTACATGGACTGACCATGTAGATAGTGTAGATAGAGGTTTGTCAATTAGCAAATTTACACTCCCAAGCAATGTTAAATTAGAACTTGCCAAAGCACTAATAGTCCCCATTTCAACTTATGACTGTGAATCGTTTTCTGACCGTGATGACCTCTCTCTGCAAACACTGTGAGATGTGATGATGTGATGTCGTTAACCTTCAAATATTTGATCACGTCCCGGACCAACGTCGGGGTCTCCTTGGATGTGAATTGGAAGCATTTCTAAAACACAGAACATGCATTCTACTCTTTAAAGGCATTCATAAGAAACAGTCTAACTACCTTTTGGAGAAAATAACTTTTTGTCGATCGAGTCGTAATATTACGTTAAAGTCTTCAGTTCATACATGTTTATCATCGCGCACACATTTCATGTTGTACATCTCTGGAATCATCTACCTTACGGCCCAAGGCACGGCCCAAGACCGAGTACACCTTGTTTCTCTTCTTTGTCCAACTTGAACGGAAATATTTTCCATAAATCTTATTAAAATTTCAGTTAGTCTAATCTGTAAACTGAAACTGTCACATTCACTATATTTATCCAAAATTATTATACTTAAAGAATAGAACATTTTTAGTGTACAGCGATACTTATCAATCAATAAATGAATAAACAAAAATCGAATGGATATATTTTTGCAGTCGCATAACCAGCAATCTTTTCCTCGTGCTTTCCATTTGAGTATTAAATGATCGAGTGGGTTGGTTGGACCAAGTCCAAAAACTCCCTGGTTACGCTGGGGCATAACTCCTGATGAGTTAGTGTCGATACTCATCAGTTAGTGCCTGCGCCCCATCGGGAGCGGTTTCTGGACACGTGCCTTAGCTCTCCCCAGCTTTTTCCCTATTGCCGTGCTTCCTTCTCAACTGTTCTGCGCCATGTAGTCCCAGGACCGCCGGGGATCCTGCCCCCTTCGGAGAGTGTGACCACTCCACTGACACTTGCGTCGTCGCATGGCTGTGCCTATAGGTTCTTGGTGCTTTTGCTGATAATGCTGTTCGTTAGAGAAACGAATTGGCCAGAATATCATTAAGATGTAGTGTAGGCACCTGTTGTGGTGGTCAACTTCCAGGAACCACATTCATATAACAGCACGGACTCAACGTTGGAACTGAACAGTCGTAGCTTGATGCTTAAGCTAAGCTTGCATTCCTTCGCCAAACTGTGGACAGCATCCCAAACGCAGATTTAGCTCCGCTTATGTGGTTGGCTGTATACAGTTCGGTTTCGCCATCGATTGAGACAATACTTCCAAGGTGATGATTGAAAACTCTCTACTCTCTCAACCATGTGTCTAGCCATACATACATGAGTTGATGACTTTGGTTGTAGGCTGATCATTTTTGTTTTTGCTGTGTTCATTCTCAGCTCAACGACGTCAGCTTCCCTCTCCACATTTGTTGTCATTTGGTGAATGTCCATTATTCTGTGCGACAGAAGACATACATCGTTGGCGTAGTCAAGGGGTTTGAGTTCAGACGTAAGAGTCCATCCAATTCCTCAAGTTCCTGTTGACAAGGCCGCACTCAGAACATCGCTAATCACCAATAGAAAAAGTATTGGTGAAATATGCAGCCATGCCGAATCCCACTATGGACTTCGAATTCCTCATACAACCTTCCTCTTTGTAAGACGTTACATGTGGACCCTTGATAATTGAAATTAATTCATCAGGAATGCCTCTCCTGCGCAAGGCACGCCAAATAAATTCCCGATTGACTCTATCAAACGGCTTTTCAAAATCGATGAAAAGCAGGTGAAGTGGTGATCGATGGGTGTTGATGTGGTCGGCACAGGAGGATCCAGAGCGGAAACCTGCTTGTTCGGCATCAAGTGTGGCTTCGAGATGTTCTGCGATTCGCTCCAGGTTAACTTTAGCCTTGTCTTAGCCACAGTTTTGCCTTTTTTATGGAGCTTGGCGATCATTCGCTTTTTCCATTCGTTCGGAAAACTCTCGGCTTCCCATGTTCTCCCGACAAGTGGGAAACAGCTCCGCAGGTATGCCGCCAAATCCTACCGCCTTATTGGTCTTCATTGCTTTAATCGCGGTAACAATCCCTTCCTTCCTGGGGGCTTAGGTGGGAATCCCGGAAAATTTAGCCGGTTGAGTCCGCACCCGCTACATATACGCGATGCACCGTGTAGTTGCTCAAGGACATCAGGTAGCTGTAAACATGAACAACAACATGGTAGCATCTTCGACAAGTCAGCCCAACAGTTGGGTTACGCAGATGTCATCGACATAGTCGTGCGTTCCCAACGTGCCGCAGTGGAAGAAATCCAATTTCAGAACAAGCGAGACGAGCTGGTCTTAATGTTAACTATGCGCGGTTGCAATTACCGTCAACGAAGGAAGGCAGCTATAGTTCACGCTAAGACCACTCAAGAGTCGTTGGCCTTATAAGTAAGTAAGTAAGAGGCCAGCCGAAAAACCTGTCCAGGCTACATAGAGTCCATCCGACCCTACATTAGAAGTTGTAAATAAATCTGTTCATGAACCTACACTTCTTACAGCGATGAACAAAAAAAAAAAAGCCATAAACAAGACATCCTTGGGAGGCAAATGATATGCGATTTTTGAGTCAACGAGCATTGATGTAAAATGTCCTCTCAAAGGAAACCAATGCCATGGCCTTTTGGAATCGATATCTGCACTCGAACAATGCTGCCCATTATGCCAGTTTTTTTTCCATCACGGACGAGAGACCCACCTAGAATTTAAAGTTTGAGACAGCTGCGACGAACATTTCCATAACTTGTCGGCGAGCATGCAGGATCTACGTCATGCCTTGCATAAGCAAATCAAGAAACCGTCTGTCTTAGGACTTGCCGTGCCCGGCACTGCGAGAAATTCGATTACGTAAGCAATGATGTGCGCAAAATACCCAAAACTAATGCCTGCCGGTGTAAAAATGGAATGAAACAGATTTTGTCAAATCATTGGTACGCGAAAACGATGCTAAGCACATGCAACATTTTGCGCAACTACAAATGGGATGCACTCGTGGGTTCTTTTGGCCAGAAAATCACGCTTTAATGGCTAAATGATTGCATAGAAAAGAGCACAAATTGAAAATAAATTACGCCCTCAGGTTCGGTTCGCCCGCAGGTATCAGCGCGCTAATTGCATACGTCGAGCAGCGACTCAATTGCGTAATGACAAATTGATTTCCCGATAAATTAGATAAATTATTCCGATTGCAACACTTGCCGACAATTCCTGAATAATTGGTATCCTAATGATTTACATCCCCTTACACCTTAAGGGCGTGCCCTTGGGGTGGACTAAATGCTAGTGTACGAGTAATTAAGCTACACACGTCCACCCACCTTGGGAGCGCCACAATTAGCTGTGTAGGTGAACACAAATGCATCCACACTCGGAGGCCTTAAAAATAGGAATTTATAAATCATATACTAAACTCTGCTCCCAACTGATTGATTGCACAAGCCCCCGCGTTTATTTGCATAGTAAGCAGCTCGTGTCAACTTTGTTTAGCTAACCAATAAATCAAGACGCTGCAAGGATGTCGCAACGCTCTCATCTTCGGAAACAAAACCAATCCTGTGTACTTCGGCAATAATTTATTCGTTCAAGCAGAGATAAAAAGCGATACCATCCATCGAAGATGCAACGTCAACAACATTCCCACATTAGCTTATGGCACATGCAGCAACAACCCAGCCCACCATCTGGGAAGGAGGTACGGTTCGCCTCAGCCCCAGACACGGCCACTGTGAATGCACACAGATGGTGAAACATATGCAAATGTGCTCAGGCAAGAATAATTTTCTGATTCGATAGTATTACCAATTGCATGTCTGGAACACCAGCTGGCGTGTCAACATCTTTACACAGATCCATACTCGTACAGACGCTTACCTTGGCGCTCATGCACAGGCTATGTGTGTGCATAATCGTGCACAAGTTTGTGAATCCTTTGATACCCTGCACTTGATACTTTCAGGGTTGGATGAAACTTATGCTCAAGTTGTGCGGGAATTCCTTTTTACGGAGGGGAAATATTTTGGAGAATCCTTGTGTGGTTCACAAAGGAACATGAAACTAATTGTGCTTAAGTGCCTGAGAGAGAGGGGGACCTCATTGAATTTCTAATAAACGTTACAAACGATGATCACTTATTTGCTCTAAGATATTTGTGGTCAATTGTGCTGTTGTTGAGGTTGAGATGGTTTCAATTGACAGCAAACTAAGCTGACCCTCTGCCGGCCTTGGAATTCGAGTTCGAGAGTCGATGATGGTTTTGGTGTAAGACTGAACTCTGTGCAAGTGCACTTGCGTTTGTGTAAAGTTTATCTTAAAGGGAGGGAGGAAAACTTTTCGCATTTGCAGATGCCATCTGGATCTAATTTCGTATCGACACAGATGAGGACGTGGGGGTGGAAGTACGGATTTTCAGAGATGTTGTGGGTATGCACCGAATACCTGGTTGATACTTGAGACTTATCTTGATGTTTACTTGCAGCTTAGGAGATTGGAATGACACCTACGGGCGTAGAGCGGAGTCAAGTAAGCACATGATTTATAAACATGGGAATTTATATTGGTTTCAAATGACTGGTTCACTTAGAAACGAAAACATGCAAGGTGTTGATGAGGGCATTATTGTAGAGACTCTCTTTCTAAGAGCTTCTGAAAAACAAAAGCTACAGTGCAGCATGGATAGTCCGGACACACAAAGTTTGTGTGTCCGGGAGAGCGACATGTCGGCATTATAGAGAAAAACCGGCAACTTTTTAAACTCCTTTTATTACGGATTTGTAGAACCTTTTCTTTACAGAAGCCATAATAAATATCAAAAGGCGCTAGGTACGGTGAAAGATCACATAGACGGCCAGCGACAGTCGCAGCATTTTTGTCCGGCTAAAGGCTTTCCATGGGAATGTACGGAACTACAATTAATGATCCACGGTCGTGGGAAATCATCCCCTCAAGGAGATTGTCCGCCTAAGGGAGTTGTCCGTGTCCCTAATAGAAGCTTTCACTGTATTATCTTTGAGAAATTTAAACGTAAACCACAAAGATACGTTCAATGCTTAAGAGAAGGCTTGCCATGAAATATGTATTGGATCTATAACTTAATTCGGGCGGTTTGCTAAGAGATGGCGTAACTTGTGTTATTCCCTTGGAACATGCGTTGGAAAGCTACTGTCATTGTACGTCATTTCATCATTCATTTGAAGCGTAAACAACAATAATCTTTTTTTCAAATATGTCGAAATTTGTGCCCTGATAAAGGAGTTCTTCTTCATTACTTTAATATGAAGAAAACTGCTGCCAAAAGTGCAAGTTTATTGTGAACTTGCGCTAGCTGAGCGAACGTGCCAAAAGTGGCTTGCACGATTTAAAAGTGGTGATTCTGGCGATGAAAGCCATCCATGGCGCGAAGGTAATGCTCTGTATTTGGTGGGATCAGAAGGCTGTGCTGAAAACCGGGTAAAACCATCGATGGACAATGCTACCGAACACAATTAATCCGTTTGAAGAGAGCAGTAGCCGAAAACGCCCGGAATATGCCACCAGACACGAGGCAATAATTTTCCAACCTGACAACGCTCGGCCCCACGTTGCTATTCCGGTTAAGAACTATTTGGAAAACAGTGGGTGGGAGGTTTTACCCTACCCGCCTTATAGCCCGGACCTTGCCCCTTCTGACTACCATTTGTTCCGGTCGATGTGGAACCCCCTCTCTGAAACACTTTGCACATCAGAGCAGAATATCAAAAATTGGCTTGATTCTTGGCCTTCTTGGCTGCCAAGCCGGCGCAGTTCTTTTGGGATGGGATCCACAAATTGGCAGAAAGATGGGAAAAAGTCATAGCTTCAGATGGGCAATACTTTGAATTATTCTATTGTACATGGTTTCCTTAAATAAACTTTAAAATTTAAAAAAAAAAACCGCACGAATTAAGTTATAGACCCCGTGAAACCGGGGTTTGCTGCAAAGATTGTTTATGTGTGCTGTATTATTCATACCATTGCTATAAAGATGAGAGAAACTGGACTACATTTCATAGCTGAAACTGATGCAGACATTGAAGAAGGAGACAGCAATGATGAAGATGGAGAAGACGATGCACACGACCACGCATTACCTGCTTATATTCAGGATTTGCTTGATTTCTTCCAATGAGAATAAGAAAGTAAACTACTATTGAACTGTGTGTGTACATTTTCATTCGGAATAACTTAATGTACGGTTGCAGATTTCAGAACTGCTCAAACCCTCATCCAGAGTAATTTAGTCCCCCTCGTGATTTGGTTGTGGAATTCCGAAGTGAATTTAGGTGGCGACAGTCTGGCAGTCTGGCACTGATCTACAGTCAACACCCTGGCGCACAGTTAGGGTAGCCTTCATACCAAAAATCGGTAAGGGTTACTACTCACTCGCCAAGAGCTTCAGACCAATCAGTCTATCTTCTTTACGCGCTGTGGCTGATTGAGCTTGACGGGCGCAAAACAGCTTCGAAACTATATCCTCTGTCTCAGATGCGAAACTGCAGTTTAAAATCTCGCAGGCAGAATTGAGCGTGCAATCGACAGTAAAGAACACGTGTTGGGCGTTTTTATCGATATAGACGGTGCTTTTGACAATGTGACTTTGGACAGACTTACACATAAGTCTGCCAGAGAACACGGTGCTGATGAATCATTGATGTTGTGCATCAAAGCAATTCTTGAATAGAACTATAATTGCGGATGCGGACTGTGGCCATTATGTAAGAGCGGGGGTATATAGAGGCTGCCCGCAAGGCGGTGCCCGGTCTCATCTGCTATGGTACACGCTGGTTGACTCTGCTTGATGCTCTCAATGGCTCTAACATCTACACCCAGGCCTATGCGGATGACGTAGCCGTGCTGGTTCGTGCCTAGTGGATGGGTGCTCAAAAGGGCAGGCAGCTGATCAACGACTGGAGTATCAGGAATGGGCTTTCCGTTAAAACTCTTAGCACAGGAGTTATTCTCTTCACAAGGAGGAGGGAAATTGACTGGTCTGACTCAACTAAAACTAGAGGCGTCACAATCTCTTGGATGAGGCCAAATATCTTGGCGTTACTCAAGATAGAAAACTTCCCTTGAAAAAGCACATCGAGTCGAAAATTACGAAGGCGCTGTCAGTTTTCTGGCGGTGTAAAGGGATTCTCGGTATGTCTTGGGGTCTATCACCCAAGGCTATGATAAGGCCTCTTCTCTCCTATGCATCGGTCGTTTGGTGGAATAAGCTTCCACGCAAATACTTGATTGCTGCTTTCAATAAGCTTCAAAGAACGGTCTGTCTTGGCTGCATAGGGGCCTTCCCCAGTACGCCTGGTTCTGCTCATGACGCACTGCTGAATATTCACATCATGGAATGCACTCTCAAGGCCATCTTTCGTCTTAAAATAAGTGATCTTTGGTATGACACGCACTGGAACTTCCAAGACCTTGTGTATCGCATTTCTCTTGTCCCCAGTCTTATGGATATGCCGTCTGACACACGGACATCATCAAAGCCGACTTTCCCTACACTTAGTACTCGCCTTGGCCAGAACCTGAGCCAGGAAAGGAATGTAGTCGAATCTTTACGGATGGCCCAAGACCAACGAAGGATCAGGAGCGTCGAGATCGACAACATTAAACCGTGTCATAAGTTAAATTTGCGTCCTAATGGCCACGAACTATAATGTGAAGAACAGGTGGAAGGGGAAAAGTATCATTGTGTTTAGTGCCAGCCAACCCCTTAACCACTTCCAGGATAGTTCAGGAATGCAAGTCCTCTCTGAATTTGATCGACAGTCATAATTCACTAAAACTTGTCTGGGTCCCAGGTCACCACGGGATCGCTGGAATTGAGATCGCCGATGAACTTCCTAGAGAAGGATCAGAGGGGACATTTGCAGGACCTGAACCTGCGCTGGGTCTACCGGCGTCCTTGGATAGAGCTTCCATCGATGGTGACTCTCCAGAATGTAGACGGACCAAGTGCGTCTGTAAGAAATCTGCTGCATTCTTGCTATCCCTAGGCAGAAAAGACTGTAGACGATTTACAGGCGTACAAACGAGACACTACACCTTCGCAAAACTTCTAAATGTGCTTGGCTTAAGCGATGAAACCCTCTGCGATGCCTGTAGAGAAGACGACGACACTGCAGAGATATTCCTCTGTCACTGTCCCGCCTTTGCTCGGATAAGGTGGCAGGTTTTCGGTGCTGAAGTGATGGGAGCTGACGATGTAGGCTCCTCATCACAGAAGGGCCTGCTTTCCTTCGGAAGACCAAGAATCTACAGCAAAAGTAGGTTGCTGCCTGGCAGTACAATGGATCAGATTTTTGGGTCGGAGTGCTCTGAACCTGGCGTGATGGAATAATTCTGTTTTCATATTATAGGTACTTTTATTATGGCAAAGCCTAATTACATACGGCCGCAAAAAAAAGTATAATCAGTCAGTCACCATCCACCATCCACCATCCACCATCCATCTAAATGCTATCAAACGCTTTAGTGATCACTTGCTCGCTTCACTGAAGACATGCCATAACGTCAACATTATCCACGAAATTCCAGAACACAGTGCTCCAGCAGTTGGCCTCTAAATTTTTCACGATAAATTTATGTTTCCATCAGTCATGCAAGTTCTACAAACCTAGTCTGTAGTACACTGAGTGACGAAAATCAGTTTGAAGAGAAATCCGCGTAGAGATTGGAGGGAGTGTAGAGAGAAATATAAATTTTTTCCACCGCTTTTTACATTCACCACCCATGGTCTGTCGTGAACCAGAGTCTAAAGCAATGAAGGGTTTATTTGGGACTTCTATTTGAACGAACCCGCTTTGGACCAATGCAACTGCAATCGACTGGCAAAAATATTAGAAATCCTTTCGAAATCATTGTTTTGCTTCAGAAGTACACGATGAAAACCCCTGGGTGGGCAAATAAATTTCAAATCTGGTCGATAGCAGTTCGATGAGTGAAAAGCATTGGCGAACAATGTCCCAGTTTTCTTTTGTCAAGGATTAATCCCTTTGTACGCGCTCTACCCTCTTCAATTGCAAAGCACAGTTTTCGCCACCCTCGCTGGTGTTCGGAATTTTCAGAGCACCTTGTATTTCATTTGTAAATTCACTGCCCTAAATTTAGTGCATGCAATCTCTTTTAATTCCTTTGCTTTCTTGATCAAATTCAACGGAAATAATGCCCCACGTGCGGTGCTCAATAATAATACCATATCCGGCCGCTATTGATACCGACACAGCGGCAAACAATTCAACTTCAAAATAAATGGCAAATACGAAAGCGAAGCAGATCAAAATAAAAGCGAAACAAAAAAAGCGTTCAGCATCCCATCAAGCTCAGGTGTCAATTTCAATCGAAAAGCGGAAAAAACAAAAAAGGAAGATACGTTGAAAACTGCCGAATGAAGCACCTTGGGTATCAGCCATTCAAAGGAAAACCTTTGAGTGGGAGCCAAGGGAAATTCTAGATGTGAATGGCAATCACACTCTACGCGTCGTCGCTAGGTGGCAATTTTTCTCCTCAATTTACTTGTTAATTTTGAATTTCAATACGACCAGACTTTGCAGTGTTTTGATGTACCTTTGCGAGGCCAGTCCCTGTCCTGTGTGACCAGGGGGGATGTCATGGCCGCGGACAGACTCAAGACGAAATTGAATTCAGGAAATACAACCAACAAATTGGCGTTGCTGTGTGAGACTTGCTCATTTCTATGAAATTATGAATTTTTATTGCTGTCCTAGGGTGTGGCTTACGACAAAATAGACAGCAAAACGAGAGCGTGATTATCTGCTGGTACCGGGAATTTAATTCGCTGCCTTTAAGATAAGTTAAGATACATCGCTGCTAAGGACGTACAAAATGTATTGTTCGCATACACAAGGGATTCCCAAGTGGGTGTTGCTCATGACAACGCATTGCCATTGTGTTGTTCATGCAACACGAAAGCGTTGTTTATTTCCGTCACAATTGGATGTTGTCGCCTTTGCCAGGCGAGAGCGTGAAGGAAACAATCCGGAGTTCTGGTTTTCAATTGGGAAATCCACTTTTTTAGACTTTATTTTGATGGTCCTCGAGGGAAATGGACTACATGTCACAGACTTTAATGTGTTTCCTTAAATAGGAAAAAATCACGTAAATTTCGTGCGTTGATTGGATGCGGATTGGAGTCCTGTATTTTGAATGATGAAACATCTATTGGCGCACCCAGGGAGTAAGACCGACTAGTACGCCGAGACGCCAAACGGCATGACGGCATGTAACGCCATCATGCCGCCTCTACCGTAAGGAAGTCGTAGTCGAGATCAAGACCCGCTCTCGATTCCATTATGTGTGCGCGAGCGTAGTCCATACACATCAGACGAATAATACACAGATTGCTCATCCTTATGGGAAATTAGGATTTTTTCTAACTTCTGGACGACGCACTGCGTGGTATTTGACCCCACAAATTGGCACAAGCCCCAAGTTTCTTTCAACGACTCAAGAAAAACAAATATTCAGACATTAAGCAAAATACCGAAGGCATCAGAAAACCCAACACCAAGGCAATCTGTCAAACCAATTGGCCTCAGTGACAGTGCAAGTTTTTGTAGATCACGTGTGCAGTTTGAAACTCTTGAAAAACAACACAAAACACATTTTTGCGTAACCTAATTCGATAGAGTTTGAAATGGAAATGGCTTCTGAAGGTGTGTGCTGAAATAAAAAAAAAAAAACATAACTGTACGATATGGTGCAGAGATTATTACACCTCTCGAGAGTTTTTTAAAAAATAAAATGGAAGGTTTTTGCATGCTCCCCAGCAGTCGCAGATCTGTTTTCTTTTTAATTTGCACCTTAAGGCTTCTTCAAATCGGGGAGAAAATTAGCACTTTTTGGAATTATTGGAAATTTTGTGAATCCATATTTCCACTCTGTTCTATAGTGCAGCGGGCAAAAAACATATCTCATAAGTTTTCTCTAAAAAGCCATGGTTTAGTTCCCAGGAAAGTTCCCCATATTTAGGCGAAGAAACATCAAGCACAGTAACAGTTCCTCGAGTGACAATGAAGAAAGGCATACAGTCAGTGATAAAAGTTAGTACATGTAAGATACATACATAAAGGTGCCGGGGTTATCAACAGAAATATATTTCAATATATTTCAAAGCGTTTCCCAAAGCACGTAGTTGCGTGCTAAAATCAAATTATGAGGATATCTCAAAAACTATGGGCACTGCTAATCATAAACCAAAAACGAAATTTAGATCTCCAATAAATTACCCTTCTAAGCTTTGCTTACAAACGCTTTTGGCTCAGGTCACCCTTTAGACAGTTCAATAAAATAAAACACATCCATTTCTTGATTAGTGAACACTGAGTTAAACACGCGGGGCGCTTCCATAAGTCCACGTATTAAGGCATTTTACATTCGTGCTTACTTTATGATGTGAATTTCGCTTCATTTTTGGTTGATGACTCGATTTGTCTTTAATTTTCGAGATATCCTGATATTTTTTCCTTGCCTGATGTACATTACCAATTACATTAGACAACTGCATTTAAGATTCTTGATTGGAGTCCCGTTTGAAATACATTTTTGTCAAGAACCTAGGCGCCCTTATCCTACTTTTTTGATTGACTGTACGTCATCGGGATCCGATAAACCACAGCTTATCTATTCTGCGTGGAAACAGCACCATACAGAATAGTGTCCACCGTTGAAAAATCGATTTTTCGATTTTTGCTTCGAAGTAGCATTCCGAACAGCCGATTTGAACATCGTTCCTACAAAATGTAACACAACCCAGAACGCTGAGTTGCTACGCTTTCAATTTCCGTTTTCGACAAGCATTCGTGTCAGCCGTCAAATTTTCCCTGTAGCAACCGCAAAGAATTTCTCGTGGAATATTGTACGACAAGGTATGAGTTGCGTAAAAGTATCCGCTTCGAATGGTTACTTCGCTAGGGCAGATTGTATCAGAAGGTATACCCACAATCGATTACTCAATCTGCTTAGACTCAGCAAATCTTCACTCGGGACGCTCACCGGCGTCATAAGAGGGCACTGCACAATGTGCACCCATCCCCGTAGGTCCCCTATAATGACGCTGCATGGATGAAGAGGAGGTTGAAACCACAGGTTACCTACTCTGCTCGTGTATCGCGCTGGCAAGTCGTAGATGCTTACACCTAGGGGCCTACTACTTCAACAACCTCAATGAACTAAACAACAATTGTTAGGGGGAATCCATCCGTTTGGTATCACAATGGGCCTACTTTGGCCG
The DNA here is from genome assembly GCA_905231855.2 of Eristalis tenax. Classification (NCBI taxonomy): domain Eukaryota; kingdom Metazoa; phylum Arthropoda; class Insecta; order Diptera; family Syrphidae; genus Eristalis; species Eristalis tenax. The sequence continues at coordinate 33,852,906 of HG993126.1, forward strand.
AAGTGTGACTGCCTTCTGCAGCCAGCCACTAAAGGGTGATTTTTTAGCTATAACCTTTTTGGCAACACTGGTTTAAACAGCTGATGCACGTTTCGTGTTTTGTTTCACTGTCAAACATCTTCAGTAGATATATTATAGACCAACTATAATTTAACCATGAATCGTCTTACAAACGAACAACGCTTGCTAATTATTGAATTTTATTATCAAAGTGCGTGCTCTGTTAAGAAAGTTCATCGCGACATCACATGTGTTCAGCGACGAAGCTCATTTTTGGCTCAATGGGTACGTAAATAAGCAGAATTGTCGATTTTGGAGTGAATATCAGACAGAAGCAGTGCTACCAATGCATCCAGAAAAAGTCACAGTTTGGTGCGGTTTATGGGCTGGTGGCATCATTGGACCGTACTTCTTCAAAGATGATGCGAATCGTAACGTAACTGTGAATGGTGAGCGCTACCGTGAGACGATATCCAACTTTTTTTTGCCCAAAATGCAAGAGCTTGACTTGCATGACATGTGGTTTCAACAAGACGGTGTCACATGCCACACAGCACGCGCAACAATGGACTTATTGAGAGGCGAGTTCGGTGAACATTTTATTTCACATTCGGGACCGGTCAATTGGCCTAGATCGTGCGATTTAACGCCTTTAGACTATTTTTTGTGGGGCTATGTTAAAGTTCATGTCTATACAGACAAGCCCGCTTCAATTGACGCATAGGAAGACAACATTGATTCATTTACTCGTGAGATACCGGCCGATATGTTGGAAAGAGTATGCCAAAATTGGAATAAGCGGATGGACCATTTTAGGCGCAGTCAAGGTCAACATTTGCATGAAATAATTTTCAAACATTAAATTATATGGCCCGTACTATTTGCATGCATTTTTCTGAACTTTATGTTTATTATTGTACGCAAATGCAAACATCGTTATGAACCTCAGTGTCTGGAAAAGTTAAGAATTGACAGAGTCAAGCACCTCAAAGACGAACTGCTTAACTTTTTCGAGCCTCTACTTTGGTAAGTCTTAACTTTTTACTTTATTTTAGTGATTGCCGATTCTGGATGATTCTGAAATTTTTTACAAACTTAATTTATAATGAATTACAGTGAAAACTCTCTTTGGCGGACACTGATAGTCGGACAATTTTTGTCCGCTCAAGAGGAGTGTGCGTGCGTGTGGCCTGATTTATACATATTTTTGTATTAATTTAAAATTGATGAATAGTCAGTAAAAAAGATCCACATTGTAAATGAATATGCGCATTAAGTTTTTGTAAATAATATAATTTATATATAATCATGCTTAGCGAGCCGCGTCCGGCTAAGAGAGGCATTTCCCACATTTCATAAAAATATTTTGTCCGCGTCTGGTTATAAGACGGATCAAGAGAGGTTACATCGTTCGGAAAAATATAGAAAAAAATGGTTTAAGGAAAATGTCCGCCGAAGAGGGGTATCCGCCTAATAGGAGCGTCCGTTTGGAAAGTTTTCACTGTACTACAAATTGAAAATAAATAGAAATAAACTAAATGTTTTGTTTAGCGACCGCTTGGGAGATCCAGGACGGTTGGTTAGACCAAGTCCAAAGACACTCCTGAAAGCGCTCTTGGGCGGACACTGACCGTCGGACAGTTGTTGTCCGCCCAAGAGAAAGACAGCAGCTACACTGAGGCCAGCATCGGCTCATTGGACTCTTGGGCTCAACTTCTGACGAATTACAGTCGCTGGGGGGATTGAATAGCCTGAAAATCTCTTGTACTTGCTATAGCCGCGATCCCTAAAGTGGATCATAGGGGTCAAAAGAAGATGATGATCGGAAAAACACAGCAAGTTCAAAAGGGTGGAAATTGTGGCAAAACCTTTTTTTTATCTCATCCTTCATTTCTTCACTTCAAGAAGGGTTTTGTTGGGGTCTTGGTTTCCACTCCAGGATAAAAAGCAGAAGTGCCCTAGTGGACACATACCTGTGCCGCCTCTCTCGTCTGCTGCCCACAAGGATATTCCACTTGAACAACCGACATGACACAGACCTTCCTGAAATTTGCGCACACACTGCGAATTATAAAAACGCATGTACATAGACTTAGCTGACCTTCAACTTCAACTTTGAATTTGTTGTAAGTTAACTTCGTCCTTATTTGTGGAGCCAGTTGATGGTGATAATGAGAAGAAAATGTAAATGACAGTTGCGAACTTTCTATTTTGATCGCACTTTATTTGTTCGGCATTTATGATCAAATGCCCCGTTTATGTAGTAGCAATGCTTAACTTCCGATTTACGACTTCGCGAACAACCATAATGACTCGGGAAGTGCGTAAGTTTTTATTACATCAGGAGAATAAACGTCACAAATGACGTCTTAAGTCGTTTGAATGGGGGCGTTCGTCTGTGACTCCCTCATTCTAGAGACCACCTCAACAAGGCACCTTCTCAACACGTGGCGCCTTTAAAACGTCTTGGGGAGAATCAATAACCATGATGGACCGTAATCTCAATCATCATCAGTCCACTGGTTCAATTCGTGCTAAAATACACAAATTTCAGATATTTTCTCTTCGTAATCATGCTCAATGTTGCAGCGTATTTATGTTTCATGTTCTTTTCAGAAAGCAAAGCCAATTAGGGGCTTTGATTTGGCAAAACAAATACCCAACAAGCCTAACAAGCTGATTGTACGACACATCAAATAGATTTTGAAAACCATTCTTTATACGTTTGAGGCAATTTCTTTTTCCTTTGAAGCTTTTGAGGTGAATGGTAAATAACAGATGTACACCACCCCCCTGTGGGCAGGCATTTAAGCACAATATCGGGGATGCTTTATGAACGAATTTAATGCTCCAGACCACCTGGACGTCTTTTTGGTGTTCCTCTGATTCGGAAAAAAAGAAGAAGAATAAAAATGCTTAAACCGCTCTACTACTCGCCAGTTATCGCTTTTGTACATATTTCACTTTCTGCTTGGGAAACGCTGAAAGGATATATTTTACCAGTGGAATATTTCTGGTGGATAGATTGAGGGTGGTCTTGAAGTGTGTCCTTTACGTTGTTATTTCTTGTGGTTGGCGCCTTGACCGACCATGCGACTAACTGCTTGTTAAATACCGTGCAATGTTGTACACAGCCCACAGTCTGAGGTAAATGTCGTATGAGGGATCAGAATTAAAATTCAGTTTTTCGAAAATTTTATTGTACAGTCGACGTGACTAGTAGAGAGGGATGGAGGGAGGACCGCAGCCAAACATTTACACAGAAACAAAAAGCTCAAACGTGGATGGAATTTGTACTTGCTTTCGTTGTACCCTTTTCCATCACGTTACCCTTAATCCATCGTTAGAAAAGCCGACCAGTATAACTTAGTTCTACAAATTAGGAAGTATATCCGACATTCTCTTGGAGAAGCCACCAAGAAGCGGAAGTTTGCGTGGATTCGACGCATTCTCAGAAGCCCACGCAACAGCATCTGCCGCCCTAGAGTGGAACCCCAAGGAAACAGAAAAGTATGGAAGCCTAAGATCACTTGGGAGAGGTCAGTAGATCCCTTGTTGTGGCTCTACGTCCCCGCGGTTATAAATGGATTAAGCCAAGAGGATATCCAAAACGTCGCTATAAGCGACCGTTTTTGGGTCTATAACCCCATACCATCTATAACCCTACGTGTACAATAATATTAGGTCTGGGCTATAAGGCGGGTAGGGTAAAACTTCCCATCCACTGTTTCCCAAATAGTTCTTAACCGGAACTGGGGCCGAGCGTTGTCAGGTTGGAAAATTATTGCCTCGTTTGTGGCCGCATATTCCGGGCGTTTTTCGGCTACTGCTCTCTTCAAACGGATTAATTGTGTTCGGTAGCGTTGCCCACTGATGGTTTCACCCGGTTTTCAGCACAGCCTTCTGATCCCACCCAATACAGCGCATTACCTTCGCGCCATGGATGGCTTACGTTCATCGTCTCCCAAGCCAAAATCACCACTTTTGAATCGTGCGAACCACTTTTGACACGTTCGCTCAGCTATCGCAAGTTCACCATAAACTTCCACCAAAATACGATGACTTTCGGCAGCAGTTTTCTGCATATTAAAGCAATGAAGAAGAACTCCCCGCAAAAACACTTTTCAAGAACAAGGTTCCACCTATTTGAGTGAAACAAAATTGTTGTTTACTCTTCAAATGGATGACATATACTGACGTATACTGACAGTAGTTTTCCAACGCATGTTCCAATGGAATAATACAAGATACGCCATCTCTTAGCAAACCGCACGAATTAAGTTGCAGACCCAATCAAATTTTATTTTAAATATTTTCGCTCAAAACTGAGTCCTGAAAATTTTTAAATTTACAAAATATAATTCTGCAAATGGCAACTTTTTTTTTTCCAAAATTTCATCATTTATGATGCACTGTATATGCAGATCGCTACAGCTTACCATCTTCTTCCGGTATGAACTTCCAGAAATGACCGGGCGGCAAGCATTTTGGGTAGAACAAATCCGAGACCTATTTTGACGGCCTTGAAGAAATGTATTAGTGGAAGGGCTATGATTCGTATCTCGCTGTAAATCATATCAAAGACTCGGCAATTCCTATAAAACCCAAAGGGGTTTCGGTGCTCTTGGAGATTCGTATATTTTTTCTCGGCGAACAAGAGTAGAACTCTCTATAATTCGTATATCTTGTATTCTTTATATTTATATGTATTTATATGTATTTGTGTGATTGTCTGTTGGCTTTGTTCATTGTCGGTTATCACCATGATCAGGAAAAAAAAATACAAGTGCCTCTCTGTCGCCCACAAACTAGCAATTGTTGAAGCCTTAGCCAATGGAGGAAAGCAGAAGACTGTCTGCTGAGCGTTTCGCTATCGCTCCATCCACGCTTACAGCCATTTTAAAAAGGCAGGAAATCTTGGCTGTATTTTTATGTAATGTATGTGTAATGTGTTTTGATGATTCGTTTTCTTTTTCTATTCTAAACTTGATACATTTTACTCTCGATAATTCCCGCGAAAAGCTCGGTGCCTTGGGATACGAATTACAGAGACTGGACCGTGCTTGGATAGAATACATAAATTGGAAAAACGCTGTTCTAAATGTATCTATTGGAAATAAAGCATTCACTGGCACACTATTTTCATGGTAGGTTTGCACGATTTTAACTCCTTCAACGATCAACCAATTAGATGATACGTGTTGTGACATGACAAATCTTAAAACAAACACGCACAGCCTTGGGATGGCACTTGGGATTGACATGTGTGGTCGAAACGGGGATGAAAATCCGGAACAAAAATTGGATGGCCCCATACACACAAAAGTGGCCCCAAAACAGGTATATCGTCAAGACAAGGAAAGCTGTACGCAATGAGAACGTATTCAGTGTTCTGGAAAACTCAAAATGCTCTTGATCCTGCCGGATGGCCATAGGAATGATAGGAAACTACAATAAAACTGTATGGGTGACCCCTGAGTACTATGCACAAGTGCACGCAGCCCATACAGTCACGGTGGAAGGTGACCACTTCTGGCAGTCCAAATTGAAGTCACTGTTGCATATGTTTCCGGGAACATCTGTGCTGCCTTAAAAGTGCATACACAATGTATGTATGAATTCTTAAAATTCATTTTATTGTACCTGGATGCAACCGTTTTCGTTTGTTGCTGTGACATGAGTGATGCCGATGCCAGAGCCAGATGATGCATTTCCGTGTCCAGTCTGCATGCAGCGACCTTTAAATATTCAGTTGTGGAAGCAGAGACAAATATACCATTCGTGCCGCATGTGCCATGTTTTTTTTCCTGGTAACCTCGTTCCGAGTATCCTATCTCGGTTCTAGTGCCATCATTTACACACTCGCAAAATATAATAGACTGAGGTAGGAGTACGAGAGAGGATGGGCACATTTTTTTCCGATTCTATTGAATAAACTGATGTCGCCCCGTCTTCACATTCCGCTTTATGGGCCTTTTTTCTTCAATTTACATGGCGTGGCGCCTTTCTCTACTCTATTTGATGTGGTCATCACTTTTATCGCTCTTTATATCCACAACCTTTTACAGTTTGAAAAAAAAACCCCACCACCCGGCTAGAATGTGTGTACTATGCAGGGTTTCATCATCTGAATGTACGGACACATTCCCACATATTTTATTTATAAACGAATAAGAATGCCTCGTATTCGCCGATGGTTGAGGGGCTATTGCATATGAAATTTCAAGAGTTTGACATTATCTCCAAGTTACTGAAGTCGAACAAGGGTGCTTCATTGTCGGCTTATTACTTTTAATGGTGAAGTCGTTTTTATTTATTGACTCTAGGCTCTCTGGATAAGACTAACGAGAAGTGGTTCTTAGTAGAGGAAATACCATGATTACCATTTTCTGAGACTGTCTTGAGACAGGCCATATTCTGAGTTCCTGGAGGCTCAAAACACTTCGACTGTGGTCTTAACTCAACTTCGAATTTGAACCATTCTAAACGAAGATAACTTTCTGCCCAACGACAACGACCGTGTACTACCGCAAGTTTTCTTCGAGAACAAATTCTCCAATTGTCTCTAGATCGGATAACTAGACCTGATAACCATCTTCACAGACGGATCGAAGACGGACTAGGTGCAGGTGTCTATTCCCAAGACTTTGATCCTTTGGCAGGCTATCATTAAACCATTAACCCGAGACGAGCTTGTGCTTGATTTTCTTGTGGTAAATCATTCGTATACAGCAGGTATAGCACAGGGGGCCAAGAACACTCTCTTGCGGTACACCAGAAGCTATATTTTAAGAGCAGAATATTAATTTCCATGCTTTACTCGGGAGATTCTATCAGAGAGATAGTTCGCGATAATACTATTACGTTTCCCCGGTGGAGATCGGTTAACTTTATATTTCAACCCTTTGTGCCAAACTTGGAAAACATCAAGATCACACGACCCTTTGCTCAAATTTTCTACCAAATCAGTATTTACGATGTACTTGGTAAATAGTTGAGTGTTTACTTCTAAACCCAAATTGGTTATTTGGAACAACATGTTTTTCTTTCACAATTAAACTTAAACGTCTAAGTCTAAGGTTTTTTGAAGTGAAATGGGTCTATAGGACTTTTTATCCGTTGATGGTTTCTCGGGTTTTAGTACCATTTCTGCCGCTTTCCATTGACAAGGGACATGTTCTAGTCTAAGGGCGGCATTAATTAAGTCGAGTAACTTAAGAAGGGCTTGCGTAATTTTTTAATAATTTCTCCTGTGATTAAATCGTAACTTTAATAGCTTTTTTAGGTTTGAGCTTTTTTAGTACTTCCTTAAGCTCCGCCAATGTAGCACAACTTATTATGTAACTGTCGCCATGGACTTCAGGTTCATTGTAGCCAGCACGGAGCGTTTGTCGAATGGGTCACACGTATCCTCAAAGTAATCTGCGAAGATATTAGCTTTCTCCTTATACACTCGTCTCCACTGTTCCTCTTAAAACTATTGTTCTCTTTATAGTTTCTGGATGTTGAGCGCTCATCTTATTAGCCATAATAAATGGTTTTTTGACTACCGTTCGCTTGATGACACGCTTATCTCTTGGAGTGACCTTTGATGGTCAGCCTATCTTGCCATCGATTCGACCTGTCGCTCATACTCAAAAGCGATCTATCTTCGCATCTATCGTCGCTCGTGATGAAACTAACTACCGTTGCATTAACAGTGTTTAATGAAAGAGCATTTTCGCCTGTAAGCAAAATTTTGGAACTATTGTGGTATTTTCGAATTGAAACAAACTGCGTGTAGTTGATCGGACGGCGGGCTCTCCCCGAGTGCTTGTCCTCTGTTCCTTTATTCTCTTTCTTTTCCATGATACTGTAGAATTTCCGGAGCAAGGGTTGCCACTCTATGCTTAATGTTCGTTGATTACTTATTCGTACAAGTACTTATTACACTATTTTTAATTTTCTTTTTTAGTAAATGAGAATTACAAATAATTGAACTTCTTTGGAATCTGGAAGTTCAATCATTGTCTTATTCAACTATATCTTTAAAGAAATGTATCGCTTATGGTTTGGAAATAAGAGCTATTTTTTTTGAGATTCCTACACCGTTTTGTGGTGCACTGTAAGGTGTTGGAGAAGAGGTCGTACGTTGTACCACACCTAGCGAGTTTATCAACTTTATAACTCCCGGTATTTCACAATGTCTCGGCAGCCCCAAAACACAATGTTCAGCCACCTCGTTAAGAGACAGCCTGCAGTTAAGGGATGTTGTGCATTGAACGTGACATTGTCCGGGGTCTTAATTGCGACCTGACTGATGGTCATATTGCTTTTGGATTTTACATTATTCTTGACCCGGGACATTGTCTATTTTTATCACAGTAGTTTCTATCAGGAAGACGCTATGGTGATCAGGGAGCTTCCACGAGACGGCAATGCAGAGGTCTTTAGAATAGACCATCTTTCGTCTGTCTTCGATCCTTTTTTGTTTACACTCCAGGGATCAGCCCGGGTCTGGGTGTCACATATCAAATCCGATCTCGGAGGAATGCTGGTGGGGAATTTTTTCCTGATGGGGTAGTACGCGGTCGGTGTCGTTGGGAAGGAAGTTGTATTCCTTAAGAACAGTCCAGTGACGTAGGATGAGTTTGCAACACAATCGAAGTGTTTTAAGTCTGCTGCTACTTGTTTGCCAAACAGTTCTGGTGGAGGAGTACGTTAAGCACGTCAGTGGGAGCGGTTCACAGTGCTGCGCTGATGTACATGCAGACCAGTCTTTGCACCCGATTGAGTGCCTAGCTTCAATCAATGCTGTCGACCACTGAGACCTCGTACATTGTCGTTCGGACAATCGTGATGAAAATTCAGTAAATGATGAGTGGTTATAGTCCCCATTTGCATCCAACAGCAGTAAAGGGCAGACCGTGTAGACAGTGGCGTTGTGCGTATGCGCAACTGAGTGAATTTTCACGGCTCCACCGTTTTCAAATCACTCACAATGCTCAAGGAATAGCAACTATCTAAAAAAAAATATCTTTTCAAACTTAGCCATTCGGAGTCGGCATAAAACTGGTCCCTTCCACTCGTGGGAGAACAACACGAGTGCTTGCTGAGAAGCTAGGCCCTGTCCCACTACGGGCTGCAGAGACACCCAAATTATTACTATTATGACAAAGGGCATCGGTATTTTGGGTATTAAGCTTCCAGCTCAGCTTGTTATCAATCATGAGACCCAGAAATATCGCACTGGCGGTAGTGGCGTCAAAGTGGAGGATTTTGTATCGCACAAGTTGCAGGTTGCGGGTATACGGTCCCACAATTTGAAACTAACAAATTCGCTTGAGGAAATATTACATTATTCTGAGATACCTGGATATGCACTTATCCAACGTTGAGACTGTCATTGAAATCATCTCAATTGATATGTGTAAACAAAAATGTGCCACGTATGCACACAAGTTTGATTACAGCCAACTGTCGAGGCAACAGATGCAAGTTTTGAATTTTGAAATGCTCTCTTCACATGAATGATTTGCATTCATACCCTTAGGTGGCGTCTTCGATGAAGTGGGGATGAGTTGCCTGATTGGAATACCAATCGGAGTGAAATGTTGTGTTCATATTTACAAGCATGGCAAAATCAATTGTACATACATCAACACAAGACTATTTTCCCTTGCGCCGTAGTCAGTTCGCCCCAACCCGTTGAGATGACATGCAATTGCCATGACTAATGAAGACACAAAACACAGACAGTAAGCACATAGACAATAACATTAATACATCTTGTGATTGCGAAAATGGGTGCAGCTATATGCCTGAAATGACACAAATAGTGTAGCTGCGTAATTTCTGTCAATTACAATCCAAATTGAGCTGACAGCCTGACAAAATAAAGCTGCAAAATAACTTCCAACGACATGTGCTTCCATTGATCTTCATTTTGGGATAACATGACTATCGACCATTTGCTGTCTGAATTGCTAACAGGGGCTTATGATGAGTTGACAATTGCCGGTGAATATAATTACTTATGCGAGCCTTTGGAAACGAGCAAGTTGTCTTGCTCCCGCTATGATTGGTATTTATGCCGGAGATTCTGTTTTCATTTCCTTCTGGAGCTGGGCTGTACATAGCCAGTGAAGTGGACTTATTCTTGCCTTCTGGGCTATATCCACCTCTTGGCTAATCTTGTAAGGTTCACGCTTGTGTTTCAACGTTCGTTGACTTTCCTCGCAAACAGGACTATACATCAGAGACACCAAGATCGTCTCTTGCACGCCCTCCACACAAATGGCGTTTGTCTACAACAAGCATTGTAGTGGGAAATAGAGAACAGAAAGAGATTGTTGTTCCATAATAGGTGGTACGAATATTTGGTCTATGGTTGATTTAGCGGCCAATTGGTGCGGTGCGCACCGACTTTGTCGTTCACACAGCCCGCTGGACAGGACCTTGAGGCAATGTTGAGCTGGAATATACGTCTACAGTTGGCGCAAAAGGTAGGATCGCCTTTTTGGTGGATGAGTCGTGAAGCGTTGGGCATGCTTTCGATTTCCCAAACTACGCATATGATCTGGTGCATTTCCCCTCCAGAGCGGCCTTGAAGCCCTCTGAGTAGTACCAGAAGCATTATTTGTCCTCATTCTCGAGGGGGTTGTGGCCATGACCATGTAGGATGAGTGGAACGTGCTGTCTGACGGCGGATCGTCCGTCGGCAGTCTGCAGATTTCAGTATCAACGGCGACTCTACTGGCAGTAGTCCATTTTTATCCCGGCAACTCTTCGTGCGAACCTCATAACTATTGCCTACACATCTTACTCCTTGGTCAGTCTTTCGAACATCGTCCATGCCATAACCACTCCTGAGAAGAACGATCTCTTCTGTTCGTCTCCATTTGTAGAGCTCACACTCAAAGTCGGACCGTGTCAGTACCACTTAATACGATCATGTACACTGGGACGTATACGTAACGCATTTCCATTTCATTTGTTTGCTGATTTCCAAGCTCTGAAACGAAAAGCCGCCAGCCGACACAAGTAAGTTCCACAGCACCGGTAACCATCTCAAGGCCATGACGAGCGAGACTGGTGGAACCATCAGAACATACTTAAAACTGGGGATAGACTGTCCCGCGAACAAAGTCATATTTGGCATGAGTCCTTTCCAGACACTCATGCTGAAATACACGGGAAAGTGAGGTCCATGTACTGATTTCCCTTCATCCTGGTATCCATTCGCTCAGGTCTGGACTCATAGGGCAAAGTCATAATCCCTATCGAATAACCAGTACAAGAATACTTATTGCCCCCTCGGGGCGACCATCGGTCAACGAGTGCTATAGCCAGATAATAGGTCAGTCAACTCGAGTGTACTGAACTGAACATTTGTTCTTGGGTGTCTACCTGAGATGCGTAACCTTAGGCCTTGTCTGTACGCATCCGACCAAGGTAAACGACGGGAGGAGTAAGCCTCTAATCCAATGGGGGAACAGCATACGCCAAGGGATGCATGGTTAAAAAAGCGTTTAGTCATTAGTATGTGAACTGTGAATACCTGTGACCTTCGGTTTCAATTAGGCCTAGCTTGGTATACGGGGCTCCGCCCAGGGTGACTTTACTTTCCCGAATACTCATGGAAACCAAAATTTCACCTAAAATAAACAAAGACGAGAATGGTGGTCCTCTTAATGACTTCTATTTCTGCTGTTGAGCAAACATTAACGATCAGTTGGGCATCCGACGGCCAACACATCTACTGATCGGCCACACAGCTTCAGCTGTCAAGACGGAGCCATCCGACGGCCAATACACTTTCGGCCAACACATCTACTGATCGGCCCACAACTACCAAGGACTCAGCCATGAGGGTACGAATCCAGGTCGCTGGTAGTTCCAACCCAGGGGATGCAGCAAATGCCGACTCTGACGCATCAACATCCACTGTTATGGATACTTGCAGCGTCGTCACAGAGCAATCTGGGTGTTCTTCCACTGGGAAGAAACTAGACGAGCTGCAAATTGGTCCGGGCGGTTTCGTCAGGCTAAACTACGCTGAGAGAAGGCGGTTCAAGCAAGCGATCCACAGAGGCGATAATAGGGAAAAGGCCCTAGCTTCTGCCAGACCCCCTCTCGCCAAAGAGGGTCAGAGGACCATACCCCAATAGTACCCGCAGCTAGGAAAGCCAAAGCAGGGCCCACATCCAATGCTCCCACTTTTAGTCAAGTGACCAGTTGGGTGTTATCCCGGCGGACTTAAGAACAGAACCGCTGTTCACAGAGCAGGTGGCTCGAATCCAAGAGGCAGTGATCGACGTGTGGCCTCGTTTCTCAGGTTCTTCCCCGAAGACGGGTTGACTCATCTTTATCTGTTCACACGGGAGCACTGCTGAATGGATGATGAATGGAAAAGTAACTTCGAGGCAATCAAAACTAAAAGTGGACTGAACGTGACACTTGTGAAAGGAGGATCTTTCCCGAAACCACTCATTGTCTGAGGGTTTTTTCCACAAAGCCTCGAGCTCCCTAACACCAATATTTTGGACACGTTAGAGGCCCAAAGTGGGGGTCTTAAGACAACCACGTGGAAGGTGCTGCAGGGAGTTCTGGAAGGCATACATTTCCATCTTGTGTTTGTCATAGACGAAACCTCCATGAAGGTTTAAAACACCCTTCAGTACAAGTTGTACTATCGCTTGGTCAGAGGATTGCTGTGAGAAGTGCATTCAGTGCCAAGCGCACGACAAGACTAGTTTCTCCTCGTATCCAAATTGCTCAAGAGGAAGGTACCGCGATTCTGGAAGTACCTAGATCTAATGCTCTGATTGAAGATGCCTTCAAAAATCACGTTCACACTGCTTTAGACATTGGCCTTCAGTTTCGTTCTCGTAGAACTACACTCACCATCGACAATTTATGATGTCAAGGATGTCACCGCATGAGCCAATAAATGACTGATTACTGGCACAAGGGCTCCGCACAGATATTCACCTATCTCCTATGTTTGACAGGACCACAAATGACACAAATGATGAATTAAAATTTAAAGCCGCAATCCAGTCGCAGATTGACAGATTGTCAACTACACACCCACTGCAACTGTTGACGCTCTCCGGCGATGAGTTCATCAAACACTGACACTCGCACATAATCCACGTTTAAATCAAATCACGCGACTGGGTTGAATATAAATCCCAAACAGATTTCGTATAAATCCATTCGGTGACCGTGGTGCCTGCTCCGACCCACAGAACACAATAAAGTCATTTGTTATCCGATTGTTTGGCGGTCTCATTGAAATCCGGTCAAATCAAAAAATCAAGCTTATAATTCATTCAAGATCTCCCTTCAGTGATGTTTGTTATTTCAACCGCCGCCATGGCATAAAGTGCGCTGCGATGGCACACGAGAGGAGACTAATAAATGCAATCGAATTGACCGAGAGCTGTGACCCATTTACCCATTCATTCCCTTCTGATGCACCGTAGGTGGGATTTATTTTAAATAAATTGCTCAACAAGCTTACAAAAAATAACTTATTATTTTCGCATTGATTTCAGGGGCGGACTCGGGAGAGTGACCACCACCAAGGCACGCGATGCGAGGGTAAGAGGCCCTGCTGCATAATAAAAGTGAAAATACGAGAGGAAGGCATTTCAGCCATACCGACTAAATGCCATCAGTGACTTCTCCGAGTCCATTTGTCTCTAGTTGATTAAAAACTTTAATAAGTTGCCGTGTATTCATTAGCCTGGTTAGTGGGGAATCAGGCAAATATGAATTATTCAAATACATGACGGACGCTTGGCTGAATAATGAGTTTCCTCCTGCAAGGACAGCAATCAATCAATCAATGCTCATCGGTCTTGTTTGTGTCTGCTTCCTTCGTTGGGCGATGGACATCAGAATTGCTGGTATCCATATGTATGGTCGGCAGGGTCCCTTTTGGAAGGACACGTGTGTATGCGGTCAAACAAATTATCGAGATTGATTTCGATGTTATCTGCGTTTCGGGTTCTGTGAATTTATGCGAACTTGATATGCTTGTGTACGAATGTGCCTTGTTCCAGTTTGAAGAACACGACACCGAATTTAAGGGTTGAGTGTAAGTTCGAACAAATATCAGCTCGGTGAGTGGGAGGTGACTATTCTTCAGAACCCATTCGGAAGCAGCCAGTCTCTGTCTATCAAGAGGTTCGCAACATCCCAAGGATATTGTTTTTCATGCCGTGTCTTACGTGAAAAGTCACTAAAGGGGGTGACAATGAATTGATGGAGGTGACGGGTAATAGGTGTCTCCCAAGAGCACCAAGGTGTCTCTCAACTACCAAAACATCGAATTGCCCTTTCAAACGCAAATTAAGGCACGAAGCACGGTATTTGCCGTCCACAGTTATTGAACATCCATCACTTGCAATATTAATGAATTAACATTCCACTTCTAGGTTGCCCCGTAGGACCGACTGCCAAGATCTTCTCAAACTGCAAAATCATGTGGTTTGTCTTTAACTAGAAATAGCATCCATGACACGCGGTAGCTGGAGAAGCTGTCACCAGTGGCACTGGAAGAAGAATAGGGTGTTCTGACATTGATGAGGATGTAGATCGCTACACGTCCTCCACTCAGTTCTGTGCCATCCTCCGACGCGTGCACTTGCCTCCGTCGGTAAATTACGCGTACAAACCGTAAACCCCGCTGCCCCACCACCAACAACAATGTCGCGAGTACTCCACAAGGGACAAAATCAAAATAAAGTGCAGTGTCGTGAATTGTTTCGGTGTCGAGTGCGATCGGTCCGCTCCCTCTCGTACCTCTCCTTGCGAAGCCACTGCTGAGCATTCTCGGTCGCAACTCTCGTTTGATTTTATCAGGCGGCAACTTCTGAGGCATGACTGAGAGTGCGTAGCATCTGACGTAGCGGATTTTAGAGGTGTAATTTGGGCAACTTCTTTAAGAGTTTTAACTGGTCACTATGCTTCCTCGATAGTGACGTGGGTGCCGCTGCTGATATGATCACAAACATTCGTCTGCTGGGCATGAGATCCTTCATTCCTCATGGAGTGAAGTGTATCAAGCCCAGAGCAAACGCGTGGTATGACTCGAGCTGGAAGGAGGCTATCAGGTTGAGAGAGTTGAATTTCCGGAAAAAGTTTAAATGGGCCAGAAATGACTTAATGCAATTGTAAGACGTGTGAAATTCTCGTATGAGCAAAAGTTGAGGCAAAAGGTGCTACAATTGGGACGCAAAAACGTTTGGTCACTTGTAAAAAACGTTAAGAATTCCGCCTCGTCTTCAAATCCCACGCAATGACGAATCTGCAGATAAAGCGAATCTGCTTGCGGCGCATTTTGCATCCAGATCAACATTGTCAGATTCCAATATGCCGCCACCTGTACTTGGAGCGTTGATTTCACCATGGGACAAATCCACTTCCGCACTCGTACAGTTGCAAGAGTACTTAAAGATCTCGACGTACACAAATCCGCTGGCCCGGACGGTATTCCCTCTATTCTTCTGAAGAGGTGTTCTTCTACGCTGGCAATACCACTGCGTAAGCCTTTTCATCTATCCTACTCTTTGCGTCTCTTACCGAGCAGATGGCAAACAACATTTGTCCAGCCCGTCCCTAAAAGGGGCGAATCTGCGTCACCCGCCTCGTACCGTCCCATAGGACTCACATCCCTCCTTTCTAAGGTCTTGGAAACGCTGATAAATCATCAGCTTATGAAATATCTTGAATCACGGAAGCTTCTTAATGGCCGGCAGTATGGTTTCCGCAGCAGTTGATCCACTGGTGATCTGAAAGCTTATCTCACCGAAAAGTGGAACCAATCTTTGCACAATGCAGGCGAAAGCAAGATCGTTGCCCTTGATATTTCTAAGTCACTTGACAGAGTTCGACATCAAGCTCTCTTGTCGAAAATGCGTGCCTATGGTGTCGATGAATCTCTTTTTCAATGGATTAGAAATTACCTTTCGAACCGTTTTCAAGTTGGTTTGGATGGGTTCAAGTCTGATCTTCACCAAATAAATGCCCGTGTTCCACAAGGCAGTGTTCTGTGTCCGACACTCTTTCTGATTTTTATAAATGATCTCTTGCCTGACTCTTCTAATCCAATCCATTCCTTCGCTGATGACAGCACCCTCATCTTTTCATATTCGTTCCAAGACTCACCACCCCGCCCTACGACAGTAGAATTGGAACGGCAGCTTATGTTAATTCCGATCTTGACAGCATAATTAACTGGGGAAAGAACAATCGAGTGGAATTCAATGCTTCAAAAACTCAATGTTGCCTGTAGTCACTTAATCAGCCATTATCCATGAATAGCACCTGTGCGGTTGAAACCGGAAAGCTTTCCACCCTTGGTATGTGTATCAACACAACACTTAGTTGGAACGATCACATATTTGAGGTCGGCAAAAATGCTGCGAAATGATTAGGTTTCCTCAATCGATGCCAGAAATACTTCAACCCTTCTGATTTGGCTTTAATTTATAAGGCGCATATACGGCCCAAACTTAAGTACAACGCTCATATCAGCTCTGGTGCCGCTAAAACTACCCTGCACCTACTAGATAGGATCCAAAAGCGAGCGATACAACTTATAGGAGACAGCAATATTGCAGAGTCACTTGACTCGCTCGAACATCGACGAACCGTCTCGTCTCTATCCGCATTTTATCGCTATTTTAACAAACGATGCTCAAGTGAGCTTGCCAACCGCATTCCTCCTCTCCATGAATTCACCCGCAAACCCGTCTCGCCAGGAATGCTCATCCGTTTACCCTTAAGCCTACTTTCGGACGAACAGTTGAATTTAGAGACTCGTTCATCAGCCGCACGACACGAATATGGAATGCTCTTCCCAGCCCAATATTTTCCCCAGAATACAATCCGCAGATATTTAAAACCAAAGTGCACAGGTACCTCCTCTCCCTTTCTCCCTCTACACCTTCGGCCCGTGCTGTGTCTTGAACCCGGCCACTTAAGGGTATTAATAACCCCTTGTTAATTTATTATTAATTATAAAAAAATGTCGTCTCACTCAATTATCATCATCTCTTCACTTCGTCTGCCTTGCATTCGCGGCATGTTCTTTGAATGGCTCGGATCAGGCTTGGTAAGGCTGGAATGGCACGTGAAACGTCATACCACAAGCTCTCTTGACGCTAGAAGACTAACGACAAATTACTAGGTCCCTGGAACATAACTGTCATTTGTGGACACCCACATTAAATGTCACATTAGATGACCTCCCAAAAAGGGAAGCCAAACACTATACATGTACAGGCTCCAAGTCAGCCACCATTCTCCGCTCAATGTCAACACTCAACATTAAAGCTACCGCCCCTGACAACATCAACATAAACAAAATTAAGCTTCACCTAGTGCTTATACTTCATATCCGTTAACACAGTCAATTTGACAAGGTCTTCCGATGACCACCGAGTACACTGTTTTTTTTTATTTCCTTACTACACAATGTGCCACAACATCCGCTCCATTGACAAATTCATGAGCGAAAGTATCAAACTTCCTGCCAACCGTGGCGCAGCATGTTTGCACAATCTAAATCCCTTCGTGTCAAACTTTCACCAAGACTTAACGAGAGACCTGCTGCAAATGATGTCCAATCAGAAACTGACAAAATCGAGCAAGAAAAATATACTCAAACAAAGGGCAACTACATCGCATTAAATTTTCAAGAGGGTAGGGCAACTACAACTACAGACGCTTTGGGAAAGTGTATTTTCCAAAAGTTGATAAACTCCCCACAAGGACACCACAAAGACCACCCAGACCCTCAACTGGCTGTGGCCAATGTGTAGGACTTGTAGGCGATCACAAATCGGCTTTTCCATTTCAGCACAACGCTCCATCTCCGCCCCCGCCCCCGCTTCCCAATACAACGGAAGTACTGACATCCGTTGTTTATAGCCGAAACTGGACCTCGAGCTGGAGCCGCTTTAAGCCATAAATTTTGAATTTAAATTTTGACCATCCACCCACCCCCAGGCGCTGCTGGACGGCGATGGCTGATGGCAAATTGGGGGGAATAAGTTTCCGTCCCAGTAACATCATCGGAGTAAATATGTCGATTAATGGCCACACAGAGTAAAACTTTCCCCTGGCAGGTCACATCGCCATCGTTTCCGTTTCTTGCCGGGCCTGATGAATATGGATGGGAAAAGGGATAACATTGGAAACCTTTGGTGTGGAACGATGAATTACGACGATGAAAAAACGAGCACTGTCCAAGAGGAGTAAGTGTAGTGCTTTCGCTTATTAGATTTAGAGGCAGTCAGGCTTGTGTGGTGGGCACTCTCAAAAGGTAGCCTGACAGGAACCCTTTCATTTTGGTTTTGTAATTCCTGATATCGTACGCATCAGTTAGAGAGCAGAGGGATGGCGAGCAGGTTTCCACAGGAGTTTGGTGTACAACAGGACTTGGATTACTGCCAAGAAAGATGTAATTTACTGATGTGTGTTGGGGGCTGCTGAATGGCTCCCAAGTGTCCCGGAGGAGAAAGGAACATCGAACTCATTGTTGTTCCTTACAGACGTCACTTAATTTCTCTCTTTGTCTTCAATAGTTCTTGTTGTTGCTGACAACAGCGCGTGTATTGAGCGGCCAGCGCCCGCTCCAAATAGTCCAAGGACATTAGACATTAAATCGCGCAACACACACTGTCCATTCTGTTCCCCGAATGTAGATGAATCTTATTGCTTCTGCTCAAGTGCTAAATGCATTTCAGGCTAAAGTGTTGTTTTTGTACTGCTGTTGTATTCGCTCTGGGATACTGCTCTTCAATACAGCCCGTCACACAATGAGGACTATTCTCGTGCCACGCATTGTTCCCCGCTTTCGTGCTCCTCCTTTGGGCGTCCTAACGTTCATCTGCGCTAAATGGAAACGTAATGCCCACGTGCCCATTGTGTGTGTGCGTCTTTAGTAAAAATTAAAGAATAGCCGCATAAACAAACAAGCGGAGCACAACCGTCGCTTATTGTTATATTTGTTTGGCTCATTGTTTCCGCGGAGATTGGTTGAGTTTTCAGCTGGCAGGAGGAGGATCTTTTTTTTTAAATTTGTGTTACACTGGCTGCCGGCTAAGAATGGTACACGAGAAGGCTCGGTGTGGCTCTAGAAAGCGCCACAACAGCGTAGACAATCTCGCGGAGACTAGACATGCCCCTGCAGTTGAAGCAGAAGTTGATCCTTTCACTCTAAAATGGACGAGAAGGCTCGGGAGTATGAGAAACCAGATTGAGGTTAGCTCCGGAGTGTTCCGCAGGAGCGTGCGATTGATGGTCCTCATTTGAGGGCCATTTCAAAGTCTCTTTCACGGGTGGAGTAATGCCCAGCTTTTTGTTTGATTAGATAAACTGGGTCAACTTTGAAACAGCTTGGAAGGTCTGTAATCAGGAAAACCGAGATTGGTGTCTAAGCCAAGGTTTTCAACTCAGGAGATATTCCAAGTTTCACCTATGGTCATGAAATTTGGGTAATGGCCAAAAGAATTAGATCGCGAATGCAAGCGGTAGAGACGACATTTCTTCTTTTCCCTGTTGTGGGCATAACTCGCCGGGATAGGGTGAGGAACAAAATAGTGTACGAGGAACTCAACATTGAGAAGCTACTTCTTCGAACGAAAAGGGCTATGCTTCTGTGGTTTAGTTACGTGGCACGAATGTCCCCTTCATAACTACTTCCGAGTCGTTCGTTGAATGCTATTCCATCAGATAGACGACCACTTTTCGGACTTAGGACACGGTGGTTGCACCAAAGCCGAAACCTTATCTGGTTACCTTTGGGCATAACTCCTGATGACTTCGAGTCGATGGCGAAGGATCGAGTTGTCTGGAGATCTCTCTCGATCAACGGGACCACTTTAGGGCCGATGCACAGTCTGCTATTTTCCACACCTAGCGGAACTTTATTCCTGTTACGCTTGGTAAAGCTAAACATAGATTTTCGTAGCTCGCTCTGGTCGATCAAGGTTGCTTCATTCCCACACTGGTTCGTTCAGGTTTGTGCATATCTTCAATAATTTTGTTAAACATAGTTTAGAGTTTAAAAATAAAATCACACGCTATTTTAACTCAGACAATTTATTATAATGAAAATCAGTGAAATTGGACAGCGTGAACAAATTTTAAGGTTCAGGACCGAAATATGCGAGAACTTCGGTTCGCTTAATGGAAACGGAAATGGATACCACAGACATTTTACGAGGAGCGTCCAAGTAATAATATTATTTTAGTGCATTCATGTAAAAATTAATATAAAATGATTATTAATTCGCGCTTTATCTCTAGTTAAACAGAATCATAATGGCAACTGAGACGATGATGGTGAAAATTTAGCATCGCGCTGTACTTAAATTTCTCACTGTTTACCAGGGTTCCGCACCTTCATTATCAACTGTGGTCAAGGGAGTTCAAGAGAGCCTTGAGAGAGCATTGAAGACCCCCCGCTCCGACGCCCCGGCTACTGCTTGTACGGGAGAAAGCCTCAAAGAAGTCGAAAAACTTGTTCTTGAGGATGCCCGAATAAAGGTGCAACTGATGGCAGAGATCACCAAGCTTTCAATTGGTACCATTCACACCATTCTTCATGACCATCTTAACCTTTCAAAGGTCAGTGCAAGGTGGGTGCCACGAAGTGGTTCACAGCGCCTCCGAAAAAAGTGAGAATCGCATGCTGTAGAGAGCTTTTAGAGATGTTTAGTGAGAACGCGGACGGTGTTAAGAATCGAATTGTTACTGGTGACGAAACATGGGTCCACCACTATGAACCTGAAAGCAAACAAGAGTCCATACAGTGGCATAAAAAAGGAACAGCCCCCCGAAGAAGTTCAAAGTCACTCCGTCTGCCGGGAAGCTCATGGCCACAGTTTTTTGGGACTCAAAGGGAATCTTGCTCATTGAGTACAAAAAAAAAAACGGTGAAACCATCAACGCCACATCCTACGCTTCCACTTTGCATAATTTGCGGGAGAAAATTAAAAAGAAAAGACGGGGTAAACACGCGCGAGATTGTGGTTTCGAAGAAGACCTGAAAAAATGTTTTCGTGGAAAAAGATATTCGGATGATGAAGAACTCAAGTCGGCAATAAATGGGTATTGTGCAGAGAAAGAGGAAATTTATTTTTTTGAGGGTTTAAAAAAGCTTATCTCAAGAGCATTTTTCGTCCTTGGAGGAATGATTGGGGGTCACACAACACGAAAAGGGATAATTGTTTCCGACTCACAGGTCTTCGAATGTTAATTTCGATCATGTGCTTATCGACGTTAGGCAGGGATCAATCCTGAATCTGAGAACATTTAGAGCAACGTCCACTCAATACATTATCTCTTAGCAGCACGATTCAGAGGCCGACCCCAACTGTTAGACTGTCACAAAACCGGAGCAGCCAACAAAAAGACCTTTCGACGGTTGATCACCAGAGTTTGCCAGAGCAAACGAAGTGCAAATTAGAGAGGGAGTCTGTCGATCACAAATCCTAACGATATACGGTTGCATTTGACGGACATTTACATTTCGTCAGATTCCGTCACAACGACTGCGAGGTTTATAAGCAAGGAAGCGACAGGGCCATTAAAAAGGTTTCAAATTTAGGCTACGGAGAATGACAGAAGGCTACGGCAAAAAAAAACCCTCGGTATGATGGCGAGCAGAAGAAACATGCTGACGACGAGGCATAACAATATGTGCTGCAAACCCATACAAGAGGAGCATGGGTTTAGAAGACGAGTGGGGAAGACGTGGATTCTTCGAGATATGAAGGAACGATACGGTCCTCTTATAGACACAGGCCCTCCGAAATTGGTAAAATGTAATTTCGTAGCCCACCCGGGGTGAATAGTGTTAAATTTGAATTGACACTTACCGACGAATAAGTCTACTTCCAGAAACGACAATATTATCGATCAAATGTTTGTGAAAAAAAAATGACAATAAGCATGACAATGAAGACTAACTACTGCTTGGATGTAAGTCGAAATATGTCTTGGGCCGGCCGGCTATTATTATAAATAACTGTGCAAATTGAGGTGTGTGCCGTGCATTTGCATTGTATACGGACGTGTTTGTACTGCTTGTGCAATTAACTGTGCCCAGAGCAAAACTATTTTTGCCAGTTTCAACAATTTCGACGTATTCTCAGAAAGGTGTTCGAGCTGGAAGGGCCAACTTATCGGTTCAAAGGTATTAACCTTTTCATCGAGCAGTGTAGACTCCCAGTTGAAGAGAAAAGCATCTGCTGCTAAATCGTAATTTAGCAGATCTTCTGAAATGATTTCGCGGATTCCCTTATTTCGCCATCTCGTATACCCTTCTCGTGTATCCATTCGTACTACAGTGGATGTGATAAACTTGCCTATATTCTTGCTGCAGAGTGTTGTGAAGAAACTCCCATCGGGCGGGGAGGGGTCATAGTCTCAATCTGAGGCCCGTCGGGTGTGAGCCTTGTAGTGGGGCGAAACCAGACTGCGGACCAAACTTCCACTAAAGGTAAGGCGTTATGGTATACGTGCCGAGATCAGCATGGCCAGCTAGTGGTCCCCTCCGATGCACAGGCGAGCTGGGTTGTATGAATGCCTTATCTCGGTATGTTGGCTCTCTCTCGACATACTCGTGGGATCGAATTTTCAAAAAACAAAATGAACCAAACAAACATAAAAAATAACACAAACAAATAAAAAATAAACATAATGGACCATAGGTCACCCCCGGGAGGAGCTTCCAGTCAGGAAACGGCGTCCACATCGCAGAGTGTCAGACATAGCACTGCTGCTCAGCATTCAACCCCCTCTCTCCCAACCCCCAATCACGCGGCCAAAGAGACCAGCCAAAGAAACACACGAGAGCGCCATTCTGAAGGGAATGCATAGTAAGGCCAAGCTCTATCTAGAATTCACTCATGGGCTACAGACTGTGGCCTGGCAGTGCATCCTACGAAACCGCGAAGCCCAAGATAAAAACCTTTAGGCTTCCTCGGCTCAACAATATCACTCTCTCCCTTTCCTAGAGTGCTAAGTACCTAGGCGTCATCCTGGATTCCATGCTCAACTGGAAGTCTAATATAGAAAACCGGGTTAAGAAAGTAAGTGCAGCTTTCTACGCACAACTTTCGGCAAAAGGCCTAAAATGAACCCTTGGATGTTATCCATCCCATTTTCACCTACGGCTTGTAGAATGGTGGCCTGCTCAAAGCAAAACATGCAACTTAGACAAGCTCAGCAAAGTCCTGAGATCGTCAGGAGTCGGAACCTCGGGGGCGATGAGATCATGCCCCACCGAAGCTCTGATCGTGCTCCTATAGCTCCTCCTTCTGGACCTTTATATCAAATATGTAGTAACGTGCAGCGCCATTAGACTCAGAGAAGTGGGGTGTTGGTCAGCGAAACCGTATGGCC
Organism: Eristalis tenax; assembly: GCA_905231855.2. Lineage (NCBI taxonomy): Eukaryota > Metazoa > Arthropoda > Insecta > Diptera > Syrphidae > Eristalis > Eristalis tenax. The sequence continues at coordinate 33,876,315 of HG993126.1, forward strand.
GTAGCAGAGCTCTTCAACTCCTGCCTGACACCAGCTCCCACGGACTACATTACTCCCTCCATAGAATTCGACAACTCGGCACAAAGCCGATTTCCATGCAGAGAGGACTGGAAATCCCAATCATTCGCCTCAGAATACCAACTTCAGATCTACACAGATGGGTCTAAGCTAGACCACGATCTAGGTTAAGCGGTCTTCTGGTCGGCTTTCAATATCTCCAATTCTTACCGCCCCCCAGATCACTCGAGTATCTTCCAGGCTGAAGTACTAGCGCTCAGAGAAGTGTGTAAGATTCTCAGTACTACCTGCCCTTATGGTAGAACCGCAGCCATGTGCCAAGCAGCCATAAGGGCCATCTCCTTAGTAAGCACTTCATTTAAGTTGGTGCAACAGTGCAAGGAGGAACTTAAACAGGCTAGTAGCAGGTGCAGCATCACTCCCGCCTGGGTCCCGGACTACAGCAACATAGAGGGAAAATGAGATTGCCGATGAACTGGCCAAGCAGGGAATATCCGTCCCCCACTGGGCTGGTGGTGGCGACACAACCTGTCCTTAGCTAGTAGAAGGTGGACCAGGTCATCAAGTGTTCCAAATTTTCTAGGAAAACCTGGCCCCCGCGCTATAGTTAGGACTGGTGGCCTCCTGAATAGGAATCGCTCCGAAATAGCTAGAGTCGTGACTGTAAGCACGAGGCCCTGGCCCATAAGCATCCACGCTGCTGGACTCGGAATAACGTTCAACCCACACTGTCGCTGTTGCCTCGACACCCGCTCAGAGGAAATTCTGAGCGACCTCTCTGAGATCGCTAACCAAAGTATATCGAACATAATCAAATTCCATTTATCTTACCCAAACAAACTACGTGGTATCAAATCAGCGCTACTTGTACCCGGTTTGGCTCAAAGCAACCTAAACCAACCGTCGTACTTCCTGGAAGGTTCCATGATTATTACCATGTCCAGCTGCTGCTCTCAAATTATCTGATTGCTCCCTTTTTTAAATGGAAAACATTTTAGAGAGTCATAGTCATACATAGTCCGTTCATGAATTCCTCCCAACTACCGTGACAGACAATCGTTGAGCAGACACATCATTTTGTTCCTATTGTCATTTCCGATTCCAAGCTCATTTTCATTTTGATGAATAATTATGATTTAATTTTCTAGAAGTAATTTCAAAAGTATGCGCGATAATTTCCTGTAAAATGATGTTCATCAAGCGGAATGCTTTTAATCGAAACCCAATGCAAATATGCGGAGTGATATGAGCTGTAAACAGATAACATTTGCAAGTCAATAGCGTCTGGTACGGCTGCGGATAAATCGAATGATGCATATTCAAAATTAGTTCATCTGGAAGAGCGTACTTGATTTGTAGAGAATATAAAAAATTAAGTGCGCAGATATTTTTTATATTTTAGCGGAAAATTTAAATTTCCAACGCATATACGTAGAAAATTGTGTTCATGGAAAAAAATTAATCTCGAATAATTTGCCTGTTCTGTCATGTATGAATTGATTTGAATTGAATGCCTTGTGACTGAGACCATGTACGTCTAGTGTACCCCCTTCTTTTGGTCTAGGATTTAAGTGCTGCCTTCAAAAATTGTACAGCCTTTGTATTTTCTTCTGGCAAGGCTTGGGCAGTCGATCACCAACTGTATTGGAGTCCGTGTCCTGTTGGTGCTCCACATGGCAACATTAGGAGTGATTCATTGGGTTTTAGAGTTTCCTCAGTTTCTTTTTCCATGAACAGCCGAGAGTGCTTGATATTCTCGTGGTTGTTCCAAAGCTAGATCATCTCTTTATGTGAGCAGTTTTCTTGGCTAGAATGTAGTCTTCCATTTCCTTCATCTATTTCATTTCCGTCATGATCGTTTGAATTGATACATACAGTGGCAAGCATTCGTTCGAAAGCTTTGTGTAATTTTTCATAAATCCGCCATTATTTTCCAGAGAAGCCAATGTACGAATATCCCTCTTTACTTAAACATGTGGACACTGGTTACCGGTATTTCTTTACTCAACAAAAAAATTTGCTATTTTCACCCGGTTTTAGCAGCTCATAATACAGCACACCCTTCTGATCCCACCAAATACAGCGCCATGGATATTCGGATTTACTGTTGATTTGGTTGGTTGGCCAAACCAAAATCACCACTTTTAAATCGTGCAAACCACTTTTGGCACGTTCGCTCAGCTAGCGCATGTTCATATAAACTTCCAACAAAATACGATGACTTCCGGCAGCAGTCTTTTTCATATTAAAGTACACAAACTTCGACATGAAATGACGTACAATGACAGTAGCTTTCCAACGCATATTCCAATGGAACAATACAAGTTACGCCATCTCCTAGCAAACCGCACGAATTAAGTTATACAACCTATACCTAACGGTAAGACATGATTGTTTTCAATCGATCTTAATTAATTTCAAGAAAAACAAATTTTTTCAAGGAGTTATGATAAAAGAACGAGGATGTAGTGTAAGTCGAAGAAATATTAACATTTTAAAGTCACAGAAGCACATTCACCTTTTCAATTGATTTCAATTAAAATAAATAACAAAATCGGCGACAGAATTTTAAAAATTTATTGAACAGAAATATTTTTTACAATTGCACAACTAGACTTACAAACTAAGGATGAGGGTGTTGGCTCAACAACAGAGGCCCAACTGATGTACTTTGTTTATTATTGGCGGTTTATTGTTTTTTTTTTTGAATGTCCAACAATGGCTGGTGCTTACATCGGGTTGTTGAAGTCCGTGTATCCATGGTGGGGTGGTGATGTGTTAGCCGAGTTAGCCTCGATGGTGATTGCTATCGCTGCTCTGGTAGAATCCATGCAGCTCGTTGTTCGACGTCGTTGGAATATTGTGCTCATTTAGCAGATTTTACGCTTTGATGTAGCGTTGTCCGGGGATTGTTAACGACAGTTGTTCGCAATTTCTTAACACGTCGTCTCCACTGGACATGAACCATTCCCGGTTCATGAATATGGTGTTAACAAATCTAGTGGCGGCACAAAAGTCCAAGTCTAAACCTACATCGTGCCGGAGAATCTCGATTTTGCGACATGACGTGAGATCTGATCAAAATTTTGACATGACATTTGACGTTTTTCTATATGTGCACGATTTTGTTCGAATGGACTGGTAAATATTGAGAGTAAAAATAAAAGAATGTCATTTTTTGGCATTATTTTTAGTGAGATCTACTTCGTTGATTGGTGTTTGGCGGCCCGCTACTTGATGTTGAAGTGATGCGACACGGCATATCTTGCCTGCGAGTAAAAGGAAAACTGCTGCCGAAAGTCATCGTATTTTGGTGGAAGTCTATGGTGAACATGCGCTAGCTGAGCGAACGTGCCAAAATTGGTAATCTTGGCTTGGCCAACCAGCCAAATCAACGGCAAAGCCGAATATGCATTGCGCGAAGGTAATGCTCTGTATTTGGTGGGATCAGAAGGGTGTGCTGTATTATGAGCTGCTAAAACCGAGTGAAACTATCAATGGACAACGCTACCGAACACAATTAATCCGTTTGAAGAGAGCAGTAGCCGAAAAACGCCCGGAATATGCGACCAGACAATTTTCTATCATGACAACGCTCGGCCCCACGTTGCTATTCCGGTTAAGAACTATTTGGAAAACAGTGGATGGGAAGTTTTACCCCACCCGCCTTACAGCCCAAACCTTGCCCCTTCTGACTGCCATTTGTTCCGGTCGATGCAGAACGCCCTCACTGAAATACGGTTCACATCAGAGCAGAATATCAAAAATTGGCTTGATTCATTCTTGGCTGCCAAGTCGACGCAGTTCTTTTGGGATGCGATCCAGAAATTTGCCAGAAAGATGGGAAAAAGTCACAGCTTCAGACGCAATACTTTAAACGAATTAAGTTATAGACCATATTTTTATTTTCTTATTTACAATAACAAATAATTATGCTACGCATTTTTTCATCATAAGTTTCCCCCGTTGTAAAAATCAGTTTGAGCTACATCAACCATTTGGACCACAATGAGAACTCGTCTCACTTGTACTACTTCTTTAATTTCATTAAGATCGGTCCACGTGTTCAAATTTGTTGCCCACTCTCCAATACAACGGGACCACTGTCCGCCGCCCAACGGAAATTCTAGTGATAGGCTTACTTTGTCTATGGTCTGAGTGAGCTCGGCAATAACAGCACTAGCCAACTGAGTCGCCCAATTGATTACAGGGTAAAGAGTTGCCTAATCCACTGGGCATCACATTTGGGCTACATATCGCTTTGCACACACTCACTCAATCCAACCACACACTAACCCAACCCAACCAGCCATGAAAAGTCCAACAGCCTCATTCAAATGCAGAAAGTATGTAGAAAGCGCAAAAGCTTCTTTTGATGCACTCAATCCACGGGTTAAAAAAAAACACCCAGCCTCTCGAGGGAAAATCTGAAGCGCTCTGACCGTTTAGCTATGAATGGAAATAGAATACGTTTTCAAAAGACTTTTCATTTTGCGATTCGCACGGCACTCCCGATTCTTTTTTGCCTTCGCCGAGGTAAACATTCCGAGGTAAATAAAACGCTCCACTAGCCAACCATTGAAAACCTCCGACACTAGAATATTTACTTCGGTTATTATTTAATATAATGTTTATTTTTGTCGTATATTTGAACATACCCTGTTCAGGAAATAGGTTAACTGAAACATTTTTTGCCGAACAAATACCCAGTCCCGCAGGAACGAGCACTACGAGTGCAAGGATGGAATTTAATTTGGTGGATGGAAAGTGCGGCGAATGCTTGGCGCATGGAATAGTGGAGTTTAGGTGAAGCGTTGATGATTGAGCTCAGTCTTGAGTAGCCAGTTCTGGGAATAATAAAGTGTTCATGCGATTTGTTTAGATGCCTCAAAATTAGCGCAACATTTGACTTAAATATACACACAGACGTTGGTCATAAGATTGTAATGTTTTTAGTCATGCTACGTTTCTTCCGAAGGAAACCGCAAGGTTCCATCCATTTTTTCATCATCAATTTTTTATCACTTCAGCTAGCTTACTGCATTCCTCATTCCCATGAATTCACCCGCGATACCCGTCCCGCCAGGAATGCTCATCAGTTCACCTCCTAGAATACTTTCGGACTCACAGTTCAATTTAGAGGCTCGTTCTTCAGCCGCAACACACGCGCAATTATAAAAAAATGTGTCAAAAATGCCCTTAAATGTATGCATGTATGTATATATACAACGTAAATTAATGAACAAAAAATTTAAGTGATGAAAACGACCGCTCTATTCGCTACGATCATCGTGATAATCGAATGAAATCGTGTAAACACGAATGCGTTAAGTCAAAACAGTGTAGAAAAAGTCATGTAGGAACAGAATTGCGGGTACTTGGGTTCAAATTATAAGAGGCTGTATCCAGCCTATGCGGGTACCCAAGACCACCTGCAACTAGTAGATGGAATCTGAAAGCGAGAAAAAAACTTATTTTCTGTATCACTTGACAGCAGTATGACTAAGTCAATATATTTGGTTGAACACTGACATAGTTTGCCCTTTTTTCTCTCGCGTCAATGAGACATCGATGAAGTACATGTGGAACCTCTGCTGGGTACCGGAAGCCACTGGCGTCCAAGGCAAGGAAAAAGCAACAGTAGAGACACTTGAAAGGCTCAAGTGTAACACACAATTGCATTTTTATGAATTTACCCGCAAGTAGGCAACACCCGGTTAGGAAGGCACATCATAGACGGTTTAAGGCCAATAGACCTTAAGAACAACGCACAAATACTATCTCCAGTGATAACAAGAATAATCAATATAAGCTTGAATCAGGCATCTATTCCAAACACGCTTAAGACCTCAATAGTTCGACCAATTCACAAAAGCGGCAAAAAAAGTGATATACTGAATTACATGCCTTTTTCAATCCTACCGGCTGTCGACAAAGTTTTGGAAGAAGTGCTTCACGAATTCATTGGAAAATACAACTTTCTCAATGACAATCAATTTGGTTTCCGTAAAGGCAAAAATATAAGCAAACTGATAGGAGACTTTGCACACAAAGTATACCAAAGCCTGGACAAAAACCACATTTCAGTAGTTGTATTCTTTGATTTCAAAAAAGCCTTTGACACTTTGAGTCACAAGCAAATCCTTAGACAGCTGAATAATATTGGAATACGAGGTCAAATATTAGCATGGTTTGAATGCTACCTGAGTAACAGGGTATTTTGCGTAAAAATTGGTTAGGATGACAGTGACGAAGAAAATATCGAGTACGGTGTCCCGCAAGTGTCAAAGCTGGGTCCACTGCTTTTTATCATATACGATCTACTGTCAGTGTTAAAGTTTAGTACGGATTATGCGTATGCGGAGGACACGGCGATCGTAGTTATCCATAGGATTGTTGACGAAGCAGAGAGATATATGCAATTTGATTCCAATAGAGCCACTGCTTGGTGTCACGACAATGGATTAATTATGAACGCACTTAAGACAAAGGTAATGCACATTCGTGCGCCGCATATTCCCAAAACAAAACTTAAGATTAAGATGCACGAAGTAGATTGTTTGCACAGAAATAGATGTGACGGAATAAAAGAAGACGACGACTGCACTGGAGTTATAGAGAACGTGTCAATATACAAATATCGAGGACTAAAGATCGACTATAACTTCAAATGGAGCTACCACATCGACAACTTGAAGAACATATAGAAGATTTCACCTAAACAACCTCATCACATCAGCAGTAATCAAACAATGCTATTTTGGGCTTATGGAATCACATCTAAGATACGGAATACTTGCATGGGGAAGAGCGCTATATCAAGCGCATGCAAGACTTCAAAAACAGGTACAAAGAACTGGACGCAGCAGCAAACTGGACGATTTATTAAGCATCCCCCAACTATATAAACTGGAAATCCTGGCCAATTTTGGCAACGAAACCATCTACAGACTGCAGACGCAGCAGACGAAAAACACCAGAAAACGACATAAGCAGCTATATGAAGTTCCAAGGTACTGGAACGAGTATGGGCGAAGAACATTTAAGGTAGCAGTTCCTATGGTGCTCAATGAACTCCCAACGGAGCTCCGCAACTTACAAAGAAATGAAATGCAAAAAAAAAGGAAAACAAATGTATCTATCGTAAAAATAAAATCGTAACTAATTGTAATTGTATTAGTAACTTCTTATAGAAAATATAAGTTAACTTCGAAATTGTATACTTCTGTATACCATTTTGTATGAATTGCGAATACTTGAAATTCAACATTTTTATAACAAATAATTTTGTGTGATTAGTCTTCTGCAGACAAGCCCTTCCGGTTTTGCAGATAAAATATGTATTTAAATATAAATTAAAAAAAAATGGTCCAAACTTAATTTTACCAAAAAAAAAAATTAAATTATTTCACATAAAATCTCTACAAAAAATTAATAAAGTAGACAAATAGTTGCCCCAGCCTGCCAAGAATGAACAATCAATCAGAAAATTGTTTCACAACTGTCAAAAGCCCGAGTTTGTCGAAATAGCAGCAATTTGTGCTCACGCTTCCGATATTACGGTCTGTGAACTCTCAAAGCGCGACCGCTGCATTGTGACTTGTTCAATGGACTTACGTGTATCCTCCTTCAAATGTCAGAGCACGACCGCGCGAACACGACATTCTGATATGGCTTTCATCTGTATTGTGTATTTATGCCGGACACTAAAGGGTCTTTATCGTCACTTTTGCGTTCGCAAATTATAAAAGAAAAACTTTTTCCGGGCTCCAGTTCAAATATGTGTAGAAAAGGAAGATTTCGTAGAAAAGGAAGGAAGCTCCCTCAATGCACATCTCTGATAACCGAGGTGGACGCAGCGAAACACAAAGGCATCGCTGGGTGCAACCTGAAGACATTATGAGTTCCAACAGATTCCCATCTCTGAGCAAAAAGATTACATTTTTTCATTGTGCTTGGCGAACAGCGAAGCAGCGAAACTCAATGATGCAAACTATTATCGGAAAATTAAGCTCTCAAGGGCGCTCCAAGTTCGCTCACGTGCATTTATAACAGGAAATTACCTTCAATACGGTAGTTCTTAGTCAATTAAGTCTTCAAGTCGTATGAGCTTCAAAGAGATCTCAATCAGAACTCTCCACTGCCACGGGAAATGTTAAATTCATAAACATCCGCTAATGTTCAAATACTGCTTATTAACTTGTTACTTTCCGTCTGAGCTTTTCATCGAGCAAAGCCCCTGAAAAGGGACTTCAACGTTTATGCACATTATACGCTTCAAGCCGTAAGTAACAGGGCATGCGGCCTCCATCCCCACCATCATACTCCAGCATGTTGACTGTTCTGATTTAAGGATGCTCTTGGTTGAAAAATTGCTTTCCACCTCACCCACAGAAAGGTTCTGGCACTTGCTTGAGGCATAACTATATGTCTTCCGCTGTGATGTTGACGTCCATCCATCATTGGGGTTTGAAATGAATCAACCACCACCAGGTAGCGATGTGCTATCCTTCTGACATGAGAGGCAGCGCTGATGTTATCTTCCTTCCGGCCCACCGCTGGAGGATGGAAAATCCCCGCCCCCACCGCCACTTACCGGTTTTCTGTGACCTTTTGAAGTCACGTTGTGGGTGGCATAAAACGACGAGAGTATAAATTTACAACTCGCCTTTGGAAATTTGTGTGGATTCCGAGTCTTCCGGTTGCCACATACTGCACGTTATCAAGCCTCGTATCACTTCACGTTACCGTCGTATTTCAGGGTCGGCAGCAACTGTGGGAGTTGTACGCCCAGTTGTGCATATGAACGTAGTTGTTCTTGTTTTTCTTCGCAATGACATAGTGCAACTGAGTGGTTTTTTTTATTGCAGATGATCGTTACGTAATCGATATGCAAAACGAAAGAAGATAATTCAGCAGATCGTACCGCATGTCAAACATTTTTATGCGTCTCCGTCGAAATGGAATGTCAATTCAAAAATATGTACGGACGCATTTCAATTAGAATCGGTGCTTTGATTGATGCTTTCGTTAGAAATAGATGGAAATCCAATTCTTACGGCGAAATTATAGGCCGATATTCCAATAAGGAGAAACACAAAATACGACCTGACTAGCATAGACTTCATCCCAAAAGAGTGCCAAGTGCAACGGGAGCAAGCCAACGCCGCCACATCTTCGAGGATAGCAGAGCAAGTGAGCAAACCATCAACTAACTCTGGCGAAGGCATCACCTTTGCACTGGAATACACCATGAAGAGCACAAACAGCACTTGGGCCCTGGAAATGGCAGAGAACTGAGGAAGAACACCATTAACCTCCACGACAGTTTAAGAAAAAGGTTTATTATCCATTGCAATTGTTTTTATAAAATAACTAAACAAACCAAAAAACCCTTTTGTCCTGTATTTGTATCCATGTTGATCTGTCCGTTGACATGTCAACTTTTGTGCAGCCACCTGCAGAGTATACATTGTACAAATATTGAGACCAGAAATGAAGTACCATTGAGATGATTGACCCCTAGGACGAGGCTTTTTGATATTCATGAATTTTTGACGGTTATTCACTGATGCTGGAATGGAATGGACAAATCGGAGGTTATGGTAATCTCCAGAACGCATGTTCAATGCACGCTACAGGTTAGTGTAGTCCCATTGAAGTAGGTGGAGAAGTTTAAGTATCTTGGGGTCTTTTGCACGAGTGATGGAAGGAGTAATGCTGAGCTTTGCAGTAGGCTTGGTCAAACTGGGTCAATTGCGAAACAGCTTGGTAGATCTGTAATCAGGAAGGCCGAGCTTGGTGTCAGAGCCAAGTTAGCGGTTTTCAACTCAGTATTTGTTCTAACTCTCACCAAGCTGCGTAGATAAGATTTCTCCGTGCTGTTGTGGGAATTACTCGCCGGGACAGGGTGAGAAACACGGCAGTGAGAGAGGAACTCAACATTGAGGAGTTGCTTCTTCGAACGTAGAGGGCTATGCTTCGTTGGTTTGGCCACGTGGCACGAATGTCCCCATGATGACGACTTCCTAGGCAGGCGTTGAATGCGATTCCATCAGGTAGGCGACCGCTTGGCAGACCCAGGACGAGACGGTTACACCAAGTGCAAAAACTCGCCTGGGAGGAGTGATGGAATTGTTTGACCAAAATACCATCAAAGTTCCAGGCCACTCGACTCACACCTCCGCCAACTAATCTGACTCATTAAGAGGTATACCTAATGACAACCCGGCTAGTTTTGGGACTTAGTTCAACCACTTTGCCCTGGTTCTACCAAGCGGCTGTCTACATGATCGCACTCAAAGCATGCATTAGAAGTCGTGGTGATGGGGACATTCCATTGCCACGTGCATAGCCCTTTCCGTTCGAAGAGGCATTGAGTTGCTCGCGTGCCGCCATGTTTCTCACTCTATTCCGGCGAGTAATTTACAGAGCAGCACGAAGAAATCTTGCCACTTATTGTCTCGAGTAGATAGGCGGTATTCTTCTTCTTGGATCTGGGCCTGAACCATCAAGAACCTCCAGCTAGCACCATATTTAGCTAGTTGCCTCCAATTTCACACGCCAAGTTGGTTGGGGTCCTTCTCCACTTGGGTAAGCTCATCGGTTCCGTGGGCGTCCTCTACTGCGTTGTCCTACTGGTTCGGGGTCAAAGACTCTTAGAGCTGGCGCAGTATTGTCAATGCTCAGGCTCTAAACGCCTGGTTAGGCGCATGTCGATGCAGTGGGTAGGCGGTTTGTGTATATATATGGGTGGCGCTACAGACCGTAGAGGGCCAGGTCCTAGCTTCTCAACAACCGCTCGTCTTGCGCGTGCTATTGTTCTATCACAAGTGGAAGGGACCTACTTGAGAAGCCTTTTCTAGGCAGTTATATTCTTTGAGCATTGACTCGAAATAGGTGGAGCCGTGAAAGATATTTTTGGTCGTATCGGACCTAGGGAATCGAACCTAGGCAGCGAGTTTCAGTTGCGTAGGGGTCGACGCATTGTTGCGCCAATTCGTTGTGTCCTCTTCTGATAGCACGTAATTAATTTTACTCCATACATTCTCGGCGCCTCCAGTCATTTCTGCCTCCGCAAAACCATTGTTTTTTTTTTCTCCCAATCATCGTTGTCTGTATCAAATAGCAATTTTGACAGATTCTATATTTGTCAAATAGGTGGTGGGCACTTAGTGTCCAACCAAGATGAAATTCACGATCACTTGCCCTTTATACCGAAAATTCGTTATTCCTCTTCCACAAGTCAACGGACTCATGGATTGAGAATTGCTTGCACATCTTGGATCATTGGCGGTTGTGTCTCCTGGTTCGATGGCACCAAGGATCAGCTCTGTCATTCTGGGTATGGTCCAGCATCCAAGATAGTTATCCCAACCGAAGAAACAACGATTGCCATTGTTCAACGATGTCATTTGGAGTTCATGTTTGCCACGATATAGCTGGTCGATAGTGGCATTATGTCCTGATGCGTTAACGATGGACTGATTTTTGGTCGACGAAATATGTTTACCAGGTTATCGTAGTCATTGATGCCCTTAAACTGGGAGAAACATTCTCTTGGGAGAAACATTCTCTCAGATTCCAGCTTTTGGCTCCTGCACGAATGCTGGCGCTACTGTCAGGTGTGGACCTGGGCCTCAGTCAACATGCCCCTCCAACTAGCACGGTCATGGCCCCCAGTTTCGTACACCCAGCTACTTTCCAGTTGGTTTCGTCATCGGAGACAAGGTCTTCCTCTACCACGTTGTCCCTCAGGTTTGGCGTCGAAGACTTGCCCAGCCTAACCGTTGCTGTCCATTCTACTACATAACCTACCCATCTGTGACCAGACAATCGAGTTCGTTTGACTAGGCCCATGTCAGCTCGTAGAGTTCGTCTTTCAATGTTCTCCTCCAAACTCCTTCTTCACAAACGAGGCCGAATGTAATTCGAAGGAGAATCGCTTCGTCCTGACTTAATACTGTCCATTCTATTGTGCCATACAGCAGGACTGGGACTATCAAGGTCTTATATACAGACAGCTTGGTTCGCCAAAACATGGCTTTATTTCTCAATTGCCGTCTAATCCCAAAGATACAGCGATTGGCCAGGGTTATATATCGACTTATATCCGGGGTGACCTCATTTTCGGAGTTTACTGCAGACTCTAGACAGACAACGTCCTTAACTACATTGAAGTTGAATCTGACTTTTGTGACACTTGGTTTTTATGTTAGTCTCTGCTACATCCTTAATGGCTGAATTAACACATCGACGTAGGCATACCGGAGAGTTCATCACTTGGACAAGGTCCTGTGGCAAAGATCACATCTTCGTCTTGATTGCCGATTCGACTGTCCGCAGGTGGCGTTGTTGCCGAGTCCGGGAGACGCTAGCTGTTGCCTAATATGATTACGTAGGGGCCTTGTCGGTCGATCATTATGCTCTGGTTGACGATCTTATGATTGATGCCTTCGAGTATGACCGCGAATACGATAGTACATGCTCCGACGGCACTGTTCAAAGCTGTGTAAAGGTGCTCTGTGATGGGCTCGTCAGCATCGTCAGTTGGAGCGTGTAGATATAAATTAAACACCTTTGTGTTCCTTTAGTTTTAAAAAAAAAAACTTTATTACTTTATTACTTTATTTTTTATTCACATGGGGTTACCATCCCTTACAGGCTATCCTAAGACTGAACTACAATTCTCTTACATCTTCCTTAAATACACCTTGCATGCCCTGGAGTGATGGATTGATCCCACAGGTGCGCTCGGGTTTCCGGATGCCGTACATTATGAAATGTGGCTGGCTGCAACACTATATCTCCGGTTTGCCAGACGCTAGGTCAGCGTTTTGCCGCTTCTGGGAACGTTGCTGGTGATGTGATGCCATCGTGGAACACATGTGAGGTAGAGAAATATTTCGCGACTTAACCTATGTCATACTGATTACTGATCTGCCTTGCCAATCGCTTATCCGCTGCAAAGCGAAGACCTTCGATCTTGGAGCCATGTGCCTCGCATTATCTGAAATGCACCACATGTGCAAACACGCGACACTGGCCCACTGCATCGATCGACTGAGGTGCTTTGCACGACGCATCGATTCAAGTGTCTTGGATGACCCACTGCAGCGTTCCCAGGACAAAACAGAGAAGAACCTCAAACATCAATATCAACATTCTGTGAGCAGAGTGCAATATCATATGTTACGTACGTCGCATTCCACCAGCCGGGTGCAATACTCTCACTTGACTTAAAACGCTCCAAACACTCCAAGCACAACAATTAATGTATGCCAACGTCCGATGTACCCGTGAACCCAAAGTGTCATACGCTCCAGACACTTCAGCACATATCGAGAAGTTCGATCTGCAATGTTGCAACATCATTATTTTTAGAATAAAAATGCTGATCCATGCATGTCACATCGATGGTAGACGTAGATATAAATACTTGTAAGTTAGACCTTAAGTTCAAAAAACCTTAAGGTTTTTTTTTCGAGTTCACTGCGAAGGAAACTATAACTTACACAAACCAGTGCGGGAATACGTGTCATGGATTGCATTAATTGAGAAATGCACGTATGCGTGTTGGAATTTCCGAATGAGTTTGACGTTATATATCCATCCACCGTAAGTCGATAAATTCATAACCTACTACCGACTGCAGCTTATGCGCTCGCACACGTAGAATGGAATGGAATGGAGCACCTGTTGCTCTAGAGCATGGTGAACATAAATGTTCAATTTTACGAACTCAACAAGTTCAGATTAGAACTGGAATTTATTCTCGAACGAACTAAATCTCTATCAGTGCCGAGCCACAACATCTACTGTTGCGTACCTTGCCATCTCTCGAAATTCGCACATCCTGCTTCATTTAGTCCAGGATACAGCCCCTAATTGGATTCAGTGGATGTCATTGCGTGCAACAAATGCAAAATACGTTGAGTAGCCGTATAAGGGCACACAGGAGTGCTCGAAAATAAAATGAAGAGCAAGAAGGGAAGTACGAATACTTGTTCCCAATTGAAAGTGCCTACAGTAAAAAAAAAAATAAAAAAAAAACTCACTTCACTCACGTCCCTGTCAACGACGGCGTCGTAACCGCAAGCAGTTTCGAGACAACATTCTCTGGGTTTTATACCTGGATCCCAGTCAATATTGAAGGTGATGTGAACCAGCCCCAATGCAAAACGAAGCAGAAACATAAATAAAGTCCTTGCCATTTCAAGTGATAGTTCTCGTACTTGGTTTCTTTCATTCTTCTCGGCCGGAGATGAAAGATGAAAGACGAAAGATGAATTCATTGAAACAGTTTTCGTATCCTTTGCTCACATTGTGTGTGGATCATTTTGCTTAAACACACGATGCAGGACGAATTTGAGATTCCAATAAAGCACTCGGAGTTATACATACTCGTACTTTGCCACATGTGTGTGCTGCAAGCTGTCACGAGGACATCAAGTACCAAAACTGAACTGTCTGTTTGATTTCCCATCGTAAAAAGGGACTACGAATGCCACTCACAAGTGAAGCCAGCAGGTGATATGAAGGTAATGCAAAGGTATCCTTGTGATTTTTACATCAGAGATGTTATGCTGGAATTTTTTTTACGCATCACTAAAGCAGCGAGCACCAACTGAATGGATGTCAGTATGAGCATACGACGGTTCACTGGTTGATGCCCTATCACATTTGTGATGTACATAAATATGTCCTCGTGCAAATGTGATTGTGGGGTTGGGCGGGTGGCGCGGTTTGGCATGATGGATGTGAAGGAGTTGACGGGGTTATGAGGTTGTGTGCATGTGGGTACAACTTTCATCGTTCAATGAAAAAGTACTGCTCGAACACTTCACGTGTTCTTCTTTTCAGTCGGGTGTGTATGTTTGTGGAGCTGCTGCCTTGATGGTTGTGGGCTCTTTCCAAAACGGTTCAAGAGATTTCTCTCGAAAGAGATAAAAAGCAGGCGAATCGGGTGAAGGAGGATAGAAAGAGATTTGTGCACTAATGCTATGTGTGATGTAACATAATGAGCAGGAGTCTGTGAGCGATCCATTGCCTGGCACACAGTTCAGTTTCCAAAGTGGCATTCGTTTTAGGCCTGTTAGCAAAGTAGCATCTTAATTCGCCCTCTTTACGTGCTTATGCCGTGCTTGACATTCGCTTTCTGGGTTTCCTTGGAATTGGGAAATGATTTTACAAAGCGACCAAAGGAGATATCACTTTAGGGGTGCATGTGCGAGCAGTAGATTAGCTCGGCGTTTTCCGACAAGATTCTTTTTTTTTTTTTGTCAGGGGTTATTAAACACCGTACCGGAGCACTCAGGCATATGGACTGTACAATGGACACTGCCAGGCAGCAACCACCGGCCAGACTTATCCCGGCCGCTAATTTGATCCCAACGGCGAATGGTGACTGGGCCTGATTTGAAAAGCCGATAAAAGCATTTTGACTTTGCCTTCACTGGGCTTCGAACCGGGGAGCCCTCTAATGAAGGGCAGGCACTTAACCAACTGTGCAAACCCAGTTTTCTTTAAGTTTGCTACTACAGCGCTCAAAGCTTGATTATATTTCAAGCAAAGACATTCTGTCTATCCATGATCAAATTTATGGGATAGCAGGCATTTATTGTTTCGTTTCCTAGCACAGCGCAAAAGCAAAGTGTTGACACTTTTCCAATTTTTTAATTGGTGGAATGCACAATGAATGCATACTTTTTCACATTGCCGACTGAAATATAAAAGAAATACACGCATTCTGTGAGCAGAGTGCAGCCGTAAATGGGCACACATCCATTTGCAGCTGTCGAAAACCAAAGCAAGTCCGCTACCATCTTAATTTCATAAATCACATTTTATTGCCAGCGATAAGGGTTGCGTTTTTATCGATTTGTAGACCCGAATATAAAAAGCGGGAAATTGAAAAGTTATTCCGTTCCGGTTTTGTCGAATGGATTCGGCAAGGGAATAAATATTTTTACTGGACCGAGAAAGCTCCTTCGACAAATAATATGAGTGTCGGTGGGTGTTGTTGAAAAAATCAATTCAGTGGTTATAATATTGGCGGTCGTTAGTTTTGACTTTTTTCTCAGAACTTTTCTCTCGAAATTGTGAATGAGACTCCGGTGGAGTGTTGGGCATACAATGCCCTGTATAAAGTGACCTTGATCCTTCGTCTCCCAAAAGAACAGCCATATTCAACAAATTTGTTCTTAGTTAAGGAGTCTGAGACCGAGCAATAAGCAATAACTGCCATCCATCATTGATGATCCTGGGCATGTTGTTTCCAATTAGACCAAGCTGTCCTTTTTCAATCTAGCTTTCTCTCTCTCTCTCTCTCTCCCCCCCTCTCTCTATCTCTCCCCCAACCTTCTCTCTCTCTCTCTCACTCTCTCTTAGTCTCTCTCACTCCCTCTTAGTCTCTCTCACTCCCGCTCTCTCTCTATCTCTCTCCCCCCTCTCTCTGTCTCTCTCTCTCCCTATCTCTCTCTCACTCTCTCTCTCTCTCTCTATCTATCTCTCTCCCTCTCTCCCTCTCTCTCTCTTCCTCTCTCTTTCTCTCCCTCCCTCCCTCTCACTATCTATATCTCTCCCCCCCTCTCTCACTCTCTCTCGCTATCTCTCTCTCTCGCTCTCTCTCTCTCTCTCTCCCTCCCTCTCTCCATCTCTCTCTCTCCCTCTCTCTGGCCTCTGCTCCAATCCGGACTTTAATTTTAGGTGCTTAAAACTCCATGTCCGTAAGCATTTAATCCACTACTGCTTTATTTATAAAGTCCAAACCTAGATAGCAATTCAACTTTTAACCATCTCAAGAATTGTATCCCTGTATCCTCGCGGGCGATTTCAATGTACACAATTCTAATTGGCTTCTACTCGTACATTCGGGCCAGACAACATCCGAAGGAATGTATGTTGAAATCTTTGCTGAGGTAAATAATCTGACCCTGACACGAATACCTGACATTGCAGATCATTCCGCCAAAAACCCTGGACCTGTTTCTCACCTCTCATCATGACAAATATTCTCTTGACACTCGGTCACCTCTAGGGCCGTCTGACCATTGTGTCGTATCAGCTAATTTCTCCTTATCGCCACAAACAGTTAGAGAACAAATTCCTGAAGGAACTTTATGACTGTACGAGAAAGCCGGTTGGAGCGGTCTAAACAAATTCTGTAGAAGTTTTAACTGGTCACTATGCTTCCTCGATAGCGACGTGGATGCCGCTGCTGATATGATCACGAACATTCTTCTGCTGGGCATGAGATCCTTCATTCCTCATACAGTGAGGTGCATCCAGCCCAATATCTGGTCTGGTGCCCCCAAAACCACCCTGTACCTACTAAGTAGAACCCAAAAGCGAGCGATACAACTTATAGGAGACAACAATATTGCGGAGTCATTAGACTCGCTCGAGCATCTACGTACCGTCTCGTCTATATCCGTATTTTATCGCTATTTTAACGATGCTCAAGTGAGCTTTGCCAACAGCATTCCTCCTCTCCATGAATTCACCCGCAATACCCGTCTCCCCAGGAATGCTCATTTAGCCTACTGTCGGACGTACAGTTAAATTTAGAGACTCGTTCATTAGCCGCACGACACGAATATGGAATGCTCTTCCCAGCCCAATATTTCCCCCAGAATACAATCCGCAGATATTTAAAACCAATGTGCACACCTTTGGCCCGTGCTGTGTCTTGAACCCGTACACTTAAGGGTATTAACAACCCCTTGTGCGCGCCCAAATTATACAAAAAAAAAGCCAGAATCAGAAATACAATGCAGGCGAATTTAGCCGTCGTTTTCTTGACACAGAGAATGTGTGCCGAAACTATTGACAATTGGAGGGTGTTCAATAACTGCGAATATTCACCCTGGTTCCCTAAGTCGTAAACGACAGCAAACGACACGACCGAATGCAATCGGTAGTCTGTGCTCTCTCGTTTTTATTCGTGCACAAACGTCAGCTGTCGTTTGCAGTCGTTGAACTATGCCAATTCCCAATTACCAAAGTCGTTTCAAAACGACATCCTGTCGTAAAAACGACAATTTCTTTCGTCAGGATTTGAGTAGACGATAGCAAAGCGACAACAATCAAAACGTGGAAAAAAATTGCATAGAGTGAACAATTTTGATGAGAAATAAATGAATAAGAATATTCATAATTTTTAGTTGAAAAACAAGTGATGTGAAAATACAGAATCAAAGTTATTTTGGGCTTTTGGTTACATTCACGAAAACCACCTTCACCCAGTCCGTGGCTTTAAGATAAGAAAGGAGACTCAGCATCCTTATGTTAACAGGAAATATTCAGCAGTGATAGTTAAATGTGTATGTTGATCAAACATGTTCTAATACCGAGCATATTTACTAAGCCAACTCTCAGGACTTCCTTGTGCAAAGGCCTGAAAAGGGTTCAAGTGTTCATTTCACTGGAGGGAAAGCTGGCTTGAGTTCGATGTGCCGGAGTATGTGTATTACGGACTACATCCACATCTTGGTACAGGCCGTTGCGTTAGCGGTAATTTCCTCTCCTCCACTCAGCTTCCTCGCGGATGTGATTGTAAATAGTTTGAGTGTCCCATCCCCATTACCTCGTAATTATGGAAACCATCACACACCTCGTCTAGTCCTGTATCGCTCTCGCCTCTCGAACAAAAGTGATCAAAAGTATGCGATAAGTTTACAGATCGACTAGATCTACGTGCTAGCAAAATGGGGCTATTCTGGTCTAAGTGTGACTGATGTACGCCATGTACCACTACTCGCTGTCGCCATGAAGAACAACATTTAAGAGTTGAATCCCGTACTCTCAGCATACTCAGATGATACTAGCGAGGCGTAACTGAGCCGGTGTGGCAAATAACCACACCGACCGATGGTTAAGTGGGCTCAAGAGGCTAAGGAGACTTCTTTGAAGGAAGAGCCAAGATGTTTTTATTACAAGACATTGACTATCACAGTCCTGCTTGATGGCGCAGGGCCGTGAACGATTCCAAATATTCGAAAAAAGTTCTACAGTGACCTATAAGGCGACATGAGTCTAACCAGGGGCTTAAGGCCTAAGGTGGCTGGACCATGTATAAAAGATGAACATGATGTGAACATGAGATGACATGAACTTGATTCCAATCGGGAGTGTCAGCACAAAGACTCAGACCCTGTGTGACAACCTCAACCAACGTGGAAGCACGAGATCGATATCTGGATAGGCTTATACATAATTTTTTGAATCGAGGTCCAGGTCCATGCCGAGGAGCAGTGCCGCAAAAAGAAAAAGAATACAAAGTTTCTCTTTCATCTTGACAAAGGGCTGTCTCCAGGCAACTCGATCCTCCGCCATCGACTCTAACTCATCAGGAGTTATGCCCAAGCGTAACCAGGCGAGTTTTTGGACTTGGTCCAACCATCTCATCCTGGGTCTGCCAAGCGGTCACCTACCAAATGGAATCGCATTCAACGCCGGCCTCGGAAGTCGTGATGAAGGGGACACTCGTGCCACGTAACCGAACTCGTGCCACGTGAAAAATACCCCGAGATACTTAAACTTCTCCACCTGCTTCAATGGGACTCCACTAACCTGTAGAGTGCATTGAACAGGCGTTCTGGAGATGACCATAACCTCCGATTTGTCCACGTTAACCTTCATTCCAGCATCAGCATATACGGCCACAAGCCTATCGAGTGCGCGCTGAAGTTCCGCCTGGGAAGATGTGAGGATCACTAAGTCATCTGCAAACATTTTATTTCCAAAAAAAATTTCCTGATCCCATGTTTCTATAAAGTGACGTGCAGGGATTTTAACAGGGAGACGGTGCTACTGTGTTCTTGGACCTGAATATTTACAAAGAGTACAGATTGCAGAACGTTCCTAGCCGAACTATTTGCAGTTCCGGAAGCTTGTCGTCATTTCAAAATAAGTACGTACATCGTATGCGTTAATAGCCAAGCAGCCTTCTTTACTTCAAATGTACAAAAAGTACAGGAAAACAGTGTTGAGACAATGTCGTAGGCTCCAGGTCTCAGTGACATACCGGGAAACGAGAAAGCTAATTACCTGGCATGGCAAAATGTCCTTGATCTAGGCTCCAGGTCTCAGTGACATCCCAGGAAACGAGAAAGTTAACGATCTGCCCGCTTGCAGATATCTCTTCAAATACCTCTTCACACATCACAACCGTGCACCATCAAGGCCAGAGTATAACCGATCTAAAAGAAAATATATCCACCCACGAACGTCATGATTGGTGGCGGCCTATGCGGGACACCAGCGAGCATGCCACCAAGCTTATCATCCCACACATTGCCGCAATTGCAACGAAGCAACTGAGAGGGAAACCATAACACATTTCTGTTGCGTGTGCCCTGCTCTTGGTAGAGCCAGGCAGTGAGCGCTTGCTAGACCATTCCTCAACGCACCCGATGTCTCTGCGAAGGACTTTAGTGGATCACTGTCTTCCTTAAGTACCCCAGGTTGGAATAACAGATCTTTACGATATCTCTTTAAAATCTGGTAACACAGCTGTGGCATTGAAACCGAATCACCGCTCTAATGGATTATCACTTGAATTTTGCTGGTGGATAAGTGACTGAATTCAAATCAAAGAAGTTCTTCATGTCAACTGTTCAGCGCATTTGATTTATCTCTTTACCTCAAACCCATTATCACGTTTATCTGACTCATTACTTCCTGTTCAATTCACTGAATCAAATGACCTCTGATTGGTTTCGTCAGGTCGGAAGCCCATTCATTGATTCCCCACATCCTGCCACCGACCGCGACCCCTCGAAATTATTCACATGTGTGAGCACACGTGTAGAAAGGGAGATGCTTTGAAAAATGTAAACCACATGCACCGGCAATCAGTAGCCAACATCAATCAAATCCTTTTCACATGTAACACCCACATTGAAGGCCCGTATCCGACGGATCATTTAGGAAGTTCTTCGTTAATTAGTGCTTCGTCAAAGAAAAATCACCCTCATCTATCAGGCGCCCAAGTTTCAGATCATCGATAAGCAGTAAGCACACAAACTTTACACCATAGATGTGGCTGTCGTGCCTTCGAGACGAGGAAGGACTTCATCGCCTTGAAGGCGAGAAAACCGAACGACCGACAGTGGCACGGCACACAAGAATTATAGCGCCCGATATTCCTTTTGTCAATATTCTCTTACCTCATTAGCCAGGAATAATAAGAATAAATGGTCTTATTAGACTAAAAGCCGAACACATCCTTCGTGCGCACTGGCCACGGGCCCATCGTACTCACTTTCTTTTTTCCTTATGGCTTGGCATGAGTCAGGGGACTTCGACTTCAACTCTGGGTCCTTTCAAAACTCCGTCCGCGTCAGTTGACCATAAATCTCTTCCCGAAATACACATCCTTGCGTATAGTACGTGTGTTTATATATGACAAGTTTTTGTGATTTTCAGTAAAAGTGAGGAGAATATTGCAGGAGGAAATGCAGGGTGGGGAGTAGAAAAATGAACTTTTTCTATTTACGACACTTTTAAGGAGCGCTCCTTGGTGGCCGTGGCTCTAATCCTTGGAAGCGCTCCAATTTCTCATCGCAGAATAGTGTATCCCCAATAAGGGCTACATTTTCAAAGCTCTCTGGAGAAATTACAACCCCGGCGCACCAAGATAAAATCAGCATTGGAATAGTTTTATCTCTGGTCTTTTTTTTTCGTTTTCTTTTTGCTTGTACATGTATCTTGAGTCCTTCTTCACCCACTCCCTGGTTCGCAGTCAGTTTTGTTGGCATTCCTTTATCGGTTTCCGGCACTTGGCGGTTTCGATGAAAATCGAACTTGTTCACTCGTGAGAGTGGGACTCTGTGGGTGGTTCGAGTTTTCATGGGTAAATCCTTAAGTGCTTTCATCTTTCCCAACGCCGCCCCCTTCGTGCCATGGGCAAGTGGGACCAACAAATGAAATAGCCGCGCTCACACGAGGTCGAAGTGAATAATTCGTAAGTTCAGAGATGACGGCGGCAATGGGATGGAAACGAGATGGTCAGAGAAGGATATCCAAACAGTTCAGCATGCCGTTCCTGCCAATCCCGCTGTGCGAGGATTCACCAATAAAAATGAAAATGGTTATTGCCATCAGGATTCTATAAAATGCTCTTTCAAATGTTAATATGTGCGCGCGAAGTGGGACCGAAAGTAGCGGGAAGTTACGCTAAGTCGCTCGCTATTTGTAAGATGACGGCGGTAAAATCGGCTTACACGACGGATGTGTTGAATCAAGGGCAAAAAGAAGTTCTCTGTTAAGTTAACATGATTTGAGTTTTACAAGTTTTCTGAGTTAGTGTTCATTCGGAACAAGATTGTGGGTACAGTGAATGGATTTTTTTGCGTGCGTTGTTTAGATATGTGTGATTTATGGCGAAGCCAACCTGCAATGAATAAACGCTTCCCTCTTGCGCCTTGTATCGCTTGCGATGCACATTTTTACTGCAAACTTCTCAACTCAATGGCAAGGGATATGTGCACTTGTACAGATAATCCTCGAAGTTGGATCGAGATTTCGTATTATTCCGCCATACGGATATCACCATTTCCGTAAAAGCGCATTTGTACAATTGTACAAATAAGTGGATATAGCACAGTTGGTGGACTTAAGCGGACTTACCGAAATGTCCAATGTCATTTGCAAGAAGCACATTTCGAAAGATGTTCCCCACCACGAGCCACGAGCCACCAGCCACCATCCATCGGCCACCATACATCAGCCACCAGCCACCAGCCACCAGCCACCAGCCACCAGCCACCAGCCACCAGCCACCAGCCACCAGCCACCAGCCACCAGCCACCAGCCACCAGCCACCAGCCACCAGCCACCAGCCACCAGCCACCAGCCACCAGCCACCAGCCACCAGCCACCAGCCACCAGCCACCAGGCACCAGCCACCAGCCATCAGCCATCAGCCACCATACATCAGCCACCAGCCCCCATACATCAGCCACCAGCCACCATACATCAGCCACCAGCCACCAGCCACCAGCCACCAGCCACCAGCCATCAGGCACCAGCCACCAGCCACCAGCCACCAGCCACCAGCCACCAGTCACCAGCCACCAGCCACCAGCCACCAGCCACCAGCCACCAGCCACCAGCCACCAGCCACCAGCCACCAGCCACCAGCCACCAGCCACCAGCCATCAGGCACCAGCCACCAGCCACCAGCCACCAGCCACCAGCCACCAGTCACCAGCCACCAGCCACCAGCCACCAGCCACCAGCCACCAGCCACCAGCCACCAGCCACCAGCCACCAGCCACCAGCCACCAGCCACCAGCCACCAGCCACCAGCCACCAGCCACCAGCCACCAGCCACCAGCCACCAGCCACCAGCCACCAGCCACCAGCCACCAGACACCAGCCACCAGCCACCAGACACCAGCCACCAGCCACCAGCCACCAGCCACCAGCCACCAGCCACCAGCCACCAGCCACCAGCCACCAGCCACCAGCCACCAGCCACCAGCCACCAGCCACCAGCCACCAGCCACCAGCCACCAGCCACCAGCCACCAGCCACCAGCCACCAGCCACCAGCCACCAGCCATCACCCACCAGCTACCAGCCACCAGCCACCAGCCACCAGCCACCAGCCACCAGCCACCATCCACCAGCCACCAGCCAACAGCCACCAGCCACCAGCCACCAGCCACCAGCCACCAGCCACCAGCCAACAGCCGCCAGCCACCAGCCACCAGCCATCAGCCATCAGCCACCATACATCAGCCACCAGCCACCAGCCACCAGCCACCAGCCACCAGCCACCAGCCATCAGCCATCAGCCACCAGAGGACAGCCACCAGGGGACAGCCACCATCCACCAGCCACCAGCCGCCAGCCACCAGCCACCAGCCACCAGCCACCAGCCACCAAGGTCTCAAAAATGTATAACCACTTACGTGGTGAAGAGAGAACAGCAAAACTCTCAGTACCCGTTGACGCCTCAATGAATTGAAGGAATAATTTCAAAACATTCCACTCTAAACTCTACCTGGCCTTCTGTTGAGACACGGTTCGCCGCTGCCATTAGCGCGTATAGCCAGAGCTGATACGAACAGCTCTAGCTATCGTTCATTTATTGCTCACATGGAAAGCTTACTCTAAGTGAAAAGTTACAACCCATGAAACGTCGTACAGCTCAAAGTGGAATGCAATTGCTGCTGCGGCGAATGAATGCATTATAGGCAACTGAAAGCATTCAGCAATCGATGAGTCCATTCATCGGATATCGACTGCAACGTCGACAGCAAATTGCTTGTCAAAATGTCATCCAACATACTTTGCGTTCCTCGCTTCGCTTGTTTCTTCCAACCCGTCTGACATGGATTTTTCTACAAGTCGGCACTTGTGATTAGGTATAAATGGGCCAGTTGTCAAAAACAGAAGCGCGTTGTTATTGCTTCATGAACTAAGCTACGGGACCAAGAATGAATGGTAGTTAAAGGCGTGCAAAGGCTGGCACACAAACAAACCACTAGAGCTTGACAATCTTATGGACTGGGAAGTACCTTACGCTCTGGACAGCCCTGGGACCGAAATGACTTACTTCCGGGACAGGCCAAGTAATTGCGGCTTAGAACGAAAAGGCTTTCTAAGACCACATGTACTTCGTGCTCGGTCAGAAAAACTGAAAGTAGTCTCATTCACTTGGGATTTCTTTCAACAACAGGGCTTAATGTCTTTGCAGGCGACATCAAAGTCAGCGCTTTCCCCCTAAATCAAAAAAATACTCAATCAATAATTGGACTGCGTACTCCCAAACTCGAACGCAGTTGCAAAGAGCAGCTGTTAACTTATGTTTCCAATTAAGTCTCCTAATCATCTGCTTTTATAATCATCTTCAGTGCGCAACAATTAGCCTCGAAATTAATGAATGAGATCACTCAATTAGAACAAAGTTCATCGGAGCACATCTCCGTACAACTGGTACATATCCGCAGGTAAGCGCATGTCCATTTGCACGGCCTTCGAATCCAAGGTATGCAAAAATTCTTGAATTTCTCAATTATCGCCCACAGTGAAATTCCATAAAACGTTCGCTGCTTTCAATTCCGGAATGGCACTGATGATGCTTGAAATTTTGGGTCAATGGCGCCGGCTTCAAGTGCAATGGCATTCCTATGGAAAATCGATACCTTCCCCGTTCTATGCTCCCACCCAACACATGAACACGTGAACTCATGTAGCCAGCAAGGTAATCCGCTAGTGAATTCGCTCACATTCAGCAAAGACTTATTTATGACTCTTGACTGGAGGACGATTATCTGTTTGCGATAGCTGCGTGTGCTGTTCTCCAAGTCAAGGGGAAATTACTGCGGTGCAAGGGACAAGAGCACATGATGACAATATTGTCATCAAATTCTCACTACTATGCCTGTGCATTGTGCAGAGAGGGGACATTTTTGGTTTTGCGGTTTGATATTTGCTCGGTTCGGGTACGAGATGTCTAGAGAGTGGAGAACTTTTCAAATCAAAGTTAGGTTTGGTTAGGTTTTGGATGGGAAGGGAGTGTGATGAGGCCTTAGGGCCCATTGTGAATCCCTTCATTTGGGGAGTACCCATTCTATTTATCCTACACCGTCTCACGTGATGGCTTAGACCACCTCGTACTCTTTACGAATCGTAGAAGATCCTATGTGTCCGCATTAGCTGAGTCTGCATTCTCTATGAAGAATCTCTGACCCAGCCAAGTTAGGCGCCGATTCTGAAGAGCCGGGCAGTGGAAAAGCAGAAGTTTGATCGTTTCGGTCTCTTCCTCGCCACCGCAACTTCGGAAGAGATCGCTTGATTCCCTATTCCTTGTTTTCCCACCTCCGATGGGGCAGTGTCCTGTGATCACGCCGACGAGCACACTGATCGAGTTGCGGACCAACGCCAGAAACATCTTCCTTTTGCCATTTTTAAGCTCTGGCCACGTTGATCTCATCGTGTGACACTCATCTCTTGCGAGTCACGACGAGTTGGCTTCTCTTAGTATGTAATCTTAGTTTCCGTATTCACAGTTAGTCTAAGAAATTAAAGTATTAAAGTGTTCAAGATAAAAAAAATTAAGTTATGGCAGAGAGAGCCGGTGACAACAGGTCCCCACCTAACCTGGAGAATCGGGTTCAGGATGGCGATCGTATCGGTCTTTCTGATCTCGATCTCGGTACAACGTCGCCCCACAGGGAGGAGTCCTCACTTGACCTCTCGGATAAAGCGAACATCACCGTGGTAGAAAAGGTATCCGCGATGGAGATAGTGAATGGGGAGCCCGAAGGCCATGCTTCGGGTGACTGCGGCTGCTCTTATTCTCCGCCTCAGTCAGCTTTTGGAGGATATAGCCCTGGTCCAGGAGACTTGGGTCTATAATTTCTTCTATGTAAGAAATATGGGTAAGCCTAGAGTCTGAGTTCTTGTGAAGTCCTCACTGAATGTTTAACTTCTCTCCAAATATAGCGATCAAGGCACATCAACTATATATCGAAAGTGGCCTAGGCGTCAATCCACAAAAAACGGATCTAGTCCGCTTTACTAGGAAGTACAAAATCCCTACCTTTGACTCTCCCACAGTATATCGAACCCCCATAATGCTGGCAGTGTACAATTCGTAATAAGGCCTCCACGGCTCTTTACTGCTGCAAAAGAGCCATTGGGTGCTATAGCCCCGAATTGTTTACTGGCTATTTATTTCTGTGGTCGGACCCAGTCTGCTGTTTGGCGTCCCAATTTGGAATTTGATTTTTTGTTCGCGAACAAAATGGCACGCTAGGTACTAACGCCATAAAATATGACATATGTGCAATAACATAAGGGCCGCGCATCAGGTCATCAATGCCCAATAAAACGCCGACGGTCGGAATAGTGACCGGAAGCATTGGACAATAAACAAAAGTCATTATCTGCAACGCTGCCGATAATGACTTCACAAAGACGTAGCGTAGGTTATCTAGAAGCTCGAAAAGAGTTAAGAATTTATTTTGGAGTTGTCCGTCGCTGATGATAAATTTAAGATATTTTTAAGTCAAATGAGTTTTTAAAATAATGCCTAGTACCTACATACGTGTGTATGTACGCCGTTGGCAACTAATTAGAAACGATATTTTTAACTAAAGATGTCAGTTTTTTCTCATTTATTTCATAATTTATTTATTTTAATTTTTTTTTCTTAAATCATCCTTGGAACTTAAAAAGACAAAAAAAAAAAACAATTCATTCAGTTTTTTTTTTGGAAAATATGGTTTTAGAGATGTTTTTGTTCTAAAACTCCATATTGAACTATGGCAACTAATTAGAAACGCTGGAAAAAAATACAAAAATGTAAGACAATCTTTACAAATAATGTCGAAACTTGCTATAGTGTCCTATTAGGACTAGTACTTAGTCGGAGAGCCCCTTTGCTTCAACACAGCTTCGCAACGATTCTGCATCGACCTGATTAGGCCTCGGCATCTCTCCACTGGAATCGCGTGACACGCTTCCTTCACCTTTTCATACAAAACCTCCAAATTGGAAATGTATTGAGTACTGACGGCACTCTTAACATCATTCCAAAGGTGTTCTATAGGATTTAAGGAGGATTATAGGAGTTTTGCTCAAGAAATGCTTGTGTGAGCTTTACGGTATGTTTGGGTCACTGTCTTGCTGGAATGACCAAATAACTGGCATATTTTTCTCCGCCCATGGTAGCATTACATGTTCCCACAATACGATGAATTGGTCCAACGCCGTTCCACAAAAAACATCCACAAATAAAAATTGAACCGCCGCCAGGCTTAACTACTGGAGAGGTGTACCTGGGATCGAGTTCTTTGCCTCTTGGCCGTCGGACGTAGATTCGACCATCAAGAGCAATCCTATTTATCTTTGTTTCATCGCTCCACAGTACAAATTTCCACTCATTTGCCGTCCAAGCAGCATGGGTTTTGGCAAGTCGATACGACGTTCCATCGGTTTCATTAGCGCAAGTCTTCCGTGAAGTCCGGCTTCCGTCAAACGACGAGCAACAGTCCTCTTGGACACATTGAAGTCCCTTTCATCCATTATTTCACGCTGGATTGCTTTGGCTCATTTTTCTGTCAATGTGCTGTGTAGTTTTGAGGGGTCTTTTTCGCGAGGAACATTTTCCGTGGTGCCATATTTACGAAAATGGAAAATTGCACCAGATACCATCTCTTTGGAACAGTTCAACTGCGTTGCAATGCGTTCTTCCCGGAGACGATTGTGATAATGTTCCGGAATTTGCATTGAAGCCGGTCTGCGAGGCGAGGCCTCACGTCAAATGGCACAAAGTCTTGCAACTTCGGTTCTCGAAGCAGGTGTTGAAGGATGTACGGCTAGACACAATTGGTCACTTCCCGGAGCACGATACAACTCGACATCGATGTAAAAAAAAACCCTGGAAGCAATCACGAACTCGATTTGTTTTGCCAGAAATGTCAAGTTCACCTCACCGGTGTTTCATGGAACTTCACACAACCTCAGATGCGCCGCCGAGGCTTTTTAATCCAAATTTCGTTTTTTTTTTGTTAAATCATGTTACATCCCAAAATCATTTTACATCCCAAAATCATTTCACATCCCAACCGCTAACGTTTGCTGGAATTTTCTTTCTCAAACCATCTGCGAACTTAGACGTGACTGATATTCCAAAGTGCCCGACACATCCCACTGGATCCATCCCCAAACTGTTTCTAACTTTTTTGCACCACTAAGCTGCGCTGTTTGCTTGTGTGCTTACAGATAAACTGGTAATCTCAAGAGCTGCCACACGCCTGAAACTGAGTCTCTAACATCATCGATATTTGCGAATGAAATTACACTCGGACAAACGCTAGGTCTGCCGAATGTTGAATAGCAGAGGTCACATCTTACCACGGAAACATCAATCATCATGGTCTCCTCATTTATTGATTGCCAAAACAAAAGCGATTGCCAGTATCGGCAGAGCTGGGCAAATCCCCCGAATTGAGTCCAAATAGCTGGAGGACATGTAATGGGGGCCGGAAAACCGATTTAACGTCCGCCCCAGCTAAATAAAGTCCACATCTCGGTAAATATTTTCTCGAACCGAATACGTGCCACCAGGCTACGGCAAGCTCGCAGGCTGCGCTTTCCATCAATGTCGAAGCACACAACAGCAGTCGTCAACAGCCGAGCGCATAACGTTTGTGCCTTCCTTTTGTGGACAGGACATTAGCGCTTTATACACAACGTACACACCCACAATTGAACAACTCCGACGAGCCTAGATGAAGGGGATCAACACAACTTCTCATTTTCGTATTTTTTTTTTTTGTTTTTTGTGGACAACGCTCATGCTGCAAAATAATGTAGAATCATAGAACACGATGAAATTCCGCTTATACATCATGATTCTCATCGTGGTCTGTCGACAAACGTGCCATACGCCAGCGACCCCGATTCAAATTGCTGGAATGACAGCAACAACAGCACCGCTGTGTGCATCCAGAGTGGGAGCAAGTCCAGTGGCAAGCCAACAGTGGGGTGTTTTGCCACTCATGACACTCATGGCCTGTTGGGCTTCGTTAATTAGCGAAACATTTTCATTGTCCTTGTTGTGGGCTAAAAAGTTTCGTTCGGATCGAGAGTTTGATGAATTTCCCGTGCAGTCATGGGCCACGAACGGCGGCCATCTCAACTTGGCGGTCCCATTTTGGGTTCGTGCGACCAGACTCCAGCAATCCGGAAATTGCCGCCGGACTACATTATAACGGTCGCGTAATTGAGGGGATTTTGTATGGCAGCATGTAATGAACTGTTTGAAATGGAAATTTCGAAATAATGCATTCATTTGAAATTGTGAAATTGTAAACAATTTAGAATTGAATACAAATGGAAGTGGTCTGTCGGGTTCGCACAGTTCGTTTAATGAATTTTAGAGACGCTAAACTATGCAATGCGCTCGAGTAAATGGCAACGACTGCAGTTTTGTTGCGGATTATGCGGATATGCTGCACAGAGATTCATTAGGTTGCTTGCTATTTCCAATTCAGTTAAGCCAGATAAATGGGTCTGTCAGGGCATTCAGTATTCAAAGGTATGCCTACTGAATTGGGCTCTAGATGTGCTCGATCTGATTGTGCATTGTGTGCACAGAATGGCAACTGAATAATTTCTGTTGTGGCATTCCTTGAGTACACGGACGGCTGCGATGAGTTGAAGACTGATGCAGTTGCTCATGGATGCTGGATGGTTACGACTCTGTTGAATGAACACACACAAAAATAAAACATTTTGAGATGAATGTCTCCGACTGGGAGACTTAGCTGAAGGCCTTGTCAGGGATTTGGTGTACAAGTGTTCTTGATTCCGTTTTTGAAACATCCGTATCGACCACAAGTGGTGTTCTAAAATGCTCACCGTGTACCGCACATTCGTACAAATCTGCACTGATTTTGGGATGTTCAAAATTGCATCCTACCGATGAATCCTACCAATGACGCTTGGTTGCGAAGTCTATTCGAATTTCATAAACCCATCAGAAATCGAATGACCCGGTTGATTGCACATCTATTTAGGTCAACACTGCATCGTAATTGAAATTATGAACCTCAATGGTGCACATGGCCATTGAAGCCGAATACTCTTTGACCCAAACGACTGCACTTTCGACACCGTAATTGCGATATGAAAACAGGCTTCATCGCCCAAAATCAATTTGCACGAAAATTATCGATTACACGAAAGAATTAAAAGCGAAATTAACTCAGCATCAGTTCCTCCGTGTAGCTTTAATTTCCCACAACGAGACTTCCTGTGCGGGGCCGATAATAAGTGATCGATTGCATTGAAATTCCCTTTTAAAGAAGTGATGATGGGAATACGAATACGCAGTCATATCACACCGGGAGTGGGCAGGACTGCATAATGGCGATGACGATATGGAAAGGTATGAAGCAATGAGTTGTGTCCGAGTGCCCCGTGTGGGCCTTTGGAGTGGAAGACCAAGACTTAAATGCAAAGCGATTCAAATAGTGGCGGTCATGTCGTTGTGGGTATGTGCCTCGACCCCTACGCAACTGGAACTCGCTGTCTGGATTCGATTCCCGGCCGGTACGACAAAAAATATTTTCACGGCTCCACGTCCTTCGAGTCACTGACAATACTCAAGGAATATTCCTGGCTGGAAAAAACTTCTCAAATTGGTCCTTCGGCATAAAACTGTAGGTCCCTTCCACTCGTGAGAGAACAATAGCCGCACAACACGAGTGGTTGCTGAGAAACTAGGCCCTGAGTTATACTGAGCTTTGTATTATTTATAAAAAATAAAACACAAGGTTATTTATTCCTTTTTTTTTTCAAATATTGTTTATTCACAAAATTTCTTTACGACTAGTGTCAGAACTAAAAAAATAACTACGTCTTACAACAAACATAACATCTAGCAAAAATGAAATGAACAGTTTCTGCTAATGACACGAGACTCGACAACAGCAAACCTTCTTAGATATAAGTTAAGGAAAAATGATGCAATCATTGTGGAGAATGATTTATTATTTATTATCATTCCCAAGCCAATTCCACACCAACTTTTGCTGACGCTGCGTCTGGAATCGAACAAACAGCCACATGCTGCATACCATCGACTGCATTCCACCACGTAGCAGCTAGAAGTGGCATAGTATTTCGCTAGACGTAAGACAACACCACCTGTGGGAACATCCACCGAGGGAGCATCAGCAGCAACAGACGCGGGGTTAGGCTATGATAGATTACGTTTTTATAGTCCAGTTTTAAGTTTGTGTCCGAATAAAGAGGTTCGCCTCGGAAAAACATTTTTCTTCATAAACTAAGAAGTAAATGTCTTAATTTATACGCTATCTCATACCCGCCTTTCATGATGCACCTCAAACGTGTAGCAAGCGTCTGTAAGCTTGGTTTCATAAGGCGTGATTTTAGCGGGGCTTGTGATAATAGCCTTTGGTACAGTCATCGAGGAATTTGGTTAGCATTGGCATTATGCATTCGCATGAACATGTATATAACTCCTGGCTCTATATGGGCTGTATCGCCAACCATATTTTTATAAAAAAAAAATCAGATCAAATGTCAATCATCAATCAATGACATTTTTTTCATATTGTTGAGACTGCGCAAAGTCTTTAGTATTATTGTGGAAGAAACTGAAACCCTGAACATTTTACGAACAGTAACATCATCTAATGCTGAGTCCCCTTTTCGGAGAGAGTACGATAATACTGACGCCAGAAACGAATAACAGCTTTTAGTATACAATTTTTTAACCATGGGAGAAGGGTCTATCTCGCCTCGTATAGGTGGTAGGGGTAGTTATAGAAAAAAAATTACTTGAATTCCAAGTGTATACGGCCTTGTAGAAGATTGATGATTTTACGCAATCGAAGAGGAATTCGAAGAGATCGTGAATTCGAGGGACCATTCATCGGCTAGCGTCTTCAAAGCAGTCGGAGCAGATTGGGAAATGTGTGAATTAGGGCATGACCCGTAGTCGTGGCGAGGGATCAAATCCATCAAAACCATCCGCACAGTGTTTCGAAGTTATAGTACCCACCAGCTTCGCACCGACAATAACATAAAACTGACGCGTCGGCGGTTTCCCTCATTACTTGTCACGTCATAAAAACCTATTTTGGCACCATCTGTTTCCTGTCTCCGTCGGTCATCGTCGTACCACGTTTGGAAACGTCTCCAATCTCGAAACACACTGTTGGCTCATTAATTATTGAGCGCCAGTCTGAATGTGCAGAACTGAAAGATCAGCAACTGCACTCGAACCCAATTGTAGATCGATATATGCATGACCGACCCGGATAAATAATATTGCCACTCAGTGTGGCGCAATACGGAAGCATGAAAATGCATGTGCAAACGGGTACATGGGGCTTAAGTCGAAAGACATAGAGTAAGGTTAAGTTTAGCTTAAAGTGCCCGCCGAGGGCCAGTAAGTTGGAAATAGTAGTAATAATGTTCGTCCAACTAGTTTTAAGCATTTCTGTCTAGTAATTAAGTTTATCATGAATTTAAAAAAAAAAAAAACGAGTGCATGGGGGAATTGATTGCGAGGTTTGGTGTAGCCAAATTAAATGCAGTCTTAAGGTTTAATTGTAAATAAATATAATTAATATTTATAATAACAATAATGTTGTCTTAAGATAGATTAAATAAACGATTTCAAAACCGAGAAAGAACTCGTGTTTGTTTTTTTTTTTTCAATTAACAGAATTTTAATACAAAACTTTTCGACTCTGTGTTTTGACTCAGTTTGTTTACACAGTTTATTTTTCTCTTTTTTTCGTGGATCTGGTCAGCCTAATACTAGATACACACGAGGCAACGGTACAGCCATGTTGATGCAACCGTTACTTCGTTTGATTATGTTTACTGCATTACCTCCTTTTTTTTATATTTTTTATCAACAATTTTAGTTTTAATGCGAATTATTCAAAGACTATTCCCATGAATAATTTGATGTGAATTTTATATAAACGAACAAATTTCTAGATTTCAAATTTGTTATAGCACATCACTGAATGAGGTTGTTCTTTAATATTTTAGGTATTTTTTTTTTGTCTAAAATTGCCCCAAACTCCTACAGGACCGATTTGGAAAATGCTAGTTTTTAACCCCTCTACAAAATACCGTGAACATTTCTTTTTCCCAATATCATCGTACTCTCTTCTTAATTTTATTAACGAATATAAAACTTTGAGAGAGTCTCAATGACAATATATGTCATATCTGCGAAGGAGTTCCCTGTCGCAAGGTTATTCCCAGTCTGACGTCTGCTGATATTGCATCTCCATTTATGGTATCTTGTTTGTTATTTTTCCTTTCACCAAGTCCAACAATTTTCCAAATAGGGCTTCGTCCATCCTCATGTAGTTTCTGTAGTCCGCTGGCTCATTTTTTTTTCACTTCTCTCTGCATTTTGTCGTTCGAAAGTTCGTTTTTTCTTTTCCTCATTTCCATGCAAAAGTTGGTCAATTATATGGCGTAACCTCGTAGGTTTGGAAAATGTTGATGAACCCCCGCTGTGGGAACATAGCATTAGCTATCTGTCACAAGCCCTGATTCGGCGATCGTCCAACACAGTATGGCGGATTTTGTTGACCTATGCTTCCGTTAAGACGTGGCAGTTGGAAGTTCTGGCCTCCGCAACGATTTCCAGCTCGATTCCATGCAAGGAATACCCAATATATTTTGTCTGCCTTCAGTCTCTTAAACAGGTCGATTTAAAAAGCGATTTAAAAATGTATTTGAACGGAAAATTATTTTTACAATTGAGACTAGGACTAGACTTACAAACTAAAGGTTAGGGTGTTGGCTCAACAATAGGGGCCCACCTGATGTACTTTGTTTAATTTAATGTTTATTATTATTGTCGGTTTATTGTTTAGTTTTTATGTCCTTCAATGACTGGTGCTTACATCGGGTTGTTCAGGTCCATGTGTCCATGGGGTGGTGGTGTAGTAGCCGATTTAGACTCGATGCTGCTCTAGTAGAATCCACGCAGCTCGATGTTTAACGTCCCGATGTTTGACCATGCCCGGTTCATGAACATGATGTAAAAAAAACTAGTGGAGGCACAAAAATCCATGCCCAAGCCTACATCGTGGCGGAGATTCTCATGAGCACAAAGGTGGACATTATGTGCATGATTTTTTTTGAAAGGAGTGGTAAATATTGAGAGTAAAAGTACAAGTGTTAGTCAATGGCATTTTTTGGCATTATTTTTAGTGGGATCGGTGATTGGTGGTTGGCGGCCCGCTACTCGATATTGACTCTCACGCAGCCAACGTTGAAGTGATACGACACGGCATATCTTGGCCACGAATGAAAAGAACGGGGATGGCAGTTCAGACTGTGGTTGTGATGTTGGGCAGAAATATGTCCAGTGGAGACGGGTTGTAATGAACACGAAACTCATTCTTTTCCATTTAGGAAAGACCTCGATCGCCGCAAAAGGCTGTGTTTGACAAATCATAAAACCCAGAAAGAAAATGTCAGAAAAAAAATGTATGCCATCGTGCATGAAGAGCAATGATTTACCGAACAGCCCTCGTAGAACCAGATAAATACAAGTTCAAAATTTGAGGTATGTGTTTCTTCAAATTTTGAGCTTGTATTTATCTGGTTCTACGAGGGCTTCAGCTAATTAAAATACTTTTTCTTATCAATGAGAAAAAAATAAACTTTATTTTCAAATTACAAAATTTACAAAACAAACGAACGGTAGAACAGGTTGACGGCGAATGTGTGTCGTTTTAATTGCAGACGCTAGATCAGCAACTTTACAATGTTGCGCCACATATACATTTCATTGCCCAGGCTTTATCGATTGATCAGCTCTCACGGGCAGTGACCGGATAAAGGCATCGAATTTGTCGTCACGCGTTCTGAATATGCCAGACGCCGATGTATACATAACTAGCTTGGCTTAGTATCGAAGCTCCAACCGCTTCTAGATCTTCCTTCCTCTCACCCTTGAAGTCCCCCACCAGTGCCAGGACTGCTTTCTGCAAGTTCTTGAAATTGTTGTACAGAAGAACACACCGCACCCGCCTTGAGAGAAAGTCCCGCCGTTCGCATGTTAACAAGTGCCATAGTTCGGCGCAATCAACTCCCCCATAAATAAACGTATTAAAGCGCCCTCGATGAGCCCCCAATGTGTACACATACTCATCCACTTGGATGTTTGACCTTCAAATATGGCTTGTAACGAAGTAACTACCCTGACATACTTGTACCACGCCGCCTTCAGATACCAACAAACGCAACAGTTTCGTAAAAAAAAAACACATCCAATCGATTTTTATTTCTCCCAATTCGTTTGTTTTGTATTAACGACCAAGGCCGAGAAAACATTGCCCCCAGGCGTAATCATCTGCAGCCCCCTTCGCAGACCGCATGCAGGAAACCAAAAATCTCGGGGATAAATTATAAGTTTCCAATTCATCATGGCGCCATTACAAGCTCTTAAATCAATTGAAATGATCTCAAACAATTTTATTGCAGGCATTTCACATACTGAGGTGAATTTAAGGGCTCACCAAGGAGCCATGAATTCATAGACGCCTCCATCATTCCAGACTGGCAGCCACCACCACAACCGCCCACCACTAGGTTGTCCCTACTCGATAAAACAACGCAGACAACAAATTTATTATGCCGTTTTCGTTTGTAAATACAATTTCTGCCTTTACCACCTGAAATTCAGTTTCATTTATTCTTTTTTTCTTCTTCTGAGCGAACTTCGAACTTGCCACAAATACATCGGTCCTGTCCTTACTGTGTGTCCTTTGTATTAACAACCGCCACCACCTGGACGAAGGGACGGGGGATCAATTCTCACACTTTTCGTTCCCGTAGCTCGGTTATCCTCGTTTTTCATTCGCTTTGTACGGATGCTTTCCGAATATTAAGTGTGAAAAGGAAAGAAACCAAATGCAAGATATGGATGGAGAGTGACGGCGGATAAGAGCGAGTGTTTCTCATTCCACGTGGTTTTTGGATGGATTCCAGCCGTCGAACCTTGGCAATCGGAATTCCTGAATAGAAAACTGTATTTTCTTTCTTGTTTTTTTTTTTTGTGTGTCTCTTTATGATGGGATTTTGTGTGAAAGCCCCCACAAGGACCAAAATGCTAAGCAGGTTGAACTACGGGTTTTAGGACGCCCCTCTGCTCTTTTTTTGTGTGCGGTCGTTCTCTTTTTTTGGTTGCTTCAAATGCTACATAATTTGTAGGGCCATTTCGACATCCATTTTACTCTAAAGCATATTCCGTTGATCTTTGGAAATACAAGTTACTATCGGCGATACATTTGTTGGGGCGAATTGCAAACGGCGGGAAGGGAAATTGAACGAGCTATTTAGGGGCAATCGATAAGATCTGGGGTAAATTAAAAGGATTGAAAGGAGAATTTGTGGTCTTTCTGTTTCTTTCATGTCAGCTCGTAAATGGGTGCCGGTACACCGAGAAGGGCCGGAAGAGTGTGGTGACGATGATTAACTTAAGGACGCCCAGGAAGGATTGGGTGATTAAAAGGGGCACAAGGCAGCTGCATTGTCCTTTGATGCTTACGCCCACACAAATGCTCCTTGTCATGTTTTCCAGCCCAACTCCTTGTAAATTAATTGGAAAATCCAATCGATGAATTCGATAAAGATTTATATTTGTCTTTTTTTTTTTTTCTGAGCATGGACATTCCGAAATTTACTTTGGGCAAGGCAAATATGTACATGCACGTCGAATGTCACGTGTGTAGGAGTGTTTGCGTTATTTGGATATGTCAAAGACTGACATTTTCCATATCTAGACCCTAGCCACGTTTAACTAGTGGGAGGGGTTTTCAGGTGCAAGATAAAACTGTCACGGGCGCCACGGTACAACGATGTGATGCGGAGTACAGCCGCAGCATGTAGATTCGTAGTGCATGCGAGGTGTACGGGAATCCATGATTTGCTGATGCATCCCAATTGGAATTTTATCTCCTTACTTCAAAAGGGATAGGTGCTTTATTTAGGAAATGTGAACATGCAATTGGAACACACCCAAAATCACATGCTAGCATTTACCTGCACTGACGCAATCCATTTCCGATTGTGACATTCGTTTCCTTTGCTACCCAGCGTCAAATTGATGGCAGGCAGACAAGTGATTGCAAATTGATAATTTATGGTGCATCATCTTGGCGAGGAGAAGGAGTTATGCGGACAGAGCTAGCTTCCTTCTTCTGGAAGAATGGGTAAATATATGACGAGCAGAGTCTGAGTTGGTTTGGCTTCTCAATCAACTACTCTGATGCGTGGAGGAGGCATACATGTTCATTCGGGTTCCGTTTGGGAAAACATGTCATGATAGACGAGGTGACAAATTCTTGCCTCGCATTTTTCTGTCACCTCACATCTCAGTCTGTATTTTTGAATTCGAGTGAGGGGGCAAAAAGTCGCTTGAAAGAGGTGGAGCCGGGAATTGTAAGCGGAAAAATGGAAAATTACCACCCTCTACGCCACGGTTGTCACTTTCTTAACTTCGTTGTGTTGTGGTATATAACCTAGTTTTGGTCGTCTATTCTGTATATAGGCGCCCAATGTGGCTTGTACTGAATATGTTGCTTAGATCCAATGGGCATGTGGTCGGCTATTAGGCTGCTCTGTTGGAGATGTCTTTGGTGGAGTCGATGGTGTGCTGGAAGATGCTCATGTCAAGTCTTTCCATATCGGCTCTGCGAAATAGTGATGGTCTAGAAGCACCTTCGTTCAAATAGTCGGAGTCCCTATTTCGTGGAGAAATATGGAACCAGGCGTATGAGAGTGATTGTCGAATTATCTGTTAGGACAGAATTTTCTTTGCTTGAAGAGCGTGTAGGGTTTCCGGATGGCGGATGGAGATATGCGTTCAGAAAGACAAGCTGCCACGTACTTCAACTCATAATCCGGCCGGTTTGCTCTTCAAGATTATGCGAGCTGTTGTGTGTCCTTGGACAGTGCTTGCTGGGACCAATGTATGCCAATAATTGAGCTTTGCTCGTTGGGCTGTACGTTCCAAATGTCGAGTTAGTTGTCGAGCTTCGACACATACATTGATGTGTACACAGTGCCACCAGCATGATATTGCTCGCGTGGGCTGTGGATACCCTTCTTGTCTTTCAAAAGTATGAAATTCACTAGAAGACAAGAGTCGCCTCAAAGGGGGAAGTCGAACATTTTAACAAAATAATTTTCAAGGATTTTTTTCCATTCTCAACAAAACAACTTCACATTTAGAGACCTGGTAAGCAAGCAACTGATACAATCGCCGCAGTCCCAAAACTCGCATAATTCCATGAAGTCTTTGCTAATCCCAAATGCAATGTCAAAGTCAGTTACGCAAACAATTTAACAAGAATATTCACGACCAGTCATGTTCAAGCCACCAGTGCTTGTATATTACCAAAACGAAAAACATCTCCTTTTTCCTAAGCGATTCAGGAATGACTTGTCCCCGACACAGCACTTTTCCAATTTTCTCTGATTCCCTTGCTGTCCGCCAGTAGCTCGTACAAATGGCATATCGTGGAGTCACTTTGCCTTCTAATGGAATAACTAACTGCAATCAAGGAACAGATCCAAACGCGTGTCTCCGAAACTTTGCATCCTCTACTGGTCGCCATCAACGTCACCAGCACTTCTCACTGCAACTTTATGCAACTCATTACATTTAATAAATATTTCTAGATAAACTACTTTAATCAAAAAGTTATGTACTGCAGTTTCTTAATAGGGAAGAAGTTAGAAAGTTTCCTCATCGTTTCCCCAACTCTCTTGACTGTCATGCCCAAGAGGATTCTTACGGCACAGCCACCGTTCCCTCAGAATGAGTGCGAATGAATCGCAGGAATAGTGTACAGCAGAAAAAAAAACGACAGCGGGGCTGCAAGACATAATATACGGGTTTCCGTTCCGAAGTAAATTGATTCCACTTAGCTGATTCACAATCTGTAAGGGTGGAAGGAAAAGTGAAAATCCCATGCAGTCCGCATGGTAAGTGTGGTCTCCTCACCTTCAACACCACCCGTCATCCTTTACCCTCTACTGAAGTAATTGAAATACCAGCTTGTTTGAAACGGGCACTTGGCCTCATTAAATCTCAATTATCCCTCAAGGCGATGCTGCTGCACCGTGCAATGCCGCCGGAATAAGAGATTTTTCTCGCATTTCTGCTAAAAGAAAATATAAATCTTCTCCTTCCGACAAAAAGCGACCAAGAGACCAACCGACCGACCGACGGGCGAAAAAATTAAATTTCAATAGAACTCCTCAAGCAGTTGGCTTCCCGTAATGCACCAGCTCAACCTTTGTCCATATCTGCGTCCTGCCCTGTGATTTACACGAACATACACCAATGTGACACAAGACGGAAAGGGCACACATTAGTCGTACATCTCTCGGTGTCAGCCGAAATGCATGTGTGTGATAAGAGTTTCACAGAAGCAAGCGGGAAAGAATCGAAAACATAAGTGAACATCCTTTTTTTTGCTGCAAGTTGCTGTTTTTATTAAGAGGAATTGCGGTCTTGGTCCTCGGACAAGCAGCACACC
This sequence comes from Eristalis tenax, assembly GCA_905231855.2. Taxonomy (NCBI): domain Eukaryota; kingdom Metazoa; phylum Arthropoda; class Insecta; order Diptera; family Syrphidae; genus Eristalis; species Eristalis tenax. The sequence goes on from HG993126.1 coordinate 33,916,414, forward strand.
AAGGGAACCGGCAAACTGTGACAAGCAAGGACCACCAGAGAAAGAAGCCAGCTAAATTTATTTCAGTCAATTTCTCTGCTCCGCATTTTATTCATCTCACTTTTTTTTTCATCCAACCATTCCGGTATGTTATTTCGTATATTTTGCCTTTTTCTGTGTTGTTGTTTTCTTTGGCGGACTGATTCAAACAAAGGCTCAAGGATATGCTTCAGTAATTTAATAACCAAACATTTTTACAGGAAGCGTGTCCTTTTGTCGTCGTCGCCGGCTATAGAATGAGACGGCACACAAAAGAAACCGGAAGCACACAGCGCCACCCCCAGTATGGGGAAAAACTCAAGAACATGATGAGTATATGTTGTACGTACATGCGAGCAGGACATCGTGCAATAGCTAAACAAAACAGGAGAAACAAGGACAAGTCCTGTATCTTTGAAATTAAATTAGTATTGTTTTCCTTTTTTTGTCCCTTCAAATTGCAAACACTTCCCCAGAAATTATATATGTCAACAAGGACCTTGGGATCCTTGGCAGGTTGCAGCGATAGATGCTGTGCAACTATTGCTCGCCCCTCGCCAGGCACTATTGTCTATGTTCGAGACACAAGGCGGTGTAGGGACTCAAGCAACAAAGCAAAAGTGCACTTAGGCAAATTTGCATAAGTCCACCGTTGCAGGATTCATTGTGTAAATGTAACGTCTTGAAAATGTCCTCCACGCCACGGAGCGGTGGACAGGGAAACATTTGCTAGATTGGCATTTTTTTCACGAGCATACAAGGGCTCTGAGAAACGAATTAGAATGTGTAGGACTTTGCAGACCAAAATTATTGGGCTTAATCTAGTTATTGCTGAATTGAAGGCCACGCTGTTTGGAGGGAAAATGTGTACAGTCGAAATGTATAGTAGGATAATTAAATTTATCTTGAATTTGATTTCATGCCGCATCTACCCACAGCCATGCGGCACTGGGTAGCTTTCGTTTGTTCGAAACTGACAACAGCTGAGATGACAGCTTGCGAAACTTGCAGAGCTTGCGACGCTTTGAGGTGGATTTCAAATGCCTGGGGAAAGGGGGAAACAGGGGAAAATAATGGGAAATACCTGACCGAATTTGAATTTGAGTTGATTTGTTATGCTTTGCAGTTGTAACGGTTATAAATGGAACAGTGGACCAAATGATAACTGATTTTCCTTGTTTTAAGGTTCAAAAACTTGCCAAACGGCGCATTGCTTAATTTCAGATGGCGAGTTGATTAATTGTTTTTTTTTGATGTGTAAACACCTTATCGCTCGCCCCTGACACACGAATACGGAGGGATTTGAAACTAAATGGGATGGAAGTCGTTACCGGAAATGACATCAAAATAAAGAAGCGCGCGCAGCCGACCGTTTGTCCTGAGTCCTAGTGGAAGTGTACTGTCACGATTTAATGATTATAATAAAACATTTTAATAATTATATCCAATGTAAGCAGTAGAAGGACGTCTATCTTATGTATGAGTAGGAATTAGTATTATTTTAATATTGCGTATATAACTTAATTCGTGCAAAGTATTCCCCATCTGAAGCTATGATTTTTTCCAACTTTCTGGCAGCTTGTGGATCCCATCCCAAAAGAACTGCTCCGGCTTGGCAGCCAAGAATGAATCAAGCCAATTTTTGATATTCTGCTCTGATGTGAACCGTATTTCAGTGAGGGCGTTCTGCATCGACCGGAACAAATGGTAGTCAGAAGGGGAAAGGTCTATAAGGCGGGTGGGGTAAAACTTCCCATCCACTGTTTTTCAATTAGTTCTTAACCGGAACAACAACGTGGGGCCGAGTGTTGGCATGATGAAAAATTATTGCTAAATTATTGCCTGGTGTCTGGTCGCATATTCCGGACGTTTTTCGGCTTCTGCTCTCTTCAAACGGATTACATAATTGTGTTCGGTAGCGTAGTCCATTGATTGTTTCACCCGGTTTTAGTAGTTCATAATACAGCACACCCTTCTGATCTCACGAAATACAGAGCATTACCTTCGCGCAATGGATATTCGGCTTTGCCGTTGATTTGGCTGGTTGGCCAAGCCAAAGTCACCACTTTTGGCACGTTCGCTCAGCTAGCGCATGTTCACCATAAGCTTCCACCAAAATACGATGACTTTCGGCAGCAGTTTTCTTCATATTAAAGTAATGAAGACGAACTCCCCGCAAAAACATTTTTTCAGGCACAAAGTTCGACATATTTGAGTGAAAAAAAATTATTGCTGTTTACGCTTCAAATGAATGATTTATACTGAAATGACGTACACTGACAGTAGCTTTCCAACGCATGTTCCAATGCAATAAAACAAGTTACGCCATCTCTTAGCAAACCGCTAACCGTTATAGACCCAATACAAACAGCTTATACGGCCGATCTTAACGCACGGCTTCCCAATCTGGCACACCATCTCTAAGACCAGCTTGACGAATGTCGCAATTTTCGAAAGAAAAATACTGCGAATATGTACCGGACTCACCTTCGACAGGGACCGTCAAAGGCACCACAGCAACAATAGGCTTCACGACCAAGCACGCATCATCCCCCTGCAACAGTACATGGTGACACTGTTCAGACAGCAGCTACTTAACATCAGCAACCATCCTAATGAGGAATGCAGGAATCTGAGAAACACAATCCACGGACAAGGCTACCTCAACGCGTTAAATCTGATAAACGAGCAGAACTTTCCAACGACGTCGAATAACGAGCTGCATGGATTCTACCAGAGCAGCGATAGCAATCACCATCGAGGCTAAATCGGCTAACACATCACCACCCCATGGACACACGGACTTGAACAACCCGATTCAATATCGAACCCTGTTGTGTGGACAATTTAATTAATCTTCCTCGATTCTGTTGAACATAACATTATGAATTCAGTGAAATGTCAGTAATTACGAAATAAAACGAAATTTATGTTTCTATAAAAAACAATGAGATGATTACATAAAAATTGTATAAAATAGTAGAAAATAACAAAAAAAAATCGCGGAATTTCTTCCACATTTTGGGAGATAGCCTTTATTTTTATATCCCCGACCAATGCATGATAAGGGCTTAGCTAATTTTTAAATTTCTCGGCTCCGATTTTTTATCTTAGCTTGGGTTAGTGAAAATATTCAACAAGCCACTACATGACCGTGTATACATAGATTTTTACTGACTAAAAACCCCCTCCCTTTTTGCTTTGTCTTTATTATAACTAAGTTTCATTATCTAGTTGTGTCCTTTTCATGATGCTTTCTCGTGTTGCAGGTAGATTTTCGGTAAAATCACCTGCCATATACGAGAGAGCCATAAAACTCCCTCTTTACCCATTGCCTTAAGCATTGCTGGCCGGATTTCATTCACACCGGCCGATTTGCCAACTTTTATGGCGACTCCAACAATGCTATTCCTTGTAGTCTGCGCACTACACATCCCATGTCCAAAGTTTGGAGAACATGCCTCCAATGGACTCTTTAACAATGCCCCAAAATATTTCGGCGAAAAATAATAGATTAACGTCATACTAGGAAAAACACACCCAAAACAAACTACATCCCCTACATTAGCGCTTTGCTGGTGTATGGAGCTCTAAATGCAGCATTTTCTGTATGCTTTACCCACCTCTTGTCCGTAGAAGCAAAACTTTCCGACATTTTTATTTTTTAGTAAAAAGTAAATTTCTGGTTTTTTCCCTACTGGTCTTATTGTTTTATCCGTAACTGTACATTGATTGTAATTAATATTATACGGGCTTAAAATTATTCGCCAGATATTTATTATTAAGTCAAAAAAGAAAACAAATTGCATCTTCGTTAGATAAGGAGATGAGCGTTGGATGCGTTGGATGCTATATTTCTATGTCTAGTTTTTTCTTGTTGTTTGCTCTTGTTCTGCTATATTGTAATACATCCCGCTACAATGTAGTTGTACGCCATATTCTCCTCAGCGAATTTGGAGCATTCGATTCTAGTGAGCAGACGACACATGGATCTCTACGAGAAAAGCAGGGGGTGCCCAGATGTAGTACAGCCACTTTCAATGTCTGTCACGTGATTTATTATACGCATATCGCAACGTCGAGTTCGAGCTAGTTAGTATGCTACACGTAAATAATTTGTGCAAGTCGGAATGGGGTACCGCATGCTAGGAACTTGAAATTTGGCGTAGTTACTCTTTGTACAATTTTTATTTCACTGTCAAAGCTTCGTAGAAGGTCGATCCCGTGTTCGTCTAATCTTTTATTTTTGAAATTTCAAAAAGCTAAGTTAGTGTGAGAAACTCGGCAGTGCCGGAGGAACTCAACGTTGAAGAGCTGCTTCTTCGAACGGAAGGGCTATGCTTCGGTGGTTTGGTCACGTGGAACGAATGTCCCCTTAATGACGACTTCCTAGGCAGGTGTTGAATGCGATTATATTAGGTAGGCGACCGCTTGGCAGACCCAGGACGAGATGGTTGGACCAAGTTCAAAAGCTCGCCTGGATACGCTTGGGTATAACTCCTGATAAGTTAGAGTCGATGGCGGTGGATCGAGTTGCCTGGAGATCTCTCGTCGTGGTTTACCCCCGCGACCCCTTTAGTAGAGCATGCGGGTCAGAAGATGATGATGATGATGATGATTAATAAATTCCGATTCGAAGGAACAAAGTGTATCCCCCGATGAGTAAAACATGTAAGAAACAAACATGAAACAGAAAATTAAAACATAACTTAAATTTGAACGTTGGGAAACAACCGAACCAAAAACCCAGCACTTATCGACTGCTCGTCATCGATCGTCACAGATTAGACTCATACAAATAAAGGGTGGTTAAATTTTAAGAGCCGATGTTGAATGTGAACCACCACCCTAAACGTCAAGTTTTTTTCTGAATTTCTCAATTTCAGACTAACTCAAATTGAACCATGGAAAGATACACAATCGAGCAACGCGTTAAAGTTATTCAGGCTTATTATGAAAATTTGCGTTCAATTAAAAATGCATATGGTGCACTTCGAAACAATGGCTGTTTTGCGCGACAAATTCAATGGCCGTGTTATCTCACGTGGCGGTGATGTCACCGTTGGACTTTTTTCTTTGGGGTTAGCTGAAAGAAAAGGTGTACGTCGGCTTATCCTTTATCAAGAGCTAAAGGATGAGATAATTCGGCACATTAACGGCATAGAACCTCAATTATGCTTCAGCGTCATCGAAAATTTGGACCATCGGATGCAGGTGTGCCGCCGAGGTCGCGGCGCCCATTTGGCCGATATTTTGTTCCATACATATTTGAACCATACCAATATTATTATAATAAAAAGAAATGACAATAATTTCCCAAATAATTTGTGCTTTTTTCAAAATCATCATCGGCCTTTACAAATATATTATTATTGAACTTTGGTCATCATCTTCATCATCATTACTTTGTTGGACTGGTGAAGCTTTAAGCAAATCCAAAGCTTCCTTGGCTAGGTGCTGATAGTTTTTGTGGTGTTATTTCCTCTTACTGGTGATTACTGGGTCCGAACTTCAATTATCAAAAATGAGTTAAAAATATCTATATTCGTTTATTCACGACTTGTGACATATTGCACCAGGGATACTTATCAACCTAATGTCTCGTCGTATCATGTGACTGTTTTCTGTACGCCCTCGACTTCAATTTCAACGTATTCCTTAAGATAAAAACAAAAGGTGAGCTATACTGCCTACATTTTGTTCAGAAGTTCTAATTAAAAAACGCTTACAACAAAATTAGCAAAAATTTGAAACTTTTACAATTATAACGATTCACCAAAGTACATTCAGTAAGCCATAAAAAAGCGAAGGCTTGGACGGATGCACTTACAACTGGTTACTGGTACCAATAATGTTACTGTAAACAATTTTTCTAGCATAGTACGAACTCGGGTAGTGCGATGGCTCCATGCCAAAAATTTCAATAATCTACACGATTTCAAAAGATGTTTGTCAGAAAAAATACTTTAGACTTTCTCCTTCGTGGAATGTGACTAAGACAACGGCTTAGGAAGGTTGGTTTATGATGAGGGGAATACTTGAGTACTCACTAACCGACCCCGGGAGAGAATTTGATTATTTTTCAAACTTTTAGGGGTTACTGCCTCCCAGAGCGCCGCACAGTGGCTCAGAAGCGGGCAAAATGCGAAACATGAAATTGGCAATACGGAGTTATTGTATTTATTTTTTTATAGATATACAGCTGGCCTATATTTTCCCAAAATTTGGGCAATTTACGTCAAGGGATATGCGAGATACAGACCAAGGACAGATCTCAGTAAACGGGTTCAAAAGTTTCGTATTTATTTCCGCGGTCTCATACAAAGCGAACCACTGCGATTCAGCTAAAATCATCACCAGCGATGAAAGCTCGTTTCAAATGTCTTGAAAAGGCGCACAAGACCTTCCCTTGAGAGCACGTATAGCGGAGGAACATGTACATATACAACGTTCAAATTTGATGTCTTGCAATTTGTTTTAACTAACACTGATTGTACTGCGTCAAGTTCTGTTGCTGTGTTTCAGAAGTTTCAATGTTGTCTTTAATAAATAAGGAGGATCCTCTGGCTCCACCGGCTGGATGATAAGCGTTGCCTCTTATTTAAAAGTCTGACTTCTTCGTCAAATGGGTTTCAAACATCAAGCACACGTTATTGCTAGTGTTACGCAAGAATATATCCACTTCATTGATTTTATTTTTTGATTCAATTGGCGTTCCATGTTCAAATGTTTATCGTACCTTTCATATTAATATTTCGTGAGAACATTTGTGTTGTTTCTTAGCTTTAATGAGTTGTTGAATATGATTTTCTTTATTTCAGTCTGTTCGTTTAGTTTGGCAAGAATCGTGCCGAAGGGGGGGGGGGTTGTTTGAATTCATATGATCCCACGAGATGCGAAGAAGGACAGGTCAGGCCTGGTGGGCCGCAAGGTGTCTCCGGCACACCGTTCACGACTGAGCCTAGACAAGCTGATCATCGGCATGATTCATATGATACCGAAAAGGAAATATAGCAAAAGATAGGAACGACAGAGGATAAGGTAACAGGCTTAATGTCTCCTCATAGTGAATACTTCTCAAGAGCCATTGACTAAGCCTTCGCACGGCGATAAGCTTTGCGAAGGTTCTATAAAACGACGCACCTTAATCCAACATTTCAGCTAGTTTCAACATTTCAGGTCAATTGTTCAACATTTCGTGGATCCCCAGAACTGCGTCGGCTTGGCAGTCAAGAATGAATCAAGCCATTTTCGATACTCTGCTCTGACGTGAACCGTATTTCAGTGAGGGCGTTCTGCATCGACCGGAACAATTGGTACTCAGAAGGGGAAAGGTCTATAAGGTGTGTGGGGTAAAACTTCCATTCCACTGTTTTTCAGTTAGTTCTTAACCGAAATAGCAACGTGGGGCCGAGCGTTGTCATGATGGAAACAATGACAGTTGCTTTCCAACGCATGTTCCAATGGCATAATCACGTTTCGCCATCTCTTAGCAAACCGCGCGAATTAAGTAGTAGACCCAATACAAATAACAGCTGTCAACAAAACAATCAATCTTTTCAAGTGACAATTACAATGTATTGAGTTAGCTGTGTCTTAAGTACTATTCGACTTTTGCATTGACTTTGCAGAACTGTTTGCAATGAAAGCATTCGAAATCGAATGTGAATTCGAATCGCTGTACGTACTTTTGTAGTACGCAGAGCCCTGTAATCGGTAGGCATTTATTCAACAACAGACTCGCACTGTTTACCAGCATGGATTCATTTGTCATACCGGTGAAATAAGTTACAGAAAAAACATAGAACTTTAATTTACAGCCATTATCAAACCATAACGTATGCTAAAATTAAATTGTTATACCCGGAATGTGCATACATGGTACATTTTGCAGCAGAATTTATGTTGAAACTTTCATGTTATAGAAAGGCTTACTTCTGTACACTCTATAGGAATAACATAGAAATATAACAGTTAATATATTCTATGGCACAATCATTGCTACAAAGAGTGGCTTCTGTTGTACCTCTGAATATACCATCTACAGGCAATGGTTTAAAAATTATAACGCAACAACGATTATATCACTAAATGTAGTGGTATGTAACATATACTCACCTACAAGCAATGGTTTCTATAACTAAACACGTATAAATTTACAACTATTGTACAACAAAATATAGTGGTATGTAGCTTAGACTCATCTACAAGCAACGGTTTCTATAAAAAATTACGTATAATTTTATAGTTCTTGTAATACTGAATATAGCGGTATGTAGCACGTACTCATCTACTAGCAATGGTTTCTATAACTAAAAACGCATAAATTTATAACTGCTGTAACTTGATTCTATAACATTATAACACACGAGTTATTACAGTATAACAGTGTGTATATACTTGGCCATTGAATATAACGTTTTTATAATACAAATACAATGCTCTACATTCTGGCTGTTATACAGCCAGCGACCGCCACCTGTCGTCCGGATACAAGGAGCAACTAATACTGGAAGTTTATGTGTAATCCTTGCACCCAACCAACCCTAACCTTCTGTAAACTGTAGGAACCAAAACGATTACTTAACAGAAACGGCAACTTCTCTGAAGTAGACATATTTATGTGTGTAGAAGTCAAACCAATAATCGTTCAATGGCATCCACACGTCATATGGTCGAGTTTAATGTCCTCTTTAGGGTCCAACAGGTTTTAACACAGCTTTGCAGGTTTCGCTCTTTATCTCTTCTCCTTGTCGTTTCTCTTGCAACTACCGTGAAGGTGTTTTCTGTTCATACTCTGCCATGTTTTGTTGTGTATCTATTCCAAAGCAGGACTTCAAGTTGTGAAAACAGATAAGCTCCAACATTACACCTACATACTAGAATATATACGTTGGGCAATGATGGGGAGCGTACATATGTGTATGCTTATTAGCGAAGACGCCCAACACCCACTCAATTTTATTCTCATCCGATTTAATCCAACTCGTAACAGAGACAGTGTCCTGCCTGTATTCAATTCTTCTGAATGTCCCTTGTGTCAATAGCAAATCCAATTGAAATAGTCGCCCGCCCATCCGATACAGCCAAGCAATCTTTCGCTCGACAACGACTCAACCTTCAGTGAGATTGCTACTAATAAAGTGGAGCGAACGTTTTGTTGTTAATAACAAAACAATTGTCCTCGCGCCCGCAGCCAAGCCAATAAAAAATGTGTTGATACTCGAAGTGTGTACATATCAGGGTTCCTGTCGTGGAGTGGGAAAATACCCACGCACACAAGCAGAGGTATGGAAATTTGTATGCACACGGAGGAGACACATTGTCGTTACCCATCACATCAGCATCATCTTTGTCTTCGTCGTATGTATCATGTAGCATCCTGTAGGAGCAAGCACAATCAATTGAATTGTGTACATACTCATGCTCCCCATACCTGTAGCTGGTATTCAGACAAAAATCTACCCTCAGCCTAATTCACCCTTGGCAATTGGTAAATTTATCTACACGCAAAATCAATCCCCCGCTCAGCTCAGCACCCGGGCGAGCGTGGTGAATTTGTTCCGATTAACAAAGAAATCTTCTCTGTGTCGAAGAGAAACCCCATCACTCGCAGAGCGAACTAGGCGTGAGCGAATTGAGCGAGTAAGAGAAGACCTCTTGGCAATCTGTTAGGCCAACATAATCAACCGTTTCAACTGAAAGAGAAAAGAGAAAGGGCGGTATGTACGATATGTGCCTAGAACAAAGCAACTAATCCCGGCTGATGGGACGTTCTATTGAAGCCATGGCAACCCTTGACGGGCGCCGAAACCAAAACAAAGCGAAAATTTATTTCATTTGTTTTCACAGAACTTAGGGAACAGGACTAGAAATGCAGCTAAAATTCTTAAAGACCCTCATCGAGGGACAGGTAAGTCAGATTTAGACGCCAGATTAAACGAATTATCAAGTAATCTCAAAAAAATGTTTTATACTCCCAAGGAACACTTAAATCGGATAGCCGGTCTTGCATGGTCGCCGAATCATCAGAAATTGGCTGTGGCAACAGCGGACAGGCATGTTCTGCTCTTCGACGAGTCCGGCGAGAGGAGAGACAAATTTTCAACGAAGCCAAGCAATGCTTCAAATGGGAAAAATTCCTATGTCATCCGAGGATTGGCCTTTAGTCCGGATTCAAATAAACTAGCTGTCGGACAAAGTGACAGCATTGTGTTTGTGTACAAATTGGGCGAATCATGGAACGACAAGAAGGTGATCTGCAATAAGTTCCCGCAACCGGCTGCTGTTACGTCTCTAACTTGGCTATCGACTGGTGCCATTATTGCTGGTATGTACCTAGAGGAGATCCCTCACATTCCGACCAATGTTTAGAGCGAACCAGATGGGAAATATGATAGTGTCACTCTATTAGGAAACCAAGTGTGTTAAATTTAGAAGATACCAGAAATCAAAAACCGACTTCAGCCTGTCAACTAATTTGAACGACCTTTTTGACAGTTACTCATGAAATTTTGAAAGTTGTTTACCAAATCATGTGAATTGCATTCTCTGATTGTAGACTTGACTTCTGGTAGATGGTGAATATCTTCACAGACAACCGCCCTCTTCACTTCAGGGAGTTTTTGGCGTGTATAAAAAATAGCTATATAAGCTTCAAAGTACGTTCATAGTTCGTTGTTTCGCGAAACGCTACCACACTCTCAAACCCTTCTTGACAAAGTAACAAAAATAAAAAAAATATCTTGATGCCATGCAATACGTTCGAGAAGCCATCGCGACAACTTTGTTCTATCACATTATAAAAATCGAGCTTGTCACATCCCCGATTGCCACGCAATTATTGTCGTGTTGCTCATACAGGATGCACTACAAATGTCTCATAAAACACTAAAGAAATGTCCCAACACCTCAAAAACAAAATACATTTGTCACACTTCCATTTTTGTCATACTCAGACATAATTCCTCGCAAAGAGTGCGCTGGTTCATTGACTACAAATGTCATATTGGTTTTTACTTGGGACATTTTCCTTTCTGTTGTGATTTATGGGACACTTGCAGGGCAATAGAATTGCGTAATCGAAGTAAAAAAAAATCTCACACTATTTACGTTTTTCAATCACTCATTTACTTTTTTTTGTGACAGCACTTTCAACGCCATCCAAATACTGAAGCATGGAAGTCATGCTTATGTGACAAATGTTACACCTCAGATGATGCGTGACATTGTACCACTTCACTTTCATACGTGTCCTGCTCAACACTACACGCAATCGTCTTGTCTAACCCACTTTAAAATGCAAATTTGCATAATCCTATTACAAACTTTTAAGTTTTTTTCTCTGCGCGAGTTAAACATTTCCTTGGAGACTTGACAAACTGAAGTCGCGATCCACAAAACCGCCGTAAGCAGTCCACAAATTCACGTATAAAAAATTCTATAATTCCACCAGTCGCTATCTGCAAACGAAAAATACTTTCAGACAGAAATGTTCCAGTTTGAGAAGTTCGCAGATCGCAGTTGGCAAGTCGCGTCTCATGTGCTCATTACTTATGTAAGTATCAGAAATTACTTACTTGTATGCCTTTCATGGACCTGAAAATGCGAATTCCCTCTTATTCCCTCAAATTTTGCCTGTGACAAATTGTCGCCTCACATTTATCTGTCACCTCACATCACACTCTGTATTTTTGATATCAAGTGAAGTGACAAAAAACCATTCCAATTCATACTCCGAATAAGATCACGACTGGATGGCGCAGTTAGTTAAGTGCCTGCCATTGGTTAGATGTTACATTTTTGGACTTTTATATATTTACTGTTTAAAAGTGTAAATAAGTGTATAAAAGTGTATATATATTTTTATACTTTTTTTTACAGTTTTATACACTGTTATGCACTTTTATACACCAACAATATTTTTAAAACTTATAAAAGTGTGTATAATTTGTCGGCTATATACGTCAACTACCCTGCGAGCAGCCCCCTTCCCACCCTATCAACCCTAGTCCGAAAAACTTAAAAAAAAGTTGACTGCCCATGCTGCAGATTGCCTTCAAGTAGGATCAATTTCCATTTGGTGGCTTCATTTCAGATTTTCTGTAAAATATTGCTGCGCGTGAGCACATGATCACATGATAGATTTAATTTCAATGACAGCTTCAGAACAATGATAATGCACACGTTTGCAATACAAATTGTCCTCCATTAAAAAGGCCAGGCACCCAAATTGTTGATTTGCTGTTATTGTTACACTAAATGTGAACACATCAATTAGGTTTTACTCCAATCAATAAAAGAATTTGGTTCAAAACGTACATATTGGGTTAATTACATATTGGTTAATTCGTGGGTTTTTTTTCGTCTGGTCGCATATTCGGCTACTGCTCTCTTCAAACGCATTAATTGTGTTCGAAAGCGTTGTCCGTTGATAGTTTCACTCGGTTTTAGCAGCTCATAATACAGCACACCCTTCTGATCCCACAAAATACAGAGCATTACCTTCGCGACAGTCGGCTTTGCCGTTCATTTGGCTGGTTCGCCGGGTTTCACATATGATTTTGCTATCGTAATGGATCCATTTTTCATCACCAGTAACAATGCGATTCAGTGACTTCCATTTGCGGCGCCTCGTGTCGTGTCCCCACAAAAACACTTTTTCAGGTACAAAGTTCGACATATTTGAGTGAAAAAAAAGATTGTTGTTTACGCTTCAAATGAATGACATATACTGAAATGACGTACAATGACAGCAGCTTTCCAACGCATGGGAATAGCACAAGTTACGCCATCTCTTAGCAAACCACACGAATTAAGTAATAGACCCAACATTTATACTACGTCGATCGTCGTCATCCACAAAAATAGAACTGACAAAAAAAAAATAATTCTTCTAGTCCTGTCACATGACACTGTGACAAATTTGCACTTTGTTAGTCACTTTATGACATTGAACTGACTAATTGATTACAAATTTTGTACAGTGACATGTGACACGACTAAGAGTATAAGCTGGGCCGTCTCCCATTTCTATTTCAGCTTTTCATGAAACGTGGCGAATGTAATACACACGATCATTGTGCAGTTGACAAATGTCACATAAAGTGACTAAGAGAATACAAATTTTAAGGTGACACATATTTTTGAGTGACACGACTAGAATAAGGGGGGTGGTTTCATAAGAAGTTGTATGGACTTAATGAACCCATAATCTCTTCTGCAGCAGTGCATTAGTATTTATTATATAATATCAAACGGTAATGAACATGTCCTTACTCAAATGTCATATAGACACTCTCATAAACCCACACACATCGTGCTTGGGAAGAGTGATCCCTCGTTTTATTTCTGTTGTAATGTTATTGAAAGAATTGATACTGTCCAACTTCCTGGATAAACTCTCTCGATAATTTAAGATTTTACTTACTTACTTCTCTGTCCGACTATCCACGGAGGATCTGAGGGCTCAAGTAATACCAACATTGTTAAAAGCCCCGGACATCCAGTCCAGTCATGTAGACCAAGCTGCCTTCCGTTCGTATAACTTCCTCTTTTTCTGGAACCATCATCCTAAGACTCAAACACCCTCTAACTCTTTGTACATCTCGGAGAGTATGTGGTTGTGTCCTCTCCGGTATTGACTCTTCCAACACAGATTTTTTTAATTTTATTTCGAAGGGCCCAGAGAGAGATCAGTGGCGTTGTGGGTACCCCTACGCAACTGGAACTCTCTGCCTGGGTTCGTTTCCCGGCCGTTACGACCAAAAATTCTTTTTTTCACTGCTCTACCTTATTCGAGTCACTGACAAAAAAGCTTCTCAAACTTGGATGTTCAGAGTCGTCGTAAATTTGTAGGTCCCTTCCACAGGTGAAGGAACAATAACACGCACAAGACTAGTGGTTGCTGAGAAGTTAGGCCCTCCACATGCTGTAGCGCGACAAATTTGTCAATGTGACACATATTTTGGTTTTATTCGGTGTCGTTGGTGAGAAAGTTGAATTCGTTTAGAATGGTTGAGTGGCCGAAGAAGAGTTCGGACCACAGTTGGAGCGTTTTGAGTCTCAGGGCTGTGCCAAGCTCTGTCAAATGTTTCAGAAATATCAAGTGCAACGATCTAGCTTTCACCTGCATTGAGCAAAGACTGATTCCACTTTCGGTGAGATAAGCTAACAGATCACCTCTGGACGGAAAGCTCTGCGGAAAGCGTACTGCCGGTCATTACAAAGCTTCCGCGATTCAAGATATTTCATATGCTGACGATTTATCAGCGTTCCCATGTCCTTAGAAAGAAGGGACGTAAGTGGTAGGGATCGGTACGATGTGGATGAGTGGCCGAAGAAGAGTTCGGACCACAGTTGGAGCGTTTTGAGTCTCAGGGTTGTGCTGGCTGCCACCTGTTTACTGAAGGTTTCCAGTGGTGGAAGATGGAGTAGTATATTGAGTGTATCCGCCGGAGTGCTCTTCAGTGCCCCGGTGTTCAGTGTCAGTCTTTGCACCGGTTTGAGTAGTGTGCAGTTGACCGCTGTGTTTAGTGCTGTCCACCAAACTGAGACTCCTTACAAAAGTGTCGGTCTGACAATTTAAATGAAAATCCAAGAGAATTTGATACCAAGCTCTGACAAATGTTTTAGAAATATCAAGCGCAACGATCTTGCTTTCACCTGCATTGAGCAAAGACTGATTCCACTTTCGGTGAGATAAGCTATCAGATCACTTCTGGACGGAAAGCTCTGCGGAAAGCGTAGAGCCGGTCATTACAAAGCTTCTGCGATCCATGATATTTCATATGCTGACAATTTATCAGCGTTCCCATGTCCTTAGAAAGAAGGGACGTAAGTGGTAGGGACGGTACGAGATGGGTGACGAAGATCCGCCCCTTTTTAGGGACGGACTGGACAAATTCTGTTTTCCAATGCTGTGTCTTTCTCTTCCAAAGCAGATTTTGAATTTGAAGACGCCAAGGATCAATTTGTTTTGCGTATCACCTAAGTCTCGGCTCCATGTAGCATAACTGGCAGACGTCCTTGGAATCAAGAGTTCTAATCTAATCCAAGTTGGTATATAAACCGAGGTAGTACCCAAACCTCTTAAGTACCACGGAATTGTAGCTGCTGATCGTGGCGTTTTATCTTAGGTTGATCGATTGTTTGTCAACAACGTTATCCTTCGTACTTTCCTCATTAAACTTATACCAGCTGGAGTCACCATTTCTTCAATAGTGGCCAATAGCAGTTTAAGTATGCACGAAAATGTGGGTGTCACCTATGAAAATCAACAGTTCGTCTGATCTGTAGAAGATAGCGGCTCCCGTCCTTACACAATACATTCCGGCCTCCATTATCCCTTAGGTCAACAATTGACGTAAGCAATCCTTCGCACAGGCATAGTTTCAAGCCTCGAATCACAAAGCTCGTTACACAAAGATACGTTTATGCTTAATTTTTTTAAGGTCACTGAATGCACGTTTATTTGTTATTCTCCAGCATACCACGAGTATCATGACTATGCATAAATCATTCGAAAATGTTTCGAAATAATGCGTCTGCCATTAACCCATTTGAGCCCAACCTAAAATGTTTCGACAATTATATTTGGGTTAGGGTTCGCATACACGTCAGTACTGTGCATATCCAATGGAATACATAAAATTGGGATGCCGCCACGGAGTTTAATTAACATAAACGTTCGGAGTAAGTACTTTATGTTCGGCTGTTTCATGGGGATTAAGGGTTGAAAGGGACTTTCATCGACTATGGGCACTATTTCTTTTTCGTCCAGTCAATTCGGGAAAATGTGAATGTACTTTAAAAATAAATTTAATTAAGTGTATCCCATATCATCCATCCACAAAAAAATACCTATCTCTTGGAGAAAATGTAGAGCTAAATCCTTCCTCGTCGCGTTACCATTCAGTCCAGTGTTCAGCGTGAACGGCCTCCTACCACCGGTGCGGCTTTCGGCCCGGCAAATGGACTATTGAACAAAAATTCACATTAAAGCATGTTTTTGTGTTTCCAATCCAAACCCATTTCCAAACCAATGATACGATCTTAAAACTGGAAATAAATCCCTGCAGTTCGGCAGAAGGACTTCCAAGCCGTTCGAAACTTTCAACGAATTTCGGCAAGAAGATGTCCATCCCGCTCTGTTTTGTGTTTTTTCAATCTGTAGTGGTGAAGGTAGTAGCTTCAGGCAGAAGAGTCCTCGAGTCGGAACCTGTGCGGTAACGCAACAGAGAACGTCCGTGTCTAAGGTGACGCATCCAAGTATAGAAGGACCTCAACTACAATGGCGGGCGAAACTGGTGGTAGCCAGCCGAAGACCACGCTTATCAGAGAAGCCTGTCAGTGAAGGCCCCGGAGTTTAGCCCCACAAGACTAGTAGCCAGCCAGAGACCACGCTTGTCAGAGAAGCCTGTCGGTTAAGGCCCCGGACTTTAGCCCCGCAAGACAGCAAGAGACCACGCTTGTCAGAGAAGCCTGTAGGTTAAGGCCCCGGACTTTAGCCCCACAAGACTAGTAGCCAGCCAGCTTGTCAGAGAAGCCTGGCGGTTAAGGCCCCGGACTTTACACAAGACCTTCTAGAAAACGGACCTTCTACAAGACGGACCTTCTACAAGACGAATGTAGAAGGTGCTCTTTTTTTGGTGGCTGAAGCTGACGATAGGGTGTATATTTATGTTGTCACCCCTCCTCCTTCCATTTAAAGCGTCAGTCACTCACGGGTATCAAGACAACATCCAACCCTTGCCTCTTGTTTTAGCATGTGAGATGATGGCTCTAAAGATGTCACTTAACAATGGGTCGCCTTGACTCATTTGCGACATTGTGGATTAACTCGGACGGATGGCGTGCAAAGGGTAAGCTCTCTACAAATCTTCCATTCTGTTTGCCCCGCTGAAATGTTTTGTCAAAATGCCTTGCACATTTCTGATCAGCTGGGCTAGTTGTGTCTTCTGTGAATTCATCCAAATTTTTCGAGAATTTTTTCCAATGGTTCGTCTTCAGTACAGATTCCACAAGCAGCTGTTGTAGCTCCAGTTCTTCCAACCCTACCCGACATTACCCGACCGAGCATTTTGGTAAATCCTCTCCAGTCTTAATTTGTCCAATAGCGAGTAACTCATGGTAGAACTCGGCACCTAACAATAAGTCTATTTTGTCAGTCTGATTATACCCGGGATCCGCAAGCTGAATGTTGACTGGGATTTTCCATGATGAGATCTCCAACGACTGAGCGGGTTGAGATGAGATTATTTCCTTGAGTACGAATGCCTCAACTCTAGCGTCGATTCTCGCCTTCCTTGGCCTACTCCTTCTAAGACAAGAGAGTCAAATTCTAGGGTTACTTTTAGAAGCTCTACTAATCTTCGTCTAATGAGATTGACCTGAGACCCCGAGTCCAATAACGCTCGGCATTCCAGGATATGCTTATTAGGTCCTATTACCTCAACTCTTGCCGTTAACAGCACAAATGGTCGCTGACAATTGTTAAATGATGAACTCGCCACTGTACCGGCATCAATTGGCATCGTTGTTGGTCGAGTCGTTGCAGAGGCACCGCTCTTGGCCTTGGCTGAATCTGTCTGTGGTCTAGTACTTTCCGTTTCAAGGTGCAGTAGTGTATTGTGCCTTCTCTGGCATTTCGAACAGCTACTCAAGCCGCAGTCCGTTGTAAAATGACCGGACCGAGAGCTACGAGTTTTATATTTCTTCTCTTCAATTTCTCACTTATGATCCTTCCAAAGCTTGCGGATAGACGCTCCAAGCTCTTTCTGTCGTCAAGATTCATGCCTACGGTCTTTTAATCCTTGGTTCTTGAATTATTTCGTGCCCTCTGAAGTCTGTTGAGGCATCTTCCGACCCAATGCGTGTCTACAATCCGTGATACTGCAATTTCTGGCCTAGAATATGCCAAAATCGATTGAACCGTGTTATAGCCCCGTTCACGCACCGGCTACAATAAAGCACCCATAATTGTCCTCCAAAGCCCGACAAGCGGCTGCGAATTGGGATGTCACCAATGGTCGTGAAGTTTTATAAGACGCTGTCATATGTGACCTTTCGCAGAAGTGTTTGGTCTTTCTTAAAGTGACACGATCTTGCTCAGACGAGATCAGATTGTTGACGAACACCTCCAGGCATTCAAGCAAATCAGACGATTTTTTACACAATCTAACTCATTACGTTCAATTATTTGCAAAAGTCGATCTGATAGATTTTTTGGTCATTAATTGATCCAGTTGCAACACGACACGACATCAGAGTTTCGTTAAAAGTCTGCTTTTCGTTATTTCAGGTCTTGAAGATGGAAAAGTTCGTGCTCTGCACTGCAAAACGAACAAATCTCAAACCCTCTTCAGTGCGGACAGTACAACAATTGCTTTCGCTCCAAACTCAAAGGGAACCGGATTTTTATCGGGCCACAATGACGGAACCATCATTCGATTCTTCCTTACCGACGTAAATGTGGAGTCCTCCGGGAGACTGGTTCAACACTCCGTCCCACCGTTCGCGCTGGCTTGGCCTCAAGGTGGATTCTGTGCCGGAGGGTGTGATCAAAGAATAGTTTTCTACGATTCGCAGGTAAGTCCTCGGTTCGGCTGTGAAAAATAAAAATCGAATCCAACATTCCTCAAGGGTCGTCAAGTACGCACATTTGACTACTCTCGGGCTGAGGGTGAAAGGGAATTCACAGTCGCGGCTTGTAGTCCAAATGGCCAGGCAGTCGCGTTCGGCAGTTTCGATCGCATACGGATCTTTACCTGGAGCCCACGACTGTCCGCATGGAGTGAGACCGCCAACAAGGATATTGATTATTTCTACACACTCAGTGCGGTGTTGTGGCGCAAGGACGGTGCAAGGTGAGTGGGGTCACAAGTTTATTGGTTGCAGGGTAAGCATGATTCTGCTCTGTTCCGCACAGATTGGCCATCGGGTCCGTTACAGGGGCGGTGGTTATCTTTGAGTCGGTGCTCAAGCGGACCGTGTGGCAGGATAAGTTCGAACTGATTTTCGTTGCTCCCAGCCAGTTGTTGGTGAAGTCCATGCAGGAGTCTGCTGAGCAGATGATAATTGAGTCGACGCTTGGCTTGGAGATTGACGATGTGAGAATTATGGGAAAGGACAACTACCTTGTAGCGCGAACAGAGGACTCGTTGATTCTCAGCGATCTCACCCGGAACCTGGTCAGTGAAGTCCCGTGGTCAGCTTCGGGGCGACATGAACGATTTTACTTTGAAAATCCGACGGTGTGCTTGATATTCAACGTCGGCGAACTGTCGTTGGTTGAGTACGGCGAGAGCCACATTCTGGGTTCTGTTAGGACGGAGTTCGTTAATCCGCACGTGATCTCAGTGCGGCTGAACGAAAGAGGCTGCTCAAGGTTGGTTCATCTTTTCCGCTAGCAATGTGGGCCTAAATTCCAAGCAAATTGCAGGGATAACAAGAAACTAGCCTTCCTGCTGGACGCGAAGACCATCTGCGTGGTGGATCTGATTTCACGGTCGGTGCTGAGTCAAGTGGGTCATGACTCCAAAATTGACTGGATTGAGTTGAGTGAGACTGCGCACAAGCTTCTCTTTCGGGACAAGAAACTGAAGTATGTCACAACTCCGTCCGTATGTGGCCTGCATAAAGCCTTCTTTGTTGCAGACTGATTTTGGTTGACATATTCACTGGCAAGAGACAGGCGCTTCTTGGCAACATTTCGTTTGTGCAGTGGGTGCCACAGAGCGACGTCGTGGTGGCGCAGAGCAACAGCAATCTGGCAATCTGGTACAACATTGACCTCCCGGAGCATGTCACGATGACGCCAATACGCGGAGACGTCGTCGACGTACACAGGGACGGGGTAGATCATTGCGCGGGCGTTGATGCGAAACCACACTAATGCTATGTTCCCTTCGGCGACTCTAGGGACGAACTGTAGTGCGCAGTCAGGAGGGACCAGCGGAACACACCTACCAGCTGGACGAAGGTCTGGTGGAATTCGGAACGGCTGTGAATGACAGTGATTTCGGGCGTGCGGTGCAGTTTCTGGAGACTCTTGGCGACAAGCCCGCTGCAAAGGCGATGTGGCATAACCTTGCGATCATCTCCCTGGAAGATGGCAACCTGCGAGTTGCACAACGATGCTACGCCGCGTTGGGTAATGTTTCAAAGGCGTTCTATTTACAGGAAATGATTGCGGCCGCCGACAAATACGAGGAGACAATGGGCCCCGGCATAATGTGCCCCGAGGTGAGGGCAAAACTGGCTCTGCTCAACTCGGACTTGAGGTCAGCTGAACGAATATACTTGGAGCAGGGCGAACTCGATGCAGCGCTGCATATGTACAAGATGCTCCGAATGTGGGATGAGGCAGTGGTCTTAGCTGAAAGACGGGGCTACTCCATGTTGCCGCAACTCAAGGAGGAGCAAATGAACTTCCTCCTCTCCTCCGGGCAAGAGGAGAAGGCTGGTCAGGTGCTGGAGGAGCAAGGCGAAATTGAAAAGGCAATGACGCTGTACTTGAAGGCTAATAAGCCGGCCAGAGCCACGAGACTTGCATGCAAGAATCCAATCCTCATGACGGATGAGAGTCTAATGCGAAAAGTCACCGAAGGATTGATAAGCAGCGGTAAGGTATCCCAAGCTCTCAGCTCCCCCACGACGAGTCACATTTGAATTGCTTTCAGAGCTCTTCGAGATGGCCGGAGATGTTGCCTACAAGATGTCCAACCCCGAAGCAGCTTTGACTCTCTTCAGGAAGGGCAAAGCGTTTTCTAGAGCACTGGAACTGGCCAGACAACTGGCGCCCGATGAAGTGACACATCTGGAAGAGGAATGGGGTGACTGGCTGGTGTCAAAGAAGCAACTGGATGCCTCCATCAACCATTTCATTGAAGCCGGCGCGACCAAAAAGGCCTTGGAAGCTGCGGTGGGGGCAAAGCAGTGGCGGAAAGCAGTTCAAATCGCAAAGGTTCTTGACGAGCCCGACGAAATCAAGAAGTACGCGTTAGAACTTTCGAAGCACCTCGCCTTTGCCGGTGATCTGGACGGCGCCGAGGACTTATTGGTGCGAGCAAATCTGTTCAAGGAGGCCATAGAGCTGCTGAACAAGCACGGTAAGTGGGAGCAGGCCTACTCCATTGGCGAGAAGTACCTAAACTCTGCCGAGATGCGAGACTTGTTCGTTAACCTTGCAGCAAATCTGGAGGAACAAGGTAATGCTCGACGATTCGTATGCCAATTCCAAGTCCAAGAGATTGATTTTTTTTTTTTTCAGGTAAATACCGAGATGCTGAGAAAGTGCTTCTGGCGGTAAATGAACCAGACATAGCCATCGGCATGTACAAACGTCACGAACTCTACGACTCGATGATCCGTTTGGTCGAGAAATTCCACAAAGAACTCGTTGACAGTACGCATTTGCATCTGGCGCGCCAGCTTGAGACCAGGGGCAAGTACAAAAACGCCGAGATTCACTTCATCGCCGCTGGAGACTGGAAGTCGGCGGTGCACATGTACTGCACAGCAAACCGCTGGGAAGATGGGTACCGCGTTGCGAAGCAAAAAGGCACAGATGGCGCCAGCAACCAAGTGGCCTACATGTGGGCCAAGTCCTTGCCAGTTGAAGGCGCTGTTCGGCTGCTGACAAAACTGGGTCTGCTGGACACCGCTCTGGGATTTGCCTGTGACTCTGGTCAGTTCGATTTTGCTATGAACCTCTGTCGTTTGTCGGGCAAGCCAACCGACGACATTCATTTGAAAATCGCAATGTCTCTGGAGGACGAGGGGAAGTTTGAAGAAGCTGAAGCGGAGTTCATCAAGGCCAACAAACCCAAGGAAGCCATTCTTATGTATACACACGCTGGTGACTGGAAGGCCGCCCTAAGTGTCGCTGAAACCCACCTACCTGAGGCCGTCAACGAAGTTCTGATCAACCAAGCCGCCTCCGCCTTGGAGACGCGCAACTACGCGGAGTACGAAACGTTGCTGCTGAGAGCTCAGAGACCGGATCTCATTATAGACTACTACAAGGACAATGGGATGTTTGATGAAGCCCTGAGAATCGCCGAAGATCACCATCCCTCGGCGTTGAATGACTTGAAGCGACTGCAGTCACAAGACCAGCGCAGGAGTGCCCAGTCTGGGGAAGATTCCAGAGCGTACCTGCAAAAGGCCGCCGAGTTCGCTAAAAAAGAAGACTTTCGCAAGGCCGCCGAGTGTCTTATGCAAATTAACAACACAAATGCAGACGAGCCAACTGTGGAGAGAGCCCTTGTGCGAGCTGCAGAAATCTGCAATCAGTTCTTGGAAGGCGCAGATGCGACACATATTGCCCACCAACTGGGACCAAGACTGCTTGAAATCCGACAGATCGGACCTGCAGCTCAGCTCTACTTAGCCGCCGATCTTGCAAAAGACGCCGTAGACGTGTTCATTAAGTCCGAACAGTGGGCCAAAGCTAGGCGCCTGGCGAAGGAGATCGATCCGGAGTTAGTCGCTTATGTTGAACAGCAGCAAAAGGCTAGACTGCAGAATGAAGGCAATGTCGAACAATTGGCTGATATTGGTAAGTGTCCACTTTTTAGAATTGCGCCTCCTTCATGGGAATCCATTATTCATAGACATAATGAGCGCGCTTGATATGCTGGCAGATCAGGGACAGTGGGTCCGCTGTTTGGACAAGGCAAAGGGCATAAGCGCCTCGGTGCTGCACAAGTACTTAGCCCTGTATGCTGCTCAGTTGATCCGTGATGGCGACTCCGCTGCTGCTCTCCATCTGTATCTGAACTACGGTACTCCACCGATTGAAGCTAATTTCAATATTTACAATCGAATAGCTTTGGATTGCTTCGCCTTAAGGGAGGAGGTTGCTGCCGAGCTGTGGAAGGACCTACGAACATTTCTCTTTCAATTGTCACAGGTACTTGCGTTTCCTCATATGTCTGTACGATTGCAATTCAATTATATCGGCATTCCATCGCAGGCACTACAGGCGTCTGACTTCGCAGTGTCAAAAATGCTAGACACCGTCGAGCAATTCATCTTGATCGCGCACTATTACGCCACAAGGGCTGCGTGTCGACAAGTCCAATCCCTTCAACCCATTGCCCTGCGCATTTCCGTAGCAATGCTTCGCTACACCGACACAATCCCAGTGGATAAAGGCTTTTACGAGGCCGGACAGGATCTACGTGCAGCTGGACGCGAAGCGGAAGCATTTGTTCTCCTCAATCATTACTTAGATGTGTGTGACGCAATTGAAGAAGGCTCTGGAAACCTTGTGGACCACTCTGATCTCTCGGCAACAGATTTCCCCAGTTCTGTGCCACTCCCTGAAGAAATTCACTTGAAAAATGAACCCCACCAGCACGAAGAAGTCCGAGAGTGGGTTCTCGCAGTGAGCATGGATCAGCAAGTCGATCAGGTAAACTAAAACACATCCGTGTGGAAGGACTAAACGAGAACGTCCACAATTTTACAGGTCCTCCCAGTCGACGACCGTGGCTTATATGAGTCCAGCTTGGGACTGTCTGACGTGCCATGCGTGTTGAGCGCCTACCCTGTTCGTGGACGACAGCCGGTAACATTCAAGTCGTCCAACCGACAATCAAATCGGGACATATGGAGCAAATTCTGTGTGGCCATTAAGATGGCACCGAACAGTGGTATACCCGATGTCCTAGAGTTCACAGAAAAATGGTGTGGATCGTCAAACTTTGCTATGCACTAAAAGAGTGATCCCACACGAATAAAAATGAATTCAAAAAACGGAGAAATTTAACAATTTTGCAGTTTTATTTTTATAAATAGCTTTTTTCGCCGATTTAACATTTGATTGCTTGCAGAACAAGACTGTGTTACTCTTCTTCGTTTGTGGTCACACAAGAAAGCGTGCTGAGGATTTGACGAACAGGTCTTACAACGTAAGATTTGTAAAACATATTATTTGAAAAAAAAAAAAATCTAAAAAGAAAAACACTTGTGCCGATTGAATTAAATATTTACCAAGTGGTAAACAACTGAATAGGAAATACGTGTGTTTGTGTTTCAATGAATATTGAAGAGATCGCCAGCTGATGGTAACGGTGCCAGACCGCCAGTCACATCAGGTAATTGTGTTAAATCAGGCAGATTGGAAAGGTGATCCCGTAACTCCTTTTGAACAGCCTTTAGTTTTACCAGCTTCTGATTGTACTCCTGGAAAATAAGAAAAGACATTATTGCCTAGGGACTCCTTCTTGGATTTCATCATTGGTTATACCTCGTGTCGTTGTTCAGCTTGAGCGAGTAATTCCTTTTGTTCAGCTTGAAAATCCCGCAACATAGATG
Source organism: Eristalis tenax (assembly GCA_905231855.2). NCBI lineage: Eukaryota > Metazoa > Arthropoda > Insecta > Diptera > Syrphidae > Eristalis > Eristalis tenax. The sequence continues at coordinate 33,940,756 of HG993126.1, forward strand.
CCAGTTTTGTCCGTTCCTCCATTTCAGAAGCTAGTCTTGTATTGTATTCATTCAGCAGATGTACAGCTTCGTTGACCTGGGCAAAGATGCACAATGAAACGTTAGTACTAGTGGATGCACGAGTATTTACGTGCAAGGTTAGATTGTCGAAGTGGCGTTTGAAAAATTAATGTGGCTGCCAATACAGTCCGAGGTGGACTAACCTCACTTCAGCAACAACCACTCGTGTTGTTCGTCCTAATGTTCTTGCACGATTCATCTACTTTTACAACTCCACTCCGACCGGCAATGTTTGAATGTCGTTTTCTAGACAGATACACACCCTGACCATGTTCGCGACTTGAGAGAGGTGGAGCCATGAATTGGGCAACGCAAATCAACGCCATCTTCTTGTCATCCTTGCTTATTATGGAGCATTTGTCAAAGATCAGCGTTGTGTCAAAATAATGGCGATGATTTTGGAAAAAAAACCTGCTGCCTCTCATTAGTTTCGAGACGAACTGACATAAGTGGATGATGAACCTTATAAAATGTTACGTTCTACCTTTGACTCCAAGCATGTGGGACAACGCTTTGAACGTCGCTCGGTGGAGGTCTTTCTCCCTCAAACAACGAGCTAACGTCTTGCCTTCAGCTCAACAATATGTAGAGCAATGTGGTCTCAAACAACAACTTTTTCGATCCAACAAGGAAATGCAGCAGACTATTTGAACACTATGAATTGCTGTTCAGTACAACAAACGCCTACGTATGCATTAGCGTCTATACAGTTTACACGTTTAAAATGAATAAATTACCGATTCATTGTCATTTTTGGACGACCAACCAGCTCCGCTAAGAAATTAAATCCAACAAACGAGACTGCATTGGCCTCTAAAATAATGTTTTAGGTACATCCGAGACGAATATATCTTTCCACAACAAATTGATTAAGCCTCTTGATAGTTCGAAGTTAGTACCATTCGCTCGCATGTACGAGTACGCCGATGTAACCAAATCCCAAACAAAAGCAATGCCAGACTGCCCTCTTGATCTTCACAAAAGAACTCATTGTAAACGGATTCAAATTACCTGAGAAGCCAGAGCTTTTGCTGCGTCCTTATCCTCTAATTTCGTCAAGCAACTAATTTCAGATATTTCCGGGGGAAGATTTGCAATTCTCTCCCGGACAGCTGCATCACTGGACGCTGAATTTTCCATCTCCATAAGCGCTTTGATTAGGTCTTCCGGCTCTGGCGGTTCGCCTAGGGGCAGGTGTGGACTCAAATCAACCTCTGTGACGGTCACTCCGTTGGCTTCATCTAGTTTTGGGTGTTTTTCTTTTTTCTCCGAATTCGAAGTAGTTCTAGGTCTTTTCACTTTTCTCTCGCGCTCCTTCTCCTTTTCCTTTTCCTTGTCCTTGTCCTTAGTATTGTCTTTGGTAGTCTCCTTTTCCAACTTCGTCATTTTCGCTCTATAATCTTCGATTGTTTTCGCGTCGTAGACACCTCGGTCCTCCCATATTTTTAGGATTCTTCCCAAGCTACCAAGGAGTTTCTCGTTTGAACACGTCTCCCCGATGTATGTAAACACTTTCTGGAGAACAACACCGAACTCACGTCCGTATTCGGGTCCTTTCTTTTTACTATTCTGAATAACATCGTTGGCAAGGTACATGAACGTAAGCTTTTTGCTTTCGGGGACTGCAACCAAGTGAGTGTTTAAATTCATAGGCTTCTAGTATACGAATTAACTTACCATTTTGCAGTTCTTTGTACCATGTTTTGATTATTGCTTGGTGATGCTTACGATGATGGATTAACCATAGCGACAGCGTTTGTATGCTTTGTTGACTGGAGTTGAGTTCTTGAAGTTTCTTTAACAGCGCAGATTCGGTAAATGCCGACATATTTTTGATCCTTTTAACAGGAATCAAACTTATGGAAAACTATCTTATTTCTTACGATCAGGAATTATTTCTAGAACACAAAACAAAAACCAGCGATTTAAAATCACACCACAGAAAATATCTTTTGATTAGGTTCTGCTGAAGGCACCGCTGTAATGTGTCATTTCACTTTGACATAAAGTTGTCAGTGCACGCTGGTGGACACAGGTAGCTCTTTTTTATTGTAGAAGATGTAAAATTGTAATAGATCACTCAGAATGTTCACATAAAGAGGTCGCTATTCGCTTTCAATTGAATTCAATTCGGTTCAATGCGCAATAAAATAATTTGAAATTATGTGAATAACGAGAAGTGAATAGTAGTAGATTTCATCGTTGAAAGAAAAGAGATGGGAATGGGATACTAGATTTATGCATTAATAGGTATACATTAATTCGCATACAGTTCTGAGTTGGTAAGGTAATTGCAACGTATTTGGGCTGCGGTGGGTAGTTAATGATAAGTGGTATCTGGCATAGGTTCTTGCACTATTCTGCTGTTGTGCGAGGTGGAGAGCAGGTACGCCCATTAACTGGGGAACGTGCGGTCTACATGAGACGCAGGGATGGCTGGCTAAACTTCGAAGACCGTAGCAAGACATTATACCTGTGTTTTGAGTGACAAACAAACATATTAATCTGGTGAATGCTAGCTGGGCTATACCAAGTTCTACAGCAGTCAACTGGATACACTCATCTGGTTGTCCAGCCTGCTTTAACGTGGGTGGAAAAGGTAAGTGTGTTCGACAAACAGTGTCTTCGGACCGACGAATCTGAGTACAAGACGTTCTATCCCAAGCAAGCCTTGTACAAAGAGGCATCTCATCTAAATCTCAGCTGATTTGAATGAGTATATTCCCCTCAACGGGCTAGGGCTAGGGATTCTTCTAACAGTCTGATCCTTGGGCGGTAATACCCAAATCGAATGTTCCTTAAACGAATGAATATTCTCCACACAGAACAGACTGGCGGCTCCGGTACGAACAGCGACATAGATCTGGTTGAACGAGTTCAAATCACTCATCTCAGATGGCTAAGTTATCTAAAGCGAATGCATTGCTGCAGCCATTGCTTCAGCCATTGCTTCAGCCATTGCTCCAGCCTTCCAAACCTGAAGGAGAACGCGGTAAAGGAAGACCACGCCTCGGGTGGGGCATACAACTGGAAAGGAACCCCGATCACTTGAACGTGCATATTTGGAGTCATTCCAACTGAGGCCCAGTCCCACCACGGAACCACCCAAAGAAGAAAGAAGAAGACTAGGCGAGTCCTCCAAAGACGATACACGTCACAGCGTCACAATGGAGAGCTACATCTTCGTTTGTTTGCATCGACTGCGCAGTGAATAGTAGAAACAATATCAGGTCCGACATAAAGGCAGGATGAAGATGTCCCTTTAGAAACGTCTCCTCACCTTTAGTCATATTTCGGTTAATGTCTTCATTATCAAAGTCGAATCTTTTGCTGACTGTGATCCAGGTTTACGCCGTACAGCAACGCAAAGAGGAGGAAGCGACTGTGATCGTCAGATTTGTGTCAAACAATGTCCTCTACATTTCGCGTTCTTAAGTTTTTTTTTTTTTTTGAATTTGATTGTGAATCCCTTGGATGGTTGTGAGTCATCCCAACGACACTCGTATTACAAGTGCTTTTCAAGGCACCCACATTGGCAAGGTTGCACGCTGCATGAGTTTGATCGAAATAGAAACCACGTTAGAGGCAACTTTTCCTGCCAGAGGCGCCGCACGCAATCGCTCCACACTCTAAGGTTCCCCGCACGTCGATCAAATGTAGTTCAATGTTTCTAATCAATCACCTTTCCCACTCACTCGTCCAACACCCCGTTGATAAGCGTCAAGTGTAGACGACGAAATTCTTTAAGCACACTCACTTCAGTCGACTGCGGGCTTCTGACGGAACATGTTTTGAAAACTGTCGCAAAAAGTGTCGTTTTTATCGTTATCTTTTGTGGTGTTTATATCGATATACAAGCATTTACAAATTGCACGGGCAGTTCGATAAAGCCACTGCACTTGGAAAATCATCCCCAACGAGTGTCTCTAACCGCGATTCTCCAGTTCAAAAAGAAGAAAGCCCCCAAAATTCAATCTGTCCGCCGATATCTACGACGTTTGATAACTCTCGGCGTTATCTGCGAATTTCGGTTGGAAATCAACGAATCTGAATTGTAAATCTGTTGTCCGATTGGTGGAATTATGTGCTGAGGCTAATTGTTCTTGGAATTAAAAGAATTAGTGCTGTCGGGACATAGGGACGTGTGATAATGACTGTTTTATCGGGCGTAAGTGTTGCCAGGTATTGGAGTGATAAGCACACAGGCAATTGTAATTGAGTGTAGAACCGCTTCAGAATTCTTTCTTTTCTTTTGTTGATAAGGCCAAGGTGTGCAAATGTGTTTGACTTGAGTCGTGCTGCTCTTTCACTGTGAATTTTCCGATTCCACAAGTTTATGTGACATCTGTGTAAGGCTTGGCAAGTTTCATAAACGCTTTTGGATTGTGACACACGCACATACATGCGCACATGCATGAGACGCACCAAAGGTATGTGGGGGTTTTGACTTGTTTTGTTTTCATTTTCCGTCGATATTATGAACTTTGCTTCGCAAACAGATTCTTGTAGATGCTCGCCAAAGTGCCACTGAACAACTTAACCAATTACTTGATTTTCAGCGTCCTCTTCAAATGCGCCGTGACTTCTGAGTCTTTGGAAGTTGTAAAGGCACACAGGTGACATGCTCGCAACTCTGAATGACAACGTAGGACTGATGTGATCAGAAATGAAGTATTATAGAGATGGCCAACTTAGCAGCTGATTGACCCTGATATTGAGAGACTGTCCGGCAGTTATTCAGGAATTGTTGACTGATATTCACGAAATAAAGTAAATGCTATTTTCTGATTGGTCAATTTTGTCGATATGAAAAATGGTTGTCAAAAATTTTATGGGGAAAGACGGTTGGAAGTTGGCTATTTTGTTATGTCTTTCCGGACATGTGTAGTCCTCTGTCGGAAACATTTCCTATAGTTCCGTAAACTCAACCTACTCGTAAACATGTACATATCCCATATAGTTCCGAACTCACACAAGTGTGAAAAAACGAAGGACAAGCCATATTCGGCAATTTGTATGCACAAAGTCTAAACAGGCCAAATTCATGGCACACACAAGTCCAGGCATGGAATCGCACATGGTTGGGCGCACCTGAGTCGGAGCAAAAATGCGGACATGGGCATGTGTCATACGTCCACACACCTATTGGACATGGACATGTAGTCCATTAAATACAACAAATTTTGCCGTGAGCACAAATATCTATACTCCACAACCACACACAATCTACAATCGAACTACAGACACCCTCGATCGATGGTAACATCGACAAAAAATCTTCTTGAATCGGTTGGAACATGATCTACATACATAGTGCTGTGGATTTGTATGATTCTTTCAAAAAGTTTCGGAGACATGTTAAACGCCGGCATATCGATGGAACTACACAGTTCCGCGGACATGTTCATCGCCGACATATCCAAGGAACTACACAGATCCGCGGTAATGTTCATCTCCGGCATATCTATGGAACTACACAGTTCCGCGGACATGTTCATCGCCGACATATCCAAGGAACTACACAGATCCGCGGACATGTTCATCGCCGGCATATCCAAGGAACTACACAGATCCGCGGACATGTTCATCGCCGACATATCCATGGAACTACACAGTTCCGTGGACATGTTCATCGCCAACATATCCAAGGAACTACACAGATTCGCGGTAATGTTCATCTCCGGCATATCTATGGAACTACACAGTTCCGCGGACATGTTCATCGCCGACATATCAAAGGAACTACACAGTTCCGCGAACATGTTCATCGCCGACATATCCAAGCAACTACACAGTTCCGCGGACATGCTAATCGCCGGCTATCCAAGGAACTACATAGTTCCGCGGACATGTCTCCGGGAATCAGTTTCGAGTGTGAAAAGTCTCGTTCCACGTCCGTTCTGTCATCGGAACTGTTCTAGCTCAACTCTAGAGAGCATCTGCATCAGTGGATCCCTTAAAACAACTCCCACCGTTGGGCTAGAAATTATTTTGAGCCTTACCCTCTTAGATATTTTTGGCAAGCGAACAGCAACTAACAGCGCAGTACGCCTAAAGACTTGCTCTTAAGGGTGTGATTACACCATCTTGTTCATCCTCGTCCGAGTTAAATGGATCAGCGGAATTTGTGTCGTCATGGCCGTTTAACAGTCTGCAGAAATTTTCAGAATCGACTGCGATTCTACTACTAGCTGTCCATTTTCGGCCCAGCAGGATTCAGTCCGGTTAACCTTTCGGTAAAACTTTGGGACCTTCTTCCTGTACATAACACGAGCATGCGTCTCGTGCTCTTTCTCTTCCCTTCTCTTTTGTTCGTAGACCTCACGAACAGCTCTCGTTCTTCGAAGCAGCGTTGCATTTACGTTTTAGATTTTGGCACTCAACGCCCTAGTTCCGTCCTAGGAAACGGGGTTGTGTTGTTAGGTGTAGTCGTGAATCAAAAGTACAAAGCCTTTACAAATTGAGAGCGTAAATACAATCTGCTTAAGTATTATGTACACTTCCAAGGAACTACAAAATCTGATGAGAATTTACAGAGGCTACATCCCAATTGAAAAGGCTGCCATATGTATGTTAGAAAAATGGAACAACCTGATAAGATGGTCAGTATGAGCGATAAAATATTCCCGATACGTAAAAAACAAATAAGATCCGGTGCGGATAAGGCTACCATTGATAAGAAAGAAAAATCGAAGAACGAGTTGGTAAAAATAGGAAGAATGAAAAATATACCCATGGGATGTTGCTATTCGGGCATGAATTGAAACACATTCATATTCCCGTTTTCACAGTGCGAGCTCTGGTATTGGCAATGGAGGGATAGAGATATCCATCTTCTACTTCTCTTGTCCCTTGATTTCATCTGACAGCGTTCTTATACGATTTTTGTCCCGTGTCTGTGAATACGTGTGACCTCTTGAGATCAGCTGGCGTGCAGCTGATACCCTTCACCAACCTGCTAGAGGGGTGAATTAGAGTTCGCTGGAAAATTCGCTGGACGTTATTTCAAATGCTGGTGTTAAATTTCAAGACAGTACATGTGTTGATGTTCATGAAGTCGATTCATTCAGCTCCCTCTTGAGCAAGTTATAGTCTGAGATACTGGGACAAAAATAATGCACTGCTAGTGCATGTATTTTTGTATATGAATTATGCATTCAAATTCAGACAAATCATGCGCACAGATAACTAATAATAACAAAATTTATTGAAACGATTGCATGAATAACTTGAAAAGAGAAGGTCTTTGCTCGTTTCGCTTTTTGCAAAATAACGATAGAAAGTAACTTAAAATTTTGACAACCTTTTTTCGCTTATAATTGCAATATCTTGTCATTGTTGTTATCAAAATTTAATTTGAATGAATGAAGTTTTCAGAATTCATTACTTAAGGGTATAGAGTGGAACTAACTTTTGGGACAGTTTGTCAGATTTGAGGCTGTAGGTATATAATCTAAGAATTGAATTCAGGTCAAATAGTCCCAGTTCAGTGGGCTTTGCATTACATTTTTATTCACGAAATTCCATACAATAATAAGTATATGCTCTTAAAAATACGAGTTAACTTTTGAACACCCTCCGCACAACAATACATGGATCGTGTGCAAATTCGGCAATCTGTCGCGATATTTTCCCACTAAAATCGACGAATTTTCAAGACAGTACAAAATATCGCGTGATGGATCCATGGTTTGTGTAAAAGGATGTGTGAAATACAAAGGAACATCACTACATCTCCGGTGTGGACTTGGGGAAAAAATGGCGGAAGATGGATATCTCTATTCCTCCATTATGCCTGAAACACAATAGTGCGTTGCTGCGTTCGACTTCAATGTTACGGAGGGGTGCTATGACTCACTGCGATAATCAGCTTTTCACTCTCTCTCTCAAACACCAGATGAAAAATATTATCTCAGCTGTTTTCGTTTGTGAAATGTCAAATCAAAAAATATTCTGCTCAATATTCTGCTCAAATTGTACTATTTTTCCTCTTTGGTCAGAATTCAGTTTGATTTTGTCGTTAAAATGTAGTCAGCTGTTTATCATCTCACCAATCTGTCAAAAATTTTCCAACATGTTCGATAATGACATGCGATGGTCTTGCGTTTTACGATCCTCTCATCTATCTCATTTTGTACTTACGTAGGTCGCCGCAGTATTCTATACATGGCCATTGAATTGTGTGCGTTGAAATACGCAACGCAGCAACGCACTATTGTGTTTCAGGCATTACATCTGCGTTATACCCATATCACAAAGTCACGATCGCGCGGTCGGCCTGTGACATTGTAGAATACACGTAAATCCGTGATTTTTCATTGTTGCCAAGCTGAAGCAACTATTTGTGTACGTGGAATTAATGTGTGTTTATAATGAATTTTTGATCATTTTTCTTGTAAACGCGAGAGTTTCATTGTGATCTGGATGAAATATCACATTCTAGTGAAGTATGAGCCAAAAGCCTATAAATTGTGGAATGTGGAACATAGAAATTTTATGGTGGCAAGAGATGTAATAGTAGATAGAACCAATACGGCTAAGGTCTCAGCTACAGGTATCAGTGATTGCGAGTTCCAAAAAAAAATAATGGAAAATAAAGAAATACATTTCCCAAATGAAAGAACAAGAAAATATCCAGAGTGAGAGAATATCAAATATCCAGAACATTGCCATAATCAGAGTACGCAAAATATCCAGAATGAGAGCATGAATAATTTCCCGAATGAGGGTACGAAAAAATATCCCGAATGAGGATACTGAAAATTGCCCTAATGAGAGCATGGATAATTTCCCGAATGAGGGTACTGAAAATTACCATTATCAGAGTACGCAAAATATCCAGAAAGAGAGCATGGATAATTTCCCGAATGAGGGTACGGATAATATCCAGAATGAGAGAGAGTATGGAAAATATCCCGAATGAAATTACGATAAAATATCCCGTATGGGAGTACAGAAAATTAACCCAATAAGAATTTAAGCAAATGCAACTAAATGACTGCACCACTCCTAAGCATGATAAAACCTTAAAATAAGTAGCAATTTCGGACAACTGGGATTTTTTTTTGTCTCGAGGCATTTTTCCTGCGACTTTTTCAAATTTTCCAGCGGCAAGACTGGTAGGGATAAAGACCTGAATGATAGTATGGCAATTAGAGAGACACTCTAATAGAAATATAAAATTGAAAATGCTTGTTTTGGAAGCTAGAGAGGAGATGCATAAGATCAGACTGAGCGGTTAAAGGATAAGTCAAAAGTTCTTATTTACAGGTTGTCAGATGTACATGACACAAAAAGCAGCACATCGCCACACTCCGGAAAGGCGATCGTTTGAGCTATTGGCGATTTCTTCTCTGTCTTTAAATATCATGTTTTTTCTCATTTTATAGAACTTTAAATTTTTTGAATTCCTAGTAGCTGAATGAAGTCATAGAGCAATCTGAATCTGAACACGCATTTTTATTAATTACTATTAGTATGCATTTTTTCAAGAAAATGTTTCCTGGTTAGTTCCTTTTGGTATCAACTTGAATTAAGTTGAATAGATTGTGCTTTCTAATTGCCATACCGGACAATAAATAAGCCGAAATCAGAACAGCTACATATTTCAGTTCTCTCAGTTTCTTCACGCTGGTTTTGCCATTCGTGTGGTGGGTCTTTTATGGGATTTCCTATAATATTCCGATCTGGTATACTGTAGTCTGAGGTCAAACGGATACAAACACACCAGATTGTGAAATGGCTTCAGGTAGCTGAGAAAATAGCGGAGACGACATTGAGGTTGATGTTCTAGAGACTTATCCCTCTATGTTTGGTGCAGTCATGATGGTCCCCTTCCTTATTGAACACTCTTTCCTTTTTCGAAAGATGTCGAATCCGTCATATTGGATTCCTTGACACCTTCGAAGAGTAGTGACGTCGGGAGGGTGAACGTTTTTTTTTATGGATGAGAACTTACAACCATCAAAGCAAATTCACTCACCCCTACCGCCCGGATGTAATTCGAAAGTAGAAAAGGATTTAATATGAAAAATATTCCATTCGTTTCTACTTCCTTTCTCCACATTCTTAAACGTCAGCAATTGAATGACTTATTACTGATATAAATTGTATGCGATCAGTTTTTCAATCAAGCCAACTACACTATCAGTATCCCAACGACAGCGGTATCACAGTCTGCCTAAATGTTTGACAGCGCTATAAAATTTAAATTTATGGCGCCTTTTTTTCTCACGGCTCTCAGTTGTTCACTTACATTTTTAATACTAACATTTTCTTATCACTCTGGTGACTGGGATATCTCACGGGGCGCGTTGGGCTTATCGCGCAGCAATTGAACAAATGGGACAAATTCAATACAGTCATTTTGTTTCGCTAATCCGAGATGTAAATGACTCAATTTAATTTATGGACTTAATTGTGTTTACTTTTCATCACACTTACTTTTATGTTGACACCTTTAACTGGCAATTCATTGAATTCGTGCAAAATGCTTTGAACGAGAAGTACAAAATAGTATGTACGATAGTATGCTTCAGCGTTCCTTTTGGAAACCTTGCAGCAGACTTAAAAGTCGAATGGAAAGCTGCACTTACTAGATGTAAACACAGACATTTGGATACTGAATCAGTTCACCTGTGTACATACTCTAGTTCTTCTTAGTCAGGAAATCACCTCTTCTTCCATGGCGATTTCCCGTGGATATTTGGCTTACATTTTCAGAAGCCGTTTTTTTCTGCTGGATAATACCGGGCATTGGCACATTAGGTTTCATTGATTTGGATGAAATAACACGATATTTCTGTTTTTTTTTTATAAAAATATTCGGATGTCTAATGGCCACAAACACAAAAAGTTCGTGGTGGCAGTACTGTCAGGCGATTTATTTAATCTGGTAAGCAAGCAATCACTTGTTTTATCATTGCGATAGGAAAAGAATATGCCTGAGTTGAGGTTAGCAGTAATCCCACACAACGTCGCCTAGTTTCAAAGACTCAATAAACTGATTAATTGATAGCATTAGGTCCGCCGGCATTCACTAATTCTAAGGCGTGCTTTCCCTACTCTAGTGGATTCACCAGCACACTTAGTCCATGTTGGTCCATTGTGATACCCACAGTCAGACTACCACCACCGATCGACCACTCCAGTGATAGTACCATTAATTTGAACCCAACTGCGAATGGGGACTGGACCAGAATTGAAAACCAGATAAAAGCGTTGTAACGTTGCTTTCACAATTTGAAGCATAGATCTGACATTTGTTTACGCACATGTACTGACAATTAAGAAGCCTCTTCAACAAGCGCTATCTCTGACTAGCTGCCTCTAGTTCCGCAAGCCCTGTTGGCAGATCCACCTTAGACGCGGGGGTACTCTGTAACGTTGTTCCACTGGCTCGGATTCGAGCACTCTTCGGGCCGGATGCAGGTTGTCCATGCGCTCTACGTGGCCCAGCTGCCTTAAGAGCTGGATCCGTATACCCGAGCACGAAGGAGCAGCGTTTGACGAGGCGAGGTAGATGAAGATATAGGTGCCCATCTGTCCAAGACATCGATGTTGCATGTTCTTCATCGAACATTGTTTTTTCCAAACTTCCGCTTTACCCATTTTAGCCACTCTCCTCTAATGGCAGCAAACGTTAGCTGTATTCTGTCAATCCTTCAACGTCATCTTCGTATGATAACCGTTGCACGAACTACTGGAAGAACGCGTCTATAGTATTGGCGTTTGAGTTTTGTACTTGTCTTGGATTTTTTTCCAGGGTCTACCGTAGTGGGAAAATCTATCCTATTGCACTGCCCTTCCCTCAAGCTACACTGTACTGATTCAGATGTGGACTGGCGTGCATACAAAATGCCAGAGACTGTCTTGCGTTCGATGGTTAGCAGACTTCTCCTCAAAGCCATACCGGGTTCACGGAATGGAATCAAACGGATCCGCGTGGTAACACATTGGCTTATTCTGTCTTCATTGTGACTGGTTTTACCAGCAGTCAGCCACATTAAATCCTAGGAGATTTATCCCTCCATGGTCGCAAATGGGTCGAAGGGCTATCTTTTCTTTTGGATCGACAAACGGCACTGAGTTTCAACTCATTTGACATAGTTTCCTGGGACCATACCTTACCGATGAGGTGCTGCATGAGCCCTACAAGATCATCACCAGCTGCCTTAAGGGTTCCAGCGAACATCCCGCCCGCAAAGACAGCCTTGTTAGATTTCAGTCTTTATAATGGCTCGTCCAGATCGGGTAAACTAAATTCTCATCGATTATATACAATAAATATAAATATTATAAAATGGTTGGCGCTCCGGCCCTATTGTTTATAAATCCAAGTGAAAGATCTTGTAAATTAGCGAAAATGTAAGATTTCGATCGCTTGTGCCAAATCAAATTACTTTACTCTTATCTCCCGCTTGCAAAACAGCCTTTAAAATTTAAGAAATCGATCAGATACGTGACGTAGTGAAACGGGAAATGCTATCTTTCCTCAATTTTGAATTGTAGATACATACAATCAATTCCAATTAAAGACTTATCGATCACGTATGCGAAATGTCTCAACGAACTGATAACAAATGAATTTGTTTTGACATTATTGTATCTACAATTATTGCTGGTCTCAATGATATGCAGTTAAATCTCTTGTTTGTTTCAGATGAATTAAAGTTTTGAAAAATGCCTAAAGTTGAATAAGACATCTAGACAATCCATCCAGGAGGAGGATAAGCTGACGCCATGAACAGCATTCTACAAAGAAATTCAGAAACGCTTCAGCGAAGGTATACCCCTGAGCCAACAACCAATTTGTACTATGAGAAGAAGTGGGAATGGGGTTTCTTAAGGGTAAGTACTTAGGCTTAATTGACATTCGAGCTCTTGGTACGTCGAAATCTAGGCGCTTGAGCCTACGCAGTCCAGGTTCGATTCCCGGTACGAGCAAAATACTTTTCACGGCCCCACCTCCTTCGAGTCACTGAAAATGCTCAACAATTTAAGCACGATAGAAAACAGCCCACAAAATGGGTACCTAATTTTTTCTTTATTTCTTATTTCTTTCCGACAGAAACAATGCCGCAATTTGGAGCTGGAACAGTTCTATGCGACGTACATGCAACGGCTTCGGATAAGCTACCTATCCCTGTTCATTCTTCTCCAGGCACTCGTGGGCATCATCCACGTGATAATGCTGATGGTGGCCGTGAAGGTTTGTATCCCCACCAGCGCAGTCAACTGCAACCTGCTCAATATGTGTCTTTTGAAGGATCTCAGCGCAGTGTTCGTGGAAATATTCTCATACCTTGCATCGATTCTTCTTGTTTGGGCAGTGCTTTTCATAACATTTCGCGAGGACTTGATCAAACGCCATCCCTGGATAGCATACGTAGCCTCATGCACGGCGGTCTTCATATTAGTGATATCCGGTACAGCCATTAAGCCCGCCTTCAAAATGTTTCTCTTCTAGTTTTGTCATGTTTGTGTTTATGTTTCAGACTTACTTGTACCTGTTTATCATGCGACAGTCGACTTCCCAGATCCCCCTCTGAGACCGTCTTACGGGAGCTACATCCTCTACGCGATCTACATGTTCATTCCGTTGAGTGACAACTGGCATGCGTTGATCTTGGGTATGGCTGTGACAGTTTGCTATATGATAAATTATGCCATGGTAACATACAGGCTTGATGATCACATTCTAATCAAGACCATATCTGAGGGTATTTTTTTGTGTTGTGTCAACCTGCTTGGCATATACTTTCGTCTTATGAAGGAAATCGCCATACGAACGACATTCTTGGATCGACGAGAGTGCGTTGAGGAGAATCTGCTTCTGCGGTATGCTCGCGATCAGGAGGTACTTGCATTTGATTGGATTATGGCGTGAATCTTCAATTTGATTTTGATTTCTCTAGAAAAGCTTGCTGCTAAGTATTATCCCGGCACAGACAGCGGATAAAATTGAACGTGAGGTGCGCGATCGTATTGAGCACTTGAAAGTCGAAAATCGACACAGGAGATCATCGTTGGAAAGAAGGTAAATGGAGAAAGAAATTAAAGAGAAAACATCAAACAACAATAAACAAGCGAAGTACAACAAAGCAATTGATATTCACACCATTACTGAGGCAATAAGATGTGTTTGTGTGGGAAGTGTCACTGCAGTCAGACGACGATCAAATGTGGACATAACTCCATTCTGACAACTCTACGGTTCTTGACAAATTTAGTTTCCTCCCTCGGGACACAGACCTCCCGCTGTCTAAGCTCCTCTTCGAGAAAAGTCTCTCAAGCAATATCCCCTCTTACTGAGTGTCTAAATTCCTGACAGGAGATATACGAATTGAAATATTATTTCAGCTACCCCACCCCGGTAGCGCCTTTCAAATGGGAACTGGGCAACATATCGTCACATGTTCCGACAGCCAGGCGGTGACTGATGGGGTCACTATTAATTCGAAGACGAGTACCAGAACAACGTGACACACCTGAAAATGTTGCGCATTGACAAACTTTTTAGAAAGGGCGCTCATAAAACTTTGCGTGAAGAGACCTATCATCCATGTCATTCGCTCGCTGCAGCAAACGATTATTAACTAAGCGTAGGTGGTCTGATTAGTTCACCTTATTTATAAGCAATTTTGAACTACTCTCACCCTTAAACTCGCAAGACAACAAAGCAATCCGCCTTACTTTCTCAGTCGTGACACATGTCAGTGTGACAAATTTGTACTTACTTGTGTGACATTTAAGTGACTAATTGAATATAAATTTGTCACCGTGACATGTTACACGAGTAAGGGAATAAGGGTGAATGTAACTAAGACTGAGCGCTTAAAACTCTTATAGGCGCTCGGTCACTGTACTGTATGGCATCGACAAACAGGCTTTGGACTAACTTTTTGACAACCTGATCGAACTAAGAACTCATCATCATCGCTTTGTTAAAAGCACCAACTGGTCGAGGGCACGATACATTCATGAGGATCGCTGGAACGTTCATGCGTCTTACAATTAGTCTAAATAGGATTAGAATCAGCTGACATAAGAAAAATGTTAACAAGTATGAAAAGAATGGGAGACAGAATTTACCCTTGTGGGACCCCATGGCTTATTTTGATACCAGACCTAAACGCATCTAAAGCAACTTGAGTACAATGTGTTGATGTGAAAAAAAAAGCTTTTCGAAGCCAGGCCAATTATCCGAGCCCTTGAATCGATCTCAATTAACTCTAAATTTGTATCCACCTCCTTAACTCTTGGGACTAGCGACCACTTGTGGAGCCCTCTAGAGTGATCTGGGCAAAGCTAGGTAGTAGGGCTTAGCTCAGTAAATTTAAAAAATTAGCCAAAAATGTTCGCCGGCTTTTACAAGACGAACACCGCGACCGACGATAGCCCGACCACTACCACGGAGCCCTCTTCTATCGATTTGCATTTTGCAGGACATGCATTTTTGTTAAATTGACTACTGAATCAATCCGTGTGTCAGAACAATGGCTTTCACTTGTCTAAGCTTATGCCAGAGTGTTCTGTCTCAAGGTTGCATGGTTGCTGCTAGCCTGACAAGATCGGCCGCTTCACTCCTTTTCTGTTTTCTTTTTTCAATTTTTTAGCACCTTTTTTTGAGCAGAATTATCTCACTACTTTCCTATTTCACAGTTCCAACCAACAATCAATTAAGCGCTGGAGACGTCCAGATACAGAGTAAGTCTGCGACGTTTTCTTTGTGTCCAAATTATTAGCAAGGTGCTTGTTGTCCCCTTTAGGAAACTTTTTATAGAACCCCACTCGGACGTGTCAGTTCTCTATGCCGACGTAGTTAACTACACACATTTGACGACCACATTGGACGTAAAAACTTTAGTCGAAACAATTCACGATCTGTTTGTGAAATTCGATCAGGCTTCCGAGGTAAGATATCCCCAGCATTCCCACGAGACACGTGACTCCACTCAAGACCTCGTTCCAGGAGTACAATGTCCTGCGCATCAAGTTCTTGGGCGACTGCTACTACTGCGTGTCGGGAGTGCCAGTGAAGAACGACCATCATGCGAAGAGCTGCGTGGATCTCGGTCTTCGGATGATCAAAGATATTCGTGATGTCAGGTACTTATGGGTTGGTGTGCTGGAAAAAGATAAACCGAAGTTCAAATCGATGCAGTTGTAATTTTTAGAACGAAGCGAAAGCTGGACATTGACATGCGCATCGGCGTGCATTCGGGAAGCATTCTGTCTGGCGTAATCGGAGCCTACAAGTGGCAATACGACATCTGGTCGAAGGACGTGGACATTGCCAATCGGTTAGAGTCCAGTGGAGCTGCTGGGTCAGTCTTACTTGTCTGCTGTGTTTTTTTTCGATTGAACATGTTTTCGTTTGCAGACGAGTTCACGTGAGTCAGCAGACATTGGAGTTACTGGACGGTGAGTACATGTACGAGGAGGGCACGCAAATGGCCAAGGAGGATGAAGTATTGAGAAAGTATCACATCCGAACGTATCTCATAAAGCCGCAAAGGGTAAGAAATGTCCTCACGCTCCACAGTCAGTGTATGCATCAATGTCCACTTGCAGTTCTACCAAACTGGAGAGTACAAGAGACAGTCGATAGGTGCCCGACGCATGATCGAATCATCAAGGGTAACGTCTTGTTCTCTGGCCTTTCTCATTTTCACATCTACCATTCCTAGGGCCCGAAGATTGATACCTCAGTGAACTTCATGCAGAACACAATCGAGCAGTACAATCAGATTCGGATACAAGCCAAACTCGAGATGAGCCGCGAGCTGGACAAAATGCCAATTGGAAAGTTTCAGTAAGCATACCCACTTGCTTGTTTTTGATTAAAATTATCAGCAATATATTGAACTCTGAAAGAGCCTCGCGGATTTGCTTTGGACCACCGAAAAGACTGACACAGGACGAGATGGAGGAGCAAACCTTTCGAAGCAACGTAACGACTCTTTGCTTGTTTTTCAAAGACTGGCGCTGGGAGTTCAAGTACATGATCGAACCGGACGTGATGTTAAAATACAGCATTCTTATCGGTTTCATCACGTACTTTGGCATTCTTTCCGTGCAGGCTATTAATAAACCGTAAGTTTGTTTCTTTTTAATTGTCATACTCTGTTTTTCTTTGTTGCTCCATTCTCCATCCTCCATCCTCTCTGATCGGAAGCACCACGCTTCCAGACCACAATTCGAACATTGTGTAACGATTTCGTCGGTACATGTCAGAAGTATGTCAATTTGTATCGCATGCATCGTTTGGCTGTCTTCATAAGAAAATAATTCATTCGGTCTTTGATGTGCAATTTCAGATACGCTTGGTGAGCCAAATCGAAAATTCGTGTTGTGCACGATAAAAATTGTTATCGGAGCATGATAAAAATACACTTTTTATAGAATTTTCGGCCAATGTACCATGGAAGGCCACATAGCCGGCATGTCACAATTATTTCTCAATTTCTATCAAGTGTCTCTTGACAACGCCTTCTTACCACATCTCAAACCAGCCACACTTGGAAGGTCTGAGTCAGAGCTGAAGCTGCCTTCCACCACTGAAGGGGCGGTGTGTCCATTCAAAATAACTTGTAGGAGTTATTCCTGGTCATCAGCCCCATCACAGAATCCATTCGTAGCAAATCCAGGAATCGAAGTAAATCCGAACGGAATCGCAAAAAGCATTGCCCCATACAATTCTCTCACTCTCATTTTCGACGTCAGCTGTGTAGTGTCAAATGTATGAAAATGATTGAAATAAATTGTGCGCTAAACTTATAAATACGTGGGGCGTTCAATATATTCTCGGTATCGATATCAAGGAAAATGCGAATTCAATTTAAATTGTTTTTATTTTTCAATATAATCCCCCTAACATCAATGCATTTGTTACATCTTGAGATAAGCTTTTTTAAACCCTCAAAAAAATAAATTTCCCCTTTCTCTGCAAAATACCTATTTATTGCCGACTTGAGTTCTTCATCATCCGAAAATCTATTTTCCACGAAGACATTTTTTCAAATCCGGAAACAGGAAATAATCACTAGGGACAAGGTCTGGACTATAGGGTGGGTGTTGGATTTCTTCGAAACCACAATCTCGCGCGGCAGCCTTGGAAACTCGCGGCGTGTGAACAGGAGCGTTGTCATTAAGAAGCAACACACCTGCTGCGAGTTTACACCGTCTTTTCTTTTTAATTTCCTCCCGCAAATTATGCAAAGTGAAAGCGTATAATGTGGCGTTGATGGTTTCACCTTTTTTTTGTACTCAATGAGCAAGATTCCCTTTGAGTCCTAAAAATCTGTGGCCATGAGCTTCCCGGCAGACGGAGTGACTTTAAACTTCTTCGGGGGGCTGTTCCTTTTGTATGCCACTGCATGGACTATTGTTTGCTTTCAGGGTCATAGTGGTGGACCCATGTTTCGTTACCAGTAACAATTCGATCCATAACACCGTCCGCGTTTTCACTACACATCTCCAAAAGCTCTCTACAGAATGCGATTCTCACTTTTTTCTGAGGCGCAGTGAGCATTCGTGGCACCCACCTTGCACTGACCTTTGAAGGGTTAAGATGGTCATGAAGAATGGTGTGAATGGTACCATCATTTTCACCTTTATTCGGGCATCCTCAAGAACAAGTTTTTCGACTTCTTTGATGCTTGGAGCGGGGGTCGTCTTCAATGCTCTCTCTGCCTCTCTTGGACTCACTTGACCACTTTTGCACAGTTGATAATGAAGGTGCGGAAACCTGGTAATCAGCCACCATCACTTCATGAATAGTTTTTTGACTTTTTCCTTGCTTAGTGAGAAGTTTAATTACAGCGCGATGCTCAATTTTCACCATCATCGTCTCAGTTGCCATTATGATTCTGTTTAACTAGAGATAAAACGCGATTTAATAATCACATTTATATGAGATTCTACATGAAAGCACTTAAATAATAGTATTACTTGATAAATAAGTCAAAATATATATACAACCACAGCTTCACCCCGATACCGAGAATATATTGAACGTAGTTAAAAAAAAACTCAGTTTTATTCTGTAGGACTTAACGAAACGAAACAATTTTGTCGGTTGCATTTTTGCATACCATACTGTAACTAGATGACCAGTTCTTATTCAGCTCTCAATCTTGTACAGGAGTACTTTTCTGCGCCAACCTGATCGTCTAATCGTCTCGCAAGTATGACAAATTATTATATTCTTCGATAAATGCCCGATATAAGAGTAGTACAAATTGTCAAGCGACCACTTTCTGGAATAAACTGTCATACGAGCAACACGGGTGTTTTAATTGGAGTTCTCCTACAATTCTGAAATTAGTCTTTCAAGGCGAAAGTCCTTGGTCGGATGACATAATCACGTCTAGAGTGCCTTCATGCTCATGGGCTGTTGAACTTTCTGGCTGCTGAACATTGTGCACATTGTATTCCTGAATTGGAAGTCTGAAGTGCTGCAAGTTGAATTGCATGGGGGGGGGGAGGTCTGTTCTCATCCATTTTTGAGAACGAATGTAGTCGGCATTGTCCGCCACCAGTTGCGCTCACCTCATTTTTGTTTTCATCCAGTTTTCTTTTTCTGTAAGATTTCCAATCCAAACCTAGGATATTCAACAATTATTTGAAAATTGAATGAATTCACATCATTTTCTCAGCATCATAGCCTCTTTAGAAGGTGGATCACGAGCATTCAAATCGGTTTTCACATTTCCCCAGAAAAGGCGTCACATCTTCTCTTGGTGCTTTTGTATACCCTTGTCTTACTTCCAGAACCCCTTCATACTGCGTTTTAGTTGTCGTTTTAGCCCTTTGAAAGACAAAAATGAGAAACACTTACATTTTCATTCAAACCACAACCGCTTTCTTCATAATTCCGACGTAAGTTACTTGTAGCAGAAAAAGATAACAAGCTTACGTTTCACGAACTTCGAAATTCGTAGAATATTTTTCTGCTACGAATGAATTCTGTGATATATTTTTCGGAGTTCGTCGCACATTTTCGATTGCGATGGAATTCGTGTTAGGGGTGAATAAAGCTAATTTCTTAAGCCTTTGATTTTCAGTTCACACGCAAATTATGAAACACACTGTATATAGACATTTTGTTTTGTTTTGATAGCGATGACGTTGTAAGTAGTCCATTCGGATATCTAATTGTGAGCCACTCCCTAAAATAACTTGCAACTCAGCAGCAGAGGAATATGCCCGTTGCGCCATCGCGCCTGTTGGCAACAACCAACTCGTCGCATGAAAAATCCATCGCAGGGTGCAGGTATCGCTGAGCCGAGATATCACAGAAATCGGAGGAAGTCGGGTCAAAGGCGTTGAGTGGTAAGGTGGACTGTTGAATTCCTTGATCACTATCCCAGTCGACAATTCAGTGGTAGTCAGAAAAATGGGGAAGTCCTTCGAGAGAAAGGTTCTGCGTGCGTGTTACTGTCCATGGTCCCTGATTGGGGTCATTGCATCTGGAGGAGAAGATTAAACCACGAAATGTGTGGCTGTACAACGACATTAGTCTAGCGAACGACTGGTTTTGAGCCATGAGCATGGCTCCGGCTCGAAATGGCTTAACTCCGAGTTGTGGTACAACACTGCAGTCTTAAAACCTAACAATCAATCGACTAAATCAATCAAATTCGCAGAAGTTCGTTTCGTTTCAACTGGCTTCTTTTACTGACTTTCACATCAACCGGCGTGGTTGCCCAAAGAACCTTGCTTGGAGAAATCAGCTTACCAGTCTGTCTATGCCGCATATTTCTCAGACATCAAGCTGACTGACTGCTGGCTGAGAAATATTTGGGAGGTAATCGGATTTTGCAGTCGGCATGAACAAAAATCTATTCCCCTCCATTTGCCTACTTGAAAACCTTAGTAGACTTTAAGCATCACAAGCTCTTTAGTTTGTCTAAACAGCTGGTCTATAAAGAGATTATTATCAGCTTTCGTCCTTGGGTATGTACATTCTTTGTAAATATCCTTCCTTTCCTCGGTCGGTCTCTTTTCTTACTGTTGTCATCGAACCCAGCGCCTTTGTATCATCGGTTTCACACAAAAGGATGCCTACAGGAGTCATCGGTAATCCAACCAATTAGCCAACAACTTTCAATCAGTGCATCTACGCCTGTGTACCCCATTAATCGGCACACCATTCTGCGTTAATGAACACATAGGACTTTCTACGGCCTTAGTCTACTTAGGAGCGACGAATGCCGCAGCGCTCATTTTTGAAATCATTCTCTTTGAAATTCCTTCATTGCTTCTATGCTCCCGTCTTAACATATTTTCGATTAGGTTAGGTATGACTGGCTGACAGCTGTAGACCATAGTAGGCGCCTAAATAGTATCACTCACATTGACTATCCTAAGCTTGAAACCAGTTGGTGCTTACGACATAGCCGTTTAGCTGGATAATGCAGACGCTGTTAACCTCGGTGAGATAATTGAAGTAGTAAGCCCTTAGATGTGAATATCTACGACTTGTCAGAGTGCCGCAAAAGCAAAGGCGGTGATTGATGTTTGCTAACTCCTCTTCGTCCATGCAGCTGCTTCAGAAATCATTGTCTGGTTATGACGGCGATGAGTGTCCAGACAGACAGAGTGATCGTTTGAGATTTGGTGCTGATCATATTCCCTTTGTTTTAAGGCAGGCGGTGCCTTCTAGCCACTTGTGATCGGTTGTTTTTATTCTGTGTAACTTGAGAAGACTGTAGCGATCGGCGTATAAGGTGGATCTCCTCTTGGTGCTAGAGAGGAGGTTGTACCTCATCTAGTGAGTTCATCGGCTATGTATGTCGCTGTGTCCCGACACCCACATGAGGTGTGTATTGAAGCCGTCTCCCTAAGAGGCAACCTGGAAATAAGGGATGTTTTAGAATCAATTGCTCAAATGATCCCTTTTTGATATTATTTTGCTCTTACGCCAGGACAGTTCCTCTCTTATCGCAATGGTTTCTGTCTCAAAAATGCTACAGTGATTAGGAAGCTGCAAGGATTGTCTTTGGAATGGACATCCACCCCATTAGCTGTCTATGTATGTACACAGGGGATGGGCCTACTAGTCCTGTTTTCAGATCTGCAAGGAATGCTGGTTAGTTTGGCGTAGTAGGCGCTCGGTGTCGTTGGGTTTCATTAGCATCTACCACACTTCACAATTCACTTTGCAAAGTCGCAGCAAATGCGTGTGATTTGTGCGTGCTTGTGAAAAAGTATTAGTTGTGAACGTAATCATTGTTCGGAACGGATTCACCCTTGTATCAACATCCAACAAATTATACATAAACATACACCCAACACACCCGGGTGTGTCATCCGCGCGTTGGTTGTTTCTGTTAATTGTGTCTTAGAATTGTTGGAAGTGGTTTTCCAGTCAAGGGCAAATCTATACTGGTATGGCACCTTCTGGAGAAAGAGAAACAAATCATAGTGAACGTATACTTTTAGACTGCAATTTGTCAATTTTGGGAACTGTACACAAAATACGTACATTTGTACGGAATTGAAGATCCCAAAAGGAAACCAAAATTGATACTCGATTGCAACAGTAGCAAAGAAGGTCTTGACAATATGGACAAGTGAACTGCGAAGAGAAGAAAATTCTCCATCACGTAGTGGAATTGAAAGTATGTTGGGCCACCCGGTAACACCGAAAGCACGAAAAACATTCCGGGTCGCAGGAAGGACGTGCCATTTCTGGCAGAATCCAGCAGAAAGGAAATTGTTACCTATGCCCCAGAAGAGAGCACGAAATGTCTGCAAAAGAATGCAAAAAGCCAGTTTGTGTTGAACATTCAATGGTAGATGGACACTCAAAGTGGTAGATGTTCATCCTAAAATAACAATTTTTTTTATAAAATGTAATATTTTCCAAAAGGAATAAAATAATGTTATTTGAATAAAAAATATGAATTTATAATGAAACAGTGCTTTTGTGCATGGCTAACAATTTACATAATTTTTTTATGCACACCCGGGTGAATTCTAAAAACTGCTTGTAAGTCTTGACCCAAAAATAAACACTTTTTTTGGAATATGATAGAAAAAAAACTATATTTTAGGAGGCTGTTGGTCGATACGGCGCCTATAACTTAAATTATATCATTTAGGAAATAAAAAACACACCCGGGAGTGTGGGTGTTGACTCAAGGGTAAAATCAGAATCGACTACAGACTGCAATTATGATTTTTCAATCACTGTGAAAAAGGAGCTGTTAGTGATTTTCGTTCAACTCTACTTCTCAATGCTCTGCTAATGCACACACCAGCCAGTGTTTGCCCCCGATTGAGTGCCTTGCAGTCGTCAAGCAAACAGAGACCCCAGTACATTAGTATCGGTCGGACGATCGAGTTGAAAATCAAGAAAGCAATGCTGACTGTAGTCTCGAATGGAAGCATCCAATGGATTTTTCCATACAATATTTTACTCGCCTTAAAGTGTCTCCATTGTCCATTTTCCTAAACACCACGCAGCATGCAAGAGGTGTTACTACTTCCACGAACAGCAGCAAATGAGAAGAGTGTAGAATGAAACTGGTGTGCTTCACTCGAGAATCCACTTTCTAACTATCAACGCATCCCACCCATCATGGTTCAATACCGTGACCTTCGGAAGGTCTTATGTGCCCACATCCAACTGATCGGTCTCTTTTCTATCTTCCCAATTGACCCACTCGCTTTTGACTTCACTTCTTCTCTCCAGATCCATCTAAAGCCCAAACGACTAAAAACGAATTTGTTTACTTATTTTTTACAATTTGCGTTTCAAATAATCTCTCCAGACAAAGCAACATGTTTTGGATAATCAATGCAATCGCCGGAGTTCTGCTTGTTTGCTTCATCATCATCACGTGGTTCAAGAAGCTTTGGATCATATTCAACCCCTCAGCCGACGAAGAAGTAGACAGTCAGGGACGCACCAAACCCAGAAATAAGGTGTCTGCGTACTTCTATGGCATATCGGACCTCTGGATGCGAAGCATTGCCGCAAGATGTTTCATATACCTGACGATGGTCATAACACTCTGTGCCAGCTCATTGCTTCAGTTGGTAGGCCTCCCTTCCGAACAAAATTAGTCCAAAATTAACAGAAGCTATTTCCTTTTGCAGATTGACTGTCGACAGTTTGAGTCCACTGAGGAGAACACGATAAACAGCACGCTGGCCTGGGAGGGTAAACACAGCTTGTGCTTCAATCCATGGGTGAGTTGTTTGCAGTGCGTTAAGGACCAAGACACAAAATTGTGAACTCCATTTCCACAGGCGATAACTGAGAGCTTGGTTCTTACAATTTGTATGAACTTCCTGTTCACACGGATTCCGTTTCTCATAAAATTCCTCGTGGGACTCATTATCGTCATTGTGTACTCGTATTTTGTTACTGGAAAATATGCGTACATTTACCACAGCAGCCCGTCAACAAATCTGGGCTTGAATTCGGAGTATGCACACTTGCTGGTGGTGTTCATTTCCTTTGCAATTTTCCACCTCATGGACCGACAGACGGAGTACATATCTAAGGTTGATTACAAGTAAGTGCTTGTGAGTTTAGAATTACGCCATGTCATCGAGATACATTGCTCTCTCCTGTTGGCAGTTGGAAGCGGCAATTGCAAAAGAAGCAGGAAGATGCCCATGTCACAAACGAGACTATCAAAATCTTGGTTCACAATATCCTACCGGCTCATGTTGGTGAGTTATTAGTTTAATGCACATTGAATGTTAGTCGGAGTATCCTCATGAAATCAATGGAGTGTCACGTGTGTATGTAGTTCTAACCCCCACGGTAATCGTCATCGTACTGAATCTAACCAGAATGCCTCAGCGTTGGGCAAAGCTAGTCGCGTTACAATGCACTGTAACGTCCATTGTGTTGCCACGCGGATTGATTACGAGGTCAATCCACATATTGACAGTTGAGAAAAAAAGCTGGAGCTTATGATGCAATCTATGGACATGTCCTTTAGATCGCTTAACTTATAGAAGGGGGCTCCGAAGTTTGTAGACTACGATTTGCCAAATGAGGGTAGGCACCCAGGATGGGTTGGGTATTTTAAGCCTACCTTTTGCAGAAGTTATAGAAAGGAGATTGCAAGGTCGCGGATTAGGCAGTGATCAGTCAAGTTGTCGGCACATTGAGTGAAGGTTAATGGAGTACCCAGTGAGGAGGGTAAGCCAGTTCACATCCATACAGCATTCTTAAGTTCAGAGATGACCAAGTGCATTACTTCGCCGGTACCACTATAACGATGATCCGTGAACGCAATGACTGTACACCCAGTTCTTTCCAGGGATAGCAGAAGTTCTACTACGTTTCGTCCCGATCTGCAGATCCTGATAACATCGAGCCTAGAGCTTATAGGCCCTGTTGCTGATTGGAAGTCGCCGCTGATCGGGTCGATCGCTTTGGGTTCGATGTTGCTCCCTCGATCTCGACGAAGGCAATGAGGCTAAATTCATTATGCTCGAGGATTTTTCTATTCCGGCCTTCAGCGGGCGAAGGGCTGTCTCTACAGATTAAGCCTTGTTTGAAAATGTATTTGGGGCAAATGCATGTCTGATGTGGATACTAATAATATGGGTAGCGCTACAGGCCGTAGAGGGCCAGGATCTAGCTTCTGATCAACCACTACTATTGTGCGTGAAATTGTTCGCTTACTAGTGGAAGGGATAGTTTTATGCCGACTCCGAAATGCCATTTTGCGAAGCCTTTCCTAAACAGGTAGAGTCTTTGAGCATTGTCAGTGACTCGAAAGAAGTATTTTTGCTTGTACCGGGAGTCAAACCTGGGCTACATATGCTCAAGTGCGTAGGGGTCAACGCACCGACCCACAGCGCCACGGAGTCTTTTTAGTCTTTCTAAGTGTCTTTATAAGGAAGTAGGATAGACTGCTGAATCGCAGATCCTTTGGTTTTACATAAGAGCACTTCCCTGCTTTCGACTAGAGTAGAGTAGCCAGAGTATGTGTATGGAGACTAGAGTAGTCCTTCTCCTGAGTACGTAACCAATATTCGGTCATCCCCGGCAGATAATAACCAGCCAAGGGGTATGAAGTCCACAGTTTTAGCTCCACATGGAAGACCCCACATGTACCTGCCATTTTGCTGTGCGTTACTTTGAGTGAGCTGCGTGTTGAGTGGAGTGTGTTGTTTCCAATAGTCTGTGTATTTACAGCGAACCATTGACCTTAGTATTCAGAATGGACCCAAAAGGCTGCGGTTTGTTAGAAATTCATTCGAGAGGCGTGAAATTGCGGATTAAGTCAAGGCCACGTAATGGAGTAGTTCTGAGAGCACCGCTGATACAGATGCACTCCTGAAATGTAACCTTTCCTAGGCCAATGTGGTGCAAGGTTTGTCTAAGGTGTGTCATGAGCAGGGCCGGCCCGAGCCTAATGAGCGCCCTGTGCAAGCTCTACGTGGGGCGCCCCTTCTAAATGTTTTGTGGCGTAAGTCGCTTTCAGAATACATGTCTTTCAGTGCATGTCACAAATGTGTCTAATTGGCAAATGTCCATCATCTCAAAATAATAAACTCAATTCTCAGGTCACATGGAAGATGCACAGGCACGTATGAAATTTACTCATCTGCCATACACCAAATGCTACCAAAGCTGAACACGATGCCTTCTCTAACAAGCACTCACAAATGACCATAAGAATGGACTCAATGCACTCCTTTGAACGAAATGCGCACAAAGTTACTCAAACGATTCCACAGGAATTATTAGTGGAGTGTATGAGACTTTTTGAGACTTTTTCCTACGAAATTTGGAGGAGCTTGTGCTAGAAAATATTCCTGCGCTGGATTGGCTTTTTCGAACAATTGTCTGTTGTGCGAAAGTGTTTATTTATTTCGGCCTCAGAATGCGCCCATAAGAGCTTGGCGCCTTGTGCATTTGCACATCCTGCGCATATGGTGGGCCTGGCACTGCCCATCAAAGCGCTGTGCCATACAGTGGTGTAGGGATAAGGAGTTGTTGACCGTATTACTTGCTAGATGCGTGCGTTTGGCTTTCTTTCTATTTCTTCGACTTCCAATTGAGATTATTGTCGAGAATGAGCTTCATGTTTGTCAGTATCTGGTTATATTGTGTGGCTTGAGTTGTGCGGTTGATCGCCTAACTCGTTGAGAACCGATTTGCCTAAGAACATCCTCTTTCACTGACCAATACCACCCTATCCACAAACCTAGACTATCCATGTAACCTCATTCCCAGCTTCAAACTGTCAGTCATCTACAATTAGGTCTTAAAAACTCATTTCCTGCTCGTTCCACTCCACAGCCGATATCTACATGTCAAAAAAGATGAAGAACGAGCATTACTTCGAGGAGTACGACAACGTTGCGGTGATGTTTGCCACAATTCGCAACTACGACACGGAAAAAGTCGGTCTCCGAGTCTTAAACGAGATTATCTGTGATTTCGATGAAAAGGTGTGACTGAGTATCAAAATGTTTCCCAACTTAACATCACCTTTTCCGTTTAGCTTACATCCTACAAGGGTCCGCTCAAAATAGAAAAAATTAAAGTAGCTGGATGGACGTACATGGCTGCTTGCGGCCTCGACACAACCCGTTGCGAGTCAACGATGACGAGAGCCAGCCACAGGTCCTCCGGCCTCATGCCAAATGGCAGGCGAAGTTACAACAATAGTAAGCCGATTTCAGCAGCTTTACCGGATCATGATCACTAATATTTGCACCCCTTTAGCATTGCGAAGTAGTGACTTTCAAAATTTAAATGGTATCCTCGACGACAGGGGCCCCTCCACTTCGAAAAAGGCCAGGGAACGAAAGGTCAGCAGCCGACAGGCAAACAACGTAGTGTATGTTATGGCACAGTTCGCCCTGGATCTAATGAAGACATTGCACAGCTTTAATGTTGAGAACCTGCAGTGTGAGAACAATCAGTCGGAAGTGGGAATGTTGCGCATAGGTAAGGACCCATTTCTTGGCGATCTTTTGAATCTTTGAACCCAACAAAACCGTTGATAGGCATCTCGAATGGAGAGATTATGGCGGGTGTGGTAGGATCCAGCAAGCCACACTACGATATCTGGGGTAATGCCGTGAACATGGCATCCAGAATGGACTCAACCGGAATTCCCGGAAGTATTCAGGTAATTGCACTCGATAATGACCAACCTTTTGATCGACCTCTACTCCCTGCACATTCATTTCTATTCGAAGGTGACTGAAGACACAGCGGAGATATTAAAATCTTTTGATATTCAGTGTAAGTTTAGAGGAATGACCTTTGTTAAGGGACGTGGCAATATACCAACGTACTTCGTTGGAATTGATGAACACCTGAATTTCATCAGGGAGACTCGATCCAGTGGAAACAACTTAACGATAGGCTAACATTTTAGAACAGACTATTGTAGTTTTAAGATGATGGATAGATACTAGCTGCATGGTGACACAAATAAATGTAAGAAAACTCAGCCTTTTGTGTTGGAATTAATTGGGACATGGTGGGATAGCCAGTATGTCTATTCTGCCTTGGGCTAGTAGTCTTGGCATTCTTTGACTGACAGAATGAAATAAGGACTATCAGCTGATTGCATTGATTATTGGCAATCAACAATGGAAATCAAGTGGGGCGCATGTTGTCGTGAAGTACTCAAAAGAACCTCCAATGGTAAGAAAATTGTGGAAATGTCCTATCCTGCAGTTTTTGGAGTACTTTAGCTAAAGAGAGGGCAGCACGATGCAGTATTTTCCGCATAGTCCCTGGATTGCTTTTTTGGAAGAATAAAGCTGGTAGAAAAAGCCGCCCTAACGCAGAATTGTGTTTCAGTGTTTTTAAGGAGACCTGCCCTGGGTAAAGCCTGTTGTCAGTAACTAGTAGGAAAGCCTGTCGGATGAAGGAAGAATGTTATGTGTCGCTGCCATAATGTATACTTTGTGTCGACTACAAATATAGCACGAACAATCTCTATAATTCATCAGAGTATTACCCTTGTTCTCCTTCTTCGTCATCTCTGCGAAAGTGCTTATAGCTTGATCACATTCTACATATATTCCTTGCAAATACAATATTTCGAAAAACAGAAATTGAAGAGTTGTTGTGGTTTTGCCTATATAATAAAAACACAAATCCAGCCAGATTTACCATAGATCTTGCAAACAGCGTGAGCAACGCGCTAACTCACTCCGCCAACGAATACGATCATTTTCAACGTCTTTTCTTTTTCATTCTCATCCTTAGGCACCAGTACGATATTTTTGACACCAAAAATTGATAACGGTATTTTGTAGAGCGGTCGAAAAATAGCATTCTTTTCACCAACGGAGGGGGGCTATCTCGGATCAAATTTAGAAAACAAATTATTTAAAATTAAAAATAAATTATTAAAAAACAATGGCAATACTTACGCTGTTCTTTAAGTCAATAGCGGCGTTCGCACTTAACAATTTGTCACGAAATTAATCTGCAGACATCAGTTTTGAAAGAATGTTCGAAGTGTTTACTTATTGATGAAATAATGGCAAATGAGGAAAATATTAGGACCAAAAAAAGCGGGCTTGGGTGGAACCCTAACATTGCCAGCCCTACCACATGTG
This sequence comes from Eristalis tenax, assembly GCA_905231855.2. Classification (NCBI taxonomy): domain Eukaryota; kingdom Metazoa; phylum Arthropoda; class Insecta; order Diptera; family Syrphidae; genus Eristalis; species Eristalis tenax. The sequence goes on from HG993126.1 coordinate 33,970,390, forward strand.
CAGGATGTGCCAATGGACAGGGCGCCAAGCTCCTGTGAGCGCATTTTGGACGCTTTCATCATTCCATCTGTTCACACCAACAACCAATCACACACAAGAAAATAGTTCGAAAAAGGCCAAAATCAAAAATCCCTCAGGGTTACCCTGGATAAAGTCAAGGACTTCTCGTCCGTAATTTTGTTAAGAGAATTAAATGAAATTTCCTCCGATGATTTTCGCAATTATTTGGGTAGGGAGGCACCGACGTCTGAAGAGTTATTGAGGAAAATGAGCCCACACATCAAACGAAAGGCCACTAGTTTTAGAGACGCTGCTACCTCGCATCCACTACCACATGTCTGGAATTCTAAGATTCTTGGCAATAGGAAAAAGTTTCTCAGATTTAGCACCAGTATTTTTTTTCAATTAGGGGTGATTTATTCCCTCAGAGTAGACTTTTTTTCTATCGTAGAATATGACGTTTCACTTAAGTTTACAATTTCTGATCGTTGACTACAAGTGAATGTTTCACCCGTCGGTAAGGTCAGTGAGTTTATAAGTATGGTTGCCATGCGTCCTCTTTTCGGGGGACATGTCCTCTTTTTAACACCGGTGCGGAACGTCCTTCCACGTTTTTAGAAATTGCCCTCGTTTTTCTCCTCGCCCATACTACTTTATTTTCACGAACACTTGTTAGAAGAAGGATAGAACAAGGCAATGGTGTTAGGCGGGAGTTATCAGCTTCGATTAGCTCACACGTATTCACTGACGCCTGACTGTGAAAAAAAACGCTGTCAGATGAATCTGAGGTGCAAGAAACGTATCGTTTGAACCTCCTCCATTATCTCTAAAATTAAGTATGATAGAAATGCCCAACTTCTACCACTCTTGCTCTTAAAATTTTTGACAGATTGACCAATCAGAGAACAGCATTCACATTATTTCGTGAATAACTGTCACAAATTAATGAATAACTGTCAAATGAAAGACTTTAACAAATTTGAAAGCTTAGTTAACGTTAACGAAACAGCTAGAGTCGAGGATGTGGGTCATCACGTTGCTAGACTCGGAATACCGTTCAACCCACACTGTCGCAGTTGCCTCGACACCCACTCAGAGGAAAGTCTGCTTCACTTTCTCTGTAAATTTCACTTTCTCTTCTTTAACGACCTCTGCGAGATCGCTAACCAAAGAACAACTCCACAGGCTGGATTTAGCTAATTCAAACAACCTAGGTATACGAGGTGTGGTATCAAAACGGCGCAACTACGCCACTTGTACCGGGTTTGAGCCAAATCGTTTGAACCACGGAGATCTGGGATAGTATCGGCTAGGGTGCTAGTTGACCGTTGCACTTTTCCATGATCCTCTATTTAAGTAAACTTTACTGACTCTTGAACTTGTTGGTCCTTTGCACATCTCGAAAAATTTACGTGAATTCAGTGGGATTAAGTCAAGCTGCCGCCTTTGCCCAGGTACTTACTTTCTTGCTTATCAGGATATAGCTGCCTTCCATTGCTGAAGATCCTGAGCGCGGTACTTCCAGTCATCAATCCCAAGCGGTCTTGCGTCTGCGATGACTTGGCCCTCATACCGGAGGTTCGGTCTCCCTCTCCTTCTCAAGCCAGGAGGCTCGGATTCAGGCTCCTCTTGCTGGAGTGTTGGTGTCCACTCTCTTTATGTGGCCGACAGATTTTTCCCTTCCGGACTACATCCACATCGTGGTACAGCTCTACGCGGTTGCGACTTTCTCCTCTCTTCACCTTCCTCTTTGTCATACAATTGTTCTGGCTCCATAGACTGGCAGGACTGGCAATTCTAGAGTCACACATCCACATCGTGGTACAGCTCGACGCGGTTGCGACTTTCTCCACCCTTCACCTTACTCGCCGACCTAGAATTTTCTTTCGAAGGCATCAAGAATCAGCTCTGCAGATTCGCTTAGCGTCCACCTTCCGGCTCCATAGACTGACAGGACTGGCAAAACTAGAGTAGGTGAATGAAACACTTGGACCACCCTGTATACGAGTATACCATGTAAGTTGTAAATTTATATAATTATATATGTATGTTATTTTATGTTACATAATGTACATCTGTGTATAGTTTAAGACATTGAGATTTAAAGAGATTGGCGTTTCAGGTGTACACATAAGTTTAAGTATCCACGTATATACACATACATATATGCACCACAGGCATTGTGCTTATTTCGAATAGAGAACATCAATAAGTTTATGTAGCAACACACATGTGTTCGTATGTCAATGTAAAAACAGAGAAAACAAAAATTATGTTAACAAAAAATCAAATATAAAAAATAGAGGTATATGTAACTTAAATACAAAAGTCATCAGCTTAGAAAACGAAAACAGCCTTAAATGGAATTAAAGCTTTGTCCGAGGTGTCCGCGTGTGCGTGGGCGTGTGTCATGGATCTCGGGTGGGCCCTTATTCGCTAACTCCGGTAAGAAGAACTGCGTCCTCGGGTATAGGTCTGCGTTTGAAGCTTGGCTCTGTGCTAAGGTACATTACCAAGGCACCGAATATAACGAAGAGCACACCCATTACGTTGACCATGTAGCCAGAGCTGGGCAGTGACGAATAGGACGTTCTGGAAAAGAAACACACTTGCATGGATTAAGTTCAATTTCAAACCAACTCACTGACTCACCCCAATGAGAAGAATGCCTTCTCAGTCAAGCCCAGTAGTGCTGATGCAACTGCTAAGACGAAGCCCAGCAAGCCGAAGTATATGTGGAATGGCATCATAGCGATTTTGTAGTTATCCTTAAGACTGGGATAGAGGAAGGCAACGAATCCGGCAACATATTGACAGCTGAACAGTATGACGGCAAAGAGTCCAAGCCACGAGTGCAGGGAGTACATGTTCGGAATTGGTGGATCGGCAAGGTTGTGCGAGTCGAAGGCGGTTTTCAGCCCAATCACTGTAAGAACGAACGCAACCATGTGGATCGCGGCGTGTGTGATCTTCAAGGGCTTCTTGCGAGTTTGGCGCAGACCACGGTAGACGAGTATTGCTAGAAAAAAAAACAAGAGAAGTTGAAATGTATGCACATGTGTCTTAAAATCATATTTTGTCATCCATCGTCCAGCTCACTTAACAGCTGCCAGTCTATGATGTTTAATGTGAGCTGCACGAGGCATGGAAATGCGAATGTAGAGTGCGTGAATTGAACGCAAATGTGTCAATTTTTGAAATGAAAATACTTACGGAGTGTGAGTGTTTTTGCAAGGACATGAGGGCGTTACTCAACCTCGGCTCTCAAGAAGTACGAATACCATCAGTACTGAGATTTTACGCAGAATAACTCTTGTCAGCCAATGTTTCTTTGGACGCAAGAGGCAAGCTTACGTTATACAAGACATTGACCGTTCTAGACCTGATGTGCGGAGCAGAGGCATGGTCAGTCCCAAAAGCGGGTTAAGAAGTCCCTTGTGTCTTCTTGAGATCTTTGTTTATGGAGAAGATTCAGTCATACGTCTACGGATTCAACGCCTAAGGTGGAATAGACACCTTAGATCATTCTGAGCCAATGATACCGCCCCCTCGAGGAGGAGGGATTGGTCCAGAGATAGGCGAGCGGACGAGCTAGCTAAATGACCTGTAATGCTACAGAACGATGAATTAGATCACCTCTCCTGGAGATATTGGTTTCGAATAGTTCGCTTGATCGACATGAAAATTAAGGTTTTCTTGGATCGAAGGTGAAGTGTTCGATTTATTTCGAGCATCCCAAGCGGAAGCCAATACGTAATGTTCACCGAGAAAGGATTGTGGTATTTATTCAACGGAATGTTGCGGTTTACACTTCTGAAGCAAATACTGAGCACACATAGATAGGTTAAGTTAAAGTAGTTGATGAGTATGAAGTTTTTAATATCAGCGCTGGGCAGGAGCATCAGAGGTCGTACATGCTTGCATTTTATTTTTCATTTCTGCCTGACTTAATATCGCCGAACATGAAGAATATTCTGTTCTTTCAGTCTCTTCTTCGAACAGGCAGAAGTCATTTGTGATTCCGTCGCTTAAGCTTTTAAGGGTTAAACAGACGCTGGACTGTAATGACACCGACTACGACTCATGTGTAATCTATTCGAGAAGGCAAAGTGTTTGGATCTAGACAAGATCAATTTGGAGGCCTAGCAGTCAGCCATCTCGCCTGAAGACATAGCTGGCGAGAGGGGTATTTCTATAGAGTTTTCTTCAGTGGAGAGGCGGGTAGAGAAGCTGGAATACCCCTGTGCCCATGACAGGCTAACTGTTCAGCCATATCTGCCCGAGATGAACGACGGTGTACACGTATAGATCTAAAGCAATCTAATTTTAGTGCCCCAAGGCTATATATACAAATCACTTGAATTGAATTCACATGATGATACACCCAAGTATCGAGCAAGCGATAATATGGCCGACACTAAAATGAGACTTAACCAAATGACCCACGGATTGAAATAGATTTAAAAAGATGACATCAGTTTTTTTTAATTGTTAAACTGATATTTTGTCCGTACACTTGGGCACAACTCCTGATGAGTTAGAGCCAATGGCGGACTATCGAGTTGCCTGGAGATCTTTTGTGCGTGGTTTACCCTGCGACCCCTTTAGTGGAGCAGAGGATGATGATGATGAAACTGATATTTTTGATGTCATTTGTCTAAGTCCAGAAAGAAACAAAGACGTCAGAAAAATTCCGAGCATCAAGTTTAACGATGAGACTCTTTTGTCTCAAAGAAGGGCAACCACTGTGCATGTACCTAGACCGTAAAGAAGTGGTTGAAGATCGGTCCTTTGGATTTAATTTACAAACAGTGCGAAGTAAAACAAAAATGTGCTTATTATGCCATTATAGACAACCCCGAACATTGAGTGGAATAACTTAAGGGTAAAATTCCAGCAATGCCAAAGATATTGCCACTGCTGCACTTATTTTTTCATTTGCTTGCATTATGAGTTTAACGGGGCCTTGTTTTGCGGAGAATATGTTTCACATTCCGGAAGAGTCACTTACTGATCGCACAGCCAGTCGCCTTTACTGATCACTGCCTCATGGGCAACCAAGCAAGAACTATGCAAGCTTCTCCATGACTTGAGCAGGAATTGCAACGACTAGATGGCGCAGTTGGTTATGTGCCTGCCCTTAGTAAGTGGGGTCCCCGGTTCGAATTCCAGTGAAAGCGAAGTTAATACGCTTTTATCTGTGTTTCAAGTCCTCATTTGTCGTTTGGATTAAATTAACGGCTCTATCCCTGGAGTGGTCGATCGGTGGTAGTAGTCTGACTGTGGACTAAGATGGTCTAAAAATTCACTAGCAGACCCTTTCCCTACCCTACCCTACACTAAGCAGAAATTGGAGAGATGAAGTGGCTGAAAAATCTCTGAAATCTGTGATTTCACAAAGGGGGACAAAGCAATCAATTCTCAACTTCTATGCAGGACAACACCGCATAGAGCTAGAGGTTAGATGGAACTCTTCAGAAGTTATTACATAATTATAATATAGGCGGCGCTACAACACGTAAAGGGTTAGGGCCTAGATTCTCCGCAACCACTAATGTTGTGCGTGCTATGGGTCTTTCGCTACTAGATACAAAGGTCAATTTGGGAAGCTTTTTCTATACAGTTACTCTCTTTGAGCATCTTCAGTGACTCAAAAGAGGTGAGGCCGTGAAAATTATTTTGCTCGTACCGGGAATCGAACCTGGGTACGACATAGTCGCCACACATCAGAGGAAAAACGTGAAATGTCTGAACAGCATTCAATTAAGGTCGACGCACAACAGAAGACTTCTAATGTGAATAAAACGTTTGAGCATTGGCAGGAGAGTTGCTTGCTTGAGGGGGATAGTAACAGCAGACCCAAACTACGGTCTAAATCCACAAAAGGCATACCAAGTCAGTAGCAGATTCGCTAGTCGGGGACTCCTTCCCATCACATCGAAAACAGAAGCCTATTGCTATGAGGGCAGAGGGGGGCGGACTACTATGAGGCAGCAAGTACTACATAATAAGCATAAGAGATGATCTGGCTGGGTCTCGGTTTCGACTGGAACGAGGTTACTGCCATCACGGAATACAGAGGGAACAGGAGACCAAGCCGCAGTTAGTACAACTTCTGCAGAAGCTCCATGGAAGAAGAAAAAGTAGAAAGCGTGTCGCACCTTTTCCAATCCTACTCGGCACTGATGTCAGGCAGTAACTAACTTCTGTGGGGAAACCCTTTCAACGACCTAAGTGGAATACCAAAGGGATCCATGATAGTGGTTAATGGATCAACTCTAAGTGATCCGAGTGACCAGTCAGATCTTGGTACATTCCATCAGTCATTTCAACCTACCTCGATACCTTGGGCTTAAGTAGGCCACGGTCATTGTTTTGACACAGAATAATAATTGGATGGGCGGTGCTACAGCAAGTAGTGGACCTGGGTTTCAGCAACCAGTAGGAGTGGCCCTACAATTGTATGCCCATTCCGACAAGGTTGGAGGGACTTGAAAAAGGTGGGACTATGCGTTAAATCTAGATACCATGGTTCAAGTACAAGGAGAATCCACGAAAATCCCCTGGCGACCCCTAACTTAGCATGCGCACATATGTTTGATTAAAATGTACTTCGCTACTATAATTGCCCTTGGAATAAGAGGCATTATACTTCTGTGTTGTGAGTCGCATATGCGATGACTAAAGTTTAAAGAATGCACTCTGATCACTATGCACATTGTAACGACTTCCACACATGCATCCAATGTATTTGTTGACACACATTTTTGGAGCTAGCTCATACTGTCGCAGTGGTGTACCAGATATTTATTGAAAACAAACGAGAAAGAATGCCTTGGTTAAGTGCCGCCTTAAACAGCTTCAGGCGTAGCGAGCGAAACGTCAATATCTGGTTGATACACAACAATGTACACTTTTACAGAAACCACTTACAGACTTCTTCTCAAATCAGCCAAATAAAGTTAAATAAGTCAGCCCAAGTCTCTGCTTGTGAACAGAGGTGTTCGTGTAAACTTCAGTTTTTCGTCTATAGGTACAAAAGCCCTCACGATAGCAGTGACGCATGCTACGAAGAACAATCGATAAACAATGATACTGAAGGCTTAATGTAAAATATGCATACACTGAAACTAACGACAGTAGCAAGGTTCTAAAGCTATGTACTTCGATAGAAAACACTTTCCCACACTCTGCTCGTCGCTGAGTCACTAACAGCGCATATCCAGCTAGCAATTAGTTTCAAATCGTGAATCTGTTTGTTGATCAAAAGATATTCGCAGCAAATAAACGACACGCTCCACAATTTGTCGGCCATGCCATGCGGACTATCTTTTGTTTGCAGAATTCATGGAAACATCGTAAAAAAAATTCTATTTATGGCCTCGCAAGAACATATGGGTTGGTGTGTCCAAAAGCGAAAATATATGAGTCCACGCACAGGCAGCTGCCACAAACATCAATACTTACAATTTCCATACAGAAATATGAACCCGATGGTCATTAGGAATGGATGCCAATTGAACTCCAACTTCGGATTGCTGGAATCGCCGAATCCTCCCAAGTGCAGGCTTATCCAGCTGCCCATTAACACGATCAGGGTTATTCCTGTCATCTGTGCCACTAGGTACAGCACCTTGAAGTTGCTCAGCGATACACTGTCATTTCGATCGTCCATCTTGTCTGCAAATGCAAAAAAACAACAGATTAAGAATAATTAATAAATTAAATTTAATTATTTGTGTCTGTGAAGTAGTCAACCTAGGGGTGCTGGACTGGGAGTGATGATGTCCACATTTGACTCGACGGTCGTCTCTGTTCTATTTTGGATTTCCATGATTTCTGGGGGAAAACTATTTTGAAGGTGCGATGGCGCCGTATGTTGCCGCAAAACTAAACTTCAGACGATAGCAAAAGCTAGCGGTGCATGAATTCACGTTGCCACACGGTAATTAAATGTGCACTCACGCAAGCGATTAAGTGAAAACGAAAATGCCACGCTCCTCGGCAAGCGAAAGAGATGAATCGCTCTTGGACGACTTCGAGATACTAACAAAGCAGCATTTCTTGATTCGTCTGCTGATCTACTCTATCCAAGCTAAACAGCTGTTCCACTATCGCGCTGTGGCGCACATAGCCACTTGGCTGGCTAGAGCAGTCTTCACAGAGACACACTCACACAGAGGGCCGCGGCGCGTCGTCGGCAGCGGTGTGATGTTGAAGTGAGAATGTATCCAGAGTTTTATCAGCACAGTCTGTGGCTAGCTGTTGGTGCAGGAAATACTCGTACTCTGTGGAATATTAAAGCGGGTTCGTTGTGCGCACGCCAGTATTCAGCAATTGAATGCAAAATGAGAACATTATTAATTAACGGAGGCAACAATTAAATTTATATTTATTTTATTCATTGCTCATGGCGTGCGGGACGGAGAAGCGCGGGGAACTGCCGCCAGTAAATTGCGTATCAGCTTGCCGCTTGCAATCGGCCGCAATTAATAAGGAGTGCTTCTGCTCACCGTCGTGTGCAGCGATGCATGGTTTGCTTTCGTTCGATATGGAGGCGATGCACCTTGCATGAAATATTCATGAGCGGTTGCTTAACAATTTGTCTCTAAATAGACTTCATTGGCCATTGAAAGTCCAAACAGGGAAGGAAAGGCGGCATGAACAGGGATACCTGCAGCGTGGTGAGAGAAAACGAACGGTTTTGTTTTTATTGTTGCACTTTGTGGTCAGTAATGGAATTTTATGAAGTGCGGTATATCCAGAAAAAAGGGGAAAAATGTGTGGCAAATGTTTTTAAATTTCGAAGCAATTTCACATTCTGCGTGAACGCTGTCATAAATGGAACGAAGCAGCTCCTCACTCTCTTTTGTGTTATAACACTTTTTCCTTTGTTGTGAGAATCTGTAAGAAGCAAGAGACAACAGTGAGTGGTACGAAGAGAAAGACTTACAATACGCGGTAGACTTTACACTTCGGCTAGTGGTAGAACGCAAACACTGTACGTGATCTTCAATGAGACTGCAGAGGGGGACCATTTTTCGTGTTAAACTGGGGTGAGTTAGTCTTTGAGGAGAGAGCTCCATTGCGTTGGGAACGATAGCAGTAGCAGTAATGGGTGATCTTTGTTTGGGTTCATGGTGATGTGGCACGTGTCAAGATCAAACAAGCAAAGTTGGCCATGGTCTCCGTAGACAGGCTTGCACCCGAACAAGGGTCACAATTTTATTATCAAAGTGCATGCTCTGTTAAATATATTTCCAACGACGTGATAATTTCTGGTCGAAGGGGTGTGTTAGAAATTGGTAAGCAAAATTGCCGTATTCGGTCCGATGAGCAATCTCAGGCAATTGGAGCAACTTGAATTAAGCACTTATTGGTGCGTTCTATGGTCAATGACACCCGCTATCGATCAATGATTTCGAATGTTTGTGCTGAACGTGGTCAGGCTTGTGGTTTCAGAAAAACGACGCAATGTGCCACCCAGCAGGGAACCACTTGAGAAATGAGCTCGTTGAGGAATTTCTCCTTCTGGTTTGAACCAGTGGGTTGATCGTGATGTCTTTGACTGGATACGTCAAATCACTGGTCAACGCCGATAAGCCAATCGATGTCTTGAAAGCCAAGCATACATGCCAATATGCTCGAAAAAACGATTCAATTCAATTGGAACTAGACTCTCCGCATGAGGTCCACCCTTTATGGCATATCACTCTTTATAGCATACCATCTTCTAAAAACTCTTACAATTCAAACGACAACAAATGTCCAAAGCGTAGTCCAACATTAAATCTCAAACGAACCCTTCTATCTGATCAGGCTAAGCAAGATATACAGTCATGACATCTTGACATGGCACCGCGCAGTGTCTCTCAGAATTTCTCTCACAATGATTTTTGGAGAAGCTGCATAGATGAACAGGAGCTGGAAACGACAAATCTATCACCTTCCCTGTTCGTGTAGGGAACTCAGTACTCACACATAGAGGCCTTCTATTTCAACAACCTCAGCAAACTGAATGGAGACGAGGCAGCTAAACCGCTTTGTCCATATGCACCTACTGATTCTAAGAATAGGAGTATGTCAACACGAGTGGCATCACAATGGGTCTACACAGCCCTAAACGGACGATCCGGACCAATCGAGTGCCCTTTGCAAGTCCTAAGTTGAGTGCCCCATTCTCTTTCATCAATCTTTTGTTATAAGGTCATCATACTGTAAAGACTTTAGTAACTCCCCTTCTATTTACATTTTGTGTATACGAAGCTGCCTAAATAAATAAATACACATAAACTTGATAACACAAACCAGAGTCTAAAGAAAACAATAATTTAGAAGAAACATGTCCAATTGTAAAAATGTAACCGAATTGACACAATTTACATTAGTAGGAATAAAAAAACGCAAATCATAATTATTGTGATATCGAAGGCTTCATATATTCTAACAATGTCATCTGACGTTTTCCTTCTTCTCACTTAAAATATACTCTTAGCAGGCCAGTGGCTTCTCCTTTTTTCCATTTTGTTGTAGACACGCGCTCTTCACTGGACGCTGGACAATTTGTAACCCGTTTTCAATTGCACTGAGGCCTTCTGGTACACATCGTCCCCACTGGACATGACCATGCCCTGTGCAAGACCATGATGCGAAAAAATCAATGACAAACATCCATGTCGAAACGAACATCGTGTCGGAGAATCTTGATTCTACGACATGGCATGAGCTCTGTTAAAAAGATGGACATGAGACTTGACTTGACTTGGAATTAGTTTGTTGTACGTATTTTTTTACGGAATTGGATTTGTAAAAACGGAAACGTTTCAACTGGTCGTAAACCGAAAACGCCGATGAGCGCGATGATAAAAAAACCGCGTATCTCCGAATTCGCGTAAAACGGGGTAGGGTAGCTTGGGTTTATTACAGTAAGGATTTTACTCTTGGATATCATCTAGGTATCACTTCCAAACATGCGATTTCTGGATTTTTAAGAGAATGTCCTCTCGTAACATTCCAAAACGTCGATAGTCGGCCTTCGAAGGCTACGCATTAGGACCTTCCAGTAAGGTATGGCTGTACAAGTGGCCAGCGGTGAGAATCTGAAGGAGTGAAGCAGTTTTGTACAGAGAAAGTCGCGGAGCGTCAAGAACGTGGTTTCATTCTTATCCAGCGCAATTCTGATGTCATCAGTTGCAGATAAGAGACCCGATTATTGGCTCGGAAACCAGATTGAGAGCGATAGAGAAACTGCTTATCACGGAATTATGCCTGAAGCTGCTTAAGAATAAGCTTTTCGAAGACCTTAGATAAAATTGGAACTCTTGCAATGGGGTGGCGTTCACCGTTCACAGATCTACTGTCAACTTTGTTGAGAATGGGTAGAATTTTGCCACGTTTTCATTCATTGGGGTATTCGCAACGCCGTCGAACGCAACGGGTCTGAGACCACTTCAAAGTTGGTGAAAACGGCGGCGGTTTTTTTCCTCTCCCACATAATTATCTCTTCTATCTTGCTTATGTGTGAAAATTGAGTTGCTTGAGTTGAAATTATAGCTTTTTATTCATTCTTACGTGTCAATAGGAGTAAGTTTCATATGAATATGAAAATCTGCTCATTCCACTGAATTTAATTTGAACATTTTCGAGTATTTGTGCAAGAAATTACCATGCCCCTAGTCTGGGTGGAGTTATTTTATTTTTTTTTTGTGGCTTTTTCGAACTTTGTCTTGTGTTTTGTGGGAACAGATGACATGATGTAGGTATTATTTGTATTGTTATAAAATAATTGCAGTACTGTACATTGCATTGTAACTGGAGGGAATAATTGTTTTCTTCTGTATCTAGGATCCACAACGCGCCCCCTACATCCCCACATCCTGCACATATAGTGGGGCTGGCACTGCCTAAGTGTCTCCAGTCAGCCACTTTTTTATCCAAAAATTGCAAACATTGATTTATCAAGTCAAAAGAACACTTTATATAACTTTACAATTTGTCTGTAGTAATTTCGACAGTTAAAAACAAAACACTTAAAATATCTGCCTTTACAAACTATTGCCCACAGCAGAAATTATGTTACTACAAGATCAACACAGACGATCACTAGGAGCTATTCTTGACGAAAACAGGAGTCCACCTCGACTTAATTTGATTCGTTTTTCGTTTACAACATTACCTGTGGAACCACTGGCAAGTCTCCTGTAGCGGGGACTCATATTTAAACACTTGAGTGTGGCAAGTTATCGTACGCGCACTTAATTAGCCGCCAAAAATAAATAAACAAAAAAGAAATATAAACCGTTTCACTTTATATTCAAACGATGGGTGTACGCTGAGAACAGGCTGTCCGAATGGCAGTCGCGATTTCGAGATACTGACGAGAAATACATGATGTCTCTATTACCGCGTGAGATGATACGTTGATGCGAATTACACCCTTAACACTTGGTTATACATAGAGCATGCGTGCAGGCAATTGTCTCTGAATTGCGGTCACAACGTTGTTATGGCTTGGTTTTGTTTACATTAGTGATAGCTTTGTCAGACTGAACTTGGCCCAAGCGTGGCTTGCACATGGCTGATCTTTGTTGATGCTAGTTCGTGTGTGTTTTTAATGCCACTGAGATTCCAGTCCCTTCTTTAGCTTAGCATCGCAATCATTGACCGACAAAAGTGGATTTTGGGAGCTCGAAGAGACTAGAAGATTCAATCATGATTGCAGACCCGGCCTGATTCACATAGAACAGCGCAGTACAGGACGCCCAATATAAGCAGCGGCCACACTTTGAGAGGCATGAAACTGAGAGTAGTCCGATCAGAGATAATGGAGGATAGAGATATCCAACTTCTACCTCCCTTGCTCCTTAATTTCATTTGACAGCGTTTTGGAGTGTTGCCGGGAGTGATGGAGCCGGGAATTTTGTAAGATTATGTGTGAAATGCAAAAGGGAATTCCACCACACTCGTATTCTAAACGGCTCAATGCCGACATGGACAAGGGATAAAACTGGCCGAAGTTGAATATCTCTATCCTTAGAGCTCAGTTTGGCAAAAATTCAAGTTCACCGCTGGCACTAGCGTGAGTTATATTTCACGTGGCAAATTAGAGCATGCAGTTACTATGTGTGAGATGTGAGCGACAGTAGCCTTAGGTCATGTGTGCCCCCCTGCTTCAAGGTTTCCTTGCCCGACTGGATGGCCCAGTTGGTTAAGTACATGCCCTTGGTTAGTGGGGTACCCGGTTCGAATCATAGTGAAAGCAAGAAAATCTGGTCCAGTCACCAGTTGAGATCAAATTAATGGCACTATCACTGAAGTGGTCGACCGGTGGTAGTAGTCTGAGTGTGGGTATCACAAAGAACCAACATGGTCTATGAGTGCTGGTTTTCGCTAGCAGCTCCCTAACATACCCTACCCCCTTTTCAAAGCCGTAAGTTCGCTAATCGGGGGCTGGAAATGTTGGCTGGAGTCGAAAATGTTCGCCAAAAAACATCTTCTCGGTTGTGACCAATTTTTCGCTCACCGGCTATGTCAACTAGTGAACCGGTTACGGCTAAATGCATCTATTGGCAGCCGCGATCATGCGACTTGACACTTCTCAATTATTTCTCTGGATCTACGTCCAGTCAAGAGTAAGCCACCCACTTGGTACGATTTCCAGGGGATTTTGCCGGAATAACGTCACGCATATTGGACAATGCCATCAAAAATTGGATCGGCCGCTTGAAGCATTGCCATCGAAGCCGAGGCAATCAATTGAATGATAAGCTACTCCTTACATAAGGACTTCGAAACTAAGCCCCAATCAAGTCAAAACACTGATGTTGTTTTATTTCAATTTGTTTTCCTATCGTTCTTGTCCGGTCACCCTGTATCACGATTGTCATAGACAACATTACGTTGCTTTAACGTGTTGTACCTATTGATCCAGTGTTTTGTTTTTGACAGCTCACGCGTGACGTGTCAGAGTCAAGCGTGGACAGTTGGCATTGTATTTTGGTCTTAGAAGAACTTACACCCGAACAATGCTTACAAATTATTGAATTTTATTATCAAAATGCATGCTCTATAAAAAATGTCTTCAGAGACATATATCATTTCTGCTTTTTTGATTTTGTTGTTTTTTGTCGGACGTTTTTGACACTACACTGGAGCACTCAGACTCAAAAACTGGTCCATTGTACTGCCAGGCAGCAACCTACTTTTGCTGTAGTTTCTTGTAGACCAGCAGGCACTTCTGTGATGAGGAGCCTACATCATCAGCTCTCACCACTTCAGCACCGAAAACCTGAAAAGTGCTCAGCAGTGTCATCGTCCACTCCACACGCATCGCAGAGGGTTTCATCGCGTAGGCCATCATTTCAGGTTGAATGTGTGTGTTTGGTTTTCAATTGGCATTCCTAAAATATCAGTTCTTATATGTAATTTCAAAATTTTTGTCACGCTCTTTCACATGTTATCAGTTCTTATGCACCATTATCCGTCATTTCAGCCATCATGTCTATCGTCACTCTTCATTCCATGCTACAAATTGTGATTTTCCCATCGTTCCAGCAAGAATGTCATTTGAAAACTGATTGTGTGCAGCAATTGATGAGTGTGCAGCTTACTTAAACATGCGAACCAAGCATGAGCAGCCTCAAACGTTTGTGGCGTCCGCTATCGTTCTACGAGTGCTCTCTTTTTTTTTTGCTCAAAAATCACGAGCTAAACTTGGTGGGCATGTGGTTCCAGCAAGAAGGCCCTACATTCCACAAAACATTCGATTCAATGGACCAATGGAATGGAGTCCGATGAAGAAGTTTATCTCTCGTTTTTGCCTTAGATCGTTCGATTTGACTGGGGATACGTTAAATCACTCGTCTGCCGGTGAGCCAATACCATTGAACGTAGAGTCAGAGAGTTACAAGCCGATATGCTCGAAAAAGTGGTTCAGAATCGGAGTCTCCACATTAAAACCGTAGTCGTGGAAATAATCAGTGACAAGTAAATGCCAAGCACTGACCAATCACCTCAAGTAACAATTTTGCAATTTTCGCTCTTTTTTTGTTTTACAATCAAAAAGAGAAAAAAGCGAAAATGCATGAAATATTTATTTGAATGGATAGTACGGTCCATATAGCTTAATGTTTGAAGAATATTTCATGCAAATGTTGACCTTGACTGCGCCTCAAATGGTCCATCCGCTTAGTCCAATTTTGGCATACTCTTTCCAACATTTCGGCCGGCATCTCACGAATAAATGCTTCAATTTTGTCTTCCAAAGCGTCAATTGAAGCGGGCTTGTCTGTATAGACATGAGCTTTAACATAGCCCCACAAAAAATAGTCTAAAGGCGTTAAATCACCGAACTCGCCTCTCAATAAGTCCATTGTTGCGTGTGCTGTGTGGCATGTGGTACCGTCTTGTTGAAACCACATGTCATGCAAGTCAAGCTCTTGCATTTTGGGCAAAAACAAGTTGGATATCATCTCACGGTAGCGCTGACCATTTACAGTTACGTTACGATTCGCATCATCTTTGAAGAAGTACGGTCCAATGCCACCAGCCCATAAACCGCACCAAACTGTGACTTTTTCTGGATGCATTGGTAGCTCTTGCAATGCTTCTGGCTGATATTCACCCCAAAATCGACAATTCTGCTTATTTACGTACCCATTGAGCCAAAAATGAGCTTCGTCTAAACTGACCATAAAATGGAAGAACCTCGCGATGAACTTTCTTAACAGAGCACGCATTTTGATAATAAAATTCAATAATTTGCAAGCGTTGTTCGTTTGTAAGACGATTCATGGTTAAATTATAGACCAAACTGAAGATGTTTGACAAGGAAACAAAACACGAAACGTGCGTCAGCTGTGTAAACCAGTGTTGCCAAAAAGATAGTAGCTAAAAAATCACCCTTTACTACCGCATTCCGTAAAAACGTCATCAGTGCTTATCAGCCAGTTTGTAACATAGAGGAGTATATCTTATAAATAGAACGGAGTATCCCAAGTGCAGATAAATAGGGCAATATAGATAAATAAAGTGTGCACGGTGCAATGCAGCGCACTAGCAGCGCACTAATGACACGTTACAGTTGGTTTTCCACCCTTTCACTTTGACGCCTTTCTCTAAAATGAAGGCTACGTAAAAATCAGATGCTAATGCTAATGCAAGCAAATTCACATTGTTTAATTTCAGTAATTGGTCTGCCGGAGATAAGAATACATTAGACAAACAAAAGAAATAATAACATTCAAAAATTGCAAATAAGTACCAATTACGATTAGAAACGTATGCACACAGGTCATATGACAATAGACACAAGCTCGCACATACGGTGCCTCGCGGCACGGCGGTATGTTTTCAAGAACGCTTTGCGAATGACAAGTGGTAAGCTCTACTCGATCAAAGATACTCGTTAAACGCGATAGCTCCCAATCACACCAACACCCCCAATCTATGTTAATCACATAAAAAACAACCCAAGACAATTTATCCGAAGCAAACCAAATCAAACGACGTGCTACCGCACCACAATATCACTTGGAAAAACCCCTCCTGCAAAGTTCCTCCATTACCCGTTCTACAAGAAGAATGTGGTGACTAGTCAATTTGGTTCAATTTTAAGGTCGGTGGATTATTGTCACTTTATCATCGAAAAATCATACGGCATCAACGTATGGAATAAATAGAAAATAAAATCGATATCACTGAGTCACGGAGTGAAGTTCACAGACAACCGGTTGGCTCAGTCCCTAGAATGTCGCCACATATGTACGAAATGCATACGCTCGATTGACCTAAGAGCTTCAGAGTTGTCCACTCCACTTACCTTCAAATAATTGTTTCCCACTCACGACAGCACTGGTGACTGTTTTGTTTATCTCCTTCAAAACAAATGATTTAGAACACAACACACTTTAAGTCTAAACAAAAATAGGTGAAAATTTCTACGAATGTGGCAAAGTGCCAACTTCCATACGGAACTCAGAGAAGCAACAACTTGTCACGAAAAAACCAAACCACTGCCCCCTTGATGTGAAACTCGTACTCACACATACGCACGGAAAGAGCGCACGTCAGCCATAGATACTGGTTCCTCTGGCACACAGATTTTTGACAATCGAACACCAGTGAGAACGTTCTGGCCGTCAATCAAGAGCAAGAGTTCATTTTTCCAGTTCTCTTCTATATTCCCGGAGTGTGGACTGCCGTGCGGTGCACTGACCATGAACGCTGCCACAATGAGGGAAGTATCGAGTGACAGTCGCGTGCGTAGGTAAGTCGGAGCGCCATATTGAATAACAAACACTATGTGTACATGCCATTGAGGCAGATGAATGAACATGTGTAGTGGTTACGATTTTTTAATTATGTTCTTGACCACAAAATAAGTAAGTGGAAGAATGTTTGCGGTTAGGCAAGCAAGAGAACCGAGACTAAGAGAGGCAACTAAGAGAGTCATTTGCTGCTGCTTGTCCTGCCATTGATTCGAGTGAAGCTGACGAATATGTGGGAAAAGTAGTTTACTGCCAGTGAGCCAAACACAACAGGTAGTTCCACTCTTGCTACCGCTAAATGGCTGTCGCTTAGTGTGGAGAAAAAGTTGCAACTAATCTTCTTTGACGTGTCTATGCGATAGTTAAATAAACTTTTAGTGATATGACTCGATTTATGCGCGTTTGCCTCACTACAGTCGAGCGCACTACACAAAAAGTAAATTGCTGACAATGAAATACAAATAAATGTTCTGTCAATATGTCTCATGTATGCCTTGTCGAGATATGAGGATATTCTTTCAACAGAGCTTTGGATTCTCGATCGACGATATATTCACCCTGATTCCCTGTCGTAAGCGACAACAAACGACACGACGGAACGAAATCCGTATTCTGTCAGTCGCTTTTAGCGGTGTATGTACAAACAAACGTCAGCTGTCGTTTTCAGCCGTTGAACTATGCTATATTTTAAGCAGAAATGAAGTATGATAGAGATGCCCAACTTCACAGCTGGCATTTTGACAGTTACTCATGAATTTTTGACAGTAATTCACGAAATAACGTTAATGCCGTCCTCTGATTGGTCAATTTGGCTTTAGAAAATGGTATAAAAAATGGTTCTCAAAAGATTTAAGGGGTAAGAGAGGCAGAAGTTTCTGATTCTAAGTCGTTTCGAAACCACATCCTGTCGAAAAACGACAATTTATTTCGCCGGGATTTGAGTGGCGGACAGCAAAGCGACAACAATCAAAACGTGGAAGAAAACGGCATAAAGTGAACCATTTTGCTGCTAAATAAATGAAGAAGAATATTCACAATATTTAGTTCAAAACGAAGTGATATGAAAATAACGAATTAAAGTCAATTTGGGCTTTTGGTACATTTACGAAAACCACCTTCACCCAGCCCGAGGCTTTAACATAAGAATAAGAGTCACAACATCCTTAAGTGAACAGGAAATACTCAGCAGTGATATTTAAATATGTGTGTTGATCAAACATGTCTATTACTAGAGCATATTTACTAAGACAACTCTCTCGACTTCCTTGGGTAAAGGACCTTATCTGACATAAGGCCAAGTGTTCATTTCAGGAGTAATGACCCTAATGTGTACCCAAATGTGTTGACAGGCTTGAAAATAACACATACGCCTTATGAAATATAAATAAATTAGAAAGATAGAGCGTTCTGCACTTATACCTTGAATTGGGCAATCAAATGCATTTGTTTGCTGCCACATAATGTTTCTTTTCACTGTCAACTTTTTTTCCTCTTGCTTTCCATTCCTTCAACTTCAGATAAACACTCAGTGCAAATCTAAGCTTGTTTTGAACAATTTAGGTTAGGTTAGGTTATAGTGGCTGGCTGCAGAAGGTAGTCACACTTCGGCCAAAGTAGGCCCGTTGTGATACCACACGGATTGGTTCCCCCGCTTGTGTCACAGCGATTTAGCTGGCTAGTAGTGACGCGTTTTAGCTCATTGAGGTTGTTGAAGTAGTAGACCCCTAGGTGAAAGTATGTACGACCCGCCAGCGCGCTACTCGAGCAGAGTAGGTGGTCTGTGGTTTTAACCTCCTCATCATCCATGCAGCTTCTTCCGAAGTCATTATAGGGGTTCCCCAACCTACGGGCATGGGTGCCAATTGTGTAGTGCCCTGTTATGACACCGTTGAGCAGCCTGAATGAAGATGTGCTGAGTCTAAGTAGATTGAGTGATCGTTTGATTCTAAGCGATGGCCATATTTCCTTTGTTTTAAGACTAGAGCTAGCTTCTAGCCATTTACGATTAGTGATGTAAATTGTGTGTATTTTTAGTTGATGGTAGGCTGTAGCAATTGGCATGGAAGGTAGAACACCTCACCTATTATTTCGGTGGCGGATGTGCCACACCTAAGGAGTTCGTCTGCTTTGCAATCGCTCGGAATATCACAGTGTCCCGAACAATTCAATCAATTAAAACTTGTCAAAGTATTTCGCCTCGACAGTTAAATCAGTAAAGCTGCCACATATCTCCGAACTGCCGCTGCCACTCAAGCGAACCCTTGTTAATCAGCCATTGTCCATGAATGGAAGCTGTGTCGATGAAACCGGAAAGCTTTCCATTCTTGGTATGTGTCACACCACAACACTTAGTTGGAACGATCACATATTTAAGGTTCACCTTCGGCCGTGCTGTGTCTTGAACCCGGACACCTAAGGGTATTAACAAAACCCTGTGCACGCGCAAATTATAAAAAAAATTCACGACAAAATTGTGTGCGAATCTACTACGATTTTGACGCGTCGTGTAAGTTACGGAATGCCGATGAAAAAAAAACACGACTCGACAAAAAAACGACAGACGACATAGGGGATCAGCAGCTCATGCTGCTTCAGACTCAACTCTTTCGGTTCACGATTGAACAGTTTTAGGTTAGGACTGAACAATTTGAAAACACTCTGACCGGATTTGTGCTGCGATCATCTGGTATAAATCGGGCCAATGTTGATCAACAGAACATCTTCAGTCATTCCCAGTGGGTCTTGCCAGGAGCGACGGCAAGTGGGATGGGCAACTACGGACTTGAGCTGACTAAAGATCAGATTTGCAATCTTTTCCTAAAACAAATATGACGAAGAGCCACTCTCGGCAATCTTTACTACTTCGGTTTGAACACACAATTTGGCTCGAAGGACCAAGAGCTTGCTCCACAAGATCACGACTGTCTTCGAATGGAAAATTGATCCATGAATGTTCCCTTGTCAACAATGTGTCCAGTGTGGACAGAGATATCCAACTTCTACCTCCCTTGCCCCTTGATTTCATCTGACAGCGTTTTGTATACTCTGTTGCGATGAGTAGCGGAGCCGGGAATTGTGTAAGAGTTTGTGCAAATTGCAAAGGGAATCCCACCACACTTTTATTCTTTACGGCCCAATGTCGACATGGACAAGGGGTAAAAATGGCCGAAGTTGGATGTCTCTATCCTCTATTATCTCTGAGCGTGGAGCGCATGTGAGCACAAGCTGTACAAGGACATTGTTCAAGACGTGATAGAAAATAAAGAACAACGAATTTTTGTATGTTGGGGAAAAAGGAGACAGGTTCTTAATACAACTTTATTTGCTTGCTTCTTTCCAATACATGATTTAAAACCCGTGTCTATGGCAACCGATACAACTCGTATGAATGGCATACGATGCAGACATCGAGTAAACTCAATCGCCCAAGACGTGAATATGGAAGCTAATAAAATCGGAAGGTCTTACCTAGGTTGCTAAGTTTAAGTGGCTTGAGAGTGCATTTAGACCGCACTAGGTTCATTGTAGATCGCGCCAAGATCCATACACCTATCGGCAAGCAAGGAAACGTAACAGTCGCGAATTTACTCTTTGAATGAGTTTTCTCAGGTAGGTACACAAGAGTTATGGCAATATCACCCGTATAAGCTTTCATATAAGCATCCTTCTTATTTACCCCTGCATTCCACTTAAGAATCATGAACCCCCAGATACACAGGTGTGCATTAATGAGACCTATAAGAAATAATATACCAAAAATCCAATAAATACACTAGGCCTCCTATATTTTCTTTAAAAGACTATAATTCATTCCCTTATTTTATCCAATGCACACATAATGTCAATATACTTGAAGCAACTCCTCGATCGGCCAATCAGTCAACACATGATCACCTGGAAATACATAAGAAAAATACACACGAACTACGTTGTTCATTAGACAATCTAATACGATCGAAACCATCTTTCCATAACGCGATATTCCTTTTGGATATTCCAGGAGAAATATAAGAACGACCATGAGTATCCCTAACCTTAGTGTTTGTCTAGCATCGACTTTCTCTCATAAGTGTCTTCTAAGACAGAGCAAGTGAGCAGACCATCACCTTGCTCTTCTTCTCCTTTTCCTAGTGGTGCTACAGTCTGGGGTGGACCTGGGCCAACATGCCTCTTCAGCTGGCACGAGTGTTACCCAGCTGCCTCCAATTGCGCACACCAAGTTGTTTGAGGTCCTTCTCCATTGTGCGCCATCGGTTCCGTGGGCGTCCTCTATTGCGTTGTTCCACTGGTTCGGAGTCGAAGACTCTTCGGCCTGGAGCGGTGTTGTCCACGTAGTCTACATGACCTAGCCATCTTAGGCGTGAATTCGGACACGCCTGGCTAGGCTCATGTCGCTGTACAGCCCGTTGAATCTTCTTCTCCAAAAACATTCAACTTTTCCTACGAAGTACCATTTTGAGACGGTCCAGGCTTCAGCGACGTAGAGCAGGACAGGTATGATCAAGGTCTTATATAAGATATTTCAAAACAAGCAAAATTATGACTGTCATATTCCTAGCATCACACAGACGCCCTTAGCCCTTACTTTAGTGGTCTTACCGTCGTTCTTTCATTCTATTTCTTCCCCCCTAAATTGATACGAACTGTCGTCCATACTTGTCTGTTTATTTGATTAAAATATTCTTATCGCTTTATTTTCAATTCATAAAGAGGTCGTCTTACTGAATGCAGTACATGCTCTTAATCAAAATATCATTTACTTACGTCTTCGGAAACGGGAACCCCTAGTCAACCACTCTTCTCTGTTCTCTACCATCCGTCAGTCTGGAAGAATATTATTATCTTCTGACCGATTTCCATGAATGTGCTCCGTTCCCGGTACATACTCTCTGTCAAAAAAAAACAAACCAGACGTGATTTTATTGATTTTTAAATTGTGCCTACATACATGGAAGCCCATGCCTGAGGAACGATGTATGTGGGGTTCCATTGATTTTCATTCAACAAGTTCAAGTTCTATAGCTCACTCCATATGCGTATTCTGTACTTAGGAGTGTATGTGTGGTTTCTATTTCTCTTAGACTCTGCTCCACTCTTGAGAGTAGATGAACAAAATGTGGGTCAGGTAATGAATTTACTCATGAATCATCACAATACATGACACAAAGGACGTGGAGTTTAAGTAATTTAACGCAAAGACCATCGTTCCTACAAACACACCGAGAGAGTGTGTTACTCATAACAAATGTTGCAGGATCAGGAGGGGAACTTATTTCTGACAGAGGGCTCACATCTCGACAACTACGTATAAGTTAAAC
Organism: Eristalis tenax; assembly: GCA_905231855.2. Classification (NCBI taxonomy): domain Eukaryota; kingdom Metazoa; phylum Arthropoda; class Insecta; order Diptera; family Syrphidae; genus Eristalis; species Eristalis tenax. Next base: position 33,992,975 of record HG993126.1, read on the forward strand.
ACAAAACAAGAACCATACGGTTCAATTTACGTTTCATGAATGAATGACCTTATTTCCATTCTTATTATTCTGCAAGTTAGCGTAGACATCAATGCTAAGCATACGACACGGGTCCTCACGAGTATGCTGCATCCGCATCCCGGCTACTTACCTTGAATGAAGGGGGGCTTTGAAGTCAAAGCCCTCGCTTGAATTGTTGTGCTGGTGCTGGTGATGATACTTATTTGGAAGTCGATCTGTTATTCGAGGAAAACTCAGCAAAGCGATTTTCGAGGGCTCACAACAATGCTCATAAAGGCTAAATTCCTGACAACAGCAATCGGATGACGTCTATAACCACAAAGAAAGTACAAGCAATATTACTCCAGCTTCGATCATGAGATTGCTCCAGATCGACCGTCAACCAGTTTGACCACACAGCGATCGATGTCAGACTCTTCTTCAGTATTCTTGATGACCCAGACTTTCGCGTGGCCAGCATAGTTATGTAGACTCAGCCTCCTTGTAGTAGTCTGTGAAATAACTCGTATACCGCAAGAACAGCTGAATCGACGAAGAATAGCTTCGTTCGACGCACGAAGATTTTGCCGATCAAGTCTCCCAAAAACTCACAATGAATCCAATGCCGGCCACACACATACTCGAAGACGATTGGAGGCAATGTCAACAAACCATCAAAGCAGCTGACACCGACATACTGAGTCTTACGACATCACCAAGGAGAAACCCATCGTTTGTCATCGAGTGCAGTGAGGAACAGACGACTACCAGTCCATGTTTTACGAACAAGGAAACGAAGGGAAATAGCCGGAATTCGCAGGAAGGATGTGAGAGAGAGAGAGTGAGCATGAGAAGCTAGTGATCGAGGAGATGAAGAGAATGATGGCCGAATGTACGCCGCTACTACAGATTTAGACACTTGGACACCCCAAATTTATACGACTTGACATATCTAAGCAATATTGGCATCAGTCAAATAAATCGCTTTATTATTAGCTCCAAATGATTAGCGGATTAGGATCCATTAGATCTTGTGGGAACACAATGGGCCTACTTTGGTCTAAGTGTGGCTACCCTTAAGGTAGTCAGCCCGTCTAACCTAGCCTTGCCGTTACGAAAATGGACATCTGGTGGTAAAGTCACTGTGGATACTGATAATTTAGAAGAATCACTTCAAAAAACAGCCGAGGTATAGCTGAGACTAGGTTCTACAGTCTACTATTAATCAGGTATCTACGTCGTTACAGATCTTAGAAAGAGTTTGAAACTGATATTAAGCTAGCATATGACCATATTTATAGAGACGAACTATACAGAGCACTGTCTAAACTAATTGAGAGTGTCCCTTGCTCTATCACCTCTGCCAGTTGTCTGTCGCTGTCAACGCTCAACTCAAGTCTTCAACAAAGTAAAACGAAAACCTTACCTTTGCTAAACAAAAATTACTCACAAAATTGTTTTCCCTTGAAAACTGAGACTACGTCTGGCAACAGTGAAGCGTTAAGAGAAAAGCTGAAATTAAGAGAAAATTAGTACATAACAAAATGTGTGTACATGCATGCACGGATTTGCACCACTCCACGAACGCATTTAAAAGCGAGCAACAAGCTTTTTCAACAGTCTTGAGTGAATTGTATCCCAGTGATTCGCATGGTGTCTCGTATCCATTGAGGGGATTCATTTCCTTATGAATGAATTCGGAAACGACACAAGCCCTCTGAGAAAGTGGTTCATTAAAAAAAATCAATGACCTGTTGCTTGTCTATAATTGCCAGCCCATACAAACATTTATTCTCCTTCAATTGGGTTGGGTCTTATTATTTGGGATTTAAGCTTCTGTAAACACAGTGCATCCATACATACAGTCAGTATCAAAAGTGAGTACACAGCAAATAGGTGTTCAGCTATGGGCACGGCGGGTCATAAACCAAAAACTTAACGAAATTTTGATTACTGATAAATGGCCTTTCTGATCTTTGCTTGCACGCAACTCCTTAGATAGTTCAAATAACAAAACACATCCATTTTTTGATAGGTGGACCCTGAATTCACCATGTTAGGTGCTACCTGGAAAAACTACCTGGCTACCTGGCTTACGTGCTGTTCACTTACATTTGGGATGTGAATTTCGCTCTATTTGTTGGTTTATGACTCGCTGTACCCATAGTTTTTGAGATGTCTTAATATTTTTTTTCTACGTACGTTATTAATTACATAAGGTACATTACCTTTAGGGTTTTTTCTTGGAGCTGACGTTATTTTTCGTTGCGAACGCAAGCACCTTCAAGCTGTAAGTACACTCACTTTTGACTCTGACTGTATGTATATCAATGACTTCTAATGGGTGTTTTTATTTTTTAGCCGGATAACTTTAAATTGATGCAAAACATGATGATGTAATGATTTTAAATCAATGAAATTAAATTTATTTGGCCGATAATTCGAGGGCATTAATGTTTGAACATGATCTCGGGAATGAGACCGCCAAGGCTGGCAGGTTCTTGGCGTTATCTCTAGGGTCAATTTGCACGTACTCTGCGCTAAATATTCGGTTGTTTTGGGCAATAACGCGTCGACTGTTGACTGCTAAGTCCAAGTGTTGTACGCAACCTATGTCCCAACCTATGTCCCTGTACCTCTCAAAATGCTGATTAATTTTTGAAAGCGCATCAAAATGCTGGTTAGATTATTAGCTTTATTTTTCGTCCGTGACTATATACAATTGACTTACAACTAGACTTATAACTAAGGTAGGAATGTCGGCGCAACATTGGTTTGTCTGTTGTCATTTTTTACATTGCTCAAGATTGAATTACAGAATGCTTTCGGTTGGTAATTTTCTTTTTAAAAAAGGGGTAAGAAAAATATGTATAAGTTAACACGCTCTCACAGTTGCAAAGTGTGTGAACAGCCAGACGCTCACAGCGTTTTAAGTCGAGCATGCCAGACACCACCGTGGCAGCGTCGCCGACCATCCACCGTGGGACCGAATAACATCAAGGCCATCATTCAACGACATCGAACGATTGGAATAAGTAGAGTAAGTTTGGTTTTAAGTTGACTTCGGACTGAGTAACGACAGCAGTTTAATTTGAATAAATAAAATCCCTCATAGAGGAAAACGAAAAAGAATACGTTTTTCATTTATATTTATAAACAAATATAAAATACTTTCAGAGGGGACTAGCCTCTCAAAATGCTGAGAGCACGAATGGAGTTAATGGCGTTTCGACAATGGCTTCGGTTTGAGTTTTTCGAATTGACACATATATTTTTAAAAGAAGTTTCAAAAATGTGTAAACACTGTGTCTGTGCTGTGAGTCTGTTCACGATGAATTACCGAGCCGAACTATCCTCAAAACAACCACGAATTGTCAAATCAGCTGTCACACAAAACAATGTTGCCAAATTAATGGTCGTCTTCCCCTCTGAATGAGAATTTATAATTCAATTAATTGAAAAATAATGAACAAATCTCGTAAACACTGAACAAACTTCATGAAGACAGTAGTATCAAAATTCAAAAACAAGAACTGGACACTGCCCAGTTCTAAATGTCTAACATAATGGAGATTAGTTCATATTTTTGTTTGAAGGAATAGGTTAAAATGAGGTAGTGTATGTGTTTTTCATGAAAATGGATAAAGATTCGACTTTGGGTGAGGAGTTATCGGCTGGAAAGTGAAACACCTCTATATGAATATTTGCTATACTTATTGCGCAGAATCCTTTTAAAGAGATGTTTCATACACCAACACAACAAGCTAACATCATCCACTTGCACATGTACGTATACGAAAAGTGTTGGCCAATCGCGGAAGAGTAGTTCCTTGGGAGAATGAGACACATTTAACCGTGAGTAATATAAATTTGAGCAGTTTTTAAACGTTGCCCAGCAGTGATTCTGTTCATGATGAGTTGCCAAAGCGAAATATCCCCAAAACAACCGAGAACTGTCGCAGAAAACAATGTTGCTTTAATGCTGTGAATGATGTCCTTGGCAGAGCTTTAAAATGCTAGAATTTGTCTTATTTCAGATGAAGTAAATTTAAAAAAAAAATATCATGGCACTGTCAAGGGCTAAATGTACGAATCACAAATGTCATATCATACATTTGACTAATAGTTGAGTTTTTTGAAAGGTTACGTTAAAATGAGATAGTGTGCGTGATTTTGGTGAAAATGAATAAAGAATTGACTTTGGGTGAGGAGCTATCGGCTGGAAAGTTGAGCACGACTATATGAACATTTGGTGCACATATTGCGCAGAATCATTTTACAGAGCTGAACACAAAAGGGGACAGCAAACGAATATCATCCACTTGCACGTGTATGTACACGACAAGTGTTGGCCAATAGAATAAGTCCTTGGGAGAATGAAAAACAGCAAGTGGCCCCTATTGAATCAGGATTTTTAAAATGGGTTTGAACAATTTATAAACGTTGCTCAGCCGTGATCTTGTCCATGATGATTTGCAAACCAATCCATGTTGCCAATTTGAAGCTCTTCGCCTCTAATAAAACCTGGAAAGATTTTGGATGCGAGCGCTTGTCTAATTTGTCTCATCTCTCCCGCTGAGCTGAGAAAAAAATCTGCTCATGTAAATATTTGTAATTAAGTCAATAAAAAATACAAACAATAACTAAACATTTTATTAGGCGTACTTCCTTAGAATTTGCAACATTGCAAGGAACTTCGTGATCCCAGTCGTAAGTAAATTAAAAAAAAGACATGACACTGTTCAGTTCTGAATGTATACGTTAACATGGGACAGTGTGTGTGATTTCGGTGAAAATGAATAAAGATTCGACTTTGGGTGAGGAATTATCGGCTGGAACTTTTTAATTTGTTATTAACGCTCAAGAATAGAATGCAGGACACGTTATATTTTCTTTTTATTTGCAAAAATATATGAAAAACTATGTTTTCAAATTGTGATTTTTACAATTAACTTAGCAGTTAAGTTTAGTATGCTCCCCTGTGCTCTGTTCTGTCTCCGACACTTTCGGTTCTGTAAATGATAGCTTGTATGGTAATCTTTAATCCAATCGATTCCTTCGCTCATGACAGCTCTCTCGGGTATCCATATTCGTTCCAAGACTCACTACCCCTGGGCCTGGAACTGCAGCGTATGTTAAGCACATGAATTCCGATATTGACAGCATTATTAACTGGAGTAAGAACAATACAGTGTCTGATGTCCACTCAAGCGAAACCGTGATAGCCAGCCATTATCCACGAATGGTGCCTTTATGCTGATAAACCAGAACACTTTCCATCATTGGTATGTGCATTAACACAACACTCAGTTGGAACGATTGCATATCACCCTGCACTTACTATATAGATTCCAAAAGCGAATGATAAAACTTATGGGAGACATCAATATCGCAGAGTCATTAGACTCGCTCGAACATTGACGTACCGTCTCTTCTTTGCCCGTATTTTATCGCTATTTTAACAAACGACGCTCAACTGAGCTCTCTAACTGCATTCCTCCTCTCCATGGAGGAATGCCCATTAGTGTAATTTAGGACTAACTTCGGACCCACATTTAAATTTAGAGACTCGCTTTGTAAGATGTTTTACCGCGGACACTTAAAAAAAATTAAATGTTCTATACAACAGAATAGCTTATCTTTACTAAAGTTTTTCTTTGAAAAGGAACGCAAGAAAACTCCTTATCAAAAGCTGTTATTTTTTAAAGCAACGCATATTTGCTGGAGCGTAATACATAATGGCAGACTATCAAGGGTTTGCATTGAATTCCACTCCATTGTTCTTTATCCAGTTAGCCTAACATAAGAAACTTGCAAATTTCTTCTAGAATTGTTCTTTTTAAACTGTAGATACATTCTAAAAGTCTAAGAAACGGCTGATGTCGATCTACTCTGTCTTATTGCCACAGATATGTAGACGTTACTCCGGCGTGATTCTATTCATGATGAATTGCCAAGCCAAAATATCCTCAATGTACGAATGACAAATGTCATGTCAAACAGTCGTCGATTAGTTCAGTTTTTTTAAAGTATGAGTTAAATGCGACTGTCTGTGTGATTTTGCTGAAAGTGGATCAGGATTCCACTTTGGGTGAGGAGTTATCGGCTGGAAAGTTGAACACGTCGACGTGGCCGTTTTCTGCACATAAATGCGCAGAATCCTTTTAAAGAGCTTTCTCGTAAGGGAACATCATCCACATGCATGTACGTATACGAAAAGTGTTGGCCAATCGCGGAAGAGTAAGTCCTTGAGAGAATGAGACACATTTAACCTCGAGTAGTCCAGTATTGAACCAGGATTTACAAAATAAATTTGAACAATTTATCCGCTGTGGGTCTGTTCATGATGAATTGCCAAACCAAACCATGTTGCCAATTTGAAGCTCTTCGCCTCTAACAAAACCTGACAAGATTTTAGATGACAGGACTTAGATGACAGTCAAATTTTTTCTCCTTTTTCCTGTTGAGGTCCGAAAAAAATCTGCCCATGCAAATATTTGTAATTAATTCAATTAAAAAATAACCAACACATCTTGGATTCATTAGACGTACTTCCTTATAAAAATAGAAAATAATGAAATTAATTAAAAGATAGTGAGCGTATCTTGACAACATTAAACGAATTCCGTCAACCCAGTCGCAAGTAAAGTAAACAAAAAAAGAACATGGCACTGTCCAGTTCTGAATGCCTAACATGATGGCGATTAGTTAATTTGTTTGAAAGTACGCGTTAAAATGAGGTAGTGTGTGTGATTTCGTTGGAAATGAATAAAGATTCGACTTTGGGTGAGGAGTTATCGGCTGGAAAGTTGAACCCTTCGATTTGACTATTTTATGCCCATAATGCGCAGAATCCTCTTAACAAGCCTTGTCCACTTGTATGTAGATGAAAAGAGTGGGCGACCCTTGGAAGCGTGGGTTGTACACAACTGCGCACTACAGGGAAATGGAATTGCAGTCTATTCCGCCTTGGCATACGCCGTTGAAGTTCGTGGAGGAGGACAAGAATGTATACTCGCACATTAATTCATTGACGTGCAAGGTCTACGACTGCGTGAGATTCCGCGCAAGAAAAAATTCCTTACAAAATGGGAATCATGTTCCTGGATGGACAATACAAAAGATATGTTGTAGCATTAAGCAGAGTACCCGCAACACTTGTTAAGGAGTCGTTTTCTCATTAAAATTGGCAAAAAAATAAAGTTCAGCAACCTTTACTATTGCGGCTTGTTTGTTTTTCTTGTGATATGTGATAGAGGATGTTTGTCTTCTCTGAATGCTGATTTGATAGTTCTTGTTTTGAGGTTAGTTTGATGAAATACCAATCATCAAGAGTAGGCCCAGGGCGGAGAAACTTTTATAAATGGCTTACATTTATTTTTAGAAGCATGACGATAATAGTTAAGCATGTCTGCTCTTATTTAAACATCAATACTTAAAATGGCGCTCAAATACAGAGCGACCAAATAACTAAAAGCCTGAAAAGATTTAAAAATTATTTTTACAATTGACATTACAACTAGACTTGTTGGATCAACAATACTGGCCCAACTGATGTACTTTGCTCAATTTATTGTTTTATTATTTTTGTCGGCTTACTGCTTATTTTTTATGTCCCAGAATGGGAGGTGCTTACATCGGATTGTTCCGTCTGTGTGTTCATGGTGGTCCTTTTAGGATGGAGTGGTGGTGTGGAAGCCGATTTAGCCTCGACAGTGATTGCTATAGCTGCTCTGGTAGAATCCGACGTCGTTGGAAAGCTCTGCTCGTTTAGCAGATTTAACGCGTTGAGGTAGCGTTGTCCGGGGGTTCAGGTTCAGGTCTCAGGTTCCTGATTTCCTCGTTAGGATGGTTGTTGATGCTTAGTAGCTGCTTCCTGAACAGTGTCACCATGTACTGTTGCAGGGGGATGATGCGTGCTTGGTCGTAAGGCCTATTGTTGCTGTAGTGCCTTTGACGGTCCCTGTCGAAGGTCAGTCCGGTACATACTCGCAGTATTTTTCTATTGAAAATTGCGAGCTTCGTCAAGCTGGTCTTAGAGATGGTGTGCCATATTGGGAAGCCGTACATTAAGATCGGCCGTATAAGCTGCTGTGTAAAACAGCAGTTTTGTCCTTTGGCTGAATCCATTTTGCTTGCGGATCGAGGGATAGATGCGATGGAGGCCTAGGTTGGCCTTCTGTGCAAGAGGTGGTGTCAAACGCGCACTGGCTAGTAAGCGACTACACCCACCCCTATGAGGCAAGTTATACTGTCGTCTACGAACGATTTCGAAAATTTCGTTAAACATATACATATATGAATTTTTGTTAATTGTGTGCACATACCACATACATTTTTCGGTAAGCACGACCTACTGCGCTCTGAATCTGAAAAAATGTTTAGCATTAACTCACGAGGAGTTGATGGTAACCACGTGAATCCAAAGCTCGTTTAAGTTGTTGTAGAAACGCTGTCAAACAGTAAGATTAAGCTAGAGTCAAGTTGTATTGACTTGTGATTATGCGCCAACAAAAAAAAGCTGTCACCCGAAGCAACAAAAAATAAAAGCTGTTCAAGTAGGAGTAGAACTTCGATTCCAAAGGTTCCATACGATTTTTGAAAGCAACCATTCTGAAAATGTTTGTATCGAGTATAGTTTGTCATATGTGACTACATCGATTTGGAATTGAAGAAGCAATCTAAACTGTTACAATCCACCGTTCAAATATTTTCGTTTTTTTGTTGCTGAAGAACGAAATTCCGCTCCCAAAATGCTGTATTTTTACTTTTATTAATCTATACGTCTCTCCCATATTCAAAGTTGAAATCGTAGAAAAAGGAAATCCATTATTCTTACACGAAATATATCGGCAATTGACCCATCTTGTGGGACTAAGTGTACCACGGCCGTAAGGTCGTGCCGAGTGCTGGCACTACCATTGGCATTATAACCAGGCAGGAAATGACGCCTCTACACCAGACCTCTCCTACAACAAGTTCTGCAAAAGCTGCAGAGAGGGGGATGAGTAAGAAACCATTGTACACTGACTGTGCAACTGCAAAGCCCTCTCATCCCGTAGATTTAGACTACTGGGAGCTTATTATTTTGATAGCCTGGCTGATTACAGCCAGCCATCTTCTTGGCTTTATTAAAACCACTAACGGGTTTGCGGAATAGGTATTCCTAGACTGGGTGCTAGCACAATGGGCCTATGGTGGGCTAAGTTGTGGGCAGCCACTTCAACCTAACCTACGTATGCTTGGTATATGTTGAACCCGTATTCAAAGGTTTTTTTAGTGTGTGATAAAATTACTAGGGGCGACATAAATTGGGTCTGCCCCGGCCAACCGTCCAACCCCAACTGTAGCTATGAACACGGTTTTTTTCGAGAATTAAGTTTGTTTACAAGTACAGTCGACTCTCGATAATTCGAATTTCAAGGGACCTCACAAAGGATTCGAATTAACGAAAAACGGTCGAGTTAAGCCCCCGCTTCAAGGAAAACAAGATAACTTATGGTACATGTCTGAAATGAAGGTACATATGCAGCATTATTTTGACACACTTTCTAACAAAACACACGAAAGTGCATGCAATTTTACTTGCAATTATTTTTTCGTAAAGAAAACAGTGATGTTGTCTAACGGTCGCAATCAATCGGGATCATTTTAAACATGTATACAGCCGGGCAAAGAACAGAGACGAGACAACTTCGAATTAATGAGAGGACTCCAGCTACTGATTTTGAATTACAGCGTGTTTACTGGTAGCCCACTGAGCAATCACTTCGTCCCAAAATAATTATCGAGAAATTCGAATCATCGAGAGTCGACTGTACCTCTTTTCAGAATTATCCCCCATGACCATGGACACGTTGTTGTTGGACGATGAGTTGAGTTACCAACATGTAAGTCACGCTCAAACAAAACTGAGTCAAGGAAACTGCATTCAATGTACACAACTAATTGCTTCAGAAACTGTTACTTTCTAAGCAATTAACTGTTGTGAAAGTACCCTCCCTATGTTATCGATAAGTTTTTTAGTTTCAAAAATTGTTGTAAGAGGTCGCTTCGATGGTATGGACGACATTCCTTTTTTTTGTTTGGTTAACATCATGTCCGATGAATCCTCCTATTTTCTTCCAAGCCCTCAACGTCGTAACAACGAGTGTTTCTTTTACCAGCGACCGCATCTTTAAGATTGTTTTCAGTGGATTCCCATTTGAATTCAGTTTTGAGAGCGCAGGATACCTACATACACATATGCTACTTCCTGATGATGACTTAAGACATTGTGTGTTCTCAAAGCTGAGGCGAAGGGAAAAGTAATTGTTTTTCGAAAGCTCTTAACGCCAGTTGTCATAGTCAAGCAGCCATCATGCTATTTTCAGCTTTGCTTCATTAGTCTAAACTATCTCAAAAATGCCGGGCTGAGCTAGCGTATTTGTCGGACAACTCAAAATTTCCCTCATCTAGATACCTGTTCACAATGACACCCCAGGAAATGAGAAGGCCAATCTCTGGCTAGGCAGGGATCTGCATTTCAGTATTCGCTTGCATTGGTTGCACGTCCCACTATAGAAGCTACAACCAACTGTGTGGTGAGTTTGACCATTGTCAACAACTCACAGTCATCAAAGCTTGTATCGCTTTCGTTGAAAACAACTTTTCAGTGACAGCTCTATATTCTATTTGTGGATACTAAACAACAACCAACGCATTCAAAGTTTGCTCACATTCAGGGGAATACATTCCAAAACATACGCAAACTCTTTGCAAAACTTTCGTGCATTCATGAGCTATGTCATAAGCGATGGCATGACAATGCATACGTACTTCTTCATCAAGATATCGATGTGCTGGCTGTCTTCAATTTCGCACACCAAGTTCGTCGAAATGATACAGTTTACAGCAAAGAAGATGAAGACGAAATCGGAAAGTCATAGCTCGCCATGACATCGATAAGGTACGTCCTTTCTCCTAGCCAGCATTTATTTCGTTTTTAACTCATTCTTAGACTAACTTCAGCCACTTCCGTCACAATTCAAGCAAACGGCTGATTGGCGGCTTTCGACTGATAACGCCAATGTTATCAATGGCCCACACTCTCTTGGAAGTCGCTTTCTTTCTAGAGCGCTATTTATCGCTTCGTATTTGACATTATTAAAGGCAGCCTCTATATCGAGAAAATCTACCTTCTTGCTGAGGGATTTGCCGATCGAGTGACTGGGGAAACATTCACACTAAGTAGCGTCTTTTATCTGATTTAAAGGAGACATATCCCTCAATAGTTGGCTCAATCCCCTTTCTTGTGGATCAGCAAAAATACTGAGTTTTCATGCTTTTCTTGCTCGGACATACTTTTCTCCAACCATGTCTTAAAGATAAGGTGGCGGATGTGTCTAAATAGTTCTTCACTGGTTACCTTAAAAATTTCAACAGGCAACGGACAGCGGATTCGCCAGCTAGAGAAACTTTGTTTGACGTTAGTCTCTTTGCTTTGACCTCGTCTACATCGGGGGGACGGAAATCAGGTTAGTCATCGTAAACTGAAAGCAATATTTGAACTCTCTCCGGCACTGCCTCCTCCAGTGATCAATTTTCTAAATCCTTGCCACAGATTTTGCTCCGATTATGGCTCCGTCCGACCCTGCACTCGTTTAATTCAACATTTTGCCGAGTTTCCGAGTCAGTTCCTGTCATTCTTTTTAATTTTTGTCTGTCCGTTGGTCTCACGAAGAGGTCGCAATTAAATGCAGCGTGGCCTTGCAGGTTTTTAGCATCCAATGCCCCTGCTTGCAATCGTTAAAAAATCTTTGTTTTATTTTCCTACATAATAAGGCCGTGGCGTTGTGGGCTGGTGCGTCGACCCTACTTTACCTAGGTTCGATTCCCGCTACTAGCAAAATACTTTCACAGCAATCACAGAGCCTAGCCTAGCTGCCACAGCAACCAATCGTGCTTTTGTTCTCTCACGAGTAGAGGCACCCAACTTAGACTCCGGACGTTCAAGTGAGTTGGAGTCGACGCACAGACTCACAACGCCACAGGTCAATTTAAACGATTGTGGTCACCCTGAAGACGTGCGCTTATTCAACCAGTTGTGTGTGCTTATTCGCTTTGTGCATCACCTTTTCTAAAACTGGCAGTGCAACGGAAATGACTTGCAAATTTCAAAACCATTCCAAGCCAACCAACCAACTACCATACATTCAAAAATAGAAGTTAAATAACTTCGTTTTTTTTAAGAGTTGTTCTTAAAGTCATGACGAGTCAGAAAATACTGGTCCGATATGAGTCTGAGAGTGAGTGTGTGCAATTCTAACAAAGTTCTGTGACGCTTCAACGCCTTCTTTGAACATCCTGTTGCGTCGATGGAAATTATTTATTTCTGCAGTGAATGATTAGTAGACTAGCACAAATATTCACATCACGGCCGGGGCGGCGTGGCAATGACACTATCTACCCGAAAATAAAACACCTGTACATGCATGTGTAGCATATTTGTAGAGAAGTTGTCATTCGGGGAAACAAAATAAATGTGATGACGTATTGCTGTCCGAAGCTTTTTGAAGTCAGCAGTGAGGCCTAGCGAGAGCTTATCCAGTGGTGAGTGTTGGTTGCTGTGAGATGTCTGTGAACGGTGGAATTTGTGAATGGCAAAGAAGTACATTATATACTTCAGTACATCGCGTCCGCTTAGAAGAAGAGGCTGAATTTTAGTGTTTTGCCGATAAGACTAAAAAATGGAATAGAAATAGAATTGCATAAGTATAGGCTCATAAAAAAAGGCGGTGGTTGCTGTGAAAGCACTTATTTGTAGACCTGGACACATTAAACAGGGTTGAACTGAGTAACAGCCGTGGCTCGTATAGTCAGGGCACCCATATAATGGGTTATACGTTTTTTTTATTTTAAATAAAACACATAAAATGATAAGAATGTCGGAAACGGTTTTATGCCCCCAAAGAACAGGGTCTGACATGTACTTTTTGAATATAAAGTCGTGCACAAGTTGCCCGCGACTACGCCGTAAATTCTGAATGTTCAAGGTTCAGGTTCTATGACTTCTTTAAGAGTTGTTACCAACATTTGCCCAATTGTGCGAGATATGGTAGTTGGCTTATCGGCGAAGACTTTTCACTTCAAACAATAATAACATTGATAGACCGTACTTGGCCAGGGCCTAACCACCCTGTGGTGTGGGTGCTATTGTTCTTTCACGAGTGGAAGAGACCTTTTATGCCGATTCCAAATTTAGAATTGGTCCTCTTTGAGCATTGTCAGTGACTCGAAAAAGGTGGGGCTGTGAAAATTATTTTGCTCCTACCGGGAATCGAACCTATGTATCGTGGGTGTAAGTGCGTATGGGTCGACTCATCAACCCACAACGCAAAGTCCGCCAATGGCAATTGACTGGCTTCACATAAGCCCAGAGGAAAAATGTGTGATAGTCTACCCTGACGCAGAGGGTAGAGACATTTTTCACAGACCGCTAATTTTGGCATTATAGCTGAATAATTTAAAGACGTTTTTGAGGTGATGGAATGGAATGGAATCTTTCCTTGATGATTTGCCAATAAGTACTAAATAAGAATAATACGACACCGTGAGGCAACTTACTCAAGATCTGCTCATTTCACTCTTTACCAACTAGATACGATTTTTCTTCTTGTACAAAAAAAGATCTTAGCCAAGCCAAGGTGCAGCCATGTGTCCCTCCCAACATCAATTTCAGCTGTTGACTGTTCAGAGGCATGGTCTCCCAAAAGTCCATCAAAATGCTAGCATACGTGGATGATGTTGACGAGTTGGGTTGAACTCAGCAAGTCGTCTATAAGGAAGAATCCAGAAATCATTCCGTCTCACCAAAGAGGTTCTACCAAATATGGTAGGCCTTCGCTTGTGTTTTTTCCACAACTTCGAAAGATCACCAACCGCACAGAAACCATGGCAGTAGGCATCTCGTTCCATGCAATATTTCTTGGTTTGGACCAAGCTTTAGAGCGCGACTATTAGAGTCTTTGGGTGTGGAGGTTTATGTGACAGTTTGGGTCTTGGAAGAATAATAGGGTCGACTATAGGCTTGTGTAATTTACGAACTAGTTCAAAAAACCCTCTAACAAGTGCACTATGTGGACTAGTTTACAATGTCACTTTATTTTAGCTAATTTCACCAGACTCAGGTGCACCTTACTTTGCATACATTTAACTCAGTATGAATGGGCATTGGGCATGTCAGGCCATCAGCACATCCAGCATCGTTGCGTTACCGGTGAAGGGAATTTTAAAAATGTATGTGCACGAATGCGTGTATGTCAGGGTTGTATGTGTTATATGGTTTTGTTAATGGTTTTCTGACACGACGAGTGGTAAGGTTTTGCTTAAGCCCACATGACATATTTCACATGTTTGCAGAAGAGACAGCAAATCTTTTTTGGAAAGCAGCAATTAATTTGCAAAGGTTCAAACGCTGTCTGTGTTTAAGGCAAATGTCAAGAAAAATAAACGCCACGAAATGTGGGTTACAATTTTCAATCAATTGTGTTTGACTGTATGAGACTAGTGCGTGCACACTCATACTTAATGACAATTTCAGTAGTGAATTCTTTGCACTGCTTTATTTTCTCATTAGACTCAAGAAAATATGGAAACAACGTAATGTCATACGGGCTTTGTTGTGGTTACGTGAGTAGTGTACTAGTTTGAACTAGATGAACTAGAAGAACGACGTAGTTCAATAAACCGTTTCGAACTGCACTGAGCGGACTCTGCAGTAAACTAAAATGCACAAGATTAGTCTACTAGCTTCGCCCATACTAAAAAATATTGCTTAGAGCAGGATGCGAACTTTTTATGGCCCGAATGTGGACGATATGTGGTTTCAACAGGATGGTGCCACTTGCCACACAGCTAACGAAACAATGGCTCTTTTGCGCGACAAATTCAATGGCCGTGTTATCTCACGTGGTGGCGATGTCAATTGGCCGCCAAGATCATGTGATTTGACACCGTTGGATTTTGGGGTTATTTGAAAGAAAAGGTGTACTCGATAAGTCAGCAACAATTCGAGAGCTATAGGATAAGGAGTTAACGGCATAGATCCTATATTATGCTTCAGCGTCATCGAAAATTTGGACCATCGGATGGAGGTGTGCCGCCGAGGTCGCGGCGGCCATTTGGCAGATATTTTGTTCCATACATAATTGAACCATACCAATATTATCATAATAAAAAAAATGACAATAATTTCCTAAATAATTTGTGTTTTATTCAAAATCAACATCGGCCCTTAAAATTATATACCAGTGTGTACGTAAACTTTTCTGCCTTAGTGTATGACTTGGTGAGCATGATGGATACAAGTGGTATACTTCAAAGATCACGCCATCCGCCTCTTTACAAGTGACAAGAATTTTACATCATCAGCATCATCATCATCATCTTCTGGCCCGCATGCTCCACTAAAAGGGTCAACGCACGAGAGATCTTCAGGCAACTCGATCCTCCGCCATTGACTCTAACTCATCAAGAGCTATGCCCAAACCAGGCGAGTTTTTTATTTTTTCCAACCATCTCGTCCTGGGTTGGGAATTTTACATAAAATTATGAATTCCGTAGTAAAATATTGAAATGTGCTTTCTTTGGTTCCCCAGTCATTAACAAAAATACGTATTCTTGTAATAACATATCAAAGTCCAGTGCAAACCATAAATTTCAGTTAGTTTTTTTCATTTTGAAGATTTAAATAAATTTGCAATGTTTATGCATTTCGCGGAGTGGCCATAAAGATATTATGATACGCTTTGATTCGTTCGCTGCTTTTCAATGACAAATTTGTTTTGACGGCGATCGCAGATGACAGAATACTGCTGACAATTGTTCGAATATGCTTACCATTTGGCACTCCGAAAGCTTCTAAGAATCGTGCACAGAGTGCTAAATGAATTCGGAATATCATAGTAAAAGCCACTGTTTGTCTCCACGCCTTCTTTCAAAGAATGTTTCTGTAAATTAATGCCAATCACTCTGGGTGGGATTTTATTATTGCACATTAATTGAGTGATCAGTGTTTTTAACATAAATACGGTTAACGACTTGCTCAGCCTGGTCGTGCCAACCCATTGCTTTTTCAATAAATAGAAGCACAAGAGCACCTTTCTAATAAATCTTTGATGAAGGTTCTGTACAAAGACGAGTCGTGTTTTCAGGATGATATATTTTTTAAGTGAAATAAAAATTATTAAAATTAAAGCCCCACTATAGTGCACACTTAATTTGGAGAGCACGAAATAATCGAACAGGGTGATTATGGAGACATACAGTGCTAGCCTAAAGTTGATATGTGGAATGTCCAGTCGTGTATAATTTCCTACTCCACAAGTCGTATGCTGCACTAAGGGGCAACATGGGTGTACATACGGTCTAACGGTCAAATTGCACGATCTCGGTGGCCAGTTCACATGACCTCCACTTCACGTAAGCTGACCATCAGATACCTTTGGTGCACATATCATCTACTTTAGGCTAGAAGAAGTTGGTAATCATCGACCTGGCCTACCTCATTCTCAAAGAAATATTGACTGATGACGCCAGCTCAAAATCCACACCAAAGGGGATTGGTATCGTCCACTTTCGGCAATTTTGTTTGTTGACGTTTCCATTCATTCAGAAATGGACTGAAAGTTGTGCGAACAGAACACCCAATTTGATGAAACTATTTTCTGATTTGCACTTGCTGTTGAACACTGTGTCCGTCTGTGTCGACACCCAATTTAGACAGATATAGACTTCAACAATATGGCCGCTATCAACTGTCAAAGTTTGGAAGTCCCTATTGGAAGACCCCAAATATAGACACTAAGCTCACAATTATTTTTATAACTTGCTTTTTTCTCTGAATAGTTGTGTCAATTTTTAGTTTTACTTTGGATGGCGGCAGTCCAATGTGGATCTCGGCCTAGCTTCTACAGCAACCACTCGTGTTGTTCGTGCTTTGTTCTGTTCTTTGTGGAAGCGCTTACAGTTTTATGACGACTCCGAACGTCGATGTTTGAAAAGCTTATTCAACACATGTATGGTTGGGTTGGTTTAGAGTAGCTGCCGTTAGCGTAGGCAGCCACACTTAGGCCAAAAGAATGTCCATTGTGTTACCAAAAGATCTAATAGATCCTAATCCACGAACCTTTTGGGAGCTCTTAATAAAGCGATGGAATTTACTGATGCTAATACTACTTAGATCTCCTACGTCAAGTCGTAGAAATATGGTTGCGTCCAAGTGACTAAATCTGCGAGATGAGAGGGCGTTGCAATTGCAAAGAAGGTATGAAATAGTTCCTCTTCATTCCTAAAACTTCTGCAGAAGTGGTTATGGGGGATACCAGTCGTGAATTCCAATATCACACCGATGACAGCACGCCGATGAGAGTTCTAAAATTCGGTCTACTCATTCTGATTAAGTCTCGAGAACGTTTTGGATCGTATTGCTTTGTGATGAGGCATCCAGTGCCAGAAGACCATTTACGTTTGGTGTGAGTAAGAGTTAGGCATGGGAGGCAGTTCCCTGCCCGGAATGAGTGTAGAGGTGGTGCGCTTTCCGCCGAGTTCGTCCACATCAACACAAGTATACTATTTGAGCATTGTCAGTGACTCGAAAGGCCTGGACCCAGTGTTGCGACTTAAAATGTTCAAAGTGGGAGATTTGACACAGCGTGGTACATCATGTTTACCTTCTTAATTTCTAAGAAATTTAACATTGTACGTGAACGCTTTCATAAATGAAATGAAATAGCTCCTTACTCTCATGTGCTCAGTGTTTTTAAAACACAGTCGTTACGAATGACACTTCTTGTAATTTCTTACACATAATTTTATCTTTGAAACTGAGAAGGGTTTCACAAATGGAAACAACAATAAATGGCATGAAACGGAAGAACTACAATGTGTGGTATCGATTTTACACTTTGGGTAGTAGATCTGGAAGATGTGTAAAGTTAGCAGAATAGTGGTAGAGTTACCACAATAGTGGTAAAACCCCAGTTCCCAACATTGGGTGGAACCGTGTTTGAAATTATGAAAGATGCTCAAATTACACACCAAATTGGGAGTTGAAGCAATGTGTTGGAGATCTGAGGATTAGGGATTTGAGTATATTCGGATAGAACGACTTGGGCTAGAAACCAGCGATTGGTACAAGAAATTAAGAGAACAATAGCATTTGAGTACTAAGTACTCAAATGCTAGGAAGCTGACTGCTGCGTGAAAAGGTAGCAGCCACACTTAAGCCAAAATAGGCTCATTGTACTACAACGCGGATCTGTGTACACCGCAAACCAAATAGTGCTCTAAATAAAGCGAAGGATATGGCTGACACTAATGCTGCCCAGTTCAGCCAGATTATCGAAGCGAAGGTTTGAATCTGCGGGAAGAGGGAGCACTGCAGCTACACAGAAGGTGTTCAATAGTTTCTTCCTCATCCTCGTCCCAGCAACATCTGCAGAAGTCATTGTGAAAAAGGCCGAGTCTAGAGGCGTGGATTCCAATGGCACAATACCCCGTTATGACCCCAATGAGGACTCTACGATTCTACCTAGACTTATCAGTTTGAGCTGTCGCTTAGGGTCGATCGTAGACCAGAGTTGTTTGTTGCATCCTGTGCCATTAGCCCAACTGCTATCCATTTGAGATAGAGTTTCCAGCCTTACCGGATGTTTTCTAGTAACGATAGGCAAGGAGGGTGGGTCTCCACCCGGAAAGTACAGAAAGTGTGCCCTTCCTAGCGAGTTCGTTCGCTTTACAATGTCCGGTGTCCCGGCACCCACAAAGGTTGGATGTTAAAATACTTGGCCATCTCGTAAGTTAAGGGAAGTCTTGGAGTTAAAAGTAACTGAGTTCAAAGATTTGATCGCGGCCTGGCTGTCGGAACAGAGGATGATATCTGTGTTTGATATTACATTGTTTTTCAGCCAGTATAGCCTGAAAGACGTGATTCGGTAATCGGAAAGTTGAATGCTTAGATCCTTGGAATAGACACCGGCACCCACTTCTGTATCCGGCATCAATCCATCTAGTGTCTGGTGTTGAGACTCCCAGGAAAATTTGGGGGGATGCTGGTTGAGAAGTTTTTCTAGATGAGGAGTACAGGTGACGTGAGGTTCGTATCTATGGGTATTGAACTATCCCTACTGAGGATCGTTGAATGTCCAGACCGAAGTTCTTTCCAGTTGTGCAGCGATCTCAGTCTGATCGCCGTATTAGCTGCTCCCTGCCTGCCAACTAGTTCTATTGGTGGCAGGTTAGAGTATGTTCAGAGCTCTACACTCTGGCGAGTGGTATGAGGTTGATTTTCGTTTCGAGTGCAGTCCACCAGATTGCGACGCCATACAGCAGTATGGGTTTGACTACCGAAACGAATGGGCAGTGGACCATACGGGGTCCCCATTTGCACCCTATAAGTGGAGAGCTGTGGAGGCCTTCTTGATACGTTCGTGGATATTAAGATTCCAGTTTAGTTTCATTAAAGGGGGTCCCGCATAATGAGGGGGGATCAAAGTTAGGGATTTTGTACTTCCTAGAAAAGAAATTTGACCCGTAGGCCGCATTCGCTAGTCCATTTCACTAGCTTAGAGAGAGCAGATTGCATAATATCTCTGATTGTGGGTACAAATTTACCATAAACTGCAATGGCAATACCATCTGCATAGGCAATGACCTTGCACCCAGACCTTTTCAGTGTCACGTTCAGTGTTCGTTCACCACAACATTCTACAAGAGAGGGGAAAGTACACCGCCTTGTGGCGTGCCTCTGTTAACAGATTTGCAGGTCATGGTGTCACCAAGCTTCGAGCTGATCGCTGGTGAATGAAAGCCACTATGGACTTCTCGATCCCGAGCCTGTTGAGTTCTGAGGTTATTGCATGGGGTTCAATATTATTAAAGGCCCCTTCAATGTCGGCAAAAGCAGTAAGGGTATATTTTGAATTGATTTCAGAAAGCAAGTGTATGCCTGTTTCGACAGATCTGCCCTTGTCATAGTCTTGCTGAGAGATTGACAGTTTCTCTGTGACTTTATGTCGAATGATTACGTCTATCAGACTTTCTAGTGTCTTAGATAACGGAGACAATTGCAACAATGCAAATCTCTGTGAATGTACATTCTCATCTGTAAATACAAGACTTATGTCAACGACTCTTGTTCTGCTACTTGAGTGCAGCACATAAATACAAACGAAAAGCTGGTTGATTGTTCAATGTTGCATTGATTCCTCACTGTTTAATCCAACGCATGGATGTACTCATGGGTCTGGTGATGGAGAAGTCTACAGTATATGGTGGGAAATGTACGATAATCCACCTGGAAGTTCAGCTGTTTATTCAGATTTTATTTTGCTCGTGGCCGGAAATGATACGCTTTCGATGACAATCCAAGTCGGCGTCCTGAATAGTAACGTGGCCTACACACAGCCATACAATACGGAAGTTTCTATTTGTTCGCAGATAGCTGACGGGTAGAATTCACGAATTCTCTAGTCGGAAAATTGTGGATAGCGTTTCAAGTTTTCCGGAAAAACTCGTTCATTTTATACAGATTTTTCTCAATGAAGAAAACGCAAAAAAAAAAAACAAACCAAAGAAACAAACATTTTTCTTTAATTTTGCTGAAAATTGGTTCGCAGGTTGCGGCTCATGCGTATAACGTGTTTCATTTGTTTCACAGTACTGCGCAGGGCTCAGCTGAAGGTCAGTTAAGGATAGCTTCCTGAAGTTTTAACTCGGCAAAATAAAATTTTTGGAACCACCAGTAAGGCGCTCCATATCAGCTCTTTGATGATATTATTGACTTCTTACAATTTCGATTTCGAATGACAGGAGGTGAGGTGTTGATTTAAATTCAACACACTACTTAGACTTGCGCGTGGTGTTTATGTGGTCACAACAGGATCCTTTCGCTTTAAGACAGACCGGCTCGACATCACGTGTGCCGTTCGCTGTTTTTATTTCTTGCTATTATCTCTAGTTCACCCAAACAGCAGACTTATGCCAATGACTCTCGTTCTGTTTGGCCTCCATTTACTTGAGCATGTGTACAGTATGGAGTACTAACTCGTCCACAGTAATTGATACCATTGTCTGTTTGCAACAGATAGTAAGAAGAAATTAATAAGCAAGTGAAAAGGATCTTGCAGATAACGCCGTATCCATTTGACACGTCGTACAAGCCCATTAGATGTCTAGATCTCCGTAGAGACATGATTTCCGACGATGTTATGGAATGACAAACTGCAAAACAACAGACCACCGTAGAGCTTAAAAACGAATGTACAACCAAATTTGGGCGCCATTTGCCGTTAGCAAATGTTATCCGCAAGCCATAAAAAATGTCGTGGTTGGATTTGAAGAGCCTTCTTGCCGACTAGTCTAAACCTTATCGACAACCATCTCGTGATTATTGAAATGTCGCCGGACAAATTACAGAAACGCGCCGACGCGTCTTAAGAGGTTTTTTTCTTTCGTTTTGCGGCACGTGGCCAGCATAGTAATTGGCAACAGCCACATGCCAGGTGAATGCTAACGACGTCAAAAGAATTCATTTTGGATACTCGAAAATAAGTGCAAAATAATTTCAATTATTTAATTAATCGGTCAGATCGAACGAGCGACCATTTTTGGTCCTTTGGAATGGGAAGCCAAGCTACGGCAACCATTGTCTGTCCTCCACAGACAATGAGATTGCGAATTGTGAGCGGAATTGTCAGAAGTATGAGGTATAGAGGGTTAGTCACTCAAATACCAATTAGTGATAAGTTGAACACGCGTAATTACGTGCACACGCCGGTGTCCATTGGTGCTGTTGCTATCTTGAAAATATGCTGCGAAGTGAATACGGCGAGACAATGGAGCCTCTCTCAAAATGATCATTCGGTTGGACTGTGCTGCTTTGAATTTAGTGCTTGTCAATAGAGACACTGCGTGACATGCATCTAGGTGATGAAACATTTGCATTTGTTGCATATTTGTTCAAAAGGACAATGTAACATTTAGGATGCCTGTGAAAAAGGATTCACAAGCAATGCACAGTGTTGTTTGTGCCTTTGCTTGGATGAACGCCAATGAGCTAACTGCACAGAGTGGCATTTTTCATTATGTGGTGTGGGATTGTACATTTTGCTAGCATGGCGCTTGAATTTCCATTTGTAGTGAGAAAGCCATTATATCGCTTTCAGTCGCACTATGGCCATCATGAATCATGCGAAGCACTTCGTCTGGAATAGGCAATGAGACAATGGATTGTTGAATATTTATGACACTTGCATGAAATTGTTTAAAATAGAATAACCGACGGAACATAACCTCGAGAAATTTCAGTTTAATTACCTGTCGATTAGCAGGGAGATACAATTCAGCGATGTTTACAAATACTTTAAGATATTTGGCACAGGTATCAGGCACATGAGATCTGATGGAGTTCGAATTACTGTCACTGTTTGAAGATTATGTACAGAAAAACAAGGAATGTCAGTTTCGACACATCTCCTACAAATATTGGGTGATGACCAGGGATAGCATTTGTTGCACGTTGCTTATTTTGTCGTTAGTCGGAAGAAAGTATCGACTTCATAGAAACTCGTTTCATACATTATATGTACACCAATACCTCGCTTTGAGTCTTTTCGTTTTGCGTTTTTTTCGAAGTTGCGTGGCTGCTGAAGAAGTGCTAATTTTCACTGTGCGTCGTTAAATTTTCGGAGTTGCGTTGTTTTGTGCTCAAGTCTGTAATTTTTTTCTTAATTTTTTAAATTTCCTTTTTTTCTAAAAAATGGCACGATTTTTGTTTTTAATTATGATGTGCCCTTTCTAACTGAAAATCAACGCAATTTGAATACAGTTTTTTTTTCTAATTTTAGAGTTAATTTTCAATTAGTGTGCTGTGTTTTTTTTAAAGAGAATAATAACTTTTTATCAGTTTTTACGGGTTGTTTTTATTTACAAAAAGGGATACATTTTTTTTTAGCCAAATGAGTGGAAAGGAGCTGCTGGTGGAATTACTGCACAGCATTGCTCTTAAAGGCGAAGCAGGTAGCGCTGATATAACAGCTGCAGCATATTACCCGACAGAGTTACAAGCGTTAATTCATGAAGGTGGCTATGATCCGAAACAAGTCTTTAATGTTGACGAGACTGGGCTATTCTGCAGACCATTCAGCTAGACTGGCTCTTCTTCTTGGCGGAAATGCAAATAAAATGGAAATTTAAACCATTTCTCAGCGGAAGGAGCTTTAAAGTGTCCCAGTCGGTAGCTACGAATATCAATTGTTACGAGGAAATTTATTTTGGGTTGAAAAAAAAGTTGTTCAGCAAACATTGGGCTATTTTTTTGTGAAAGAAAGCCGACTTACCACAACAGCCATTATGGACTCATCAGACAGTGATTTATTCTTATTTTGTTTTTTAAAAATTACATTATTGAATTCGTATTTTATTTTCTTTCTTTTTCTTTTTTGTATGTATGTAATTTTTAAATTAAGGGAATATTTTATTTTGTTTTTTTAAATTGTTACTTTGTTCAATTTTCTTTGTAAAAAGTGGCATTTTCGTAACCGTGGAACCTATCTTCGATCTTAACACGGTTTCCTAACAAAATCATAATCCATTTAGTGTCATTTCAATTTGCGTCGTATTTTTTTGGAACGTAACCACGACGCAAAGTGAGGTATTAGTGTATTTTATTTTGCCTTCTTGCCTCTTTATAGCGCTATTGCCTTTTTTGCCGGTTTGTGCTGTTTATGCTCTTTGCTGCCTTTTTGCTTATTTTCATGATTTTCTCAATGTTTATTCGGTAAAAAATTTGTAGTAAAATCCGCGTGTGCACGAATGTATATCTGCGCAAACATTCTTTTTACAGATTTGAACAACCCGATGTAAGCACTAGAGGTTGTACATAAAAAATAAACAATAAGCCGACAATATTTCCAAATGTTAAATTAAACAATGTACATCCTTTGGGCCCTTTTGTTGAGCCAACCCTCTGACCTTTAGTTTGTAAACCTAGTTGTTTAATAAATTTGTTGAAATCGCTTTTTGTACTCACACTACGTAATACGCATAATTAAAGTCATATGAGCACAAAAAAATAACAAACAAAAATGAGGACTGGTAAATTCGTGGATCTAACCTGGCGTAGGTGGACGCACAGTGGTCCACTTTGTATGGGAGCGCGGAAATAAATAAGTATCTTTCAAACCCGTGAACCGATTTTAATGCAATTTGAAACATTTGTTGATGTAGCTCAAACTCATTAAGGGAGTAATCCTAAGTGAAGATCAACTTTCAATGATCACATATACTAAGTCAATTGGAGGGAGACACGTTAACTTGTGAGAGCTCCTAACTTTATGTCTCACAAATAATTGCAATAACTACAAGGAAAAATATTAAATAAGGCCACGTCTACGAAGCAAAAATGTTTTTAAGAAAATCGTTTATTTAAGAAAAATATGTACATCCCATCTTTCTGGCAATTTGTGGATCCCATCCCAAAAGAACTGCTCCGCCTTGGCAGCCAAGAATGAATCAAGCCAATTTTTGATATTCTGCTCTGATGTGAACCATATTTAAGTGAGGGCGTTCTGCATCGACCGGAACAAATGGTAGTCAAAAGGGGCAATGATTTTACTGCCCACTTTCCCCTTGATATCAGATGGAGGTGGATCAAACCATGGGATTGTCTGGGATGGGTCGGTTTCGGCCCCCTTCCTGGCAAGTTCTTCTGCTACCTCGTTGCCGGCTTGGGACCCAGCACTGAGTGATCGGATGCAGCGTGCCAAGAACCTTGAGCTATTCGCGACAGCTTGGACTTGGTGTCTATCTGACTATCAATCAGAATGGTAATATCAGCCAGTGATATTTCCAACAATCATATCATTTTAGCAGCTTCTTTGACAGCAAGGACATCCGCTTGAAAAACACTGCCGTAATCAGGTAATCTGATAGAGCAGTGCAAGTTTAATCGGAGAAAATGCCCGTACCTGTTCCTTTTTCAAATCTTCGACCCATCCGTGTGGACATGGGATGGGTTGCGAGGGTAAGCCGCGCACGAGAAATCTCCAGGCAACTCGATCCTCCACTATCGACCCTAACCCATGAGGAGTCATGCCCAAGCGTAAAAAGGCGAGTTTTTGGACTTGGTCCAACCACCTCCTCCTGGGTCTGTCAAGCGATCGCCTACCTGATGGAGTCGCATTCATTCCCATCGTGATGATGGGGACATTCGTGCCCGAATCGCCGAAGCATAGCCCTTTTCATTCGAAGAAGCGGCTGCTCAATGTCGAGTTCCTCGTGCACTGCCGTGCTTCTCACCCTATCCCGGCGAGTAATTCGTAAGAAGGCAGTGGTATCAAAATGGTAGATAATACCGATTAAGAATCGCCACCAAACGCTCAAATATATTCCCTTGTGTTCAGGCCTTTTGGCTCGTCTGTTGGCTTTGGTAGCACATGTAGTAACAGGGCAAGAGTGTTCTCATCCTAGTATAACTGAGATTTCAATTCGGCACCTCTTACCAGGCGTGCTAACTTAAGCTAACTTAGAGCGTACACACAGAAATGATACACTGACCATCACAACTACTTTACTCAGTTTCGCTTCAGTTTCGCTTCAGTGGTATATTTAATTTTAAGAAATTGTGCATAACTTTTCAGAAACAGTTATGGTTACTTGATTGAACGATGCTCCTGTCTCTCTCTATTCTTTGGCAAAGACTCACTTAAGACAACGACTGGATGGCGCAGTTGGCTTAGTGCCTGCCCCTCAGTAGTGGGGTCCTCGGTTCGAATCCCAGGGAAAGCTAAGTTAATACGCTTTTATCTGGTTTTCAAATCTGGTCCATTTCATCTGGTTACCATTTGCCGTTGGGATGAAATCAACGACACTACCACTGCAGTGGTCGATCGGTGGTAGTAGTCTGACTCTGGGTATCTAAGTGTGCTGGTGAGTTCACTAGCAGCATGGCTAGGACTTTATTCAGTTCGTTTTTTTTTTTTTCAAACAGATTTTAACATCAAAAAATTGTGAAAGTAACCAGTACGGTCGCATTAGTCAGTGAAGAAGCCAGCAGACCAACAGAATGAGAACTTGGTGAGACCACGCAATGCCCATTGATTGCTTTTCACAAAGCCCTTCCATTTCACTTCATTTTCTTCACAAACGGAATTTATTTGATTACTTCCCCGTGCAGTCGCTACTCCAACCCGAATGTCCTTCTATCACAATCCCATAAATAATATACATAAAATGAAACAAAATTGATCTCCTCGAGTCACTTGTTGTTTTATGTTTTCGCCGCCCTGGTCGTTGAATGTTTGATTCACTTCGTATTGCTTTGCTATTCATAAACACCAGCAGTTATCGTGGCCACATAGCTGTTGTTATTGTTGCGGTGTTCAGTTTCATTTTATCCTCGTCAAATTGATTGCTAACCACCTGATAAGACCGAACCGATTTCCGTTGCTTTGAAGATTTCATAAACCTTGCAAAAATATCCTACCCCAACAATAATGGCCACAATGACGTGACTGTTTACCAGGAAACACGGTACACTCAAGGTCACTGTCCAGATGAAATATTCCCTCTCCAAGCAACATAAACCAATCACATATAATTCTGTCTATCCTTACGGATTCCAATCATAAATCTCATCGCGCGTTTGAGGACTTCTGTTTATGATGCAGAGCGCGTAAAGGACACTTAAAGTGATAGGTACCTTGAATGGACTTCTTATACGCTCACATATATATCTAATTTTTCATTTTTTTGCTGACAGACACAACAATTTGCTGTGCGTGGGTGTGTGATGTGTTGAGTGATTAGTTTTGTGGGGAATGTCTTTGCGTTTTATATTTTTGTTTTCGCTTTGGAGCATCATTCTGTTACACACAATTGGACAGCATTAAACGCCTGGTGGCTTGCGCGAATGATGTCAATCGAGTTACTTTTACTTTCAAACTTATTCTTAATCACTTAATTTTGGATTACTCAGCTCAGCTGTCAGAAATAAGAACAATAATAAAGGGTTTTCTAAGAGGGACGGGACGATGTGAATAAAACAAGGTGTGTGTGAGAGATTCGCTGTGGAAAATGGCTTTTCTGGTCGACACACATCTAAGAGGTCCCTAAGTCGACGACTCTGACACATAAAGCAGGCTGAAGTTGAGCAATGGCACGATTTACATGCATACATCTATACGTACATGTTACGTACAGTCTGTCCCGACTTTAAGTGTTGCTTCCAATAATACTTCCTCACATCACATTATTAACACAATATTCATGACATCGACGTACCCTATACTGTGGAAAAAAAGCAAAAATAATCCCAATTCCTTGACCTGTTGCTATTCTTTCGTTTTAATCAAAAGTTTTTCAATCTCTTGTTAGCCGAGACATAAAAGATTACATTAAGCTCATTGCGGTCAGGTTTTCGTAAAAGACATAAATGTGCAACCTTGGTAAAGGTAACGGACGACATAAGCAGAGCTATTGACGAAGACAAACCGACCATATTAACCTTACTTGACTTGTCGAAAGCATTTGACTGCGTTGACCCAAGGATACTCTGTCATAAACGGTCCGCCCCATTCAACTTCACATTCTTTCTTATCTTACTAACCGAGTCCAATCTGTTTCCATAATTCAAAACTGTCATCTTTTTGTGGCGAAAGCTGTGGTGTTCCTTAAGGTTCAATTCTCGGTCCTTTATTATTTTCAATGTTCATCAATGATCTTCCATTGGTTTTGTCCTACTGTAAATTCCATTTCTATGCAGACGATGTTCAAATCTACTTAAGTTTTCCTCTTGGGAGGGTTAAAGACTCAGTTGCTAAAATAAACAAGGATTTAGGCTCTATAGCCAATTGGGCTACAAAAAATGCCCTAATGCTCAATCCTGACAATACCAAATCCGTCCCGCTCTCGAAACAACCGCCTTCCCTACCTAGTTTTCCCCCAATTGAATATGTTACATGAGTAAAAAACCATGGAATAATGTGCAATAGTGAACTGACATGGACTGACCACATTGATTTGTGTCCAACATCCCTAAGAGGCTTGTCAATCAGCAAATATATTCTCCCTATCAACGTTAAATTAAAACTTGCCAAAGCACTCATATGCCATATTGACATATGGATCAGAGTTGTTCGCTGACTGTGATTACTCTTCTTTCAAAAGTTGACAAAAGCAATCAACTCAGATTTGACCATGTCTCGGAACATCGTCGGAATCTCCTAGGATGCAAATTGGAAGCATTCCTGTAACCTAGGACCGTTCATATTACTCTTCAAAATTATTCACAAGAAACAGCCAAATTATTTATATGAAAACATCGCCTTCTGTCGATCGAATCGTAATATTACTTTAAGACCCCCAATTCACACATGTTTAATGTCACGCAGTCACCTCTTCAGTCATGCTGTTCATCTCTGGAATCGCCTACCTTCACAGGACCGTTCTAAGACCGAGTACAAACAATTTGGTACCGCTTGTTTCTCCTTTTTCTCATCGAACTGAAATAAGTCCTACAATATTTTTATTTTTTTTATTTTCTCTATGCATTTGTAATATTAATCGTATTAAATTTAAAAATTGCAAATTTACGCTCTAAACTGAATTGAATTTTTATTTTCTCTATGCATTTGTAATATTAATCGTATTAAATTTAAAAATTGCAAATTTACGCTCTAAACTGAATTGAATTTGAATTGAAATTGAAATAATTCGATATCACATAAATTCAAGCATGTCCCTTAAAATAGTACATTAATTTATATTGCTCCTGTACTAGCAAAAGAACATAATGTTCTTAATGTGCAGAGAATGAAAAATGAAATTGTTTTGACATTGTAAATAAATTTAAAATTGCAATTTTGGGCTTCAAAAAAGTATAATCCGCTTTTTATATATTTTTGTTGATGCTGTTCTTTTTATTTACATTTTTTTTTAAATTTATTACAAGATAATGGTATTTTAAAATTAACCAACCAATAATTGTACCACAACCTTTCTGTTAAAACAATTCTTTGACAGAGAAATTTTGTTGTGTTTTCATTTAAGTTCTTTTGACTTGGTTGGTTGATGTTAAAATACCATTGTCTTGTAATAAATATTTGCGAAAAATGTCAATTAAAAGAACTGCATCAAAAAAAAGCAAAGAAAACGACATAGGAGCATTGTTTTCAATTTTGAATTGTTTGCTATGTCGAAACACTTACTGGACAGACTGTGTGTACATTCGTACAGTACGTTCTCGATTAACGCAACTCTTGATTTCGTATTATTGACGCAAAAATCTGAACTTTTCTAATAGGCAGAAACTCGATAATTGCGACTACTCCAGTTTCTCTTAGTTGTGATAATCGAGAATGCGCTGCACGTACTTATTAAGAAATGTAAGATGTTTAAGAAATGTAGAAGTGTGTAGGGACTTCTAATGCTAACTTTTTCTGCGATGGTTGCCATGACTGCCTAAGCTAACCTAGGACAAACAATTTTAAGATCCCGGACTTTAGAGGACAAAATGAAAAAAATCTGGGTCCATTAACTTCAGCAAAACAGCAGTTTGACATTTAGAGGGTTGACACCAGAGGTGAAGTATTCTGGAGATGCCCAACTTCACAACTGATTGACCCCTAGTCGATCGACGATTTTGAAAGGCTTTTTGACAGTTATTCATGCATTTGTGACAGTTATTCACGAAATAACGTGAATGCCGTTCTCTGATTGGTCAATTTGGCTTTAGCAAACGATATAAAAATGATTGTCAAAAATGTTACGGGATGATTTCTATGATACTGCATTTCTGGTTGAAGTATTCATTGTGTCATCCCTTGCGTCAGCTACTTCACACTCAACACATGTTTTGACGCTGACGAAACTGAAGTATTCTATGTTACCTAGCCTTAAGGCTGTCAGTCCGTCTGTCAGTGCCCAAACTTTCGGTATTCAATTGATATGGGTTTCAAGCATGTCCTTGGGCTTTCGATTTGTTTTCGGACCAACGGAGGTGTGATATAAGCCTTGAGGTGGCACTAGTTATAAAAGAATTAGATGGCATACCAAAAAAAAGTCACTAGTTCAAATTTAAGAGTAGGTAATGCATTATTTCCCAGTCCACATTATGGAGATTCTACTGTATATATTTTTTAAGTATTAAACCGGCCAACGCCAAAGTGGCGCACTCTCTTCCATCGCGAGCAGAGATCAGTCAGAGAATCGGAAAGGTTCCTCGTGTCGAGTGCGAGTGACGTCCCGACGCACATTCCGTGCATAATGCGTGTGTACAACTTCGTAAGTCTATAGATCTCTTGCAGTTATCGCAGTGTGATGATGCTGATAGCAACATAACCACTTAACCACGCATTCCCTGGTGCATCATCCTTAGTGTCTTGACGTCGACGATGGAACTGTGATTAATAAATGAACGACGATCATTCATGTGGTGATACATATTTTTCCAAATAAGACGTGGTGAGTGAAAATGTATGTTTTACAAAAGCAAAGCCTGCCACGAAGAATTGATTTCGGAGCATGATCAATTTCCTTCTGGGCTGCCCTCGTCAAGGTTCATACTTCCGGGGAATCGATATTCGCTTTAGAGTCCGACATCTATTCCATGTCATTGAGCAGTCCATGTCGAAATTGATGGCATGTGCCAATGCAGGCAAAGACACCACACATCTATTCTGAGATAACATTTTACGACCTCACCCGACATTTCCTGATTTCATTCATTCACTCCGAAACGACACCCAA
This sequence comes from Eristalis tenax, assembly GCA_905231855.2. Classification (NCBI taxonomy): domain Eukaryota; kingdom Metazoa; phylum Arthropoda; class Insecta; order Diptera; family Syrphidae; genus Eristalis; species Eristalis tenax. The sequence goes on from HG993126.1 coordinate 34,023,761, forward strand.
ATCGATTCGATTCGACTGGACCCACAAATGCAATAAAACCATCGAGGTGTCAACTATACATCATGTCGCATCAACCCGTTTCCCAGTTAATTCAATTTATTCACATCCGCCAGTCATCCGGATTGATGTCAAACGACAGCATGTTCCAATGTCAAGCGTCCCATCGAGCGATTAACCTCAAGCCTTGCCCGTGTGCTTTTCCTCACGGAAAGCATTTCCAAATTGAATTGAATACACCCCCACGGTGTTGCATGTCCTGGAAGCATGAGAAAAAGGAATTTCATTTACCAATTGCATTAGGATAATTGCTACACAGATAAGGCAGGAGCAATATCGCTCTCCTTTGCCCTCCCAACTGCAGTGCAACGAACTACGCTGCCTCTCTTATCGCGTTGATGTCCTCTACGAACAAAGAATTGCAGAATGATACAGACAGAGACTCGTCCACCCCCAGTGGGCTTCGATTGAGCAGCTGTCACCTCACCTCAAGCCGAATCTAAAGTTCAGTGATTTTATTTGCTCACAAATTTCCTGACATTATTGCATGTTCTCCGTTGCAACAACAAAGGCCTGCGCGCAAAATCCCCTTAAGAGGCGGTTGCCAAACCGAGGCAATTCGTAGGCGCAAGTCTCAAACGCAATTGTGTTAATTCACATTAGTCACGCATTAGTTGAGCATCGCGACGGTGGTCCAAGACAACTCATTTGTGATTCCATCCTGCCACCCAATATTAATTGACCATTCAATTACAATTATGGCGAACAATAGGCGTCCGCCAGCAATTCACCGAAGGCGCGCGAAAAAACAAGCACGCACAACAACAAATACATCTTCATCCCCAAAGATGGCTGAGAACTGACATCCGCCAACCCCCTCGGACAGGGTATCCCTCAAATGGCACAAGCACACCAAGCCGGCTAGGTATACAGACACAGCAAGATACACCATCCGACAATAGCATAGCGTAAGCTTCGGTACATCGCCGCGTCGCGCCAGTATGAGATGGTATCGATAAGTTCTGTGGTACGCGCCCCGATTGGGGGAGGTTATCGTATTCACCACATCAAGCAACATTCAGTTTGTGATGAGACGCCAAAGTGTAAGCATTCGTGGAATATTCGAAGGCGGTGCGCTTCAATCGTTCAGCAGTGTTTCACTCTACACCGGCCGCTTGGACTAGTTAATTTACCGAATACGACTAAAGAGTTCAATGCGGATTTCTTGTGGATTTTTCGACATCGACAGTGTGTTTCGTTGAAGCGTGTTTATAAATAATTTTCTTCCGTTCGGTTTATGGGCGATCATCGGCAGCTATTCTGACATGGATCCCTTAAGTAATTCGAGTTTTATTTTATCCGACACTGCATTGGTGGATGTCCCGATGAAAATCACGAATGTAGCACCACGAAAATCTGGCATCGGAATGATTATAGTGATTCTCTTCTTTGTGCTGGGAGTATTGGGAAACTTTCTGGCCCTTCTGATACTCGCCCGGAAGAGGACAACAAAGAACAGCAAGTACACGCTAATGCTAAGGTAAGTGCAGGAGTCATTCAGATCAAATTCAGATGATGAGTTCACTCGCAGAGCGACAAAAACTGGAGTAGAAGCGTGCTCGAATGACGCTATCCGTTATCAGTGCTTTGACTATTTTTCGCTCGCAACTGATGCCTAAACAAACAGCAGCCCGTCTACAAGAGACGCGGGTATTTGTTTCTCTTTAGATGTCACTAAAATTGAAAGCTTGAGTTGGTTATCTATCTAGTGTAGTCACAGATCACGACACCACGCCGGGACTTAGAAGACGTTGACATCTAATACGACTTAGGGAAGTATTTTAATTATGCTCACCATTTCTCCCCAATTGCTGAGAACCCTCTTTTGAGTCATTGCATATTATCAGTGGACTTGTCATAAAAGACGGACATTGATGGGGGAAGTCCAATGTTTTTGAGTGAATCCGATTGAAAGGCAGTTAGACCGTGTACTATGTGGTGGGCTAGTTGCACACCCATCCACGCTGGAAGTGGTATGCTAAACCAGATTAAGAAACGGTCAAGTGCTCGAGTAATGCTCTAGAATCCCTGTTATTCAATCGAAATGTGTATCTTATCCACACAATTTCACATATTTGAGAAAATTCCACGCCAACCGTGTGCATGTGGAATTTAGGGGTTAAAGCAAATGTGAAAGAATGCTCTGAGCTTCACTCTCTGCGGGGGAATGTTGTGTGAAAAATCAATTTATATAAATATTTGGCAGTCACTTCAACCTGATGATGATCCATATTCTGATTCTCTCAGAACCATAAATCACAACTCGATTTGGTGAGTTGGGAAACATGTCAAGGCAAAATGGAAATGGCTGAATATGTTTTATTCGAATTTGGTGTGGAAACTAAAGCTTACGCTATTTCACGTGCATACATGGCATGTAGATGGGAGGTGTTGCCTTAAAGAATGAGTGCACTCAGGCCTATCAGTCAATTGTGTTACCCCTCAAGGACAAGATACCTCACCACGGTTGGGAATCAGTTCGTGTTAGCCAAAAATCCTTGTAATTTGTTCGCAGACCGTTGATATCGTAGGCTCTTAACAGGCAACAAGGCAGAGCCCACAAGTGAGATGCCCTTCCACGGGCAATGTACTCGTAAAGTGATAGGAAACGTGTTTCGCGCAATGCCAACACTGAAATGAGTGCTCTGTTTCGGTTTGGTTGATGTTTTAAAAGCCTCATCACTAAGGGTGACAAATGCATTCGCCTTGATGGGTAGAGCTTATTAGAGACAGCACAGGAAGGGGTTAGGTGCACCAATTATAATGGAAGAACTGCTAAACATGGAGGCGTGTATGCCCTTCATTGGTTCTCCTTACTTACAACAATTTTATGAGAAAAGTGTATTTATGACAAATGTGATATCTTGCTGTATGGAGAGGTCGGTATCTCGATAATTTGTCGCTACTAAAATAACCACGAAATTTAGCAAAGGAAGTTGTGTAGAGGCGTTTCAATTCAATAGACTAAATATTCACACTAAGGCAAATCCTGGAGAGGGCTAGAATGTTCGAGATCCACACGCACTATACTCTTTATGGAGTTTATTAACATTATTTATAAAGGGTGATTTTTTTAAAAGCTATAGGAAAGTTTTTAAAAAAAAAAACACATAAAATTCAGAAAAATGAAATCTTTATTTGAGTCGATAGTACGGTGCATATAATTTAATGTTTGAAGATTATTTCATGCAAATGTTGCCTCAAATGGTCCATCCGCTTAGTCCAATTTTGGCATACTCTTTCCAACATTTCGGCGAATAAATGCTTCAATGTTGTCTTCCACTGCATCAAATGAGGGGCTTGTCTGTATAGACATGAGCTTTAACATAGCCCCACAAAAATTAGTCTAAAGGCGTTAAATAGCACGATCTAGGCGGCCAATTGACCGGTCCTGAACGTGAAATAAATGTTCACCGAACTCGCCTCTCAATAAGTCCATTGTTGCGCGTGCTGTGTGGCATGTGGCACCGTCTTGTCGAAACCACATGTCATGCAAGTCAAGCTCTTGCATTTTGGGCAGAAACAAGTTGGATATCATCTCACGGTAGCGCTCACCATTCACAGTTACGTTGCGATTCGCATCATCTTTGAAGAAGTACGGTCCAATGATGCCACCAGCCCATAAACCGCACCAAACTGTGACTTTTTCTGGATGCATTGGGAGCTCTTGCAATTCTTCTGGCTGATATTCACTCTAAAATCGACAATTCTGCTTATTTACGTACCCATTGAAAAATGAGCTTCATCTTAAACTGACCATAAAATGGAAGAAGCTCGCGATGAACTTTCTTAACAGAGCACGCATTTTGATAATAAAATTCAATAATTTGCAAGCGTTGTTCGTTTCTAAGACGATTCATGGTTAAATTATAGACCAAACTGAAGATGTTTGACAGTGAAACAAAACACGAAACGTGCGTCAGCTGTTTAAACCAGTGTTGCCAAAAAGATAATAGCTAAAAAATCACCCTGTGTCACCAACAATCCTGTGTCCGATTTCGGTAGGCATTGACATTTAAATCCTCGAGCTCGACTGGTACAATCTGAGGTGCAGAACTGCGGCAGTCCTCATCTATGAAACCTTTAACATTTGTTTCTCTGTATGGGGAAAGAGAATGGAAGAGGAGAGATAACGGCGGTCCTTGAACTGGATGAAGTCCGGAAGGCAATAATCCGTCTATTGCAATGCTCCATTGAAGAGGGGTTTCGGACCCAAGCGTCCTGGTTCGAGAATTCGATTAAAGCCGAATCTACCAAATATAAAGACCAAGTTATCGCGGACGCTAGACAGCTTGGTCTCGACCGACAGCAATGGAAAACAGCATAAGTTCAGACTCAGGGATATTGATTGTGCGTCTGACGTTAGAAATACTTACAATGAAGTGATTTGACGATGAACGAAAAATGCTATTTTGTGGTAGGTTCACTTGTTAATTGTCGTTATTTCAGCATTTTAAAATAAATTATTCATCCCGGAATATCAAAATAATAATCTTAATATGTTCTCATTGACATCTCGTAATTGTCTCTCGGATTTTGTTGAAATTTCTAGAACCCTATAGTTTTCAAGCAGATCACTCTTCATTTACTATTTTTTCCCTCGTCGGTTGGATTGATACCATAACACTCCCTTGTTTTCTGTCTTTCAAATAGAACATACCATCTCATTATTTTCACTCTTTATTGCTGTCCGTGCAGTTCGTTTCTATTCACAAACTGTCCTTAATATTAACTTATCCTACTCTGACCTAACCGGCAGTCCTCTCTTTGTGATCTATGCATGCGTGTTCATGTTCATGTTCGTTTCTTTCATTTGTTATTTTTATCCTACAAATTCAAGCGAAAATCCTGTATGTTTACTCTAATCCCAAACGCGACGTCATGGCACTTAGAAGATGCCTGTTAGACATCCCCATTCGTTCAAATAATTTTAAAAACGATAGACGAAATGTCAAATAATTTGCCATTAATCCTCGTGTCAACACCTGCATACCTGGGTGTGTTTTAGGAATTTTAAGCAAAATTAAATTATTTAAGTTATTTATTCGAATCGTAACGAACTTCTGAGGAACCTAGCAAATATGAAACAAAAGGAAATTTATTAAAAAAAGACCTAAAATAATAGTAGGTTTGAGGTGTAAGGATGTAATTTTTACCAAATACGCGTTTGATCAGCCATCAACATGCCGAGGCGCGTATATTGAAATCAGAAATAGATAGAGACGCCCAACTTCTACCTACCTTGCCCCTTAACATTTTTTATATCGTTTTCTAATCAGAGAACGGCATTTACGTTATTTCGTGAATAACTGTCAAAAATGTATCAATAACTGTCAAAAAGCCTCTAAAATTCATCGATGGACAAGGGGTCAATAAGCTGTGAAGTTGGGCATCTCTATAAGACTTCATTTCTGATTGAGATGATAATTCAATACGCCCCTCAAGCGGTGTCGAACTGAGGTAGGGTTTCAATAACAATAAGGAGAAGGAAATAAAAGTTACCCTAGTTCTATTCACTAACTTGTACTGTCAACATAAAGAAAAGTTTTTACGTGGATTACTGTACCATGCGGTTTAATATTTCTTTTTTTTTTTTCCAAAATTTTAACGTTTATTTAAGAAAAACATTTTATTATTCAAAGCTTTGCCAATCTGAAGCTATGACTTTTTCCCATCTTTCTGGCAGTTTGTGGATACCATCCCAAATTCTTCTGGCCAGCTTGGCAGCCAAAAATGAATCAAGCCAATTTTTGATATTCTGCTCTGATGTCAACCGTATTTCAGTGCTCTGCATCGACCCGAACAAATGGTAGTCCGAAGGGGCAAGGTCTGGGCTATAAGTGGGTGGGGCGTTTTTCGCCAACTGCTCTCTTCAAACGGATTAATTGTGTTCGGTAGCGTTGTCCATTCATGGTTTCACCCGGTTTTAGCAGCTCATAATACAGCACACCCTTCTGAGCCCACCAAATGCAGAGCATTACCTTCGCGCCATGGATATTCGGCTTTGCCGTTGATTTGGCTGGTTGGCCAAGCCAAAATCACCACATTTGGCACGTTCGCTAGCGCATGTTCACCATAAGCTTCCACCAAAATACGATGACTTTCGGCAGCGGTTTTCTTCATATTAAAGTAATGAAGAAGAACTCCCCGCAAAAACACTTTTTCGGGCACAAAGTTCGACATATTTGAGTTAAAAAAAAAATTATTGTTGTTTACGCTTCAAATGAATGACATTTACTGAAATGACGTACAATGACAGTAGCTTTCCAGCGCATGTTCTAATGGAATAATACACGTTACGCCATCTCTTAGCAAACCGTACAAATTAAGTTATAGATCCAATGGATCGAATTTTTACCATGCGAATGTCTTACGCATTTTATGGACGAACTAATGAATTTCTTGCTTTTCAGCAGTAGTCCCTTTATTTGCTTCTCCTTTTCAGTTAAACATAAGGACCACTAAAGTACCTATTATTGGATTTGATCAGGCGGCTTTATGAGCTTAGCTTTCATTAAAAAAAATAATACCAATCTACGCAGTCCCTTGATAACGCTTGAAAGAATCTTACAAGGACTGGGAGTTTTCCATGAAACTGCTTTTCCTTTTCCCTATTATTTTGCACAGCTTTGAATATCGTTTAGTGAAAATACAACACAATCAATGAAAAGTTGAGAGTTATTTTATTCTTTTTTTGTATTATTTCCTTCATTTTTTTACTTGTTAATTTGTTTATATTTCTACATATCTACTTATTCATTGGTTTGCTTATTTACTTATAACTTAATTACGACTCATCCTAAGACGGCGACGCGTCATCTCAAATACCCCTTATTCACTCGATACGAGTTGTCTTTATCTCGTGACGCGGCGAGACTCATGGGTATAAATACTCGGGGCATTCAAAGTCGGACTTTTTTCGTTCAGTAGGGTTTCCAAGGGCGCGACCGCGTTGCCTAGTTAAATCAACCACTCCAAGTGAACATCTTTTTGAGTTTTCGCCATCCGACTAGTGTTTAAGTTGTATCATGTTCCACAACTATTCTGACATGGATCCCTTAACTAATTCGAGTTATAATTCATCCGACATTGCCATGAGCAATATAACTGACACGAATAAGAAAATCAAAGCTCTTGTGATGCTGCTTTGCTTTGTTCCTGGAATATTGGGAAATTCCCTGGCCTTGATTTTGATTGCAAAGAAAAGGGCAACCAAGTACAGGCTGTTGTTATGGTAAGTGCTTAGTTCTTTACAAAGCGTGATGGTCTAAGGCAATTTTTTGACAAATTCGCGGGTCTAAGATCTCTTTGGTAAAGAGTAATGAAACGGTGTATATATTAATGGCTCGAATTGTGTTTTGATTGATCGCAGCTGACTGGTTATGTCTGTCCGATGACTATGTTCGCACGAAAAGAAGGCGGGCGGGGTGGGAGATAGCGGCCTAGTTGCACATGCACTCATGCGAAGTGGAGTTAAACTGGATTTTTGTCAGCAAAGTGTTAATTACCATAGACGGGGATTCGGGTTCATAACTCGCAGAGATGACAACTCAAATGATCAACATTTAATATTCATCACGAGACCTGCGCGCACATGTAGTATGACTACGCTACGCACGCAGTATGACTAGTAATTGCTTATCTTAATGATGAAGCATGTGCAACGCTTGCTGGAAACCCCTAAGAGTCGTCATAATCGGTTATGCATGCTGAGTGCTTGTAAACTAGTTTCGATTTGCAGTCCTTTGTTTTGTGTATGATATTTGGAGTTATCGATAAGAGTGGCTGTCGTGGTGTAGTGGCTCTTGATTGACAATCAATCCCCGACACGAGCTCCTTTCATAATTCACGCCCCCTCTCCTTCCGAGTCAACCACAATGATCAAAGTGTGTACACGTCTTGAAAAAGCTCGTCGAACATCGTCATCATTGTCACATCGTCATCATCGTCACCACTCCTGGTGGGAATAATAGCACGGACCACCCAAGAGCAGAAAGAAAGAGAATGAATATGTTGCAGCATGATGACTGCAGAGAACAGTGCTCGGTATTTTCTAAAATAACCGCCGTAACAATTTCCTCAAACATGTTTATTTATCAAAGCTTTCTATGACCAAAAATCATTAGAGTTGTGGTATCCACAACTGGTGCATGGATGTGCACTGCACCAATGAGTAACAAAATGTATAAATATGAAGGGATATGATAATGAGAGTTGTGTCAGTCACTCGGAGCTCGGAAGGAATCGCCAAGTTGAGTGTTTATACTCTCGTTGTGTAAATAAGTGTACATTTTTTTTTTTACTGGCTTTATTTTTGCAACATTATTTGAGTTATAACGGTTCTTCCGTCTTCGAGATTAAGCATAAGTAATCTTCTGAAAGACTTTTCATTTCAACCATAAGAACTAGAATTACTTTCCTGTCAAGCACCCAAATCTCTGGCCTAAGTTCTAGTAGGAGTTCTAGTACGACTACTGTCTGGAACCATGGCATATTGATAGATTGTAGTGGCTGAATGGACTGCCTTAGACGTTTGACCTGAGTGGTCCATGGCACTGGCAATCGGGTTCATTTAGAGTTGATTCATTAGCCATTGTTCGGGAAACCAGCTGGAGTTTAGCATGAGGTAAAGCCCAATTGCGAGGGGTACATCTCTTATGCAGTTCTCGAAGTCAATTCCCCTAAATTAGGCCAGTGAAGGAGCAGAGAAGGTGCAGTGTGGATTTTAATAAAAAATAAATCCATTTTTTTGCATGACTTTGAATGCATTATTTAACATATTTAAAATGATCAAAATTGGGTCAAATATGAAGCAAAAAAATTGTCACGGTCTTTTTCAGTTCATTATGCGTCAAATGCAATCCAGCGTCCGGCTATAAGGGAGATGAATAAGAACCTCCCAACCAAGCTCCCGCCCGGAGCTTCTGCCAAACTTTTGTGGCCGGGCATTGGCCTGATGGAACACAGTGCCTTGGTTATTGGTTGCCTTAACTCGTGCGCCACCCATGCATCAAAGTCTAAGAACACATCATTCACCTCTGCAATGCACCAACCTCAACGAGCTCTTAAAAGTTGTATCGTGGCACAGTGGTACTTTTGGCAACTCAGTGGTTTAGTTGAAAGACTCAAACACATCCGAACACGACAACTTTCGGGCTCTCCTCCATAATGCCATAATTCGCGAGTATGGCGGTCACTTTCGTTGTCCTTGTCTTGAACTTTAAGAGTGTCGGTTTTAAAAATCGGTGACATGGTACGATCTATAAGAACCACTAAGTGGGTATAGTCCATGGCTCACATCGTAGGAAAAAATGGCGAGAAATGTCGATCGAGTGGTTAAGAAGTACTTAAGCCACAACTGGCAGCACTGTAGTCATTACAACCCAATTTAGATCAGGATTAGGACATCTTTGGACAAACATGTGTCTAAACGCAATGTGCAATTTGCCACAGTTCTTAAGAAGTAAATGTACGAACATCCCTCTTGTAGCTGTCGGCAGTTTGAGAATTTGAAGCAACTATTTGCTGCTGGCACCGCCACAAATCTCTCATCTGTCGCAATGTTTGATGCTGAAGATTGTCCTGTTAAATATATCCACACAGACTTCTTTTGCAATACAGACGTGTATTAATCCATCTTTCAATTTCAACGAAAATGACTTTCTTTCATGACCCGCTGAGCGGTAACCTACTACGAGTCATGTCGTTTTAATAAACAACAATTTAAGGGAACAGTCCTTCGCAGATGTGTCCATCCGAAATAAGCCGATTTTGAATTTGCTTTTGTAAGCGTCGAACATCACGTTCTCTCTCAGGACACAAATAAAAAAAAAACACAAACAATCATGCGCCGCCACTGCGAGGCTTTGGACATTGATTTTAGGCTCCTCTTAAAAATACACAACAATTTTCGAATTATCTCCTGGAATAAAATAATTCTCCATGTAAAGGCAGAGCAGAGCAACAAAACAGCTTAAGTGGTCTGCACAAAAAAAAACCTGTGAGCCTACCCCAAGGAATGTAGGAATACAAATCGATGTTCATTTACGTTAAGACCCAGCTCTTGCGTGGTGTTCTATTGTGGTTTTCACAAATGAGGGGGATTTCTAAGGGAGGACCTTTCGGGGAGAGAGGCGAAAATTTAACGATATTTAATTCAGGGGGCATGACCGGGATTCATCTCGTGGTGTGATACATTTTCGCCATTGAATGGAATAAATGTAATTACCCAACCCTTCAGTATACACACGCATTAAACTAAGCGCTGCTTAGCGCCGATTGTATCCATTCATTGGATGAGTGAATAAATTGCCTAGTCATAAGTATGCGGGAAAAGGTGTATACGTATGGAAGCAGGCTCTCATAAAATAATTAATTTGCTTAGAGCACTAAGGTTAATACTCTTTCAAGATCATCCACCAGGACACGAATCATGGCATGCTGACTCGTTTTGTTTTCAATTAAATTTGCACGCAATCCTGGAAATTGCGAAGACAATCATATTCCCCGAAAATGTGGCTTGGGCAGATTTTGTCAGGATTGCTTTGTCTTGCAGTTTAATGACTAGTTGCTTGGTTTTATTATTCTTGTCCTGGTGTGGACCAACGAACGCCTCCCCCAGCAAGTGCCATCGCTGGCAAACTTCGTTCAGTTTAGCACCCCAAGTTGGTTGAGGTCCTTCCCTATTTGAGTGCGCCGCCTTACTTGCTTTCGTGGAGCAGACCACCAAACTGCTTAAGTGGTCTGCACAAAAAAATATGTGAGCCTACCCCAAGGAATGCACGAACAGATCGATGTTTGTGTGTGCCTCCTTATTTCCTTTCATCGTCCGCTGCGTTGTCACTCACTTTCGGATTCAAACGGACTTTGGACCGGAGAAACATAAGTCGTCCATAGACTCTACATAGCCAAGCCAACATAGGAGTAGAGCCTGTAGATGCCATACAGCTCATTGAATCTCTTCCTCCAGATGTTATCAACGCCAACAGGAGGAAGGATCGCACTTAAAACTTTTCTCTGGCCGCTTTCACACTCGCTCAATTCGTCGAGTATGAAATTCAGGCTGGGAAACAGACAAAATTGCGATCTCAGTTGCAGAGATTGATCTTGATTGGGATCCCCAACCAAAAGGAATCCTGAAGAGGAGATCTCAATTCTCAAGTTTGTCTGTTTCCCTTTCTCACACATGCGTTAGCATTTTTCAACACGTTTACAGAATGTTTCCACCACCCAACATTAGGTGTGATTTTTTGGAAGCGTATATACGCTTAAATTTTGTATTGTTAAATACACAACAAGAAATCCTATATCCGCTTAAGTTACCCGAGATATTTATAGCCGCTTGTAAGCGCGGATAAAAACAATGCTTCCAATCATTATTTTCTCTGTGTTATCGATAATTTGCTGAGAAACGTCAAAAAGCCCATCCACGAATTCACTTATATTACAACGAAAAAAAAAAGAATTGAAAAGTGCACAGGCATATAAATATTGGGTCTATAACTTCTTTATTCATGTGGCTTGCTAAGAGATGGCGTAACTTGCATTATTCCATTGGAACATGCACTGGAAAGCTACTGTCATTGTACGTCATTTCAGTATATGTCATTCATTTGAAGCGTAGACAACAATAATTTTTTTTTTCACTCAAATATGTCGAACTTTGTGCCTGAAAAAGTGTTTTTGCGGGGAGTTCTTCTTCATTGCTTTAATACGAAGAAAACTGCTGCCGAAAGTCATCGTATATTGCTGGAAGTATGTGGCGAACATGCGCTAGCTGAGCGAACGTGCCAAAGTGGTTTGCACGATTTAAAAGTGGTGCTTTTGGCTTGGCCAACCTGCCAAATCAACGGCAAAACCGAATATCCTTGGTGCGAAGGTAATGCTCTGCATTTGGAGGGCTCAGAAGGGTGTGCTGTATTATGAGTTGCTAAAACCGGGTGAAACCATCAATGGACAACGCTACCGAACACAATTAATCCGTTTGAAGAGAGCAGTAGCCGAAAAACGCCTGGAATATGCGACTAGACACGAGGCAATAATTTCCCATCATGACAACGCTCGGCCCCACGTTGCTATTCTGGTTAAGAAATATTTGGAAAACAGTGGGAAGTCTTACACCACCCGCCTTATAGCCCAGACCTTCCCCGTTCTGACTCCCATTTGTTCCGGTCGATGCAGAACGCCCTCACTGAAATACGGTTCACATCGGAGCAGAATATCAAAAATTGGCTTGATGTATTCTTGGCTGTTACGCCGGCCAGAAAAATTTGGGATGGGATCCACCAATTGCCAGCAAGATGGGAAAAGGTTATAGCTTCAGATGGGCAAACGTTCAAATTTTAAGTTATAGACCCAATAAAATGTCTGAAATTAATGAAAAATTTAATGCTTGCGGCCTAAGATGTCCATAGTCTAAGCAGAAGTCACTTCTGTGTAGCGAAAGGTGCACAAGAGCCTAACCTTAAGCTCAAATCCTCCGCCACTTGTGGTAGTTCACTCAGACTCATACACATCCGAACACAATATCTTTGAGGCTCTCCTCTCTTTGTTCTTTCGGTTTTCAATTTGCTATAAATCATGTCAAAATTTGCATTTATCGCTACATATTGTCCTGGCATCTATTAAGACAGTTCAGGGGCAGTCCATAATGTCATTCCACCAAATGGTCATGATTGCATTGAATCTATGAGGGTACTAAAAATTAGTCACCATATTCTAGCAAGTAGTCGGCAGTTTATTTCACTCGTACCACTAATTTTTGTGTTTTCTTTGGCTGCTTACAGAATCTAGGATTTAATGGCTTTATTTTTTGCAAACACTATAACGGTTCTTCCGTCTCCGAGATTAAGCATAAGTAATCTTCTGAAAGACTTTTCATTCCAACCTTAAGAACTCAAATTACTTTTCTGTCAAGCACTCAAATCTCTGGCCGAAAACTGAGTTCTAGTCCGACTTTTGTCTGGAAACATGGCATATTGATAGGTTGAAGTGGTTGAAAGGACTGACTTAGACGTTTGCACTGGCAATCGGGTTCATTTAGAGTTGATTCATTAGTCGCATTCCAAATATCGAGGAATACCTCTTTGGGAAAGCAACACTCGATGTACAACTCTTCTTCGTCCTCAACTCAACCCTTTCTGTAGCAAAAACCGCTTTGAGGCTGTGGTAGGGCATTGGAACTTTTTTCCACGAGGGAACATCCCATATTTGTACTGACAAATTGACTGTCTACTACCAACAACCAACTCTGCCCACGACGGGAAGGCATTTCTGTCCAGAAATAGAATAAAGTGACTGCAAATAACCACAAGCTCATGAACAGGTGTCCCTTTGACCTCTTGAAATACACGCATTGTTTCTCAATAAATGAAACTGGAATAGACTAAAAACGAACAGGCCTTGATCGAAGTGATGATGGCCATGTACTCCGAAAGCCAGGTATCAACAAAGAGTAGTCGGGTACTCGGGTAGTTACCACAATGATGGCAGCTGTTGGTCATAAACTTCCTTGAGCATTCACGTGAAAAGTGTGTGAAGTGAATTGAATCTCCTGCAAAGGAGGTCATTTGTATCAAATACAGTCGAACCTCCACAAGTCGGATAGTCACGGAAATGCTCGAGTTATGGAGTGGAAAATATGGAAAAATTTAAAAAAATGTTCGTCTTGCAAAGGTTTAACCGTACACACACATTAAAGCGTACATTCACATTACTTCGGATCATTTCCTTGATAGGTACTCCGTATTCTTTCCCGGAGTTCCTGATTTGAATGCGTACACACAAATGAAATTCATTTCACAAAATTGCAAGGTCATAAAAAATAATATAAATTATTCAACATCGTATCCAGGTGGAAATAAACCTCATGCTCGTTTTTCAACGCGGGCAAGGAAGAGTGGAGACAAAGGGAGAATGTCTGATGCGAAGCATGATTAATTGTGATTCTGTGTCGGACTAAAAATTTTATATTAACTAGAGATATATATAATCGCGGTAGGTATGCGATCAATTATACAGAAGAAATCTGATTGAACAATTTTCTGTGAAAAATAATTCCGCATTCCACTCAAGCCATGGCGCGTCTATAAATCACAAGCGAACTGGTCGAAATGCATTGAGTCACGCTGTGTAAATGCACATTCTGGCCGTGCCCTCTACTTATGATCTATATTTAAATACTGTGTAGAAATGAGAAAAAAGCACGCTAGGCAAAATTGTGCATTTTTAAGGTATGACTAGGCTGGAGCAGTTTAAATTTGCTCACAAATGGGACTCTTTTTAAATTTGACAGCTTTTGATTGCCGTTTAGTTTGAATAAGCCGCAGGTGCTTGAGATCTACTTCCTTAAACATCAGCAATGTAATGTTGTAAGCAACTAACTTGTTACGCAGCACATCTTCGTGAAAAGTCTTAGCTTTCGTCAGCTTCGAGATTATCCGCAGAACCGAGAGTTCTTCATCTTTTTTTGCTGATTTGAAACCGACGCTTTTCAGATTCATTTAAATATATGTACATCTATTTCTGTGTCCACAGTGTGGACCAACCCCAAGTGAGCACCACTAACAAAAGTCATGCACTAGATCTTCACCTCTACTCTACAAGCTACTTCACGGGATAGAGCCGTGTCCCTTAAAATAGAATGCATGTTGGCAGATTGAAATGCCGAGTACTGAGGTTAGCAGTGGACATCAGAAAACTGTCTTACCATCTGTTGGTCGCCGGGGGGTAGTGGGTGGGTATGTCGACTCCTACACTAAGAACTCTGGGTTCAATTCCGGAAGCTAGTGATTTTCACAATTTCCAGCTTCAACTCTAATGAGTCACTGACAATGCTCAAAAAGTAGGAGCACTTGTCTAGAAAAAGCTTCTTCTCAAGCTTCGACGTTCGACGTCTACATTAAATTATAGACCCCATGCACTCGTGAGACAACCAGACTACAAGTGGCTTTACTAGGTCCAGGTCCATCTGGGAGTGTGTCCCTCCCTACCTTTATATGGGATGGAGGTTATTTATTTTACAGACGAAATTATTAATATTTGAGTAAGCTTTCGGCATTGTGTCCGCCGCATCCATAGGCAAAATTGCCACATATTCTTCGCTGTACATCAGGCTTATTTGGGCAATGAAGCGACAACTGATGGCTTACTGTACCCACGTGAGCGCTTTTCTGCTGTTTGATATGTATAGTGCGGATTTCGTCACGGCAAAAGTACAACTCATTACCGCTTCTCTCTGGCAATGGTACTTGAGAAGGCTTGGGCGGACGCCAAACCGACCCATACCTGTTCTGCAGTTTTAAACAAAGCCATACAACCGAGCTTCCTCGAGGGCTGAGTTCTGAAGTGTTCTGCAGGAGTAATGGTAGCCATTCAGTCCATAGACACAAACTGCAACAGATGTATTCGGGTAAGCGGTGCTGAATCCACGCCTTTCACCGTGAGCCTTGGACTTCGCCAAAGGTTGTGTCTTGTCACCTCTTCTTGCCATTATATGCATTTATGGACTGGATGTTGCAGCGCAGCCGGGGCGAGGCATGTTTCGCATTGTGTGAGTTCAGGGTAAGTCATCCTCTTTTTGCAGATGACTTAGGGTAGTTTTGTTCACTTAAAGTTAAACGCAACTTTCGGATTTTTCTCTTCAACTTCTGGATTTGGATTTTTTCGCGAGCGATGGGAGGAGTAATGCTGAGCTTTCCTGTGGGATTGGTCCCGCTGGGTCCATTCTCAAAACAGAAGATGTGAAAGATCTGTTATCAGGAAGGCCGACCTTTGTGTCAAAGCCAAGCTAACGGTTTTCAACTCAATATTTATTCCAACACCTATCGCCATGCAATTTGGGTAATGATCGAAATAATAAGACCGCGAATAAAAGCTGCCGAGATGAGATTTCTTCGAGTTATTGTCGGAGTCACTCGCCGTGATAGACTAGGAAACGAGGCAGAACGCAATGATCTCAAGGGTGAGGAGCTATTTCTTTGCAATGGCAATTGTTTGGCCACGTTGCACACATGTCCCTATCAGCACGACATCCAAAACGTAACTTAAGTCCGATTCCTTTCATAGGCAACCGCTTCGCAGTTGAAGCAACTCGCCAGGTTGCACTTGGGCATAATTTTGCCTACTTCTTTATAAGTCAGAATTGAGCATTATTCCTTGTGAGTTAGGCTTGATCGATCGATCAGTGATCTTAAGTGAGTGGTTAGTCCCCTTTAGTGGATCATGCTGGTCAATGAATATGAGATAAGATGAGAGATCGGAGAGATACATCAAAACGATGGTCATATATACGAAATACACTCGAGGGCCGTAGAAATTTAAGTTAGCGGCTCCATACAGGATACAGACACGTCGCTGCAAACCTTAAGTCTGTGCAAACACCCCTTCGTCACTCACGGTGCAGACAATTTGCACAGACATTAGTCAGACATCCTTTTGTCTTGATCGCGTAGGGTCGCCATAGCCATGGACCAAGGTACAACCATGGACTTACAACTTTTGCTTGTCTAGCTATCGAAAGTCTCCATACACACAAAATTCAAAAAATGTTGAATTCATCCAGACCGTGACTGCAAACAAGCGACATGAATAGACACCACACAGACTGTCTGCGCAGACATGTGCGCAATAACAAAATACGACGTGAATGTGTCGCGTATGGGTCCTATTCTATTAATTCGAAAATTTTAACTTGCTAAACTAAATTTTGTGGCGTCCGTGGCGTTGTGGGTTGGTGCATCGACCACTACGCACTTGACCCTACGAAGCTCTGGTTTGATTCCCGGTAGGGCCAAGTTTCTTTCACGGACCCACCTCTTTCGAGTCACTGACAATGCTCAAAGAGTATAACTCTCTTCTAGTTTCTCAAATTGGCCGTTCGGAGTCGGCAAACGACTGTAGGTCCCTTCTACTCGTGAGAGAACAATAGCACGCACGACACGAGTGGTTGCTGAGAAGCTAGGACTTAGCCCTCTACCGGCTGGAGGTGGCGACCCATATTATATTATTTTTCTTAATCAAATTTAATTAAATAAATAATATTTCATGTACTGAATCGGAAACGCCGTGCATTAAAATTCGTTGCCATGTTGTACGGCATACGGTTAACTGCTACCCAGTTTATGAAAATGTAATCCACATGACGGACTGGATGCTTATTGTAAGGGTAACGCCAGTAATCCAATGATCCATCATCTTGATGCCGTAATACAAAAAACAAAACACTTAATTGTGGATGCCCTTTTTAAAACAGGTGGCTTTGCTGAAAGTAGGCGGCACTATCGTCTGTCCAACGACACCATAAACACTTTCTGACTGATTGATTATTTGGTAGTCGGTTGCCTCTGCACCCCAACTTTGATATTCATTGATCCACCCCCGTATTTGTTAGTTATCTAGCCAGTATGTATAGAATGAAGGAACAAATCCCGACTTGACAGTTGACATTTCAGACTGGTTTGCCCTTTGAATTACTTTTCTTCTTTTTGTGGGAGCTATTCTCACCCAACACCTCCTTTGGCGGGGACAACACCCTGACGGGGACAGTGATGTCTATGCATTGGTTTATACCTTCACACACTCGCATTAAAAGGAAACAAAAATCTCAGGATTTAATACATGTTTAACGGATGAGTGATGGGCTGCAATTTGAAAGCAAGTATAACGACTCTTGTGTATACACAGCCATCTATAAAAGATTGAGGATATGTGCATGAGTTGCTGACAAAAACGAAAACAAATTCTTACAATTAATTCAATTCAAAGCCTGCACCATCCATAAAATCGAATAATCCAGCATGACCTTGCGGCTGTGATGGCAGCCAATGCATGAAATCCTATGGATAAGTGGATTTACTTTTTACTCTCACCACACACACACCATTTGAGGGAGAAACTAATTTCAATTTATGTAAGTGGAAACACGTTGGTCGATGAGAGGATCTCTACCACGGTACGTTACCTCGTGCATAAGCTTAAAAAACTCTATACTCACTTAGCGATGGTATTTTGTTTTTAAACAGATCTGCTTTGTCCTTGAGGTTCTGTATGCATAAATTGTCAAGGATATTCAACCTTAAGACCTTACTATTGCTTCTTTTTTATTCATTTCTCTGGATCTCAGCATGAATGAGAACACGAAGGAGGTGTCAACAGGGAGATGCCCCTCCTCTCATTTTCATAAAGCCGTAGCATTCGAATGGCAATTCCCCTTAATCGATTGCGTGGCAAGGTTTCTAGTCACCTTCAATTTTGTCCTTGAACATTTCGTCTTCAGTTCAATAATGTAAAATGTGATGAGAACTACTCGGATGGCTTTTTCTATATGAAATTAAAAATCTATGCAAAGAACATGTTTTAATTCGTCCAAATGGGCTAAACGAATGGCAAATGTCTAATTTACAAACCGGGTGCCTTACACTTTAGGCACAGGGAACAGACTTGTCAAACAAACGCTTTTGCACATTCTTTATTTCTAATAATTAATGTTCTAATGTTTCTTGCACGAGTATTTCTGAGTGCAGTTCCACCTATAAACCAACATCGATGTGGAATGTTGTTGAAATTAAGTATCCTTACCTTGAAACAACAAAACAAACAAACAAGTCGTGGCGGACTCCGTCTAGCTTGGCTTCGCAGTAAACTGTACAACCAAGTATGAAACGCCATTTCAACCGCAGTTTCTTTGAACTCATGAGGCGAATCCAGGTCCCAGTTTAGAACAGTGGCCACTTAGACCTTCGGTTTTTGGACGACTAGATGGTGCAGTTGGTTAAATGCCTCCCCCTGGTTAGTGGGGTCTACAGTTCGAATCTCGGTGAAAGCAGGTTTTAAAATCTGGTCCAGTCACCATTTGCTGTTGGAATCAAATTAACGGTACTATCACTGGATT
Organism: Eristalis tenax; assembly: GCA_905231855.2. Taxonomy (NCBI): domain Eukaryota; kingdom Metazoa; phylum Arthropoda; class Insecta; order Diptera; family Syrphidae; genus Eristalis; species Eristalis tenax. Next base: position 34,042,707 of record HG993126.1, read on the forward strand.
GGTCAATCAATGCGAGTAGTCTGACTGTGGTGGTTATCACAATGGACCAACATGGTCTAAGTGTGCTGATGAAACCACTAGCAGCCCCCACATTATCGAGGACTCCACTTGCACCTAGATTACCTTAATTTGGAAAAGAAAACGTCTACTATGCTATGGCGTCTATAGACGCCTAATTCTATATTAGCTGCGGCTCGCGTTGACCGCCGAAGTTGTATTCGCAAAGGAGCTTTTTCTCCTTCTAGACAGCGGTGGGCATGTGCGGAGGCATGCATTAGTCACATTCGCCATGTCAACTGATTCCATCTTCCGTTTGTGTTTGATATGGCATATGCCAGTATTTAAATTGTGACTGTTTTAAGAGGGGTGGCTGGTTGGTCGGCTCTATCATTGCCTGGAATAGCAGAATGCCCACGGATCCTGCTTAAGGTAAAATTGAGTCCGACCGATAGTTCCTTTAGGCCTTGAATATCCTCGAGCTCGTGCACGGTTTCGCAAGGGCATTTCAGCCCACTTGACCGTCAATGTAAAATCACCAGGATCCAGGATCTACCGTTTCATTGATCAATGTTTGGCGTACTCGGAATGTTAAGACTGTTAAGGCTGGCAACTAACATATCTTTATGTGATCTGTAACCATCTATGTATCAAGATATTTGTCAAAAAGTGGAGACAAAGTCCGAACTTAATGTACATGAACACAGTTGTTATTTAGGCATATGACTCCTCCTATCGTGGGTCACCTTTGTTTGAGTTTATCGGCTGTGATCAAACCGTGTCTTAAACCATTCAGCATATTCTACGTAAGCCCCCCTCTGCACAGGCATTGGCTGCGGAAATTCCAATTTGAAGTTTATAACCAAAGCCCCGCAGACCGTGCGAGTATCCTCATCCATACACAATTTGTCGATATAGAAGATATAGAGCCTTTCTTTCAATTTTAACGTATTAATATCAAACTCAATTCGCGGCAAAGCCTACACAGATTCAAAGATATTTATTTGAATCTTAAGATAGTGCATAGTGTTCACACACAGTACCAGGATCTGGTACGCGACTATGTACAGCATATCCTGAAAATACAGGGTCACACCCCGTGTTGGCAATGTTTAAACAGAAAGGAGTATTACTCCACTTTGTCTCTTCCTTTCTCATCCTTGACTTATACGAGCAGTGGTGTTGATTGACTAATTGCTATTCCCCTCAACTTCGTGAAAACCTAATCAACAGACACCCAGTCGAGCAAACTTATTCTTCATCTCATGCGAGGCACACGCATTTCCGTTCCAATTGACTGTTGGTTTTGTTTGTGCGGACAAACAGTTGACGAACTCATGTACTGTGTGCACATGTGTGAGTAAATGAAATATTCATACACAAACAAGTGTATTTCCTTAATGAAACGCTAGATGCACAGACAAACAACTCATAGCCCAAACCGCTCGCTGGGAATAGAGGCATAAAACAGGAACGTATTTGGTTTTCGTGTTTTCTTTTCTACAAAACTTGTCGCTAAGAAATGATTTGTATTTTAATTCGATGGCCAAGTAAGGGAGACTGGCCATAGTTACGCTGGCCATCCGTTCATTAAAATGATGAACAGTTCTGTATTTGAAGTCGATGCTCATTATGATTTATTTTGCACACAAAACATGAACATTTTCAGTATTTTAGAAGTTGTTCTGTATTTCATTAAAATTCTTAAAAACGATAATGTGAACATTAAAAAACTAAAATTCAAAATACTTGAGTGATTTTTACAGTGGGACAGAGCATTTGTTGAAGTTGATGGGTAATTCTCTTCGCAGTTTCGCTTTCGAAACTTTGCGTCCCTTGCGACAACAAACGGGACACAAACGCTATCGCCAAGGAACGCAAAATGCCCCGCTTTGATGGTGCTTAATATTGGGTCTATAACTAGAGATGGTTTAACTTGTATTATTCCATTGGAATATGCTCTGGAAAGCTACTGTCTTGTACGTCATTCCAGTATGAATGGAAGAGCAAACAACAAGAAACAACAAGATTTTTTTTTCACTCAAATATGTCGAACTTTGTGCCAGAAAAAGTGTTTTTGCGGGGAGTTCTTCTTCATTAGAACATGCGCTAGCTGAGCGAGCGTGCCATTTTGGCTTGGCCAACCAACCAAATCAACGGCAAAGCCGAATATCCATGGAGCGATGGTAATGCTCTGTATTTGGTGGGATCAGAAGGCTAGTAATGAGAGCTAGTAGAAATGTAGTAGAAGTGAGCTAGTAAAACCGGGTGAAGCCATCAATGGACAACGCTACCGAACACAATTAATCCGTTTGAAGAGAGCAGTAGCCGAAAAACGCCCGGAATATGCGACCAGACACGAGGCAATAATTTTACGTCATAACAACGCTAGGCCTAAAGTTACTATTCCGGTTAAGAACTATTTGGAAAACAGTGGGTGGGAAGTTTTACCCCACCCGCCTTATAGCCAAGACCTTGGCCCTTCTGACCACCATTTGTTCCGGTCGATGCAGAACGCCTTCACTGAAATACGGTTCACATCAGAGCAGAATATCAAAAATTGGCTTGATTCATTCTTGGCTGCCAAGCCGGCCCAGTTCATCTGGCCCAGTCCATCTTATTTCTGTAAGATGTCGAATGGTATTGTTGAAAATAGCTGCCTTCAACATCCAGATGTTCGATTTGAAGCCAAAAGCGGGTAATATTTGTCTGCAGAGATAAGAACTGAGAGTGGCGGTTACACCTTCCTCAGGTTCGGAATAGTGTGGACCAACGGCAACACCAGTATGTATGGCACTCAATACTGACTGACTTTTGTGAATGCAATGCTCGTTTAGTAGATAGTTGAGTGCTGCCAATTACTGACCTGAATTGAATGGAATAAAATAATGAAACTGTTTTCTAACGATATAAGGGAACACGATAGAAATATAACTCAATTATGGACTTTTATGAATGATGTAGGTGCCCACCCCTAGTTCCTGGCCTACTTCTGACTTACACCGCACTGAGTCCAATTAATCAAACGTCCGTATCCAGTTAGTTTCTATCAAGTAAAAAACGGCAGGCAACACAACCTAAACGCTTAAGAGTGAGATTAACGAAGCTATTTCAACTATCCCCCACCGGCATGTGAATGTTATTTTTTTGATGAACTCGAAATGAAGTAAGAACAAAGTTGATGGTCGTGCCAGGAAGTTACGTGATAATTGGATTAATTTTATTTCAGAATAGGGATACTCTTGACATATCCAGCTATTCGGGAGTGATAAAAATAATTGCAATCTAATTGAATTTTGACACCAACAAAAAATACGTCGCACATAAATAAAGCCTCAATGTTCAGTTGCTTTACTTAAGACCAGAGTAACTGACTGTGCATTCGCCTGTATTTGCTTTGTAACTTTATCCAGATGTTTCAGCAAAGTTTAAGAAACATCTCTTGTAGCCCTAAATACAAGCAGAGGCAAGAGTCTTTGCAATAGTTTCCCTTGAATTGTTCATCATCATCATCATCTTCTGACCCGCATGTTCCACTAAAGCGGTCGCGGTGGTAAACCACACACGAGAGATCCCCAGGCAACTCGATCCTCCGCCATCGACTCTAACTCATCAGGAGTTATGCCCAAGCGTAACCCGACCAATTTTTTGGACTTCGTTGAGTTTGCGTACGGGGAGCAAAAGGCAACGGACAATGGCATCGAATTAGGATTGAATTTTTCTTGAATTGTGCTGTAACCTTCATTCACTCAAATCTCGAGTCGAAACACAGGCACACAGACTTCTGCCAAAATGCTTGTTCTCACACACATCGCAGCTGGTTACATTTATTACTTGCTTCGTCTGTGACAATCACTCTCTCCTTCAAACAGGACATGTCATTGACCTATTGTGACGTCGTTCCCTGATGGTTATTCAATACAATGTCAATTTCGAAATCCGCTTACATTCCATTACTTCAATAAAGACACCAAGCACGAACCACAGAGCACGAAGCCTTTCTTAGTTCATTGCAAAAAGCCGCATCAAGTCGCGTCGAATATTTCATTATCAAACAGCTTTTGTATCCAGGCTCTTGGTCAAGACACCCCAACCAACAATTTGCGGAGAGCACTCCTTTAATGAGTGACGCACATTGGCATAGAGGCGGGGGTTGTGTTTCCCATTGAGTAGATTGCGACTTATGTTTGCACTTATTCGTTCATTTTATTGTATATGAGATTACAGATCCTCTCGAAAATACGATGTAATCAAAATTCTTTGTCAGATACGCCGAGGGCAATGATTTCATTTCACTTACAATGTCGCTGCGTGTTCCGTCAATTATGCATGGCCTTGAGGGCGGACAAGCAGCACGTGCTGCGAGCTTTGATGAATTACTGCCCTTTATCGGAAAATAATAACACAAAATAAAACCACATGTAGATTTAGCCCTGAAACTCATTTGGACAGTTTTCCATCGGCTCGAGGTTGAAGACTTTTCATATTTTTGTGTCTTCACGGGTATGTATGCATTTTATTCACGTCGCGTGGCCTGTGACTGACTGCTCCGGTGCGACATAAACAGAAGTGTGTAGATCTGTTGATGTGCATAATTTTGTCTTGTCATTAAAGCCAACCAATTATTCCGAATCATGAATTATTAATGTGAACAAGAACGCTTTTAGTAAGGGGGTGTGTAGATTCATTTGATTTAATACATGTGAGCATCCTTACGTTTAGCCTCCAAGGTGGCTTCCCACAGCCTGTTGATTTGGTGATGATTAATGGAAGTATTCTGATCAAACGGTTGGCAGACATGACATCATTTGATCTTATGTATAATCCCACTTCTGGAAAGGGACACTTGACTTTCAAATTAAGAGCATTACCATTTATCCCTCGTTAACATGCTGGGTTGATGAAGGTATTGCGAGACAAATATTTTATGATACTGACAGTTTGTGATTTATGCTAGCACGTAGCACACTGTTGACGCAAAGAGTTGGAGAGCTTTGAACAGAATTGAAACAGCTTTCAGACCCAGGACAAATCTATCCATCTACCTAATCTCTGCAGTGTTTTCCAAGCGAAAATAATGACGATTAGCGAAGCCCTGTCCTGACTGAGGTGGACCATGATATCTGGCCGTGATATATGCGTCTTTACGGATAGCCAGGCAGCCATTAAATCCCTAACAGCGTTTTTTACAAACTCAAAAACAGTCATAAGTTGTCACACATGTCTTGACGAGATATCCGAACAGTTTCGAATTCGTCTGTGTTGGGTACACATAGAGACAATATGGCAAACTGCGAAGCAGACAAACTCGCAAAAACCGCCTCAACACTGGCAGATGATGGAACCCTCGGTAACATAGGTACTTAACCTTAGCCAAAGCAAACTTAAAGGCAATGTCAGATGGAGTACATTCAATACTCGCCAAATTACGAAAAAAATCTGGCCCAGTTTTAACCCTAAGAGAGCTGATAGTTTGACCTCCTTAAAGAGATTAAAATTCAGCACCGCAGTGGAAATAATCTCCGGACACTGCCTTTTGGGGCAACCCGCGAAAAGACTAAGACTCCTTTCTAACGAAGAAGAAAGTGTGCAACCGCTATTCAGCAGCTGCCCTGCAGTCGCCTCAGCTAGGGAAGCTGCTCTAAGCTCAAACTTCTTCTGAGAGAAACTCCAACCAAATCGTTATTAGACTTCACTGATAAATCTAACTGGCTTTGTGTAAGCCCACGTGGCGGAACAACGGGCCTACTTTGGCCTGAGGGCACCAAAAGCCATCTACCTGCCTAGGTGGACCCCAAACACCTTTCCATCTGATCTGCCTTCAATCTTTCGGCTTATGAAGGTATATTTCTCTTAAATGTGAGCTATTAAGTGTCCTGCCCTAATCTCCCATTTGAAAAGAAATTCATGAAAATACTCTCTCACCGAGGCGGCTCTGAAAATGGCAGATGTAAGGAGAAGAAATGTTTTGCATACTACTTTCTCTTTTATAAATGTGGGCCCTGTGGGCCGAATCTACACGCACATACATCTACATATGGAAACGTAGATTAGCACACATTGTATCCATGAGTATGAAGAATGATTGAATGACATGGTAATTGAGTATGTTGTATATTACTAAATTCCATGACCGAATTATTAGTTCATCGAACATCGCCGTTAATAGTGGGGGAGGTTTGGGAAATCAATTCAAGTATCAATAGCCCACGCAGGAGGTGTCCTGATACAAGCATGCTCGATATGATAAAACGTGTAAAGCGTCAGTGATTGTGTTTGGTGGATATCACATTCGCAAATAATCTTATCTTCACCTATTCATTTTGTGGTGACAAGGTGTACAGTGAGGGAAGAAATTAATAGCACTCGAAAAAAAGTGATGTTGAATGTCTTCGATTTGAAATTCTTTTGGAATTATCAAAACGTTTGAGCTCAGCTTAGCGATTCCTCCAAGTGATGTTTAAAATCCCCCTTATTCTCTTAGTCGCGTCATATTTCACTGTGACAAATTTGTATTCAATTAGTCACTTAAATGTCACATACGAGGGGCGTTCAATATATTCTCTGTATCGGGGTGAAGCTGTGGTTGTATATATAAATTGACTTATTTATCAAGTAATACTATTATTTTAGGGCATTCATGTAAAATTTCATATAATTGTGATTTTAATTCGCGTTTTATCTCTAGTTGAACAGAATCGCTCGTAAGACAGTACAAATTTGTCACAGTGGCATGTGACACGACTAAGAGACTAAGGGGGATGGCAAACGAAGTATCCAACCAATATTTAACTCAAATGTTTAATTTTGAGTTTGTCATTGTTGCCATAGTGATCCGCACGCACTTACGGCAAAGAAGCGTGCCGGTAAAAAACACGTAAAATTATGTAACAATTTAAAGTTTTCCTCCAAATTAAAGGAGTTACCACAAACCAACAGGAATGAATTTACCCTAAAGTCATTCACAACTGCTCACGGTGTTGGGAAAAAACTCGTATATGCCTTCGATTTTATTCTGGAACTCATTTCACCGCCACACATGAATTTCTCACAGATTGTGTCGCCCATGTTGATAGTGGATGTCCCCAAAACAAAGTTAAACAAATGCCGAAACAGAGTATCAAAATCTTTGACTAGAGCGCGTTGAGAGACTGCTATAAATTAGCCTCAGGTCCTCGCCACATACGAGTCTGAAAATGTATTGTATAACCAAGTCTGTTGACAGGTCGTGGGTATAAATATCACCCACGAGCTATGTCCAAAACCTCCTACGCAAACACTGGCTTGTCCATCACCCATGCTCACACAAAGTGGTCTTCTGGTATGCTTCCACGAAGACAATATAAACACAGCAATAAATAATCGCATAAAACACTTATTACGCAAGCACCAACATAAATATTAATACATCTGAAGCCATTCCATTACACACCACTACGTGACCCGTCTGGAACAACTTCCGTCGTGAGAAGATGAGCTCTAACTCCATTCGAATGCAGAATATTCACCCAATCAATTGCAGCGGGTCCAGAATGTAAAAATGTACTCGTGTATTTTAAAATCACAACCAAAACGCACCTCTTCTGCACTAAATTCTACCGCAACGCCATTCTATACCGTTAAATGTTCATGCAGACCGAACATCGAAAATCAATGAACGTTTGTTTTTGGGTTGGAATTCGGCGGCCGAATTTGGTCAGAAATTCGTCGGATTAAAGCATGTGATACCGGTTGCCAGTGTAGTGGTGGTTCGGTGGAATTATTTTGGTAAGTGCGCAAAATTTTGGGAAGCGTGCGAGAAGCATGTGTTGAATATTTAATCAATCGACGACGAGACGTTCGTATTATGGTTTCTTTGCGAGACTGAAACTTCGCATTGCTAAGGGCATACTTGAATAGCTCAGCCCACAAAGATTAATAGATTTAGCATTGAAATGATTCGTACATTCGAGGACTGAGCGTGTAAAATGGATAAACAATCCCTTGGTAAGGTGACAAGCGAAGTCAATGTCACCGCAGAAAGGTGATGGTCTGAAGTGTGCGAAATAATGAATATAATGTAAATGACACATGTGGCGGATTATATTTGAATGCGTAATGATTGCTTGGGAACATGCACATTAAGAATTCTTGAGTTTTGAGGATTAACTTGAGGAACCATTGTGAACTGAGTCAGTCATCTACTACTGGGTTGATGCACAAGTTGTTATATCGTAAAGGGTTACATTTTAAGGGCTGATGTTGAATGTGAACCAAACCTAAACGTCAAGCCTTTTTCTGCATTTCATTTGACATTTCTCAATTTCAGAGTAACTCAATTTGAACCATGGACAGATACACAATAGAGCAACGCGTTGAGGTTATTCAGGCTTATTATGAAAATGGGCGTTCAAATCAAAATGCATATCGTGCACTTCGTGATTTTTTTCGGTCAATTTAATCGTCCAAATGTGCGTACAATCGGAAGAATCGTGCAAAAATTTGAGCAAACCGGGTCTGCAGGAGATGTGAAAACATCAGTGCATGCTCGTACAGCTCGTACTGCAGAAAATATTGCTGCTGTTCGCGACAGTGTGGCTGAAGAGCCGTCCACCTCAACTCGTCGTCGTGCCCAACAATTGCACCTCTCACGCTCGTCGTTGATGAACATTATGCATAAAGACTTGCATTTACACGCTTACAAGGTGCAATTGACTCAAGAACTAATGCCTCTTGACCATTTCAAGCGTCGTCAATGGTCAGAATGGTGGCAAGAAATGGCAACAGTTTTCGAAGAATCAGTGATGAGGCACATTTTCGCCTCAGTGGATTCGTCAATAAGCAGAGTTGCCGCATTTGGGCGAATGATAATCCAAGTGTGATTGTCGAAAAACCAATGCACCCACAAAGAGTGACTGTTTGGTGCGGTTTATGGGCTGGCGGCATCATCGGGCCGTATTTTTTCCAGAATGAGGCCGGTCAGGCAGTTACTGTGCATGGTGTTCGCTATCGTGAAATGATAACGAACTTTTTATGGCCCGAATTGGAAGATATGAATGTGGACGATATGTGGTTTCAACAGGACGGTGCCACTTGCCACACAGCTAACGAAACAATGGCTCTTTTGCCCGACAAATTCAATAGCCGTGTTATCTCACGTGGTGACGATGTCAATTGGCCGCCAAGATCATGTGATTTGACACCGTTGGATTTTGGGGTTATTTGAAAGAAAAGGTGTACGTCGATAAGCCAGCAACAATTCAAGAGCTAAAGGATGAGATAATTCGGCACGTTAACGGCATAGAACCTCAATTATGCTTCAGCGTCATCGAAAATTTGGACCATCGGATGGAGGTGTGCCGTCAAGGTCGCGGCGGCCATTTGGCCGATATTTTGTTCCATACATAATTAAATGACAATAATTTCCTAAATAATTTGTGTTTTATTCAAAATCAACATCGGCCCTTTATAACACTTACACTTACATCGTTCACACCAATGTCTTCGATTTGAGGCAAACAAATTTGGTGAAATTGCACACCTTTCATATATTCAAAGAAATATGGATCAATGTCTTGTGTCTTCGACCCTGAGCACCATACTGGAGGCCTAGGGTCTAAAGCGCAGCACACAAGTCGGGAAGCACTTCCAACAACTCGGTGGGTGTAACAAAAAGGAAAGATCACAGACCACGTTTGCGGGAGAGGCTTGTGACTGAGACTCAGGTCCTGTGACGCCACAAAAAAAAAACGGAGAAGGTAGAGTCACACCAAGTTGCACACCGACATTTTGTTTCTATGGAACAATTTTATTTCTTAATGTGTTCACCAAACACCGAGTGAATTATGTACTTTATATTTTTGGCTGACTTGTCAAAAAAGAACAAGAAGAAGATGAGGAAAAGAATATCTCAAACAAAAACAACAAAATTGCACATTTAAGACATTTATTTAAATTTAATCTTAAATACTAGCGGGGAACGTATCTCGTTCTTCTGCCACTATTGTTTTCTCAATCTGCATCTCATCCCTTTCGTAGTCGATCTTCAAGTCGGTTATCGCACCCTGAGCTCTAGTGGTCACTGGTCAGTCTATTTCCTAATCTTTGACTTTCCCATCCGAGCTCCAGTGGATTGATCATCTATTTAACGATCATGTGAACTGATCGTTTGAACGTATCGTCGTGGCGTTGTTGGCTTGGTGACAACACCTATGCACTTGAGCCTATACAGCCCAGGTTCGATTCCCGGTACGAGCAAAATACTTTTCACGGCCCTACATCTATCGAGTCAAAGAGTGCAACTGTCAAGAAAAAAAAACATCTGAAATTGGCCGTTCGAAGTCGACATAAGACTGTAGATCCCTCCCTCTCGTGAAAAATCAATAGCACGCATAACACGAGTGGTTGCTGAGACGCAATGCCCTGGCCCTATACGGACTGTAACGACACCCATATTATTAGTATTGTCAACGTATCGTCATTTTGGACTGTGGGTCTTGGGGTTGTTTCATGAGTTATCCCTGGCATATCCATGATTGCTAGCGTTGAAATATGCATGACAAGTGTGAACATTTTAAGTACTCGTCGCATTCTGTGGTCAGTTGCCTTAAATCCTTGCGTGAATTGAACTTAATAAGTGTGCAGATGCAGTTCCAAATGTAAAATGTGCAATGAACCAAGCCCAAGTCCTAAGTTCAGCGTAAAGTTGATTGATGTTAATCTTCAAAACTTTCACTAGTGTGTAGAGTATGGTTCGCTGTTAAATATTCCTTAAACACAAGTTAACGCGAAAAATCTCATGAACAGAGTGATTACTACCTATTCCTGTGCATGGCGCGTGCTTATAAGCTACCTCAAGTTTGTGAAGAGAGAGCAAGTCCAAAGAGCTGTATACTACTTCAGCGTAAGATGTGATAGGCATTATAAGTGCTTGAACAAGTCTTCGACGTGTCTCAGGAGGAGTAAAGTTGGCACACATCCAGATTTCACACACAGGGATAGTCGCGACCAATTACAACATTTGTATAGTTGTAGCATGATAAGTTCCGACTGAGGACAAAACTAAGGCAGGTTACAGATTCTAGCAGCCGAAGTTTTGTCCCAGACACTCAGACATCCGGAATAAGTTCAAACTGTTAGTGATAGGCACTTAGAACGATTCAACAGAAGCACATTCCTCGATGGCAGTCCAATCATCGCGCAAATGTCAACATTAAAGGGGTTAGGTTAGGATATTGACTTCTTCGAACGTTTGTGATAAATGGAGTTGAACATGGCGGTGGTAATCACTTGGTGCGGGCTATAGGGTGGTTGCATAGAAACTCCCAACGAAACTCCCCACGACCTCGCGTTGGTCTGATGGAACACAGTTCCTCATCTTCACAATATCACTGTAGCCTATGCTGAATCATTAAATCATACAGATGCCCGAGAGAACGTCACTTCGAGATATATGACATGCATGTTAATCCTATAATTCGACCAATTCTTGACGAAAGCAATGTCCTCCGCCCAGTGGTCCCGTTATATAGGAGAGTTGTAATTAAATCTGTATCTGAAACCGTGGACCGATCTTAATGAAATTTGAAACATAGTACAAGTGCCACGATCCAGATCTTATCATGGTTCAAAAATAGTGACTGTAGCTCATCGGGCAACGGAGTGATCTTAAGTTTAATTTTTCACTTTTTTTGTTTAAATGCATAAAATAATTATTTGTTATTGTCAATGACTCTAAATTGGGAATTAAAACATAGTCTAACTATCCATATTTATAAAAATAAATTAAACTGTACAAGTAAATACATATATAGATTTTATTTAGGATTTAAGAAACTATGCAAATTTGGTATAATTAGGCTTGGGCTTCAATACTAAGTGGAATTTTTTGTTTTTAGTTCAGGCCTTAAATACGCCGTCCAGGGTCAGATGATACCAACATTGGATGAATAACATCTTCATTTGTTGCCGAACGAGAAAATTTTCTACTATTATTAAGCTGATAGCACCTATAATCCTTATTCCGACTTGAGTCTCCTCTGATAATGACCCGACGGGCTAAGCTGCTGATGATATTATTTCTGCTCCGTTTCTCTAATTTTATACACTGTTACCAGGGATATACATTTGTAGCCATTATAGCGTTTTCCTGGGCATACGCTCCAAGTTTGTCGGGGTCTGTGGGAACACGCTAGAGCATCAGCAGCAGCATTTATTACGTTTTGCGATGTGGAGGATTTCAATTCTTGGACTTTTTTTTGATTTATCACATATTTGGTCTTCCTCTTTTATCCGAAGGTGACACATTCTTCGATAGCACATTGCCACGAATTTTTTGAAAAATTCGCTGAAAAGTTTCTTTTTAATCCATTTTGAATATTTTATTAAAAACTTTTGTTTTGTGTACCGCACTACTTTATACCGTTCATTAAAATGTGGCAAAAACCCTTTTGTCACTTCTAAAAGTATTTGACACGATGTTAAGTTACCGTAACTATTTGATTAAAAGCTACAGAAGTTGGAAATATTTCCATCACAAAAGGAATTACACAGCAATGTATATTTTAAAACTACACTTGCCATCGCGAAGAGCTTCAAATTGGCACAACAAATGATGAAATGCAACTAGAATTTTTTAAATATTTTCGTTATCTATATAAGGCGGCTTTACTTAAAAGCCTAGCTTAAAAAATTGGTAAGCGAAGATGCAGTTTGAAGGCCAAATATATGCCCTTTAAAAAAAATATTACTTCCAAAGTAGGTAATTCTAGGAAATATGCCACATCAAATTTGCTTAAAAAATACGTCTATTTTTGTAAATTTCAAATTCCCAACTTTGAGCTAACGGTACAACCAAACGGATCATCAAAAGTCAACAAAATTTTGGCTTTCTAGGTTCCCACATTTGTAGAATCGAAAAACATATACCATTTGGCCGAGAAAAATATGTCGCTTCGGGTATTTATTTCCACTGCGGGACCACTGTGCGCCGTCTTCCAAGGACGAAGCACCCTGACATAGCGTAGTAAATTCAATCCGCGTGTAACTGAGAAATTTTCCACTACTACGAGAAAAAGCTTTCCAAAACTCCTCTTCGTCAGAAATCAAGTATCTTATGAGAAGAACTTTTCGCCCCTTTACATTTTTAGAACGCGTTTTTATACGGCGTTCTCGGACCAATCAGAGGAGGCAATTTACAAGATTTCGTCAATACCTTCCATAAATTCGCGAATCACTGTCGAAAAGGCTGGATAGTCAGCTGTAACGACGTCTATCGCTATAGCACTGAATGTTTGCTTTCCGTGAAAATGGTGCCAAGACCACAGAACTAAATTGCTTCGTCCTAGAGAACTAATTGACCATTACTAAAGGAATTGACTTTCTCTCAGTTGTGGCATCAATTTTTTTTCTAATTCCATTGTAAAGCAATAAAACGAAAAAAGAGGGAGAGTCTTTTATGTAGGTCGGGACACAATAGCGAACGTCTCGTTAACCGACATCGACTTCAATAAAGGGAATCATTCACCTCATCCTATGCTGTTGTCTATGTTCGTGCCACATTTCTTGGAAAGGAGGAAAATTAGCGGAAAAGTGTTTTATTTTTGCAGCTCGTTATGAAATAAAACATTGTCCTAGCACGTTCTGGCATTGTTTTCTTGTTTTCGAACGAAGTAAATATTTACACACGATTTCCGTTCGATTGAAGCTTTTCATAGTTGCAAGTACATACGTGAATTGTACATTGTGTGTATGTATGTAAATTATGACGAAACATTTCTTAGGTACTCATCAATGAAAGGAGGCTATGTTTGACGGGAGATCAAAAATAAAGACGATGTATGTACACGTATCCACGTTTTAAATGTACAAAGAAATTTCGCGAACGAAATAACGAACATGGCGAAAGCTTAAACGAACCATCTCAAAGACATGAACTGTCGGCTGTTTATTCTTGTCCAGATTAATGTATGCATGAATGAATTTGTTAAGTGAATAAATTTCCCCCCTACAGCTTTCAAGTTTTTACTGGAAATTAGCATTAAAGTTGAAAAACGGACGTAATTGAAAATGTATTAAGGCGATGGCATTAACAAGATAAGCACGGAATATTCAGAGAGTGTCGAAGCAATCATGCTAAATATTCTCAAGCTAAATTGAGACAGACACGATGCTACATGCATAAGCATGGCAGGTAAAGCCAAGAGCAGAATATTCCACAAATTATATTTCATTATTTGTGAGAGCTTCCAACTGTATGTCTCACAAATAAATTCAAAATAACTTTAAGGAAAATATGAAATAAGACCATGTCTACGAACTAAACATGTTCGAACACCTCAATCAGTGCATTTTTATTCTTGTTAAGGGTAAATCGCACCGCGACCTATAGATCTATTGTGCCCCCTATTCATACATTTGCTTTCTTAAGAGCTCCAAACTCATGCAGTTCTCTTCAGAGTTGTATTGAGGGTTATCTGCTCCTGTTACGCGAAGGTGGAAGCGATTTGTCCTAGAGTATTCTCTCCAAGACAGTTTCCTTTAGGAATGAGAGCTGGTTCCAGTGACTTCAATTCTTCCACTGATGTTAAGTGCTTGCCTAAATGTCTTTACCTTTTGTGGGCAAGTGCCTCACAAAATCCTAGTAAATGTTCTGGAATTTCATTAGATTCTCCGCCGAATTTGCAGAGACCTACTTCTTAGTTTCCTTAGGTGCTGCCTGAGTCTGCTGTGCCCTGTTAGGAAGCCTGTGGAAGCTGTGGAAGTTGTTTTTAATCATTCTGATGCACGACTCACACTCTGTTATGTTGGCCCTTCTTGGCCTTCATGCCATTAGCATTATTCCAGGTATCTGCCCTGTACCTTCTTTCTAGTTCCCTGAACTATTCCCTAAGGACGAGATCTCCTACAGCGCAAAATTGTTCGGACCTATGAAAGTTTCCGATGCCCCATTCCTAGCGAGGGAGTCGGCCATTTCATTGCATAAATATCCATTAAAGTGTCAAGAAGTCTCCATAGCTCTATACTGCTGCAAAAGAGCCATACGGTGCAAATGGGGATTACAGTCCCGAATGGTTTACTGGATATTTACATCAGTCGTCAGACCCATACTGATGTATAGCGTCGCAATTTAGTGATCCGCACTCGATAAGAAAATTAACATCACGCCACTCGCTAGAGTGCAGAAGATGGTGGGAGTGTCCATTAGTGGAGCGTTAAAGACTACCTCCTCCGAAGCACTAAACATACTCCTTAACCTGCCACCGATAGAACTGCAGACAGACGGCGGCCAGTACAGCGACCAGATTTAGATCGCTGAACAGCTGAAAAGAACTTCAATCTGGACATTCAACGATCCTACGCAGGTATAGCTCTATACCCATGGATACAGACGTAACTATACCTAAACTCCTCTTGGAGAAAAATGTCTCAACCAGCATAGGACCTAGATCTTACTGGGAGTCTGATAGCCAGACGATGGACTGTCGGTCTACTGCGAGCCTTCACATATGGATCGAAGATGGATGTAGGTGTGGGGGCTGGCGTCTATTCCAAGGATCTGAACATCCAGTTCTCCCTACGTCTTCATAATCACTGTAGCGTCTTTCACGCTGAGACTATAGCTCTGTCATGGCTGAAAAATAATGTAATATCAATGACAGCCAGGCAGCGATCATGTCTCTGGACTCTGTCACTTTCAACTCCAAGACTTCCCTTAATTGACGAGATGGCCAAGGAAGTTCTCAAGCAAGTTGGTGGAAAACATTGGTCTTTGAGAATTTCTTTTCGACCTCCTTCACTTTCAAAGTAAAGAGCTTCGAGAAATTGGCCACTCCTCCACATTGGAAGAGGATCTGCCTGCCATTACGTTTCGTTGTTTGAAACCAAGTCAAAAATAGGTTTTTTGATAATTTCAATTTGAGGCTCTTGCTCTACATTCGAATATTCGTTGTCTACAACAGTTAGAGGAACAAGTTTTCTTCATCACCAGACGCTTCAAACCCATCTTCATCACTTGAATTTCCGCCGAGAAATTTGCGTGTATTTTCTGCAAAATTGCATGATTGGATACTTACTAATGCCAGTGCACTTGCTTCGGTTTTCATTTTTAACAGATTTCATTCACGTTAAATAATTATCCACGATAAGCTCCTCTCCCGAATTTTGACAAAGAATATCACTGTAATTATAAAAAAAAAATAACCAAGTCTTAAAACGGCTCTTTATGTAATTTAAATCAAAATATAAAATACACCCGTAGTCTTTTTCCTAATTCATATGAAGGTACCCTGCTTGAGTAGGACGCGTGTTTGTAAAGTGTTTGTATGAGGTACTCATTTCGGAAAGTGAAGTGGTACAATGCTTGACTTCGAAACGTCATTATTTGGATGGCGTTGCCAATGTTGGCACTAATGTGAGTGATTGTTTGGCAAATTTAGATAAATTTGGGTAATTTGGGATTTTTTTATTCACACTATAAATTGCTAGTAAAATGTGCAATACATTTGGAGTCTATTACACAATTATATTGCCCTACAAGTGTCCCATAAATTACAACAGAAACGAAAATGTCCCAACTAAACACAAATATGACAGTTGTAGTCAAGTGATTGAAGTGCTGATTTTTGCTGATACCTCGTCTACTCAAAGCAGAAATGAAGTATGATAGAGATACCCAACTTCACAGCTGATTGACCCCTAGTCCATCGACGAATTTGACGGATAATCATGAAAATTTTGACTGTTATTCATGAATTTTTGACACTTTATTCACGAAATAACGTAAATGCCGTTCTGTGATTGGTCCATTTGGCTTTAGAAAACGATATAAAAAATGGTTGTCGAAAATGTTAAGGGGCAAGAGAGGTAGGAGTTGCCCGTATTCTCTATCATACTTCATTTTTGACTCAAAGTGAGAAATTGTCACTGAGTATGGCAAAAATGGAAGTGTGACAAATATTTTGTTTGAGGTGTTGGAACATTTTTGTTGTCATGTATGAGACATTTGTAGGACATCTTGTACAACACTGTACTCAGGTACCTTTTCACACGGATTAAGGTGCTTTTTTCTCTTCACACTCATAAGGTTTAGCAATATTAAAATGTGCATTTAACAGAAAGTTGAAAAGCAATTGTGTTTAGTTAAATTCACAAAACTAGCGATGTGCCTATGGTCCTTCGATTAAACTCACTGATTGAGTTTCATATCGTGAACACAATTTCCTACTCTTTCTAAGAAATTCATAGAATTATAGCCTCGTGTGTCCGTCCGTCCCCTTTTCATGACAGTCACAATTTCACAACTTCACATTTACCAGCGATTCAAAAATTGAATATGACAGTTTGGGTCTGGCCTGAGAAATAAGAAACCAATTTAGTTGTGTGTAAACCCAGACGATACACAACTAAGCCGTTTTTGAAAAAAAAAAAATACCTTTATGATATCACCGAAAAACAACCAGTTATCAGTATATTTGTAACGTGTGTCTCTGGAATGTGTTGTGCTTGCGCTCCTTACATGTGAATAAAAACATTAATTTACTGCAAGTGCAACTAATGGAGTACATGTGTCATTGTCTGAAAGGTGCTGCCGGCTGAAAGGACCGGCCGGCGGCTCCCGAGGGAGACTTTAAGTTTACTTTAACTTACTTATAACACATGCGTGGTGGTCTCGAGTTGAATTGTGTCGATAATCAAATAAAAGCTTGTTTTATCTCCAATTGAACGAGGTTCATACATATATGAAAACTTATCAAGAAATGCGAAGTTTTTTCGTGAAATATTCTCAAATTGTGTGCCTCGACTTCGACTTAATTGTCTGCCATAATTGTCGCCTTCGAATTGGTGAATAGTTCTGTTTTTAGAGAACTTGTTCTATCTTAAGATGGTAAAATATTCAAAATACCTTTGCTATTCGTTAGATTTATTGGTTAAACCTGGTCCCACATTTTACTGATTATCTAAGCTGATCTACTAACTACTGAAACATAGCTAAAAAGTCCGTGGTTATAATTATATAATAGGTGGCTATACAGCCCGTAGAGGCCAGTATAACCAACACGAGTGATAAGTTATGGGCAAAGTGAAGTGGACCTGCAGATGTAATGCAACTCCGAAAGACAAGTTTGAGAAGCTTTATCGAGACAATTATACATTTTGAGCATTATCCTTGAGAATTAGCCGGAAATCAAACCTAGGCATCAACTCAAACACCCTTGATTGGGTTCAGCAAAATAAGTCTATTTGGTATCCATTTAGAGTGAATCTAGATTGCCAAATAAAAACCAAGAAAGGGTAGTGTATTATAATTACTAGATGTGTGACGGATATCCATTAAGTATCCGATATCCGGCCAGAGCCGAATAACCCTTCTATATCCGGATAGTTTTTTCTCATTTTTCCTTGGATGTGCTCGAGAGAACATCACAACCAGAAATGAAGTCATATAGAGACAGCCAACTTCATAGCAGATTGTCGAATTTGAGAGGCTTTTCATTGATTTTTGACGGTTAATCTCGAAATAATGTGATTGGTCAATTTGGTTCGAGAAAACGATATAAAATATAGTTGTACAAAATTTTAAGGGGGCAAGAAAGGTCAAGAAAGGTGATCACAACTTTGACAGCTCTTGTGAAGGTCACAAGTTGTGAGGTTTTGCTCAGAATACATGGCTTTTGTGAGGCCGTTATGACTTCTCTGGCACATGCCAGAATACGGTCATTAATCTCCGGATTATTAGTGAAACAGAAGCCTTAAGTACGTGGGAGTAAACATGGGTGGGAAAATATAATGAAACATAATATGTGATCGTCAAAAGAAAAACGATAATAAGGTAGACTGGACAAATATTTTATCTCAACGTTTGCGATGAGGACGACAAATGCGCTTGTTGTGTAAAATTTAAAAATATCTCGTGGAGGAGAAGGAAAGAACATGTTTAAGATGATTTTACTTGTAGACTACCGGTCTGATTTGAGTATCAGACCACCAGACTATTGTACTTCTAATTTGGGCAGATATCGGGCAGCGGAATATGCGGAACCCGGTATCCGGCCAAATCACTATTCGGTACAACTCTACTAAATACTCTCGTCTACAACTAGTTCAAATGAATGACACTGGGGCATGAATGCGTTGACTGTTCGACAAGACCGAATGAAAAAAAGGGTAATCTGCCGAGGCTTCACATTCTTAACGTCGGAGTTGGAAGGGCTCACGCTAGAGACCTTAAAGCCCAATTCACAATGCTGCGTTGGCTCGTTTTCAATCCACACAATACAATGCTTCCATGCCATCCACCGCGTCGTGCTAAGTCTTGACTTTTATAAGAAAAATAAGAGCGGTGAGAGCAACACAATCGACACACTCTCTCAACAAAGTATGTTCAACATGCTGGAACATTTTGGTGCTTTTTAACATTTCCCTGTGTTACTCCTCATTCTCATTGGGCGGGAAAGTTTAAGGGAAATTAACAATGTTTGAAATGAAAAAAAAACAGATAATTGTGTGTTGTGATGTTATGCGTTAAAGCAGATATCGTAACCAGCACGTAATCGAGGCACCAACGTGAAACAAGTTAACAACGCACGTCTTAAAGGTACGTTAACCAACGGCTAATTAATTTCTTCTGGTTTTTGAGCCATTTTTCTGACATTTTTCGACAGTCGAATGATGTAGATGATTTCCAGTTGATTGACACAGTTTATAATATTTGTTGTCCTTGAGTCTGGTTAGAGCATTTTTGTTAAGATGCAGATGCGTAGAGTCTGACTGTTGAATGAAGATGTTTGGCTTTCCTGACATCTGCATTATTTCTAAAAGCGCCCAGAAATGTTTATCTACCTGCGTTGCAGGAAGCTCTTAGGTGCAACCTATTGTGAGTCTATCCGCTCAACAAACAAGAGCTTTCTCAGAAGCTGCCTTGTTTTACTTTTTCACACTCAGCCAAACGAATGTTATATATCAAGCGCACCGTTTGCCTGGAATCTGTTTGTAGTCTGTACATATGACCAATGATTCTAACATAAGATAGTAAGAATAAGTAAGAGGACTCAAGACTACAGTCTTCACACGGGCCATTTAGTCCTGATCAATTTCATTTAGTCCGAAATTAATCCACTCCACCCAACGAAAAACCACATAAAACTGGCATTGTAGCTCTTTCAATTTATCATAATCTTCAAATACTCCGACGAGAAACAACAAAGGAATTCTGATTAGATAAAAATATGCATTACCTTCATAAGGAATAGACATTACTTGGGGGAACAAATATGAAAGCAGGATCAATCGACACGTGCCCTGTTGTTTCTTTGCATGGAGGCAATTAAAAAACGTCTTTAAAATTCCGTATGTAAGTATTGAAGTTTTGAATCTTATGCAAACCTTCTAAAAATACGGTTATTTTTATACAAGATTGGGAACATATCTCTCCTGCCTAATGACGCAGAGACATGGACAAGAAGATGAAGGAAAGATGCAGTGATCTAACCGCAGTTCATCAAACTACAGGGTGATTTGTTAGCTATTGTCTTGTTGGCAACACTGGTTTAAACAGCTGACGCACGTTTCGTGTTTTGTTTCACTGTCAAACATCTTCAGCTTGGTCTATAATTTAACCATGAACCGTCTTACAAACGAACAACGCTTGCAAATTATTGAATTTTATTATCAAAATGCGTGCTCTGTTAAAAATTGTGTTCAGCGACGAAGCTCATTTTTGGCTCAATGGGTACGTAAATAAGCAGAATTGTCGATTTTGGAGTGAATATCAGCCAGAAACATCGCAAGAGCTACCAATGCATTGAGAAAAAGTCACAGTTTGGTGCGGTTTATGGGGTGGTGGCATCATTGGACCGTACTTCTTCAAAGATGATGCGAATCGTAACGTAACTGTGAATGGTGAGCGCTACCGTGAGATGATATTCAACCTTTTTTTGCCCAAAATACAAGAGCTTGACTTGCATGACATGTGCGCAACAATGGCCTTATTGAGAGGCGAGTCCATTGGCCTGTCAATTGGCCGCCTAGATCGTGCTATTTAAAGCTTTTAGACTATTTTTTGTGGGGCTATGTTAAAGCTCTTGTCTATACAGACAAGACCGCTTCAATTGACGCATTGGAAGACAAAATTGAAGCATTTATTCATGAGATGCCGGCCGAAATGTTGGAAAGAGTATGCCAAAATTGGACTAAGCGGATGGACCATTTGAGGCGCAGTCAAGGTCAGCAGTTGCATGAAATAATCTTCAAACATTAAATTATATGGACCGTACTATCGATTCAAATAAAGATTTCATGCATTTTTCTGAATTTTATGTGTTTTTTTTTTTTTTGAAAAACTTTCCTATAGCTTTTAAAAAATCACCCTTTATAATCAACAGTGAAACTTCTTTATAGTGGACAGCAGCGGGATCAGTCCGTTGTGTAGGGGTATCCCTTCTGAAGGGGTGGACATACACGAATATCTTCATGTCGGGACCATGACGAATAGCCCCTAAAAAGGGGGGGTTCCTTATAGTACGATCTTCATGGCGGGACCATGACCCTAAGGTGAGGTGTTCCTTAGCGAGGGGTGCCCGTAAAGAGCGTATTCACTGTACTATAAAATCACTAAAATCGTGGATAATGCCTTAATACAAAAATTACAAAAAAATATACAAAAAAACGTATTGCCTTCCAATTAGTCGTCGAAACAAAATCTTGCTCAGTACACCTATCCTTTACGAGGACACATATTGGCGTGAAGCTGCTTTATTTGAAACAGACCTTTCCACCAAAATTGTATACCCAGCAAAAAATTAAATTCCAGGCCAAGTTTTCATATTTACGTCATTGCCTCTGTACTCTGTTTAATCGGAGATGTTCTGACCCTTAACGAGGTTCTTACGTTAATTTTGCTTTTAAGTGGTGTAGGGAAAAATACTGGATGGCGCAGTTGCTTAAGGGCCTTCCCTTCATTCGAGGGGTCCCCGGTTGGAGTTAAAGCAAAGTCAAAATGCATTTATCGGGTTTTCAAATCTGATCCAGTCACCATTTGCCGTTGGGATCAAATTAACGGCAACATCACTGGAGGGGTCAATCCGTGGTAGTAGTCTGACCATGGGTTGCTGCCTGGCAGTACAATGGACACAATTCGTTGCTTGAGCGCTCTGCTATAAGAAGTGGTCTAGGATGTTACCCGAATGCAAAGACATTCGAGGCAACAATGCAGCGAACGAGTTGGTCATGCACGTAACAAGTCTGCTCTCCACTCCACTGTACACTATTCAAAAGGGAGATCCCTCGTTACATGCAAACTTTGACAGTAATCGACCCAACCAACACCAAACTCCAAACTTGCAGTTCCCGACCGAGATCCAAGAAATTGGTCGATATTAATGTCATTGAAGGACGCTGCCCCTTGGGGGATCTCGCCAAGACATTTTCGCATCATCAGCAGTAGCGGCATGAATGAAGAAGAGACTGAAAATGTACGTTCCAAACACCTACTCTAGCTCTCATGTCTCGACGACACAAGTTCGTGAGTGCGCACTTTTTCACCACGACTCAATTAATTTAAGCGTTACACCCATCACAAACTTAAACCGCTCCATCGTCAGGTGTGAATGACACGAGGGACCAGACAATGGAACAAGAGCTTCCAAACGAAGTGTGGGTTATTTTCTACCGAGCCTCTCGTTCTCCCTTTTCAACGGCCACTGCCACAGATGTTTGCCCATCTCAGGGCGAAAAGTTACACATAAACAAAACCAATTGTTAACCCAGACTGCTTAAGTAATATCAGCTTTCATCGCAAAACCCACAACCCCCCAACGCCGTAATAATAAACGCCAAAAGTCAGATTATTTGCAGAACACGAATAACGAAAGTCCTTAAATTTCATTCTTCTCGGCAATACATCCACAAGAAAAAAGCAGAACCATGCTCATTGCTTTTCCAACCCTCTCGTGTAATTATGTCAGAATTACAAGGCATTTCTGCGGAGGTTTACGGCGCGTGCAAAATACAGCCTTTTACTCAACTCTTAATTATGCAAAGTTGCTTTCTTTTGAACTTTAGCCACGAGACTCGAACGTATTCCAACCGCAGCGTTCATCCTTGAATAAAATAATCCCCAGTTTGGTCATATTCATCCGCAGCAGACGAGTCTTGAACGAGTCTGCCAGAGCACGCTGACCAGTGGATTTGGAGACACACTCAAACCGTTCGGCACACTCAAACCAAACGTCAGTCCTCCTGAAATCTATATCAGCGGCTTTAATTTCCAGTGAATAAAGAATTAAAGGCCATTAACATTCCCGGCACATTTGTTTTGATCACTCTTGAGGTATGCGCGGAGTGTGCATGAGTTAAATCGACGCATACCGACAGCAAGATAGTGGCGAAGGTGGTCACCACACGTACGCCTTCATACCTTTTGCGTATGCAATCTACGCGGGGGATAGCCTTGATTTTGAACTGCAAATTGCTTTGTGCCGGTCGGATATGTAAGCAAATCTCCGGAATGCGCGAGCGAGAGACTGACAGATTTAGACTGAGGCATGACGAAGGGTTAATGCTGTATGAATGTCAATTGTGATTGATGTACCCGTGCCTATTAGGGCTTGCCTTGACCATCTGCGCTGCAGTTGAATGACAGTCGCAGCGCGTGATAATGTCTTGTCAGGTCTTCGCCCAAGGTTGAACAATTATTAATTAGTGCGCGAAAGTCCTACTTAATGTTTAAACCAGTTCTCCTTTTCCCTTGCAGGTGTTTGGCAACTAATAATCTGATCGGTCTCATGGGCATGCTGACACAATTAATACTAAAACTGTACCTGCCCGCGCAGATACTTCAGGCTTACGTTCGTTGGAACTGCATCGGCATGGTGGTGTGGCGATTCTTTGGACTCAGTTCTGGATGCATAGCGGCTGTTATGGCTATTGAACGTTGGATGGCTCTGGCAAGACCATTTACTTATCACAAGGTAAGCATCACATCCCTCAGTCAATTCAAAATTCACCTGCGAACCGTTTCTTTTGCAGCACATCACCTACAACGTGGTTCGAAAAACTATCAATGGCTTGATATTGGTCGCAACAATCATCACTTTCCTCCCATTCTTTGGCTTCGGTACTTACTTCGATGAGGAGAAGCGCGTGTGTCGTCGTTATCGCGATGCACAAACATTATGGGACAAGTCATACGCGGTGCTGTTCATGGCCTTTGGTATGTCTGAAATATATTCACATTTTGGGGAGCATAAATTAAATGATTACTGCTGCAGGTACCCTCCTTTGCGTTGTCATTGTTGTGTGCAATTTGTTTGTGACGAGGGTTCTTTGCTTCATTGGTCGCAGCAAAACAAACACGCGATCGGTCCACTATGATCTGGTGAACCGTGAGAAGGGCAAGGACGCTGGCTCATCACTTTATCACACAAACAGCGTGACCAGCACCACATCGTCACCAGATGAGATCAAATTTGCCAAGCTTATGGCATTTCTGAGCATATCTTTCGTCATCTGTTGGATGCCACAAATGGTAAGTAATGATTTGTAAGTTTGAGAATGCATTTATGTATAAACTCTTGTCACATTTGCAGATATCAATTCCATTTGCTTTGATGACAGATCCTTTACCAAAGGAACATTGGTTCTTCAAGATCGCAGACATTCTGATGGCGTTGCACTTCACCTCCGATCCATACGTATACGTCTTGAGCAGAACAAAACAGCCCTTTGTGCTGGGCTTCATAAAGCGCTGGCGAACCGGACTAAAGCGCTCGCAAAGCGATCAGAGTCGGTTACGACCCACACTCGACAACAACACCACAGAGTACGGTCTGAACTCATAGAAGTGGGGCATTTGTTTGGTATCTCAGCTGTACAAGGCATTCAGTTAATTATTACTATTAATCTTTTATTTTTAACTAAGACATTAATGAGTAACGTAGACACTAGGCTTAAGAGGATGAAACTAATTGAAGTATTTTTTAAGAAATGATGAGTCAAACAGACATCTATTTTGTGACTGTGTTTAAAAAGCTACAAATTTTATGATATTAATATATACACTACAAACATATACACACACACTTGTAAATGAATATTTGAATGCAAATACATACGCAAGTACATGGATGTGTCGTATCACAAGAGAGCTCGGGGCTTTTGAGTTGGCATTTATTCAACCAGCTAACGTAAGTATTGACTGTTCGAACGCGTTGCAGTTAAGTTCCGAGATTTGATCAATTTACGGGACTACCGCGTGGTTCTACTCTCTTCTTCTTCTTTGTTTGGAGCTACTGTCCGGGGTGGACCTGGGACTCGACCAACAAGCCTCTCCACTCTGCAGCCGGAACGATAGTTAGTTGAGGTTCTTCTCCACTTGTGTGCGCCATCTTGTTCGAAGACGTCTTCTGTTGGCCGATTTGCTGGTAATCAAAGACTCTACGAGCCGGAGCTGTGGTGTCCATCTGCTGTACATGACCTAGCCATCTTAAGCGTTGGCTCCGAAGGCGCTTAATTAGGTGCATGCCGCTGTACAGCCAGCACAGTTCATGGTTGAATCTTCTCTCCCAGACGCCTTCAACGCAAACAGGATCAAAGATCACACGCAGAACTTATCTCTGGCCAAGAGCTTCTTCATCCGCTTTCAATAGCGGCCATGTCTCTGCGCCATAGAGCAGGACAGCGATGATCAGTGTGTTATAAAAGTCAGTTTGGTGTTTCGAGAGATGGCTTTGTTACTCAAATGGCTCTTGAGCTCGAAGGAATAGCGATTGGCAAGATTAGTTCTGCGCTTGGTCACGGTACTGGTGTTATTGTCCCTGATTACTGCAGAGCCGAGGTAGACGAAGTCCCTGACTACCAACGCTCTGTCCAAGACGTAGATATTATGCTTCCTTCCGTGATTACAGCATGTACTTTGTTTTGCCCTGATTTCAGCCGCTTCTGAATCAATGCCAGCAAACGCCTCATTGACGGCTCGCCGTGTTCGTCCAATCACGTCAGTTTCGTTGAATGGACTTGGAACAACGTGCCTCTGGTGTTGACGTTTGATCGCACGATCTTCTCAAGTATGATATTGAAGAAATCACATGACAGCGTGTCGCCTTGTCTAAAACCTAAAATGTTCTATGCTTGGGCCGTTATAATTCTCAATGTTGATTAATGATCTTCCCAATCCAAAGCTACCTAAGTTTTGCTCTTGGAGGGCGGCGCGATGTTCCCGGACTAGCTTCTACAGCAACTACTCGGGCTGTACGTGATATTGTTGTCTCAGAATTTAAGGGAGCTTGCTTGACAACTGAGTAGTAGAACCCTCTCTCGAAGGGCCCATCTAAAATTAGATAACACCTTGAACATCGCTGTCCTGCTGTACGACGCGGAAGCTTGGGCAATCTCAAAAGCAGATGAAGCAGCCCTTGGTCTTTCCGAGAGATAGGTTCTTTGTCCGATCATGTCCGAAATAAGCCTAGTTAGGTGTCTACGGATCAAACGCATAAGATGCCTAGGTCATGTAGGCCATGTGGACAACAGTGCTCCAGCCCGACGAGTCTTCGACTCCGAACCAGTGTGACAACGCAATAGAGCATGCTCACGGAACCGATGGCGCACACAAGTGGAGAAGAACCTTAACCAACTTGTGCGAAATTGGAGGCTGCGGGCTAAGGATCGTGCCAGCTGGAGAGGCTTGATAAGTGAGGCCCACGTCCATCCCGGATTGAAGAGCCATTAGAAAAATAACGTTATTGAGACGTAAGAAATGACAATTCGTTAGAGGGTGCGTAGAAAAGGAACCAGTGTGTGTGTGAGTGGAAAATCTTGTGGAAAATCAATGTCAGCTTCTGTGACAAATTGACATATTGCTGCACACAATGTTTGGAATTTGGAGTTTGGAGACATTGGCTCGATTGTCGATTGATATTCGAAGTTGCCAATGACATTTGTGATTGGAACTTTCAAGTTGTAAAATATTCACGATGGTTATTTTTTCATTCCTAATTCAGTTTTCAAACGATTTCTTTTATTTGGAATACACAATACAGGGTGTATTGTAAATGATCCAAACTAAAATGAAAAATCCTCCTTATTATGAAGAAGTTTGTCAGTTGGCTGCCAATGAAATAAATATGTTAAACAATGTTCATCGAAAATATGGTTTATTTAAAACATGCTTTTGAAAATTTAACAATACGCTAAGAACTCGAACATTAATGCTGATTTTCTCCTTGGTGTTAACAGCGCCATCTACGATTTAGTGTGGTAATCTGATTGGTAGGTGAGTTTGGTAGTGGTCGCCACAGAGCTTTCCGATGGGAAATTTCACTGAATTTCCCTCGAACTCTTCCACTGTCATATTTTAAGGATAACCCAAACAAAGATAGTGAAGATGGTATAAGTATCGGAAAATTTGTAGAATGTGGGTATTTTTACCAGACTTTTGGTGAGAATATTTGTGAAAGTGCGCTTATTTACGTTTAAAGGTCTACGACAACTAATAAAAAACAAGGTGAAACATTAGTTAGTTAGATGGAAGAGCATCCAAATATTGCTAATGGATTGACTAGTCGATGTAAGGAGGGGACGTTTTGGAAGGGGCCCACCTGTGAAATCCTTGGGCCACCGCTGGCCCACCTATGAAATCCGCATTTGAATGGAAGAAGGTAAGCACTGTGACAGATTTGAATAATGGCAGATAAACTGGAAAAGCATCTTTTAGGAATGGTGTCATAAAAAGAAATATGTTAGAAAAAAAATTTACGAAAACCTGAAGTCGGGAAATGTGACTGAAGGAGGTTCCTACAAGGATTATCATTTTTCGTCCATGGAAGAAACGATAGTAAAAATATGTGCGATGAGCGAGATGACAAACGATGAACACGGACATAGGAAGAACGAAGAAAGAGTTGATGAAAGTTCTTCTACGGAACGGAGCAACGATGTAGCAGACGATTTTCAAATGAAAAATACGACATTTAAGGAACCCACCGCCTTGAACTGCTTGAAGAAACTACTGGAAGAAACCAAGCGCCATAACCATGAGATGGAAAGACTACGAAAAATTGAAATTCAATTTCAGGCAAAGGCTAATAGAAATACAAGAAGCCTATCTGGAAAATAATGGGTTGGAGTGAAGTTTATTCGTTGTATTTTGCTTTGTTTAGTGTAAATATATTTTACAGTTGTTTAATGTTACTCATGTATTTTTCTTATGAGGCATTAAAGTGCTTGAGCAGTATATATCCGTGCATAGCCGTTCTCCATCCGCCAGATATGCTGGTTCGGTATGTGATTCAATTTCAGCATCCTATGCTGTTTCTCGTAG
The DNA here is from genome assembly GCA_905231855.2 of Eristalis tenax. Classification (NCBI taxonomy): domain Eukaryota; kingdom Metazoa; phylum Arthropoda; class Insecta; order Diptera; family Syrphidae; genus Eristalis; species Eristalis tenax. The sequence goes on from HG993126.1 coordinate 34,070,995, forward strand.
ATTCTGCATTTATTTTATGTATCATCTCGTAGAACACACATTTATAATTATTTTAGTTGCTTTGACAAGAAGCTACTTCAGTGCTCTGGAACAAATAAAGCATCTCCGGTTTTCAATAACTACACCAATACCCCGGTTTGCGTCGCTAATTGGGACCGGAAAGTTGCGACGCAAACCGAAACACGATTTTGTATACATACATTTGTAGGAGCATACTTACATCTGAATCCATTTCCACAGTCTAACTCGGCAATCTTGGAGTTTTTGGTATCATCTAAAGTTTCTTTGATTGTGACATCCTTCACAACCAAGTTGAGGTTCCCCGTTGTTTAGGGAATTCCCCACAAATTGGCAAGTACACAGCAAGGCACACACTTATATATGCGTTCTATTTACGTTAACAAATCGCGATGGGACAAATATTTTTATGTTATCGACGCAAATCGAAGCCGACAAACCGAAACATCAACTTGAAAGTTACAGAGCATTTTTAAACTCGGAAGTATTGGAGTATTGGTGTATTTGTTTTCCTTGTTTATAGTCCTGAAACGTTAATGTGTTGTTTTCTTCACGTCATAGAGGACACAGAGCCACGTTCGGCAAGTGTTAACTCTGAGTATGGCAGATTTTTACGCGCGTCTAAGGACCATCTACCGAACTTCATTTCAGATCCCTCTTCAAAGTTTCGCAAGGGCGTGAGAAGCCAGAGATCGATGGGATACCCAGCATCGCCTCTAAAATAAATCTTATCCTTCTAAATAGATTTCTGATCCGACCGAATCAGTGCCCTTTCAACGCAGATTTAATCAATTTGAATAGCGTCAAACCTTAGAATTTTGCAATAAATGCATGAGGTAATAACAATTCAACCTAGCTTCTATCTACAAATCCGTGCTCATTGAGTTTATGAAGGAATTAAGCTTTTGGTCTTCCAAAACTCTCTTGGTATCCAATTCTTCGTTCATACAATTGCCTACCTTTACATTTTGTGCAGGACAGGTATTATTATCGAAATATCCTTCTTTGTTTTTCCGAAACAACTTACCTCATATAACACGCATTTTCTACAAAAACTTGCACACGGTCCTTGTTTTGTTATATCAGCACATCTCCTAGGTCCAAGTTATGATTTTAAAAAGTTCCCAACTTCCCTCATGGAGACTTAAGCGATTGCGGCTTGTGGCCAGCCACATAATTATTGTCAACAATACAGAAGGAAATCTACTCTGATACCGACTGTGTAGGTATCATACTCTGCAAGTCCGTCTAGTCAATAGTCATGGAAAAACACCTATTTAAATACCAAGTGGCCTAATCGTATAAATATATGTATATTTGTTCTTTTTGTGCAGTTACTATAAGCAGTCTTTGAGTAAATGTAGTTAAATATGTATGTATGTAGTATAATTCATTTCTACGAAGTAAATAAACTTCCTGCTCTCTCGGAAGCTCATGTTGTTTTCGTGGTCTTCTTTCGATTTTCTAGAAGTTCTATTTTGCTGATCAACTCATCGATATTGATGTCCTCAGGAATAGCAAAACTTTTCTACAAGTATTTAAATTATCTGCTTTCAAAAGCACAAACAAATCGTATGACAAATCCTTACCTGTCTGTCAACGAGATCATTAATTTTCTTTTCTATTGACAGTTTGCTCTTCGCCATATCTGCTTCTGATATTAGCCGCCGATTTACTGTTTGTGTGAAGCTACAAAAGACAAAAGTACATTTAATGGCCACACCAGAACTGCGTGTAAAATGTTGCCATACTTTTGCAATTGTTCAAATTCGGTTGTTTCGGTTGCAATTTGTTCTTCCAGGTCTCGAATATCTGTTTGTATTTTGGCGACGTTCAAGTGATAATCAATTAATTCTTTCTTTCGAGTGTAATAGAACTCCTGCAGAAAATTCATTCCAAGATCATGTAGTTTTGTGGCTCGCTTAAGTTGTATGCATTCGTTGAGTTTTGTTGTACATTCGTCTGGTAAATCACAAAGTTCTACGCCGAATACTTTCAGCTGCTGTTCGTACCCCTCTCCTATGGAAAAGAACACCCAGATTATTAATGCTTTCTAAAACACAGCCACGAAAAAAATGTCTTTTGTGAGTTGCCACAGATGACGGCAAATTTGGTGCATATCGTTAAGAACTTACGCAATTTTTTTAACGCGCCAACTTCCTTGAAGGTTTGTAAATTATCTGCGAACAAAATTGTATAGAATTTGTTTAAAAAATTGGAAAAACTCAAGAAAATCTGAAATTACCCATTTCTGTTGAATTTTTTTTTAAATTCCTATTTGAAATGTCAAATGTCAGTACAGTCGATTGACGCTGTCAATTGCCCGTGAAATCTGTGGAAGGAAAAGGCTTGCGTCATGGATATCTGTTGATGGGGTGCCATCTGTCGGTGAACACTTAACCAGGCATTGAGGTATGTTCTTTTTGGCAATTGTAAGGTGCTTCGTGGATTGCGTTGCCAGTTGAGCGTGAGAAAAGTATTCGACTTCACATTTCACAGATAATTGTTTTCCTGCAGATAATTTTTTTCCTGCAGACCAACGAATTTGAGGTACTTTTGCCTTTTTGGTTTGAGTTTCAAGCCCCGCATGGCATTCCGGAATGATTTCCTTGACCACTTGAATTTGAACATTTCAATTTCAATATTGCTTTCAATATTGCTGACTCAAGGCAGTGTAAACCTCTCTTTAACCTTGAAATTTTTGACAAGCATTTTGTATATCGTTTTCTCAAATTCGTCGATGGGCCAGGGGTCAATCAGCTGTGAAGTTGGCCATCTCTATAGCACTGCATTTCTGATTGTAATTATCACTTGAAATGATTGATTGCTTTGTTGACAGCTGTTTTTTGTTTATGTCAGCGGGTGGAAGAAACGTCAATGAATGACGTACTGACTCTGTTAAGAGGATTGATCGATTTGATAAAATTACAAATGCATCCAACATTTGGAAACGTTAGAAAATGTGTGACAAAATGCTGAACATGTTTGGCTGATATATTGAAACCAGACTAAATTTTGGTGTAAGCGTACTATTAACACATAACTTGAGCTGATGTCATTATCGAACGATCGCCGTCAAAACCGACATTTAGATATGTGAACAAATTTAGAGTGCAAATGTTAGGCATCTGCACTTGATGTTTTACGCCATTTCGCTTTTGGGCATAAGGGATCGTTGGCTCTCAGGTTTAGTGTTGTGTTACTTATACAAGATGCACTATGAATGTCCCATACGTCACTACAGATAGTTCCCAACACAGGAAAACACAAAAAAAAATTCCACATTTAACTGGCAATTCATCGTGTAAATAATAAAATGCTAAATTATTTAAATTTTTCAATCATTCATTCACATTTGAGACAACACTTTCAACGCCATCCAAATAAGGCCCTATGAAAGTCATGCTTATGTGACGAATGTTACACCTCAGATTATGTGGGACATTGTACCACTTTCTAAAAGTAGTACATCATAAAAAAACTCATTACAAATACGTGAACTACTCCACAGTCAACACATCTGTATAATAGGGACACTAAGAACCACAGCCGTCCTGGAAATGATACTACATCTTCCTTGGACACCTATGGCAAAATTGTGCCAATATTCAGCCATAAGACTAAGGGAGGGTAACCGATGGGACAAGACCCAAGGCAAAACCCCCCCCCTCCCCCCGCTGAAATCGCACTCAAGGCACACCTCGGAAGCCTACGTTAATACGGAAAATATACCTTGCGAAGATCAAACAGGAGAATGTTATAAATAAACAAAAGCATTTAAATTGATTGTCAAACGTTATAAAATAGCAGTTAGTACCTTAAGTGCTTGAAAATTCCCACCTACATTGCAATCCATTATACAACTGCTAATAAATTAAATACACATTGACAAACTTGCCACAAGGGATGCGCAATTATTGCAAATTATTTAAGTTTGCCAAGCATGCCACACGACTGGCACGTTATGTTGCAATATTTCAAACCGGGAAGCGCAGGTACTTGTACAAAACGAACAAAATAACTGTGATAATTTTATTTAATTGAATCACGCGAACCTCTTGACCTTTCTGTGGAAAATCATTACAGCAATCCTTTGTCAGATATTCCGGGTAAGAGGTGAACGTGACCTCTTCTTATTCTATTAATACACGTTGAACAAAGTAAAAGAACGTTTAAATTGCTGTCATTATGATCATCTGTTAAACTTCTGTGAAAAATGTAGGTGGCAGAGAGGCTCAACTTGTAAAGATGCATGCCTCGAGCTTGATCCCATTAATCAATATTGAGCTGCAGTCTAATAAAAGAAGGAACCAGAATAATTTTGGAAATTACTACTCCATATGATATGTAACCAAAAATAAGAGGGAATCACGGTTTAAACATCTTGGACGATCCGAAGACGCACGCTTAGCAGACGTCTCTCATGACTGTTTATATTTAAACCTATTCTCTGGGATTGACTAGCCAAACAAGGCGCTTTCACAGCCCAGTCTAGACACAAGTTGTTGGCTGAGGTCCTTCCCCACTTGTGTGCGCTTAAGTTAAATGTGTATGTTCTTCGTTTAAGGTCCCACAGTCCTTAAACCAGAGCTAAATTGTCCCTACGCTCTAGATGGCATATTCACAGATCTGCGACTGACTTGCCAACCAAAGCGCTTTCCCAGCCCAGCCTAGACACAAGTTGTTGGCTGAGGTCCTTCCCCACTTGTGTTTCAAAAAGTGTGCCCATGTAGCCACCTCGAGGTGTTATTTATCAGATTACCTTCTCCGGACTTTATACTTCCAGAATCCATTAAGGCAGCACCCCATACATTTTTTTGATTTAACATGGCACAAGTAATTAACGATTATTTATCAATGTACCAATATAACTCCGCTGTTCTAAAGAAGGCAACTCCCCATCAGTTTTTTGAGTACATTCCTGGAATATTATTTCTTATCACTTCGATCATTTCACTGTCTATTGCACATTTCTTACAAGTTTCCACCTGCTTCATGTAGAGTGCATTGAACAGGCGTTCTGGAGATGACCACAACCTCCGATTTGTCGACGATGACCTTCATTCCAGCATCAGCACATACGGCCACAAACCTATAGACTATGCGTTGGAGTTCCGTCTGAGAAGACGTCAGGATGACTAAGTCATTATAAAATATTACTATTTATGCCTTTACGATATCTATAACGTATAACATCGTACCACCTATTGAAGTGAATAAAAAAATGTCGAATGAAAGATATGTCTTTGCTTTTAGTGAATTTTTCTGTTGATGTTGATGTTTAACTATTTCCTTGCATTACACATTTTCTGCTAGCTCTAAGTGCGATGTTATAAATTTAGTGGAGATTAGCAAGTCATCTCCATTAACTCCATTAAGATGTCGTCCAGTTCAGACATTTTGCTTATCAGCTCCGACGTTGGCTTGGATAAACCCCCTCGTTTAAGTGGTTCATCCAAGTAAAAGCATCGTCACTTCCTTATCCCACCCGGATCTCTGGGATTTGATCACCCAAATTATGGAAAATATAACCTGAACGGTTTTACAGCATGTCGTGTGATATCGACTATATTCCCACATTTTCCTTTTCTTGTGTGGAAATGCTCCCAGGATAAAAGAGAATATTTAATCGAATATTACCAAATGCAAGAAGGAATTGCCTGTGAAAGTACAATCCAATCCATGATCGAGTGTGTCATCCTCAGCAACATTTGCATCATTGGAAAGAACTCCTCGTTGTACCCGAGAATATACGACATCGGCCTGTACTGAAATTCTTGGCGGTAAGGGTTATCTGGAAGGGGGCCTTTTCCTTCGAATATCACCAAGGAACTCTCCATGGACATCTGCATTAAGTTAGATAAGTTTAGATATAGTAAAGACCAAAACGTTGCTTTATTTCGCCCAGGAGCAGTTTAACTGCATTATTTGCCTGACAACGAAGGTAATGAGTTGGGTGACAACATCTCTTACCTTTCTGGAAATGTAACATTGTATCTTGGACATCCAAAGCTAAGCCGTATCCATTATTTTGGCTTTCTGGAATCTTAAGATGGGGCTCTGATGTGCATAACAACCAGTCATTGGTCTGAAAAGTAGTAAAAAGAAAGTGGAAAGAGTTATTGTTTGCATTGCAATTATATACTGCAGACCTCATTGAAATAAAAATGCCAAATATTTTATTGAAAAATAAAATAATTTAAATAAATACAAATTTTTATATTTTTCGCACCGAAATCACAACCAATGTGCCCATCCATATATATGGAAGTGAGTATCCGCTAGTCTCGGCCTACGTCACCAAAAAATTGACAGATGGTGGATTTTCGTAAGGCCTTATCTTGTATACATCATTCTTGGATATCTACCATCGCATTCCACACACATTATAAATCCCTCTTCGCACTCAAGAGAGATAAACCGATGCCTAATGGCTGAAATACCACAATGCGTTGCGCCAGCCGACTTCATGTTACGGAGAGAATGCGATGACGCACTGCGTTAATCAGCTGTTCCCACTCTTTTTCAAATACCAGATGAAAACTATTGCGAAAGCGTTTGTCATCAGAAAGGAAGTACAATAATATAGAGAAGCCCAACTTCACAGCTGATTGCCCCCTAGTCCATCGACGAATTTGACGGATAATCATGAAAACTTTGACGGTTATTCATGAATTTTTGACAGTTACTCACGAAATAACGTAAATTCCATCCGCTGATTGATTAATTTGGCTTTAGAAAACGATATAAAAAATGATTGTCAAAACTTTTAAGGGGCAAGAGAGGTAGAAGTTGGGCATCCCTATGATACTTCATTTCTGAAATGTCAATATTTCAAATTATTGTAGTCGTTAAAATAATTTAAGTCAGCTGTTCCATCTGGTTTCCATATCAAATGTCAGTAGAAAAAAAAAAATCTCAGTTTGGAAGAAAAACTCTCATTTTGGGAGAAAATTTCTCAACTTCGCTCTCAGAGCGCACTTCTCTGTCAAATATTTTTCGACATGTTCGATAATGTCGTGCGATTTTTACGTTTTATTACAATCCTGTCATCTCTCTCATTTTTCACTAAAGCAGTCGACGCAGTACTTTGTGCATGGTCATTGAATTGTTTGCGTTGAAAGACAATGACAGGGCAAACGCACTATTGTGTTTCAGCCATAACACACACAGAATGGATAGAGTAACCCATCAAGCCACATCCATGCTTAATATGGCACAAATACCCTTGTGCGCATTCAAAGTCACAACAACAATCTGTTCACATCTAAAACACAGAGAAAAATAATACTAGAAGCGAAAAGCATGGTATGCGCCCAATGGACAATTCGCTTAGCTCAAGTATTCACAGAAGCCTGTCTGTGAAAAAGTTGTAAAAACGTTGTCAGATGAATCTAAGGGGCAAGAAACGTAGAAGTGGCACGCATGGATTTGGTTTGATGGCATACCTATACCCTCCGTGCTGTGTGTTTATGGTATGTCCATGCGAGTATATCATACCATGCTAGAGTGAACGTATGGTTGTCAGTTTTCTAAAGTGCAAAAAGTAACGATACGATAATAGTAACGATATTCATTGAGAAGTAACGTTTCGTTACATGGTACTGAGTAACGACTTACATTTTGCTCCAGTACTAGTTATGTTGCGTCTCGTGGTGAAATAGGGAATCAAGAGAAGGGATAAGACTGAGGAAGGAATAAGTGTCAATATCAGTAGCTCATGGCACTTTCTCATATATTTTAGTATATTTCATTTGGAGGCTATGGCGATCAAGGAAGTTCTGTTGTGGTTTAAGGCTAGTCTAAACAGGGCATGTAATAAAAATTACAATAGAATCCCTAGATCAAAGAAAATCGATAAATGCTCTTAATGAAAGCAAGCATCTCAGTGATCACATCATGAGACTTATCAGAAGATCACAGTGTGTCAATGGTAGGGGATTATGCCATACACTTTCGTGCTCAGTGAAATAATGCCTTCAGTGTATGTTAATAAGCAAACGTGCCCCTATTTCGTGGAAAGAGTAACCTCAGACAATAGAGGTGCTACCAATGCTCCCGGAAAAATGCAGTACTTTGTCTGGCGGAATCATTGGCCCGTATTTTTCAACGATGACCGTGAGGACACGTCAATGGCGCTCGCTATCGTTTATCGCCCGAATTCACGAACTGTTGTTGTGGTCTCCAGCAAAATAACGATACATGCCGTGACACAGAGCAGGCGAATTAATGGAATAATTAAGAAATGAGTGCGGTGAGCCTTTTTGGACTCATATCGCACATAATTGGACTCTCCGGATCACTTTAGGCGTAGTTTGGTCAACTGCTCCATGCAGTGACCTTTAGTGACACTTTCTAATTGACAAGTATTAATTAGCTTGAACTCAAACTAAAATTGTGTATACTCTTGTAAAATTCCTGTTTTTTTTTTTACAAGGTCTCAGTTTTTACCGATTACAAAATTACAGCCCACAAGCTTTACAGCAAATGAAAGAGCTTGGCGGACAAGGTTGTCCCAAAATTAACGCAAGATTTTTGACAGCTAATAGTTTCGGGTTGATAAGAATAGAGCTCACGCGAATCGCCAATCTTTATTGAACTATCGCCAACGTTGGATGGAAAATAATGCGATGGACAAGTTCATCTATACGCCAGAGGCTAAAAATTATAATAAATCATTTCTCTCCCAGTAGCGCGTCTTAAACGCTAGAAGCTAGTGAACTTTCTCTATAAGGCTTTCAGATAACTCATTTATGGGACGTTGATTGATTGAGGGCCTGTCACATAGACGAATCAATCAATTCGTTTTGGTGTGCTCCGGCTCTCGCTGATCAAAATTGTGAACAATAGTTTGTAAGTCGTCACCGTCACCTTTCAATTTGCTTGACATCAGCGAATAGTTTACAGATTTGGTCATCGATTCCAGGAAAACTCTGACACCTGTGCTATAGAAATTTGTGCATAATTTGATATCTGGCGAAATGCTAATTTGTGGAATATTTTGTTGCAGATGTTTACATGCAAATCGTTAGCACATACGAGATGTATCGTAGGGTTCGAGTAATTCCGAGCCGTTTGAAGCCTGCGTCGGATTTCGGCTGGAGATGTGATTTCTTGAATGCGGTACTAGAAAAGCCAGGAAGCCTCTATCTTTCAAAAGATTTGGCAGATGACATCGACATTGTTCCCGTGCCGTTGTGAAAGCTTTCCCGATTAAAGGACAGTGAAGCGAGTTGTTTTTAAGGTCGATGGGGGCAAAACGTAATATATGTTGTCATTTGAGCTAGAACCTTTCCGTTCAACACCAGTTACGATAAAACAGTGGAAACGACTGCTAACATTGTGAGATTTTCTACATCGTGAAGGAGCAAACGTGAAGGATCACTAAGGATCACGATCTTAGTGGACATCTGACGAAGAATGGCAACCGTTGCTACTTCGGTGTGTCGAAACAAGTGGGCTTAAAATTCCTGACCCGATGCAACAAAATCATGTGTATTGTCGGCTCCTGCTTTCATTTGATATCTTTCTATTTTCTGGTGCTCTCGCACTATTATTTACTGTCAACAGACAGCTATTCTTGTGGCCAATAAAAAAAACTGAGAGCGAGTGCAATTTGTATTGGCGGGCACTTATAAATTCAGAGCGAGTGACTTGAACATTGGGAACGAAACCACTTTAGACTCGGTGGAAACGGCCTATAAATAAAAGTTCTTCCGGACCTTTTCAGGCAGTCTTGTGATGATTGACTCAGTTTCAACATCAAAGATGGACACCACCAAGGGTCATATTTTACATTTTATCTTTGATACAGGCGAAAACGCAAGTCAGGCGTCTGGAAATGTGAATAGTGTTTTTGGTCCAGCTCCTATAAGAGTAAATGATGCGCAGTTGTTTCTCTCCTGTCAAAGATGCGCCACGCTCTGGAAGGCCATTTGTTGAAAATGTCGACCAAATTATGGAAATCATCGAATCTGATCGTCATGCATGCAATGTTTCGATTGCTCAGGAGCTAAACATTGCGCAAGAAACAGTTTGGAGCGAGTTATGTGTATTTAGAAGTATTGCCAGAAGCAGCCAACTTTGGCCCATAACAGAGGAATTGCACTCCAACAGGACAACGCCAGGCCACACATCTATAGCGATTCGCTACAAGCTCCGGGAGCTCGGTTGGAAATTCATTATGCATCCACTTTATTGTTCGAACTTAGCACCAGGTGATTACCACCTATTCCTGTTCATGACGAACGATTTTGCTGGCTCAAGAGAGGCTTGTGAATAAAGACATTTTGTTTTTCGCCAGGGATTTTACCAGAGATGCATTACCATCTCATTGGCAAGAACTAATCCAACGCAAACGGAGCACATTGGGTAGTATATGGTCAATACAGCCATATGCAGCCATGTGCAAAAATAAAGGATTTCCTCTTACCGAACCTATTAAATAAAGTTGCAATGTTCGCGACTCAATCTTCATTGTTAACACTAGAAACAATATGCATTCATACTTTGCTAATTAAAATTGCTGTTGGTAAAAAGTTTTAATATTTATTTTGACAGATTCAGCCGTCCTGCTTTTCTCATTTTCCTTTCATTCTATGCCTAATGCCATCGCTTATTCTTCTGTAACCTTATTGTCACATTTCTCAATTCTCTATTTCGATTCTAAGGGGTCGTGAAAGTAGATTAGGATCGGGTGCATGGGACTGTTATGCAGCGCATGTGTGTTAGTGATGAAGGGATGGGTTCAGCGTGTGTTTCCTGTTTCAAGAGGGATCATTATTGTGGAACTAGTTCGCCGTACCTGCAAACTGCGAATTTTGGTATCTGTGACATTCCCTTTGGTCACAGGTAGCCGCTATTAGATAGATGAGACACAGAATATATCTTGCGAGTCAATGTTTCTTTAACGACGAAACTAATGGTACAAGTACACTCTGACATACATGCAGCTCTTTTTTGCCAGATAATTAACATGCAATGGCACTATGTATCGTATTTGAGACAGACAATATGTTTTATTTCTGAAATTCACACTCGAGTGGATCGAATTTTATGAAACTGTTCCATCAAAAATATTTCCTTATTTTGCATTCGTTCTGTGGTTTATTATTTTGGATTTGCCCCAAAACTAGCACAGCAACAGTAAGTTATTCAATGCTCATGATCTCCCTTTAGAAAAGTTCCCCTTTTTTCATAAAAGTTCCCCGTTTGTAGCGCCCATGTCTAAGCCGGATGTCAGCATCCCACTGACATCTATAACCGCAGCAGAGCAAACCGAACGACTGCTTAAGTGCAAAGGTGCATCTGCATTTCAGTGTCACTCTTTCGCAAAAACCTAATCGATAAGTGTGCGATAAATCCGATAAATCAAGTGACTGCCAAACAAGCATTGTCATGAAGTCAATTAACTTGAATCAAAACTAACCGGTTGCGTTGCGATTAATACAAGATTCTGAACGATTCGCCAGTTTCGAAGGCCTCTTGAAGAAGTAAACAAAAAACTAAAACACTGGCACGATACGATTTTCTGTTTGACATTTTACCATCCGTCTAATGTCATTCGCAATCTGTGGCGATCGTCGTTCACTTTTCAGATATTTTGCTTCATTCTTAGTGGGACCAGCTGAATGGAACGAGCTCTTTCATGCTTGCATTCTCTTAGTTCACTCATTCGCAACGAGCAGACTGAAATTGTCGGTAAACAGATACTTCAGTTAGCTGGCGGCTGTCACTCGGTTCGTTTGTTGGGCGCTTATGACTTCGAAGCAAACATGTTGCACGCACGCGTTCGAATTTTAAGTGCTTTATTTGCTGTGTTATTGTGTTCCGATTCGTTTGTGTTCGCGTATACGGTTAATTCAAAGCAGAATGACAATTCTACACCGATCATTGGAGTTCTGACCCAGGAAGTGTCAAAGCTAGTGCTAAAGAATTACCCCGGGAGAAATTTGACTAGCTACATTGCAGCGTCATACGTCAAGTTTGTTGAAGGCGCTGGGGCCCGTGCGGTACCGATATGGTAAGAAACGACAAAACAGTGGATCTCAATTGAAGACTTAGTTTGCGTACAATCATTTGCATTGTAAATGCTCGCTAATGATAAGGAATGCCAAGAACAGGGGCTCAATTGTAGGGGTTACTGAGTGAAGGCGTCGATTTCCGTAGGCAATTATCTCTAGGCTGTGTTGGGGTAATGACAGTATGTTGATTGATTTCGAATTGAATTTGCTGCCAGGAGCTTGAGGAAGATCTTAATCTGTGTTCGACAATTCTGGGAATGATAACAACAGTCGATGGGGTGATTATTTGAATCACAGACGCTCTCAAGAGGGTCCCAAAGATTTGCGTTCCTCGATAGTGGAGCATTTAAGATAACCTTTTGATTAAAGAAGTACAGTAAAGTCCCACTAATATGAACTATTGATTGTGAGGCCACTTCATATAACCGAAAAGTTCATATATTGGAACGCAGTTTTCGCAAAAAATCAAAAAAAAAGTTCGACAGCTCTTTCACGCATTTTTTTCAGAAGCTCGATTGGAGGCCAATTCATCAGTGTGCTAAAAGCTAGCTACATTTTACTGGGCCTATAACTTTTTTTTTCAAAATTTGAATGTTTATTGAAGAAAAAGCATATACAATGTATATTTAAAGTATTGCCCATCTGAAGCTATGACTTTTTCCCATCTTTCTGACAGTTTGTGGATCCCATCCCAAAAGGACTGCGCCGGCTTGGCAACCAACAATGAATCAAGCCAATTTTTGATATTCTGCTCTGATGTGAACCGTATTTCAGGGCGTTCTGCATCGACCGGCACAAAAAGTAGTCAGAAGGGGAAATGTCTGGGCTATAAGGCGCGTGGGGTAAAACTTACCATCCACTGTTTTCCAAATAGTTCCTAACCGGAATAGCAACGTGAGGCCGAGCGTTGTCATGATGGAAAATTATTACCTCATGTCTGGGCGCATATTCCGGGCGTTTTTCGGCTACTGTTCTCTTCAAACGGATTAATTGTGTTCGGTAGCGTTGTCCATTCATGGTTTCACCCGGTTTTAGCAGCTTATAATACAGCACACCCTTCTGATCCCACCAAATACAGAGCATTACCTTCGTGCCATGGATATTCGGCTTTGCCGTTGATTTGCCTCGTTGGCAAGCCATCGTGCCATTAAATCGTGCAAACTACTTTTGGCACGTTTGCTCAGTTGGCGCATGTTCACCATAAACTTCCACCAAAATACGATGACTTTCGGCAGCAGTTTTCTTCATATTAAAGTAATGAAGAAGAACTCCTCGTTCGACATATTTGAGTGAAAATAAAATCTTTTTGTTTACGCTTCAAATGAATGACATATACTGAAGTGACGTACAATGACAGTACGTAGTAGCTTTCCAACGCATGTTCCAATGGAATAATACAAGTTACGCCATCTCTTAGCAAACCGCACGAATCAAGTTATAGACCCAAAACGTTAACTATATTTATTAAATTGAAACACAAATTGATCATACCGTCACAGTCGTAGGTCTTTCATAAACTGAGTCTTATAGAAAACAAACAGGACGATACATAAATATGCAAATGACCCTACTGATCTTAACACGTAAGCAAGCGGGAGAATAAACTAATAGGAAAAAGACATAAACAAAGGAAGGTGTTACAATTTGGCAAAGTCCGTGCATAAAAACAATGTTGTCGATGGAAGGTGGAAATGAAACGTAGACAAAATATCTGCCTGGACAAAATAACTGTTTTAACTTCAGAAACATTTCAACACAAATTCACTTTTTTGACTGTGCACTACTTTTGTCAGAGTATCAGTTCATATAACAGAATTCCAGTACGGAAACTTTGCTGTTCATTGGTAGATTGGAATAACTCATATAACTGCGAGTTCTTATAAATAAGCCTTCACTTTACTTGATTTTGATTTACTTGATTGATTAGCGAACATCCTCTAATGTGGATCGACCTTAAGCTACCGATCGCCGATAGCTACTCTTTCATTGCTCCACTACATCATTGTTTAAGGCAATTGCTTAGTCTATAGAGAAGATCTGCCAAAAATATTCCTAAGAGGAAACGCATCCACAAACTGTAGGTACCTACATGTAGAAGTTATTTTCAAAGAATTTTTAGTTCCACTCGTCTTATCAGTCTTATGAGAATGTGATCTCAATGAATTAAATAAAAAAAACATAAAGGGCATAAAAGACGCCCGATACCGATACTCGTTCCCAATTCCTCGCAGGTTCTTCCCCTAAAAACTCCACCATTTCATCATCTCAGTAGGCATGACAAAAATAAAAAAAAATAACGCTTTTTTAATGTTACGCAAGATCGTTAAATAAATTCTACCCAGAAGTGGTATGTCTCATGTTCCCCTTCACAAATAAAGAGGGCAGCTGACGAGGTGATGGCACAAATTCCGTAGCCTTGTTGGATTGGGTTGATTAAGTACTTGCGTAGATAAGGATACTCATGTCTCATTATCGATCGCGTTCTTACTGACTGACACTGACAAGAATGAGTTCGAAATTCTGTTGAAAATTCATTTTATTTTAACCAATAATAATCAACCGGAATTGAACTTTATGTATCTTTAAACACACTTACTTACCAAACAAACGAATAATGCCCCTATAAGACACATTCCCCCTTATTTTCTTAGACGAAGTGACAAATTGTCGCACATCAAAAACCTTAAAGGTCCAAACCCATAGAATCCGTTGCGTTATGTCACAACATTGAAAACTCATAAGCATGAGAGGGAGAGGGACAGCAAATGCAGTCCACAAGTGGAATACATCTCGGCGGATGAACAATTGGTCGACTTTTATTAACATTTTGTGCGGATGACAGATTTTTTGAATGAATGCATACGTGCTATTTTGCTTAAAAATTTGTTTGAACAATTCCTAATAATTTAGGAACTTCGAAATTTCGAATTTCTTAGATTTATGCAAAAGTGAAGTTGGTCGACTGGTACAGTGATAGTTACTTCCGATGGATTACGGACGCAACGTACGTATTTCATTGGGCACCTCCTTGCAATTTGGCAATTACGATGAATTATAATCGCAACGCACGCAATGGATGCTATAGCTTTGGGCCTTTACTCTTGAATTCAACTGAGGCGACAAAAAACCACTGCAATTCCTTTTCTACTCCAAATACAATTGAGATTACAACTAGACTTACAAACTAAGGGTTTGGGTGTTGGCTCAACAATAGGGTTTGTCGGGTTATTATTTTGTATGTCCTACAATGGCTGGTGCTTACATCGGGTTTTTCAAGTCCGTGTGTCGATGGCGGTCCTTTAGGGATGGGATGGCAGCAGTTTTGTCCTCTGGCTTAGTCCATTTTGCTTGCGCATCAAGGTGCGATGGAAGCCTAGGTTGGCCTTCTTAAGGGTGAGTTTCGCATGACTGACACAGTCTGCAGCATTTTCCATTCGGTGGTTGCATTTGATAATTTGTACAGATCCTGAATGCCTTTGGTTCAGAACACGGGCATGTTGGTGCGCGTCTGTCAGGCTCTCAAATTGTTTATGTATTGTTATTTTAACACTAAACGTGAACGCATTGAGCAACTTTTATTCCTATCAATAACGAAATTTGTGTAAAAACTTACATATTTCTCCTTCGTCGATTGGCGTCACCGACAAAAATGCTGGTGACAAAATCTCTCTCATTGTATCTCACTTTCTCATGAAATGTGACTAGGGAAATACACACAATCGTCGTGCAAGTGAAAAATGTCACATAAAGTGACTAAGAGAATAAGCCCAAGAAAAAGGACGTTTGTAAGGCAAAATGGATTTTTGGGTGAGTTTGGATGTCTAATGCAATAGCAAAACTGTCCCCCAGGCACTAAAATTTTTGATTTGTTGTTATTTTAACACTAACCGTGAACACATCAATTAGCTTTTATTCCTATCAGTACAAAATGTGAGTTAAAACTTAAACATCGCAAGTCGTTCGACGTCACCCCAAAAAAAAAAAAATGCGTGTGGCAAAAATATTGAAAGACGTCCTTAATTTTCTGTTGAGTTCTATTGAATTTCGTCTATCATGGTCCAATGAAACTTCGATAGTGATGCGAGCTGAGAAGGAATAGTAATTTGTGTCGGTTCCGTCTAGCGTAGTAAGAGATCTCCTTGAGCCGGATTTGGCGGTCGTTCTTATTCGTCTTCCTCGGAGGTGCCAAATCCAAGAGTTCAGCATCGGTTGGGGCATCGTGGACACTGATGGCATCGTCAACATAAGCGTAATCCTGAAACGTAAATAGTCCATAGTCAGGGTTTGCCAGCTCTGATGACTGTCCTATGTACATTTGTACGGTCGCGTTTGCACGGTCAAATTACTTCAGACTCCGTCTCAACGACTGCGAAGCGAAAAGTGCGGGGGCTCTTGCATCGCATGGGTGCCGAAATCGTATCACATTTCGAGTGGTTTTTCGCTCATTTTCTCTCGTTTGAGTACCTACTCATTTTCTCAGTGTTGGATATCGGATCGGAAATTGGATGCATCATGCATGTTATGCATATGTGAGTAATAGACAACGTATGTGTGGAAAAGGGCGAGACGGAGAAACGGTCGTCTTTCGAATTTCAATAATTTGACGGTGTGAAACCATGGTACGATTATTTCCGATAAAAAGCGGTATTTGATGCGACGAAATTTGAGCGCGTAAAAGCGTCCTAAACAAATGACAAATGTGCACAAAAATGTTTCAAATTACAGAGAGTAGTGGAAACCTGGCATCAATATTCTGATAATTAAGGGACCGGGAAAGAAAATTAAAATGAACGATTGCCAAATAATACAAATAATCGCATAAGAGCAGCAACCAGAATGGAAGTCACGTACGATTCGTTAAGTTTCGATAAGCATGACTCAGTTCTCCGAACCGCACCGCAAATATGCGATGTGTGATGAAACACAAAAAAGGGGAAACAGGAAAATTGGCAAAGCAATATTGACTTGGAATTCGTCTGTATGTAAGAATATATGTATGCTATTGAATTCATGTGTCTCTATTATAAACATGATGGACATTTCGTTCTTATTTGCAGCTAGCTCATACCCGCTCATGTTTCTTAAGGCTGAGCCTTAAGGAACTGCAGACTCTGTACTGCAGGCTCCGTACTACATAGGCTCAACGACGACGATTAACATGAAATATTTTTGGCAATTAGCAGATTGTCAGGTTCTGGTTATATTGATGTTAAGACAGATAATAAACAACGACACGGGCATCGGAAATTAAAAATAATGCAAAAAACAGTCCGTATCAGCACACAGTGCTTGCCATCGCATCGGTTGCTTCTATTGTTAGTTGGTCGCTAATTGAGTTAAAACCCGCAGTTTGCATGTTCAAACTAGAGTTAGCTGGATTTAACTAGCCAAGTCATCATTCTTCTTTCTTAAATTGTGGACGAGTTGTCAGTGGATTCATCTAAAAAGTAATTTACCTAAAATATTAGATTCTATTCTCACACATTTGCCATAAATAACCAACAGTAGGTATATTACTTTAGAAACAACATTTACATTTACTCTTGGAAGCAAAGTCTAAAACAAAAACAAACGCGATGAAGTCGTATTTCCAAATTCTTCGCTTTTTCCAAGTGAAACTATTTAACCGACTAGAACTAAAAGCCGATTCAAGATAAATTAACAGAACAATGCACTTGTTACATGCTTCATTCAGCAAGTTGATCGTAACGTGCACTGTGTGGTATGTTACGCCACTCAAGTAATTACGATCTTTCGGTAGCTACCTTCAGTTTTGCACGCCAAATGGATTGATATGTTTATCATGTTGTGGATCTCCTCTAATGATCGAAAATTAGGCTCGTATGGAAGAAAGGGGGGAATTAACTGTCACCGTGTAAATCGTTACAATTTGTGGCATTCAGGGTGGAACCATGCGTCAGCAAAAAAAGGCTCTAGTGCTAGTTGCAATTTCTAACACCAATTTGGTTGAGATTCTTCTTAACCTCATACACGTGCGTCCTCTGTTCCTCGAAATCAAAGAATCTTCGGGTCAAAGTTGTCCATGCGCTTTACATGACCCAAACACTTTAAGCGTTGGATCAAGGCCGATTGTTTTGCGGAGAACTTATCTACCGATTGAAGAACTTCGTCTTACGCTTTTGAGATAAGCCACCCTTCTGCACCGTAAAGACTGTCATGTCATGCCTGTTCCTTCGAAAGCCGACTCTATTATTCAGTTGCCTGTTGAGTCGAAAGACGAGTCGCAAGAGTAGTTCTGAGCTTAATCTGCATTCTGATGCTGTGTTTACAGTAGATCCGATGAAAACGAAGTCCTTGACTGTAAATTAGACAGCACCGCCGACATTTGTCTTTTGTTGAGGAATGCATACACATAGTTCGTTGTCCTCTCGTCCACCATTAGAGGCATTTTACGCGCTCCAGTTATAATGTCAGCAAACGCCGACTCGCTCTCTTCTACCAACCACGTCAATATCATAAAATTGTACGGACTTCTGGAAGATCGTGTCTTCAGTGTTGGCGTGTGGGAAGAAGTCACATGACAGCACATCGACTTGCGCAAGTGATTTTTTCATTGAAGACCTTCTGATGAGTTCTTTACCTCGATTAAGCAGAGAGAGTTCTTCCGCACTTACTGCGGGTAAACTGAAGACTAAACTAATAATCAATTCATAAACTTAAAGTAACCTCTGCATCCGTCGCCCAGACTAATCGTCAGCAAAGGTGTTGGTTGCTCGGTGTCGTGTGTTGCACCACGAGGCTATTTTGGCATGATGCCGATTCAGCGTTTGTTTCATTAACTTATAGCTCCTCTATATGCACACTGCCATATGAGGCTAAATAAGTGGCTAGTGTCGCTCTGCATTTTGTGGAATTTTTCCGGGATTTATCGTAGTGTGAATATCTGTGGACTTTCCCGGCCTGATGGTACTCTGATTGAAAGATTAAAATTCTCCATAAACGGCTTCGGGAGGGCACACGATACGCCAAAGAAGATTATTGATGCGATGTTGAGGGGACTTATCCCTTAATAATATCAAAAGGGTCTCATTTTTGGGGACATTTTCTATCCTAGGCCTTACGGTGGCAACAAATGTGGAGCTGAAGATCAACTCGTCATAAACAAAGTAAGTCAGCCACACAGTCACATCTCGTTCAATTAAGCATTGCTGGACGACCGGTTTTAGAGAGAAGAGAGTTTCCAATACCTCGGAATTATTGTCTCAGCCAGAAACCGAAACAGATGTTGCAAACCGAATATCTAAAGCTTAGTCCATGTTGTCCACAAAACACAGAAGCAATGCTATTAGCATAAACACTTGCTTGGATGTTGAGTACTTTATATGGGTGCAGTACTTAGGAAAGTGACCAATCGAAGGCTTGCTTGGAAGTTATAGACAGCACTATTCAAGGAAGTGGCAATGGATTGGTCATACCCTTCGAAAAGGTGACAGTCCCATGGCAGGAACCAACCTAAAGACGGTAGAATATCGGGTTATCCGATATGTACATGGCGCAGAATAGTCGACTCCTCCCGACAGCTGGGGAAAATTTGGAGAGAGCTGATACTTATTGCGAGAAACCGTACACGATGGCGTGTAGGCGTAGTAGGGGCCCTAGGACCCGCAAGGGGCTACAGGGTCTACGTAAGTAAGCTTTGGAATCGGTTATACAAAAATTTGCACAACAGTTTATAGGGGTACGCCGAAGGGAGGTGTGTTCTTCCGTTCCTGTGGACTTTAGCACCGAATGAACTTCTGCTATGGACTGTCTGTTGCTGATATCCATGATTAGTCTGCCCTCTCTGAACCAGACAAATTGTCCAAAGAACAGGGTGAATCTGTAAAAAAGTAGTGCTGGCACAGCGCTACCTTCTAGAGTCTTTAAACCCAACATCCAAGAGCGAGTAAATAAGGTCTTCACGGCTTTATATTGCTGCAGGCGGGCAGGTGCAATTTGGGACTACAGCCTTGCATGGTTCACCGGCAATACGTATTTCTAGTCAGACGCATGAAATATGGCGGACAGCGCTTGAAGACGATATCAACTGCAACCACCTCAATCGTGTGCAACGGATGGTCAGCTTTTGTAGCAGCGGAGCTTTAAAGACAGCAGTCAGAAAGCAGAGATCACAGCGATTAGATTGAAATCTTTGCAAATGTGGAAGAGACTCCGTTCTGGGCACTCTATCATGCTTGAAAGGTTGATATCCACATCAAGAGACACGATCGTCTGTTCCCCAACTGTCTGTTCCAACAAGAGGTCTGATTACCAAACGCTGGATAATCCTTTACGACTCTTCAGATAGATCGAGTGCGGATAAGGATTTGTATGTCCAATTATCATTTCGAAAAATTTGACTGTCTTTCTGCCAGAAAATACTGCGATCACGAAGGTTTCGTCTTGACAAAAAACAATGTGATCAAGGAGACATATCATTTGTTTTTACACCCGAGCGGTGATCTCTGGATGCAACCACAATTAAATCGAAAACTTCCGTGAACTGGTGCCTATCGAGATAGTCTATGTATCTCATGTGGGCGGCCGCACCACTGTGACTTTCCAGAAAATTGCGACCGTGGCGAACTCACTAGAAAGGGCGCTTCTACATCATTCTTTATGGGTGGGCATATTACCAGCTTCTGATGCTGGACCGGCCAATGACACCTGCAGCATTTACTAAGAGGAAGAAGAGGAATCCATTTTGCACTTGCATCGCTCCTGTGGTGAAAAGTGTCCTCGAGGCTGACTCTATGCAATATTTGTGCCGTCTTCACTGCTTTGTTCAAAGCACCAAATGGCTTACGAAGTAGATTCGATCCCGTTTAGTGCCACCACAACCTCGTCTTCAAGCATCATCCAATCACTACTCACTTGACAAATGGTTGCCTCCCACTTCGTCATGTGATTTGAAATATTGCCACTTTAAGCAGAGTAATGAATTCATATTTAAATGATTACACTTGTTCGGGAACGGCAACGACATGTGTAATTGATGCGATCATTTGAACCCGGATGTCCGAAAAGTAGATGAAGTATGCATTCATTGCGGTAGATTCCCTCACAGATAATTGCTTCTTTGTAAAAAAAAAATTGTTTTTTTTTTTATTTTTCAACAACAAGTTGACATGGTCGCTTATGAAACCTAATCGTAAGATAAAAAAACTGCCAGTCATTTGAAGTCACCACGTGTAGTTTTGTTTTCATCACACATACATATTTACCACTCTGCACCGAGGTAGAGTATTGCGTTCCATATCGCTTGCCATCTGCTCTCACAACTTACGAGTAGGCACTCATGCACACGCTAGTGATTTGCGGCACATGAGTGTAAAGATATGAAATGCAGATGGCCTTGGTCCAAAGCTAGAAGACTATAATTAAGACGTTGACAATTCAAATAATTTTTCCCACGAGTAGCATATTGACAGTTTGTTTGATCATTTAATTGTTCGCCGCCACGCCGAACATCGTGAACATTAACATTATTAGCATACCCTAGACTCCAATTACGGGGTAAATCACATCCTGGCACGATCGTCGCATGTGGGGACTTGAAAATAGTTTCATTTAGCACTTCGTTACGAATCGAAAATCAAGTTACGCCTGGACTGAATGTAGGAATCTGAAAGAGTAAACGTAAATATTCTTGAATGTTTAGGGGATTCCCTGTGCATTCCGAGAAATCTTGTTTTCAATTATCGGCGAAAGTGTATCTTGAGTTCACATTTGGTGATCGTGCAATTTATCTCTTGATGGGCAAAGTGAAACTGAGTGGCTATTGGTTGGATGGCACCAGTTATTCAATTGATTCACTTGAATGATAGCTTATGACGATTCGGCTTAGGGCGATCATGAATTGAGTACAAGACGAAACCTCCCACCTTTCCTTCGCATCTAAAGGCAGGTGAATCTGTCACTCAATTGTCCGTTGGCAGCAGAAAACCTGCCGGAGGTGCAGTGGAATGAAGTGTGCCAGTTGTGAAGAGCGATTTGAGAGATTTCTCTTTGGTGTAGCATCGGTTGTGTCCGGTGTTGTTTGTCTTGTTGCGGTGCGTCTATGTTGAGCATTTCATCAGAACTTCATTATTTGTGGAAGTCCCATGACTGATAATTTTACAGCTAATATTATAATTTAAAATATATATGCCTTTTATGGATGGCGCGACAGTCTGAGGTGACCTGGACCTATTTTAGGTTATAGTCTTGATTCCCCCGCTTGTGACAATGCGGTTTAGCTGGCTAAAACTGACTCTTTTTAGCTAATTGAGGTTGCTGAAGTAGTAGGCTCGGTGTAAGTATCTACGACCTGCCAGCGCGCTGCACGAGCAGAGTGGTTTCAGCCTCCTCATCATCTATGCAGCTTCTACAGAAGTCATTATAGGGGACCCCAACCTACGGGCATGGGTGCCAAACGTGTTAAGAAGCCGGTGAGCGTCCTGAGTGAAGGTCTGCTGATTGAGTGATCGTTTGATATTAAGCGATGGCCATATTTCCTTTGTTTTAAGAAAAGTAGTACCTTCTAGCCATATGCGATTAGTGATGTCGATTGTGTGTATTTTTAGTAGAAGGTGAGCTGTAGCGATTGGCATGGAAGGTGGAACACCTCCTATTGTTTGGGTGGAGGATGTGCCACAAATAGCGAGTTCGTCGGCTTTACAATTGCTGGGTATATCACAGTGTCCCGGCGACCACAAGATATGTGTTAAAATGCTCAGCCTTCTCGTTAAGAGACAGCCTAAGGGATCCTAAGAGATGTTCTCGAACTAAACATGCCATTGTCCAGGGACTTGATTGCGGCCTGACTGTCCGAACAGATGGTGGTATCTCTTTTGGATATTACGTTGTTTTTGAGCCAGGACAGCGCCTCCTTTATCGCAATGATTTCGGCCTGGAATACGCTACGGTAGTCGGAGAGCTTCAGGGAGATAGCCTTGTTAAGGTCTCGGGCCTAAATTCTCAATTACTCTTGTTATGCGCGGTATTCTTCTTTCAGGAGTGGATGGCATCTACAGTTTTATGTCGAAACTAAAAGCTCGTCTTTCTGCACATCAGTAGTGTTAAAATTTTGTTAAATAAAATATTGGGTCCATAACTTAATTCGTGCGTTTCTTTTTCAAAAAAAAATTTGAACGTTTATTGAAGAAAAACATGTACAATAGTATTATTCAAAATATTGCCCATCTGAAGCTATGGCTTTTTCCCATCTTTCTGGCGATTTGTAGATCCCATCCCAAAAGAACTGCGCCGGCTTGGCAGCCAAGAATGAATCAAGTCAATTGTTGATATTCTGCTCTGATGTCAGCCGTATTTTAGTGAAGGCGTTCTGCATCGACCGGCCCAAATGGTAGTCAGAAGGGGCAAGGTCTGTGTGCGGTGTGCGGTTGCATATTCCGAGCGTTTATCGACTACTGTTCTCTTCAAACGGATTTGTTTTTTATGGTTTCACCCAGTTTTAGCAACTCATAATACAGCACACCCTTCTGATCCCACCAAATACAGAGCATTACCTCGATATTCGGCTCTGCCGTTGATTTGCATCGTTGGCCAAGCCATCGTGCCATTAAATCGTGCAAACTACTTTTGCCACGTTCGCTCAGCTAGCGCATGTTCACCATAAGCTTCCACCAAAATACGATGACTTTCGGCAGCAGTTTTCTTCATATTAAAGTAATGAAGAAGAACTCCCCACAATAACATTTTTTCAGGCACAAAGTTCGACATGTTTGATGACGTACAACGACAGTAGCTTTCCAAGGCATGTTCCAATGGAATAATACAAGTTACGCCATCTCTTAGCAAAGAATTTTTCAAAAACTGTTGATACATAAAACTTGATTTAAATTTTGGATTAAATAACAATTATTATTATGGTAAAAAATGTTTGTTTCTAACCCCTCTACAAAATACCGTTACCAATTTATTTCACCAAAGCTATCGTGCTCGTGCCGGTAGTTTTATCTAAGTAGTAATTTTATGAATATGCATCTTTTTTTGAGATGCCAATCCATTAAACAGTTCTCCAAGCCTTTTGTGCTTCAGTTTCCTAAACGGTTTAATTGTTCTACTACAACATATAGCAGAATTCGGTTATAACGACCACTGATGGGGGACGAATTTCCCGTCTGATGTCGCTATGTAGGGATGAAAAACACGTAATTCATTATTGAATTGGAAACCAAACATTAGCCATTTACTTCGTCGTTATAACCGAAATGTAGTTACAACCGAGGTCGCTATAAGCGAATTCCATTGTGATACATTTTGCTGACACTGTTTATTGCGTCACTAATATTGTCGACTCAGTTCGATGTCATTACCGGCTCGTCGAACGCTCATGCACATTCATATGTATATTTTTCTTCTTTCTTCTAGAGTGTGAGTCACTGTGCAGTAAAGCACGTTTCATATCCGAGGCTAGTGTATACTGTACATGCACTTGTCGATTTAGTTGAACCTGTCAACTCGGTTAATTATGTTAATTCTATTTCGTTATATATAAATATTTACAGAAATTGTGCACAGAAATTCTTGTGCTAGACTTAGTTCAATAGTTCCTCCGTTGCTCTCCATTCGTCGAAAATTAGTTATTTCTATCCTTCAATTAAGATACATATGTGAATGCGATTATTTGATGGAGGGGTTTGCGGACAATTGAAGAAATAAAACATCAGAATTAATTCATTGTTACGAGAAAAGGGTTATTTTTGACGTATTCTCCGTGAAGGAGTGGGCAGGTTCCTTGCAGAAAACACCAAGTTTCTTGATCACTCAAAATACACTGACTTGTGATAGGAGAGAAAAGCTGTTACGGAAGGCTTATCGAACTCATCGGCACAACATTAAATTGTGAGTCAGGAAAAATTATTCTCAACAATTCTCATTAAATCATCATCATCTTCTCCATCATCATCTCTTTTGCTCCACTAAAGGACTCGCGGGGGTAAACCACGCACGAGAGATCTCCAGGCAACTCTAACTCATCAGGAGTTATGTCTAAGCGTAACCAGGCGAGTTTTGGGACTTGGTCCAACCATCTCGTCCTGGGTCCGCCAAGCGGTCGCCTACCTGATGGAATCGCATTCCACGCCCGCCTCGGAAGTCGCGATAAAGGGGACATTCACCATTAAATGTCAAGATAAATCGCTATTATCTGGTAACCTTTTGTTCCGGGAGGTGTCAATTTTTTTTTTTTTTTTTTATAAAACTCTTAGTTTTACAATGAAATCACTAGGAATATAGAGAATAAAAATTAAGTGTGAAAGCCTTGGCAGCAGAGGGTTAGATTGGGCGGTGGACGTGTGGGTATTCGCAGTTGGGAAGTTGAGCATCTTGTTTGATTGATTTCTGCACGTTATGTGTCGAAGGAAATTGACTGAATCAATTTAGGTCCGCAAAATCGTCATAAAGAAGTTGGCCAGTGTTTATTAATGGTCACTCTAATGTACCTAAACTATTCTATTTTATTGGTATAGCTTGCTGAACAAATGGTCTGAAGGAGATTCGTTTATGTACATATTCAAAGCTGTTCCACTCATTGCCTTGGTATGGTAAAATGTTTAGCTCCAACCTCGCTTATAAAGTTTGAAGAGGAGGAGGATATGTTTAGTCAGTTTAACGGAGCCAAGAAGTGATGTCCGAAGGAACGAACACGTTGTATCTTGTCAAAAATTTCCAGTGAGAGAACATTTCTAAGAGGTTAGCATTATTTTCGCAAGCGCCAGATAAGACCGATCTTCAAAAATTCAATGTTAAAGTGGTGTCTAGCACAAATCGTCTCTAAAACATAGTATAATTTGCAGTCCAAAGGATGCCGTATGTCCATTTATCCCTGGCAATGAAGCTTAGATTTTCAGCCATGTTTGAGTTATTCTTGCCTATTGCGGGCGTGTAGTGTCTTGTTGGATGGGTCACGGCTTATTTTCAACAGTCAACAGTCTCTATACGTTTGGGGAACCTTCCCTGAATCCTTTTTCACAAAAATCAAACTTCATCATAAGCGACTCCCCACCAAACCATCACAAAGTCTGGGTGTCCACGTTGAATCCTCGAAAGGAATAAGTCCAATCATTCTGTTGAACAGCTGATCCACATGCTCATCGTCCTCATTTTAATCATGTTGGTCGTGACTGACATTGGCTACAGTCCATCTGAATATGGGTTGCAACAAAAACGCTATATAGGACCATCTCCTGCTAGATGAAGAAAATGGTTGGACCCCTTTAAATTTGTGTACCAACAGACTTGGTGGTTCTTTGTTGGAATGGCTTTTACTTCGGGAGGAGAGTGCGCTACAGGATCAAAGGAGACGTGTAGTCGTTTTCTTATCCCCTTCGTCTTCGCAACTTCTACACAAGTCGTTGTAAGATGGACACATTAAGACCGCGGGTACAGCGTGGCTTTAGAGAATCCCATTATGAAGTCAGTGGACATAAGGTGGATTGTAATTGAAGAGATAGGCCGCAGTCCAACGTAATCCGCGGAACGAGTGGTCGTTGAGAAATTGTGAGATTGTGGCCTACAGGCCTACAGAGGGCCAGCCAGAGCCTAGCTTCTCAGCAACAACTCGTGATGGCGTGCTATAGTTCTCTCACGAGTGGACGAGACCTACAGTTTTATGCTCACTCCGAACGGCCAAGGTAAGAAGCTTTTACTAGGCAGTTATATCCTAAGAACGAACCCAGGCAGCTAGTTCCAGTTGAGTAGGGGTCGACGCACATACCCACAACGCCACGGCCGCCACATCAACCATTGCACATATTCAAATACATGTATCAAAAAGCTCACTAGCTAGAAAGGAGCATCGGAACCTTTCACAGACCCCGAAGTATGACGACCATGTTTCAGGGAGCAATTAAAAGAACTAGAAAGACGAAACCGGGCGGAAACTTGGAACAACGTTGACTGCTCTATAATACTTCATTTCTGTTTGCAACTTCAATGATTCCGGTGTGGAACTGGATATTTGTGTCTCCACTAGATTTTTTCATATCATGTTCATGAACCAAGCATGGTTCATGGCCACTGGAGACTACGTGTAACGGCGCCCTGCTGTACTGAGTCTGCGAGAATCTAAGGAAACTAGGGATATCAGAAGAAGGATTCTGCAGGTTCTATGGGTGAGCACCTACTAGCAAAGGAAGTAATGAAGTCATTAGTGTGTAAAGTTGTGTAGTTCCCGACATGTTTAGCCGGAATTATATCATCTGCCGGAAACGTTTCCGTAATCTCTATAAATTTCCGAATTCACAGAAGTATGAACAACACGAAGGAAAAGACACATGGCAATTCGTGTACAAAAATTCTACACAAGCCACACACGGCAAGCGCACACACGGGACACCGAAGGGAACACACATGGTTGTGCGCACCTGAGTCGAAGCAACGTGAGCGCATAGACGTTGAACATACGTCCTCACATCTGTTATACATGAACATGTAGTCCAATACAACACACTTCGATGAGAGCACAATTATCTACACTCCGCAGCCACACAAATCGAACTATAATACACGTTTTGAACATGTCAAGCGAACTACATAATTCTGCGAGCATATTAAGCACCTGCATAGCCGTGGAACTGCATAGTTGCGCGGACATGTCTCTGGGACCCAGTTCCGACTGAGAAAATAATCTTTCCGTGTCCGTTCCGTCTATTTAGCACAGCTCTCATTCTCAGATTCCAAAGAGAAATTGGCTGAAAAATACTGCAGCTGAGGGGAACTCGTAAGAGAGCAAGGTATCCAAAAATGGGCACAATAATAAGTAATACAAATTTAAGCAACATTGTTGTAGACAGTTGTTGTGAGCATTGTGCCCCATATTGTAACTTGTGTGTGGGACTTTAAATTCATTCGTTGCACTGTAGGCAGACCATGCCTGCAAAGTAAGCATTAATAGGGACAGAATAGTAAGAGTAAATAAGGGTCAAATCTATACGCATTCACTATGGCATTCTAACCGGCACCAGTTTCGAATAATTCCGGACTAAATACACCGCAAACCGCACATCAACTCGCACATCAACTGAATTTGCTCACATTGAGAATTTCCTTGTTAGTGAATTATACCACTTATTGGGGCACATTTCAGCCAAGAGCATAGCAACCGTATCCTTTCGCGATCCAAAGACGACTCCCCGTGGCCGGTCCTCTCCTATTCACGCGATCGTTGATGACTTTCTATTTCACTCGAAAGGTCAGTTTCTGTTGCCGCTTGAGTCAATTGAGGAATGGAATCATTTTTATTCCTCGTCGACACACTTATCATCTAACGACCACTAAACCTGGTTTAATGTCTTATGCTTATCCAATGCAACTCTTGGCCACCACAAAACATCTCGTATTCCATTATCCCCATTCA
This sequence comes from Eristalis tenax, assembly GCA_905231855.2. NCBI lineage: Eukaryota > Metazoa > Arthropoda > Insecta > Diptera > Syrphidae > Eristalis > Eristalis tenax. The sequence continues at coordinate 34,099,399 of HG993126.1, forward strand.
CGTCCTGTCTGGTTTTCAACGATTGTCTGTGAAATTTCGTAAATTTTGTTTGACAAAATATCACATCTTGTTCCGCCACAGTTGAGCGGGATGGCGGCAAACCACTCAGTTAAAGTCACATCTCGTCCTTTCCGTCTGAAAAATAAATTCAATTGAACTTGAAATCGAATCTCTTGAACAAAGAACTGCACGCGGATACGTTTCCAATCACACGAAAAGTCCATGGGCGTGGAGCACTTTGACCTTCATCATATTCGCTGAGTACATCACGTTATTGCAACACTTTGTAGCTCGTGTTGGTAGTCAATCAATTCACCGGCAGTCCATGCCGCACGCCTTATTTTCTTCGTTAATGCACTTGTATTACTCTTATCAATCGAATCATCCAGACAAATATGATTTACTTACAGGATTGGCGAGTCACGCGAATACTACAAGGACATCCTGTCGAAGGTGAATGGGTAAGATTACACACCCCGCACATGGGCCATGTACAAGAGAGGCAATATTTCTGTTTTTTCGTTTCATTAATCAGCGTCCTTCTTCCTGGTGGCGCAACGTATTTTAATCAATCGGGCGGGTATGCAGATGCTGGTGGCCATATCTTTGAAGAGGCATTGGCCATGAATGAGGCTGGGAACTACTTCCCCGTTTGGGGGACTTGCCTGGGTTTCGAGCTTCTCACGTATTTATCAGCCAACGCAACAGAGCACAGAAGCGGATGTTCATCTCTGAGGCAGCCACTGCCTCTGGAGTTCGTCGAGGGTAGGAAGTTTTTCATTATTTTAAAGCGTTCATCTGCTAACTTGTCTCTTTTGTAGGCTTCAATACGAGTAAATTGTTTAGGAACGCCCCGGCAGATGTTGTGTCTATTTTGGAAAACTATCCGGTGACGGCGAACTTTCACCAGTACTGCATAACAGAAGAGGTGAGTGATTGACACTGAATGCTGGTTTTATGGGATTTTATTTCCGGATGCCCCGATATCAAATTTGAATTGAACTAGAACTAAATGCCCGCAATACCATCGTAAAACGCTCGCTTAATTTTAAGTAGCCCGCAGACCTACATGAGCGCACCTTCTAACCCCTATCACGTACCGTTGAAATGGGGGATTTGCTCATGGGTTGCTTGGAGCTCTTCGCATGACTCAACCCGACAGTCGAATTTAATTATTGATTGCTGGTCTATAGGAAATGATCATTAGAGGTCAGAAAGCGAATATCTTCGACAAGAACGATTCGAAAAAATATATCGCGTGGTTCGTGCGGCGGCGTTATTCCGGAAATGAGATCATTGCTGTATGGTCACACTTTAGTTTCGTCTGCATGTCACGTCGAAAGTGCCCTCCATTTTTTTGTTGCGATTTGGGGATTGAGTTTTGTCGCTACGCCACCCTACAGATGCGATTACTGATTTTTGAAAGAACATGACTATAGGAATATCCAATGCTGTCATAGCTTGCATTGGCATTTCAACATTTTGCGTGATTCGACAGAAAAGTTATAACGGGCTGCTTTGGTAGAAATGACTTCCGCATTGTTAACTTGTGGATGAACAGCCTTAAGGTCTAGCCAATCCTACAACAAATTCTGACTTTGAGCTTTTTTCCAATGGCGGTTGGGGAAGGGTTCAGTCTGCCCGCGAATCTTATAAAAATGCTTAGGCAACTTGACGCTGATCACGTGGAACAGAGAACATGTTCGGTTGATGGTGCTGATTGATCGGTAACTGATTTCCAGTTTCCGACGTTCTGTAGACCATATGCAGGAGACTTCGATTCAATCAATCAATTTTTTTACTCACATTCTATACAAAAGTTCATTACATTCTCGATTATTGCAACTAATAGAAACTGGGGTAGTTGCAACTACTGTGCTTTTGTCTGTAGCAAGTGCAAAGTTGCGTTTACTGCGTCAATAATGATAAAAAAAATATCCAATTTAGCTGTTGCGAAAATCGAGAGTCGCGTTAATAGAGGACGTACTGTAGTCGTCTCCACTGGACACGAACCATGCCTGGTTCATGAACATGATATGAACAAATCTAGTGGAGATACACAGGCACACAGGCATCGTGTCGGAGAATCTTGTCTTTCCGACATGTCATGAGCTCGGTTGGAAAGTTGGACATGAGATCTGACGCTTTCCTGTATGTGCATGATTTTGCTTGAATTGAGTGGTAAATATTGGGAGTTAGAGTAGAACTGTTAGTGAATATAATTTTTGCCATTATTTTTAGTGAGATCTACTTCGTTAATTGGTGGTTTGCTGCCCGCTTCTTGATATTGACACTCTCGCAGCCAACGTTGAAGTGAAGCTACATGGCATATCTAGCGCACGAAAAAAAAAGGATGGCGGATGGCTGTTCAGATTGTGGTTATGATGTTGGGCAGAAATTTGTCCAGTGGAGAGAGTGTGTAGATAACTAGAGATGTTTAAATTTGGGACTTATGGTGTGGGTGTTCTAAGCTCCTCAAACCAGTTTTTCTCAGAAATTTGAAACTCTTCCATGCTAGAACTGGATACTTTACTTTACGAACCGATGTAGCAGAAATTCAACTTTTTCTTCGGCTCTGGAACTTCTACAAAAGTCACCATGAGGGATGTGATGGCTAAGTTCCACCGTGTCTGAAGGGGACTCCCACTAGCATGTCTACATTCTTGCACGCCATTCTCCATCGCCGCAGTTCCGATTGTAAATCTGGGGGGCCTGATCGATTGATTTAACAGCATTAGATTTCTTTTCGTGGCAATATTTGAAGTCAAAGGTCTAGGTCTACAAGTCCGCAACTACGTGTGCTTTACAGGGGGAAATCCATGTCAAATGCAAAAAAGCCGACAAGCAGTCGAAAATGGAGTCAAATACCATGCAACGCACTGAATAAAGAGATAAATTGTTTATGGTTAAAGCACCGAATTCTTGACCCAATAGTTGAGGAATTTTTGGTTTCAATTATTCCTGGTTCAATTATTTTCTGACGGAGAGTTTCCTTGCTGTGCATTGACCATGCAATTATCAACTTCTGAACAAAGGGTTTTTTTTTAGAGACATGCTCGCTTTGAATTTGACAATGGTTTGTGAACCGAATCGCTATTTCTACACTCTAAATGTTCCAAATCTCCTGAGTGTTGCGTTCGTTCTTTTCAAAACGACGCATGTTACATACACTACAGTCTCGCTTGTCCGGACAAAAAGAAATGTTAAACATCCTTTCTTACAGACAGATCCATTTGTTTGCAAATGGAGGTGCTTAGGTATTGTCCTTGAGAAAACTTTCACTGAGAAATAAAGCCTAAGCTACAAAAAATACGTCCTATCCTTAAAAGGACGTAGAAAAACCAAGAGACAGATCCGTAGCCAAATCGCAATGGCACAATGTCTAGACTCAAGAGTCGATTGTTGAGAGTAGTCACAAAAGTCTTGACGTAGGTGCACCTTTTTGAAAATCGAACAGTTTTTTGGTTTTTGGTTATTTTTTTGGGCAACCTAAAATTGTTTCATTTGCTTCCGCATCGTAACTAAGGAAGAATAACTCATAAGAAACATTAAAATTTGAAATCGTATGTAGACTTTTGTGATTAGGTGTTCCGGACTGCAGAGGTAACATTTTGAAAGTGTCCAAAATAAAGAGGTGTCCGGACTAGCGAGGCTATACTGTATTTTCAGCGATTTAAGAATTTATTTGAACGGAATTATTTTTACAATTGAGGTTACAACTAGACTTACAAACTAAGAGTTTGGGTGTTGGCGCAACAATAGGGGCCCAACAGATGTTCTTTGTTTAATTTAATGTTTATTATTATTGTCGGCTTATTGTGTCCTACAATGGCTGGTGCATACATCGGGTTGTTCAAGTCCGTGTGTCCATGACGGTCCTTTTGGGATGGGGTGGTGGTGTGGTAGCCGGATTTACCCTCGATGGTGATTGCTATCGCTGCTCTGGTAGAATCCATGCAGCTCGTTGTTCGACGTCGTTGGAAAGTTCTGCTCGTTCAGCAGATTTAGGTAGCGTTGTCCGGGAATTGTGTTTCTCATGTTCTTGATTTCCTGGTTAGGATGGTTGTTGATGTTTAATAGCTGCTTTCTGAACAGTGTCACCATTTACAAAAAAAGACGCCAACAACACGCGGTGTTCCCAAGCGGTCCCCCATCCAAGTACTACTGACCACGCCCGATGCTGCTTAATTTCGGTGATCGGACGAGAACCGATGTATCAACATGGTATGGTCGTTGGCTACGTATTACCAACCCCCCATCAATGACAATAGGCGTTTTTTTTTTGTGTCAAAATCCACTCGGTGATATTTGACAGTCAACACTCACTAGCGCGCGTTGAAGAGCCTCTATCATAGGTGGTGCCTCACATGCGATTTAGATAACAGCAGTGAATCACAGATGCCGCTGACAAGACAAACATTGGTGATTTAAATAGAATAATGCTCCCCAATTTGTAATCCATCTTTTATTTTATATTCTAGTGAATAAAACCGTATTTGTACGAACATTATAAGACACATTTGACAAAAAATTAAATATAGAGGCGCTATACTTGAACTTGTAATGCCATGAAACTAAAGACACGCACCAACTTTCGACACAAAATAAATAAATAAATAAAATGAGGAGAGTATTGAGCTGAGTACTGAGTTCTCAATAAAACGTGCCTAAAATCTATAATAATTTTCAATCTTCAAAATTGTATAAAAGACTGCAAGTATCCTTGTGTAACTTTTTGTGAAAAATTGTGCACTTTTTACTTTGCAGAATTTTATTTCTTTGAATTAATTATTTTTTGAAAGAATGCAAAGTTAATGAAAATGGGCCCTGGTCTAAACTCGGTCTGAGCAAACCAGCACCGACAGCGGATCACATTTGCCAATGGCACAGATCCCTTAATAAGGTGTGTTACATCAATTTTTGCAGAAGTGACAGAGACGAAGAGGTGGCATAAGGGTCCATGGCCCACTCGCACCTACCTCTGTTTCTACTGTGCAATAAATCCGACAAAGTGCATTAACAGTTTTAAATTCCACATTCAATGCAACCACCTCCTTCTCACTCCACCCTCTCCCACACAATCCACTTCAAAATAGTGAAAGCTTTTCGCCGAAACGTGTGCACAAGCACATACGGGGCGATGCCAAAATGCCGCGTGAATCGAGCGTTTCTCATGACTCTTTACATAATGAAGTCTGCCGCTTACTGGGGTCATGTCTCACTGAAGAACGAAAATACAACAAGAAAACCGATTGGTACCTATCTTCGAACAGCACATCAGTGTGTGGCAATGGCAAGTGGGTGAAGCATTGCAGCCCTCATTTCTGAGATTGACAGCATTCAATGTAAAAGCGCAGGCACACCAAACGTTCACAAAGCCATGCGTGCGTTCTTAACGAATGTATTTATATCTGGTTATGCTCAGGGGGAATGTAAGGAAACGTGCTGTGGAAATGTGCCACAACACATGTATCGATGGCCTGTGTGGGGATATGCATGTGGGACGAACAGACAATTGATTTGGACAAATATTATGTTTCCCTTTTTCTTAACAGACTTTCGAAAAGCTGGGACTCGACAAACTATGGAGGGTTATGAGTCTGAATCACGACTGGAATGGGTACGAGTTCATTTCCACCATCGAACACAAGAAGTAAGTAAGTCGCCTCCAGTGGGCATTTATTTTGTATTAATCGCTGTCGATTACTTGCAGGTATCCCTTCTACGGCGTGCAGTTTCACCCGGAGAAGAATCTCTACGAATTCATTCAGAATCGCAGCATCCCCCATTCAATGGAAGCGATTCGGGCGTCACAATACTTTGCGGATTTCTTCGTGAGCGAGACGCGAAAGAATATGAATTCGTTCTCTGATGAGGAGGAGAAACAGGACAGTCTGATATACAACTACAGCCCTGAGTACACTGGACGAATAGGTTCATCATTTGTGCAGCAGTATCTGTTTGAGGGTAAAGGCGAAGCAAGTATGTCCGCTAGTTCAATCGCTGTAGTCTTCACCACCTCGACCGTGCTATGGTCGCTGCGCACTCTAATTTGCATGCACTAACAAATCTTCCGGCTTTATTTCAAAGGCTGGGCTTTACTTTAACACTACTGTCCGTAGAGCTTTATGGTAGACTAACCGAGAGTTCCTAGATTCCTTTTGCCAGTAGATGTGGCCTGCCAGCCATTGTTCAGAGGTTTAATTATGCACGTATTCTTTTTACAGGGAGAGACAACAACAATGTTCGTCTAGGGGGGAAATACACAATAGACAAGCCAAACGATTTAGATATAAGTGACAATGAAATTGTTCTGCTGCCTAATAAAGATGAACTAAAGTGATATTTAATGTTTTTTACTATCAGACGTACGAGGATGTGGTTACGGGTCAGTGAGGAATGTATGCGATCTTTTATTTTAGCGTGCGTCGTTCACCGGGGGAGTGAGCGAATTAAACAAACACATGAAAGTGCCTGCCGCTGACATCTTGAATGTGGAGCGTGCACTGGCAAAATACGTAATATCTACCAAATGATGCTATTCAAAGACTCAGTTTGAGTTGTGGGCAGTTATCGTTTTAAATGCAATGCCTGATGGGATAATTTTAACGTTGTTATACGTCACCACAAGCCGCTCTGTAATTGCTTCCGCTGGTAGTCAAACTGGACACATTTATAAAACCCAAATAGTCACTGACACTATGCGAGGGTCGTTTGACAAGTCAGTGGCTTTGACATGAAGGCGAGTGTGAGCAGACACGCAAAACGAGGACAGCACAGGATGGGTGTTGGGGAGAAGCTTCTACGCGTAAAGAAACACGAAAAGAGCGCAATTCAAGGACATAGAAGCGACAGGCAAAAATACGGGCCTTTATATAGAAAATAAGTCAGAAGACTGGTTATAGGACCTGCGAATCTCTTGATTTACCGACATGAAGCGAATAGCGGGTGGATGTACTTACGCAAGCAAGGAATACAAACTGCCATTCAGCACTGAATACAGTGGACTCTTCCTAAGTCGACTTTTCACCGGATACCATACGTGTTCGAGTTAGAGGGATTTTGGAAAAATTCGAGTTAGAGACACGAACATTTAACTAAACCAACATGCACAGAAAACTGCATCAGCTCTCCAACTGGAATTTCACCAAAACGAGTTCTTTTTTCCAGACAGATTTCCATTACTTTTAAATAAAGATCGTCTTGCATTCAACGAACTCCACAAGAAAAAGGATAACATTGTGCTTGAAAGCGGAACCTGAAAAAAGAGGCCAAGAATGGAAACCATGTGTACGAGTTCGAGGTAGTTTCAGAGAGTTCGACTTAAGGAGAGTCCACAGTATGAGCAAAGTCAAAGGTTCAGAGGGTTTATCGTGCGAGCTCTTTAAGAGCCATGGCAATGTTCTCGTAGGGAACATGCATCAGATCGCCTACAAAATTTGGGAAGACAAAAACATGTTCGACCACTGGTAAGCGTTCAATTTATCAGCGATGCTTAAAAAAGGAAATCAAAATATCGTGTCACCCTGCACCCTTCCATATGCACTCACATCGATTTCTCAAACCAAATTGACCACTCAGAAAACTGCATTCACACTATTTCGTGAAAAACCTGTCAAAAATTCATCAATATTTGTCAAAAAGGCACTCAAATTCATCGATAGGCAATGGGGCCAGTCAGCTGTGAATTTGGCCATCTCTATAGTACTTCATTTCTGGTATCAATTATGTACGGACTAATGGCGCACAGTGGGTTAGTTTGTATGGGAGCGAGGAAAAAAAGTCAGCTAAGTCTGAAGAGATAAATCTTGAGATTAAAATTGGCAAGAAAAAAAATTATTCACATTTTTGTGAACATTTTAATTGGAATAAAATACTATAAACATAAGAAAAACCTAAATAAAACCTTCAGTACATAGTTTAAAAAATTAGTAGTTGCTGTAACGAAGTTCTTAGCTCATCACTGGATCCGAGGATATGACGATACGATGCATCACATCATGATTCGTAGCAATTCGACTGCATTTTCTCAAATTAAAAGTGCGGTACAATTTATTGGGTATATAACTTAGTTCGTGCGGTTTGCTAAGAGATGGCGTAACTTGTATTATTCCATTGGAACATGCGTTGGAAAGCTACTGTCATTGTACGTCATTTCAGTCTATGTTATTCATTTGAAGCGTTAACAACAATAATTGTTTTCACTCAAATATGTCGAACTTTGTGCCGGAAAAGGTGCTATTGTGGGGAGTTCTTCATCATTACTTTAATATGAAGAAAACTGCTGCCGAAAGTTTTCTTATTTTAGTGGAAGTCTATGGTGAACATGCGCTAGCTGAGCGAGTGTGCCATTTTGTCTTGGCCAACGAGGCAAATCAACGGCAAAGCCGAATATCCATGGAGCGAAGGTAATGCTCTGTATTTGGTGGGATCAGAAGGGTGTGTTGTATTATGAACTGCTAAAACCGGGTGAAACCATGAATGGACAACGCTACCGAACACAATTAATCCGTTTGAAGAGAGCAGTAGCCGAAAAATGGCCAGAATATGCGACCAGACACGAGGCAATAATTTTCCAGCATGACAACGCTCGGCCCCACGTTGCTATTCCGGTAAGGAACTATTTGGAAAGCAGTGGATGGGAAGTTTTACCACACCCGCCTTACAGCCCAGACATTGCCCCTTCTAACCACCATTTGTTCCGGTCGATGCAGAACGCCCTCACAGAAATGCGGTTCACATCAGAGCAGAATATCAAAAATGGGCTTGCTGTTGCAGCTAATTTTGTCCGTGCTGCAACTTGAAAGTAGTAGTAGTAAATTTTTTTTAAACTCGAAGAGTATTCACCGAAAGTTATCGAAGGCATCTTTGAAGATATTCACCTGTTTTGCTATTTTGCTAATCACAAGTAAGTAAAGCACTCAACGCTACTACGGTAAAAGCGCCTTAATGTTTGAGGAGAGGTTAGTCCGAATAAACGACAATCTGCACAGGCTTAGTCTGTTTGACATAGTCGTGGTCGTAGGGTCAGAAAAATGGCAGGTACTTCGATAATAAATTAAAAAAAAAACAGTTTGGACCAATGATTTGTATCAATCTTCAAACCACAGTTTTAATTTTCAAAAACTCGGTCCAAAATTGTATATCCGTGTTCTCATTCATGTTTACGATATGAATTGCACCGCTGGTCTGCACAAAATGCATTATATACGACATAGACACCTTGCTGTCGACTTTGCAAAATTCAAAAAATTTTGAATTCACGCAGACGGTCGCTGCAAACATGCGACATGAATACACACGACACAGACGGTCTGCGCAGACATGTGCACAACAACAAAGTATATTGGACTGCAGCGACGTGTCTGTGTTGTGTATGGGCCCTATAAGTTGATGAAAAGCGGTTATTTTTCAACAGGGTTGCCGCTATGCGACTTTAGGCGCCGAGAGACCATGAAATCACTTCGGCGATAATTTTATCATCATCAACATGTATGCTCCACTAAAGGGGTCGCGGGGGTAAGCCACACAGGAAAGATCTCCAGGCAACTCCATCGTCCGCCATCGGCTCTAACTCATCCGGGGTTGTGCCAAAGAGTAACCTGTTTTTGGACTTGGTTCAACCACCTCGTCCTGGATGTGCCGCTTCCAGGACGACTCCACCTCGGAAGTCGTGATGAAGAGGACAATTTTATATGAAACATGTTTCTTTTACGAAAAATGTTAAACGTGTTCAACACTAATTATAAGAAAATATAACTAAATGACTGCACCACTCCTAGCCATGATAAAACCTCAAAATTAGATGCGACTTCGGACAATTGCGAATTTTTTGTCCAGAGACGTTTTTTTGTTCGACTCAAATTGTTCAGCGGCAACACTGAGTCAAATCATAGCGAACGATAGAGGCAAAACAAGGCGGAGAACCAGCCAGATATTTTATAACCCGACATTTTTCGGGTTACTATGATTTCTCACTCTTTATTTTGCTGTCGCTTTGCGGTTGTTCTCTTATGGGCTATGGAGTATGTGTCGTGTGAAGTTGGAGAAGAGGCATGCAATGATGTGTATAGTGTATGCTTACGTAGAGCAGTAGAACGATATGAAAATGAATGACGAGCAGGTAATGGACTTGTGAGTTAGTAGAGTTTGTCTTTTGCGTGTGCTGGTGGAGGAAACTGACAAATAATTTGATTATATGCACATATTAAGATTCATGTTTGCTTGTTGTATGGATACATTGTTGAAGAGTGGAATTTGAAAAGGTAACTCGGTAGGAATCGTTTTATACGGACGTCAGCCACTTGTATTTACTCTATTATGTATGATATCATGTCATACTGATTCTGATATGAGTGTTTCACGAATGTTTTAAAAAGCCTGATCGATGTTCTTAACGCTCTCTGTTACGTTCTCGAGTGAGTCTGTGTTCTTGTGTTTATGTGACCTTACACATCTGCACGTGCCTCACCCGCAAATGATGCTATCCTACGCCATGCATTGGCACTTGCCTCCTACATCACCAAATCCATTCTTGTGTGGGAATGCCTACATATGCTTAAATAGTTGAGCAGGAGAAACATAAACTGGTGTAGTTTGTTTTAGTGGTGTCTACGAATCGAATGACGTTATTGACATATTGTGTCCTTTTTGCTTAAATGTCATTTTAAGTCATCCATCTGTTCTAGTTTATCGAAGAAGAAATGTTTAGAACCGTGATGGATGACATACTCTATAGCATACATTTGGGCTGGTTGTGGACCGAATAACCGGTGGTTGTTGTTCATGCTAAAAGTGTGCCTCAACTAACATCGATGAGTGTGCCATAAGCCGCTGGTTTCAAAGAATTGAAATCTCTTTAGAGATTCTGTTTTACACATAACTTGTGGATTTGGTTTTACTATTGTAACCTAAACTAGCACACCTGGGGCTACTGAAACAAACACTTAACATGAGAACGAGGAAGGAGAAGGATGTCCCTGCTGCGCAATTCCCGTTTTGGTTGTGTCCTGATATGTCTAAGTAAACTCTTCGTATGTTTACTCCCTAAATTGGAAATTGTCATTCATAAAATCAAATCAAGGGGACATGTATGGGAATTCAGCCTCAACTTACTGTGTGTACCTATGTTCTATGTGAAATCGAGAATTATTGAGATCCTCGCATAATTACGTTTGATTGAAGGGTTTATGTATCCTCTGTAGGAGATGCACGGATTCGTTGTTAGATCCAACAAGGTCGTTCAATTCAATTAAGAGAGAAAGATTCGAAATCTGAAGTGTTGAAGAAATATTTGCGCAGAAATTAAATCGAAGGGATCTCTTTAGCGCTTTGTCATAGGATATGTTTGAGAAAGCAAAAAATATTCAATATAACGAGAGTTACTTCTTTAATATGCCCAAAGGATCAATATAATCAAAGTCCGCCGTCAACTCATGGCAGCACGGTGACCAGTCAAGTGGTTCCTTAAAATCCATAAAATCCGTTCTGTGTGAACGCCCAACGGTTACATCAATGACCATGACAAAGGCCATGGCCTTAGTCGAAAGTCCTGCGTGGCCACACTCAAATGGTTAACGGATGCCAAACTCTCTTGTCCATGTGAGAAAAGCGATGAGAAAGAATGAAAGCGGTCATATTTCTACGTAAATTCTGCGTGAAGTACTACGGTTCCATAGGTCATCGTGTTAGCTTGCCCCAAACCCGGCCTATTCCAGGCGATTGCGTCTATACGTAACAGAGGTGACCGAATGCCCAACCGAACCTACCCTTTATGGGCATTTGCTTAGCTCATCCTGCACGAACGCGCATCTATTTCTGTACGTCTCACCTCCGACGACGAAATGACTTCTTTGCTTTTGCATTGTTTTATGTCCTGAAGCTCAATTCAATACTCCGCAACATAAACGACGTGGCACACGCATCAACAAGCCAATTGCTCGTATTAAACATTAAAGTCTATCATGTCGGGCATGTGTATGCTAAACGAGACGTTTTCGTATCACACGTGCCAGCGGAAATGGGTGTGAGTTTGGAATGGTCTCGGTGAAAAAGCACTTCTGCATGACGGAAGGCTGAAGAATATTGAAAATCCATCAATCCATCAGAAAGCCTCCGAAGCAGTGACATAATAATCAGTTGTGCGAAATTCACCCGAAGGGTCATCGGCCCGAGCATCGCTGACGTAGTTCAATCCGTGATGGATTGCTATGGCAGCCACTGTGTCGTAATTAAACATTTTTGTTACTATTTAATTTTTTGTTTTCGGGAACAGTTACTCATTGTGATTAGGTTTCTATGAGAAGGATACAACTCCCTCGTCTAGCTTGAAGGCATTTGAGATTAGCGCAATGGATTGTGACGTGAAGGCCATTGATGGAGCGACAAATGCGAAATCGAATCCGAAAATCGGAAGGAATCGGAGATAATGTTTTGCCTTAGGCCTCAAGGATTTCTGTCTGGTTTCCACGTGTCGTGTCGAAAGTCGGCGTAATTGAAATAGAGTTGAAAAATGAGGGGTGGCGGGGAATTGATTTGCAAGTCTGTCACTCCAATACTGTGGCTTGTATATGGACCCTCTCCCTCCATACATTTACACAACAATTACAGACCGAAGTATCCCGAACCCACTGTACCGTCAACGCAAACAGGACCGCAGATCGCACATAGACTTTTCTCTCCGAAAGACCAATGACTGCTTCATCCATTGTTGGGATTGTGCACACCTCCGTGCTATAGAGCAGAGCTGGGATCAGCTTGACCCTTCGAGCGATGTCTCTATTACTCAGTTGCCTCCTGAGCCCATAGAAACAGTGGTTGACAAGAGTTCATTTCGCGTTTGATCTCAGTACTGATGTTGTTCGTACTATTTGCTGCGGAGCCGAGGTAGACGAAGTCCTTGACCACCTCGAAGGCTGTCCATTGCTATGGTTTGTGCAAGACGTCGATGTTTCCTGAGGAGTGGAGTCCGCTTTATAGAGACAACAATTTATATGGGACCAATGGAAATAATGGAAATTTACTTCTAAAATGATATAGACCTCTTTTTTTATAATTTGCGCGAGCACAAGGGATTGTGAATACCCTTAAGTGTCCGGGTTCAAGGCACAGCACGGGCTGAATGTGTAGAGGGAGAAAGGCAGAGGAGGTACTTGTGCATTGGATTGTATTCTGGGGGAAATATTGGGCTGGGAAGCGCATTCCATATTCGTGTCGTGTTGATGAACGAGTATCTAAATTTAACTGCGCGTCCGAAAGTGGGTAAGACTGGTATTGCGGGTGAATTCATGGAGAGGAGGAATGCAGTTGGGAAGCTCACTTGAGCAACGTTTGTAAAAATAGCGATAAAATACGGATAGAGACGAGGCGGTACGTCGATGTTCGAGCGAGTCTAATGACTGTGCAATATTGTTGTCTCCTATAAGTTTTATCGCTCGCTTTTGGATTCTGTCTAGTAGAAGCAGGATGGTTTTGGGGGCTCCAGACCAAATGTGAGCGTTGTTCTCAAGTTCGGGGCGTATATACGTCTTATAAATTAAAGCCAAATCAGAAGGGGTGAAGTATTTATTGCATCGTTTGAGGAAACCTAAACATTTCGCAGCATTTTTGGCGACCTCAAATATGCGATCGCTCCAACTAAGTGGTGTGTTGATACACATACCAAGGATGGAAAGCTTTCCGGTTTCATCGACACAGGCGCCATGGATAATGGCTGATTAACAAGGGTCGCTGGAGTGACAGCAGACAGAATTGAGTTTTTGAAGTATTGAATTCCATTCGATTGTTCTTTCCCCCGTTAATTATGCTGTCAAGATCGAAATTAACATAAGCTGCCGTTCCAATTCTACGGCCGAAGGGCGGAGTCGTGAGTCTTGAAACGAATATGAAAAGCTGAGGGTGCTGTCATCAGCGAAGGAATAGATTGGGTTAGACCTCAGATTGTTTAACGACTTCAGGTGAGCCACACTAGGAAGAGAAGATCTTATATGCCATGGTCAGGAACGTAACCATCGATAGTTGGAGCAGTGAAAGGGGTTGGAGCAGTCAAAGGCGAACATAACCATCGATAGTTGGAGCAGTGAAACGGGTCTCCTTACTTGGATCAGGCATAAGAAAATCAGAAATAGTGTCGGTCGCAAAGACCACATGTAAACATCAACCTTTCTCCTCCTTGCTGTTTTTTATAATGCGTTCTCAAACCCAACTCGAATCACTCAGTGAATGAGGATTAAATACAATCTGCCGAAAAGTTTCTTCGTCGGTGGATAGCTCGCTAGTAGTTAATTTCTGAGAGTTATTATATAGTCAGGGCATTGTGGATCTCTCTGTCCTCGACGCTACATCCTTTAACCGCCACGACGTTGTAGCTGCCCTGAACAAGTGTGAAGTCACCGTTACCTGCTTCCTGGACGAAGAAAAGGCCGGGACCATCAGCAAGCTAAATCTGATGGGATTCCCCTCGAGCTGAGCACTAAGTCGGGAGGTGCACAAGGATCGAAGCAGGGACTATGGCTCTTCATCATCTACTCGGCAGATTAATCTCATCCGTGAAGTTTTGAGATCCAGACAGTAATACAAATTCTCATAAATTTTGTAAAACCAGACCACCAAAATGTCAAGGCGTGAAGATAGTGCCCCACAACGGTATAGAATCTACGACATAAATTTCACGGAAAGTTTGATGTTCAACGACCACGCGAAACGCGACCCTGAAGAAGGCTAACCTAGACTACCAGCGCAACTACTCCTTGATACGCAAGCAAAATGGATTAAGCCAGAGGACAACGATGCTACTCTATAAGCAGATATTATGGCCGATCTTAACGTAGGGCTTCCCAACATGGCACAGCATTTCTAAGTCCGTGAATGTGTACAGGTCTCGCCCTCGACACGGATAGTAACAATAAGCCTTACGACAAAACTGCTGAGAAGGCAGCTTCTAGGTAACAAAAATCTACATAACGAGGCAATCGGGAACCCTAGAAGCACAATCCCCGAACAACGATGCCTCAACGCACTAAATCCGCATCGACATCGATCACGTAGCTGTATAGCATCTAGCAGAGCTGCCATAGCACTCATCATCTACGCGAAATCGGCTACCACACCACCAACCTCAAATCGCTGTGGGTCTGTGCATCAAATGGTAAACCCATTCTATAGAAGTTCCGCAGAGTATATTTTTAACTAGTCTAGAACTAGTCCAGAACTCTTTACAAGTAAGGCACTTGTAGTACATATACTAGAATCAGTTAATTAATCGATTTCCGCAAAACACTCGAACAACGTTATCGACTGAACTCCCAATCACATTTTCAAACAATTAAAAGTGCAATAACACACCCGAGATTCATGAGCACATGAACAAACAATTGGAGGTGACTGTACATCGGGAATGAAATAAAACAATGGTGTGACACATCATTGATTCGCAATTCTCTTTGAAAGCATTTCACTTTTTGAGTTTACGGTTTCAAACCAAAAAAAAAAAAAATGTAAAAAGCAACCAAATTGGCCCAAGGGTAATGAAAGTAGGTGTCCGCAGTGCCCACGAAGCTTTGTTGAAAGAATGCGAAGCTAAAAATAAAATGTTTGTGTTTTGCTCTTGAATATGAGATTTGGGTTAAGCGGGGCGATGTGATGCCTCGGCTAGAACACAAGTGTATGTACACTGATTGCACTACTCAGAGCTGCGAGGTATCAGCTAATGTACATATGTGCATAGCTCAGAAGTGATATTTGCGGGAACAGAAAGAATTTAAAACGGTTTGAGAGTGAGAACAGACAAACACGGTTAATTTACTGATTTGCTCCAGATTGTGCGTGCGTGGAGTACGCACGGGGGTTGTTGGTTGGAACTTATATGTTCCATGGCGCGAATAACGTACTACGAGGTCGCAGTTATAAATATTTTGCTGCAGAAACTGATGCACATTCTGTACAGCTGTACAAAGTGTTCATAGATGGAATCTTTATTTATATTTCGACATTTGCTCTGGCGAAAGCTAAAAATGCTGTTGCTATGGCAAGGGTCTCTGAGTCTCTTTCGAAGATCTATACAACTTTTTCATACATCTTGCTAAGGCAGCCAAGTCGGCTAGTGTTGAATTGATCTTCTAACCAAAATTGCAACACCAGCTCAAACACTTCCGCTTCTCCCATTAGGATATGATTTCAAATCGGTGGTGGGGTAATTGTAGATCTTGTTCGAGCCGATTAGGGCTGAGATTTTGATAAATCAACACCTGTGCCTACTTTAGAGCTTTTTACACTTGTAAGTTGTAACAAGTGTCGGTATGGTCGTGGTAAGAAAACGTGGTGTTATGTACCAGTTGACTCTCGACAATTCGAAACTCAAGGGACCTTACAAAAAATTCGAACTGACAAAAAACAGTACAAAAACAGTACAAGCCAACATACAACAATAATTTGACACACTTTGCTACAAAACACGCACCGAATTGCATTATTTTGTGAAGAAATCGGTGATTTTAACGTTTTAGTCATTTTTGTTTATGCCATAGAGTGCCGAGAATACCTCTTCGGTCACTTCTGTTCATAGTAAAAGCTTACACAATGTACACAAAAATGACTTTGCCTCCCTTGATGTGCGGAATGTCCTCGAATGTCCTTATCTAACGAGATGAAAGCATTGGCAACAACAGCTTGCCAAAGAATAGAGAACGACAACGACAGAAACCGAATTACTGAGAGGAACCTAGCAATTGATTTCGAATTACAGCGTGTTGCACTGCACAGTTGTGTCACTTGGAATTAACAAGCGTACCAAAACCCATAGGTTTTGTTCGATTTATCAAGGTTTTTCCAAGCGACCCAACAAGCAGTTCGAACTATAGAGAATTTTGTTAATTCGAAATTTCGAGCGTCGACTGTATTGGATAGGCTCAAGTATCACTAAAATGATTCAATATACAAACATACAACTTTGCAATTTCGTGGATTGTATTTTGGTATGTGGGTAATATGGTATGTGGCAGGGTGTGCCAGATTGTGATTCTGACAGACATCCCACGTTACTTTGCTCAGTGTTACCAGATTATTTTCTTCAAGCCTGCTAAGGCGAATCCTGGCCGGTACGACCAAAAAAACAAATTTTCACGGCCCTCTTGAGTCACTCAGAATGCTCAAGGAGTATAACCGCCTAGAAAAATCTTCTCAAATTGGCGTTCGGAGTCGGCATAAAGCTGTGGGTCCCTTCCACTCGTGAAGGAACTGTAGCACGCACAACACGAGTGGTGCTAGGCCCTGGTCCTTTACGGCCAGAAATGCTTAAGGCAATGGGTCAAGAGGGGTTTTATGGCTCTCTCGTGTCATTAGAGTGGCCTGCGGACGTGGTGAGACACCTGGCGATTGGCAAACTGGGGTGATTGTCCCACTTGTCAAGAAGGGGGACAAAAGAGATTGCTCCAACTACAGGGGCATATCTCTTTTAAGTCTCCCCGGGAAAGTCCACGCTAAGGTGTTGGAAGCGCGTTCTAGAGCTATGGTCGAGTCCAGGATGGGGATGAACAGTGCGGCTTTCGTCTCGGTAGAAGTACAACCGACCAGCTTTTCACTCTAAGAATGGAGGGAGTATGCCAAGCCCATGGACAGCTGTTTTGTGGATTTGGTTAAGCCACACGACCGAGTTCCTCGAGGTAAACTCTGAAGTGTTCTGCAGGAGGCCCTCTTCTGAGGGCCATTCAGTCTCTATACACAAACTGTAGCAGCTGGGTTCGGGTTAACGATGCTAAATCAAAACCTTTCACAGTGGGCGTTGGACATCGCCAAGGGTACGTGTTGTCACCTCTCCTTTTCATTGTATATATAGACTGGATGCTGCGGCGCAGCCGAGGCGAGGGATGTTTCACATTGGGAGACTGAGGGTAAATCATCATTTTTTTTGCAGATGGCTTGGTTATCCTCACATCTTCCCAGACAGAACTCCAGAGCGCACTCCATAGGTTTGTGCTGATGCTGGAATGAAGGTCAACGTGTCCCCTTCATCACGACTTTCGAGGCGGGCGTTGAATGCAATTCTAACAGCCAGGCGACCACTTGGCAGACCCAGGAAGAGGTGGTTAGAACAAGTCCAAAAATTCGCCCGGTTACGCTTGGGCATAACCCCTGATGAGTTAGAGTCGATGGCGGAGCATCGAGTTGGAGACCTCTCGTGTATGGTTTACCCACGCGACCCCTTTAGTGGAGCATGCGGGTCAGAAGATGATGATGATGAAAATATTCTTTCACAAGTAGCATTGGATGCGGGTAAAATGAACACACATTTTGCAACATTTACTCAAAATGATTCAACTGATTGAGTCTCATTGTTGTTAAATGCCGATGGCAAAACATCTGATGCTTATTTCTTTGAGAAATGTATCCATAGACTCCTTTGATCAACTGATCAATGGATCATGGCCATTTCTTATTGGCATGACTGACGTCTAGAGCTAGAGCAACCGAGAGACGCATTTAAAAAATACACAATATGAATTAACTTTTTTAATTTTAGCTACGAAAAATCTAAAAAAGAAATGATGCAGAGTGTACTTAATCAATTTTTTTTAAACTTTTTTTGAAAATGTTTTTTTTTAACTTTTATCAAATTGCTGAAATTTCAAAAATTTTAATAAATCCGATGCATGTAATTTTTTGAAGAAATCCTACTTAGATTGCAGGAAACTACTGCATTCATCCTCTCCATGAATTCACCCGCAATACCCGTCTCGCCAGGAATGCTCATCAGTTTACCCTTAATCCTCCTATTGGACGCACAGTTAAGTTTAGAGACTCGTTCATCAGCCGGCACGACACAAATATGGAATGCTCTTTCCAGCCCAATATATCCCCCAGAATACTGGTACCTCCTCTGCTACACCTTCGGCCCGTGTTGTGTCTTAAAAAAGGGTATTAACAATCCCTTGAGCGCACGCAAATTATAAAAAAAAAATCTGATAACGCTGACTCTGCCATCACGACACTCTTACGCTGCGCACACAATTGCCTCCAGCTACTGAGATGGAGGCAGATGAATGTTTTAGATTATACCCAACTTTTTACAACTTACTGGCTATGAGATATCCTCGTGCTTGCCGGGTTAAGAACAATTGTTAAATACCTAAACTAGTTATCAGTATTTTAGACTAATATTTGAGGAAGAAAATATATATAGTTTTGAATACAAATTACAAAAATGTGTGTCGAATCCTACGCACTTGAACATATGGTGGCGATGCTCGATTCCCGGTGCGATAATCGCCCGACATCTGTCGACTGAATGATAGTGCTCATAGGTGTGTAGAAAAAAAAAAACGGTATGTGCGCCGACTCCTACACTGAGGGTTCTGAGTTTAACCGCCCACACAAGCAACTGTCATACCTATCTAAGGAAAACTTCTGAAACTTCGCCCTACACACCTGAGATAATAATAGCATGCTACACAAGAGTGGTTGATGAAGATGCTGGAGAGACAGTTGAAGCACCATCCCATTCTTAATTCAATACCCACTGCCCTGAAATCACAAATCAAAAGCAGCTCGAAGAAATTTCTAAAACTGACTACACATATTTTCAAGACACCCGGAACCGACACACCCTACGGCACCCCTACTTCCAAATTTCCTTGTCAGGCTGACAGTGTCGGTGCGGGTAAAAATGAGGTCAGACTAATGTCTGACCCACAGATCACGGAATCGTCAAACTTTAACTTCGTAATTGTATATGGCAAAATTGTTCGAAAATCGAAATGACAAGGGAAGTGAATAGTGTAACATTAACTATATGGGGACATTTTTTACTCTTTTTTTTGACAGATGTTTTTTAACACCATACTGGAGCATTCAGAAATATCACTGTGTCCTGTAATTGTATATCATTGCATTCTGTAATCGACCACTCCACTGACAGTGCCGTCAATATTATCCCAACTGCAAATGGTGAGTGGACCAAATTTGAAAACAAGATAAAGCGTATTAATTTCCCTTTCGCTGGGATTCGATACGGGGACTTACCCAACTGCGCCATCCAGTCGTCGTATGGACACACACACAGAGTGGATGGAAGTGGGGTCACATAGAAAAGAATAAAATCACTGAACTTTACAAGCCGCCGCTGTGCTTTTTCATTTCTATTACAAATAGTGTCACCCATTGTGGGGTCTCAGGGGTATATTTAAATAAAACCACATTTCTGATTCATAATTCCTTCAAATGCCTGGTTGTGGTTCCAAATAATGTTTGGATCTTGACATTTTGAACGGAATGCAACATCATTCAAATGTCTTCCAGCGGAATTTTGCAGGACTCGTATCTGATTACAAATATCCCGCAATTACTCGACCCTATGGCGAACATTCCCTTCAAAGTCGTCTTCAAAAATTGCTTACTTTTGTGACTGACTCTGTGTTGCATCGATCTTCTTGCCAATCGAATGTTTCCCAAAAAATCTTCATCAACGCTCTTGATGATAACCAAGCAGCAACATTCTCTGCATCATAGTTGCTTACACTTAACCATATCCATTCGGCGAGAACATGCAGCTGAACACACACACACCCGCAAGAGCGACTATCTCCAGCCCTGTCCGATGCATTCGGTCGGGAGCTTAACACCAGTTGAGTGCACACAGTTGTGCGGACAGTTCCTCTGACTTGCAATTATCAAAAACAATCACATGGATTACCAACGACCAGTTATCGGAATTCTTTGCATGGACAAAGCTCAGAAACTGCACGAAAACTACACGACATCAACTAGTTACATAAGCTCAAACTACTGCAAAATGTTGGAGTCTGCGTCTGCGGATGTGGTGCCTATTTGGTGAGCAAATGATTTTCACCATTTTTTTGATATTTTTATACATTTCTTCGCTTTCTTGCAAAGAAGCTTTCTGTGCAACCACGCCAGCTTTCACCCGCTGCGAAATAGTTCGCAAATAAATTTAATTAAGTGATTGAAATTAAAACTGTTTCATTTTCAGGATTGACAGGGATGAATCGTACTACAGGCAAATCATGAAGTGTGTGAACGGGTAAACTACAAATACACGCAGTCATACATGTTGACATAGTTCTTGTGTTTCTTTCAATTCAGAATAATTTTTCCCGGAGGTGCGGTGTTCTTCGATTCATCGGACATTACTAGGGTCGAACAAACCAACTGTTATGTGTTTGCCATCAAGATTGTCCTTCAGATTGCAAGTCAAATGAACGACGCGGGCACCTACTTCCCCTTGTTTGGAATTTGTTTGGGATTTCAGTTTCTGGTCAATCATTCCGCCGACACTGAAGTGCGCGTGCCTTGCGAGAGATTGAGTGAGAAGATGAATATCATTCTAGAGAAAGGTACCACATTCGTCACAGTGTATTTTTAAATATTTCTCTCTGTTTCTGTTGCAATCAGTGGTGAAGTGTCGAAAGAACAATTGAAAGCTAAATGCGCGTGAGGTTATGAATGAAATTGGACGGAGTGATATGATGCCGTGTCTGGAGCTCGAATGTGGATATGGTTTGTTACTTTTTGTGGAATGCGCTTGAGGAAGTTTTCTTATCGGGGATGTCATCCGATACGACTTGAGACCTCACTGACTTGACTTCCAGCCGGCAGTGGACAGTGTATTAGGCATTCTGGATTCGTTCGCGTTCTATCAGCTGTGCAAAGATTACCTCACATATTCGGGTAGCGAATAGAAACTCAAAGTAGTCGCGGGCTGGCTAAAATAAAATTCGGGCCAGGGCTTTTCAGCAACCACTGGTGTTGTGCGTGCTATTTTTGCCTCACGAGCGGATGGGGACCTACAGTTTTCTACCGACTCCGGACGACGAATTTTTTTCTAAACATCAATCCATCGTCAGTGACTAGAAAGAGGTGAAGCCGTGTATTATGAAAATTGGTACATTTTTGGGGTCGAACCGGACAGCATCTGCGTAGGCATCGACAAACCAGCCACGGCTACCCACTCAAAGTTACTGAAAGGTTATTTACCTTCCTCCAATCAATTGTATTAGTTTTTTTCTGTAAGAAATGTCGATGATTAAATGTGCAACTTTAAAATTTAGTTAAAAATTGCCCATTTCCGAAGTTTCGTGGTTTCGGGTCTTAGCTCATGTGCAGCACGGTACATTTGCGCTTATCGATAGGTGAGCTGATTAGCACGGTAGTATGTAACTCGCGAGGAACTCAATGTTGAACTGCCGCGTCTTCTCCTAGAATCGGCTATGCTTCGATGATTTGACACTCATCATCCATCATTATGACTTCAGAGGCGTTGAATGCGATTCCGCTAGTCGACCACTTGGCAGACCCAGGACGAGGTGGTTGGACGGGGTGGCACAACTCCTGACGAGTTGGCGTCAAGGAAGCTAGAGTAGCCTGGAGATCCCTCGTGCTTGCATTGCCCACGTGACACAAAATGACTTGCTCGACTGTTGGACTATTCTCCGCAACACTCAAGTATACGGGCTTGCCATCATCTTTGCCCTGTTCGGGATTGAGCAGCTCCGAAAATCGCTGGCCTTCGATGACGTTGAAAACATATGGTCGTTCTCCAACGTCCCACTAAACTGCTTCCAATTGATAAGCTTCGAGACTCCGTGTACAGGCCAAGAGTATCCAGTATCTGTAGATCTTCTTCGTCTCTCTGATTTCTGAGCCACTCAGTTCTTTTCTCAGCACCAGTCGCCACTGCAAGCCGCTTCAATCCACAAACAATCCCGTGCAGATACAATGACAGCTCTCATTCAAGCCCTTGAGATATGTGCCGTGCAAAGTGTTGCATCATCTCACTTTGCTGTAGTTTTCTCACCACTCTTGTATCCCGCTTGACAAAGGAGGCACTCCATCAGTGCGGTACAGCGTACACAACACTAGGTGATGATCTGTTGTCAGCTTACCCTCTGGTTAGTCGAACGTATCCAACTCTATAATATCACATAGAAATCCATCAACGATTTCTGTTGAATCCTCTGATGGTACCACCTGTATTTGTGTGTGGAATGAAAATGCTCGTTATGGACATGCAACTTGTACAGCAAAACTCATGTCAACAACTTCTCTCCGTTCGCTTTTTTATGAGGATAAATCGTTCCTCGTTACATCCACGCCCATATGTGCATTAAAGTCACGCCCAGGATACGTGAAACCATCTCAACCATTTCTTAACTGAAAGCCGCTTACCTTAATCCGAGCATACACCTGCACTAGAGGCCAGGCCTTGATCTTCCAAGTTGGAGCTATAAGATCCAGGCCAATACCCTGCATGGGGAGCGGAACTCTACTCCTGCCTGTGAAGACTTTTGATTTGAGGTGCAACAGGAGAAGTTTCTATCCATCCGAAAGGTCCACAGTTCTTCGTTGAACAGGTAGCACTTATATCTAAACGATAGTTGGCAGCTTGCATCTGTGCCCATTCCAAGTCGATGCCGATGTTCTTTGATGAACGCACGCACAGTGCATGGCGTGACATGTGACTCACACGACTGCTGGGTTGCTTGAAGTTTTGGTTGCCGAGCTGGGCAGGCCGGCCTCGCATACTGCCACCTTTCAAGCCTGGCTCAAAATGAGGTCCTGGCACACTAGCGTAGGCAGTATCCGAGGCCTGTCTAAATATTTGGGGCATAATGATGATGGTTGAGCTTCGTTTGCCAGTTTTGGGAAGCACCAAAATAATAAATTCGTGCCACGTGACTGTGGTTCTGTGGTTTGAAGCGTCGCCCTTTCTGTTCGAAGAAGCAGCCGCTCAATGTTGAGTTCCTCTCGCACTGCCGTGTTAACACCCTATCCCGGCTAGTAATTCCCACGACAGCACGAAGACATCTCATCTCAGCTGCTTGTATTAGCGTCTCTTATTCTTTCAGTCATTACCCAAATTTCATGAGCATAGGTGAGAGCTTGAATAAGTACTGAACGCTTGAGTTTGACTCGGCCTTTGACCTAGCTTGACCAATCCTACAGGAAAGCTCGGAATTACTCCTCCCATCACTCGTAAAAGAGACCCAAAGATCCATAAACTTTATATATTTGCCCAGTGTCTTGAGATTTTGCAGATAAAGTCTTTTTTGTTTAACCGAATGAACAATTTTGCTAATTTGTAATACCACCCACTAGACGGAACATCCGTCATCGGGCGAGTGCTTGTACGCTTAACACAATAAGGGTGTACACTTTGGGTCTTTATCACATTCAATGTCTGGACAGAACAGCGAATAACCAGTATTTGTTGCTTTTGTTCAGATTTCAAAACATCAAAAATGTTCCATAATCTTCCCGATGACTTGCAGACGATGATGCAGTCGAAAAAGTTTGCTGTTCACACACACATGTACTGCATAACGAGAGAGGTATGTTTCCTCTTTTCACCCTTCCTCAGAACTGGGTCATGCGAAATCTATTTTCAGCAAATCAAATTGTTTGGACTGGCTGACCAGTGGAAGATCACGGCGACCAACCGCGACGCAAAGGGTAAGGAGTTCATTTCGGTGTTGGAGCATACTAAGTGAGAGTTTGTTTTTAGCTGCCAAGCGAGATCTTCTCACAAATGCATTTATTTTCCAGGTATCCCTTTTATGGAACTCAGTTTCATCCAGAGCGGGTAACTGACGGTACAGGTTGCGTGGCGTACCTTATGGATTTCTTTATTTCTGAGTGCCGTAAGAATGGCAACGGGTTTCCGAGTGAAGCAGACAGGAATCGTCATCTCATCGCGAATTTTGTGCTAACCAATACCGGGTTGGACAACGTCAATTTGAGGGAGTGCTATATATTCGACAAGGACGTCGACTACCCGGCCTTAGATTGTTCAAGGCGTAACTGGCATATCGTACACTGAAACTAAATCAAAAAGCCTGACTTTCGAATATAGCCGATTAAAGTTGTGTATACATTGCAATGGTGAGTTATTTACGGCAAAGTTATGGGTGACCAAGTGAACTCTTGTGGAAATCAGGCATCTCCACAAAAGTAGCGTGGTATGTGTGGGAACCTTGATGTCACTCCAACTCAAAAATGTACAAATTTGTAAAGTGCCAATTTTGTTTTCAACGTGCGATATGTAGATACGAAATTATGTGATAAATGTACTTTGGTGTATTAGTAAAACTTCCCTTAACGGACACCCCTCTGAAATCGACACCTCTCTTTACGTACAATTCGATATGGTCCCGTCATGAACATATCCGTGTATTTCAACCCCTTCCGAGCTGACACCCGTACACAACGGACAATCATGCCGGTCCCGCTGCTGTCGGTCTTAGAGAAGTTTCACTGTAGATTATTTAAGTCGATATTTTATGTATCTGTGCAGTAAGTTACCAAAGACAAGAACGTTGTTATTTGCAGGTATTATTCCAAGTAAATATATTTTGTTTATGCTTTGTTTTATTTCAAACCCTTCCGAGGCTGGCCTAAACAAAGATCCTAGTTTTGCTATTTTTTCTCTCGCATATGGTTATGATTGTGGATCATTTTTCCCACATTCAATTTGTATTTGAACTATTATCGGCAACGTCGGTATCAACTATCTATGCATTCCTAAAGATATTTATGGTCTAGGGAGTGCCAAGATGATCGTCAGCGAAATGGTCAACAATTTTCCTCAAGCGAATTCGGAAAACATTCTGTGATGTAAAGGAGGTTGAACATGTCAGAACAGCATTGAATGGATTATTTGGACACACGAGGAGAATAGTCGAGCAAAACATTTCGAGCGAACGCTAAGCCAATCATCGAAGAAGTCGCCGTCGCAATAACTGCATGGTCGTCAACCCCATAATATGCTTCCCCCGCTCCTGCCGTAGAGGACCAGCGTCTAGCTTCTTAGCAATCACACGTGTTGTGCATGGTACTGTTCCTTCACGAATGGAAGGCACACACAGTTTGGACAACACCTTTGCTTCCGTTGTAATCGAACCACAACCAGAATCAAACGATTTATGATCCTTGTTGCAAGGCAACACCGAAAACACTCGGTCACCCAAGTCCAGTCAAGAAACATTGGTCGGAGCTGATGTGGGAGAGCAGAACTGCTAGCAACAACCCTCATTTTTTGCACTGTCTGCTTCATTAGATGTTTGCACTCAGCAATTGTCATAGTGGGCGGAGCTTGTGTATGAGTGCAGAACTGCAACTGCTGCTTTGGCAATCGTGGGCACCACTCGACGTGCAGGAAAGGGCGTTGACCTACACCAGCATCAAATTGCATAACAACTGATCCAGCTGATCGGCCAAAGACCCTTTGATTGGATAGGACTAATAATGCTTTCTTCGAAGGAAGCTTGAACCACGGAATTCATTCCTGTGTGAACCAACCGAGGATGTTGTTCTTCAATTATCATAAATCACTTGTGTGATCAATTCAACATCAATTCAATAACAAATAAAGAATTTACTCTGTTACTTGTACTAATCCGTAGTAACACTTTCTTTCTTTTGTGTGTGAAGTACTGAACAGTGCTTCTTAACTTTTTGCTAGTGTCCTTCTCCTCCTTTAGATTAGAATATTCGCCTGGTACAAATGAACGCCTTTTATCTTTTTGTCTAACATCAAAGTAGACGCCAAATTAAAGCTTGTAAAAAGTTGTCTCATGCCACGATTCGAGCATTTCCACGGAACAAATCTTAACCATGATTTGTTTCTTCTCGAATTAAAAAGAATGGAATTTGATATTGCACATAATGAATTTGAAGTTAACTTGACGCAATCTATTACTTAACCTCTGAACTCAATAATCTATTACTTGATCGATGTGCAACGCTTCGAAGAACACTTAATCATTGTATAACACTGACATCTGTGCTAATCTTTGTATAAAGCTTACGTTAATCCCTGTGTGCCAATTTCCACTCTCGTTCTTTTTTCGATTGCAACTAGGCAGCAGGCAAGACCAAGTACCTACTGTGTAAACTGTGTAGACGGTAGACGGTTCGTAGTCAAGAATGGCGATGTGGCCTCCACAGGTGTTTTTGATGTCAAAAATGGTCTCCAACTGGGTGCCGTTAATTCGCCGATCCTGTTCAACATTTATTTGAGCTATCTGATTAGTTCTCTTCCCCACGTAATTGCGTACGCCGACTTGATCGTGTACAGATCAGGCAAAAAGATCGAGGATATCACTCTCGTACAGGGTGACTTCGAATCACTCATGAGAGATTGCCATGACTGGAAGTTGAAAATCAACTTTCAGAAATCGGAAACCATACTCTTCAGGAAGACTCAGCGGTTGTACCAATGTTTCACAGCGAGGGCTCTTTAGAGCGGAGTTCCCCACGGACTCCTCATAGTTTAAGCAACCTTAGGCGTTGCGTTCATAGACATCTGTAATGTTGGTGAAAAGTCCTTGCGAATTGACGAAAGTCCTCAATTGTTGGACGACACGGGCAACCACTGGAGCAAAAGGCTGTAGTCAGATACCTGTGGATCTGGCTAGACCAGTGTCTATATTTTAATAAACATGAAGATGCTGCTCTGGCCAGGCCAGGCCCAGGCAGAGACTGTTTTACAACAGCCAACTCGATGCGAGGGTGAAGGTTATCTGTTAAATGGCCCTCATCCGGCCGATGCTCACTTATGGCTGTCACGTGTGGTTCAACGTGAGTGCAAGCTTGATGGAAAAGATTCGGTTGTTTGAGAGGGCTTGTCTTAGGGCTTGCCTCCGCCTTTATTCAACTCCAGAGTCCCAGAACAGAAAATTCTATTCCAATAAGATGTTATACAACAGGGTAAACCTGATAATAGTGAACAATTTCCTGGTGAAGTTGATTCGAAGTCATACTGCCAGAGCGATGAACTGGGTCAATAACTCGATCTCGGGGGCTTACTTCCCCGATCCTCAATACCACGAAAGGGTACATCAATTCCTCCATTTGGATAAGCACGGTCTTATACAAGGCGTATATGCGGTACCGCTCATCTATCACATCGCCAGATCAACTGTGGATGGGCGAATCAACCACGACCGTTCCGTCGCACAACGAGCTGAGGAGGGTCTCCGCCGGTTCAGTATGGCGGTATCAAGGAGTAATGGCAATGCAACACCGAAAGTTCTGGTGGCTGGGGAGAGAGGGAACTCCCTCGTCCCCCCGCGATAGAATGGGCAGTACGTATCCCAAAATGGGGGAGCAGTCGGTCACTGTCTTGCAGCAAATCAGATGGAAATCTGTTAGATGCAACCTACGGCCGACCTACACAGACTAGGGTAGTTTTTAAGGTAGCTTCTAAGCTGTAAATACAAAAAAAAATAATAAAAATAAAAAAAAAGAATGAGTATTCACATGCGTACACCTGTGTGTACCTTTGTTTAAATATTGTATATATTAAGTACATATGAATACATTTGTCTATAGGAAAACGGGTGCAGTTTCCTAATATTAAGTTGTACAGTCTTAGTAATCACTCTTTAAACACATGAATTTTTAGACTAAGTCGAAAGGCATAAGATAAGATTAAGTTTAGCTGTGTGCCCGCGGAGTGCCAGTAAGTAA
Organism: Eristalis tenax; assembly: GCA_905231855.2. Lineage (NCBI taxonomy): Eukaryota > Metazoa > Arthropoda > Insecta > Diptera > Syrphidae > Eristalis > Eristalis tenax. The sequence goes on from HG993126.1 coordinate 34,127,875, forward strand.
GAAATATTAACAATGTTCGTCCAACTAGTTTTAAGCATTTTTGTCTAGTGTGTAAGTTTATTATGAATTCTGCAAAATGAATAGAAATGAAAAGAGAGTACCTAGCACGAGAACCCTCGTTTTTTTCGCATTTTCATTCAAGGACGGACGGACGGAAGGAAGGAAAAACACTTCAAACAATTGACAGTAACAACCAACTCCTTCCGACGCCCGTGGACATACAAAAACGCATGACACTCCCGGGTGTGTTGGGAGTATGTTTAAGTCTAATGTTTGGAGTGTTGACACAAGTGTTATTCACATTTTCTTCTTTAAAATTCGGGTTACTTCCTTCATTTTCTACGCCTCACGTAGTTTAAGGCAGTATTGCCTTGCATACATCTTCATTGCTCCACCTACCTTCCTTCGTCAGATTCCCGCAAGCAGATTCCCTTCAACACCTGTAAGAACAATAGCACGTACGAAAGGAGTAGTTGCCCCAGCCTACCACGGCAAGTAGCACCTTTTTCAGCTGCGAACTAACGATTATTAGAATTTCGTCCAACAACACTAGGTGGCATCAAGGTAAATTTCGCAACGTAAGTCCCCACTGATGGTGACACGAATAGTTTTCATGGTGGCGCGGGTGGAGTGGAGGTGTCCCTTGAACAACGGATGGAGTCCACTTATTGTCCCACAACCCAATCAAATCCGAAACAGATACCAGTTATATCGACGTATCCACCGATTACCATCCCATCTTGAGACAATGCCATCATATCCATTTGAGCTCATCATCCACCGGCCAAGGAACATCCTCATCCCGAGGCTTAAATCAACGGGTTCCTGCCGACAGCTGTCGTCATACTATTTATTCAGTTCACGGTACAATGAACCTGAGCACTTTTTGTTTGTAAACAGTGGAATGGACGTCGCAGAAGTAGTTTATCTACATTTTGAATTTCTTACAAACAAACCAACCATTTGAATGTTATAATAATTGTCCTCCTGCCATTACCCGTTGGCATTTCTCCCATTGAAAGCACACAGTTTGACATCGCCTGTTATGCGCCTTTATTCGGTGTTTGTCTCTCATCCATAGCAAAGCAGAACGCAGCTCTGGGGCCGCTGGGTCGAGTTCAAATATTGCTCTTGGAACTCTTCCACTCTGCATATCATTCGCATCGCACTTATGTTAAACATTCCGAAAAGGTTAATTCTGGGCGGAGTGCGCCTGCTGAAAGGGGTGAGGCAAAAAGACGAGTCAGTCGGTGGACAGTCTTTGGGAATTTTCCATTCACAACGATGGCCTTTGTATGGCCGGGGCCTTGGTGGCGTGGAGGACATTAATCAGAAAGCCGTCTGGGGGGTAGTGGTGGAATGCCAAAAACACAAAGGACACATCTTGATATGTACACATCTCAAGGATGTTTGTGTGGACGAAGGACATTGTTAACAGCATTCTCGTCAGGGCTGGCAAAGCGACTGCCTTTCCTTCCTAATGAATTGCCACCTATTTGAACAGGTCCTTAGGAAGTTTTCAGTTTCCCAACTAATTTCACGGAAAGCTGCGAGGCCTGTTTAATGTACACCAGGTAACCTTATCAAATGACAGTTTTTCGCATTCAGTGGATATCTGCTGCCGGGTGCACGGACGTACTTTGGGGCTCTAAAAATAAACTGCTTTAGCGTTCGCGCGGTCGCTGGCTTGAAGGCAACTTTAATAGAGAGTGGGATTCTTAAAAGGCTCATCATCCGCTCTATAAGATGGGGACACTTAAAATTAATTTTAACGGTAAGTGTAAAATCAAAAGAAACATAACCTTGAAACAGGAGTTCTTAATGAGAGAAGATAATGGAGACCTCTTCCCTTCATCTTTGGAGGAAACTCTCTGGCGCGGTGAAGGAATGTGACTGGGGGCGTGAAATGGATGACAGCGGATTATGTTTGGCATTTTTTAAATGAATAAGTGAACCTTAGGCAGTCGCATTTGAAAGTCAATTATGAGTTGGGCTTGACACGTTGTGGTAATGGTGCCCGTGGTGGAGTGCAGTGCTAATCAGATAGCATCAAATCTTTCATGTTCTTAAGTCACAAAAATTACTGGCATGTTTATGTGCCGAGGGTGTGTAGTGTGTACATGCATTGGTCCAGTTTTGAGGATCACTGGCTGGGCAAGTGCTTGCCATCCGTCTGCATGCTGATTACCTCACCACTGAAAGCAACAGGAATGTGCTTTCATTGATCTTAATAAGGGAATCTCAGACAGACCTCTATTGCGTCCTGGAAAGAGCCTGTGGAAGGAGTTGGTTGGAATCTTGTCAATTCAAGCCGAAACTAGAATCCCATCAGACAGCTGTTGGAAATTCAGATTGACATCCTCCTTCACCTTTAATCGTGGATGTCAAAGTCGAATGTCTAGCTTGATACTCTTGGCACGCTGTCATGTCACTTCTTTAACCCCGCTCACAGAAAACGAAAACGACTTCCGAAAGTCGATGCAGCTGTGAGCCTAGTTTGATGGAATTCAGTGTGACCTGAACCGATTCCGGTGGAAATGGTGGGTGAAAAGATGGGTCTAGCAATAGGCGAGGAGAAAACGCGTAAAGCACTTCGACCTCCTCACCACGATCGACTTCAAGCGTGAACAGCTGTTAATCGCTATTTCTATGAGGTCAAGATGCAAAACCAAGTAAATGTGCAAATAACAGATGACACTGTCCAGATAGATGAGAGTCTCAGCACCAGCTCAGACTTCAGCGTCTCCTAAGCGATGGTAAGAAGAATGTATGACTGCACACTAAGTTCTTCCGTCACAACCATTTCATTAGAATCAGTTCAGATCTTTATGGGCCAACAACACTCGATGACAACCCATCTTAGCTTTCTATTCTTGGAATAGCCTAGCTATGAAGAGAGTTTGAGCATATCGCGGACAGTCTGGGTAGGGTACCTAAATTCTTTTCGTGGTCTAAAACTCTTTACTTCTCTAAGCCTTCAAAATTGTTACTTAGGTGTGAGACTTAGATATTTAGACCCATTTGGTGGTCCTAAGTCCTACACATCCCGTAGCATATGGAAATTGTCTGCGTAATCATTCAATAGAGGAATCGCAGAAGATTCCACAAGCAAGACGTACAAGAGCTCATGACAATAACCATGACCTCTTCATCAACATGACGTGAATAAATCTAGTGGAGTCACAAGAGTCCATGTCCAAACCTATACCGTGCCGGAAAATCTTGATTTTACGATATGGCATGAGCTCTGTTCAAAAGTTTAACGTTTTTCTATATGTGGACGATTTTGTTTAAATGGAGTGGTAAATATTGGGAGTTCGAGTAGAGCTGTTAGTGAATATCATTGTTGGCATTATTTTTAGTGACATCTTGGTGGTTGGTTGCCCGCTTCTTGATGTTGACGCTCTCGCAGGCAACATTGAATGGATGCGACATGACATATCTATCTAGCCCCACTGTTCAGATTGTGGTTGTGGTGTTGGGCGCAAATAAGTCCAGTGGGACCGATGAGTAATGCTGCCCATTGACGCGAATACTTGACTCCTAATTTCAAGTCCAATCAGCACAAAAGAACAGCAATATCCAACCCATCTGTCGGGCCCATAAGCATTTTTGCAGAAAATCCGCTCAAATGGTAAAATGTTTTTAAATTTTTCTTTTGCCTTGTCATCTGTCCAATCAACTCTAATGCCAACCATAATATCCAATTACGATCGAAAAGCATAATTAATGGAAAAACTCAACCAAACCATCCTCGCAGCGGTGGCCTGATGGACTTCGTAGACTGCAGCAACAACTTTGGCGGTAACCTTGAACGTTACCCGCTAAATAGATTACGAGGAATATAATTTCTTAAATTTACCCCCGAAACAGCGGGCGACAATAATTTCAAACGCAGCTGGAAACTTTCGGTTAACAAGAAAATCACTGAAATCCATCGGATTATGAAAAGAGAGAGTCCATGCCAACGCCAGTGACGGCGTGGAAAATTACTGATATCCTCTTGAAGATGATGAGAGAGAGTCTTATGAACCAAAACATCTCAAATTGGAGTGAACAGTGGACACTTTTTTGTTTGAACACTCTCAACGGTATCCTTCGAATTGTCATCAATTTGCCTTGGCTTTGCGTATGTGTGTGATTCTTTCGGCGAATTAGTAATTAGTATCATTTGAGGATGAAAAGAAAAAACTAATGCGTATCATCGCCGTTCGTTTGTGACAAAAGGCAGCCTTCTTACTTCATCTTACACTGACTGCAAGAGCAGACAGAAGTGATAGGATCCAAGAGTAAAGTGAAGCAAGACATTAATGATGGTTCTTTATTTCGTCTACCGATTGATTCTAACTACTTTTTATATTTATCAATTAATTAAATCAACTCACAAGTAGTGCTTTAGTATAAGTAAAAAGATAAATATGGAAATAAGTTGACAATAATAGTTAAGTACAGTGATGTCTCACTTATAAAGGGTGCATTTTTAGCTTGTATCTTTTTGGCAACACTGGTTTAAACAGTTCACGCACGTTTCGTGTTTTGTTTCACTGTCAAACGTCTTCAGTTTGGTCTATAATTTAACCATGAATCGTCTTACAAACGAACAACGCTTGCAAATTATTGAATTTTATTATCAAAATGCGTGCTCTGTTAAGAAAGTTCATCGCGACATCACATGTGTTCAGCGACGAAGCTCATTTTTGGCTCAATGGGTACGTTAATAAGCAGAATTGTCGATTTTGGAGTGAATATCAGCCAGAAGCATTGCAAGAGCTACCAATGCATCCAGAAAAAGTCACAGTTTGGTGCGGTTCATGGGCTGGTGGCATCATTGGAGGTACTTCTTCAAAGATGATGCGAATCGTAACGTAACTGTGAATGGTGAGCGCTGCCGTGAGATGATATCCAACTTTTTTTTGCCCAAAATACAAGAGCTTGACTAGCATGCCACACAGCACGCGCAACAATGGACTTATTGAGAGGCGAGTTCGGTGAACATTTTATTTCACGTTCGGAACCGGTCAATTGGCCGCCTAGATCGTGCTATTTAACGCCTTTAGACCATTTTTTGTTGGGCTATGTTAAGGCTCATGTCCATACAGACAAGCCCGCTTCAATTGACGCATTGGAAGACAACATTGAAGCATTTATTCGTGAGATACCGGCCGAAATGTTGGAAAGAGTATGCCAAAATTGGACTAAGCGGATGGACCATTTGAGGCGCAGTCAAGGTCAACATTTGCATGAAATAATCTTCAAACATTAAATTATATGGACCGTACTATCGCTTCAAATAAAGATTTCATGCATTTTTCTGAATTTAATGTGTTTTTTCCGAAAAACTTTCCTATAGCTTTTAAAAAATCACCCTTTATGAACTATTCCAATTAATGAGCGGCCACATTTTGTACTGGAATTTAGTTATATAAACCGATACTGCAAATGTAGTGCACGGCCATAGAAGAGAATTTGTGTTGAACATTTTCTGAAGTCTACATTCATTTGTAATGTATTAATGATTGTTGTATTTTGCTTGGATTGTGTTTGGACATCAGTGCGTTGTCATTATCGAAGAGGCAATAATGGTTCGGTGTCGGCAGGTGATTTGTTTTTTGTGTAAAATATACCAACTTTAAAACACTGATGCATTGGGCTCCAGAAAAAATAACTTTCTAACGAAGAACTACTGATGCTGAGAAAAATTCGTGGAAGCGTTTTCGATCTTGGATTTAAAAGAACTGCCCCCACAAAATTATGCAAGATTTTCAAAAGATTTTAGCTCAAACAAATTTGAATAAATAATTATTTGTTGTGTAATATGTGCCAATAAGATTTATTTTATACTACGTTTCGTTTATATGAACTGTTCCAACAATCATTAGGGTGCATATTTTAGCAAGAAAAAATAGAAATACAGTAAAAGCTCGTTAATTCGGAATGGTTCATCGGTTCGAATAAACGAATTTTCCCAATAAATAAACGTTTATTTTTACTCAAACGCGTTCCTATTAATGAAAATACAAAAGAACATACAACGAAAAATTATTTGATTCACACAAACGATTTCTGAATATGCTTTGCCGGGATTCCCCGAATACAGGTTTTTGTATGTTTTTTCCCGCCATCTAAATTTGCATTGGCAGGACATCCCAATAGACGTATTGATGATTTTATCCGATTTCTACGTATTTGAGATCAATCATTACGTAATTTAATAAGTAACAATTCGTAAACCGGCTCTCATTTATTCAGAAAAATCTCTTTCATTTGTAAAAATATTTTTTCCCGAGTAAAGGTTTTTTTCTTAATTTTTTGTTTATTTAAGTGAAGGATTTGGAACGAATCCCCTTATTCCTATTTACTTCATGCCTTTTTTACGCTGTTTTTTACTCGGGTTTGCCTGACGGTGTAGGAACATACTTTTTTGTACTTAGTTAGGCCCAGATATTTTTGAACGAAGGGAAACTGCTTATTCGGCGGTTTTTTACCCGGATTTGCCTGTTGCCTGGAATGTATCTACCGTGTAGGCACGCCGAGCCTTATAAACACTTTTTTTTGCACTAATTAGGTCCTGAAATTTTTGAAGGAACGGGAACTGCATATTCGCCTTTTTTTTTACCGGGATTTGCCTGTTGCCTGGAACGTATCTACCGTGTAGGACCAGAATAAGGTGTATTTGCACGCCGAGCCTTGTAGACGCTTTGTTTGTACTTAGTTAGGTCCAGACATTTTTGAACGAAGGGAAACTGTTTACCCGCCTGTTTGATTCGATTCTAACACACGTGATTCACTGGTATGGTAGCCGGGCTTAACGAAAAATACAATCACTTCTATTGTGGAATCCGTTGTAATTGAGTTTCACTTCACCTATTCGTTTTCCTTGCACTTTGTACAGCTATCGTGGAATATGCCAGGAAGGTCTCTGTTGAGCAATCACGTGTAGTTCCTGCAGAATTCTAAATCTCTCCTGTCATTTAACTCACAATAATTTTTTTTTCACATGTTTACTTTTCATTTCTCACAAGTTCTATGTTTTGAACTCTCATCCACTTGTCAAGTTAATTCGGAATATGCGAAAGCTTTCTATGTTCTCTTCTTGTTAAAAGCTCTATTGTCATTAGATAAGATAAGGTCCGTGTTAATTCTCTCTGTTAGTTCATCTTAATACACTACTTATGCATAATTGTTGAATATCTCAAGTTATATTCTCAATTCAACGTTATAAACTTCTTGGTAAAATTGAAATATGATTCGTTCTCCTTTGTTGTGAAGAAGGGAAGAAGGTAGTAAAGGAAGAAGGTACTAAAGATTTGAATTTATAACGTGGTAAGCAAATTGGTATACTGTCTTTCGTCGTCGCATCATCGCTGGATAATAATCTCCTTGTCACAGGCATTTGGGTAAAGTACTATCGAACAGATGTCATTCAATTCGCAATGCAGTTTTGAGATATGGGTAAATATTTGTCGGGAAATGAAATGAAGTTGTAATTTTAATCACTTGAATTATGTTAAAAAAGGAACCATGGCGATATCACATAAAAATACCACTCTCGTAATTCATTCTATTTTATTTTGGTGTAGGTCAAGTCAGAGAAAAAAGTCACTCAATCTGCTTCTACACTCCAACCCATCGCCAGTCACCACGTTTCCAGCAGTTACTTACAGTTTTCTTTGCAAATGGAAGACAAATCAACCAAAGAAAGATCCGATCCGAACGTTTACCGCGATACAAGGGAAGTCATACAGTTTACTGACACGGGGAACTATTCACTTTGCTCAACAAAGTACGCAACATGCATATCTGGTCGACTCCACTCACTACAGGGAATCTGCGTGCTGGGCATCAAAACCCCAATAGCACCATCCTAGTTCTTATACCGAGATTTATCGGATCATCCTTAACCACAGCCAAGCTTACAGACTGCTGGCAATTCAAGTGTGTTCCAGGTGGAACTATTTGCGTGTCGTCAAGGTGAAAATGCGCCCTAATATCCTGTCAAGGCAGAAGGTCAGTTAGAAATGTCCCTTATGAAAATGTCCCACTCTTCAATGATCGACTGAAATGGAGGTGCACATTCCTCGGCTCTTGCTAGACCCAGACAGCGAGTGCTCAGTAGAACCTTCTTCAACTCACGTCACGAATTTACTGCGGAGGATATTCAAGAACTTCAGTATTTCTTAAACAGATTGGATTTAGATACAATACAGTCTTAGGACACATAAGGATTTGCTTGTGTCCGGAATAGCGAAAAAATCAAATGAAGTGAGCAACTGACAACTGCAGAAGCCATAAACTTAAAAAGGTGGTAGGTATTATCTTTCAGGAAACCTTCAGTGAGAAATTCAAACCTGAACCACAAAAAATTCGTCTTATCCTTCTAATGGAAACGTACCGCAACTGACTCGGCACATACAACAGAGCATGAAAAATCGACAGACACACGTATGTGACCTTTGCAAATCGTAAAGGCACAATGTTCAGACTCAAGATCCGACTGCAAGCAGCACAATTATGCAGTAGGAAAATTCCCATTTTGACCAGAGTCGAAAGATGTACGCATTTGAATACTCTGTCCGGACTGTAAAGGCAGCACTTTGCAATTGTCCGGACAACTGAAGTGTCCGGACTAGCGAGGCAGTACTGTACACCTCGAAATTCACATAACATAATGTGGCACTTAGTGCTCACTGAACAAGCACTTCTACCCACACACCCAGTTTTTTGGCACTTTCGTTTAAATTTGTTGTTGGAATGTTCAAATATACACCCTGTTTCAATAAATATTGCCATTTCTAGTCGCTGCCCATACAGTCCCACGCCATCAGTTGCACCTCCACCACCATCGAGGGTTGCTCGCAATTTCTCCTCTTTCAGTTCGGCATTTGGTTTTCTCCAAAACGGTGACCTTACCATTTGATCCGAAAAGATTAAATCTGCTGTCGTCTGCAAATTTAACGGTTTTATGGACGCTCAATGTCCTCGTGACTGGTTTCACTAGCGAAATCATTCCTGTTTGGAAATAAAGGGTCGGCCATGGTAGTTGTTCCTTAAAACGATTCCTGTAGTTTTCTGCCTCTGCCGGAATTTTAGGCGCGCTAATCATTCGATTCTGCTTGAGCGTATGTAAAATCCATCGGTCATTGGCATCAGTAAAATATTTTTTCTAGATTTGAATGATGTTTCGTTCACTAGAATAATTTATCATGTACTGTACGGGAGAGTGGAGTTAGGTGTGCACATAGGGGGTGGTGATGGGTTGGGTGTGTGTGTGTGTGGGGGGGGGGGGGGTGTGGCCCTGGTTAACTTAATTATTTTAACTTAAGGATAACATTCATCCCTTGAGAGAGCTTCCTCGTCGCGCGATTACGACTCGCACTTCGACTGCTTTGTTTTCATTCAACACCGGGGAGTCCACCCCCCACTCAAGGCAATATAACCGAACATACTACCAGATTCAATCCTAATTGGTAACTAAATCGACCGCCTTCCGATTCCAATAGCAGCCCAATAGCAGAACCACCAACAAGCTAATTGAAACAAACACTGACACTGTTCATCCCTCACCGCCTCTTCAACGCGTCGCCCTACACGACTGTAAATGGCTGTGTTAGGAAAAGCTAATTGACTTTCATTATTCACACCGATGCACGTGAAATGAGTCCGTTTGCCTGCAGTAATGTGTTGTGATGTTGTTTTCCCGAGGAATCAGTTCACACTTTCACTCTGCATCACATGTTCTTCTGGCGAACAAATTGAGTGGAAAATAACATCGGCCGTTTGGAGTGTGATCCTTCGTCAAATTAAAGATCACGTTGTGGTCACGTTGTGGAGTGTTGCTGGGGGTTGAACACATGCAACGACCATGCTCCTTCTTCTGACATTTCATCATAAGTTTTTGAGCACATGTCTCAGGCAACACAGTACGGTGCTGCGATGGGACTTGATTCATTGCTTAATGATTTCGTTTCTTGTTTGCACCTTGACAATGAACGCATGTCGTTGCAACATACTCAGGGCTACGAAGTAAGTGAGTTTGTTTACTTTTTTGCTCGAATTTTCTCGTTTTGAGGATGGAGATGAATTGGAATTTTGTCATTCATTAACGAGAATTTGATTATTCACTGCAAGCCCAGAAGCCATAGGCTACTGTCACCGCACCAAAGGGCAGCGAACACTTAATTTTGTTTACCAACCGCCAAGTCTACCCCTGAGGCTTTAGGAAGTTTGTATTCAACAGTCCTTGAAATGGCATGCGATAGCACCAACCCATTGAACCCGGGACAATCCTCATCACCCTTCAGACGTATCGAAAGCAATTGTGTGCCACATCTCTAAGCCGTAAATCATGAAACGTCTCGTACGCGTTTTCACTGAAATTGCTTCAAAAATTTCGAAAGCCCTCTTATGGGCGCCACGTGAATGGAAGAAGGAAGCAAAGGAAAAGTGGGTAACGATTGAGGATTTCACAATATGCGACGGGGCAAGAACCCTACCAATTACCGATTCTCTAACAATGCCTAGTTGGCATAAGTGGAGCGGAGCATACGTTATGCAAAAGTCATTGTGACTCCTGACAGGAGGAAATAAATGCCTTTGGTGATGGCTGCTTCACGTGCCACACATCGAACACGCTTCCGAAGAAAGGAAACAAAGGGAACGCTTCAACCTACTTTTTCGTAACATCATCGTCGAGTTCCGCCACACTCCCCTCCCAGCAGTTGGCATTGGGAAACAGGTTACTAAGGTAGTGACACCCTCGTGACACCTCGTCCCTGCGCTCACTTGAGTGTGGAAAATTTAATGAATTCTTCTTCGTTTTTTGAGGCCAACCCATAACTTGCTCTGTCCCTTGCTGGTAATAATTTAATCTTTCTAAAGAAGACCTATTTCATCGCGGGGCACATGCAATAAGAGCCTTCCAAAAATAGACCTTTTCATTTCTCAAACAATTCCGAATGGACCTTTGTCTTGGGACAACTTCCTGTCAGAGGTGAGTCGGGGTGTTTTTATGTAAGTGTCCTCTTACTGTCTGGGAATGAGGATGAAAAATTAATTAGTGTGACACACTTTTCAATCGCCACCAGTCTGAATTAAGAGTTTTGCGTTTGGCCCAAAAATATGCCCGGGTTGACATTTAATTTGATCTCTCGCCAAAGTTGTCCTTTTGCGTGTCCAGCGAGGTTCATCAACTTAGTGAAACTCGGGATTGAAGCCGTAAAAGTTCAATTAATTTTTTCTTTCGTGAAGACGGTCAAGGCCTCGACTGATTGACTGAGCATAAGTCTCGATTGTTTGGTCACATACTGGTATATTTGCACAAGGAGATGAGAGACGTACATGTGTCAAAATTGGAAAATTGATTGTCTGTCAGGAGTAGAAGAATTATGGAGGAATGGTAATGGTGGTGAGAAAGAATATGCATAGGGGGAGGTGTGGCAGAAGACGAAGGGTGCATAGATACAATGTTGCTACGGCTGCAGGTGGAATGTGGTTGGTTCAGCCTGAAAGTATGCAACGTGATATGGCACGAAACACATGACACTGCAGAAGCTCTCGTGGCAGTTGACGAACAGACGTAACGTGCTGATCTTAAAATAAATATGGGCAAACCGGAATGTGTGCACAGGTAATACAAGTCGTTTAATTAAAATGGGGTAAATGGGACGACACTAGGTCCTTGTCGTAGACTGCCACTTAGCACTTCGACTTGGCCTTCTGACACGAACACAAAGGAAGGTTAATGGGGAGGAAGACAGAACTACGAACTCGAAATGGAAGTGTATGTGGTGAATTCGTCATATATGTATAAAATCGATTAAATTAAATTTTGTCATTTAAAATAACAATTTTCTGTTTTAGGGTGGGAAATCTTTGATGTCGTGCATATATGGAATTAACATTTTACATTAACTGCGTGTTTTTGTATATTTTCCAATGAAACTATTTTACATTTACAGTAGACGCTAGATAGAGTGTACCAATAAAACCTGTAAACCGGACTTGTACACTGTAACGAGCGCGGACTCCTTGGAGAAGATTGCATCAAAAAGTGTACGCTTTTACGTAAAATTCATGAAAAAACGAATATAATTACAATTGTTAAAAAACAAGACTGTAATAATTAAACTCAAAATGTCATTTTGAACAAAGAGAACTCATCGACAAAAAAAAAATTTGAACACAACAAAAATAACACACGCCATGAACAAAACTACAACAAACTTAAGACGGGCTAAAATAGTTGGTAATTCTTCTTTGCGGTTTCCTATGTCAATTAATATCGCTTTTTATAGCTAGCTTTGAGGGGCCAAGACATTCGAGTATTCCACTTTACCACTTTACTTCTTTATTCCACCACTCCCTGTTGTTGTTCTTTTTCAATATCGGAAGATACATGATCCTCGTTCCAATTCTTTAAATCGGTTACCGCACGAGCTATAGTCTTGTTGTATGGTTCAGAAGGTTCATAACTTCTTGCGGTACAGTAAGCTAGCATTCGATATTAAATTCTTGCGAAGATACTTAGACGTATTCCATCTTTCGCATTGTAATATTTGTTTTTAAATTCTTTTAAATTCAATTCTTTCAAATGTAATATTGTTATTGATTATATGCGTTTTTTAAGTCAAAAGACATAGAATATGGTTAAGTTAGAAATAGTAATAACGTTCGTCTAAGTAGTTTTAGCATTTTTGTCTAGTAATTAAGCTTATCATGAATTTTTGAAACTAAAAATTAATTAAAATGACCGATTGTGCCACTAACACTCCTGGCAGCGACGACAGCGTCACCTGACTGTGGATAAACGAACTTACCGATATGAAACGAAGAACTTGACGATCCTCTGATCTCGAGTCACATTCGTTACCTTTGGGGCAACCTTCCGATAAGAAGCAACTAGACTAGGTGAATTATTCAACGGTTCCTACACGGAACTTTCCGTAAGATCAAGATCACCTAAATGGGGTTGGTATGACTCGCAATTTCTATCCCTGATACCAGCATTCTCACAGTTGTCAAGAGATAAACTAGAAAGTTTTGTTCGACTGTAGTTCCTCTCGCGTAAAGATGGGTGAAACGATTCAACGTCCCTCGTGTTGGGTACTGGGCCAGTGAAAAATTCAAACGAACTTGACAAGGTTGCCAAGTTGGCAGAAACCGTGCCATAGAATGAATAGGATGACCCGGCCCAAGCTTCATGTATCGCAAAGTTTGTTTAGACTGATTGGCGGACACTTGAGAATACCTAGCGTACGCTTCAATGACGTTTTTAGACGACAATGTCGGAACGAGGAGAACCTGAAAATGTCCACCGCTTTGCCTCACCATATAAACAGTTAAATTGACTTTAAAGGCAATTCGCGTGATGGCGCAATGATCCTTACCCCCTCTAAGTACATTCTCAAGTCACCGCGACCTACCTAACTGAGAATGTCTTGGGTCTTCATTGACAAAGCGAAGACCATAACAATCTTGCTGCCCAACTAGTTTTCGATTGCTTTAACCTGAGGGCGACAGTGGTGTCAAAATTCAAAAAAAGAAAATGTCACTTGCATTATTTGTGCAGTTCGTGCTTATAGTAGTTGGAGCAGTGACGGGGCTCTCCTAAAGCATCGAATAGGTTTTTTTTTTGCTTTAAGTTCAGGCGATAACAAAAGGATCTCAAACAGCTCAAGGAAATAACCCCCCAAAAAGGAGGTTGGTGGATATTGCCGTGAGCCATCTCAAACATCCAAACTAACACGACGGTCCAGTTCGATTCACCGACGTTTGAATACATTCAGATCCCAGTCCTAGCACTCAGAATGCCATTCAATCGAAGCGTAAATTGTGTTACAATCAAATTCTTTATCCAACTATGACAGCCTCTATCCGATTAATTCGAAAGCGAATGCCTGTCCCATGTGACAAGCAATCAAACTGCCTGTGAATTCCGATTATAGTGCAAAATGCAGAGACCCCTTATGCGTTCCACATTCGCCGCAATGCAATTAAGCCAACACCCTACACCACCGCCCAACGATCGATATCGCATCGCAATTTACCAGGCCATGTTTATGTATTCCGTCGTGTGCCTGTATGGTTGCGGCCTTTCTTCGCCGGTTGTATGTTGCTACAATCCAGCGCTGTAAACGGGTGTTTTGGCTCGAAATGCCGGCTTCCCCCTTCAAGTTGCTGCACTTGTGTGAGTGTCTGTGCAGCACTTGGTTCATGTTCACTGCAGTTGACTACCACCTAGCCAACTGTGTGCATCATTGGGAGAGTTCGTTGACACATCCGTTCACCGCACGGCAGCATCCTGGAAACTAGTTCACTGCATTGGTATTGGTGCCGATGAACGTTCCGTACACATAGCCATCTATGTTTCTAGCAGGGAAGGACGAATTGTGCTCAGAAGGTCGGTAAACTTTATGTGGGTTAAAAATAGATTTTTCGTATTCACAATGACGTCATTGGTTGGTAGGGGTAGCAAAGCGCAGTACACACCGCGCCCATTCAGCAATGGCGCGACGCGGCATGGCAAAGTCTTACTAGTGGATTCTGTGTGTTAAATCGGAGCAAGGACACTGTGCTTGCATTCTTCTCTGTGTTGTCATATTCGTATTTTTTATGTCTTTTTTTTTCCAATTATATGAGGAAAAACGAAGAAAGCAGCAGTGGCTATTTGTGGTTGAATTGGGGAAGGACATCAGAATTTTCATCTTCAGGCCAGGGATTCGTTTGTGTTGATTTTGGCTTGATGGAGATTTGAGTCATTATGAATGAGGGGACGTGAGGCAGGTGCATATGGGAAAGTGGGCACACACTTCCGATTGCGGGCAGATACTTAGGGACAATTCAGACACTTCAGATACTGTCCGCTGGTTTCGTCACATGAGCGTATTCAGAACATAACAATGCACCGTATTTCTTCCTGAGATGTGGAAAGGTCATAGGGTCTGGCAGTAAAAATGAAGGCAAAACGAAACGTTTTCAAGAAATGGCACACAGCATCAGCGTTTTAATCAGAGCGTTGTAATGGGATTACCTCGACTCGACTGTACACAGTACAAACAAAGTCAGGGGAGTGAAGTCGAATGGAGAACTGAATCTCACCGAACTAAAATGGAGCGAATTGGATGAATTTTACTGAAGTCTCAATAGGCAGTTTCCACCGACTTGAAGGGGTTTCAAATGACGCTCGCTCTCGATTTTTCTCGACATAACTTACACAACGCAGCTCTAATGATTCTACGGTCAAGAAGTGAAAATCAAATTTCAAAACAGAGGCGAAATCTATATATGTAAGAATCGAGCCACAAATGTTTGTCGTCGATTCACGCCTCAACGCATTTACCGATTTCAACCAAATTTTCACACATATTTTGTAGTGGCCTTTAAACGGTTCATGTGACATATGCAAACATATGCGTGTGTTGTGCATGCGTGAAAAAATTGCATGAACTTCAGAACGAGTTTTTTGCGTCGCATTTGCTTTGAATTTAAGTTTGTCAAGAAATATGTAAATAAGTTCTTATATGTAAACGATGAACCTGGATATGAAACTTATTTAAACTGGAAGCAATGTTTTCGTTCTTTGTCGTGTGTATGTTAAATGTTTGAAGTATGTCATGTTTTATTCATGGAAAGAAAATTAGAAGTTAAAAGTCCCCGAGAAAGATCGATTTCCTTGGTTTTAGTGTGCGTATGTGTTGTGTTAGTTAGTGTTAGTTATGTTTGTTAGTTTTGTTATGTTAGTGCTTAATGTTTTGTTTATTATTAGATTTTTCTTGATTTAATTAAATTTATTTGAAATAAAACCAATAAGAAACCTTTCATACCACATGCTAAAGTAAAAAGCAAAATCAAATATTGCAGCACATTTTGTTTACTATATAAAGCGGCCTTTTTTGTACAAAAACCAGGTAAATTCGTCGCCGACTTTTCAATGTTGTGGGCAAGATAGTTGAGGCAAAAAAAAAACAATATTACTTAATAGTGTCCTGTGCGAAAGCAGACAGTGGTATATAGAGATACCCAACTTCACAGCTGATTGACCCCTAGTCCGTCGACGAATTTCAGAGACTTGTTGACAGTTATTCATGAATTGTTGACGGTTATTCACGCAATAACATAAATGCCGTTCTGTGATTGGGCAAGAGATGTACTTGCCCCTAAACATTTTTGACAATCATTTTTTTTTATATCGTTTTCTAAAGTTGGGCATCTCTATCATGCTTCATTTCTGGTTTCAGGTTGGTATGTATTGGAAATGAGTAGAAACTTAACGCACTCACTGTGATGGCATACGCGAAGTCAGTGTTTACCCAAATACGAATTGAGAAAGGGTAACCTTACGACTTAAGGGGTGAAGAAAGAGGTCCAGAATCGAAAGTGTACGAGTTAGTGGGAGTTGTGACTTGTGGATAGTTCGACACAGGTAGAGTGCTTTTGTATAGAAAATTGAAGTGAATGTTAAAATATGACGAAAATCTTCGAGTTAGTTGGTTTTTGTCATTTTGGTTGAAGTAAGTCCAGTTAGTACAAAACAAACTTTCTCAAAATCCAACTTATGGAAGATGTAGGGAGAGGGGATTCTTAAGTTTTGTCCGATACTGTATGTACGAGAGTATTCATACTACTTGACCCATGTTATTGTTATTTTTGATACGGTAGTAAACCCGTTGTGCAGATAAGCTGGATGGAATCGCATTAATGGGTGCATTAACCATGAAGTACGTACATAATAGTGTTGGGCAAAATGTAATATTTAATGTGACGTCTACTTTTCATAATGATTACAAAATGTAATCTGTAATCTAGACTAGAGTAGTGAGTAATCAAGCTGATAAACTGCGCAGACAATGTTTGGTACTTTGTTACACAAACAAGCAGTCGTAGGGCTGAGTGCAGTTTGTAAGATATTCGCCAATCGATGGTCATTTTACTGGCAGAAATGAACGCATGTCGGTATTCTATTGTAAATTAGAAAACGGGGCAACGCTAAAGATAATGATGGAAGATTTTCTTCATCAGTATTTGTGTCATAATGTGAAGTGAAGCAAATGTATCGTGTCCTTTTTACAACCAACTTGATACTGTGATGCAAGTATCATCGTTCTTTCTCATACATTATGTATATGAAAGTTTGGATGACTGCAACTCAATCACACCAAACCGGTTTAAATGGGTAATATACATATATGTGCCCTTTATCCTACGTTAACATTCTGAGGATATACATATGTAATCGTAATTTTCAAATCGCGATCCATAAAACTGCGTTACCACACATTTTTTTGGTAGGTGTATGGGCCTTTCGTTAGCAAAATGTAACCCATGACTACTATGATACATTTTGCATACTG
The DNA here is from genome assembly GCA_905231855.2 of Eristalis tenax. NCBI lineage: Eukaryota > Metazoa > Arthropoda > Insecta > Diptera > Syrphidae > Eristalis > Eristalis tenax. Next base: position 34,145,223 of record HG993126.1, read on the forward strand.
GCCATTATGCCCAACCGAAGGATAACTATATTAAAAGTTAAAAAAAAAAAAAACGATTTTCTTGGGGATGCGAATTATGGGGAATATTACGATTTGTGGGATATTACGTGGTTTCATGTTTTGAAAACGCAGTTTTGTAGATCCACCAAAATTCTCGTTTTTGCCTAGTTTAGAAGATACAGAGGTTTAATCTGGAAAATAAATTTTAGTACAGGCGCCTGCCAGACAGTTGTTGACATCCCCTTTGCGGAGCGACGAAGTCGCGTGGGAGTGTTAAACTCTGCGGAAAGAATGATAAAAATCCTGTTAGCGAGTGAAGCGAGAAACCCACCTCATACTTTATATTGGGGTAGCATGCCCCCTCCCCACATTTTTAAAGTGGCCTTAGTTCCTTGCACCGGAATTTACATAGGAAAACATTCATTAAAAACCTCGATATCTCCTAAACTGAGCTATTTTTGTTTACATGTTTTGCTTATTTCATCAGAAAAAGAAAATTGTGTCTTCAAAACGCGTTTCCATGGAAATCGTAATCGTGCCAATATTAGTACCAATGATGTTCAAATCTGTGTAAAAATTACTTTATCCTTGTTTAGGTCATAAAAAAGGTGAAGAAGACGTAAATAAAGTAAATTATTGAGAAAAAAAGAGAGACAATGATTCAAAGAAGTGCGTTTGGTACTGAATCGTCATGATAGTGCATTCGTTGAATTCGCCACAGTGCTGCAGAGCAGTGCAGCAAAGGAAGCGCTACAAGGTTTCAAGATTACGCCGTCTCATGCGATGGAAATCACGTCTGCCAAAAAGTAGCAATAAATATTTTTATTATTTTTAGTATTAAATATTTTTAATATTTCAATATCTGTCAATGTCCACAAAGACAATGAAAATTTTGCAAATCAGATGGATTGTTTTATAAAGTGCCAAAAATGGGCAAATATCATTATTTTAATGTATACACGATGAGTTCTACTGGAATCCCAAAATCCGCGAATTTCTGAATACCACACAGATTATTGAGATCTTACTCTCATCTCCTTTTTTGATGCTCCTCAACTTGGATAACTTTCCTTACTCTTTTAACGTTTTTTACACTTGTTACATAAGCATAGTAAAAATTCAGCATGTAAAAAACTAATGTAGAAAACGTTAAAAAGTCGAAACATTATATAACCTTTTTCGAAGAAAAAATGTCAGCATATGTGGATGGGAACCACTAAAATTCATCTTCGGCCCAAATTGCATTTCTTAATGTCGGACAGACACCGAGGTGAATCTATAAGGGTTCCTTTTTCGCCATTTTGTTTAAAAAGAAGTAGCAAGTATTTCATTTCGAAATCTTCTTTTTATTTATTTTTTAGTCAATCAACTCTTTGGAGTATACATCAAGGTATGCCACATAAGCACGAACGTAACAAATCATGGCATCAGGAAATTGCAATGACTACGCGTACGACGTCGCGGGAGAAGCTAGTATAATACATAAGAAGAAGCGTGTTTTGCAGAGTGTGACAAATCTCTTTTTTTTAGGGTTGAGGTAAGGTGGCAGAGAGATAACACGTGGCACTTATTCATCGACCCTCGTGTATAAGTCATAAACGTGTACATGTGCATCCGTACCTGTAAGCAACCGTTTTCGAAAACAAAAACTCATACACGACCCTCGTGTTCATTCTTCTTAAGGAATGCCCATGAACGTACTTAGGGACACTTCACTGACTGACTTCCTTTATTGACAAACCACTTGACTTACATTTTAGTTCATCTCCAGTTGGCAATGCTTCCAAAATAACGCGTAATGTCTGTCACGGTGTCACTGCAAGCGGCTGACAACTGAAATGTCTAATCATCGACCATACGCTCCTCGTTGACTCGATGTTCAGTGCACGTGGGGTCATCGTTTTTCGTCACCAGTCTGAACCCCCATTTCACTGCAAGCACCCATTTTGTCATAACATCTGCTAACTATAACTCCCCCGGCCGAACCAGAATTTGCTACAGTTCCTCAATGCAAATCTTTTCTCATAAATGCAAATTCCGTGGCACGCGGAAGACTTACTCGGTGGAGCGCATCGATTGACACACATTGAACGCTCGTGCTAAATGTTCAAATTGAATTGTTAATGCAATACCCCGTGACACTTGAGCAAACGTGGATTCATTAATGAGGCCCTCAATGAGCACTCTTAAGTTCCACGCAAAACAATGCCAATCAATGCATCACCGTGCTTGTCTTTAAACGGTTTTCCCTCTGGGATATAATCCAAAGCACTCGTCACTTTCCTTTGCACAAATCTCGACAAGTGATGGTGAAACGGGGATTGTGGGAGTGAAGCTCTTATGAATAGAGTATCCTCGCTCTAGTTGTGAAGTGCTCTTTACAGGCTTCTTGATGAAATGTCCTTTCAAATGCAACATGTTGCGAATTAAGGACACGGAGGGATATAACAACTGATGAGGATTGCATTCACTTGGTGGTGAGATTAATTTTTAGATTTGTATGCATACGCTAAAAGGTCCATTGTGCACTTGAGTAGGCCAAGTGATAAAGAGTTGTCCTAAAAAACAAAACAAACCGAGGGAGGCCAGGAGGCTCGATGAAACTGAAATTGGAGCATGAACTCTTCGTGAATGCTAATCTAAAAATATCGGTCAAGGTATGACATGAAGTGTAAACCTGCACCGTTGCATTCTGTAAATAGATCTCTTAAGTCTGCTGAAGGGTTTACTCGAGAAGCTTTGCTATGCAAATGAAATCCAACGGATTTTGATAAGAAAAAGTTTCATGGCCACAAGGTTCGGTGGTCCACTAGGGTGCTTGTCACGTTTTCGTTGACTGAACACATTTGAGAAATTCTCAATATTGTTTGCTGTGGGGATTGAAACCACCCTAGAACAGAAGGCCTGTGGAATGTGAAAAGATGTCCATCTCTTGTACACCGTCACAGAGTAGTTCAACTGAATAACTTTCGACTCTCATCTTCTAACTCGAAGGACCAAAATCACGCAAAACAACACTCAGTTTGCCAGCCAGCTGAAAGCTGGGGTTGAAGATTCATCATTATTATTTTTTTTACGTCATCATCGGCTGCCTCTTCTCCTTTTTCGTTGTGCAACGGATCTAAGTTGTCCACGTGTAGACACCTGCCTAGACACGTATCATTGTACAGGCAGCACAAGTTTTGGTTGATCCTTGTCCTCCAGACCGAAGATCATACGCAGTGCTTCAAGAGACCAAGTGCTTCGTCATCCAGTTTCGCAGTTGTGTCTCTGTGACATACACAAGGACGGGAATACTCGATATCGAGTGCAAGATAAGCTGGATCCTTCGACTTGCCCTTGGTTCGAGAGAAGAGCTACCGTTTTTACATCCGATCTGTTGTAGCATTTCCCCCTTCTTTCGAACTTAGGCACCGAGTTTTAAAAAACCGAGGCGTTGACAGATATTTGACGAGACGACGTCAGCGCCAAATATTGCCCCCAGTTCGAGACTTTGAAGCAGGCAATGGAAGCAAAACGGCCAGATCTGGCGAACATAAAGAGCCTTATTTTCCATCATTACTATAGGCGTGTTCGTTTGGCGAATCTATACTCAGCTCAGTTCACGAAATAAACTATACACAGCTTACTAATGGAATGCCCAAGCCTTGCCCGAGAATGATTCAAAATGATACACAAATCGTAACGGTGTGGGACTTCCAAGAAACCCCATCTAGAGAAGTTGTCGAATTCCTGAAGTCAGCCCTTAAGTCCTAGATCAAAAGGCTGACTAGTGCCTGTTATGACACACCCGAGTTCTTAAATTGAATTGAATCCAATTCGAGGGAATCGGAGTGGACGGTTAAGTATTTCTTATATACGTCGTTATGGTACACATATTCACTTTTTTTCTTTCCAAAAAGAATAGGCGGTGAAGGCTGTCGCAACACACTCTCCATACCTTGTACCTGACTAAAATCTGTTGGAGAGAGCTACCAAAAGAATTTGAACAGGAGGCAATGAAATTGCGAACTCTGGAAGAGGGTAGTGGACCATGAAGGGCAATTTCTGATGGAATAAATGTAAGCCTTTACACAGGAATGAGAAACACTAAAATTCACCCAGCGCTTATTGAACAACTCAATATACGACGTCGAAGAAAACACTTCACCAGTTATTCTGAATGGACCCTGTAGAGATAAAGATTATGATACCCCTAATTCGAATTATTTCAACCGATTTTGATAATTTCATTACAAACGCCTTCGATTGTTGTTACTTGATTGTGCATAGGACGTAAAGGATGGGGGAAGAATTTGGAGAACACAGTCCTTTTCCATAGGCAGCTATGTATATCCTGCATTTCTATCAGCAGGTAAACCGTTCGCATTTAAGTGGAAATACAAATTAAAAATTATTTCACTCCAAGCGCAGCAAGTAGGTGTTCATTAATAAAAGAAAATTGGTTTCTAGAACCAATTCACCGACAGACGTATGTGTCGTTTGCCTCGAGAAGAAAATAAGGCAAAAGTAAAACGATTGAAACTCCCTTGGTTGGCACATGCAATTTTACGGTTGCGTCTTATTTTGACACCTCTAAGGTCTCCGATAGCCTTGAACTTTTGTCTGAGAAAGGAGAAAAAGAAAACACGAACACGACAATATTTGCTCTTTCACACCCAGTCGAATAATGTGCTGTTGCCTCTCGCTCAATGTATCCCGTCTCCAACGTGAAATGAACTTTTTAACATCGGCTAACCTCGAGTTGAAGGCAATTTCTTACGTCCTGAACAGTAAACTCCGGGCAATGATAGCCTCATGGCCACATTCGTCCATGGAAAGCTCAAAGCTGCTGCGTCATGGTGCAGTGCCCCAAATTTAAATCTTAACTACAAGCTTGCACTCTAGTCTCGCTGTGAATGAAGGAGACACAACTAACTGCAAATGCTACAATACTACTGAACCAAATAGCGCGTAAGGTTACTTACGGTCCCTGACCTACTATCAGCAGCAACGCAAGCATGACGTGCACCCCACTGCCGACGTCAGAGACTGTTCATTGTCGAAAAACCCTTCCGACACGTGAAAGCCCGGCGAACTTTACGCATTCCATACGTCGGACATGTCATTGAAACAACAATCGGTGATTGATAGTGAAGCCCGGTTGAGATGTCCTTGCACAGGACGTTCGGCCTTCACATATTCACACACCGACCAGAATTCACAAATTTATGATTCATGAATTGCCACTTTGGCCTTTATGCATACGGCGAAGGCCACTGTAAGCCATTTGTCAAACGGCCAGCACCCAGTGGCCATACGGGGATGCGCTTTCGATATGTTTCCCCGGCGTCCTACTGACACTTCAAGTGCATGAAGTAAATGCGTCGCTAGGGGTAGCTGTTGGTGTTACTCGAGAGTAGAAAATGCCAAACGGAGGCCAAAGACTCCGTCATTAGAGCGGGTGGTGCAATGGGAAAAAATGGTAGAACATCATGAGGGGTCACTGGGTCATGAATAGACAGCAGAATCAGTGGAACAGCGATAAATGCTGATTGTGCGATAAAATCTGTCCTTGAAATCAAAAGCGTGGAGTGCCACTATATGGTCAGTCAGCAAGGCCAGTCATGAGTAACATGATGCAGCAAATAACCAAGGGACTGCAAACACGTATAGCCGGATGAGGATGAGGATGAGGATGAGGATGAGGATGAGGATGAGGATGAGGATGTGGATGAGGATGAGGATGAGGATGAGGATGAGGATGAGGATGAGGATGAGGATGAGGATGAGGATGAGGATGAGGATGAGGATGAGGATGAGGATGAGGATGAGGATGAGGATGAGGATGAGGATGAGGATGAGGATGAGGATGAGGATGAGGATGAGGATGAGGATGAGGATGAGGATGAGGATGAGGATGAGGATGAGGATGAGGATGAGGATGAGGATGAGGATGAGGATGAGGATGAGGATGAGGATGAGGATGAGGATGAGGATGAGGATGAGGATGAGGATGAGGATGAGGATGAGGATGAGGATGAGGATGAGGATGAGGATGAGGATGAGGATGAGGATGAGGATGAGGATGAGGATGAGGATGAGGATGAGGATGAGGATGAGGATGAGGATGAGGATGAGGATGAGGATGAGGATGAGGATGAGGATGAGGATGAGGATGAGGATGAGGATGAGGATGAGGATGAGGATGAGGATGAGGATGAGGATGAGGATGAGGATGAGGATGAGGATGAGGATGAGGATGAGGATGAGGATGAGGATGAGGATGAGGATGAGGATGAGGATGAGGATGAGGATGAGGATGAGGATGAGGATGAGGATGAGGATGAGGATGAGGATGAGGATGAGGATGAGGATGAGGATGAGGATGTGTGAGAATTAATTTTTTTATAATGTAACTTTTTAAAATACACCTATTCATAACGTAAATCTGAAACACTAGTTTAAAGATTTCGAAACATTCAAAAATACATTTTTCATATTTGCATATCTGCTTCCAGGGCAATTTTCACGTTTTGTAAAGGCCGAACCACCCTTAGTAAAAAGAAAGGGGAGGGAAAAAATATTGCAAGAAATGCCTATGATACTCCCTGAGGAGATATTATTATCTCTTCGATGTTCTAAAAATAAACTCCACGGTTTGCTTTGTGTTTCTAAAAATAACCAAACTTGTGCGGCGAATAAGCCCATCCCTCTCACCCATCGGAGTGGAGTTCAGGGAAAACTAGGGCAATCGTTCCTTTCACTCGGTCAGTCGGTTGCAAGGAGTGCTCGCTTCACCAAGATGAACTTTCGCCAATTGGTGGTGTCATTATGGTAGCAGAAGTGAGACAGCGCAGTATGAACTGTTTCAACCTTGGAAAGAGCATAACCTTCTTCCAAAACATTTACCAGTATCCTTGTTGAATCGAATCGATGACGTCACCCACTGACGTCACTCAAATGGTAAACGTCCTCCACTTTGGATGTTATTTCGTCGAACGGAGAGGCAGCACGGTACAATAGCTCTCTTTCTATCCTAACAGCATGTAACTGGCGGATGGAGCAGGTATCTGAGGGAGAGTACGAGAGACAGAGTAATGAAATTTACTTAGGAAAGTAGGTCACAGACAACGCATCGATTTCCAAACTCTCCCTGTGGAATGCGAGATGTAAGAAACGACGGGATTGTATGTACAACATGCTTCTTGTGAATGAAATTCGGCTTCGTCCTAGGAGTCCCTTTAATGCGGTATCACCGGCCGTGGCATGTAGATATGGTAAATCCCATTCGAGAAAGTTTGCAAAAATCGATTTTCTACTCTCGATTAAGTAGAAATATCCGAAGGGGCATTTCATGAAAGATTGATAGCTATAAAGGGGGTTGAATGATTTTCAGGTGGTCAATAGAGCATATTGCAGCGTAGGACAAGAAGTACTTAGAGACACTTAGAGCACTCAAACTGTACAGCTAGCAACAAAAAAAGAGAGTATGTCCAAGTGGACAATCATCAATGAATTGCGTTTACTGGAGGATAAAGAACGGAGGAGGAACCGGGTGGTGGAGATAAAAACTAACTACGTCCTTAGTGTTTTTGGTAAAACAAGGAAAAGCAATAATTTCAAGAACATGTATGGATTAGAGTTGCATAACATGAAATGGTTAAGTTATCAGTTCCTTGCCGATATTCCTGAGGAAATTCGTCCTGATCACATACCAAGAATGGAGGTGATATAAATATTCCTTTGTTTTTAGGGATTTTTTTTCAAATTTTATTGCATAGCACCGCCACTTGCAAACAAAGTTATGAAATCGTTATCGTCCTTTTTGTAAGCTATGTACTATGCTATGTACCACCTTCAGCCGTGAGCGCGCTATCTGTGATTCACTCAGTCAACTGAACTGGACAGATCGTCGACTGCCCAGTCCTCTTTCATTCTTGGCCGCTGAAGATGTCTGGTCGACACCAAGAGCAGAAAATGAATCAAATGTAATCCACTTATTTTAAATAAAAAATAATTGTTTAATTTTTTTTATGTTGATTTTTTTGTTTAGTGGTTTTCACGTAATCCTCTTAATTCGCGCCAAAATAGAGGGAACCCTCGTTTTGTATTCACACATATGCATCATATGAGCTTACTCCTACTAAATCATGACTGTGCTTTGATGGTGGCCATAATCTTGGTGTAAGACACGCTCCTAGGGAGTCCTAAAGAATGAGGAGTGTTTAAGTCTTCTTTCATCGCTAGCCGAGGGGTTGGATTTTCTTACCCAAAACTCTCGGGCCGATTCAAAGGTGCTTGTCATGAAATTTGGACTTGAGGTTAGTACGCCTCGGTAGGGTTCCAGGGAGCCCGTAGGTGGTGTCCCACTGAGGGGTGCAGAGAAGCCAATGCGTGTTAGCTGCCACTTCCGGCTAAGACTCAACACATAAGCTTAGGATAAAACATATGCACATTTAGATAAGCAGTATGTCCTTGCATCTCTTTAAGCCGGGAGCACTTAAACTCTTGGCTACAATGATGTTTCATTCTGTCAGCTGTATTTCAACGGAGCTAGAAGACCTATTTTGTAATTGTGTAAAGTAATGCGAATATAAAAATGGCTTCTTGCCAAGAAAGCCAATACATTTTCCCATCTACTCAAAGAAACACACACACGAAGATTGAGCTAAACTCTTCACCTGCCGGCGAGCACCCGCCCGGCCAATGGCTATTATCGGCATTGGAGTCCCCAGAAGCCACAGACCTCAATCCAATTCTATTTCTGTCCAAGTCAATTCCACAGCAAACCACGAGACTGTCGAAAATAAATCCAATTGATTGAATAATACCCACCCATCCATATGTGGGTAAGTAGTCCTCACCGCACATGAGAGTATGGGAACTAGATTGATCCCATTTCAACGAATATATCCCTCATCTTCTAAAAATAAACAACAAGAGAGACTCATGGACGCATTATCAATAGACGGGCTCATAACCCGCTCAGGGGGATCACCCAAATGTCCTTTCAATCGAGCAGACATGACAACAGAGCTCATGCCAGAGTATTCACATCTGAAATGCAAATGAAACTACACGCCGAAGGTGGTGGCATTCGACAGAGTAGGCAAATGGAGTCGTATCCGTGGTGCAGGTTATGAGGAAAAATATTGCTCCAGTCGTATCCTCTGAGGCGCTATGTTCCAGCCTAGTTAGTAGCAGACCACTTGTTTTGTTTTATTGGTCGCCTCCGGTTTCGAAGGAATCAGGTCAAAAGGATTTTCCCGATGGACATACAACAACGAGTCATGCCTTCAAAAGGAGTGTGGTTGTGTATACGACATTACACGCGAATACTTGACGTGCCGGCGGATTCATGGAAATTCTTTCGCCTAGTTTTCCTCCTCTTCTTTATGAAGTCCGGAATGGTGCTCGTAATGCCCATCTTAATGTCTCCTTGAAATGTTCCTTAGAATTTCGGGAGTTTTGAGAAATCGGGTCAGTCGAATGCTTTATTGGGATAGTTCAGAGTTTCATCAATCAGTCGCGTCACGAACCATTGTGGGTTAATGTGAGTGAACCAGATTTGAGACTCTCAATATGTGGGTGTGTGTTGAGTTGCTTCCGAGGAACAGTAAATAAGGATAAGCACATTTCCTTTGAAAGTTTTAAATTAAAACAGAGCACATTGGTGTTCTTGTATGATGGACCCTCGTTTGCGACCCTCATTCTGCGACGAAGAGAATGTCAGGCGGGAAGTGTTTGTTGTGCCTAATCGCTGCTTTACAGTCTTGGCGCCTATTTTGATCAAATTTAAGGATGTTATACTCCAGTCAAATAAAGCAGGAAAATGCTAATAATCTAAAATGCTAAAATCTGCAAAAATGAAGCCATGGTTTTAGTTTGCAATTTGTGTTTAATCCTCTGATCAGCGGTGGCATATACGGCCATAGGTGGAGTGTAAGGGTATGCCATGAAAGGGAACAGGAGAAACTAGAGATGTACTAAATACCCTACTTGTAATAATATCACATTCTCAGCCTTCTCGGTCCATTTTACTGGAAATTAAAAACACAAAAAATTGACACACGAATCAAACACTATCCACAAGCCGCAGCAAAATATCCCCGACTGTGTTGGGTTTAAATGACAGATTTAGTGACCATTGTCCAAGTCTTTCTTGTGTAATTGTGCAGGGTATTTACATAGTTACTCATTACCACAATTAATACTACAATGAATACAAGTAAATAACAATTAACAAAAGTAGTACATTTTGTTTGTTTATATTACTTGTCTTCGTTAATTTGAATGCCCCAGTCGTCAAACCATTGCATTGTCCGCTCCAGGAAGGGCTGGGCACGAGTAGTTGCAGTATCTAAATTTACATCGGACGTCAGTAGAATTGTATCGTCTGCAAATGTGGCTAACATAGTAGTACTTGTTGATCCTCTTGGGAGAGGAATATCAGCAGTATATAGTGCATACAGCAGTGGTCCTAGTACAGATCCTTGAGGCACGCCTGCATTTGCTTGAAATATCTTCGAATGGTCATTATATTTTACAAAGAAGGATCGATCAATCAGATAGCTTTTAAAATTGTTAGAGAAGGTCCGTGGAAGTAGGTTATGCAGTTTACGCAGTAGTTCTTATTGAGAAACCTTGTCGAACGCTTTTGCTACGTCAAGAAAAATTCCTATGCAGTACTTCTTTTCTTAAAAGTCAGTCAAGAAAATGTTGACAACCCTATGGATTTGTTGTATAGTGAGTATGAATTTAGCCCGAGCACATTTAGGACTCCAGTCTAGTTTTCAGCAATGGAAAACAGTTTTATTTACCGATGAATCTAAATTTAATTTGCATATATCTGATGGGAGGCAACATGTGAGAAGCCCGAAAGGCGAGCGCTTAACCCAAAGTACACTAAAGAGGCAGTGAAACACTGCGGTGGTAACGTGATGGTTTGTGTGTGCTTCTCAGCGCAAGTTATCTGTCCGATCCGGCGAGGGGAGGGATTAATGGTGTCCGAGGACTACAAGGACATTTTAAATACCACCATGCTTCCGTCTGCCGAATGGGAGATGCCGCTTGTTTGGTGATTCTAGCATGACAATGACCCCAAGCACACATCTAAGCTTGTAAAACGTTGGCTTGTGGATCAAAAGTTTAATGTTTTACAATGGCCTCCTCAATCACCAGATTTCAACCCCATCGAGAACTTATGGAAGATAGTTAAAAGAAGACTTGGGAACAAAATGTTCAAAACAAAGGATGATCTTTTCAATGAGAGAAGACAAAGATATTCCCAAAACTTTTATTGACAATTTAATTGCTTCAATGCCCATAGTGTGTTTGGCTTTTATAAAAAATAAGGGTTTTGCCATCAAATATTGAGAAATTTTTATGTTTTGAAAATATTTTTTATCAGTTGCAAATGTTTTGCACAGCCAGATATGTTATATTGCGGTTTTTTTTTTTGAATGTATTTTTTTGCTTAATGAAGTTTACCTTTTTTTGTTAATAAATTATAGCACTCAAGACTCAAAATTATGTCACTTTTATTAATGTCACCCCAGTGCAAATATTTTTATTGGTTATTGAATTCTATTCTTATGTTGGTTGAAAATGTTTTACACAGCACTGTACATTAGTTTTTCAAATATTTTCCCTAGTATAGGGAGTTGGCTTACTCTTCGGTATGATGAGATAATTTTTGAATCCTTGCCAGGCTTTGGAATTTAAACTGAACTACAGATAAAATGCAGCGAACCAATACTACTAACCTGCAGTTTTGTCGATAGAAAACTAAATACGACGTGGAAAAATCGAATATCAAATCATCTGTCAATTTATATAACTAATTATTGGGTCTATAACTTCGTGGAGTTTGCTAAGAGATGGCGCAACTTTTATTATTCCATTGGAACATGCGTTGGAAAGCTACTGTTATTGTACGTAATTTCAATATATGTCATTCATTTGAAGCGTAAACAAGAATAATTTTGTTCACTTAAATATGTCGAACTTTGTGCCTGGAAAGGTTTTTTTGCGGGGACACGACACAAGACGCAACGGATCATTTGCATCAGATTGTTACTGGTGATAAAAAATGGATCCATTACGAAAACCCCAAGCGCAAAAAATCATTTGTGACACCCGGCCAACCAGCCATATCAATATATAATATCAGAGGTAATGGAGGATAGAGATACATAGTATTCCCTGGTATTTCACACATAGTTTTGTCAACAACCTGCGAATCTACAACAATTCGTGAATTTTTGTGGGAAATGATGGCAGATTCATGAATTTAGGGGGATAATGTCGGCAGAATCGTGAATTTGCCCACGATCTATGTTAAATGGATTTAATTCAAAATTAATTCAATTCTATAGCCTTCACTCGTGAAAACTCAAGAATTCATCATCATCTTCTTCTGACCCGCATGTTCCATTAAAGGAGTCGCGTGGGTAAACCCCTCACGAGAGATATCCAGGCAACTCGATCCTGCACCATGGACTCAAACTCATCAGGAGTTATGCCCAAGCATAACCAGACGAGTTTTTGGACTTGGTCCAACCACCTCGTTCTAGGTCTGACAAGCGGTCGCCTACCTGTTGGAATCTCATTCAACGCCCGCCACGGAAGTCGTGATGAAGGGGGCATTCGTGCCGACCAAACCACCGAAGCATAGCCCATTCCGTTCGAAGAAGCAACTCCTCAATGTTGAGATCCTAGCGCACTGCCGTGTTTCTCACCATATCCCGGCGAGTAATTCCCAAAATAGCGCAATGAAATCTCATCACAGCAGCTTGTATTAGCGTCTCTTATTCTTTCGGTCATTACCCAAATTTCATGACCATAGGTGAGGGTTGGATCAAATACGAACTTGACTTTGACACCAAGCCCGGCGTGTTCTCTAAGAGACTGTTGTTCTAAGAGGCTCGAACTCTAAGAGACATTCAATTTCGGAAAAGGTGTTAGACAAGATGACGCACTGTCATGGGCTTCCTTTAAAACGGCGCTCATAACTCACATGCGAACATTAGAGGCACGATCTACCAAAATCTCATTCGGTGGTTTGTATAACCAGATGACACTGACGCAGTTGTCAGGACGTAGTAAGAGGCGTTTCCTAACATTGAGAGCAAAGAGACTTAAGTGGGTCTGCCGATGAACCATTGGAAAGCGACGTGTATGCTGCAACTAGTCTTATATGCGTGTCAAATGTCACTCATTCAAGCCAAGGCAATTTCATCACTTTTCTTGAGGGGTACTACTTCCGTTTAGGCAAGGCCATCTGCATGTTGTGCTACAGTCGTATTCACTAGCCCTTGGCATTACCCAAGCATCCCCCATTTGGTCGTGCCAAATGGATCATCAATAACGTCCTTTTCGACACACAATTTGCGTCGCACTGATTCGTGATTTAACTAAGAATGTTTTAAAAATAATGACGTCAGGCATACGATGATGTCCTGATTCATCAATCAAAAGTGTTTGATCACCGTTTACGCTGAATACCTGATGATATCTTATTGCGGGTCTCGCTGAAATGTGAAGCCAAGAAAGTAATATACATGCCAGTCAATATGTAGGACAAACAAACAGTGCCAGGGAATGGACCCCCGTGGGAAGGAGACGACTGTACCCATGAACTGAGCCTGAGTTGAATGTGTCCTTCATTTTTACGTTCATACATGCCTTGCTTTCACTCCATTTTTCGAATATATTCTATGCGGGCATTTTAGGGATTCCGAAAGTTAATCACACTCGCGGCGACATTACAGCATTTCTGTGGCCTAATGTAGACACATGACGCAATGTGTGAGAAATTACAGCCAAAAAGGGTAACGCTTCGCAACAATGATGGCGTGCTATTTTTAGATATTGGGATTTTTCGGTAACCAACAGCGATTTGGAGATTTTTCTTCATTAAAGCTTCAAGGACAACGCCTCTGGGGGAAACTGTTTGCAAGGGGTGAAGGAAGGTTACGTATTCAAGGATGATTGTATTAGCAGTTTGTTCTGCTCATGGTTTGGAATCTGAGACTATTTTAAGGCAATGTGTGTACATGTGCATTCAAAACGTGACCACATCCGATGTGAAGGGTACTTTTCTGAATGATGAAGGCAGACACATCATCTTGCATACTACCCGTCAGTATCAGAAGGAATAACAGGGCTGAAGGGAACCCAATAAGTCAAACTTCCTTCAGGTACACACAGACATGTACTCGTGGTTTCTGTTACAAAACTCTTGTGCTGCATACAACTATTTAAATCGTTGTATTGTCCTTTGGGGGATGGATTGAGTAATTGTATATATTTCGAGTTACAATACAACTCTTGCTATTCTGTTGGCCACTGATATCGTCTCCGAACGTCTCCGAACAAGATTTTTTCTAGACAAGTACATTTTTTGACCATTGTCAGGGACTGCGCTAGGATTGATTCTCAGTGTAGAAGTAACGCAAACAATCACCACATAGACACATCATGAAGTCCACTTCGGAATTCTGGATGACTAGACAAAGTATGACCCAAGAAACTATGGTGGCCACGTTACCCTTCGGTGCATGCATATGCATATTCCTGCCACTCACTCTACGACATATTTGGTAGTTTGGGCTGGAAAAATGGAAAAACGTAGCGGAGAGGCTATGCCTGTTAAGGCTTACGAGTATCTCCCATCTCATAGTCAGGTGGCTGATCAGAGTACTGTTTCGGACGGACTCGGGAAACCGAAGAGGTTTAACGGGCTCCAAACGAGGCAGTCTCTGAAAGGCCCATGTCCAAGAGCCAAAAAAGGGAAAGAAGCACGGCACAAATAACCCCTTTTGGGAAATCGGAAAATTCGAAAATCCAAATCACACAGTAGCACAAACGTACAATATTTATCAATTCAAATATGATCAGAAAATAAGTTTACGTATAAAAAGTGGGGTTATCCATACAAATTGCGGTCAAATATTCATTCCGTAATTTTTTTTTTTAAGAGAATTTTCTTTTGGATGCCTTTAGGGAGAAGAGACTTTGTAGTTTTTAAGCGAGAGTTATTTGCTTGACTTTGACCTTTTAGTTTGGCGTTCTTCGGGCTAGACATACAAAATGTCGCTTGACTAATGCCGACTAAATGTTTGACTAACGTCGTGCAATAATTAGACATAATGTCCGTGATAAACCAAACGTTAGAGAGAAAATTTTATTTTCAAATTCGACAAAATTTTACTAGAAGTCGTAAATGATTCCACAATCACCTACAAAGATATAGGCCGCGTTGATACAGGCTCATTGTTTGTGGTGGGCACGCATTGCAATGCATTGAAGTTTCAATCAAATCCTTCAATGGGGTGACCGACGAGGATGAAGCGACCAATTATGCGCAAATTGTGCAACTGTACGCGGTTGTCCGTTAAAGAAACTGATTAACAATGTGATTCAAGCGACGATCATCAAAGGTAAATTCAAAGAAGTGGAAGTCCTGATCCCACGAATTCCGATTATAACAACTGATTTTCCATTCCAATTCAAACGGTTTCAGTTTAATTTTCAGATGACAATCAATAAATCGCAAGGCAAATCGCTGGAAGTCTGTGGGATTATTCTCGAATTTCCCTGTTTTTCGCACTGTCTGCTGTACGCTGACTTTTCGCGTCTTGGCAAACCGTATTCGATATTATATATCGCTCTCTACTGATGTCAATTTCATTCAAATAAATTATCACTATGGAGTTTATCTGAAGACGTTACATTGGAGTAAGACGAAGTTCGCCGGGTCCGCTAGAATTTTATAAAATCGTCATCATCAATTCCAGATTTCTGTTTGTTATTTAGTTGAAGTATTCCTTTTCCGAAACAGTATTTTTCATTATTTAAGCCATTTGTCCTGTCTGGAAGCACCCTCCTATGTACACTCACCTCTACAAGTGATTTCGTAATGCATTCCATCTTCATTCAATGTGAACGGAGGGGATTCGTTAAGCTTAACGAAATACATTTTTAGTCATACCAGATGGAGTGTTGCCTCCAAAATGCCGAGGGAACACTCACTCACACCAGTTCACTGCACATTATGACATTTTCCTACACAGAGTGAAATTTCTCCTCACTGACACCCCTAGGCTTTTCGTGTTCTTTAAACCCTTTCCAATGGATCCCCTCCATGCCGGACACTGACATGAATTTCAAATTCAAAATTTTGTGAGTACAACAAAATATGTACTGTGCTACATTTTGCATTTGTAGATTTGAAAAGCATTCATGTAAAAAAAAAACAAAACAATGGATACAGTGAAAGTGAGTGATCGTGTTGTATGCGGTTTTGCGCCGAGTGGATAATAATTAAGTGTTACGTTTTTCAGTCTATTCGTGAAATGAGCGCGCACTTTTATCTTCTAATTGGATGAATTTCAGACACCGACCTAGAACGGACACCTCTAGATAACGGACAACCATGATGGTCCAGTGGATGTCCGCTATAGAGAGGTTTGACGGTAATACGATTCATAAATGAATTAATTCAAATTCAAATTCGAAGACATTATGCATCTTCTATAGCTCTGGCTCAGTCCAGAAGGATCTGATCAGTGTCACCCAAGATTTAGAATCAAGCTTGGGTTTAAAGTCGGCAAGGACCTTACAAAAGGTTCGAATTAACGATAAATTCTCGAGGTGGAGAGAAGGAAAGCGAAATAAGTGCATACATAATAATTTGACACACTATCACAAAACACACACTGAACTGCATTATTTTGTAAAGAAATCAGAGTTTTTTTTTGTTTAAGTCCAGCGTGCTTTATCAAGACCATTGTCTATGAGAGTCAGTGTCGAGAATACATCGTCGGTCACTTACTTTGTTTTTAAATGTTGACGCAATGTACACAATAACTACTTTGCCTCCATTAATGTGACGGGTGGAATTGGTTCTGCTTCCGAATCTCCATTGTTGTTGCTTGAATCGGAAGCTGCTGAATTCGTGGTCACACAGAGCACCGCAGACTTCTACATCATTGTCAAAATGTAAAAAATCATCGAAAGCCACAGATTCACCGGAGTTAGTAAGAATGCTCCATTTTGCATTTTTACTTACGCATACGTTACATTTAACAGAGAACAACAAAAAACTACATTACTGAAAGGAAACTAGCTAGTGCAGCGAAATTACAGCGTGTTCAAGGTTTTTCCAAAGGAGCTAACAACCAATTCGAATTATCGAGAATTTCGAATTATTGATTTGCGAAATATCGAGAGTCTACTGTGTGTCTATATGGGATTTTCAAAATTATATTAACGACGACGCCAATCTAATTCCTTCGAATACAAAAAAGAAACTGGTTCAACAAAATTACACCGATGAAAGAGAACCAAACCAAATGCGTGATAGGTTTCTGTCATTAAAGCCTGTGGTGAGACTGTGGATCTGCATTGCACACACGCCTATCATTTCAAACCTAACCTCAGACGTGTTCAACACTGCATGTGTTCAATGGAATTAAAAGCATTCTTATTCAATTTCGTTGTGCCTCTGACTGACCACACACAATGTTTAAATTATGTTATTTTTCGTACGTTTTTCTAGTTGCGTGTGAAAAAAAAAATACGAGAAATTCATATGGACACCCAATCGCTGCGTTAGAGAATTGCATATGGATTTCTCTCTATTGACCCAGTTCCATGTAAATTGCAACACCGACACCAGCCGACGGGTACAATACTATCTCCGCAGATTATTGCCATTCCATTGCGTCTTCCATGGCGACGCACTCCAGATAATCTATGAATCCACTTGTATTTTTTAAGAAAACAACCAGTTTTTTCATAAATTTTCTTTAAGTATAATTTATTACTTCAATTACTAGTTATAAATGATTTTGTATATAATACTTGTTATAATCGAACTCGTACGCAATAATTTTCTTATTTACAATGGTTTGCTTTTTTTTCATATTTAATAATATTTGTTTCACCTTACGCTTTGTATAACAGTGATGGAAATATTTAGATTAATATAATTTATTTTCTACTAAAATGTAGTTCATAAGTATTAGATTTGGTTTATAAGACTTTGCGAAATAAAATGGAAAACTAATTCAATCGAGTGTGTGTTTATTTTTCTCTTCGCAATCAAATTTGTGTTTGGTAAAGAGGTGATAAAGATTGGTGTTAATATCGTATCCATCAAGGAGTTATTATATTTCGGGTTTTGATTTAAATATTTGTTTTGTTTATAGTTCTGCCTTTGTATTTAATCATTTTACATTACAGTGTTTATTTTGCATGAATGCAAGATACAATTTATCATCTGTCTGATTTGTTTGTTTAAGTTAAGCATTAAAGTGAAATAAACGAAAAACAATCCCAGCTTCTGAGTATGAACAAATGTTCAGTTCTTGACGGTGGACAAAGATAAGAGACATGTATATTCTATGTATGCCTGTCGGTTCCAACTTTGCAATAATATAATTTAATATTTGGCGTAAACTTAATCAGTTGCAAATCAGAGGCGCTCCCTTGTGGTTTACTCCATCATGCATCCAGCAAGAGAAAGCTACTCAAATTGATTTAAATAAAAAAATGCCGCTTCCAAGGCGTAAGGGCCTTAGAAGAAGAAGTGTAAGACACATTTCGGTAGCTTAACGATCTTAAATCAGGAAACGGCTGGTTATTTTTTTACATCAACAAGCTATAACAAGCTATAAATACCATGACATCCCAAATATTTACACAGTTTTGATTTTCGAAGACGCGTCTTTCATCTGTCTATATGCCGAATATAGAAGTCGCATTGGGACAAAAAAAACCTCTAATCTGTCGATATAAACCTTTTGCAGACCAGTATCTGTCTTGCTAGATTTCGTAATGGTCGTGAATCGTAAAGGCCTTGAACACGACGAACGTTCACCGAAAACGAGAACGTCCAGGAAAGCGAGAAATGAAAAAAGCATTTAGATAGTCAGCAAGATGCCACGCTCCTGCTCTGTGTGTCTGGTATATACACTGAGCAGTTCAAAGGCAGTTTAAGGGGTTATGGAGGTAATATAATATAGGTAGTAGAGGGCCAGGGCCTTGCTTCGCAGTAACCACTCTTGTTGTTTTTCTCTCACGAGTGCAAGGGACCCATAGTTTTATGCTGAATGCGAACGGCCAATTTGAGTATCTTTTTCTAGACAGTTATACTCTTGTAGCATTGCCGTGAAAGTTATTTTTGGTCGTACCGGGAATCGAACCTACCACGTAGGTGCAACTGCGTAGGACGCACAGACCCGCAACCCCACCCCGTTGTGGAGATGTACATAACGTGTTTATGCCTCCCCTGAAGCAACTCCGGTTGATCAGCTTTCTATACATTATGACAGCCAATTCCCCAGCCTGATCTCTGACGAATAAACTTTTGAGCCGCCTCCCAAATGCGATGTTTACAAGACTTTTTCTAGCCCAGCATATCTTTTAAGCATTGTGCATGACTCGAATGAGATTAGAGATCAGAGCTGCTAGTGTCCGAGACTAAAAAGGGGTCATCGACCAACCTACGTCTTACTCCTCGGCAGGCAAAAATACCTAATCACATATTGACTAGTTGGTATTTCCAACGCGTTACCATCACACACAATTGCTTAAACCTCCACCAGATACGTTAACTTGGATCAATGGAAATTCCCTCAAATAACTGAACTATCAATATTTACATTCGCCTGACGCACATTTCTTACACCTAAGAGCACGCATTATCGATAAAGGTCGCAGTGGGTCATGTCTGTGGCGATGTTTGCATGAACTTTGAGGTGCCAGCTGAGGTTCATCTTGTGTGTGTGTGTTGCCGTGCCATTACTCAAGTAAAACAATTAGTGCTGTGAAAGCGTTCTTCACTGAAATCAGGTGAATAATGGTTCATTAAAATGTCTTGTAACAGCCTGTCAGGTCCCAGGAATAACCTTTAGGTTCAATGGCGAACATGTTTGGGAAATAGCTTTCATTCAAAAATTTTATGAGTATTTTCGTATGTATGGTGCTTAATCGGTCGGGCCTAGCACTACAAGCAATCATTCTGCGTATGCAGCTGTATTCTCATAATTAAATGCTATGGCTGCTGCTCAAGTTAGACCATCGAAGCTTAAGAGATTCTCCAAGCATTGGCAGTGAATTGAAAAACATGATGTAATAAATGTCAAGGTTGTTGCATCCGACCATGGATCTGGAGTCGACGGAATAGTCTGGAAAGCCAAGTCTTAATTGTAAAACTTATTGCTTTCGCTAGAGGAACTGGAAAACAATATTTTTCCAAATTACATTGAGTTCCTATTAAATGTATAATTTAATGAAAAAATCTGTGGAAGGAGGGTGGATGCCTTTCTAGATCACACGAATATTCCTGCCGTCAAGGCAACATGACGGTATGATGACAGTAAGTACCCTTCATACTTGTTGTTAAACAAGAACAATTTCATAGATCTCTCATCGCACGAACATTTGCTTCGTCGAATCCACCAGTCCACTTAAATAAGATGTCGCCTTAACAGGGACTTCATGCGAACTGTAGGAAAAATTCACATTTTTATCAAATCTTATCGGAAACAGCGAAGGTGGATTTTTTCCCGGAAATTCGAATTTAGAACAGCGCGTGAAGAAACTTTGGCTTCTTTAGAAATGCGCAGTTGTACCTTTTTTTTGGGTGTTTTTAAATTGCTTATGATTTAAGAGGAATTCCAAAGAAACCAATTGGCAGTGATAACAGGATAACACAAAATGAGTTTCGGCGAAAATGAGACTGAGCATCGCTCCTAAGACGTGTCAAAAATATAAATAATTTTTTAGGTTGTCATCATGTTTTCAGTGCGCTTATTTTAGAACTGAAAAACATATAAGTACTTTTATAAAAAGCTTGCGATGGAGTTAAACCTATTAGACCTCTGAATATGATCTCAGAGCCTCTGGCGAACGTTCTTCTTCGAAGCCACCCCTGACCCCAAGGGCCAACAGCATGCTCTACAAAACTGAACTGTGACGGAGCCGGATTCTGGGTGATAAACAAGGCACTGGGTCTTAATTTTTGGTACATTCGAGTCGTATATGTGGCCATGTCTCCGAGAATGGTGAACACTGGTGGGCAACAGTGGTCACTTCGAGTTGTGCAAACATGTGCATGTAGCCCTGAAGGCCAGAATCTGTGGACTGTGCTCATGGACGCCAGTGACTTTAAAACGAGACACCAGGTTCCACAAGGAGCACACGATGGAACCGAATGATCGCGGCCGTGACAAAGTTTGGTCCTAAAAACCACCCGCCCCTGACCGCTTGATAAGTAAGAAAGTACACCTAATTCTGCTTTTACACGGTCTTTTTTACACGGTTTTGAAATACATGGTTTAGAAAAACAAAAAATGATTCCGTGTCTACACGATTCCATTAGATTTAGCATTTTTACTGTGTTAAAGGATATGGAACCAATCCAGTTTTTTCTCTTTACTTCATGTCTTTTTTTTACGCGGTTTCTTTTTGTGGCACGTATCTACCGTGTAAAAACGCAATTAGGTGTGCTCAAATTTAAAGAAGGCCTCTGGGAACAGTTCTTGCTTTATCCACCGCAACGATTACCTTATAAAATTATGTAGTAAATATGAAAATAAGTACTTAAACAATATACACGTGTAATGAATATATTACTTAAGTATAAATACAATATAAAATAAATTAAATAATACAAAGTGGTACGACAGAATTTCCTTATTCAAATGCGCGAAGCTGGGACTGTAAACAAAACTAACGAACATTAACAAAACTATAATTTATTACAGTACGTATTGTTTTTTTTTTTTAATTCTTAAGAAAGGCACAATTAATACGTATTAGTTAACAAAAAACTTAAATTACTTTGAAAACGTTGAAACGAAGGGAAAAAGAAAACTTTAACAACTTACTTGCCAAATTGTTCTTATACAATTAACTTTATCAATATGTTTTAATTCTGTTTCATATAATATTTAAGTTTTAATTATATTTCCAGTCTTAAAATTGTCCTCATCATTTTTTTTTTAATATTCAATTTACTTATTAAAAATTGTTTTACTTTTATATCTTCCTAAGGGACTTTGTTTTGGTTTCATTCGACAAATGGATAACAGTAGGTCTTTTTTTATTTTAATTTAATATTGCAATTCTAAACATTTTTCGGTATGTTTTAGCTTTTAACGACTCTTTGTATAAATTTAAAAATATTTTTACGTTTTTTTTTTTGCTTAGTAGAAGTCTTTAGGGAGTGGAAAAAATGTCTCATATATTTTTGTTAAATTTGTTTGTTATTAATAAATCTAAGTTGAGTAAATTCGGTGTGCACTTTGATAAAAAAAAAGAAATTCGGAGAAAATTCAAAAAAACAATAATTGAAAAAGAAAATTATCCGAAAATTGCATTTCAATATAATCCGACGCAAATTTACAGCAAGGTTGCAGAACATAGTATGTCCTTTTATAGTCTAGCTTACCGGTGTGCATAGTGGCAGCATACGTTGCTTCGTGGAACGCGTTGTGTCGGCAAGCCGGACATTCCTTTGAGATATGTATAAGAGACTGGCTGTCTTAGTATTCTTTGTGGGGGTTTTTTGTTGGATTTTTTGGCTGGTTTCGTGGACTCGTTTGATGGGGTTCCACTGCAGGACAGGGATCTCGATGAAATCGATATACTTTCGAAGGCCCTTCGTATTGAGGAGGTTGAGCGACGGTGAAGTCGCGATGTTGAACGTATAGTCTTCTCACTTTCGTCAACCGTACTGCTGCAGTCGCTGGACGCACAGGATAACTCCAAACTGGAGCCATGAACATCTTTATTTGGCACAGGACTGGGTAGTGCACCGGTTGTTGAGGAACACGAGTCGGTTGACGAACTCCGAGAATCGTCCTCACCTTGATAGATGAGATCGTCGTGCGAACGCAACCCGAAACGACGACTAAGGGAATGAAAGAATCCCAGGTTTCGTTCGAAGCGAGGTGACGGCGACATAGGTGATAGTGAACGGTTGCTGCCGCTTCCCGGAGCCGATGGTATATCAATGTAGCAAGTGCGGCTTGTTTCCATCTTATTGCAGTGTTCACTCACTTCAACTATTGCCTTGTCAAAATGTTAGCTTTGTTTTTCAATTTCATAAACAATTCACGTTTTCACACATGCACTCAAACTCAAGTACTTTCAAGGATGCACTTCTTGGTATCTTTACTGAGACAGTGGTTTTGGGTCTACGACTCACGCTGGTATGGCGCACAGATTGTTAGTGAACGAATGGAAAAGTTTTCGATTCGGCAGTTATACTTATACCTTTGGTGAAGGAGCCTATGTGACTTCCCCATGACATGCGCATAGTGTGCTTTCCCCTAACAGAGCTTTGCTAAGGAATGCCATCGGCGATGTAAACAATAGAAGGCTGCAATTTGCAACTTATGTATTGTACGAGGCGTGCACTGTACTGAATCTGGATTTATTAAGAGTTTATGAATGCTTATATTCAATGCATGCAGATGTGATGAGGATACGAACGGTACTGGTTGGTGTCACTGTCCACATAAGCCCCCTTTAATATCCTGGCTGCGGTTTTTATTTATTCTCATCCGTTGTTGGTTTTTCTTTTCAATTTGCGTTAGTGGATTAGGAGCTCCATAATATTCCACTGGACCGTGGGTCTGTGGATCTGTGGATCTGTTAACGGCACGCGGAAGAGATAAAAGAGGATTTTCCTAAGCGATTGTTTGTGTTGGTGGGCAATTATTGATGACATCTTCAACTAAGTGGCCAATAAGCAAATCTTCTGTCGTTGATGCCATGAATCGTTAACATATTTTCGCTCCGCAAGTTTACGAGTGTTTTATGATGTGGCTTACGTGGTGGTCGAGTTTAAATCGATTGGTATTTTTTTCTTAATTCAGAGCTGTGGGTGGCGACTTTCCATTCCACAGACGTACGATTAGGTGGGCACATGCTGGATTTTGATGACAGGCCTCGGCTTTATTTCCGTTGGAGGCAGATACATTTTGTACTACCACACGATCTGTGAGGCGGCGGTTTAAATTTGATTTGATTTTGTACATCTGCTTCACCTACACGGATAGAAGTCTTCTTCGCAAACGTATATCAGAGAAAGACTGGCCCGAGGCCTCTACCCTATGGTACCCCATGAAGATCTGGGTTGGCTAAGGGTTAAGCAATTGCTTGATTTCGGTGGGTCTTGCAAAAGTTCGTCCCTTTTGTCCACAGCCTTGTAAAAACGAATAATCGCTCTGATTTGCATTCCATCAGGTGGCCACGTTCTGCTTCGTCCGGGGTGGACCTGGGCCTCAGCCAACAATCCTCTTTAGATGGGGCGGCCTTTAGCCAGTTGTCTCCAATTTCGCAATCATTTACAGGCACCCTTCAGAGGGAACACAAGCAAAAAGTACTCCCTCAGATTCGGGTATCATCTCTTAAAGTTTTGCTTAATTTTTACACGTACGACATTCACGGTCCATTATCCGATGTTGGAGATGTCTACTAAAGACCAAGCACAAAGGATGTATCAAATGGAAGAAACTATTAAATTCCCTTCTCCCTCTCAGTTGTATCCCAAATGAATATATAAGTATTGAGGGATCTGTCATGGTAACCAACAGTGTAAACAATCATCATCGGAAGTCCTTTGTCAAACGAACGAAGGAGGGCTATGGTGGGACTTTCGTCATGTGTATCATATAGAAAATAATAATATTAGCTCCATTGTGTGCACTGACGAACAATGAAAGTGCAGTGCCATCAATCTGTGAAACTGAATCCTAATGGGTGGAGGGTATTGTTGAGTTCAACTTGAGGTATTGATATCACTGATACAGACAAAACTAAACATTTTCTTAACGGAAGTGCCAATGGAGAATATACATCGTACTTTAAGAATTAAAGGTTAATAAGTGAACTGGAAAACAGTGAGCAAATATATGAATATACGAAAACAAAACGCGTCCAAGCCTTGGCTATACAAAGCATGAGTACGAGGACTATTCGAGTGTACTTTCTGGAAAAAGAGAAACTAAAAGGAGCTGTGTGACGGCCGTGGTGTTATGAGTTTGTGCGTCGACCTCTACGCACTTGAGTCAATGCGGCCCATGTTCGATTCCGGCTAAAATACTTTTCACGGCCCCACCTCTTTAGAGTCAGTTACAATGCGTAAAACTGTCTTTAGTTCGGAGTTGGCATAAAACAATGGGGCCCTTCCACTCGTGAGGGCACAATAGCGCGCACAATATCGTGTGGTTACTGAGAAGGTTGGCACTCTACGCTATACCCTCCCTCAAGCGGTCAAGTACTTAGAATTTTATGCTCCCAAAATCAGTCGAAAATGGATTAAAGAGGCTTTTGTGGTTTAATAAAGAAAGAAATAATTGAAGACTCTGCTCCCTTGCGTGGAATGGTGGTTCAGTGAATATTGTGTCGGTCGTATGACCTCACAAAGACCTACAAAAATGGTTACCAAATGTGATGATGGACGATCGCCAGGTTAAGGTTCGTGATATACCGAAGATCAAGAAGGTTGATAAGGGAAGGGCCCCTTTCACTAAGCCGTCTAGAAATGCAACACTATCGTTCATTTCCTCATAGCCTGGCAAGGAAAGCTAAATTTTTACCTCCTTTCCTTTCCGTCAGTATTCCTCGGGAGATTAAGTCATCCACACGGATTTCTTCCCTCGGAATCTCAACCCCCTCGCCGTCGGCTAATTTGTTGAGTGTATGTATACATCATGTCAACCGTGGGCGTTGGACTTCGATTTCTTCGCGCTGTTTTGGGAATTACTTGCCGGGATAGGATGAGAAACACGTGAGAGAGGAAGTCAACTATGAGTAGCTTTTTCTTCGAACTGAAAAGGCTATGCTTTGGTGTTTTGGTCACGTGGCACGAATGTCCCCTTCATCAGGCAGGCTTTGAATGCAATGCCATCAGGTATGCGACCACTTGGCAGACCCAGGGCAAGGTGGTTAGACCAAGTCCAAAACCTCGCTTCGGTACGATTGGGCATAACTTTAAATGAGTTAGAGTCGATGGCGGAGGATCGAGTTGCCTCTCGTGCGTGGTTTACCACCGCGACCCCCTTAGTGGAGCATGCGGGTCAGAAGATGATGATGATGATGATGATGATGATGATGATGATGATGATACAATGTCAACGTTTGTTTGTAGATTAGGTGCAATCATCAGATGCTCATTCAAGGATGCAGTTCGGCTGTCGAACTAAGTACCCTTAAGACTGTGTGATGTTCTGCTTTGTTTGCTGAGGACTACATCTTGTCCAACATCATCTTCTGACATGTGATTCTGGTCCAGATTATTTTCAAAATATCTCTCAAATTGATGAAACCAACTCAGGGAACCTTCCAAAGAGGGTCCAAATTCGGGTTTATATCCCCTCTTAAATATTAGCTCTCATCATTGGCGTCGCTTAGCGGTCCCTTCAAAATACTTAAGCCACCAAACAGACAGACATTAGTGCGAAATGAAGCAAACATAGCTGACATAACGGCTAGTAAGAAGGAGACCCTCTAAAGAGTCAACTTCACTTATTTTCAGATGGACTCAGGCAGGCATGAGGATAAAAATGTGCCTAAGCACAGTGGGGCAGAATGACCTATAACCTGACATCAAATCGACCGTACGTGCTAGGAACCTGAAATTTGGCTTTCATTGTCATTGTCAAAGTTGCATATGGCCACAAAAAATAAACCGCTTGCTTTTTTGAAAAAAAAAATGTTTTTTTTCTGGCCTAACTTACTCGTAATCTTCGTCGAGTCTTTTAGTTAACAGGGCAGGTTATGAAAACAAGCTTCAAATCCATGAGAAGTCTGTTCGAGCTTCTACCAAATGCCCACTTTGCAAACAAGCCCAGTTTATTTAAATCTTCATGTTTTTGTAAAAAATCACATCATATTGCGATTGTAACAAACGGTCAAGCGAGGGCTATAGCGTAACATTTACCGAAGTTGTGGTGACTTTAATACGTTTGGGAGGGGGAAAGAATCCTCTCATTTTGCGGCTTGAGTGATCTTATAAGACGGAAGTTTGTCTGGTGCCCTCATTCTAATTACATTATATTAATGCCGAGATAATTGTGCCTCAACCGCAACTGATTCCACTGACTTCTTATACCTCTTGTATATTTCGTTGCTCGATCAGGGGTGGTTTTTTTCTAATTTCTCTCTCTCTAGAACTTTGGAAGCATTAAGTTGTCCTTCTGCTCTCAAATTCATTTGAGTAGCATAAGTTTATGCGGCAGCTGGTGTGGACTCTCTGTTTTACAGTTTTCATTCCCTTAGTTCTTTCAGCACAATCTTCGAAAGCAGAAATGAAGTTTTATAGAGATGCCCAACTTCACAGCTGATTGACTCCTAGTCCATCGACGAATTTCAGAGGCTTTTTGGAAGTTATTCGTGAAATGTTGACGGTTATTCAATTTGCTTTAAAAAACAATATAAAATTGGTTGTCAAAAATTTTAAATGGGAAAGAGAGGTGCCCAGCTTCGTCTCTATTATACTTCATTTCGGTTCAAAAGAATTACTTGGTCGACCTCATTTTTGCTCAGGACAACGGAGAAATGAAATGGAAGTCCCAAGCCAAGTGCTGTTGTTTTGTCTGTTCTTGCAAATCTTATCAGAAGTCTCATAAGTCACAACTACCCCGCAAGAGCATGGTCAGTCACAAATTGTGATATTCTAAGCAAAACCTCACAGCTTGTGAGGAACTCAAATTTTTGAACTCAAAATTTTGATGTTCTCATGGGCACATCACAAGGAGGAAATATACACCAAAACATTTTGCTGTACACTTGCGTGAATTCGTTTTCATGCCAAAAATTTGCTCTTATCGTTTTCCTTTTTTCTTCGAGGACTTCGCATTGCCCCCTCAATGTGGGAGAAGCAGAAAACAAAACGAGAGCGAAAAGAATACCTTTTTGACATGAAAACGAATTCACCACACCATGGTAACTACTCTTGTGTGTTCTCTTGTGAGGGATTTGCCTGAATACCAAATAGCTGAAACCTCACAAGGCAGACATCTGTGCGTTGTGACCACATAGCAACCAGAATAGGGGCGTTAAACCTTTCGTCTTACGCGTGTCACGCACAAATATGTGTCACTGTGACAAATTTGCATTCTCTTTGACACTTGTCACTCGCACGACGATCATGTGTATTCCCTTACTCACATTTCATGATAAAGTGAAATAGAATGAGAGAGATTTTGTAGCTTGCATTTTCGTCTGTGACGCCAAACGACGTAGGATACATTTTTAAGTTTTGATTTTGTATTGATAGGAATAAAAGTTGATAAGTATGTTCACGTTTAGCAACAATTTAAGTACCTCGTCTCTTTAATGGAGGATAATTCAAGCACGCACAGAAATCCATTTTTCAAGCAAACGAAACGTTTTAAAAATTTATTCGAACGGAAAATTATTTCTACAATTGAGATCACAACTTGGCTTGCAAACTAAAGGTAAGGGTGATGGCTCAACAATAGTTGTTCAACTGATGTACGGCTTATTGCATTTTTTTTTTGTCCTACAATGGCTGGTGCTTATATTTGGTTGTTCAAGCCAGTGTGTCCATGGTGGTCCTTTTGGGATGGGGTGGTGGTGTGTTAGCCGATTTAGCAACGACTGTGATTGCTATCGCTGCTCTGGTAGATTCTATGCAGCTCCTTGTTCGACCTCGTTTAGCAGATTTAACGCATTGAGATGTGTATTGTCCGGGGATTGTGTTTCTCAGGTTCCTGGTTTTCTGAGATGATGTCTAGTAGGTGGTTGATGTCTAGTAGCTGCTTTCTGAACAGTGTCACCATGTACTGTTGTGCTTGGTCGTCAAAATCATTTCTCAGCCTATTCCCATTTCTCCTTCAGCGGTTAGCAACAAAAATTGTCTTCATTAGAGCCAACAACAAGCACTAACGCGTCCACAAAAGTATCCTGTTTAGTGAGGTTTACGGCGTGGTGGCAGCAACCGACTTTGTTCCCTTCATAATGAGGAAGGAGGCGCCAATGGTCAAAACTGTTAACCGACTTTCTGTGTCCAGAGCTCGATAACATCGATGTCCAAGCTGTGGTTCAACAAACATAAAGGAGAAAATTGTCGAGTAAGACCTTAGACCGTGCTAACCAGCCATTCACTATGGACGAGAAATAATAGTTGGACCGACTGCTTGAAGCACTGACAGCGAAGCCGTCATTTGTAAGTAATGACATGAATGTGGCTTTGACGCTTGGCTAGAGTCAATTTTATGTCTCACACCGTTGTTGTTTTATTTTCCTTATCTGGTCACCCTGGCGTGCAGTAATGGCAAACATCACCATGGCGTATCTTGGCAGATTCATCAAACTGACTGATTGACACTGGACAAGGATGGAGCATGACACTGTGAGCACATGTATCCATCAATTAGCATCACAAACGGCCACCGCAATCCAACCTCACCTACCCTCCAATCCAACCAAACCCTAGTGGTACCCCTTCTCCTCAAAGTCGCACTGGTTATTTGGATCGAACACTTTCGAGGAGGACATGGCATGGTGTTATGCCAAGCCCTACAGACTATGGACTTACAATTGTTAAAATGCACAAAACAGTGATTTACCTTTCGTCAGTGGGTACCCTAAAGAGGGTAGGTATCCCGATGAGAATGCTGTCAATCATGCCTAACATTCGTACCACATCATGCCCACGTCAATTTGAAATACTAGCCCCTAGTGACCGGCCTCTCTCACGTAATCGGTTTACCATGCTAATCCCCTTGTCTGCCCAAAGATATGCTGACACGACAAAAGAGCAAACATTACGTCACATAATTGGAGTTTTTGATTTATGTCATCTCTACACACCCCATGTGAAGATACAGAAAGATAAGAATCACACGTGGTACATCAACTAGTGCGCCGGTCTCTCCACTTGAAGTTGGCCCAGTAAATGAAAGCAAGTGCATCGCCCTGAAGTATATAGGATACGACTTGGTATGTGCCACAATTGAGGAGAGGACAGACTGCATGTGAAGTAGGAGAAGGAAGCTTTCGAGGACATTTTGCCCCCAAAATATGGCTTTCAGGGAAATATCCGGAAGAGGGGAAATTAGAAGAAAAATATAATTTTTGTTTTGATATTTTCATAGATTTTATTTTCTTAGGGTTCTAGAATTAATTTGAGGTACAAAATTCTTAAATTTAATTTAACTAAGTTTTTTCTCTTTTTTTTACATTTTTGGGATTTTTTTTTTTTTTTTGAAAGAATAATTCAATTTTCATTGTTCAACTTAAGGTCGTTCAGTTCACTGGTTACCAGTCTCAGGCACTAAATCACTCTTTTCAGCAACGGCAAAACCAAATAGAAATTGTCACGTCTCCGGCGGTGCAGTTAGCTTATCTGTAGGCATATGTGCAGCACAGAGATGAGCGGGGCACTCGGCGTGTTGGAAGGCCGGACATACCTTTCAGGTAGACGTAGTTCACTGGCTGGCGGAGAATCCTTTGCGGCTGAGGCTGAGATTGTTTGCTGGACTGCTTGGCGGGCTTGGTGACGGGTTTCTTGTTCTGCGACTTAAGTGGCGTGCTATTGCAGGACAGCGAGCGGCTGGAAGGCGAGAGGCTTTGAAGGACTTTTCCAACGGACGAGATTGAAATTCTGTTCAGGTGAATGCCTTTGAGTGGGCTCCTTGCGATACTCCTGCTTGTGCAGTCTTCGGCGTCCAATTCGAATTTATCCAAGTGGCCGCTGGAACTGGCGGACGAGACGCTGGAGAAGTCGATGCTCGAACTCCGAAGGCTTTTTTCGGTTTGATCGAGGCTGAGCGAGAATGAATCCGTTGACGAACTGCGAATATCCTCTTGGCTGTTGTAGATGAAATCGTTTTGAACGCGACGTCCGAGGCGTTTGCTGAGACTTTGCAAGAATTGCATAGCCCTCTGCCGACGGGGAGATATCGATTTGGGTTTCTGCAAGTCCCCAAAGTCGAAGGTGTTTTCACTGTGGTTATCCATGTTAAGAGTTTGGAATATTTCTTCGATCAGATAATCCTTATTGGAGTGCTCTATGCGAATGAAGCGATGAGTAACTTCTGAATGTCCTGTCGACGAGCACCTGCTTTTATATGAAAAATCTGCGCTGAGCCGGAGAAAGCTTTCTGTTATGGAAAACTTGCAATTGCGTAGACGATCTCTGTGCCGACGACGGGGCACGTATGTCGATAGCTTACTGCATCATTCGCCCAAGGAAAACGTGAGTGAAAGCATCATCGACCACCGTTCAGCAAAGCCGTAGAAATGTAGTCAGAATATTTCTTGGGAAGTCCTTCCCCCGTGCCTTCGCTGTCACGCTGCCACCATGCTATGCGGTATCCTTGTGCGATTTGCGATAGCGCTGGATATTAGTACTTTGATGAAATGTGATTTTCTTCACACCTGTTGCCAAAGGATTTAAAATAGCACGTTCCTGGCCATAAGACAAGAATAGTGCGGAAGGTGTTGGAAGCGATTGTCGGTAACTTACGCCAACGTTGGATAGTGACGGGTTCATACAACGTGAGAGTACACCGTCGCAGGGAATACTTTACCGTAAGCAAAACGTGTTTGCATACGCTTTTTTTCCCCAATATGACAGCGAATTTCTGGATGGGGTAGAACAACCTCATCAGGTGTCCGTAAGCCAATGCATGGCGTTGCTGAGAGTAGTGATGGATCCTTTGGTCGTGTGTTGCGTGGGAATGAGTGCATGCCAGCAGACAGGTGACATTATTAGTTTAGCAGGCGAGTTCTCGGTGAATTTAAATTGAGGGTGCAATGCATACGAGTGTTTTCACGTGTGCCCCCACATCGGGGTATTGCGGTAGACGCGTGAAGTTTGTGTTGTGTCAATTCGAGAGACACGGGACTAGTTGACGTGTGGAAGTCGTTGGATATCTCAAAGGGAATGATACAAATAATGTGTGCCGAAGGTTAAGGTAATGGCATTTCAAGTGCCTGGAACCTTAGACTTATGGTTTTGGGGTTTCCTTCGGTGGCGGTTGTTAATTAACACACAGCGAATGTCTGCAATTGATTTTAATGAAATAACCCCTTGCCTTGGTGTAGTTCCAAATGCTTTGATTGATACGCGAGCGTATAGGGTTTCGCGTCAATCAAAAACACTAACCGCAAAGGGAGTGATAGGAGATGCTGAGCTACATAAGTATATCTGCGTCATGCTCACATTACTAATTAGTAAGATTTGATGTTTGAGTCAAACGGCTTATCGGATTGGCATGAAACCTGGTGGATGGTTGCTTATGCTCTAGATTCGGATGGGTTATTTTGCGAATGTGGCGGCCCTTAATTCAAAGTTTGGTATCAAACGACAGGTATAACCTCAAGTTCTGAAAAATTGTATTTACCGCTGTGTGACATCGCAAACAGCAAACAGTTTTGAAAAAAACTGAAATGCAAAACACCAGTTGCATTATGTGAATGAGAATTCTTTGTGTTCGTGTGAAATAAGTAGGAACGCCATCCTTCTTGAAATCTGTTGCTTGAGGAACTTTTTAGGTAAGCTTGAATCTTGCACTAGCTCGGCGAATGGTAGTAATTATGGCTTTGCTTACAGGCCTTAGAATTATCAATTTTTTTACTTTGTAACTTTGTACGGAGTTTTCAAAATGCAGCCGCCTCCTCCGGACTGTATACTTCCAGAATCACCATTTCTAATCTTATTCTTTTTTGTGAGGTAGCATCGCTCAAGTAAATAACGATTGTCTATCTATCTACGACCACAACAGCTCCCCTGTTGGGGTTGAAGACCGAATTAGGCGAATATCGGTTCACACAATGAAAGCATTTTGGAAATTCCTAGAGTGCTACGGGCATATGTAAGTTCTATGAGTTGCAAGATACATGCAACGTCTGAACAAGGTAAGAGAAAAATGCTCTGCTTTCGGAACGAATACTCGAAATGGTTGGATCGAGAAATTGGATTTCCCGAAGAGTTATATGATGCAGTCCCAACATCAGCGGTGATACTGACGCCTGGATGACATTCGAAGAAATTGAACGAATATACGTGCAAAGACGAACAATTAAAGAACTGATATGCATTAAAACGACGAGTGAAGGTGTCCTTAAAGTGTCCTTAAGTCAAAGAACTGATTGCATGACGAGCAGAAGTGTCTTTAAGCATGAGTGGCAAGAGAGAAGCAGCAAATCCGGTAAAGGAGCTGGCATTTAGGTCTCAGTCAAGAAGGCAAGAAGAGCATAATAAGTAGATAACACCGGAAGAAGCCCTTTTGCTGATGGTTGACATACAATTACGTACTTTTCAGTACAAAACCATGCAAAAGCAGCGAATGTGTATGGATGTAAACATGTTTTATAATATCATAAGATCCATATCTTTCGAGCCGTGGCACCGAGCTCCATAGATTGTCCATGAACGTTCTGCAGTATCTATTGTTCAAATTGGGTACTTTGTTCGATGATACATTTGTGTAAATGAAGGGTTGAGTCCGTGTTGTGTTGGCTCAATGAAAGTAAATCTGCTGCAACATTCGGGAGAGGAATGCATACTCGTAGGTTGCATTTTGGTCCTATCACACTCTGTTCCATCTGTCAACATTTCTGGTACCCAACCTCTATCTCATTCAAATGTTGTTGACTCTTTTAAGCTCACTAGATGTCCCGCAAACAGGGTTGCCGCCATGCGAATTTGGTCGCAATTTTAAAATTTTTTAATTCCACGAGTCACATGGCTTACTACCGGCATTCTGTGCAGACTGTTTCTACTTGTCCAAACAAGCGCCCAAGCCACTTGCGTGTTAATGCTGTGCATCAATGGAGAGCGGTAAAACCATGCCATGCCTATGAATTGGATGAAAAGCGTTACAACCAAGCTAAGCCGAAGCCATGTGCTTGCGATTATCCAAGCACGCGCCAAGGCAAAGAACTCACGTGATGCTGCTGTGCACTAAATGAAGGACGCCACAGCTAAGTTACAACCGAAGCCATCGATAACGTTGTATATCCCACTTCTACCACTTTCGTTTTGTTATCTTTTTGTTATATTGCCTTAAGTCCTGTTAGTTAAATCTGTTAAATCTTAGAATAATAGATAAACACTCACTCTTGTCTTAGATTTCAAGCGAAGTAGATGGTGCAAATTTGGTTCAATAAATGTGTTAAAAAAATTAGGAGTGTGTTTTTTTGCCATAAATACTGGCCATCTAACATAACTCACGGTGACTACTTCGTTTATGTTTCTCCTAAGCATTCAATTTAACACTAACATAGGAAAATGCAAATAAAAGACTGCACCACTCCTCAGCATGATAAATTCCTTAAATTAGTAGCGATTTCTGACGACAACACTGCCCGCAAGGTTTTCTTTCAGCGGCAACACTGTCCGCAAGCTTTCATTCTTTGTAATTGAGGCTACCCACAAAACCCGAAAATTTCCTAAATAATATATATAATAAGAATTCCGAAAAATTCCCTCAGAGCTCTCTAATGATGCACAATTTCAACTATTGTGGGTTAAGCCACTTTTGCCCTGATAGCCTTAATGGAAGGCTCAGAAAAAAGGCAGCTGCTGCGTCGATTTTAGTCGTTGTAAGCAATAAGTCGTTTCAATGATTATAATGGACCACAGCATGAACCTATGAATTTGGTCGTTATAACAAATATGTCCTATTAACCAAACAATGTAAACGGTTTTGTTTGTGTACTCATATTGAATATATATTAAACTTGGATCAGTGCATGCAACCGTGGGAATTTTGAACTCCTCAAAATTTTTATGCGTGGCGGGTGTGGCGTTATGGGTTGTTGCGTCGACCCCTACGCACTTGAGCCTACGTTGCCCAGTTTCGATTCGCGGTACGTGGAAAATACATTTTACGACCCCCACCTTTTTTGACTGACAATGCTCAAAGGGTATAAAAGTCTAGAAAAAAATTGTCAAACAGGCCGTTCCAAGTCGGCATAAAACGGCAGGTCCCTACAACTCGTGAAAGAGTAATAGCACGCATAATACGGTTGGTGAGGAGCTCAGCCATTATTATTGGCACGGGATGGTTTGTACTGAACACTGTGTGCATGTCTACATATCATGTGCGGATGCAGAAAAGTACACATTAGAACTTTCTCATAAGCAGACACTGACGGTATCAAGGAATTTGTCCGCTTATGAGAGGTCACCTCTTACAAGAGGTGGCCATTAGGAGTGTAGATGAAATACTGCGGTTTCCTTTCACATGGACACACCATAAATAGTAAATTGATATGTAATTAAGTTCATGTAAAAATATGTCACAGAGTATGTGGAACGTCCTATTTCACGAACAATTTAATTTCACCTGATCACATATGAACATACTCGTACGAAACGTTGACTTTTGATTTGCAAGTCTGGGCTCTGAAGTAAACCCTTTTCTGACCACTGACTAAATGAACTACCCATCGTATGACGCAGTGAACGGAAGTTTTGCCGGTCTGCAGGCTTTACTTCGACTATAGTAGAGTGCAGGCTGGTCAGTTATTGACAACATTGCGCTGATTTCCTGCCAGCTTGACTCGCAATCGCAGTAAAAACTTCGCGTTGCGTTTAATGACATGCTTAGGTTCGTTTGTGAACTCGAAAAATACGACCATAAATCCCTCTATCGTCGAAGGGCGCAGACAAGAATAGAAGAGATTGCATGATTTAGCTGAAGCATCCTAAAATTATTTGTGCAAATTTGGAAAAGAAAGGAATCAACTGGAGCTGCTCAGTCATAAGCGTGTTTCACCAGTCCAACCGAAACCAAATCACTCCCACTCCCAAATCATATCCGCTGTTGAGACTACATGTGTACGTTCAAATGATACGTTAATCTTCAGAAATCTATCGGCACACATTTTCGTTTGCACATGCTGCAGCACCCACAAATTTGACACATGCGAGTTCATGTGTTCCGCTCTCGATGGCTGTCCAAAAATACCCTACACAGTGGCATTTCAAAATACACCCCAGAAGCAGTCGCATAATGCGAGAACTCATCCACCCTCGCACAAAGAGCACGTTCAGTCGACACGGTTTCTACTATTACAAGCCAGATAGTCCCCATTTATCGTATGGATCTATTTCCGATTTCGGACAATCCCCCGCAATTATTACATCAACTTCTCACTATTCATATGTCTGAGCATGAGGTGCTAAATATAAATTGTTGCAGGTAGCACATAACACTTAAGTGCATATTCAACTGGCCCTAGATTAAGAAGAGCAATAGGACCAATTGGTTGCGTAACAAGTCTCATTTCCATTCCTAGCAATCTCTCATAGAGAACGCAGTCACATTGGGGTCAGCTTCGCCAAAGGGTGGGTGGGAGATTAGACCGGTCTGGAAGTCCTCTGAGGGTTATAAGTAGCCCACTTTTGTGAGAACTCGTCCGGAGGAGTAGGAAACATCCTCATTGTGCTGTTCAAATCAAATCAGTGTCCCATTGGAGTGGAATAGTAAACATAACAACGATTTCTAAGCACTTTGCTCAAAAGCATCAATACCCCAGCGGGATTATCTCGTCATCCCTGCCTGTCCCCCACTTAAGGCTCTTATCCAAGAGCCGTACAAGAAAAGAGAAATTCATTTACATTAAGCAATTTTCATCGAAATCATTTTATTAAGTCGCAATTGTGAAAACAGTTGTCCAAATTGTAGACCGCCCGCGATGCTGGGTGACCTCACAGAGCGATGGGGATTGATCTGAATCCGCCGATGTAGTTGTACGGATATGGTGCGGCGTAGATGTGGGATCCGTAGTACACTTGTGATGCGTACTCTGGCAGAACCGATCCGGCGCCGTACGTCAGTACCGGGGCAAGGGGCAGCACTGGACTGGCAACGGCGAACGCCATGAAGAGGGCGAAAATCAACTGAAATGGAAACGAATTGACGTGTTTAAATGGATTATCCTGCGGATTGTCGATGTGATGAATACTTACGAACTTGAGCATGTTAGTTTGCGAATGTAAAAAATCGGTACGACTTCAAGTAGCTCTGGGAAGGGATTGACATAGACCTGAGATGAGTGGGCCGCCTTTTATAGGCCAACGCATCCCGATGGATCTCGATGGAGACGACGATGGTGCGGCTCCTGCTTTGTTCAGAACCAGTTCTTCTTTAGCCTGTGCCCTTGAGGTTCGTTCTTACTTCTTTCGTTGCTCATGGCCCCGGCACTCAAGGTGATATGGACTTTGGTAAGGTTCAATCGCCGG
Source organism: Eristalis tenax (assembly GCA_905231855.2). Lineage (NCBI taxonomy): Eukaryota > Metazoa > Arthropoda > Insecta > Diptera > Syrphidae > Eristalis > Eristalis tenax. The sequence continues at coordinate 34,182,451 of HG993126.1, forward strand.
ATCCATGCATGTGACTGTCGCGTGAAGGCAAACAGGATTCGTGCGGAGAAAACTGCATGCAATGACAGTGTAGTCGATGTTGGCTGCGATTACATGTAATTGTTGGGTTGGAGGAATGCTGCAGAGGGACCTCGCAGTGTGTGCTGCAAGTGCAATGGTTCTACATGTTTCGCAACTCGCCTGGATGTGAGCTATATATAGATACAATTAATTACATGCTCTGCTGATGTTCCTATGGATCGCTTTTTTGTTGTCTATTCGTTGGTGAAGCAAAATAATGACGTTGATTTTTCTTGGATTTTGTTAAGAAAATTGTCAAAGACTTTATGTGGCTTGCATTACTGAGCAAGTGCGTGTGAAAATGTTTCGCTTTACACAGTCTGTTTGGACGCAGCTTTGTTGTATAATGCAGCAAGTTGCGTTACTCAACTGGTGAGTATGTGCGTTGACCTCTACACTCCGGATGGTTGGTTCAGTTCCCGAAAACATTCATAGTTCTCGGAAATAGGTGGAAATAAATACCCTTGTCGGGGACTGAACCCACAACCCCAAGCGCGGGGATCGACGCTATCACACTGCGGGAAAAAGTAAACAAGCAAAGCTACTAACCAGCTTTGCAGTTGATAAAATGAGGGATTATTCTGAAGCTTGAATTGCAGGGGTGGACTCATAAATAGTACACATTGGGTGGAGTGAATAAAAAGTAAGGGAACACTAAAGAGTGAAGTGTTTTCGTAAAAGGGGACCACTCAACTTTGGGTGTATAAAAAATGTCCTTAAAGTAGGTTCTTTCCCCCAAGTTGACGTTTGAAAACACGGGTGGAGAGCTGTCAAATTCATCTGTCAACATTCTTGTGAGGTAAACAGCAAAATGGATGCGAAGGTAATTTCAATGTTCAGCAATGTTTTTAAACATACATACGCGGAAAAATGAAGATCTATAACTCGCGGCGTTTCGGGGACACAGGGTACAATTTCAAGAATCTGTACAGATTCGACTGTAATCAGTTCCGTTCCGATAATCCTAAAGAGACCCGTTGTGGTGCCATACAAGGAATTGAGAAGACGAACATTTTCGGTCGATACGTTGGAGCTTTATGCTTGGAACACTTATCGGCGTGTGAATCGACCAAAATGTCGTTATTCCACAATGCCCGCCCAGTCTCCCGTTCTGAATCTAATACCAGAACCTCTGGAACGATGTAGAAAGCCACATAGAGCCAGTAAAACCAAGAAATGCAGGTGAACTTTAGAACCAAATTTAAATCATTTGGTATTCGTCTCCACTGGACATGAACCCTGCCCTGTTCATGAACCTGATGAGATATGCACAAAAATCCATGCCCAGACCTACATAGTGTGGGAGATTCTGGATGAGTGTCGAAGTTCAAATGTTGGACATGAGATTTGACGTTTTCGTGAATGGAGCGGTAAATATTGAGAGAAAGAGTTGAAGTGTTAGTGAATACCATTTTTTGGCATTATTTTCAGTGAGATCTACTTCGTTGATAGGTGGTTGGTTGCCCGCATCTTGATGTTGACGCTCTCGCAGCCAACAAGCGACATGGCATATTTCGCCCACGAAAGAAAATATCGCGGATGGCTGTTCAGATTGTGATTGTGATGTTGGACAGAAATATGTCACGTGGAGATGGTGTGTAAGGATTCAGGCTCAGAGTCGCCCACTAAAATATTGATGTCATTGATGGGACTATCGAATAAAAACCATCGAATTATTCGATAGTTGCAAACTATTAATTCTTTCACTAGTCGGAAAATCATTCATTCATCCTATCGAATGAAAAAACGATTCAAATGTTTTACTCGACAGTTTACTTTGACTTTGAACGATTTTTGAATGTGTGTACACTCTCTCGGTGGCTGCTCTGAGTGAGAATTTTGCGTACACACACATAGTCGAAATATTTGAATGGACAATTTTTCACTTGTATGGTTTGGTTAGACTATCAAGATGGTCCACTATCAAGACCAGAATGACGAAGCTCTCAATTTTCGAAAGAAAAACACTGCGAATATGTAACGTACTCATCTTCGACAGGGACCGTCAAAGGCACCACAGCAACAATAGGCAGCATCCAAGCACGCATCAGCCCCCTGCAACAGCACATGGTGAAACTGTTCAGAAAGCAGCTACTAGACATCATCAGGAACCTGAGAAACACAAGCCCCGAACAACGCTACCTCAACGTGTTAAGTCTGCTAAACCAGCAGAACTTTCCAACGACGTCGAACAACGAGCTGCATCGATTCTACCAGAGCCGCGATAGCAATCACCATCGAAGCTAAATCGGCTACTACACCACCACCCCATCCCAAAAGGACCATCATGGACACACGGACTTGAACAACCCGATGTAAGCACCAGCCATTGTAGGACATACAAAATATGCAATAAGCCGACAATAATAATAAACCTTAAATTACACAAAGTACATCAGTTGGGCTCTTATTGAGTTGAGTTTGTAAGTCTGGTTGTAATCTCAATTGTAAAAGTAATTTTCCGTTCAAATAAATGTTTAAATCGCTGTTAAATCGAGATGGTGGTGTGGAGTCAAATGGTTTTCGCACAGAATGAAAAAAATTGTTCACTTGTTTGGACTTTGCCTTGTTTGGACGAGCCCTTACAGAAATTATTCGAATGGTTTTTGCGGTGAATGAATGATTGTGACGGTCAGGTAACGCTCACGCAACTTCGTTACTCCGCTCAGGGTATGTCCTTTACCCCATGGCATCGCTATAGCAGAAGAAATTCGTTTTGGTAATTTTTTAATTTTCTCTAAAACTATAAGACACAAAAACATTTTTTAGCAGTGACCACAAAAGTCAATCTAGCGCAAATTTTTACAATGAAAAAATGTTCTAAACTTTGTTTTTTTTTTTATCAAAATGTTGAGTCTGCGTGTGAATTTTTCAAACACTGTTGACATAAATAATTTCTAAATTTAGGATTAAGGAGCAGATTTTCAATCCGGTGTAGTACTTCCGACTATAGCCTTCAAACCCGCTATAGTACCTCATTGTAAGTGTTGCCGTTGTTTTTGTATAGTACTTTTCAATTTAAGTGATTTTTTTCTAAAAATGCCAATCTATCATACTCTGCCCGAGAAAATGCCTTGGAGAGTAGGTGCACATTAAACACAACAGCAGCGAGTAATACAAGCGGTTCCCCCTGTGAACCTGGAACGAGCCGCGTTCCACAACGATCGAGAAAATGCATTGCAATACAGAGGCAAATATACTGAACCGTGTTGTGCAGGTGGAACCCGATCGAGTCTCCCTGAAGCTTAGAGAGAATCCGGCCCTACTAGGCGTGACAATCTACGAACAAAGGAACCGTTGTCAAAATGCCATCCGAAAAGTTGCCTCTAACGTATTTGGTTTTAAAACGCCACGCAGAAAAAGCCCCTGGCTTGACAACGAGTGCGGACAGGCCAATCAGCAAAGTAAGCAGTTTATAGGGCAACGCTAGATAGAATGACATGAACGGTTCGTGAGTTCTACGAAGTTAAATGTAGGGAAGATCACCGGCTTCTCACAAGGAAAAAGAAAGGGCATGAGAGCGGGTAAAACAACTATCAAATGGGTATAAACTTCGGACAGAAATCCTGGCGGAACGAAGAGAGACAGACAACGCCCGACAGATTCAACGCCCACCATCAGTACCGGGATTAAACGCAGAATAACTCTGTCAGTCTCAAGCCCTTGGCCTTTTCTAGAGAAAAGCGCACACCAGTGGAGAAGGCGACCAACCAACTTCGCGCGATTCCGGCACCTAGAGAGGCTTGTTGATTGTGGGTCAAGTCCACCTCAGACTGAAGCGATTAGAAGAAGAAGAAGAGGAGGATGTTTGTTAGTTAAACGGTATGGACGATGGTTTCCCTTATAGAACAATTGACTAAAGTTAGTTCCAAATCATCGAGATACCTCGGTTGAGGTGAGCTGGGATCAAATAATCATGATCAACTTTCTTCAAATTCTTCGTGAGGATGTTCTTTGTGTATTGCTACAGTCTGCGGTGGGCATCTGCATCGACCGACAACGCTCTCTTGCTAGCGGCACCCAGTTGCGGATACAAAGTTGGATGAGATCGTTCTCTACATAACGTCTGATCCGTTGTCACACAGGCACTGTATGACCATCCCCATTCAACCAGAAATGATGAGGAATAGGCAGTTGAGAAAATTAGAAGTTGTGGGAGAATGTTCGATGCAAGTCCTTCCATGATGAATGGCAATACGATGTGAGTGTGATTTGACTTCGAAACATGCCACGAACCACCGCTGCGCTGTCAGTAATAGAACACTGGAAAGCCAAGTAGCAGGAAAATCACACATTATGGAACACACAAAATTACTAGACGACCACAATCTGCTATTTACACAGTTCCCTTGTACTTTGTTTTATGTTGGAAAAAGATACTCACCCAAAAGCGGTCGTTACCTTATTCTTTGACCACCATCTCTCCAAAAGACTGAACGCCTACGATCCTTCATGAGCGAGTGTAACGCAGCGCTCATCGAACCGAGGCCATGGCAGAGTAATGGGGAGTCCGTCTATTGTGTCCTGTGCGAGCTCAGGTGTTCGCCGAGACAATAGAGTCACCGGTTGCCAACAAAGACTTCTGTTAGGCCCCTTCCATATCCCAAATTAGCAATTTGGCCAACATTCAGATGTTTCGAATTTAGCCGGCATTGCCCGGCGATGGCATCTGCACCGACCACAATGGCGTTTCTTACGTAACAGAGTTCAACAATCAGTGGTTTGCATGGACCAAGCCAATACACTCGGGTCATCGTTTAGGGTCGCGGCATCGAACCGAAGGCAACGAACCGACTACACAGGTGGAATATTCCACGACCACACTGGTCAATTTACCATCCGTCGACCTGGTGCCGTTGTCGCCAGAATGATCAGGAAAATTCAGGCACAAGCTGTCGGTGAGAGGCATACGTCACACAGCAGACAAGGCCTAGTGTTCAATGCTGCAAAGCCTCATCACCGAGTATTGTCTCTCTGCAGCGACAGGGCGCCCCAACCCACTCACACCTATTGATTGGACTAATTTTAGAGTTTTTCCTGTGACTCGGAGTTTGCATACGTCAGAGCGTAGGTAAAAACAAAAAGTGGTCTGCTGTGGATGTGGGTAAAAGGCTTCGGATCGGAGCAGGTCCGGGATTCCTGAAAATGTGTTCACTGCGGGTGCAATGTGCGGTCGATGTGTGACGCCATTTAGTGTGATTAGCATTGCTTCTCAGCTGGGGCGTCCAAAGTCAGGTTGTTTCGGATAATAATAGAAAAGCTGAGGCATTCGTCTCAATGAGCAATGCCTTGCGTGGTGATATGCACTGCAATGTGACTCGCCGCAGCGTTAGACTGCGCACGTGAACTAATGGAATGACTTCTTTGGGGAACGTGACTAGTTCAGTCACATGCCCGTTTGAACTCTGATGGCTCTGGCGAGTGCACCACCATCGGAGTGCACCACGAACTCTAAGGATTCCCAAGAAAGCTCAAGCGAACAGCTGAAACTGTGTGAAACCCTACACGATTATACAGCGGTCACAATGAAACGCTTTTGCATTGACCTGATAGGTGCTGATTGACCGTGACTACGCCAATGTCTTGCGGGTGAATCAACGTATTAGCGGTCACAACGATGGTCATTGTTAAGGTAGGGGCGAGGTTAAACGGACGGGGTCAGAGGTGGTCGGTAACATTGGCGTTTGTGTTTGTACAGTCTTTAGTCAGATGTGGGTCAGAGAACCCTTGGGGTTCGATATCTCGTCGGAGAACGTGAAGAACGCCTGGCCTTTTGTTTTGGAAACTGCACGAAGGTAGGAGGGATTGGCTCACCGCTGTGCGACAAGGTGTCGAATCTGAAACTCGAGGCGAAGGACAGTGGCCTTTCAAATATGTTCACTCTGTTGTTGCTGACACTGCAGCGAAAAACGTGTTTCTGTTGTAAAGAAAGGTGATTACGAGATTTCGGGTGCGGATAAAGTTGTTTTGAAAATGTGAAACACTGAAAACGTGTGTTGACGCAAGTGAGTGGAGCGACCTTAAAAGTCATTGATTTCAAATGTCATGAAATTCAAATGGGCATTAAGAAATATGCACATTTTGACAGTCGTGATGTTTAAATTAGGCTGAGTGTTTAAATTACGGCTGCTTCAATCAAAAGCTCATTCAAACAAAAAGAGGGACACAGGCATTCGATAACTGCCTCACCCGTTGGTAAAACTTTCGGACATCATTCCTGCCGTGGTTTTTCTTTTTCCTACTGAGAAGCCGCGGCTCTTCCCTTCGTCTGGCACGTAGAGCTCACGAACAGCCCTCGTTGTTCGTTGCAGCGTTGCTTTGTAGGCCTCCAGCTTCGATGCATATGCCAACCGGCACTCGGGCTGGGTTTCACGACACCACCTAGGAAGAACCCATGGTTTGACAATGGGGCATTGATCGTATGGCCTTTCTAGTTCTAATCATAGAAGTCATCCTTGCTGTTGTCATATTTGTTCTCTGTCCGGGCGTGGGAGCAAATTAGGCTGCTGTTCCCGAATTTAGCCTTGACGTGGATAGTTATGAGGCGTTCGCTTTTACAAACAAAGATCACGACTTCTCTTTGTCGAACTACTCTCTCTGTTGCAATCACCGTAGTAGATGTCGCAGTTTATCGTCCTCTTTTTGCTCGGCCATTCCACCGCAGTTCCTGGATTGCGGTGATGTTTGCTTTTATATCTAGTCCAGTTCCTCTTCGGCTGCACGTGGTCTATTCAAGAATCTAACACTCCAACTGTAGAACCGAAAATCTTTGTCCTTGTTTCGTTTGCATGCATCGTCAACATGAATTCCGTCCATTCCTGAGTTCTGAACCATTTTCTTTTCAGGTGGTGAGGGATTTTACCTCACGCACAGCCCCCAACTGGGAGACCAGGCCGGATTTTTCAACTATCAGACGAAGGGTCCTGGTATATCCTGTGTCGGTAAACTGGCTGAGACTGCGAGCTCCGCCGTTGGCCCTAGACTATAGGGCTGTTCCGCTGCCATCTCTATTTCAAGGCCCCGACCTGGCCTTGGGAGATCCATCCAGACCAGAGAAGGAAAAGAGCGCCCAGGTAGCTCCTGCTGACTGGAGTCTTGGATGCCGCCGTTGACCAATACATCCGGCAGAAATGTATTTAAAATAGTAAAATGCCAAGAAAATTAAACTTTCTAATATTTTAGATAATAACTTGTTTGAGAACACATTTCTTGTTTCTAAAACATCTTCAGCGAGAATGTATAATTGCTCTGGATCCTCTGCCCTCGACATGGCAGCTCACAATTGACCGTGTGAGAAGCAAACGTTTGTCGTGTCCAGTCCAGTTACCATTGGGGACTGTCCTCGTTACTTATTAAAGGTTATGGCGAACGCCAAGCTAACAGGAAACTGTAAAAGTAAAAATGATCGAACCAGAACTGGGATAAGAATTTTAGTTTTCTTCTGCCATTAATGCCTATCCCCCATCTCGCATTCACATCTCTGCTCATTATACCATTTGTTGTGCACACATGTTGAAGTAGAATTTGCAATGTGTGCTGCAGCAAAACGGAAGGCAAATGCCTACTTTTTTCGATTGGTCTTGAGTGACAACAACATACATCGTGGAGGGATGTCAGGCTATTCAAAAACAGCAAAAAAAGTTCTCGCAAATCCCAACTTTACCTGCGTGTCACGAAAAAAAGGGACCCTGTATTGTGACATCATGTGATAAGTCTATCTCGACAATTTGATCAAAATTGGATAATCTGAAAAAAATTTAATGGTTTTGTTGAAAAATCATCCCCGAAGCAGAGAAGTGAAAGTGCTTTTGGGTATCCCCATAGTGGGCGCACATACACAGCTATTATTGTGTACACATGCATAGATGGTGAATGGATGACCATAAAACGCTCGTAACGTTCTACATTCATCACCTACATTTGAGAACGATTTTTGATAAACATTTCAGAGCCCTGAGACTTGTGGTTTCGAGGCCTTTGTGCAGAGATAATGGAGGAAGAGATGTGCCACTTCTATGTCTCTTGCCCCTCAGATTCATCTGACAACGTTTTCTTATAGCCTTTTCACAAGCAGGCGTCTGTGAATAGGTGTGAGCTAAACGAAGCTGATTACTCCCGCCTAACACCATTGCGCTTATCTATACTCCTAACCAGTGTTAGTAAAACTAAAGTAGTATGAGTGACTTGAGAGCTCAACCGTCAAAATCTGAGGTAGACTGGGGGTTTTCCACTGGAAAGAAGCAGCTCCTCCATTATCTCTGCTTTTGTGGCTGAGATACACAAACTTTCTGCTTTCTATTTAGAATGCTTCAGCTCCCGCTCGTAACAATAAATACGAAATTTGCGGATATGTCATGACACTTTTTTGTATTCCCTCTGTAAACAAGTTTTTTGTGTGCACTTTAATCCTCTTTTTTTCTCTTTTATTTATGCGTCCATAGAGTCGTTTTCCGAATGCTTGCTATATTCAGTGCACGGCCTCCATCCACTGAGTCTGGCCAGCATTGTGGTCTGCATAAACAAACAACTTTAAATCGTGTAAATATTTCAAGAAGAAGAAATATTTCCAAGAAATCCCACACCGAATAATTTCTTTTTTTCCAACAATTTCACCCTTCCGCCATCGTCGTAATCTCTTTCGTTAGCAGACAACTCATCTAGCTGTGATTGGGATTTTTGTTCAAGAAAGCTACTGCAGCGACTTCCATTTTTGAACCAAAAGAAAAGGAACATATTCACAGACAAGGATACCACCACCAATCAGCAACAATTCATCGGCAGTCTCATTAATGGTTCTGTGAAACCCCATTCAGGAGTGACCCCCGATGTGTTACAACTGAGTTAATTATGGATAATGTAATGTCCTTGATGTCCAATGCTATTCATCGTATGAAAGCCACACATACTGCTTCAGTGAAGAGATGTGTTCGCTTTAATGGGAAACACATCAGACTTCTCGTAAGAACAGTCACCAATTTGTGTATAATCTGAATGTCCTGCGCCAGTGGTCGTTTCTTCGACTCTTGGTAAGCGCCGATCTCCCAGACAGAGCACTAGATTTCAGTGATTTTGCCATTTTCTCAGTGGCTCCTACGCACATTTGTTTCCTAGGAGCCACCATCGTCTCTTAATAGCCCACTCAATGTCATGCATGAAAGACGATTGAAGTGTCTCTCAGAAGTGTTTATCATCGAATCGATTCGAAAAGTGCTCCCGGAACGGCGATGTGTAGTGGATCATCTAAGTTGCCAACTTCACATGTTTTGACCGTTAAATGAACACTTGTACGCTATGTTCGGATTCGTCGATTCCATTTCCGAGACGAAGTATTGGAAGTTATTTTTGGAAAGTCATCGATGAGCGTCCTGAGTGTTTTGCTTTTCCACTTGAGTTACGTTCTAGACGTGCCTCTCGGACTCTTACTCTCAGTTCGTGCTTGTTCCCACACCTGGATTGCCCATCTATCTCCGGACAGTTCTTGTGCCTTGTAAATACAAATCTGCAACCGAAACGCATCTTCTTCAATGGGATTGTGCATTTATGAGCTGGAATTGCTTTAACTCTAAATACCCTCATCAGCACGTGTATGCAAACTATGGCAAATGGCATCCATTTCAGGGAAGGAAGACTGTTATGGGTTGTTTTCTCGTCCACTCAATGAAAGTGTTGGCATATTTAAATGAAGAGGTGTGTCAAAGGAGCCGTCCACACGGACTGGCGCGTGGATTAGATTTGCAATGCTACGATGGGGGAAGCTCTCCTCTTGGCCATTGATCATAAACAAATATTTTGATTTTGAAGAAATGTCCTTATGGTCTGAATTTGTTTACCTCCAGCCACAATCGGTTGCTTAGAAGCGCTTTGAATAGATGTTTGGAGTACAGTATCGATTTTCAGGTGTTGTTGTGGAGAATCAGCGAATTAACTCGGGGCCGTGGTTGGAAGTCAGTTTGAAAGACATTTCCTAGAAATGGGAGATTTAAAGTGCCATGCCAGAGCCAGAGGCTTCCTTAGTATTGTAAAGAGTGTCAAATGACTTTTTTTTTTGTTTTCCAAGGCGTAGGCCGGTGAAATCAATGCATAAGGGAAAAAGGAATCCTTTCCTAACTACACTTCCGCACACCAGAGGCGAGAATCGGGGAAACGTACTTCCTGTTTAAGAGTCGACACAGGCAATTTTAGTATTTACACTCAATCTGATCGGATACATCCCCTTGTAGGAGCAATTTAATTGCAAATATTTTCCCCCTGCTTCACCTCTTGCTCTTGACACTATGCACGAAATTTGCGGATGTGTCATAGAACGTTTTTTATTAAACCATTTTTTTTTTTCAATTAATTTCTGGTGGGCAGGCATTGGACGGAAGTGTGCACTTTAATCCTCTTAAATTCACGCGAAGGTCGGTTTGCATATCATGGAGAACTGGGCCGAGTTTCGCATGTTTGTGTTTTGCTGTGGACAGTGCACGGTCTCCGGCGCACAGTGGTCCCGCTGTATGGGTGAGATGGAATTAAATCCGTAACTTTTGAACCCTGGACCGATCTTAATGAAATTTGAAACATAGTACAAGTGCCCGATGGTTCAAAAATGGTTCAAAAATGGTTACTATACCTCATCGGGCAACATGCAATACTTTTTGCTTTGTTTTGTATGATTAACATAAATGTGGCAACAATCCGGTATCAAACCATTGCAAGTTGTGTGTTGTAACTTCGATATACACACATTTTTTTCAGATGTCATCACTGCAGCCCTTTGTTTTCGTTAGATCCTGCAAGCGAATATATATGAATGTCTGACTGGGTTACCAAACGAATTCGAGCAATAAACATGTTCTCCCTTTTCTTATTTTCTCATACCGAATCAAACACTTTCTTGTGTGAATGAACAAATATATAAAAAAATCCTTCGAAGCTACTGGGTGCTTTGGTGACGTGGTTTGGTGTCTTGCTCACGGTTTCTGCAGGTCCTGTGTTAAAATCTGGTTGAAAGCATTGTATTATTCTTTTGTGTTTAATTTTGATTGAATAAACATTTCATATACTGTCTTTTGAAGTATTCTATTTGCAAGAAAAATATTGTCGTCGAAATAAAATATACGTTGTCGCATGAGTGTGGAATATTTACCAGCTTTTCAGTGAGCTTTTGTTGTTGTTCCGTGTGCATCAGAGATCGTGTTAGCTTTCAAAGAGCTTCCGTAGTTTTCCTGTGTTTATTAGTGTATATTATACATAAATTTCCCTCGGGACTTTTCTTCTTATTGGGAATGCGGCTATCTTAGTCTTCCTTATTGTGAAGGACATTCACATAAAATTTCACTGACTTTCTATCAAAATTGTCTCATATCCTTTGTCTGAGAAAATCAAATAAACGTCGATAAATGGTGGCAATTGATTGCAATATTTCAAAGTGTAAAGGCGGTCTATGGCAGCAACAACAACACAATACCTTCGGCGAATGATTACAGTAAGATTTATGGTAGGCTGGCATGGAGTTCAATGGTCATGATTATTAGGCAAGGAAAATTATGCCAAGAATATATATACACAGACATGATTTACCATTTATATTAGACATAATATTCGACATAAGAAATTACCTACACTTTTTGCGGAACCACAAACTAAAAAAAATGGATCGGGATAAAAATTAGGTCTTATGGTACACCAATATAAAATGCGAGCGAAAACTGTTGGTGCTTTGCTCACGCTTTTTGCAAGTTCTATGTTCAAATACCACAATACCATTTTTTTTTTGTATCAATAAATATTTCAGTTTCCGTTCTCCAAGTATTCTATTTCCAATGAACAAAATGAAATTTGTTCTAAAAACAAAAAGGTATAACATTTTACCTGTCATGCGACAGGCTTTTCTACTAGTGTCAAATAAAGTCGGTGCCAAAATCGAGCCTTGTGAAACCCCAGCAGATACAAGTTTCGCGGAAGAAATCACACAATTAAGTGAAACACGGAATTTTCTGTCGCTTAGAAAGATCTGGATAATTTGTACGAGGTACTCAGGGCAACAAAATTTCATAAGTTTGTAAATTAAACCATTGTTCCAGAGTCAGAATATTTTTCTTTGTCAAGTATTACTAAACCTGTCGACCTCTTTCCGTTTATGCCTTTCTTTATTTCATTGCAGATTCTTAGGACTTGTTGACAGACACCGAATTGTGCTTGGGGCAGATATCCTCTAAGATATAGCTAAATCCGTTGAGCAAGCTAATTAGTCTATAGTTGTTTGGATTGCTGGGATCTTTACCTGATCTTAGCAATGTAATTACTACTTAGCTTCTACTTAGCTACTACTTAGCTAGCTATGTAATTACAACTTAGCTTCAAACAAGCATTATAAATAGACTGGAGGAACTTTCCACTGATTACGGGAAAGTTTTTAATGGTAACATTGCTTATGCTACCGAAACCGGGTGATTTTTAAACTTGAGATCATTGATGATGAATTCAACTTCATCTCCTGTACATTCAATTATTACGACTGGATGGCGCAGTTGGTTAAGTGGCTGCAATTGGTTAATGGGGTTCCCGGTTCGAATCCCAGGGAAAGCGAAGTTAATACGCTTTTGCTTGGATCTCAAATCTGGTGCAGTTAAAATTTGCCGTTGGGATCAAATTAACGGCACTATCACTGGAGTGGTCGATCAGTGGTAGTAGTCTGATTTTGGGTATCACAATGGACTATATATTGTCGAAGTGTGCTAGTGAATCACAAACAGCCCCATTCCCTACCGTACCCCTACATTCAATTGTATATTTCGAACTCAATGCGTTGAAACTATGCTGTGAGTCACTGCACACGCACTCATACTTGCTGCGCTATCTGCACATAAAACGTGCATATCATCCGATGTAATTTTGTATCGCTATTATTTTTGTTGCCTCATTAGACTGTGCGTGTTCGGTTCCCTCCAGCATAGTTCTCATGGAACTCATCTCCCAACGCCTCCCACACTGACCTTCTGTCATCATTTTACACAATGACCATTGCCTAATATTCCTAGAGAAATACTGTTGGCTGGGGAGCATTGTGTGGAAGGTGTAGGTCAATACTCTCAGTTTTGGACTTTGCCACTCAAGGAGCTAAGTACAAATAAAATTATACTGAGTAGATCTTGGGTTAATTTTTGCTATACTTATTTTTCCCACTTCCTTATCGCGTAGACCATTTTTTCCTTTTTTTCATTAGATTAAACTTCTTGAGTGTCAATCGGCTGTATTGCCAATTTACACAATTATTATTAACTTGTCAATCCCACCCTGGGGTATGAGATACACCACCCAAATCAAAACTGTCGTATCACGCCCGTACTCAGCCGTGGCAACAGTCGAGCTGAGCTCGCAGCACACCAGGGGGGGCAAACGCGATCCACAATTATTTCGGTAACCTGGCCGAAAGCCAGTAGCTCAATAGGTCCCACCTTTCCACCAGAACCACCACCGAATCTACCCCTATTCAATATGTACGGATGACGCAACAATCCGAGGAGCTGGACCCTTGCTTCTACAGGAAGCATCCGTTTTTTGAACGCTACTGCTCCCTTACGAGTGGAGGGGATCAGTTCTGAGTTAAGTAAGAGGAGTGGATGTGTATTGTGCTGTGTGTATCAGGTTCACCCCTCAAAAGTACTTATGCGCACCTAAATACATTTAGTTCTAAAAATATGCTCTTTCCGGACGGAATACATTCAGTCTTTTCCTGACTAACATCGCCAGCAATATTGTGTTCTCAATGACGCCTCTCGGGGATGTGCTCCACGTGAGGCTCACTTAAAATTGCGACAAAACGTAAAAGTCACCCAAAAGGTCAGACACTGTATCAGTGACGTTTGAACGGGAAATTTACGTGGTAGCACAGACATAGATTTGATTGACAATCTACGTCAATTTCTCGACACCGACATAGTAATTTTACTGTGATGTGAAACGTCCGCTTTTGTTTGTCACAGGTAAACATTCAGGAAGGGATTTCTGCCCAATTCCGACGGCGAATTGCGTCTTGAAGGAGATGCTGCTGTAATTGAATGCGTACCACGATAAGCTCATAGTCTACTGTGACCTAGTGAGTAGGTGCTTCGGCGCCTACACTAGGTGTCTAGATTCGATTACCGACACAAACAACACGAATCATGAGCCAAAGCTTTATTAACTGAAAAGAGACTGATCCACTCGTGAGGGAACCATAGCACGCACTACTCGAGTGTTTTCAGTAGTTGTAGTAGAGGTTCTCGGTTTCTAGCGTCACCTATTTCATTATAATAAAGATCATAGGCAGTGGGGCCAGACAAATAAGACTCAAGTGGAATCCAATTTTCAAGAACTTACTTTACATTTGGACGTTTCCTCGGACAAGCAAAATTCTTGGAAATGGTGCGGTTAAGGGTCTCGGGGTCTTTTTCACGACTGATGGGAGGATACTGAGCTTTCCTGTAGGCTTGGCCAGGAACAGCTTGGAAGACCTGTAATCAGGAATCAAGATAGCTGCTTTCGACTCTCACCTATGACCACACATTTTTGTTAATGCCCGAAGAAACAAGTATCATGCTGTTGTGGGAGTTGGTCGCCGGGATAGGGTGAGAAGTACGTCAGTACACGAGGAACTCAAGGTCCAGTTGTTTGTTCTTCGAACGGAAAGGGCTACGATTCGAAGGTTAGACCAAGGTAGAATGTCCCCATCACGGTTTGTATGATAATCCGCATAGCATCCTTACGTTTTCGGATTTGTCCAATCCGTCTGGTTCTGATCACGCTGGAGCTGGTAAGTTAGAGTCCATGACGGAGGATCTGGGGTCCTGAAGATCTCTCGTGTGTAGCTTGCCACACCACCCCTTTAGTGGATCATGCGGGTCCCTGAAGATGAGATGAGACGAATAAACTTCTGAAGAAAAATAAAAAAAAATAAATTTCAGCAGATCTAAAGTTGAAAGTAAACATTCCTTGGTTCGTAGTAAAAGCCACTCACTGCTGGTATACTCTAAAAAAATTAAACCCAAATAAAATCCGATCCTAGTTCCGAGGACATTGAACCCAATTGTGCACTCCCTTATGTCTGCATTCACAAATAGACAACGAACAGAACATAAACAAAGCTCCAACCATGAACGTAAACCGGATTTGTACGCCACGCCGCGCCATCCGCATCGTCACTAACAACAAACAATACGAAATCGCGTCCTCTTCTTGTTCGCTTGCGCGCTCCGCTCGCTCTTGAATAAGGTCATTTGAACCATCTTCTTAGAATTGATGTGCAAGAAAAACATTTCAAGGTTCCGTGCAGCCACCAAGATGCCTGCTGCAAGAATTATTTCCATCAAGGAACGCAGACCAAAGAAGAGAGGAGAAAAACACCGTCTCGTATGCTTTTTTAAACCTATTTTGCCTTTATTGCTGTCAATCAAGCGATGTTTCGCTTATGTGTTTGTTGCTGTTGTTGTCCGCGGTTTGCTGTTTTGCCTGATTCTTCCATGTTGCCTATCGCAGGGTGGCTATTCGAAAGCGGATCACAGAATCAATCCAGACTTGAGCGCCAACGGAGCTGCAGCAATGCGCGTGGCCAGGATGGGTGTGCGAATGATGGGGCTGGGCAAAGTCAACACTGGCGTACGCAAAGCAATGCCTGGTGCTAAGATTCCGGGTGCAGCCAGGGCGAAGGCGATGATGCAGAAGAATACCAACTGGAAAGGGGCAAATGTGTACATGTGTGATTTACTGCAGTGAATCGGCTGAACTTACGTATTTGAACATTTTGATTGACTTGTGGTGGTTTGATGGTCTCGATGGTTAGTTGGTAAGAAATGTTTTGATGCCAAACTGCTGGCGGCGAGGTGCTTTTATATGATTTCTCCCTCCCTGGAGAAAAGTGAAAAACTAACGTCACGACCGGCGAGACGTCTTGTTTGGATTGTGGCCAGCCCTGAAGGGTTGGATTGGGTGTCAGTTCAGCTCCAGTTACTGTGTGTGTGCTGTGAACAGAGCATGGTCGCTGGGGAGTCGCAGTTGCTCTGATGAGTCACCAGCGCTGCGAAGTGACCTTTTTTCCGCTGCTACAACCCATGCCGAGATGGCAACGCCACAGCGACGTGAAGAGATGCATTTATGGCATCGAAGGGTTGCAGCTAGACGTACGTCTTGCTATGTTCACACTTTTCTTTTGGTTACGTCCAAGGATGAGGCAGCCCCAGCTATCAGCATGTACGATTCTCACGCCCAAGAATAAGCCTACGTACTTACCTTCACCCTGCGCTCTTTTACCACTCTCCCCGCGGGACTGCAGTTAGGTATTACTTCAAATGAAACAAATGAAATTTGTTCTTCATTAGATACTTCGACATTGGGTACAATATATACTGTTCTTTGGACGACCTACTGCTCCCTCAAGTCCTTTCCAACCGTACCTGTTCCACCGCATGCCATATTGCGCTCGATGTTAGCATTTGGTTTACGATGCTTTCAGGACCTACTGTTTGTCCAATTTTTTCCTCTAGCTCTCTGCGCTATGTACTGAAATGTGGGCACTGAAAAAATTCGTGCTGAACATCTTCTCTGGCCGCTCCGCAGTTTAAGCAGAGGGGAGTTTCCTTCAGACCAAACCTGTGTAGGTACGCTCGATAGCAGCCATGCCCGGTTAAGAGCTCACTTGAGCAGAGATCTACTTCTCCAGAATTTATGTATATTGGGTAAAAGTCTGCAGGTAAATCTTCCCTTTGAGGATTGGTTCCATCTTTCCTCTCGTGTTGCCTTGCTTCGCTGGTATTCTTGTATCTTGATATCTTTTACTGAAGCTCCAGGTTTCCGAATTTCGGCCTCGAAGGTCCTTTTAGCACACTACCCAAGATGTCCCTTAATGATCATCTGACACTATTCGATATGCACGGAAAACTCTAAGAGCACATAGTCGGTTGACTGTGTTAAGCCTTTTAAAGAATGAGTCCCCTTTGTTCGCCTCTTATGCTTATCCAGAATAAGCAGCGCTCACTTTTGCGGCTCTGTTTCACGTTCTTTCCAGGTGTTCCTTGTACGTGAGCCTAGCGTCCATCATTACACCTAGGTTTCTGATAGCCGGTGTTGATGTTATATCACATGATCACCTACCCTGATAGTGCTTGTATCTTCTTTCCTGCGACTGGTTTCTAGTACAGCTGCCATCCGCCAACTCACTTTTCGGATACATGCATTTCCAATGTCCCCTGTCTCTTTCGGGTGTTTCGCCGCAACAACGATTGCAAAATCATCGGCAAAGACTATGATTTTTGCTTCATTCAGGATTCCAAGTCTTAGAACCATGTCGTACATAATGTTCCATAAGATAGGTCCTAGTTCAGACGCTTGTGGAACTCCTAGGATGGTATGTCCTTTGTAATGGAGTTCTTGAATTCCACTGAAGTGTATATCTTCCTATGGAAAATACGTTTCCTTAACCAGAATAGTGCCGAACATCCATAGAAAATGTACTCGAATGTCTGATCATCTTCCAGGCATAGCCGACATACCTCTTCTCCACACGGGTTCATTTTGACAGAGTGGAAATTCAGGCTGCCTTGGCCAGTAAGAAAGCTCGATCCTTTCCTTGTTGAGGCAGGGGATTTCCTTTTATGAATAAGGCCTGATTAATCGTTCGGACTGACTAAGACCAACATCATTGGTCCAGTGGTCTAGGAGAACTTTGTTTTCCCATTCGTTGCCCAGTTGACATCACAGCCTCTCTCGCTCCTCGCGAGCTGACATGCGGATTCGTTGCTTGTAAACCCCCTCTGTCCAGAGACCCAGCCGAGGTTGTTGTGTCCAGCAGGGATTGTAGCGCGTCGTAGACACAAAACATGTCCGTAAGCCAAATCGAATTTAAAGAATCTGCTCGTGGCTGGAAGGAATAAGTGCTATTAACAAGGCGGCCAGCTACTGTCTGTTAGTACGATGGGGGGAAATATGTTGGCATACACAGACAGTCATAAAAGCTTTGGGCGCACCTCGTAGGATAAGAGGATAAGAATATGAAACAACCCTCGACTCGGAACTCAAATAGGAAAAGAACAGCTCGAGGAAATCACGGGGTTTTCGGGGTGGCACATCAGAGGCAGCTTCTCTGATGGCGTTTTGACCATGTTTGTCGTTTGTTTTGCCTGGAGGTTAGATTCTCTGAGAGCTTCAGGGAGACCTGATCGGCAAAGCTCCTCGCGGCCGTTTACGATTTTAGCTCTCCGACGACAAACGGTAGTGGTCTTGTTCTCTACCGTTGTCCTGTCGATATCCGTGCTCTTACCTTGACAAGCAAATAATCCGAGTCGTATGTTCGACAATATTGGAAAAGTGTCTGACGTCGATCGCAATGTGATCCATCTGGTTGACGGTTGATTAACCAGGGGACCCCCAGGGCTCTTTGTGAATGTTGAGGTGAGGGAGCCGCCTACTGGCTACAGAGAGGTTTCGTCCCGTCACGAAGTCCAAGAGCTTGCGTCCGTTCTCGGACGTGTTGTCATGCAGGCTTTCAGATGACTCTAGCAAAGATATCTTCCTTGGCCAGCTTTGCGTTTAAATCTCCTAGAGCGATCTTGGTTTCGTATCTGAGGCATTGATCGTATGACCTCTCTAGGAGATCATAAAATTCATTCTTGCTATCGTCATCTTCATCCTCCGTTGGGGCGTGGGCGCAGATTAGTACGATGTTGTCGAATGTAGCCACGATGCGGATTATAATGAGGCGCTCGCTTATGTATTCAAATCTTACGACTTCTTCCCTAAGTCTCCCTCGAACAACAAACCCGGAAGTTGACCACACGCGGAACCCCCAAACCTAGAGCACTGGATCGTGGCTAAAGCCTCTGGACAAGGGGCCGTTTCAAACATTGGCGCATCTCTAAGCTGTTGCTGTTAAGACTATCCACAGGACGCCGCAGTGAGGCTATATGTCAACATAACCTGTGCAATGACAGGGAGTGTTGCTGGCATCTCGCCAATTTGAGGGCAATCAACAACCTTGCCCTGAATGCACAAGCCCATGCCCTCCAACCTAACCAACAATCGTACTAAATAAACTCGATCAGCTATGCAAGGCAGCTTCGCAAGTACCAAAAGTCCACCTGTTACGGTCAAAGAATATTGTCTACCTCGATTCCTTTCCAACATTTCCCATGCCTCAGAATTAAAGTACTTGCACGTAAGTAAGTACACATTCAAAGCTAGTTTCCGGGATGTTAAAACGCAAATTAGTTCGTGATTTGCTGTGGGCGTGAGTATTTTTAATAATATTGTATAACGGAAGCAGTCAGAGAAGAAAATAACGACGCGGATATAACCCAGCTACCCACGTCCAATCTGTTCATCAACACATCATCTACGCGTGGATGGGGGCTTCCTTATAAACAACATTTTTGTTTACCTAATTTCTAACCTCATATCAATGGGAAGTTCAAAAACAACCTGAGCCTGGCCAGTTTGATGTAATTAAAGGTATCTCAGTTGCCTTTTGTATTCAAATGCGTCTTACAATTCGTCTATTCATTCGCACCGAGCGTAAACAAGTCACCCACATCTTGGTAAACAATTTAGGGAATCCCCTAAGCCTGCATGTTTTGGCATTAAACAATTAATCACTCGACCAGTGTGCGTGTTACGTCACCAATCCATGTTTACCTCACTCTTGTTTTTCCATTGAATGCGAGAACAAGGAGTGAATGGGGCAATTCAATTAAGCTTGTCCTTGAAAGTTTCCTATTGGAAGGCGTTCTCGTTGAATATGTGGATGGGAACCACAATTCAAAGTGACGCATACGAGTGAGTATTATTTGAGAAATAATCAATATTTGCTGTCAATTGAATAGGGTTCGATCATGTCTTTTTTTTTTTGTGCAGTTACATATTAAGGATTGAATTGTGAAATTTCGGGATCATAAGTACCTCTCGCTTCAGGGGACATGGATGCCCACATTACCTACTAGAAAGATCTCCAGCTCCTACACGAAGTTCGCTCGAGGTTGGTTGGAAGGTATATTGGGTGATCTGACGGCTCATTGGCTGCGACTCACTTAGACCAACGTGTCAGGTCCAGTATGCCCAACTTTAAAAGTCAGTGACAACCGTCCGTTTATCAATTGGGTTGATACAACAATTTCCTGTGTTTGTGGTCATGGCAAATAGCTTAGGAAGGACTACACTTTTTAAAGTGATTTCTTCCACAATATTTTTGGCTATCAGACAAGCACTAGCAGAACGCTTTCTTAAAAGTCCGTTCGTACACGGGTGACTTTGATGTAATTGGCGAACACAGATCAACCCATTGAGGAATTTTTGAGGCTAACAAATAAGTAAGGATAAGTTGAGCCTACTGACATCAAAACAGGAGGCACACACGCGATGACTTTAGGGGAGCATGATGGCTAGCTTTGGCTTCTGACTAAATAAAGGGTGTCCCAATTGAGATTTGAATTTGCCGCCATTTGTTCAGAAAAATGTTGGCAACACTAAAGAAATCAATTTGATAGCTAATAGCGAATTCAATTTAAATTCTTTTTATTTTTCAATATAATCTCCCCTTACATCAATGCATTTGTTACATCTTGAGATAAGCTTTTTTAAACCCTCAAAAAAATAAATTTCCTCTTTCTCTGCAAAATACCCATTTATTGCCGACTTGAGTTCTTCATCATCCGAAAATCAGTTTTCCACGAAGACATTTTTTCAAATCCGGAAACAGGAAATAATCACTAGGGGCAAGGTCTGGACTATAGGGTGGGTGTTGGATTTCTTCGAAACCACAATCTGGCGCAGCAGCCTTGGAAACTCGCGCCGTGTGAACAGGAGTGTTGTCATGAAGAAGCAACACACCCGCTGTGAGTTTACCCGTCTTTTCTTTTTAATTTCCTCCCGCAAAATATTCAAAGTGGAAGCGTAGGATGTGGCGTTGATAGTTTCACCTTTTTTTTGTACTCAATGAGCAAGATTCCCTTTGAGTCCCAAAAAACTGTGGCCATGAGCTTCCCGGCAGACAGAGTGACTTTGAACTTCTTCGAGGGGTCTGTTCCTTTTTTATGCTACTGCATGGACTCTTGTTTGCTTTCAGGGTCATAGTGGTGGACCCATGTTTCGTCACCAGTAACAATTCGATCCATAACACCGTCCGCGTTCTCACTACACATCTCCAAAAGCTCTCTACAGCATGCGATTCTCTCTTTTTTCTGAGGCGCTGTGAGCATTCGTGGCACCCACCTTGCACTGATCTTTGAAAGGTTAAGATGGTCATGAAGAATGGTGTGAATGGTACCAATTGAAAGCTTGGTGATCTCTGCCATCATTTTCATCTTTATTCGGGCATCCTCAAGAACAAGTTTTTCGACATCTTCGATGCTTTCTCCCGTACAAGCAGTAGCCGGGGCGCCGGAGCGGGGGTCGTCTTCAATGCTCTCTCTGCCTCTCTTGAACTCACTTGACCACTTTTGCACAGTTGATGATGAATGTGCGGAACCCTGGTAAACAGCCACCATCTCTTCATGAATAGTTTTTTGACTTTTTCCTTGCTTAGTGAGAAATATAATTACAGCGCGATGCTCAATTTTCACCATCATCGTCTCAGTTGCCGTTATGATTCTGTTTAACTAGAGATAACACGCGAATTAATAATCACATTTATATGAAATTTTCCATGAATGCACTAAAGTAATAGTATTACTAGAGAAATAAGTCAATTTATGTATACAACCACCGCTTCACACGGATACCGAGAATATATTAAACGCCCCTCGTAGGTTAGGTTTAGGAAAAATGGAGCATCACCCGATGCCACAATGTGTTTTTATACTTGAACAATATCTCAAAAATAATGAAAGTTCGCGGCTACAGATCGCACATTTCATATTATCAGAATTTAGTTTCAACTTCGTCGATTGTGAAGAGAGAGGAAATGCTGTGAAGTAATCCTTTCCCAATCGAGTCTTATTAAAAGCCCAACTCCGCCAGCACCAAGTATTGAAGAGCAGCTAACATTGCCAAAAAGCAATCAGAGCCACCACTGATGTGCTGGGTTTCACTCACGCCACCACAGCGACGAGTGTCGGCAGGCGAAAGCCGTTGAGCACTACAAAGAAGGACAACAGCTGCTCGGGAGCTCTGCCAGCAGAAAAGGAGAGACAAACGTCGCCTTCTTCGTTGGAAAAAGAAGAAGCATGAGAAGCGCGTAGAATAGAGAGATAATACTTTAGAAATGAAGTAAGGACGTTTTTTCTAAAAGTCAACCCGTCAGGGTTATAATGCGTCTTACAATTCCGAATGCCTGCAAGGACGATCAAGGGAACATCGTAGTAGAATCGCAGTCAATGCTGAAGCTATGGAGGAATGATTTCTGCAGACTGTATAATGGCGACGAAGAACCGTATCCCGCAGAATAAACTATTCAACACGAATGAAAGGGACGATGAAGAAGATGTAGGAGGTGTTCAATTACATCCACTTAGCCAGAAGAGTAAAGGCCCAACGATCTTGATGGCTAGGTCAGGAATGTTGAATCCACCAGCGATGGTCGAAGACGTCGACTAATGTAGGGCACGCAAGTGGAAAGGCACCTCAGCTGGCTGGCGGGACGAGTTGGCTGTAAACGCTTGCTGGTTGGCGCCCGTTCACCCAGGACTGTAGCGCCACGTTAAGTAAGTAAATGCAAAGAGATTAATTGAGATATTCAGGGAGACTGGGTCAGTTGGAGAGTTGCGGTTCCGTCAGTAAATGTGCCTAGCATGATGCCTACGTTCTGCGGTACACCCCTGCTATAAAGTAAGTAAAGGAGAGGACTAATAACCCTTCCTTGTGGTACTTCAGCTTTTCCCAAATTTCACCCGGAAGATTCTCATCAGATGGATAGTTTGATAATTGTCGATAGTTAGAGGAATTGTCGAAGTTTGTGTTGCAAGCCTGTGTCCCAAACCTTGTCAAAGGCCTGCGAAAAATCGAGAAATACAGCTGAGCAGCTGTTCGGTGTACTTGCTCAATAGTTGAATGCTTACTTCTAAATTAAACCTAAATAAAAACAACCAATATTCATGCGAACACCTTAGACATTATCGGAAGAAGGGCGTATGAGACTTTATTTCTTTTGGAGTTTACTCGGTTTCGGTACCATTAATATTTCAGCAACTAGGATCTAATCTAAAGGCGGTTTGATTTAAACGTTGCTTCCTAATGATGCTAATGATTTTTTGGGCACTCGTAATGATTTTTCTGAATTGGGACCGTATGTGGTTGTGTTGATTTCCAGTGCTAGTAGTTGGTCGGGGACAAGTCTGTGAAATCTGCGTTTCACGCCTTCAGCAGGTCACACAATTGGTTACGACGAAGAAGTTCTATGTTACGACCCACGGGTTCTTACGTACTTCACGTTTTCCTCTTACTAATTCCCGTATTTCCGGTGGATATCGCAATGCAGGACTTACTATCGCTTTTCGGTGACTTGACATTGCGCCAAACGACATTGTTCCAAATTGGTACGCTTTTGAAAGTGCCGCTGGGCCGAATATTAACATTTGGTACAATGTCGGTTTCAGAAGCGTCATAGGGCCAAACTAGTTTGCGACATTGTGCCAAATTTGGTGGAGGGTCATAAGTCAACAGATTTTAAAGTTATAATTAATTCAGCTCAAGGCGCCTACCTAACAGTTGTTGACATACCCTTAGCGGAGCTACGAAGTCGCGTGAGCGGGTTAAAATCCTGCTCGCGAGCGAAGGGAGCCACCCACAGCAGACGCAAGTTTTGGTAGTCTACGGAAAATGAGAATAAAAAGAAACTGGCGTGCACAGAACCACGCACCTACTCTAAATCCAATAGTATAGCAGTATACAATACAAATTCCAATACCCAAAGTGACATAGTGCCAAATTGGTCCTACGACGCTTTACCTAAGCGACATTGTACCAAATGTTAATATTCGGCCTAATGACACTTTCAAAAGTGTCATTGCACCAAGTTTTTCTACTTGACACAATGTCGTCTGGCACAATGTCGTTTGGCACTATGTCACGCCACCTGGTTTTTCCAGTGAGTTGTGTTATGCTCCACATAGCGGACATGTCTTGGCGTCGTTTTGTCTGAATCCTTTTTTGACATTGAAGACCTCTGTGAGTTCGTTTCCGACTTTGATGGAGCAACCAGAATTCTCCATCGTCATCCAGCACAATCTGACGAGCCTGTCAGGAATGTCGAAACTAGGCATGGCGTCGTCTGTACGCACGCTGTCAAATGCGGTGCTCGAATAGGTGGAGAGTGTCGACCTGCATTTTTTGCATGATCTGTCGTGGTGTGAAGATTTAGTCGATGGTGGAATTTCCCGGTCTGCAACCACATCGATTGGGACATAAGGGATTATGTTCAGGCGCTCACACAGAACGGTAAAGAAGATCTTATTAGCTTTGTTTAGGAGACTAACCCTTCTCCAATTGGCGCAGTTGAAGGGGCTTAAGTTCTGTAGAACGAGCAAATATTACCGGGATTCAATTAATTGGGCATGCTTTTCTACGACCGCATCTTGCAGGTGAGTCCATGCTTGTGGCCTAGCAGCTCATCTCCACCGGCCTTAAGCCGGTCTGCACCAGCAACTTTGACTTCATCTAGATCGGGGTGACAGAATTTTGGTCTATCGTCGCCCATTGTGTGGTGTTGAACATTCTGTCTGCTTGCAGTCTACAGAAGTGATATTTTCAGATGCTCAGTATGCTTGCACGTGACTCTCAGTGTGAGAAAGATGTGAGAAGCAGAATAAGTAAAATTGAAATGGAATTGTCATGAGACCATATTGGCTAGAGAGCGGTCCAAACAAAATCTTAATTTGCCTTAAAATATAATGTCACCTTTTTCTAAGACAAGTCCACGAATACTGTGAATACATCCCCTCTCATCCCCCCCTCCAAGGGCAAGTGACTTTGCAGAAATTCTATGAAAAACAGAAAAACAGCGAACAGGAATCTCCAACGCAGCCGTTGCAACTTTACATCACTCTAAGTGCAGAGCCATGTCATAAAGAAACAGAAGTTAAAAATATACTCCACATTCCGCAAAGCATTCGTCGCCAGCGACTCTTTGTTGGCATCTCCTTTTCACAGCCACCAGTTCATGAGCATGAAGAGTAAACAAGTTTCAAGTTTACCCGCGCCAAGAAGTTATTCCCTGCATTCTAAGAGTCAAACCGCGGGAAAGGAAACTCCTCAAGGCAGAGTATAAAAGGAAATCAAACAGCCCACAGGATCATAGTCTGAGTCAACTCACAGGACAAGAAGCATCTCCTCAACACAACCAGCAACATGTTCAAAGTCGTAAGTAGATAATAGCAGCCGAGTGAACACATATATTTATAAAAATACGCACCCACTTGCAGTGCTTCCTCGCATGCCTCGTAGCCATTGCGTCTGCTAACCCAGTGCTTTACTCACCGGCTTACTACACCGCAGTCGCACCAAGTGTGCCAGTCGCACTTCCCCTTGCGTACGCGAAGCTCTCACCGGCAGCCGCCTCAGAGACGTACAACAGTGTGGCAACAGCGAACTCCTTCCAGCAGCAGTACCGATCCGATTACAAACCATTGACCTATTCCGCCGGCTTGATTTACTGAGCCCATCGGCACACCCTGGATGCGCGCATAGTTATTATGCGTGCAACATGACACCAGAGCAGCACCTTTGTGAAATGAAATAAAGATTTGACGTGACGGGTTACATCAGTGGGTTTTACTTGCTTGTTAGTGGGGCAGATTAGGTTTCAGACCGCCACTAGGGCTGTAACGCAGGTTCTCTTGCAAATTGATGGCATTACGCAATGTCGTCTGAACTTCGTCAAGGCCACTGTGCAGACAACCGATTACTCAGTGCACGCACATTCGCTTAGGTCGCATTACACACACTCGGCAGCATTCATCAACATCAGCACCAGCCCGTTTCGTTCATCAACATGTTCAGATACTTAAGTGCATTGGAATATTCTTCTACAGAGTCACATACGAATTGTTGGTGTTCTTTTGTTGAGTTTCGTCTCTTTTCGTCTCTCTTTTCACTACTCGCTCCGTCTGTGGGTATCCAAAAGCAGCCCCAACTGTGCGAGTTCTGAGAACCGCTCCGACTGCCATTGGAACTATTGGCGAGCCACTTGCATCGAATGGAGGGCTGATAGCAAATGGGTTGCTGGCAGTCGCAATTGTCCTCGGCTGCATATTGTCCGGTGGACTTACCCTGGTGGTTTAGTTTCCTCGACTAATTCGTTGGAATCAAGAATAAATTTATTTAAGCGGATTTTTACAACTTTTCTTTTTAATGTCTGAGGTGGTGGGAACTTGGATGAATTGAAATAGGACAGCCTGAGAGGAGTCTTCCCTAAAAGCCAGTTCATCTAACAGCGGCTGCATGGACAAACGTTTCTCATCGGCCTTGTGGGTAAACCCGAATATTGTAGAAAGACATTGGAGCTTCTCGCCCGCACTCGCGCGATAGTGTCGCTTACGTTTCCGACTGAACAGCAATCATGAAGACGCATGTTAGCAGGTTGCATTTGTGCTAGAATTTTGGAAATCAATTCTAGTGAAAACAAGTCGTAGTGGGATGTGTCCATAAGGGGCTGACAGCAGATAGTAGCCACACCTAGGCGGGTATAGGGCCATCGTAATACCATGCGGATTAACTTACCCCTCACCCAGATGGCAATTGTGACAAAGCGGCTTAGATTGCTTATGCTGATGCGATTCAGTTCGCTCAGGTTAAAAAAAAAGTAAGCCCCCAGAAAACAGAGCTGGTTCTGTTCACCAGGAAAAGAAATATTCCGACATTTACTCTCCCCAAGTTAGATGGAAATCCTCTCACCACGGAGGCTAAATATCTAGGAATCATTATTGACTCCAAGCTTTCCGGGAAGAGGAAAGTGGTGGAAAGGATGAAGAAAATATGGCTGGCAACCGTACATCATTCATTAAATGTACACAGCAATCGTCAGACCCATTATAACTTATGGGGCCCTAGTCTGGTGGACTGCCAGCAACACAGAAAGCTACATGAACATGCTCAACATTGTACAAAGGTCCACTTCTACTTGGGAAACTGTGCCTTTGGAGTTGAAGCAGCCACCCCAGTTCATTCGGTCTTCGATCCTTTGTAGATGGGATACTACTACGATTTCCAATCCGATTTGTAAGGAATGCTCTTGTAGAAGTTGTTATTTTTCGGAGACGACTTGAAATGATGACAGTGTCGGCTGGAGTATCCAGAGAGCGATATGTGTCAGCAGCTCCCTTACATCTTAAGTCTTCATTTTACAGCCGAGGCGTTGATAACCATGTCGTGGATATTGGGTATCTAGCTATATCATCAGATAACGATGCTGAAAGTAGTCCGCTTTGACTGCTTCAATTAGTGAGGCCTCCTATATACGAAAAATGTATCAAATAGTGATGATTATCCCTCAAATTCGTCGGTAGACAAGGGGACAATACATTTTGATGTCGTACATGATAGTGTCTGTCCGAAATGAAATGCACTGAAAGTCTACATACCTCTTGGGTAATGCGGAAACGACTTCTGCTGGCAAAACTGAGGCTGGGGAGCTAAACATAGGCCGTTCACAGTGCAATCATTTGGTTCGGACCACCCCGGCCTATGTACGTCGACGATGTGTTGTCATAGTGATGACCTGCTCTAATCCGCGACAACCGGTAATCGAATTTATATGATTATCAGAATAATATTGCAAAGGTTCAGCATAAATCCTCATCCGTCGTCTATCCACCTTCCATGATGTTCAGAGCTCTCGGCTTGCGAGAATCTGTGAATCTGTGAATGTGTTCGAAGATGATTATCACTTCATTGCGTCTCCCCATTTATGTGTCTTCTCGGTATTTCTTTTTCATAACAGGAATTATTGCATCAAGTTCCATCATGGAGATGTGGCTAGTGTTCGTACTTTATATACGTCGCGGAAAGGGAGATATTGTACAACTATGTATGTACGTTGGATATTGGATTGGACATGTAGATGCTCGCAATTAGAAAAGTCTCTTCTCGTTAATGGGGAGGAATTGTTGCAAACTCTTTACACAGAAGAGCCTTCCTTCGGCATTATGATATCCTTAATCAGCGATTAGTAGGACCGCATTGAATAAATAAACGCCAGTCTAACTCAAGTACATCCTCTGGTCTGCAAAGAGGTGCTAGTTTATTTTTTAAATACGAACATTTTGGTTTGATGAATCCATCCATTGTGAATCGCAACCATGAATTACAACAATAATGTTTAAGTGCGTGTCCAAAATCCAGCTGTTGAATCACGGAATCACCAGTAGGCAGATTTTTCATGCTGACTTCATATTCTAGCGTGAATAGCATAATGCGTATAAGATGAGATAATCCGGACAGCAACCACCACAAAAAACGCCATCTATTCGCGAGGGGAAGAACGATAAACTCCGATGAGTATTCCCGAAATTGTTGCACATACTGCAAGAATTGATGTCTCCACCTATACACTGATAGCTTACAAAGAATCATGAAGGATCTAGACCGCCAACAGACTCGTGGCGACAGTAGGATCTAGAACCAATACTGGGTGTATAAATATCGTCACGGTGGTCCATGCAAGTCAGTTCAGTTGAAGAATTAGTAAAGTCCAGTTTGGGATTTTAAAGAGTTCAAAGTGTCAATCAGTTCAGCCTGAAATAACTGTAAGTAAATTTTTGTAAACCTTTAGTGTTTCATTCGTCACAATCCAGTGATCGAACCCGTATTTGTGGACAATTTAATTAATCTTACGTAGACTCATTTCGGCTAAACGTAACAATACTCTGAATTTAATCAAAATGTCTCTGAGGTCTATTCTCTTTCACCTCTTTAAGGCACATACTCAGATCGGCCCGCTGGAAAGAATTATGCTCGCCTCACAAAATATAACCCACTAAGCAATTCCTCGTCAATTCGTACTAGTTCAAACTATGATGCCATCAGACAGGTAAAGCATTGTCTCTGGTTCAATTGAAAGTGTGTTTAATTGAAGTGAGTTGTTGTCTGCGCTCTTTCAGCGAACCACAACTACACGCGTGGTACGAAGTAAAAGGGAGGGGAACGCAAGAAAAAAAGTTGAGAACAACTTGTGTATAAAATAAGAAGCGATCTGCAAGTTTCCCATCAGACAGACGTCATCATGTTGAAGCTCGTAAGACAGGTTAAAATTCGATTATTGTTCTCTCCTTAATCTTACTTACTCCTTCTAGTTAACGTTCCTTTGCATCTTTGGCGCTGCGTTCGCTAAACCAGGACTACTCGCTCCATCACTGCGTATAGCTGCTGCACCAACTTTTGTGTCTGTACCGAGAATCGAAATTGTAAGGCCTGCCCCAGTCGTAACCCTGGGCGCACCTTTGGCTGTTAGCGGTGGACTTGTGACTAGGGGTTTGGTGCCCTCGGGACTGATCTCTAGCGGACTGGTGTCAAGTGGACTCATCGCGAATGGAGCGTTTACAAAGGGACTGATCTCTAATGGCCTAGTGTCAGGCGGTATCATCTCTGGTGATCTAGTATCTGGCAAATTGATTCGCTAACCTGTAGCCCAGGAGCACTTGTCGCTTTAATTTTAAAAATTATAAAAAAAAATTACAGCAAATATTTGGAGATCATTTTTATTCTATGAACAACAAGGGGTGCTGGACACAATCGGCAAGCAGGTAGGCCATTAGGATCCCCCCGAGGTGTAGGTCAGGTTAGGTTGAATTGACTGACTGCTGGGAGACAACAGTTACACGTAGACCAGCATAGGCCCTTTTTGATTCTATTCTTCAAATCAGTTAGTGCCTTTAGTAAAGCGTACGAGATGACTGACTCTGTTGGTACATAGCTCAGCGAGGTTGTTCAAGTAGTTGGCTTCAAGTTAAAAAAAGAGGTGTAACACTGCGACTCACTGAGACCAAAGACCAGGCGAGTTTTTGGACTTGGTCCAACCACCTCGTCTTGGGTCTGACAAGCGGTCGCCTACCTGATGGAATCACACTCGAAGCCCGCCTCAGAAGTTGTGGTGCAGGACAGGTTTGGGGTGTACGAATATATTTTCTGCCCAAACCTGTCTAACGAAGCGCAACCCCCCATAATGATGAGATGAAGACGATTGCCCTCGGATATTGCCTACCCTGGTAGCCTGGGCCCCACGAGCTCACTCTTAGAATGGTTAGCCATCCACAGCTGTTTTGTTGATTTGAATATGATCAAGGTAAACTCTGGAGTGTTCTGCAGGAGTATGGGAATGATGGTCCTCTTCTGTGGCCCATTCAGTCTCTATACACAAACTGTACCAACTGTGTTCGGGTTAACAGTGCTAAATGAACGAGGAATGTTCCACATTGGGAGAGTTGAGGGTAAGTCATCTTCTTTTTGCAGAAGCTTTTTGCAGAAGCACGAACTCGACAGATTTGTGGCCGTATGTGTTGAGGCTGAAATGAAGGTTAACGTAGACAAATCCGAGGATCTGGTCATCTTCAGAACGCCAATTCAATGCACCCTACATGTTTGTGAAGTCCAAATTAAGCAGGTGGAAAAGTTCAAGTATCTCTCTCTCTGGAAGCAGTAATGCTGAGCTTTCCTGTGCGATTGGTCAAGCTGTCAATTTTGAAAACAGCTTGGTAGATCCGTAATCAGGAAGGCCGAGCTTGGTGTCAAAGCCAATTTAGCGGTTCTTATGAAAGCAAGCTGCTGTGATGAGATTGCTTCGTGCTGTTATGGGAATTACTCGTTGGCATGTGGTTAGACCCACGGCAGCGTGCGTGGAACTCAACAATTAGCACCTGCTTTTTCGAATGGAAGGGGCTATGCTTTGGTGGATTGGTCAGGTGGCACAAGTGTCCCCATAATCACGATCTCCGAGGCGAGCTTTGGCAGACCCAAGACGAGGTGGTTGGACTCGCATCGTTAGGCTTGGGCGTAACTCCTGAAGTGTTAGAGTCGATTGCGGACGATCGAGTAGCCTGGAGATCTCTCGTGCGTAATTTACCCCCGCGAAAATAAAAAAAAAATATATAATAAATAATTCTAAAAATTGCTAACCTTTTCTTTCATAAAATGATGGAGGTGAGGATGAGTGTAAAATGTGTTAGTTTTGTCAAAATTTCTTTGTGAGGTATCTGTCCGAACACATCGGTAAAAACTTGAAGATGTATACCTGAGGTTCATGGAGGATGGATGGGGTGGGGTATATGCCCCCAATCATTGACCACATATGGTAATAGGTCCTAGAAACTTCATAGAATCGCATTTATACTATCAGCGATAAAAAATACTCACAGGAATGAAGTTCTGCTAGGTGCGCAAAAATACATACTGTGCGGGAATAGAGTCGATTGAATAACTCAAACGAACTTCGGACTGGACATTCAACGATCCTACAACGAACTCTACACCCAGAGATGCAGACCTAGCTATACCTAAACTCCTCTTTGAGAAAAATTTCTCACGGAGCATGCCATCCAGATCTTGCTGGGAGTCTGATCACCAGACGCTGGACGGTCCACTGCGAATCTTCACAGATGGGTCGAATATGGATGCATGTTTGAGAACTGGTGTCTATTCCAAGGATCTGAACATCCAGCTTTCCCTACGTCTACCAAATCACTGTAGCGCCTTTCAGGCTGAAACAGTATCGCTCAAACAAGCCCTGTCCTGGCTAACAAAGAATGAATTATGAAGCACAGGTATTGTCATCAGGCAGCGATCAAACCTCTGAACTCTGTCACTCTCAACCCATAGACTTGTGAAGGGACACTGTGACACTCTGCCTTCTGCTAGGCATTAATTTCCATCACTGCTCACATACCCAACTCAGACCTTTTGAAGGATTTGCTCCTTTATTTAAAGTAAAAGGTCAGGATTATGAATTTTCATGTGAACATAAGTATCCAATCGACCGGTACCAGTACTAGAGCGGATATTGTCTTCTCTCATCAAGGTCAGCACTACATTTTTTTTTCTCTTTTTATTCAATTCAAATCTAAAACAATCTTTGTACAGAAGTATAAGCGCAACAAGGGCTTAACGAATTAGTTGCTCCGATACGAGTCCCTTCGAAAGCAATTTTCCAGACACCAATCCATCGGAGATAACTCCGTTGCCGATTAATCCATTTGAGGTCAGACCGTTCGAGATCAATCCTCCAGAAATCAGTCCATTGGACACCAAGCCACTGGACACCAATCCATTTGAAACGAGTCCATTGGAAATCAGCCCACCGGAGACCAATCCACCAGACAGTAGTCCACCAGAAACCAATCCACCGGAAACGAGTCCACCTGACAACAGTCCACTGGAAACCAGTCCATTAGAAACGAGGCCTCCATTGATAGCCAATGGGGCGCCAATAGTGCTGATTGGGGATGTCCTTAAAATCTCAACACTTGGTGCTGACACAAGGGCTGGAGCGGAGGCAATGCTGAGGGATGGAGAGAGCACTCCTGGCTTGGCGCAGACGGAGGCTACGATGCTGATGAATGTCAGCTGGAAGAATACGAAATTGAATTCAAATGATCAAAATGTCGCTGTGGATCCTCTTACGTATTTGAACATGATGATGTGTGGAACAGTGAGAAGTGGTTGAACTCTACTTGAAGGCTGATGAGACTGTGATGTCGAATTCAACAATTTCCTTTCATTTTATACTCACATTTCCTCTGCACATGCACACAAGATTCGTCTCAGAGGTTGGGTGTCAGCCACTTCTTTCGCAACTGAAGCTGTGTGGTGAACTAGTTGTTGCACCCTTAC
Source organism: Eristalis tenax (assembly GCA_905231855.2). Taxonomy (NCBI): domain Eukaryota; kingdom Metazoa; phylum Arthropoda; class Insecta; order Diptera; family Syrphidae; genus Eristalis; species Eristalis tenax. The sequence goes on from HG993126.1 coordinate 34,215,268, forward strand.
TGCAAACCTACTCTGCAACTCTTGAAATAAGAGAAGTGGTGGCTTTACTTTTGCATAAAAAGCATGCCACAGAGACGAATGCATTCGGAAAAGAAAGGGGATTAAGAGTGACTTGAGTATAAAATGGGAACCCATTTGTGGAATCAGCATCAGTCACCTGTCAGCCTTCAGTTCGCGAGTTCCTCAACAATCCACAAGCAACCGTCAAAATGTTCACATACGTAAGTCATTTGCAAGAAATAGGCGCACGCCTTCTATTAATTACCATTCTTTCAGTTGGCCTTCGTTTGCGTCATCGCCACCGCCTTCGCTAACCCAGGAATCCTGGCTCCATCGCTGAGTATTGCTTCTGCTCCGGCTATCGTGTCGGCGCCGAGTTATGGAATTGTGAGGACTGCTCCGATCGCCACTATTGGCGCCCCAATTGCTGTTAGCGGTGGTCTGGTGTCCGGAGGATTGCTGTCCGGTGGATTGATCTCCGGAGGATTGGTGTCAAATGGACTCGTTGCGAATGGCCTGGTCACCAAAGGGCTAGTCGCCAATGGCTTGGTGTCTGGTGGCATCATCTCTGGTGGTCTAGTGTCTGGAAAATTGATTCATTAAATTAGATATCAGCCACACGCATATGTTCCTTTACTTTAAGATAAAGTAAGCGTTTAACAGAATTGAACTCGTCCTTGTTATCCTTATATAGAATTTGTATTTATTTTTGATGTTTGGGAAATTATTTGTTCTCTAATGGGTGAAACAAAATAGTGCGTTGCTGCAGCCGACTTCATGTTACGGAGAGAATTCGATGACGCACTGCATTGATCAACTTTTCCCTCTCTCTAAAAATCCAGATGGAAAATATTGCTTCAGCTGTTTTCTTTTCATTGTTTACGCAAATATTTCGACTTATTCTGTTGTTAAAATAATTAAAGTCAGCTGTTGTCATCAGAAATGAAGCTGATCATCAATCAGCCAACTTTACGATTTTGAGAGAAATTCTGGCGGTTTATCTTGAATATTTCCCGTTCTCTGATTGGTCAATTAGGTTTGAGAAAACGATGCTAAAAGTTGGTTGTTTCTATTTTTCTTCAATCATATTTGTCTGCATGAAAAAAGGTGACCGTCTATAGACATGTAGAGAGAGACATTTGCTATCTCATAATACTTAATTTCTGGCTTCCATTTCTCAAATATCAGGTCAAACTAAAACAACATAGACTCTCAACTTGGAAGAAAATCATCTCTGTCAAAAATTATCCGACATGTTTGATAATGACGTACGATGGGCTTACGTTTTACGTTTTATTACGATCCTGTCATCTCTCCCATTTTTCACTAACACAGGTCGACGCGGTATTTTGCGTTGTCTTCCATAAAATTAGCTGGAGGCTGGTGGCTGGGGCCGGAATAAAATGTGACATAATTCTCGTTTCGAAATGAAAAATGTGGGCTTATTTCGAAATAAGAGCGAAAAGAGTACATCGTCGAATGTGAATGGGTGTTTTGTTGAGGCAGCATAATTGTATGTTCCCACCGAACGAAATCGTGAGGTTTCGTGAAATTTCTCCAAACCCTCGACGTTTCGCCATACATATTCGAGGCTTCAATATCTCTCGCTTTCGGCGAAAGCTAATTGAAACCTCCTTGAGTAAATCCGTCCGTGGGAGGTTTTCAAGCACGTTCGATGACGGAGCAGAAATATTTAAAATGGTGTATGTAGGGTAGTGCAAAAGGAGGACGATTGGGTAGCTTGCAACTGGCAACAAAAGATGAGTAGAAATTAAGTTACTGTTGTTTTACTTGTCTGGGTGCTGAATAGGGTGAAAGCTTTTTGAATAAATTTGACGGGGTGCATCATTCAATTTAATTAACAAAGCTGCAACGAATTGGTATTCACTCAAGTCTTTTGATGTGGTTTGTGTCCTAATAAATTGGGCGTACCTAATTTGTATTTATATATGATTTTCTTTCGTGTCTAGTTTCTTTTAACTTCGGCATCACACAAGGGAGACAACTAAGACCGTTTCTTTTCCTGCTTTTTATCAATGACATGCACGGTGTTTTGGCTAGGTAGGGTAGGATAGAGAATGTAGCTGCTAGTGAATTCACCAGAACACTTAGAAAATGTTGGTCCATTGTGATATTCACAGTCAGACTACGACCACTGATTGACCACTGCAGTGATAGTGTGGTTAATTGGATCCCAACGGCAACTGGTGATTGGACCAGATTTGAAAACCAGATAAAAGCGTATTAACTTTGCTTTCACTGGGATTCGAACAGGGGACCCCACTAACTAAGGGCAGGCACTTAACCAACTGCGCCATCCATTTCGCCGTCTGTTTGCAGATGATCTAAACTTGAGTTAAATCCGCGGATGATTGCCTTCTCCTGCAAGACGATCTTAAAAGTTTGACTGAATGGTGTGCGTCCAGTGACCTACTTTTAAATGCCAGAAAATGTCAATGTTTTATTTTCTGTCGATTCTCTTCTGCTATATTTTTTGCTCAACATTCGCCTATTCTGGGTGCTAGGTCATGCAGACATCCCCGGGAACTGCAACGATGATGAACTCGATAAAGGCGGCACTAGACTGTCGGTTGATGGATTACTTGTCACATTGGTACCCCTATAGCTGACGCCAGATGGTCGACAGGCTTGACTTGTCAAATCACAAAACAGTTATGGCCTTCTCTTGACCCAAAGATCAAACAACTTGGTGTTTCATTTTGCTTTAATGCAATGAGACTAGGCCTGTTTTCCATCGACTTTTGAAGGAGCTGCCTAGAGGAAGAGGAGGAAGAAAGCATCCAAAACCTCCTCTTCAATGTTCTTGCTCTTGCCTCAATCTAAACGACTTCAGCAAAATACCGGTCAACGAACTAATAGAATTAGTTGAGATAACTGGCTTTCTGTCACAAATCACGGAAAACCCTCTCTAATTTAAAACAACCACGCGGCTGTACAATGGGCTTACTTTAGCTCCATGCCCATATGATACCACGTTTTTTTAATGTATTAAATCGGATATTTATAGAAGAGACAACAATTCTTTCTTGAAAAAAGGCATCAATTATATTGCGAAGAATCATACACTGTCTGTGTGCAAGGTAAATGCTTTGTGGATCATCTGGTTTTCAAAGAGAGTAACCCGGGAGAAAAGGATTGAAATGTCCAAGCACAAGGTGCCTGCGGCAGAATAATATGGATGAGTTACAGTTTTTAATCAATTGCGTTTCCCTTTTCCAATTTATGAGACAAGTGCCTACTCACCAGCACTATTAATTTCAATAGCGAATTTTTCGCACTGCTATATTTCTCATTTAACTTATGAAAAACACGAAAGCAACGTAGTGTCATATAGCCATACGTGCATTAAGGCCGCTTACTGTCTACTTACCTGAATTAATCCCGTGTGATCTTCTCGAACTGCACAAGGGTACAGCTTTATTTTGCTCATTTTGTAGTTAATTTTCTCATTTTATCTGTTTCTACTTTCTGGTGTTGTTACACTATTAGGTATATCCTGTCAACGGACACCTGTTCTGGAGGCCATTTAAAACTTGAGAGGTTATGACATTTGTTTTGGCGAGCATTTATAAATTGAGAGCGATACGAATCCAAACTCCATGGGAACGGCCTCGGTGGGAACGGTTCGGTGGGTACGCAGCTTTAGTCTTAAACCGTGGCATTCGATCAACAGACAAAAGATGATTTATGGCATTTTCTGGTGTTATGTGAATGTCAGTTTTTCGATCGCTAGATCAGCTATTCGTGCTACTCGCTACTGCGAAACTTTTATTGGTTGAATGGCACAATGAGCCTCACTATTTACACTCAATACCATCGTTCTTGGTAGATCAGATTTTATGGCGAAATCTTGTACTTGATACGTTGATCTGGTGACATTAGGATGACTCATTGGTATAATGACAATTTTCTTCTCATTTCCGGATTGAGTCCTTTGAAAGATTGACTATATCAATGCGAGCAGTCCTCTTCTGGGGTCATATGAGGAAAGACATAGTCTCACATGGTGTCTTGTGCGAAACTTCCCACTAATGCTTCATTAGCAGCTCAAAGCATTGAACGCCCTTTTGTGCTGTTTTAACGGTACAGGGAAAGTCTGAAGCATTGAAAAATGATACTACACAACCGCAACTAAAGGGTGATTTTTTTAAAGCTTTAGGAACGTTTTTCAAAAAAAAAAACACATAAAATTCAGAAAAATTCATGAAATCTTTATTTGAATCGATAGTGCGATCCATATAATTTAATGTTTGAAGATTATTTCATGCAAACGTTGACCTTGACTGCGCCTCAAACGGTCCATCCGCTTAGTCCAATTTTAGTATACTCTTTCCAACATTTCGGCCGGTATCCACGAATAAATACTTCAATGTTGTCTTCCAATGCGTCAATTGAAGCGGGCTTGTCTGTATGGACATGAGCTTAACATAGCCCCACAAAAAATAGTCTAAAGGCGTTAGATCGATCTAGGCGGCCAATTGACCGGTCCCGAACGTGAAATAAAATGTTCACCGAACTCGGATCTCAATTAGTCCAGCGCTTAGTGTAGCGCTCACCATTCACAGTTACGTAACGATTCGCATCATCTTTGAAGAAGTACGGTCCAAAGATGCCACCAGCCCATGAACCGCACCAAACTGTGACTTTTTCTGGATGCATTGGTAGCTCTTGCAATGCTTCTGGCTGATATTCACTCCAAAATCGACAATTCTGCTTATTTACGTACCCATTGAGCCAAAAATGAGCTTCGTCTAAACTGACCATAAAATGGAAGAAGCGCACGATGAACTTTCTTAACAGAGCACGCATTTTGATAATAAAATTCAATAATTTGCAAGCGTTGTTCGTTTGTAAGACGATTTATGGTTAAATTATAGACCAAACTGAAGACGTTTGACAGTGAAACAAAACACGAAACTTACGTCAGCTGTTTAAACCAGTGTTGCCAAAAAGATAATAGCTAAAAAATTACCCTTTAGTTAAGTTTCAGGGTTGTTCGAAAAATCATTTCTCCTTATACAACACTTCTTAAAGTATCCCTCTTTGCCTTACATGTTATAATAGTCTTGGCTAGACACTGGCTTGTACACAAATCGATTTTCTTTAGTCATAAGCTGACAACAAATCACCCTCTAAGCGGGTATACTGAGCCAGACAGTGTCACTGTTTCGTCACCGACATTGTTCTATTTCGTCCAGGTGAAATTCCCATCTGAGGCCGGTTAAGTTATGTTTCCGCCAATTTGAATGAAAGTGGATGGACACAATGGAGCATTTCTTCCATTGTGCTCCGGCAGGCGAGTGGGGTACTTTATGCCGCTTGCCAGGAAGATGGTCCCAAATATATGCCATCCCTCAATAAGTGGATAAAAATAGACATTTTTATTGTGTTGCGCAAACTTCGTTTAAGTAGCCTACTTGTTCAAACACATTGTCCAACACAATAACGTGCTGTGTTTGATGGGTATGAGTGTGACTCGAAGAGTCGCTCAAGTGAAATTTGAAATGTAGGCATTAAAGCTGCCTTTCTGAATAAGCTGCATGGTACTCCAATGCTGTCTTTGTTTGCAAAAAGAAATTTTCAAAGCACGTGGTTGTGTTTTCAAGGGCAGCCATCAGAAGAAACTTAGCCGTATCTTAATTCAATGCGATCCCCCTTTATATTTAAATTCAACAATTTTGTAGCCGTACCTGCTAGTACCTGCTCATAAACCAACCCATTTTCAAAAATGTTGAATATTTGCTTCAATTTAATCAAAAATTGCGTCATAACAGAATGGCAAGACTGAAATGTATAGCCACGTCTACTAAAAAAGTGATGACACGCACACAAACCACTGAAAAAATGCGCCTGATCATATTACTTTGTATTCTGTGTATCGAGAAGAGAGTATCGAGCCTACAGTAGGCGATGCGACAGTCCAGTGTGCACCTAGGACGAGCTACGCAAGGCAGTGCTTGCTGTAGCACTCCTGCCTAGCGTCCTGTTGTTCTTCATGAGTGCAGCATAAATTCAGCATAACTCTTAGTCAGGACAACGATGTTTGAGAACATTCTTTCTTGACAGTTGCCAGCACTCCCAACAAATATGATCTATTTTAAAAAGGAATGACACATTTCTCAATGACCATTTGGATCACAGGACGTTGGTCAATTGCGCGGAAACAAAATGTTGATTCTTGAAAGAAATAAATACAAAAATACCTAAACATTCAGGGGCTCACAAAAACAACTAAAACTCAAAATATGGTTTCGTTTGCCAATACTATTCAGCGCAATAGAGTTATGTACAGATTACATTTTAGTTGCAATTTAATGGATCAGCTTGCCGGCTACCAGACCTCCAGAAACGATACCTTTAGAGACGAGTCCACCGGAAACTATTCCATTTGAAACTAATCCCGGTGTGACCAATCCTCCCGAGATTAGTCCTCCAGATACTAGTCCCCGGCTAACAGCAATTGGGGCGCCAATAGTAGCGATCGGGGCAGTCCTCACAATTCCATAACTCGGCGCCGACACAATAGCCGGAGCAGAAGCAATACTCAGCGATGGAGTCAGAATTCCTGGGTTAGCGAAGGCGGTGGCGATGACGCAAACGAAGGCCAACTGAAAGAATGATAATTAATAGAAGACTTCTGCCTTTTTCTGGCAAATGCCTTACGTATGTGAACATTTTGACGGTTGCTTGTGGATTGTTGAGGAACTCGCGAACTGAAGGCTGACAGGTGACTGATGCTGAGTCCACAAATGGGTTCCCATTTTATACTCAAGTCACTCTTAATCCCCTTTCTTTTCCGAATGCATTCGTCTCTGTGGCATGCTGTTATGCAAAAGTAAAGCCACCACTTCTCTTATTTCAAGAGTTGCAGAGTAGGTTTGCAGTAAGGGTGCAACAACTAGTTCACCACACAGCTTCAGTTGCGAAAGAAGTGGCTTACACCCAACCACTGAGAGGAATCTGGTGTGCATGTGCAGAGGAAATCTGAGTATAAAATGAAAGGAAATTGTTGAATTCGACATCACAGTCACATCAGCCTTCAAGTAGAGTTCAACCACTTCTCACTATTCCACACATCATCATGTTCAAATACGTAAGAGGATCCACAGCGACATTTTGATCATTTGAATTCAATTTCGTATTCTTCCAGCTGACATTCATCAGCATCGTAGCCTCCGTCTGCGCCAAGCCAGGAGTGCTCTCTCCATCCCTCAGCATTGCCTCCGCTCCAGCCCTTGTGTCAGCACCCAGTGTTGAGGTCTTAAGGACATCCCCAATCAGCACAATTGGCGCCCCATTGGCTATCAATGGAGGACTCGTATCTAATGGACTGGTTTCCAGCGGACTGTTGTCAGGTGGACTCGTTTCCGGTGGATTGGTTTCTGGTGGACTACTGTCAGGTGGATTGGTCTCCGGTGGGCTGATTTCCAATGGACTCGTTTCAAATGGATTGGTGTCCAGTGGCTTGCTGTCCAATGGACTGATTTCTGGAGGATTGATCTCGAACGGTCTGATTTCAAATGGATTAATCGGCAACGGGGTTATCTCCGGTGGATTGGTGTCGGGAAAATTGCTGTCCAAGGGACTCGTTTCCGAAGAATTGATCCGTTAAGCCCGTGTTGCGCATACATTTGTACAAAGACGATTTTAGAGTTGAGATGAATAAAAAGGTAAAGAAAATAATTCTGCAGTGTTAATTTGACTCACAAAAAAACCAAACTTGTCATGGCAGTCAAGGTTCGTACAAGAATTGAATGTGACTACCAACTGATACACTACGACTCATTTCGGTGTCAGAGGCCAGACGCAGCGAAATTAAAGTCAGGCATGCGATCACATAAATGTAACGTTGTTTGATCATTCAGGTCTTGCACCGGATTGGTCTCTCAGTGTTTGTTGACAGGTCCCTCGCCACGCGTCACTCAAATTCAAGGGTTGTCACTGGGGCAGTCAGCAGCTACTAACCTCTACAGTAGCAGTATTGCTGAGCACCGCCTACACATTTTTGAATTTTATTATCAGAGTTCGTGCTCTGTGGAAAGTTTGCATCGAGTACTGCAGGTACGGTAGAGCCTATGCTCCTGGCATAGGGGCTCCTCTCCGATCAGAATGAGGTATGATAGAGATGCCCAACTTCTACCTCTCTGGTGCCTTAAAATTATTGACAACCACTTTTTATATCGTTCTCTAAAGTCAAATTGACCAATCAGAGAACGGCATTTACGTTGTTTCGTAAATAACTGCCCAAAATTTATGAATTCAACACGAATTTGAGAGGCTTTTTGACAGTTAAGAAGCCTTCCAAATTCGTCGATGGACTAGGGGTCTATCAGCTATGAAGTTGGGCATCTCTATAATACTCCATTTCTGCATCTTAGCTTTTATCGTTGCTGTCTTGTGGGCATGTCCAAACTTGCCTAAGGGCAGTTATGTTGAGTACGCTAACTTTGGCGACACAAAATGAAAACGTTATCTTGTATCTCGCCCCATTTAGGAGTTTGTGGCAATTTGAGGTAAAATTGCCATGAAATGGAAAAAAAAATATTAGAAAAAGACGGCATCACTTACTGCGGGACCACTGTGCAGTAAGTGGTGCCCGCATTAAATATAAAATGTACATCAAATCATTCGAATACTTTTTGAAATGGTTGGATTCTATTTATCATATCATTTCACAATTTCAATAAATATTCATTCAAATGTTTTAATTTGTTTCATTTTTCCCCAACAATTTGAGTTAGAATGCGAATTATTCAAAAACTATTCACATGAATGATTTGATGTGAATTTGGAATGAAAAACTGTTGCTATATAAAATGTTGATCGATAAACTGCAACAGCAATAGTAAATGCAGCTTCAATATTAAATCAAAAACCTGGCTAACTTTCTAATTTGGTATACTACTTTATTGTAAGTGTTGCCGTTGTTTTTTTGAATTCCATTTCGATGTCACCGATAAAACACCGATTCGGCTTGGAAATTATCATCATCATCATCATCTTCTGACCCACCTACTAAAGGGGTCGAGGGGGTAAACCGCTCACGAGCGATCTCCAGGCAACTCGATCCACCGCCATTGACTCTTACTCACCAGGAGTTAAGCCCAAGCGCAACGAGGCTAATTTTTGGACTTGGTCCAACCATCTCGTCCTAGGTCTGCCTAGCGGTCGCCTACCTGATGGAATCGCGTTCAACACCCGCCTCGGAAGTCGTTATGAATGGGACATTCATGCCACGTGACCAAACCAACGAAGCATGCCCTCTCCGTTCGAAGAAGCAGTTCCTCAATGTTGAGCTCATCGTGCACTGCCATGTTTCTCACCCTATCGTGGCGAGTAATTCCCACAGCAGCGAGAAGAAATCTCATCTCAGCAGCTTGTATTCGCGATCTTAGTCATACACATGCTTGGAAATCATTTAAGAACTAAACCTGACGTTACGTCATCCGACGATGAAAACACAACCATTTCGATTTCAAACTGTCGCACAGTAGTCCCGCAGTGTAAAAAATGTACCGCTAGCTCAATGTTGCGACTTGAAAATGTACAAATACCTATATTTAACACGCTAACACCTATATTTATTTTTAAAGCAAATTCGATGTTGCTTATTTCCTGAAATGAAGTACTTAAGAACCTAAAATTATATTTGTTTTAAAGGGAATATATCAGGCCTTCAAACTGCATCCGCAGTTTTTTTTTTCATGCTGCTGACTAATTTTTAATACCAGGCCATTAAATGAAGCCACCTTTTGAGGGGGGCATTTCAATGTTTGAAGTCCACGTAACAAAAAAGCTCTAGCTCTAGCTAAACACATTCTCTATCGATGGTGCAAGAATTGGAAACCAATTTTGACCACTTTGGGGGGCCTAGGCCTTCAAGTGGAGCAATGTCGTGCATTTTTCAATTTCCTTGTGCAGCGCATGCACTGTGCAAGTTTTTTTTAAGAGAGACTGAGTAAGTTTTTATTGTTGCGATTTAGAATCCCTTCAAAGAATTGTTATAATTACAGAACTAATTGCTTATATCTTCTTTTGTGTGCGGAGTCATAAAATGTGTGCCCGGTCATATGGCCGTTGCGGCATAAAAATGAAATTTTTTGAAATAAAAAAAAAATAATTTCTAGCTCGGAGGATCGGAATGTAGCCGCCGCTTTATGAAATATTTAATTCACGTAGTCTAGAATTTGAAATTTAAAGCTTTGTATATATAATATGGGGCCAGAGACTAGCTTTTCATCAACCACTCGTGCTGTGCTTGATATTGTTCTGTCACGAGTGGAAGGGATCCACAGATTGTATGCCGACTCCGAACGACAAATTTGAGAAGTTTTTTCTTAGACACTTACTATTTGAGCACTGTCAGTGACTCCAAAGACGTGGAGCCGTGAAAACTATTTCTGAATGTACCAGCTGAGAATTGAACCCAGGCAGCGAGTTTCAGTTGCGTAGGTGTCGACGCAAATACCCACAACGCCACGGCTGCCAAATTTAAAGCCATTTAAAGCTTTGTCGAACAACAAAAAAGACATTGCCCATACATTAAAGGTGTTGGGTTGATGCAGTGTTAGGTAGATGCAGTCTTCCTATCTCCTCCAAGTACAAATTGTCTAGGTAAACCTGGCCCTCCTACACGAAAAATTGGACTGATGACTTCTTGAATAGAAGTCGCTCCGAAATAGCTAGAGTCGTGGCTGTAAGCACGGGGCACAAGCTCATGGGCATCCACGCTGCTAGACTCGGAATACCCTTCAACCCACACTATCGTAGTTGCTTCGACACCCCCTCAGAGGAAAGACTGCCTCACTTTCTTTGTGAATGTCCGTCACTTGCCAAACGTAGATTCGTCGCGTTCGGCAAACTCTTCCTTAGCGACCTATCCTAGATCGCTAGATAAATTACATTTAACATATTTCCTAAACTACTCAGGCTGGATTTAGCTAACCTAAACAACCTAGGTCTACGAGGTGTGATATCAAGACGTCGCGCAACTACGCTACTTGTACTCGGCTTGAGCCAAATCGGGTAGCCACCTAAACCAACCAACCAGATGTAGTAGTAAGGATTTGAAACCACCAATGATTAATTGACCCCGACAAACTGGGAGCTTATGCCAGGAAACCGCTGCATTGACTGCGGATCATTGTCGGAGGATGCTGAGGAAAGCCTGTAAGTTGAGTAAAGCTACTAGCGAAGTAATAATACGCAGCAGACAGTTTTTTAAAAAACTTCGTTAGCCATTTTGGGACCACAATAATATCCTGTGGCACTTGTAAATAGTTTCAAATTTCATTAAGACCGGGCCAGGTGTTCAAACGCTGCAGATTTATTTCCAACTCTGCCGTATAACGGGACCACTGTGCGTCGTCCGACCAAATCTGCCTGATTCATCTGACCATATCGTATCCCACCGCCCTACGAATCACATCAAATCTCAAAAAAGGGAAGCTTGCAGTAAAATAACAGACTTTAGGTAAACAAATTTGGAGTAGAATTGAAAAATCCCAGCAAGATGAAACTGAGAAACTGAAAGCAATCCACATTTTTAGAGTCGTTTCTATTTTTATTCGATCTCATCTCGCATATACACAAGAAACCCCATACATTTACGAAATGTGCTTACCATCGATTAGCCCGTCGGAGACCAAGCCCTTGGACACTAGACCATTGGAATCTAGACCACCAGAGAGTAGCTTACCGGACACAGGTCCACCGGATATCAAACCGCCGTTCAAGCTCAAAGGCGATCCAATTGTGGCCTCTAAGGCCATCGGAACAGTTTTAACAATAATCGGTGCAGCCGCAACCGATATAACGGAAGCCATGTTCGAGGGCGGTGCGACTACTTCCGGGTCAGCAAGTGCGGCAGCAACGATGCTAAAGATAGCCAACTAAAAACAACTTGGAGATTATCGAATTCGCTGTCGGATTCAGGGATTCTCTTACGTATTTCAACATTTTGACGTGCTTTGTGTGATGGTGAGTATGAGGTGAATGCTGCTGGCTGTCTGACGCATAATACAGAGGTAAGTGGGCGTTTTATAGAGCAATGAATGGGGCGAATAGTTGAGGGGAAGTTCACCGTGAGAAAGAGGGTTTGAGTTTCATTCGGCTAAGCGCGGATATCATTTATCTGTCTTGCTCCGGTTGTTTTTGTCGTCGTTGTGAGGGGTTTTATGAACCACAGATCCACCGCACAAGTTCCATTGCGACAGCAGACACAACGCACATTAGAGTTTAGTTTAGACTGCGTACGCACGATGTTTAATTATGTGATTGCGAACGCACTATCGTGAGAGCATACATAAGTATGCGTGTGCTGGGGCTGTTTATAGACACGGGCTAGTGCATGAGGTTGCATGGAAAGTGTCTGCTTGCAGAAAAATTTATAGAAGAGGTTATGATGTTGTAATTTGTAGTTCTTGCGAACGTGTTTTATTTTGTGTGAATTTCAGAAGGAATTATGGATATGATGACGGGATGTGGGTGGATGTGAGTATTGAAGTCATACTTGGCCTGAAATTCGACGAATCCTGGAATATTTTTCCATTTGCTTAGCTCATCACGAAACTGCTCAGTTATCACTCACAAGAAACTGTAGTAGCTATGTGAGTTCGCTGTTTGCTCATGAGAGGAGTTGAATTGAACCCATTACGGACGACTAACAAAATAGTGGCTACATTTGTTCATGCATACAGGCTCACCCATTTTTGGATTCTTTAAGCATTTTATTTTATTTATTTTTTGATAGATTAGATACGTTTTCGAATAATGTTTCTTTGGCAAAATGTTTAACAAAGTCAAAATCAACATGGCTTTGCCGTGTGCCGCACTAAACGGCGGCTTGATATCCGGTGGACCTGTTTCCGGTTCTGGTGGTCTAATACAAGTGACAGCTATTAGCTGCCCATGTAGAATAATATAAATTTCAAAAGTTCCTTGGTAGGATATTTTTTTCTGTATTTTCGTGCTATTTTGCTGCATTTGAACAATTTACAAATAAACGTTCCAAACGAAGTGGAACGTTTAGGAGTGGTAAGATTTCTCTAACTTCCCTCTCTTCCAAATTGCACATGCTGCAAAGTAGAGGGAGATCTTCTCTATGTGGTACTAAATTCAGTTTTAGAAGTTCCCTTCTAATTTTAAATTGATTTCGACTCCTCAGGTTGAGGTTAAGCCGGCTCTATGTAATGCGATTTACTGATCCTGCCGTGTCTTCTACAAACTTCATTCTTGGCTGCTAGTCGGTATAGTGAGTTACCCCAATTACTACCATCTCTGTTCAGTACAATACCACATTCAGTAGCTAGTTTCATCCTCTCTTCGAACCATGCAGCTTTATTGTTATTGTAGCGCCACTATCTTTGGGGGTCTGTTGTCTGCCATGTTGATTACCAGGAGTATGTAATTAGCTTGCATCTTTAGTGTTTTTATATATTGTAGGGATATTCCTGTTTCAACCATGAGCATGTAGTTCAGAGTTTCCCGGGGGAGCTTAAATATTTTTTTTTAGTAAAAAAGCTCTGCAATTTCTCCACCTCGTCATAAGCTTATACCACCAAACCCTCGCCGCGTATAGCAATACTGTCTCTGATACAGCTTCGTTTTTTCATGAGGGAGAGGGAGAGAAATCTTAACAACACTAATAGAAAAAACAAGATATTAACCCGACTTATGACAGCAAAACTTACGAGGGGCGTTCAATATATTCTCGGTACCGATATGAAGGAAAATGCGAATTGAATTTAAATTGTTTTATTTTTCAATATAATCCCCTTAACATCAATGCATTTGTTACATCTTGAGATAAGCTTTTTTAAGCCCTCAAAAAAATAAATTTCCTCTTTCTCTGCAAAATACCCATTTATTGCCGACTTGAGTTCTTCATCATCCGAAAATCTGTTTTCCACGAAGACATTTTTTCAAATCCGGAAACAGGAAATAATCACTAGGGGCAAGGTCTGGACTATAGGGTGGGTGTTGGATTTCTTCGAAGCCACAATCTCGCGCATCAGCCTTGGAAACTCGCGCCGTGTGAACAGGAGCGTTGTCACGAAGAAGCAACACACCCGCTGCGAGTTTACCCCGTCTTTTCTTTTGTGGAAGAGTAGGAAGTGGCGTTGATGGTTTCACCTTTTTTTTGTACTCAATGAGCAAGATTCCCTTTGAGTCCCAAAAAACTGTGGCCATGAGCTTCCCGGCAGACAGAGTGACTTTGAACTTCTTCGAGGGGTCTGTTCCTTTTTTATGCCACTGCATGGACTCTTGTTTGCTTTCAGGGTCATAGTGGTGGACCCATATTTCGTCACCAGTAACAATTCGATCCATAACACCGTCCGCGTTCTCATTACACATCTCCAAAAGCTCTCTACAGCATGCGATTCTCACTTTTTTCTGAGGTGCTGTGAGCATTCGTGGCACCCAAAGCTTGGTGATCTCTGCCATCATTTTCACCTTTATTCGGGCATCCTCAAGAACAAGTTTTTCGACTTCTTCGATACTTTCTCCCGTACAAGCAGTAGCCGGGGCGCCGGAGCGGGGGTCGTCTTCAATGCTCTCTCTGTCTCTCTTGAACTCACTTGACCACTTTGCACAGTTGATAATGAATGTGCGGAACCCTGGTAAACAGCCACCATCTCTTCATGAATAGTTTTTTGAATTTTTAATTGCTTAGTGATAAATATAATTACAGCGCGATGCTCAATTTTCACCATCATCGTCTCAGTTGCCATTATGATTATGTTTAACTAGAAATAAAACGCGAATTAATAATCACATTTATATGAAATTTTCCATGAATGCACTAAAGTAATAGTATTACTTGATAAATAAGTCAATTTATATGTACAACGACAGCTTCACCCCGATGCCGAGAATATATTGAACGCCCCTCGTATGGTGTCGATTTGAATTTCTAAGGTCTTTTCCAGAATTCAGAAATCACCGCGTGGTGGAATTCGGCAGTCGAGGTTATCTTACTGAAGATTGGGCACCCAACGCCATTGGGACATCGTTGGCGGCTGCTAGCGACAGAGACGAAGAGTGAGTGAGGTCTAAAAAGCTCCTTCCAAGGTCAGGTCATTGATTTGGAGTAGAGTTGGCGACGAATTCGTCATATCCTCTTAGCGTCAATAGTTGCGCTCAGAGCCACAGCGAAGTTACCGACAACGGCCCCTTCGGCCGAGGGTCAATAATAGGGTCTGACCTCCCAGTGGGGGGGTGTCCACTTCAGCACCAAAGATCTGCCAGCTTAACCGAGCAAAGGCGGGACAGTTACAAAGGAGGTGCTCTGCAGTGTCGTCATCTTCTCCACAGGCCTAGCTTTCGTCGCTTGGTCCAAGCACATTAAGATGTTTGGCGAAGGTGTAGTGCGCCGTTTGTGTGCCTGTATGTGACCTGACGTCTTTTCTGCCAAGGCATAACAAGAATGCTGCGAATTTCTTACGCTTAGTCTGTCTGCATCCCGGAGAGTCATGCCACCTCCGATTGTGCTCTCGAGATGCTCAACCATCGGTTGGAATCTCTAACCAAGGACGTCGGTAGACCCAGCGCATGTTCAGGTGCTGAGAATGTCTCCTCTGATCCTTGTCTAGCAAGTTCATCGGCGATCTCATTTCCAGCGATCCCGGGACGAATTCAGAGATGACTTGCATTCCTGAACTGTCCTGGAGAGAATTGTCTGTCTCTTATTTTAAATCCATTCTCCTCCATCGCGTTCAAGTCAGCAGGAATTATGCCGAAGCCGAACCTAGCTAATTTTTGGACACGGTCCTTGTCCTGGGTCTAACAAGCGCTCATCTACATGACACGCCTCGAAAGTCGTAATGAATGGGACAATCGAACCACAGCCCTTTAATTTCGAAGAAGTGCATCTTCATTATTTGGGGCTACAGTCCGGTGTGGACGTGAGCCTCAACCAACAAGCCTCTCCAGCCAGCACGATCTTTCGCCAGTTGCGCTCACCAAGTTGGTTGATCGTTCGATTACGCCCTCTGTTGCGCTGTCCCATTGGGTCGGAATCGAAAACTCTTCTGTCCATCCGCTCTACACGCCCTAGCTATCTTAAGCGTTGAATCCGAAAACGCTTAAATATGTGCTTGTCTTTGTACAGCTCGCACAGTTCATAGTTCAATCTTCTCCTCCAGAGGCCATCAATGCCAACAGGACAAGATCGCACTCAGAACTTTGTTTTTAAAGCTGCCAAGAGCTTCTTCACACGCTTCCATGTATCTGCGCCATAGAGCAGCACAGGCACGATCAGTGTGTTCTATAAAGTCAGCTTGGTGTTTCGAGAGATGGCTGTGTTACTCAATTGCCTCTTGCGCCCGAAGAAACAGCGATTGCCAAGAGTAATTCCGCGCTTGATCTCGGTACTGGTGTTATTGTCCCTGTTTACTGCAGAGCCAAGGTAGACGAAGTCCTTGACTACCTCAAAGTTTCTGCTGCCCATTACGTCGCTCTGTCCAAGACGTCGATGCTGTGCGTCTTTCCGTGATGACAGCATGAGCTTTGTTTTGCCCTGACTCTCTGGCAGACCCATTTTAGCCGCTTCCGCCTCAATACCAGCAAACTCCTCATTGACGGCTCGCTGTGTTCGTCCAGTCACGTCAATGTCGTCCGCATATGAAAACAGCTGAATGGACTTTTGCCTTTAACTTAATATCTCACCACGAAATAATTACTTTCATTCAGTTCCAAGCGATTCTCTATCAGGCAGCAGCGCAATGCCCCGTTCTTCCACTCAGCTTCGCATTTGTTTCTCTGCAAAGAGCCACCATGACAACTTTGTTGCACAGAAAAATCATAGCAAGGCGTGTTGAAACCTACTCACCGTCGACTTTCAATTGCGACACAAAATGCGGATAGAGTTCCCTATTACTGTGCACTTGCATGCACTCACCAGCGCACAAGAGAGTATATAAACTACGCACCTAGAGGGTCTACCATCAGACACGCGCCAGTCTTCAACAAGAGTTCAGTCTTTTAATCAAACTCCATCATGTTCAAATATGTAATGCGACTTCAACCACAATAATATTTATGTAGTATCTAATCAATTGTGTTTACTTTCTCAGTTCACCTTCATCAGCATCATTGCTTCCGTCTTCGCCAAGCCAGGAGTGCTTGCTCCATCCCTCAGCATTGCCTCTGCCCCGGCCCTTGTATCCGCGCCGAGAGTGGAAGTGCTAAGGACTGCCCCCATCACCACTATTGGCGCCCCATTGGCTATCAGCGGTGGACTCGTATCTGGTGGCCTAGTTTCTGGTGGCTTACTCTCCGGTGGATTGGTCTCCGACGGGCTTTTGTCCAGTGGCCTAGTGTCTAATGGATTGGTATCCAATGGCTTGTTGTCGACTGGTCTCGTATCCAGTGGACTGATTTCTGGGGGCCTGGTCTCGAACGGATTAATTTCAAACGGACTTGTTTCCGGTGGACTGGTTTCTGGGAAGTTACTATCCAAGGGTCTAGTGTCTGGCCAATTGATTCGTTGAGACTTATACGCACAAATCGAGTTTTGTTGTATTTTCAAAATTAATAAATCAGATGCGTAAATATGGAAATCAAAGTAGTTTCTTTAGAAGTTCGGTTAGGTTTGGTCGGTGGGTAGATGCGGTGGCGTGGGTCTCACTGAGGTCTTGTTGGACCCATTTGAAGTTAAAAACGTACAAGGTGTTGTTTGTTAGTTTGACTGTTGTATCCTGTCGCAGCCTACATTATAGTTTGCCTTTGAATCATTTTAAGGCTCTTGCCTCAACCGAGAAGACCGTATGTCACGGTGATCGAATTCGCGTTTGAGCGACGAATGACAAAGTGAAGAAAAAACGCACCCTTGTTTCGAGGGACCTAGCATTAACCATCTCGCAGGTAATTAGTGGTTATGCCGGCCTGACTATCTATCATCGGACTGTCTTCGTCGGACGCAATGAAGGAGTGCTGCCTCTTGGACAGCTGTTACTACTGCCTGGAATACAATGTCAGTAGGCCGATAGCCAGATAAATCTCTAAGGCACTCGAACGGCGTCGGGATTGCTGCGCCGACTTGTCCCTACGCTGCCTAGGTTCGATTGCTGGTACGAGCAAAATACTAATGAACGGCCCCACCTCTTTTGAGTCAATGCTCAAAGAGTATAACTGCCCACAAATAGCTTCTCAGAGTGGACGTTCAGAGCCGGCATAAAACTGTAGGTCCCTTCCACTCGTGAAAGAACACGAGCGGTTGCTGAGAAGCCAGGCCTTGGTCGATTCTACAACAATTTCTCAATTAAAATAGCGTCCAATCTACCGGCATGCTGTAGCGTCGAACTTAAAGAAGCACTTGATAATTGTATGCTAGTGTGGTGATTCAATAACCTCGAATTTCATCTGCAGAACAATCGCCACTGATGCAGATGATTCAAGCACGGTAGACCGCTCACATCATGAATAATAACACAGCTACTCAGCTTTCCTCTGCCCACCCGTGGCCTGATCCCGAACTACAGCTCAAGTGCGACGCTTCAAACACTGCCGTTGGTGCCGTACTTCTTCAAGTAGTCGAGGGAAAAGTCGAATCGCTAGGATTTTTTTACAAGTCTTTAAGATCGGCGCAGCACAGATACAGCACGCGGCGAGCACTGAAGCTCCAGTACCCATCCTGACGCAGTAAGGAATCGGCAGCCACATGGCTTCAAGCTGGCAATGACCACGAAGGAAGCGTACGTTTTAAACCAGCCTATCAACTTGAGGAACTAAATTAGCTCACTTCGACATCTGTCCTGATGTCTTCCTCAACCTGGCCAGCCTCAAACATCGCGGTAGGAACCACTCGTTCTACAAGACCAAGCAAACCGCCTGTGCGCTTCACAACATCTTAAAGGCGGAGTCCTGTGGCGATTCAATAAACTAGAATTTCATCTACGAACAGAGACACAACAAAAGAGTAACCACACTGATAAGGCAGCTTTCACGTGAGATCTGTCAGTACCTCGTTTTCTGGAACATCGCTTTGTCGCTTTTTGGTAAGATCTCGCGGGCACCAGTCGTGTTTTTAAAGGAATTTTATTTTGTGATTATAATAAAGAGTGGCATCTTAGCTGAAAAATATATATGAGTCACTTAATTCGCTACACTAGGTTTCAGGCAAACGGGTCACGGGCTGATTAGCATGACAGAGAGGAGCTGATATCCAGGGTAATCCCATGATCACAGAGTCGGCAACCATAACGTGGTGTTTTCCAACGACCAGTGAGATCTCCTAAGTGTGACATTGAAAAAAGCCAACGGTAGCGACAAGAAGTTGGTGCAAACTATAATGCTCGTGCTTCGCGTGGCTTGACAAACTGATGCGCTGCAAAGGCTTAGTAAAAATCAATGAAGAGACATGAATTCAAGTTTCAGCCATCCGCTCGCACTCTATCACCCCTCCCCTCATTCTATCCGGTGGCCCGGGTCAAGGTGCCATCGCCACAGTGCCGAGGATCAGCTTCACTAACGCCCACTCAAAAAACTAAGAGTCACGAATAGTCGGAATTACCTGGCGAACTAGTCCCCCACCCCAACAACAAAACAAGAGACGTGTGCTCCGCAGCGACTGGGAACCCGAAACCCAGTACCCGAAGGCCTTGAAACTAGCTCCAGAAGTGGCAGAGTCTAGGAATGCGGCTAGCTCCACTTCTTGTACTTCTAAAGCCCCGTGGAGCTCTCATACAACATACTTAGAACTGTTCGCCTAGGACGGGATTCTGCCTCACGAACGTAACGTTTGAAGGTCAATCCTTCGGCGCTGCTATACGAGACGAAAAAGAGATGATCCTTAAACAGTTGCATGGAAATGCCAGTGGATTGCGAAAAGGGGTTGTGCATCTAACCTAACAACGTAATGGTAAATTTCAACTAAAGATAGCTGCAGATCTCGAGGTCGTGGGATTGTTTGGCGTGGAGGATGAAGCGAGATTTGCGACGATATTGAAAAGTGACAGAGGATATTATGGTTAATTTTCCATTTGGTTTTCTTTTGCTTTAAGTCTCCTCAACCTTCGATTATGGTTAGATGGTTGGTTGCCTTTTTGATAGCCTTAGGCCATACGTACGTTTCTAAGTCCTGTTGGAAAATATACGCTCTCCCCAAATATAGTGAGCTTGCAATGTTTTTATGTTAATTGAATTTAAACTGAAATGTGGCAACTGCAGTGTGTATATGTTTCAGCGGAACTTTAAGAACAACCCAACCCTCAGCTCTAAACATACTCCTTAACCTTTCCCCTATAGACCCAATCGGCAGACAGGTAGGAAATAAGATTGAGAGCGCTGCATCCTTGGCGAGTCTCTATTCTTACACGTAAACACTGACCTCATGGTAACTAAGTTCCCTCTCCGGTCTCTACCATCATCCGCCCGCATCATACTAGAAATCTACCAGGCAGAGACCATAGCGCTCTACCCTTGTCAAGAAAATCAAAATACCGTCATCTGTTCTGACAGTTAGACAGTGATCATTTCGCTGACTGCAGTTATATTCAACTCAAAGACTTCCATGAATAGCAACCTATCTCTCATCGAGACGATCAAGTATTTAAGCATCCTAATTGCATTTAAGCATCCGGGACACTGTGAAATTCCTGACAACTGTCAAGTGTACGAACTCGCGGGTTTCACTGGATCCATACTCGTTCCAGATGTAGATCTCCTGAAGCTTGAAACGCTTACTCATTCAAATCGTAGATGGTGTACCTGCACAAATTTCACCTAGCCTGAATGAGTAGGCCGGATAAGACGAGGAGGGCCAAGAAACCATTGTGCACCTTCTGTGCAATTGCAGCGTCCTCTTCTTCCGTAGAAGTAGTCACGACGCCTTTTACCCTGGCGGAACTAAGTACCAACACTATCTGTCATTTACAACCCATTATCGAAAGCGAAGAGAGTCAATCAGCTCAGCTTAGTAGCACGATGTCTCTGGCCTTAGTGTAGCCGCTATCAATTATCAGTCAGCCACTCCAACCTAGCCCAACGTAAACAGAAATGATAAGCAATTCAATTTGTAGACTGAATCATTGTTAAATCATTCCCAATAAAATGATAGAAAGTATGCCTAATTTACCACGTTGGTGTTCACCCCGCAGGCTGTACAGGCAAATATCAAATTTTGTTTTGTAACTTTCCCTTGAAATAATACGAAAATATCTTTTTCCAATTCGTCCTAAACTTCTAACCAGAAATAGTCCGCTAAATGTATCCACTGTCAGTCAAGCAAATGGATGAGCAGATGCCAATGATAGTTTTTCTGATGAATACGTTTCAGCAGCTGTCAAAGTTACCAACGATTCCAATTCTTCATGTGCGGACTTAGGCTTGCCCCTTGCCGAATGCGTTGATCTAGCAGAAGGAGGGATCCACGCTACCATGGTGTGAAGCGTGAAAAGTATTCCTGAACTAACACAATGAAAGAAAATTCGCATGCCACGTTAGCCAATCCCAGGCTTACCAAGCCTTCAAAGACACCGAAATTTAATAATAGTACTACACCTTTGCACGATGCTGCTTTTAATTTTAAAACCAATGCGACATTAGCTGTACATAACTTTTAAATTAACGAATCAGCTTGCCGGACACCAGACCACCAGTGACTACTCCATTGGACAGTAGTCCATTTGAAACTAATCCCTTTGTGACCAACCCTCCAGAGATCAGTCCTCCAGATACCAGACCACTGCTGACAGCAACTGGAGCGCCAATAGTGGCGATCGGGGCAGTCCTCACAATTCCATAACTCGGCGCTGACACAATAGCCGGAGCAGAAGCAATACTCAGCGATGGAGTCAGAATTCCTGGGTTAGCGAAAGCGGTGGCGATGACGCAAACGAAGGCCAACTGAAAGAATAATATTACATACAAGACTTGTACTTATTTTTGCAAATGCCTTACGTATGTGAACATTTTGACGGTTGTTTGTGGATTGTTGAGGAACTCGCGAGCTGAAGGCTGACAGGTGACTGATGCCGAGTCCACAAATGGGTTCCCATTTTATACTCAAGTCACTCTTAATCCCCTTTCTTTTCCGAATGCATTCGTCTCTGTGGCATGCTGTTATGCAAAAGTAAAGCCACCACTTCTCTTATTTCAAGAGTTGCAGAGTAGGTTTGCAGTAAGGGTGCAACAACTAGTTCACCACACAGCTTCAGTTGCAAAATAAGTGGCTTACACCCAACCACTGAGAGGAATCTTGTGTGCATGTGAGGAAATCTGAGTATAAAATGAAAGGAAATTGTTGAATTCGACATCACAGTCTCATCGGCCTTCAAGTAGAATTCAACCACTTCTCACTGTTCCACACATCATCATGTTCAAATACGTAAGAGGATCCACAGCGACATTTTGTTCATATAAACTAAATTTCGTATTCTTCCAGCTGACATTCATCAGCATCGTAGCCTCCGTCTGCGCCAAGCCAGGAGTGCTCTCTCCATCCCTCAGCATTGCCTCCGCTCCAGCCCTTGTGTCAGCCCCAAGTGTTGAAGTTTTAAGGACATCCCCAATCAGTACTATTGGCGCCCCATTGGCTATCAATGGAGGACTCGTATCTAATGGACTGGTTTCCAGCGGACTGTTGTCAGGTGGACTCGTTTCCGGTGGATTGGTTTCTGGTGGACTACTGTCAGGTGGATTGGTCTCCGGTGGGCTGATTTCCAATGGACTCGTTTCAAATGGATTGGTGTCCAGTGGCTTGCTGTCCAATGGACTGATTTCTGGAGGATTGATCTCGAACGGTCTGATCTCAAATGGCTTACTTGGAAGCGGGATAGTGTCCGGTGGACTGGTGTCTGACAAGCTACTGTCAAAGGGGTTAGTGTCTCAGGACTTGATTCGTTAAGTATTTTTACTCCGCGAAATAAATAAAAACTTGAAGAGTTCTTAGTCCATTCGTTGCCTTTAATCCGAGCGTTTGTGCTGTGAGCAAGGAAATATTTATGCAGCTGGACCAAGTCTTAGCTGTTCCATTCTCTGATACCAAGGAAAACGCCGCCGGCATCACATGCCATTTACATAAGCTCGAATTTGATCTTAGCAGCAGTGATTTTGAGTCACCCAAAAATGTGTAATAAAAAAAGAGCGCACCAGGCAAGATTTCAAAAAACAATCAAAAACTCAGGTGATTTTCGCCCAACACTACTAGCGATTCCACGATCAACGACATTCGACGAACTTGTTTGATGCACGTTGGAAGTCGTGCCTTGAAATGGAAATACATTCAAAAACCTAAATTCAATATGAACATGAGATCGGATTGCAGGTGGGCCGATCCGAAAAAGTTTTTCGCGACAATTGCTCAAGATTGCTTGACACATCGTGTGTATAACTGCATTGTAAACTGCTTGTGACTTCACTGAATCAAGGACCGAACATGATGAGATGAGTTCGATCTTTGATTCAGTGAAGTGACATTGCTGAACATTCAACAATTATGTTCATTTGATCGAGCGTGTTATATTGGCTTTAAGGAACGTCAATTTCAACGAAACAAATTTTCAGATTCAAACTGGGACTGAAATCCAATGAATTGATTGAATTACTAACCCAGACGATGTTGTCAACTGTCCAATGAAATTTTTAAATTGGAATTGCCGTATTACCTCATAATCTGGTATTAATAGACGGATCATTATGTCGAGGAACATAAACCAGTCACGGCTTTGAAATGGCAAGCGGCTTGCATTGAAGAAATTAACGAGAAGCGCAGTTGATGCCACGATTTTCAAATGGGAAGACGTACAAAGGCGAATACGGTTTTGAACTTTAAACGGTTACGACTTCCATTTCCAACATCGTCGTTAAGTCTTTGTGGTGTCTTGACAATCCATGCTTTTGACATTTCCAATTGTATGTCGCCAGTACTAAAAGGTGATTTTTTAAAAGCTATAGAAAAGTTTTTCAAAAAAGACACATAAAATTCAGAAAAATGCATGAAATCTTTATTTGAATCGATAGTACGGTCCATATAATTTAATGTTTGAAGATTATTTCATGCAAACGTTGACCTTGACTGCGCCTCAAATGGTCCATCCGCTTAGTCCAATTTTGGCATACTCTTTCCAACATTTCGGCCGGTATCTCACGAATAAATGCTTTCAATGTTGTCTTCCAATGCGTCAATTGAAGCGGGCTTGTCTGTATGAACATGAGCCTTAACATAGCCCCACAAAAAATAGTCTAAAGGCGTTAAATCGCACGATCTAGGCGGCCAATTGACCGGTCCCGAACGTGAAATAAAATGTTCACCGAACTCGTCTCTCAATAAGTCCATTGTTGCGCGTGCTGTGTGGCATCCATCATTCTGTGACTTTTTCAGGATGCATTGGTAACTCTTGCAATGCTTCTGGCTGATATTCACTGACAATTATGCTTATTTACGTACCCATTGAGCCAAAAATGAGCTTCGTCTAAACTGACCATAAAATGGAAGAAGCGCGCAATGAACTTTCTTAACAGAGCACGCATTTTGATAATAAAATTCAATAATTTGCAAGCGTAGTTCGTTTGTATGACGATTCATGGTTAAATTATAGACCAAACTGAAGATGTTTGACAGTGAAACAAAACACGAAACGTGCGCCAGCTGTTTAAACCAGTGTTGCCAAAAAGATAATAGCTAAAAAATCACCCTTTAGTGTCTGTGAACCAAGAACAATTTATTTACGCGCCAAAAAACTAACAATGCTTTCTATCAAAAAGCATTATTATTTGCGTTCGAATTGAATATTCATAAAACATGTCAGCGTCTATCGGGTAAGCTAGTTATGTTGTTGGGCAGTACTTTAATTGTTATCAGACGTGGTAAGCAGCGCTGCCATTTATACTCCAATCGAAGATTTTTACTTCGTTTACATGGACAATAAGTGTCGAAGTTCCTCTTTCCCAAAAATACTGCACTTCTTGTAGAGTTTATATTCCCCCCAATCGCGAAATTGCATTATCCATAAAATGACAATCAGATGCCATAAAGGTACTCCAACTACGAGTTTACAAATGATGTACATACGTGTTTTCACTTTTGCCGCTTAAATGTGTTTATATATGAATTACAACATTTAATTAAATTATTAATTGCAGTTAATAAAATAAATTTAGAATTTTAGCCCGAATCCCCACACTTTCACGTTATTTTATGGCCTATAAATTTATAAAAGGCTATAGGAGCTTGTGGTATATGTTGGTTGTGAGTGTAGACCGAAACACGGTGAAAGTTAGCACTGCTATTTAAAAAACTGATGCTAGTGAAAGGAATTGTTTCTATAAACGGTTTCAAGAACTGGGTGCCGCCAAAGATGTTGTATTAAGATAGCACAAAGCTTTAACTAATACCATTAATTATTTGTATGTGATAATTCGCAATTCTGAATTTAAGTTATTTTAAAATACAAGCGCAATGAAATGTACCTTATCCAGTCGAACTTCTCGATAATGAGTTCGCACGGGTCTCGAAAAACAATTCCATTATATAGATATACACTTAAAATAGAATCAGAAAGCTTTGTCTTTAGAAATAGTTCATTATACGGAGAACTTCTTTATGTAGAAGATCACTATATAGAACTTCGACTGTGTTAAATTATAATAAAAAAAATGTGCGCATAATTAGCCCTTTAACATACAAAATCCCAAACTTTTATGATAGTACTTAAATTTTCAGCAAAATACTTTTATTTTCCCGGAAAATACTTCACTGAAAAATTGCCAAACGTCAACACTGGTGGTAAACGATGTTCCAGGTGATGTTGAAAATCTTGTTTCGTCAGAACTTCTGCGTACACTATACACACGGAAAACAGCTTTGCGATCAGAACTTCGGTCGCTCCTCTACGCTGATTAAATTCACCTTAACTCTAATCACACCTAGCTCCTACACAATTTATATCCTTTCGTCTTCCCAGGAAGAATTTTGCAGGGGTCGTTTTCTATTCCGGGTCACTTTCTATTTAAAGGCGTCCCTCAATAGCTGCATACATCTTTATGAGATCAGCAATTAATTCAACATACACATCGTGTGCGTTACGCTGTAGCACTTCAAGTAAATGCAGACACGCTAAATTTGGCACTTCCACCACTCCACTCGCGCCAAAGCTAGGCATTTTCTAAAACAAAATCCAATCAAAAATGGAATGGAGGCAATACGTGCCTCATTACAAAGATCGGTTTCTTGGGCAATGACTTTTAAGTGATTTCTACAGAGATGAGGACGAAGTTCCTGCATTCGGATTAGCTAGGCCTAATTCTTGGCTTTACTGCGAGTACATGAGTAAGCCTGACTTTGACTAAAATTTGCATTCTGTCACTTGAATCTAAAATGCTTCAAGGGTACATTGTGTACAGAATCAATGACCCGAGCAAGGTGGAGCCGTGAATTATGCAGACCCAATTAACTAGAACAAACATTGGTTGTACACAATGATGGCGAGACCCACAATCACATCGTTTGGTAGCCTAAAGCGCTCTACTGACAATGGCAAATAAGATGCAGAAATTACAACGAATTTCTCGTCTTGGAATAATATGTGCGATGTGATGCGCACCTGCCCGACAACAGGTCTAGACGCTACAGTCGGGCTAACCCTATCTATCGTCCTTAGGAAGATAGCTACTGCATCAAGCTGCAGCTTGAGTATAATGATAAGACTGGTAACTTAACAAGTAACCTTCCCAACTCAATCCCTAAAAGAGACATGTTTTGTACGATGAACGATCAGGCAGCCCGATCAGGCAGTTGTAAGTTTGGATCGCCAAGCTGGTCTAATTGAGTCCTAACTGCAGACCCTTTTGATAGGGTACACAGGCGGATCAAAGATGGATCCTGAAGTAGTGCGTAAGATACAGATGTTTTCAGACAGTCAAGCAGCTCTAAGGTACTTGCTTACAATCTCTTGGACTCCAAAATAGTCAAATGTTGTTATGACGCTCTATAATCCCTTACGAGACACAACCAAGTTAAGTTTGGCTGGTTTCTTGGACACAGGAGGATTGCAGGCAAAGACTCCGCACATGTGCTGCCTCGGAATCTGCCTTCATCTGTCCCGAAGTCAGTGTCAATTGACAGCAGTTATAATTCTGATGACCGAATGGGAAAACAAACTTCGCCTTAACCAGTGGACATATGGTCATGACCTTAGGCAGTCCAAAAGATTAATCAAGCCTTGTTCATATGAGAAAATACTTAATGTAGAAAGCACAAGATTGCTAAAATGCTTTCTTATAGGCCGCTGAGGACTGAATTATCACCTTAACAGTATAAACCTGCGTCAAGGCAAGATTTGCCAGCTTTGCCTCGAAGGGGATGGCACATTTTTGTTAATGTCTGGTACTATTCTGGTTAAGCAAACATATCGTCCATAGGGAAATACTAAATTCAGTGGAATCTTTTACGAGCGAAGTAGTACATGTTTCAATTCAACCAAAACCAATTGCCCTCATGGCATGGGTTGTACTAGAGGAGAACTAGAACAAAAGCGAACAGAGAGAGCCCAAACATCACAGCAAATCTATTCAATTCGATGCATCCAAGGATGAAACCAGCAGCAGCAAATTACTGCGAACTGTACGCCACAGTGGGCGCTGTGATATGCCATCCTTAGCGTTAGTTGACTTTGAATTTGTATTGAAGTTGATTTTTTGTTGAATTTTGTTGTTTTGAATATTCTTGACAATTTACTAGCAACATGGATTTTATCCTTTTTGAATAAGCCCTGACTTGCAATCCGAATCTTTGTACACACACTCGTCAGTCTCACTGTTTGCGCAGCAGGATAATCGAATAAACTCATATAACGAAAACTGGTGACATGAAAGCCATTAAACCTGGCCGATGGACAGCAAGGAACTAGAGCTTTATATACAAATTTCCAAAGCCTGACTTAAGAAAAACAAATAGATTAAAAATTCTTCAGAGTTTTGTTTTCTTCGTCTAAAATACAGAGACTCAACGAATAAATTCTTGAGACACTAATCCCTTTGACAGTAGCTTGTCAGACACCAGTCCACCGGACACTAGCTCGCTTCCAAGTAATCCATTTGAGATCAGACCGTTCGAGATCAATCCTCCAGAAATCAATCCATTGGACAGCAAGCCACTGGACACCAATCCATTTGAAACGAGTCCATTGGAAATCAGCCCACCGGAGACCAAGCCACCTGACAGTAGTCCACCAGAAACCAATCCACCTGAAACCAGCCCACCTGACAACAGTCCGCTGGAAACCAGTCCATTAGATACGAGTCCTCCATTGATAGCCAATGGGGCGCCAATAGTGCTGATTGGGGATGTCCTTAAAACCTCAACACTTGGGGCTGACACAAGGGCTGGAGCGGAGGCAATGCTGAGGGATGGAGAGAGAACTCCTGGCTTGGCGCAGACGGAGGCTACGATGCTGATGCATGTCAGCTGGAAGAATACGAAATTGAGTTCAAATGATCAAAATGTCGCTGTGGATCCTCTTACGTATTTGAACATGACGTGTGGAGCAGTGAGAAGTGGTTGAACTCTACTTGAAGGCCGATGTGACTGTGATGTCGAATTCAACAATTTCCTTTCATTTTATACTCCGATTTCCTCTACGCATGCACACAAGATTCATCTCAGTGGTTGGGTGTAAGCCACTTCTTTCGCAACTGAAGCTGTGTGGTGAACTAGTTGTTGCACCCTTACTGCAAACCTACTCTGCAACTCTTGAAATAAGAGAAGTGGTGGCTTTACTTTTGCATAACAGCATGCCACAGTGACGAATGCATTCGGAAAAGAAAGGGGATTAAGAGTGACTTGAGTATAAAATGGGAACCCATTTGTGGACTCAGCATCAGTCACCTGTCAGCCTTCAGTTCGCGCGTTCCTCAACAATCCACAAGCAACCGTCAAAATGTTCACATACGTAAGGCATTTGCAAGAAATAGGCGCACGCCTTCTATTAATTACCATTCTTTCAGTTGGCCTTCGTGTGCGTCATCGCCACTGCCTTCGCTAACCCGGGAATTCTGACTCCATCGCTGAGTATTGCTTCTGCTCCGGCTATTGTGTCGGCGCCGAGTTATGGAATTGTGAGGACTGCTCCGATCGCCACTATTGGCGCCCCAATTATTAACAGCGGTCTGGTGTCCGGAGGATTGGTGTCGAATGGCTTGATCACCAAAGGACTGGTCTCCAATGGATTGGTGTCGGGTGGAATCATCTCTGGTGGGCTAGTGTCTAGCAAATTGATTCATTGAGTTGTGTATCGGCAGCGTATACTCCCTTATTTTCAAATAAAGTGAAGTACGGCTTAGCAGAGTTTAATGTGTATTCTTAACCTTTAGTACTTCGATCGCGTTTAATGTGTGTGGCAACATGAACTATATTCTTATGTTTTTATTCCAAGTATACACAGTGGGTAGGTAGGTGTAGGGAAGGCGGCTGACCTATACCATGTTGGTCCATTCTGATACCCGCAGTTAGTCTACTACCACCGATCGACCACTCTAGTGATACTGGTGACTGGACCAGATTTGAAAACCAGATAAAAGCGTATTAACTTTGCTTTCACTTTAATTCGAACCTCCACTAGCTAAGGGCAGGCACTTAACCGACTGTCCCATCCAGTCGTTACATACAGTACTACCAAGTTCTACCAAGGTTTAGTCAAATCAGAGCATTCATTTAGAAAAACCTTTCAGTTCTTAAATATTGCTCTGTTTTATGGTGTCCCTTCGTTGAACTCTGCCCTATGTCTAGGATAAGGTCAGAAGTAATTTGCAAGATTTCTAATTAAACAAATAAGATGTAATAAGGGTAGAATGACCGACACTAGATAAAGGACGAAGAGGAATTGTCTGTGATCTTCTTCTTCTTGTGCCGCTACAGTCCGGGTGTGGTGCTGGTCCTCAACCAACATGCCTCTCCAGTTGGCACGATCTTCAGCCAGCTGCTTCCACTTTCCGTGGGTGTCGTCTATTGCGTTGTCCCATTAGTTCGGTTGGAGTCGAAGACTCTGCCATGATCATCTCTGCCGATGATTTTCACGATATATGTCATACATGACATATTTATTCTATATTTGTATTCTAGCAATTGTTGTTTATAATTAAGATAATAATTTCTTGTCAATTAACTTGTTGTTTAATAATATCAAAAAAACACTATTTCAGAATTCTGTTTGTATTTTCTGTGATTTTTTGTATGATTTTTGCGCGCATTGGGGACTGTTAATACCCTTAAGTTTCCGGGGTCAAGACACAGCACAAGCCGAAGGTTTAGAGGGAGAAAGGGTTCATTGGTTTTAAATATCTGCGGATTGTAGTCTGTGGGTATATTAGGCTGGGAAGATCATTCCAAATTCGTGTGGTGCTGCTGAAGAAAGAGTCTCTAATTTCAAACTGTGCGTCCGAAAGAAGGCCTAAGGGAAACTGATGAGCATTCCTGGCGAGACGATGTTCGAGCGAGTCTAATGACTCTGCAACATCGTTGTCTTGTATTCAATAGGTGCAGGGTGGTCTTAGGGGCGCCAGATCAGATATGAGCGTTTTACTCAAGCTTGGGGTGGATATACGCCTTATAAATCGATGCCAATTCAGAGGGGGTGAAGTATTTCTTGCACCTAAATTGCTAAGCATTTTTCATCGTTTCATATTGATTCATTTTTATTTCCAAAAATTCATAACAAGCTTAATTACTACAAAAAAAATGCTTGAGACTAGTTGGACGAACAATGTTATTATTTCTGACTTACTGGCCCTAAGCGAGCACTCTAAGCCAAACTTAACGTTATTCTATGTCTTTCGACTTTAGAAACGCATATAATAAATTAGGTACAATAATATAATGTATTTGAAGAAATTGAAATTAGAAAAAATTAAAAACAAAAACAGCATTTTTGGCAACCTCAAATATGTGATCGTTTCAAATAAGTTGTCCGGTTTGATCGACACATTCACCATTCATGTTAAGATCGGTAGATGAAATATTTTCATTTTATTATTTAAGGATTTCAATTCGACTATAAATTGGGGCCACTCTTTTGGAATTATCTGTCAAATGTTCTGGACCGAGTGCGTCAGTCCTCCGATATGCCTCATGTAACATAAAACCGACCATTTTGCTAAATATGACAGTAGATATAAAATAATAGGCTTGCAAACCTTAAGTTTCCGGCGTAAGGCAGCGTCAGCCGTCATTGCCGTGTAAATTTACCAGATTTACTTTTTCTAATGAATATATATGCTCCTCAAAAATCTCTTCGGGGGAGAAATTAACTGCACGATAACTATGGTTGTAATGAACCTATTACAAGGTGTACAAACACTATTAATGAACTTTGCAACGAAATTGATTTAAGCTTGTCTCGATTGAAGTTTAACAAAATTTATCCATGCACTATACTTTAATTAATACTGTTTATTTTATGTAATCTATAAGATGCAAAATCGGTAGATGATTCCTAGTCGCGCAGCAAAAATCTGCTGTGTAAAGCGATACTGAGAGTTAACACTTAGAGAAAGTAGTGTTTTGTGTGCTCTGTGATGGAAAAAATAAAATAAAATAAAAATAAAAATATTATCGATTGCTGCGTGTCAAGAACTTTGAGTGTATCGCTGCAGTATGCGACTAGCTGTGACTGCCGCCAGACTATGCCGTAAGTCATCGAATAGGTTTGACAAACGCTGAGTTAATTCACCTGATTATGATACTAATAATAATAATAATAATAAATTTATACTTACAGTTAAGTGATATTTACAAGAACAAATGCAATTAATTTAATTGAAATACAAATCGCATAAACAACAACATAAAAAAATAAGTATAAATAAAATTTGTCAGAATTCACTACCAGAAATGTTTGAATTTGCATCTGCCATTAAATAGTTCTTCTACTAAACACACAATAGAAATTGCGTTATACACTTTGTAAGCGGTTCATTTAAACCTTAATTGTATAAGTGTCTGGGCTGGAGTAACGGAATTCTTGTTCGAAGATTTCCGTCCGTCGCATAAGGTTTAACATATTGAATAATATCAGGACAGTTTATACAGTTCGATAGAATATGGAGATTATCCCGGGATCTGGTCCCAATCTCCTAACAAAAGCTTCTCAAACTATGCCGTTCGGAGTCGGCACTGAAAACTGCTGGTCCCCTCCACTCGTGACAGAACAATAGCACGCACAATGCAAGGAGTTCACCAATTTGGTACGGTCGCGTCACTAAATGTCACTTTTTTCGTTATAAAACTAGAATGTCAGCAGCACGGTGGGTAGACGGTGAACACATCAGTGATGGTCGGCTCATTGCCTCATTGCTCTTAAGCTTCTGCATTTGATGCAGGTTTGGTTGTACGCCAACCAAATCCTCCTGTCGTTATTAAAAGGCGTTCGAACTGAGAGACTTTTTCTGTGCGGATCGGTTGACTTAGTCCAGTTGACTTTTCATTCTTTGTCTGTTTAAGGGCGTTGACACTAATCGTTTAATGTTTTTATATGGAACCCATACGATACAGGATGTTCTATCTTTCAGATACAAAGAATCCTGAGGAAGTATTTCGGTTTTCAGCTTGGCCAACTCCTGGCAATAAATAATGCGAACCATTATTTCAGAAGTCAGTGAAACCGACACTAAGTCTCCATTTCTATACACATAACTAAAGATAAATCCTTACACTGTAAAACTAGAAAGTTTGCTCTGATTTACATAAAACTTGGAAGGTACGTATTGCTTATCTTGTGTATAACCAATATGTTAGTTTTCTGCTATTTATGAATACACATGCAACTCTACTAAGCCGTACTTCACTTTATTTGAAAATAAGGGAGTATACGCTGCCGATACACAACTCAATGAATCAATTTGCCAGACACTAGCCCACCAGAGATGATTCCACCCGACACCAATCCATTGGAGACCAGTCCTTTGGTGATCAAGCCATTCGACACCAATCCTCCGGACACCAGACCGCTGTTAATAATTGGGACGCCAATAGTGGCAATCGGAGCAGTCCTCACAATTCCATAACTAGGCGCCGACACAATAGCCGGAGCAGAAGCAATACTCAGCGATGGAGTCAGAATTCCTGGGTTAGCGAAAGCGGTGGCGATGATGCAAACGAAGGCCAACTGAAAGAATAATATTACATACAAGACTTGTACTTATTTTTGCAAATGCCTTACGTATGTGAACATTTTGACGGTTGCTTGTGGATTGTTGAGGAACTCGCGAACTGAAGGCTGACAGGTGACTGATGCTGAGTCCACAAATGGGTTCCCATTTTATACTCAAGTCACTCTTAATCCCCTTTCTTTTCCGAATGCATTCATCTCTGGGGCATGCTGTTATGCAAAAGTAAAGCCACCACTTCTCTTATTTCAAGAGTTGCAGAGTAGGTTTGCAGTAAGGGTGCAACAACTAGTTCACCACACAGCATCAGTTGCGAAAGAAGTGGCTTACAACCAACCACTGAGATGAATCTTGTGTGCATGTGAGGAAATCGGAGTATAAAATGAAAGGAAATTGTTGAATTCGACATCACAGTCACATCAGCCTTCAAGTAGAGTTCAACCACTTCTCACTGTTCCACACATCATCATGTTCAAATACGTAAGAGGATCCACAGCGACATTTTGATCATTTGAACTCAATTTCGTATTCTTCCAGCTGACCTGCATCAGCATCGTAGCCTCCGTCTGCGCCAAGCCAGGAGTGCTCTCTCCATCCCTCAGCATTGCCTCCGCTCCAGCCCTTGTGTCAGCACCAAGTGTTGAGGTTTTAAGGACATCCCCAATCAGTACTATTGGCGCCCCATTGGCTATCAATGGAGGACTCGTATCTAATGGACTGGTTTCCAGCGGACTTTTGTCAGGTGGACTCGTTTCCGGTGGATTGGTTTCTGGTGGACTACTGTCAGGTGGCTTGGTCTCCGGTGGGCTGATTTCCGGTGGACTCGTTTCAAATGGATTGGTGTCCAGTGGCTTGCTGTCCAATGGACTGATTTCTGGAGGATTGATCTCGAACGGTCTGATCTCAAATGGATTACTTGGAAGCGGGATAGTGTCCGGTGGACTGGTGTCTGACAAGCTACTGTCAAAGGGATTAGTGTCTCAGGACTTGATTCATTAAGTCGGTATATTGTAAATCCAATAAAAAATTGCCAATAATACTTACACTGTATGTTTTCGTTTAGTAAAAGAAATGATTCATGTTTCTGCAGCGAAAACTACTAACTTAGCTGCCATACTGTATATTTTGTTTTTACGACAAATTTCATTATATTCATATCAAATGTAATAGTTAGGAAAACAGAATATCAAATGTTCATAACAGCACCAGTCAGATTTGAACAGAAAATCTGCAAAAAGCATGAGCAACGCACCAACCCACTACGCCAACGGACTTTGTCCGCCATAATCTTCTTATCTCATGCGAATTTGTTGAAAGGGTTAGAAGGGGACATGGCAATTTTGTGGTTCATGCCTCACGCATAGCATCTCTTAACAATTGACACCAATTGTGGATAGTCTGATGGCACTTTGGGCCGCACTACTATTCGGAGACCGTCTCATACTGAACAGATCGGGTCTCAGGACTCTCAACGAAGTTATCATAATGCACTGCCCCATTGGTTGGTAGGGTAGGGAAGAGGGCTACTGGTGAGCTCACTGGCGCACTTAGACCATGTTGATCCATTGTGATACCCACTGTCAGACTATTGCAACTGATTGACCTCTTCAGTGATAGTGCCGATGATTGGATCCCAACAGCAAATCGTGACTGGACCATCGGTTCAATCGCCTTCATGATTGGTGTCCCCACCATTGCCTTCTGCAGAGAGGAAGCCGTTAGTTGGTGGGTGGGAGAAAGTTACTGCTTTTCGTGGGGTGAATATCGTGAATTGCTCTGTGTGTTCTCAAAAATTTAGCTGTAGCGATTGCGCTAATTTCTTTCACTACTCGTGTGTCAACATCACAGAACAAGACGCAGATCTTTTTAAAACAAGTGTTACTACCTTTCGCTTTAACAAGTGTTTAATGGAAAGGTGTGCTCTCTATATTAACCGCAACCAGCTATCGCAGTGCCCAAAAACAATGAATTGCTAATGACAACAGCCAAATGAGCCAATGACACTGAGGGTGCATTTTCGCTTCAGATGATCTTGAAAAAAGTCTCCAGCTTGAGCAAACAAATAATCTTTCTCTGCAGCAACTGAAGCTACTTCAAATGGAGACTATCGAGCTGAAGATAAAACTTGATTATTTGGAAAGTAAGCTCAACTTTCAACAGCAGCAGGAAATCACACAAGTGTCAGATGTGGACAATAAGAATGCACTTGCAAAGGCTAAAAAAATTTTGCACCAATATAGGCCAATATCTCTCCTTTCAGCGATTAGTAAAATCGTTGAGAATCTAGCTAAAACTAGAATGCTTAGCTATCTTAAAAGGTTTCTAGCCGACGCAGTTCGGTTTTCAAAAAGTCGGGTCAACAGAAGATGCTCTTCTAGAGTTTTGTGGCAGAATCATGACCAACCTTGACCGGAAAAAGTGTACAGCTGGATTATTTATCGATATTTTGAAAGCTTTTGACATGGTCGACCATGATATTCTTTTGCATAATCCGGTTTTCGTAGATTCAAGCTTTAATGGTTTAGGTCTTTTTATACGAATAGGACACAAAGGGTGAATATTGATGAAGTAGTGAGTGATCCTCTTCCCCTTAACTTAGGAGTGTCTCAAGGCTCAGACGGAACTCCAGCGCGCCCTCCATAGGCTTGTGGCCGTATATGCTGATCGGAGGTTATGGCCATCTCCATATCGCCTGTTCAATGCACTCTACATGTTTGTACACGGGCTATGCTTCCGTGTATTGGTCACGTGACAATAATGTGCCCTTCATCACGACTTCTGAGACGGGCGTTGAACGCGATTCCATAAGGTAGGCGTCCGCTTGGCAGACCCAGGACGAGGTGGTTGGACCAAGTCCAAAAACTCGCTTCGTTACGCTTGGGCATAACTCCTGATGAGTTATAGTCGATGGCGGAGGATCGAGTTGCCTGGAGATCTCTCGTGCATGGTTTACCCCCGCGACTCCTTTAGCAGGGCATGCGGGTCAGAAGATGATGATGATAATGATGACTTGCGACTGCGTACTTGCTGCATCTTCAATTACTTTTGTTGATAACCGTAATGCAGCGATTGAAGTTGACGACGAATTCAAATATTTAGCTCTTACCAGTGACTCAAGAATGAACTTCGAAAAGTATGTAGTTCTAAGAAAGTATTTCCGCTGTGCGATTATAAATTTTTTCTATTTGCGCAATATTTGCTCGACAAAGTTGCTAAAACAAACCATTTACTATGGGCTTTTTCAGTCGACATGACAATATGGAGTAGCTTGTTGGGGTGGAACTTACAGAAATAAAGTGCAATCAATTCTAACTCTTCAGAAATTTGATCTTCGAATAATAAGCCCTAAACCTAGAAGACATCGAAGTTATCATCTACACTGTGACCCGAAAGATCTTCCTGTCGGACATCTGTACTGTTATAAAGTGTTTATTTTTTTTTATGAATTCCGGTAACCGGTGACTAATCTCAAGCTACAGTCTACGTAGAAACCTTCTGGACATGGTAACTGTTCACTCATTGCACACAACTGCTCGTAACTTCGTAACTTTTATGAAATTTCTTCTTATCGATTTTTCAACAAACAGCCACTAACTATTAGAGCTACCGACGCACCTAGAGAATTGTTTAGGCGTGTAAGAACCTGACTATTTTTGAAAGTTTAGAATTCCTGGTAAATGTAATTAATTAAATCGTTAATCTTGTTTATCGGTATTAATTTTGTTATTTAT
This sequence comes from Eristalis tenax, assembly GCA_905231855.2. NCBI lineage: Eukaryota > Metazoa > Arthropoda > Insecta > Diptera > Syrphidae > Eristalis > Eristalis tenax. The sequence goes on from HG993126.1 coordinate 34,252,119, forward strand.
TATATTTATTTATTTAAGAAGCTATATTTAATTGTAAAAAATACAAATTAGCTGCTCAGCCGGAGCGATGAAGCCTTAGGCTAAATTAATCTTGTTATTTCTTGCTATTTTTTGGAAATTATGTTGCGTATGTATCAGTTATTTTTGATACAAAATGTTGAACTTTTAATTGTTCTCATGGGACACCCCTCTTTAAATTGATTTTATTTTGTTTTCAACAAATTTATTTAGCACTCAACACCATTTAAATACATGTTTTGTAAATATCTAGTGCCTTACAGATTTTTTGTTTTGTTTTTACCAAAAATATAAAATATTTTTTATTTATTTACTTTCATACACAAATGTTATTATATTTGAAATCTGTGAATTACCTTTCATATGGAATTTTAATTATAAGCTAAACTAAAAGTAAAACTAAAGGAAGAGGAAAAGCTTTCTCTCTCGTGCACTTCAGAGACCTACTTCTGCGACAATCAAACCTAACAAATTAGCATTACTGGCAACCGAATACAAGTCCACGCATAAGAGCCAACTAAGAGTGCAATCCAGCGACTAAAGACCACCTCATATTTCCAACCCTGGGTGTGACCACAAGTCTGGAGCAGCAGCAATTTCTAAAATATAACCTAAGTACATGGAACAGGGCTGTACGAACGCAACGACAAGAGGAAGTTAAATAAACGGCGGACTGGAATGATTGAACACAAGTTCGATTTTCAACCATTTCTTCTTCTTCTAGTGGCGCTACCGTCCGGGGTGGACCTGGGCCTCAAGCAACCATTTTGATCTGGTTCATTAACTCCGGCGAATATGTGATCACATGTAGACTTTTACACAGATTACTTTTCCCTTCCACGACTTTCCTTCCCTTGTTTGCTGTGAAACTTGACTCCAAACACTAGTGTGCAACAACACTTGTTGCAACAGCATCGTCGCCAAGCTGGTCTGAGAAAGGGTGCGAAAACCAAGTTGCCGCACACTTCCAATTGCAACAGAAAGCAGGAATTATATTTCCCACCACATTAAAAGCAGTCGATCAAAGTTGTGTATAAATGAGGATGGAGACGTTAGGTTGGCATCAGACCCATCTGTTGCTCCACAAGGTTCTCGTCTACACAGCAGCTCAAACTAAGTCACTCATCACTATGTTCAGACAAGTAAGATGGTGTAAGACTCGATGGTGTGCCTTGAATAAATTGTTTTTTCTCCCTCTTAGATCGCCTTCATTTGCATCATCGCCACAGCCGTTGCTAAGCCCGGAGTACTGGCACCATCCTTGAGCATCGCATCCGCTCCAGCTCTTGTCTCTGCACCTAGTATTGCACTTGTTAAGTCTGCCCAAATTACACTTACTCCCGCCATTGGCAGTGGTCTTCTATCCAGTGGATTGGTGTCCGGTGAATTGCTGTCGAGCGGATTAGTATCTGGTGGACTAGTATCCGGTGGGCTCCTGTCTAGCGATCTGCTGTCCAATGGAATAGTCTCCAATGGACTCGTGTCGAATGGACTCGTGTCGAATGGACTCGTGTCAAATGGACTTGTGTCCAGTGGACTGGTCTCCAATGGACTCGTCGCCAATGGGTTGATATCTGGTGGATTGGTCTCCAGCGGGGTGGTGACCGATGGCCTTGTGTCAGGTAAAGTGTTAGGCGGAGTATCCGGAAAACTGATTCGTTAAAAATGATTGTCATAGTTATTTTGAAAGTAATTGGTAGAGAGGAAAATAAAGTAATATGGAAAGACCAATTTTTGTGTTTGCTCTGTTTTTGAGCATGTTTACCTAAAACTTACGCTGGTGTAAGGAAAACACGCTGTCCTCATCTTATCTAAAGAGGCTGAAAGGCTGGAACAACATAGGATTTTGTAAAAAAAAAACTCTAAACGGGCCGAGATGGACGCCCCCTCACATAGTAACAAATTCTTGTTTTTAACCCCTTTACAAAATATCCCCTTTTGAAAACAAAATACTTTTTCCGGCAAATTTGCATTTATTTCTGAGCATGGTCTCCTCTTAGCTAGATTCATTTTTTCCAGCATTTTCATTCATCCCGTAAAATAGTCCTTTGTTTCAGTTACGACCTTTTTATTCGACCCGAATCTCTTCCAGTTCCCGCTCCGCTATTCCGGGTAAATTGAGAGAATATGCGCTATTTATGGCCACTCATTTGAAAAGGTCACGCGGTTGCCCTTATGACAGCCATCGAGCGTACAACGTCTTGGGTGTCTAAATACAAATTCATGTTAAATGCGATGCCTACAGCCTGAGGCGTCTTACTCACGTCAATTTTCCGATCGTTCAATACTTGCCATGGACTGGAATGTCAATTGAATATTCGGCTTCACTTGGGCCGATGGGGAATAAATTATGTGTATAATGCAAATTAATCATCATCTTCTGATCCACTAAAGGGGTCGCACTACAAGGGGAAAAGCACGTAAGAGATATCTCCCGGCAACTCGATCCTCAGCCATCGACTCTAACTCACCAGGAGTTATGCCCAAACGTAACCAGGCGAGATTTTGGACTTGATTCAACTACCTCGTCCTGGGTCTGCCATGCGATGGCGTACATGATGGATCGCCCGTCTCGGAAGTCGTTATGATGTGAACATTCGTGGCACGTGACCAAAGCACCGAAGCATAACCCTTTCCGCTCGAAGAAGCAGCTGCTCAATGTTAAGATCCTCGGGCACTGAATGTTTCTCACCCTGTCGCGGCGAGTAAATCCCATAACAGCACGAAGAAATCTCATCTCAGCAGACTCGTAGTACTCTCCTCAATACTACTCTACTACTACTAAAAAAACAAAGTTAGGTTAGTACGAAAGATTCATGGAATAAGCCTTGCAATGTTTTTAAGAATGGTGAAGATTTTTCAATTTGAACGTTTATTTAAGAAAAACATCCCAAAAGAACTGCGCCGGCTTGGCAGCCAAAAATGAATCAAGCCAATTTTTGATATTCTGCTCCGATGTGAACCGTATTTCAGTGAGGGCGTTCTGAATCGACCGGAACAAATGGCAGTCAGAAGGGGCAAGGTCTGGCCTATAAGGCCGGTGGGGTAAAACTTCCCATCCACTGTTTTCCAAATAGTTCTTAACCGGAATAGCGTTGTCATGATGGACAATTATAGCCTCGTGTATGGTCGCATATTTCGGGCGTTTTTCGGCTAGATCTCTTTAAACGGATTAATTGTGTTTGGCTGGCTGGCCAAGCCAAAATTAACAACTTTTAAATCGTGCAAACCACTTTTGGCACGTTTGCTCAGGTAGCGCATGTTCACCATAAACTTCCACCAAAATACGATGACTTTCTGCAGTTTTTTATGTGAATAGCTAGAACTCTTCACGTTTTCTAACTGGCAAAATTGAGAAACTCACAATTTGTATATTTACAGGAGTTACAAAATGGTAAAACTCATTAGTTTCTCAATAGAGTTTCTCATTATCTCGCTCAATTAATTTTTTGAATGCAAAATCTAGTGACTATTGCGATCACTACTTTTGATTATTTCTTTACTGATTATTTCGCACTTGCTGGTGGACAAAAAAAGAAGCCAGGATGATGTCGGGAAAGGAGTTATATCGATACAAAAAAAAATAACAAAAAAGTGGCTTTCGCTCATTCAGAGAAAGACTTTCAAGAAATCCCATCTAGGAAAGTTGTCAAATTTCTGAAGGCAGTACTTAAATCCTAGATCAAAGACAGATCTTTATGGTCTCACAGTACTAGTGTCCACGCTTCTTGTTCTTTGGGCAGCCTGACGCAAAGCTGGAAAGCGGGACGTGTGGTCACCTTCGATATATCAGACGATCTTGGGCTGTGGTATAAGAACCTTCAAAACCATTACTTAAAGGCTCCGGAACCTAATGGGAGTGACTACAATTAGGCTGAAAAGATATTGATTTCTCTTTTTGCTTGAAATAAATTCGTTTCTTTCGGAAGCAAGCATTTTTTCTCATTATATGCAATATTCTACGAAATTTCGTACATTAAAGTTATTAAGTGCGTTTCTTTTGAATTTTTCTAAAGTACGCAAAGGTAAGCATAAACTAAGAACAAACAGCAAATGTATATGTAGACGTGGATTTTCGTCAAACAGATTCGTCTTTAAATCGAATTATCTCCTTGCGCGTATTTTGTTAGTTAAAGAGTTTTACCTTCAAACCGACGGTATGTAGTATGGCTGTGCTATGTCTCACATAAAAACTGATCGCAAACAAAATTTTAGTACTGGTATAAATTTTGGTATTGGTCCAACCTATAGTTGTGTAGATTCCATGGTTTTTTAAGAAAGAACCATATTTTTCCTAATTTTATTGCATTTTTTTTAACAAAATGGAAATGTTTTTAGTAGATGGCTACATGACACTGCGTTTTTTTCGTACATTATGAGAAATAGAGCAGACAGTGCGGGTGCGTACACACTAGCCTCCTAAATGGGAAAAGGAGAAACACAATTTATTAAAAATTGTAACCCATTTATATTATTCAGCAACAGCCAGCTTATCTTCGGACATTCCATCCCTTTTCTCCTGGGTTTCTCTGTTTGCAAATCAAATACATTCATACCACGGTACCGATAACACACTTAGCCATGTACCTTGCCCACATCTAGTGTATGATCCTTCGCAATATAATTGCTGCCTCTTTCCAATGAATCCCATTTAATATATTAAAACAAAGTAGTGTTATTTGGGCATTAAATAGTTTCTCAATTAGTTTTATTGAATCTCTCTGCAAGTAGACAGGCGAAACAACATCGCTCTCCTTAATGGATCAGTTTGCCGGCGATAATGCCGCCGGAAACCAATCCTCCAGACAACACTTTTCCAGACACAAGTCCGTTGGAGATCAGTCCGCCAGTGACCAGTCCATTTGATAATATTCCATTGGATACCAGTCCGCTGCTGAGGGTCAGTGGAGCGCCTATGGTGGTGCCCAAAGTGAGTGGGGCCAACGAGGCAATGGGTGCTGTTCTCACAATTCCAATGGTTGGTGTCGAAACGATTGTTGGAGCTGCAGCAATTCTCAAGGATGGCGCAAGAAATCCTGGCTTGGCAGCAGCGGCGGCAATAACACAGAAGAAGGCCAACTGAAACAAATATGTGACTTAAAATTGAATTCCTGTAAGGAAGGCATCCTTACGTATTTGAACATGATGATGAGTGGATTGGTTTATGTCTTGTTGCGAGATGACAATTGACTGATGGTAAGATCATGATTCTGCTCTCATTTTATATGCCTTCATACGAAGTGCTCTTGCAGTAACCCCACACACAGAACCCTTCGAGGTGGGTAAACATGCGGTCTTGTTGCAAAATGCAGTGTGGTGGAAAAATTGTGCTTAGCAAGTAACCCCAATTGTTTTTTTCTTTGGAAGACTGCAACTCTCAGTCAAGATGAATTTATGTGACTGCAATTAAGTGCATTCAATCATAAAGTGTGTCTATTCTGACTCTGACGGATTAGATAGGCGCACCCACAGTGCTATGGATGATGTAATCAGGCTCAGGAAATGGCTCTTTCTGGAGATGTCAAATTATCAACAGGTTGTGTTTCGGGCGATACCAAGTGACCAACATAAGACATGAACTCAATTCATCGAGTCAAATATATAGACCCACAGTTCATGGATGTTGGTGCACTTTTTGGTCTGTGGTTTATGGTCTGGTGGAATCATTTGTCGGTATTTTTTCAAAGATGTCCGCGAGAACAACGTGGCACCCACTATCTTTTAAGAATGTCAAAAGTTAATTTTACAAGATTTACATGCCACAGCGCTTGCACATCGGTGGACCAATTGAGAAATCGACAAGAAATGTATGTCTCTCCCGTTTTTCGTAAATTGCTAAATTTTCTTCTTTTCCTTCTGACGGTGCTTCCATCTGGGATGAACTTGGGCCTCAACCTCAGCCTCTCCAGCTCGAGTTGGATAAGGCCCTTCTTCTGTGTGCGCCATCGGTTTCGTTGGCATCCTCTATCGTTTAACGTGGCGTCGAAGACCCTTTATCGTGGAGTAGTCTTGCGCATGCGTTCTAAATGTTTAGCTCTACATGACGCCTGAGCAGACCCATGTTGCATCATAGTACAGTTCATGATTCGCATACTCTTTTTAAAATGCCGTCAACACACACAGACCGAAGATTGGTAGCAGACATATTTCCCGAACACCGCTTGTTCTCGGTTTTGCCATCATTCACCGCTTAACCTTTTTGGGTTGCTTCTGACTTCATGCCGGTCTGTGTGCATCATCCATGAAACTTCTCTTTACGGGCGCCTCTTTATAAGAATCACCTCTCTTTACGGTACCGGCATGAAGACAGGGTTATTCGTATACCCCTTACATCGGACCCCCTTTATATCGGAAACGGACATGAATTCCAACCCCTATTGAGCAGTCGTACCCTGAAAGGACATACAAAGAAAAAACGTACAGGGAAGAAACAGAGAAGTATTGTGAGTATGCAAACACGTAAACTGTGTAGATGTAAGCACCCCCAGGCGCAGTTGGGACGGACGGTTAAAATAACTTAGGCTATGTATTTCTCTAGGACGTACATCTCTCTATAATTAGTCTAAGAAAATCGTACGTGTAGGCAGCTAAATGGTGAATAACTCATCCGTCGAGCTTACATCACAACATCATCATCACATGTGAACGCATGCAGATCAGGAGGCAGCCAACGCTTCCAATGTAAACTCGCGCCGGATACGGAAGAGAAATTATTTTCTATCCCACTCTTCAGACAAGCACACAATATCTCAGGAGTGTGTGTGCATAGGGTTTCATCTCCTCCAGCATGAGTTACACAATCCGAAAATGATGAATTCGCAGCTTCTTCGTGAGGGCGACACGTGATGGGGAACGCTTTCACTCTGCATGGCAAAACGAAGGTGAAAGTGAAAAAAGTTAAAAACCGTTTATGTGTCCCCCTCGGCCTTTGTTTCGTTTTTCCTCCTTCAGCGTCGTTCTCAATGACACTCTGACGACGAAGCTTACGGGGGTTGTAGCACGTGGCCTAGGACGAGAACACATTCCCTGAAATGCTTCGCATCACGCAGCTACTTCAGACACAAAACAAAAAATGCCACGAATTGAAGGAGGCTGAGAGCTGAGGCTGCGCGAATTCTTAAGTCCCTCAACTACCAGGAATGGGGTGTGCAGCGATGGGGGCACGTGCTATAAGTCCCCATCCAAGACGCGACGTCGCCGCTCACAACAACCACTTTTGATCTCTCTTCCCTTCGAATAGAGTAGTCAGCAACAAGACAATGATGTTGTTTGTGTGGTCCCGCGATGTGTATTCATCGAAGTCGCAGTTCGTCGCAAACAAGTAATCCCTTCGAATGGTTCTTGGCAATTAATTGAATTGGAAGCCCATGCTGTCGCCTCCAGGCTGAAATGCAGTCGGCGTTAAAGGCACACTATGTGAACGTACGCCGCACACTGACTGCCTCGCCCTGGTGTGGAGAGCAGGAGGGGGTTGATGGAGCAGCTCTGGGCTTGTGATTGCGAAAATTAAACGTAAATATGGAAATGAATATGCGCCGCAGTGGTTGAATATCGGCTGGTGACGGTGAACTACATCGGGTGGTGTCTATAACAGTAGATTGTGTGGCAACCAGACTGCCTGCAGACTGTGAGTTCATACTGTGATTTCTCAATCAACTCACCGCCGCTGCCGGGTGACCAAGAGCAACTGCATCCTATGGTGTAATCTGCTGTCGAGTGATGGGTGTTGCTTGGGTACTTGGGGTGCTTTGGTTGAACGCAAGGTCAGTTGATGAACAATCTGATTTGTTTGATGTGCACACACCCACCCACACACACACACTTGCCGACGACATTGATAGTCAAAGTTGCACAGTCACTGTGGCAAAACATATAGAGGAAGTGGAGGTTGCTACGAACACAGCTATCTCCATGGTGAAAGATTGGCTTGAGAACACCGGCCTGGAACTAGCAGCCCACAAAACGGAGGCTGTGCTCATTACGAGCAGAAAGAAAGTTGAATTGTCGAGCTTCGTGGGTGAGGAGCAAACGATTAGGTCTAAGGAGACAGTGGAGTACCTGGGGGTTATGCCAGATAATAGGCTTTCCTTTAGAGAGCATGTAAAGTATGCTAGCGAAAAGGCATCACTCACACAGGAAGCGCTCTCTCGAGTGCTCCCGAACATTGACGGGCTCGGATGTGCACGCAGAATCCTACTCCAATGAGTAGTGAGTTCAGTCCTTCTGTATGCTGCTCCAATTTGGGCTGGAGCTCTTGCGGTTGGACAACTAAGACGGATGAAGACGTCAGTCTATAGACTCTGCGCAATAAGGGCAATCAGCGGATTTAGAACTCTTTCAGATGAGGCAGCGTTCGTCATAGCAGGAATGTTACCTGTCGACATTCTGGAAGACGAGCTTGTACCTTAGACAAACTTCGGACCGGCGGCAGGCCAAATTCGTAAAGATGGAAGAACGGGCAGCTTCAATAGAAATGTGGCAAGACCCACAACACACTTCACAAGTGTGTACATGATAGTTCGCCGCTGTGCCCAAAATGTACTAATGTTGAAGAGGACGCAGAGCACGCAGTTTTCAACTGCGGTCGATTTGCTGAAGATAGGCAGATGGTAAATCTATCATGCCCCGATAACCTGATCGCGTCCATGACAAGAACAGAAAATAGTTGGAATGAGCTTTGTACGTAGTGAAAGTTAGTCTAACATTGTGGCAGGTCGAAGCAGAAAGAAAAGCTCAAGAGGCCGCATTCTAGATTACAGTCCCGCTAACCAGCCCCACGAAGTAATACCTAACGGCAGTTCCGCGGGGAGAGTGGTAGAAGAGTGCTGGATGTGGTTTAGGACTCAGGCGCGAGGAGAGTAATATCCCGTGAATCGTTCATGCTGGTAGCACGGGTCATCAGAAGACTCCACATCCGTTGGCGCAAACCATACAAAAAATAAACACTAATGAATCTGATTCAACTAATTCTAAAAATTAGCCATCTGCTTTCTGAAACCAGTCATCAGACAATCTGCTTTCGTCACCATTCTGAAATACCTAAGGAGACAATAAAGATTCTGCCACGTCCTGTAATCAGTTTCTCTACCCATCCACGTTCTGATCGTCTTCTGCCTCGTTCGCTGAGCCGGAGGCCTTGCACCAGCTTTCAGGGTGGCAGCCGCGCAATTTATGGTCCCCCACCTGATGGCCGTCCACTAAGCGCCCCTGTTCGTGTTGGTCGCTCGTAGATTCGTCCATAGAGGATTGATTCGTTTACGCGTACAGTAGTTCAAAAGTGAAAAAAAAAAACAAATATTAAATTTGTATACTTGGCCTATAGTTTCGCAAAATTGGGTCAAGTTACGTCAAGGGGTATACGAGATGAAGCGCTCTAAAGTTACCCTTTCTGTTAGAATTGAAATTCATGTAGTTTCTCGTAGTAACTCCTTGGTATTACAAATGACATTTTTATAACAGTTTGTTCCAAACCAATTCCTCTTATAAATTCTACGTTATTTTAGACTAAAAAAATAAAAATATTATTTGCGTGTCTTGGCTAAGACCAGTTGTACTAGAATTGATATTGTATTATTTTGTTCCCTTAAGCTACAGTCTTAGCTCCACAGTCTCACCTACTTTTCAATCAATACACAGAAATTTAAGGTTTATTCTGAAGAGACAGCTAAGCTCATGATATCGTTATACACTTGGTCTGGAACCAACTCCCAGACATTAATTTAAAATTAAAATTCTATTGAAATGACGCAATGTGACGATTGTCAACGGTGAAGGGGAGACGAAAGTTAAAAGTTGAACAACTACATCCGTCGTGTCAGCGACAGCGTTAGTCTATGTGTCATCTCCCATAAGAACATTTGCGTTCAGTAGTTTAGATTTTACATATTTATTGGGTCTCCAACGTAATATTCAAAGTATTGTCCATCTAAAGCTATGACTTTTTCCCATCTCTCTGGCGATTTGTGGATCCCATCCCAAAAGAACTGCGCCGGCTTGGCAGCCAAGAATGAATCAAGTCAACTTTTGGATATTCTGCTCTGATGTGAACCGTATTTTAGTGAGGGCGTTCTGCATCGACGGGAACAAATGGTAGTCAGAAGGGGCAAGGTCTGGGCTTTAAGGCGGGTGGGGTAAAACTTCCCATTCACTGTTTTCCAAATAGTTCTTAACCGGGATAGCAACATGGGGCCGAGCGTTGTCATGATGGAAAACTATTGCCTCGTGTCTGGTCGCATGTTCCGGGAGTTTTTCGGCTACTGCTCTCTTCAAACGGACTTATTTGTGTTCGGTAGCGTTGTCCATTGATGGTGTCACACGGATTTAGCAGCTCATAATACAGCACACCCTTCTGATCCCACCAAATACAGAGCATTACCTTCGCGCCATGGATAGTCGGCTTTGCCGTTGATTTGGTTGGCCAGGCCAATATTACCACTTTTAAATCGTGCAAACCACTTTTAGCACGTTCGCTCAGCTAGCGCATGTTCACCATAAACTTCCAAAATACGATGACTTTCGGCAGTAGTTTTCTTCGTATTAAAGTAATGAAGAAGAACTCCCGCAAAACACTTTTCCAGGCACAAAGTTCGACATATTTGAGTGAAAACAATTATTATTGTTTACGCTTCAAATGAATGACATATACTGAAATGACGTACAATGACAGTAGCTTTCCAACGCATGTTCCAATGGAATAATACAAGATGCGCCATCTCTTAGCAAACCGCACGAATTAAGTTATAGATCTAATATTTCCGCCCTGCCATACTAGGCGGACCACTGTGAGGCGTCTGTGTGTTGCCAATCGGTTTCTTCTGCCTCGATGCTATAATACGCGAGGCCACAAACAAAATCATTGCCATCTTGCATGACTTGTCTATGAAAGGAAAATATTTTTTTGTCATACCGGCCGGGAGACGAACCCAGGCAGCGGATGTCAGTTGCGTGGGCTTGTGGGTACATACCCACAACGCCGCGGCCAGATTATAGTAGTAATAATCGCAACTTTTCTCTCACGAGTGGCAAGAACCTGCACTTTTTTGGTGACTTCGAACGGCCAATTTGGGAAGCTTCTTCTAGACAGTTATACTCTTTGACTCGGAAGAGGTGGGGCCGTGAAAATACATTTCCTAGTACCGGGAATCGATCCTGGGGAAAGGAGGTTTAAGTGCTTAGGTGTCGACGCACCAATCACATCGCCACTGCGCAAGAGAAAAAACCCTTTATATTGAGCCATCTGCCATCTACCGAGGGATAAGAGTTGGCTGGCGTGTTGTGTGCTTGTCGTTTATTTACAAGGTAGCCTGAGATGGTCCGCAGTAGCCTGGGTCGTGGAATAACTAGCCAATCTGTAACCCCTATATTTTGATTATGAGGACGTGCAGACAAGCCGCATATGGCATTGAGAATGTATTTTCGTGTTTGCTGTTGTGAAAGAACATTGATCATGCCAATCCTAAAAATAGTCCTCTAGTTTTTGCTTTGCTTACAACTTGAGTTCCAAATTTAAATTTGCAAACACCCACGTGTCATTCCCATCGATTTTCGTCACATTTTGCGTAGTCGAAAATTTGATTATTTCTGAAAACGCATTGTCACAGGCCGCCGCTCAAGTGCACATCACTTAAATATGCAACAAAAACAGCTGAGTATACTCTGTCAATTATTTCACAGAAAGGCGATGCATAAATGTATGCAAAGATAATATAGGATCTTCCAGGAAACCTAACAGTATGCAGTTGGTTTGAAGGTGTTTTAAATTTATGCTCACCTTCAACTTTTTTAATGAACAATGGTGAGTGTCGGTGTTTCAATCGCTACAGCATGCTTTCGTGTTTTACATAGCCCACTTGTAGGAGGAATGGCAATTGCACTTCCGTTTGTATCGTATTTCATACTTGCAGGTGCTTCAAGTAGTAGTCACAGGTTTGGAGCTCGGCTCAGCAGTACCAACGCCTATTTGTTGGCTTCACACCAAGAAGATGGCTCACACGGTAGTCATGACTTTAACGATTCGTGATTTGACTAACCAACTTGTTCTAAAATAAAAGTAATTTGTTGTGGTTCTGTATTTCCGCGCAAACTGCTTTACTGCTTGTCATAAACCCCACACTCCAGTCAAGTCATTTGTCCGCAGTCGTTAAACCATCCCAGGCAGTTAAAATGGAAGACAACCCATCGAATGGAATTTTTTCAAGATGCCCGTGTTTCAACAATCGGAGGCGGCGCCGCGTCTTTGCTTTGGTCGGAAACCGACAGTTCAACGGGCATTCTTCAATACATAGTCGATTAAATTTGGACACGGTTGCATTCATAAATCAAGCGCTGCTTTTAATCTGGCCATCAGTATGCAAGACCAAGTGCGAAGCAAGTAGCACGTTGCATAATTAAAACTGGCTTACGCGACCCCCGAGTGGGTGGGAGAAGAGTGCGTTTGAAACTTACTTACACGACGACGACGAGTCGTTATGTGTCTTCACTTTCGATTGGTGTGACGAAAGGAAAACCATCACAGGTTGAAGGTTCGTCTTGTCGCTGTTTGGTTGCGTCAAGGATTTGGCACTTTGTCTTGTAATTTGACTATAAAGCTTGTGACAATGCGTGGTAGTAGGCATAGTTCAGTTCGTCTTCAAATCGAAAACAACACAACAAACTCACTCCCTTCAACATGTTCAAGTTCGTCGCTGTTGTCCTTATGGCAGTTGTTGCCCTCGCCGCTGCTAAGCCAGGAATCGTTGCTCCATTGGGTGCTCCTTTGGCTGCTCCTCTGGTTGCTGCTGCTCCTGCTGCCGCAGTTTACTCAAGGGAGTTCCATGGAAACTTTGCCGCACCCTACGTAGCCTCCCCATATGCTGCTGCCCCATACGTGGCTTCTCCATACGCCGCTGCTCCATTTGTCGCTTCTCCATATGCCGCTGCTCCAGCCGTTGCTTCCCCATACGCCGCTGCTGCTGCTTACCCCGGATACCTTGGATACGGTGCTCCATACACCGCTGCCTACAGCTCACCCTACTTGCTCAAGTAAACGGATTTGAGATGATGAAAAGGTGTTGAAAACTGCGTGATAATAAAGAAGTTCGAGTTGAACTAACAATCAATCATTTTGCATTTTCTTACTCCGGGGTGCTTACAGAAAGCGTTTGCTGTCTACTATGCTAGAATTGAATGGAATAACACCTTCTTGTGGTGGCGTTACATTCCTTGGAGAACTGTGGACAGCTTAGCTGTTTTTCTCTCACGAGTACAACGTTCCTACAGTTCGTTGCCGATTCCAAAAGATGCCTTTTTGGGGACAGTTGCAATCACGACTCCCAAAAATATGAACGCTGTTGGTTGATTGGAACTTTATCCACGGACCTGGTCTGGACTTGACTGATCCCAAGGAAATATTAATTGGATGGTATCCATGTCCTTAATTTGTAGACAATTTTGAAGCTCCAAATATTGGATTTGCTTGGCGTGCTGTTCAAGCTGATGTTGATGGTCTTCCAGCGCGATCATTGTCGTGTTAAGTCGTGCGTACTCACCTCAGGCGTTCATTTAAAGGGCAGTAATTTAATTTGAGAATTCCAGAGAGATACAATTTGAGCATTTAAGTGTAAGTAAATATTTCCCATTTTGACAACTATACCACGACCTGAAGAGACTTATTGTATCGGGTTGAAGTCATTCCTGCTTCCCTTATGTCAGATGGTATGTGTATGTCTTTTCTAGTGAATCTCGTTATTTCCACTGAAGTGAGAATGTCCCTACGGAAAAAACTTTGCCTTAAATGCAGGAGTTCCGGACATTCACATTTAATGTGCTCGGATGGGTCATCAGCAAAGCCGGCATTCCTTGGCACAGGTTTCTTCTGTTTGGCCGCAAAGGCCAGCAGGAAACCTCCTTACCATTTTTATACAGAGCCAGAGGTTTTATTTACAGGATTAAGCCTGATTAATCGTTTGGATTCTCTAAGACCACTGATCTTGTGGTCTAGGCGAAGTTTGTTTTTCCATTGTTCAGCTTTGTAGCTGTTGTACAGTACAGCTCTGGACCTATGAAGGCAGATTCCGAGCCAGCCCCGACGAGCTCTTCTGCAGATTCGCTGTCTGTAGTCCCAGTGTGTCTTGCGACCCAGCCGAGCTTAAATTTCTTATGTCTGGCCAGGAATTGTAGTGCACTGTTGCATGTCTTGTGCTCTGAAAAAAAAAAATCTGAATTCAAGCTCCCTTGATACCAAGAGTCCACCAAATTTTGGCATTCTGGGTTCCTATATTTGTAGAATCGAAAAACATATACCGAGAAAAATATGTCACCTTGGGTACCTTGGGAAGACTGTGCGTCGGGGTATGAGTCGAAGCCCATTTATTTGATCTTTATTACCGATACGTGGCAAGAGGCAATTAAAATGCGGCATCGGACTATAAGTGGACGTTATCAGTTGTGTCACTTTCCATCAACAAGGGCCTTATTCCAGTCAACGAGTGACATTGAAAATAAGGAAAAACGTCCAAAAGTCTGAAAGAACGTAACTTTGTTTACTAAATTTATTGTTTGTTTATGAACCTCGAACAGCCTGCTCTACCATTTAACGCTGTAAGAAATTTTGTATGATTGTACGAAATTGTATGAAAATACGGATGGCAGACTATTTGGCTTAGAGTTCAATTATGCCATACAGCGCTCTCGAGAGTTGACAGCTGCAACCTGATTGAATGACCAGCCTGCGATTATAGACAATCTGTTTTGGCTCAAAGGGATATCGGAAAGGGATATCGTCTTGTTTTGTGACAGCCAAGCACATATCAAGGATACAGTCACATTTTAAAAAATTTTCTGAATTTTTCCTTGTTTTGATGGCATAACTGAGAAGCGGTTATGTGAGTGGCGGGGCACTTTGACATGATAGGAAATTTCGAAGCCACTGACCTCGACAGAGGCTCACCACTTTTTCCAAGCGGTGAACTACTCGAACAAACAAACAAAGTTTTTATTTTGCCAGACCTGCTAAATGGACATGGTGGAAATAAAGTGGTGGAAAATAAAGAAAATACAAGTACCTTCGAGAGCAAAATTCTGCGTCGGATATATGGTCCCCTGCGAGGAAGGCGGTTAAATGTACCTCGGAAGTCAAAAATCCGTCCACTGCGCATGCACAACAATTCACCACCGAACAGGGTCTTCCAATCCGAACTTTCTGGTTAGAGAAGCAGGCGGAGACCGAAACTCAGGTACAAGGACCAAGTTATCGCGCACTCAAGACAGCTTGATCCCGATGAGGGAAGCAGCGATTGTCATGAAAAGCAGTAGCTTTAGCTTAGGCGCAGGTCTGATAAGTAACTAAGGCCTGCTGGCACCATCGACGTCTATTGCTACAAAACACATATTTTAACACTAAACGCATATAATCTCACCCCTATCAGACCCGCTCTCTAGTTTAGGCGCTAAAACACTTTTTTAGGCTCTGCAATGCTGCATCTTTGACTTTGTGGCAGAATATTGTACACGTGACACAAACCCCCTCAGAATGTATATCCCTGACACCGACTTCAGCACAAGTTCCAGCTTTCGCTTGCATATCGCAGCTACTCTACTCGTGCAACTATCACTGGCTCGCGTGAATTGCATGCACAAGTGCGGTTGTGCATACACTTACGTATCCGGAGCCAAGACACTGCACGGCCCTTCGGCATAGGGGCGACGGAAGACCCCTACCTCGTCTTCCGTTGTTGACAAACGTCGTCAACATCGTCGAACTCAAAATATCAATGTTCGAAACATCGTCAAAACATCGACATTTCGTCTCTCAACGTCGACGGTTTGTGAACACCGATGAACATTGATCATCCCTGAGTCGAGGTACCTGCGTACTTTGGCCTTAAACGCCTGCGGACTATAGTGAATGAGAAATCGTGAGCTTGGAGGAGCCTTCTATGAGTCTCTATCCTTAACAGGGTGCACTCATGAGCATTCCTGGAGGCGATATAGGACAGATTCAAGCGAATTGATCACCGATTAACCATGAACAAGAAGCCAAGAAGACACGATAACTCGATGTTCAAGCACTCGCCATACTGCGGTATCGAACCTTTGTCGAAGAAGGGGTCTGTGATCGTCTTCGCCTTAGATGGCGAAGCGAACTAAACAATCCTTGCATCAGTCACCTCCTACTACAGGCGCAAAACCACTTTCCCACTTTGAGGAGGATTAAATGACTAAATGAGTCTGCTCTGTTGTACCCACGTGCATTACCCCGCATCCTTTCAGCTTAAGCGAAAAACCCTACCGGGAGTGGATTTTGTACGTTGTCTTCATTACACCATCGTCTGAAAAGACTGTACAAAGTTGTCGTTGCTCTGTGATAAGTGGTGGCAAGCATCGGACGACTTGAGACTAATTTAAAGTCGTCTTGTAGGAAGTTCCTATCTGCAGCAGCTTAAATATACTCCAACTGCAGATAGGCGTCGGCATAAAAATACACTTCCGATGGGAACGCATCACTACAGCAAAAATAACTCCACTCAAGGGTAGGAGTTTTGAGCTGAACGCTCGGAATCACAGTTCCCTGTACAAGCCATGTATTCGTCTGTCGACATTCACCAACGGGAAGCATATTCCATTTGATTCAGCTGCCTCGCGTCCAGATTGCAGTTTGAATGCCCTCAATGATCTTGAAGCTGGACGTGTTCACAAGCGCAAATCTTATCACGAACTTTGGCGAAGTATGAAACTTTTATCAAGCAAAGCCTTTCAATGCGACAGCTAAACAATACGTTCAACCCATTATGGTCTTATCGGCTCGATGGTCGTAGAACAAAAGAATATGTTCTGCACTTGATAACGCACAATGCAATTCCTTTCACATCGAGCGGCTACTTCCTTTTCGACTTTCAGTTTGATATTGAGCGCTTAGCGTGTAGGTTCGTGAGTTCGTAACAAAAAAACGATGGCGTTCGGACATTGTTTTGTATTGCTAATCGCATTGGCATGCTGTAGCGCGCTTCTGATCGATGAAAAAGTGCTTACGTGTGATGAGTTGGAGTCCACCTACGAGTCACAGGAGGCGTTTTGCACCGTCAGTGGCTTCTATGTGACGCACAGTCACAACGTGAAGATCATGGAATACGAAAAGGCTAATTTGACCAAGAACATGAAGTTCTACGACTCAAGACTGCTGTATGTGCCGTTTAAGCTGTTCGAGCGCTTTCCCAATTTGAACAGTTTGGACGTGTCGTTTACGGAGATTCTCGATATCCAGCGGAATACGTTCGCATCGGCTAACAACCTGTCGTACCTCAACATGAGCAACAACAACATCACCATTATAGAGGCTTCGGTTTTCGTTGGAGCCCACTCATTGCTGCGCATCGACTTGAGTAGGAATCAGATCGAAAAAGTGAACGATTTCGCATTCAGGGGACTCGTTCAGATTGACAGGATAATACTGTCCTTTAACAAGATAAAGACGCTCAGTACCGAAATCTTCCTGGACAACGTTTACCTCGAACAAATTGCACTCGATAACAATCTCATCGAGAGCCTCGACCCCAAGGTGTTCTCGAGACTTCGGCGAATCAGAGACGTGAACCTTGCGAACAACCGCTTGATCCACCTGCATCCGGACACATTCCATGACTCGTACGGCATTGATAACTTGAATTTGGACGGCAATCAGTTGACGAACTTCCGCCTGGACGAGAAGTACGTGCTCCTTCGATTGGATCTGAGCAACAACAATCTGACCTCGTTGGTGGTCAACGGCACGAAGGTGGTCAGTGCTCGCAACAATGCCATCAGCTCGATCACGCCGGTGAACAGCAACGTCTTGGATAAGCTCATCCTCTCGAGGAACAACATTACAGACATTTCGAACATCACTTCTCTGGCCCACCTCCTGGTGCTTGACCTGTCCTACAACAAAATCGGCCCCGTCAACATCTCAACCTTCGACAAGTTGCGCAAACTGAGGGAGCTCAATCTCCGCAGCACGGGGATCTCGAAGATCAGCTTCGGAATGTTTTCGAAGCAGACCAGCTTGGAATCGCTGAACCTGTCATTCAACAACATCTCGGACCTGAACCTCAACGTCTTCATTCCCTACTTGTCGAAGATAAAGCACTTCTACATCGACGGGAACAATTTGACCGAAATCCACGGAAAGTCTACCTTCGCCTACACATTCCCCGGCCTGACCAAAATCGGTATCTCGAAGAACAAATTCAATTGTTCGTATCTGCACAGCATTCTGATGCCACCCTTTTTGTCTGGTTTCGTTGAGCTGCACATCGAACCGGATTTCTCGGACGAGGAGTCGACCCACATACGCGACATTACGTGCGTCAGCACCAAGCACCATGCCGCCGTGGACAATTCTAGCCAGGTTAACGACTCTGAGATGCAGATTCTGCGGGAGACCATATCCCACGTCACCTACTATGGGCACACCCTGGGCGGATACTTCTTGATTATGATCCTGCTCTTGACCATCATCATTTTGGCGGGTCTCGTCTTGTTAGTTCTCAAGTACAAGAAGTACGGCCGAGTGCGATATTCGGGACAGTTCGGTCGCAACGGGAGCATTGTGTTTCGGTCCAATGCAACCATGAACAGTGCCGTCGAACACTGACGCTTGTTAACTTTGTGAATGATTAATTAGCTTGTAACCGTTAAGAGTCGATGACTGTGTCGATCGGTCGTGGAACGTACATACGTACTTAGTATTCTATGCAGTTAAGTTTTTATGATTTTAATTTTTTTTGTGTCTTTTTGTTTACCGTGGACAACTTATGAATTAACTGGCATTGGATGCATTCAAGGTGAGTGGCTGAAGTTTCTTCGATCAAGTAAATATTTGTCTTGGCTATGCGGGCTGACTGGACTTGTCATGCATTGCTCACAGCAGCGGTGACTTTGAATGAGCAACCTTAAGCCTGTCAATAGCGAATTCTGTTACTTTTACTGGCAAAGTATTGATTGAGTGACCGCGTGAGGTGCACTTAACACACTTGTTTTGCATTTGCATGATATTTCTCTTAGTCATTCCATACGAAGGTACGGAACGGTAGCTTGTGGTGCAGTCGACTCTGCATAATTCGAAACGTAAGGGACTCAACAAGAAATTGGAATTAATGAAAAATTGTCGAGTTGTGAGTAGACACACTGAGTTGCATTTTATATTTTGTATTGAAATTCGAGGTTCTTTTTTTGGTTTAATAACTTCCAGCATGCTTGGTCAAGAGCACTGTCTACGACAGCCAGTGACTGGCTGTATGACACTACGTCTTTTCCGTATTTTACTTCAACTCAAAAGTTAGTTAGGGCAGTAGGAAAAATTGACTATTGAAATTGTCATTAAGTGTGAGTGGGTACGAGCACGAGCCTCATAAATTGGAAAACTTCAAACACAATTAATTGAAATTGTAACCTCATCTACATTTCTTCGTTTTTTGACATTTTTTCATTTTTCTTTGTTGGGAAACCAAATACATACAGACCACGGCACAGTGAGTGATCCTTCGCTATATAATTGATGTCAGTTTCCAAAAAAGACTTTCTGTCTCTTCTCCAAATATCCGATTTAATATCGGTTTATACGATTAAAAATACGTAGTAGGACATTAGTAAATATTGACACAATGTACACAACAATGATTTCTGCGTCTGAAGCTTCTTCATTGTTGTTGCTTGAATTGGAAGCTGTCGAAGTTTCGTCGTAACATCAACGTGACGTGCGTCGACGTAACTGAAACTCGCTGCCTGGGCTGGATTCCCAGTCGGACGACAAAAAAAAACTTATTTTCACGCCTCCACCTCTGTCGAGTCACTGACAATGCTCAAGGAGTAGTAGCTGTCTAGAAAAAAGCTTCTAAAACTTGGCCTTTCGGAGTCGGCGTAAAACTGTTAGGTCCCTTCTACTTGCACAACACGAATGATTGCTGGGAAGCTAGGCTCTGGCTCTCTACGGGCTGCATCTTATATTCATCCTCGTCAAAATGTACAAAATTACTGAAATTCGAAGATTCACCAAAGTTAGGAAGAAGGCTCTATCCATTGTGAGAGGTTGCATTTTTTACTTGCGTTGTTCACATCGCATACGTCACAATCGAACGGAGTCAATGCATTTCAAACAAAAGCTGGGCAAAGAACAGAGAGCAAGAGAGAAAAGGAAACTAGCTATTAATTTCGAATTAAAGACCATACCAAAACATGTACGTTTTGTTCGTTTCATCAAGGTTTTTCCAGAGGTCCTTACAATCAGTTCGAATTATCGAGAATTTAGAGTATTCTCGAGTTTCGAATTATCGAGAGTCGACTGTATTTGGTTAGTTGGAGGAAAGAGGTCGGAGTTGGGCATCCGCTCATCCCTTTGTTGACAACATACACTAATTCATATCAGGTCCCGTCTCAATAGACTTAAATTTTTCATTTGCGACTTGCTGAACACGCTTAATCGCCCGAACTACTACCTACTTGCATGGTTAGTCACAAGGCATAGGAATCCTATGGGCCATAAATAGATGCAAGCCTTTCAAAGGCGCCGGACCCGATGGGATTATTCGTGCAGAACTACAAAGTAACTAGGAACGAATCCAACTATGACTCGAGGGTTTCAAGGACTCTCCTCGTTAAATTATATGGCAAATGGTCCATCGATTCACCAGAGGTGTTGGATATAGTTCCATCTTTCTAGCATCTATGTAGTTAGATTGAGCTCTCGCATTTTCGCTAGAAAAAATCTTTCATTCCTTTTGAATTCCTTTTCCTACTTTCCGCTTATTCTTTTGTAACACATAGCAATGAGGTTCAAACCTGAGCAAAAAAACAAAAATTTAAAACATTACATAAAAACGTAAAAAGCTCGTAGAAAAGGTTAAGAAGACGTAAATAAAGTAAATTATTGAGACACAAATATCTGTGTATTGCCACACTCTGAAAAAGGCTATATTTTAAGCTATTGGCGATTTTTCTTTTCTGTCTTAAAATTACAGGTTTTTCTCATTTTATAGAACTTCAAATATTTTGTATTCCTAGTAACTGAATGAAGTCATAGAAATATTTGAATCTCAAAACGACATTTATTAGTTACTAGTAGTATGCATTTTTTCAATAAAAAGTTTCTTGCTTAGTTACTTTTCCCATCAACTTGAATTAATATAGATTGAATAGATTGTGCTTTCACAATTTATAAGCAATTACAATAAGCCGAAATCAGGATAGCTACATATTTCAGTTTCCTTCTTAGTCGTTTTCTAAACTTTGTATTTTGATGCACTTCATGTGAAGATACGCTTGACAAACAGGAATAAAGCCATCATTTTATTTAAATGAACATACAATTTTATTTTGGAAAATGTGGTGAGAAAGTGGTGAAGATTTCTCGTTGGGTAATGACGAAGATTTTGTACCAACCGAAAATCATGGTCAGGAAACATCATGTTTCAGTAAACACCGGTCCACTTTTGGTACCTAATAACAGTTGGTACTATACCCAAGAAGTTCAAATCGACACAAACCACTTCGATATTTCAAGACTGCGTGTGACAGATTGCATCACGACGAGCTATACAACGTTTTTATACATTCCCACGTAAACTGCTCAAGTGGTGAAGGATGAGAACGGAAAGCTATCGTTGCTACATCAAGGTCGGGGAGGAACTCACTAAAACCAATGTCAAGCCACGCACTGGCATGTGAATCATTCAAAAAATCTTGGGGAGGATCGTCCATTGAGACGGAAGCGGCTAAGCATTTATGTGAATTCTACACAAACAATTTTAATTTTTGAGCGTATTTGCTTGAAGTGCATGTTAGGGTCGAAAACTACCAACCAACGTAAGATTAGTCAACTTTTTGTTATATATCTACGGGTAGACATCTTGGTGATGTAAATTTGAAAATTTGGAGTATTTTGGCGATTTCTATTTCAGATTTGGCGATTTCGCTATTTGTAACCTGACGAGCCTGATTGCAATGTCCGTCAAAATCAGTGCTGCCACTGAGACGACAGAAAATCCGCTAGACCACAACCTAAAATCTTTTTTTTCGTCTCTCCGACTTTAATTATGACTTCGTTTGTTACAGCACTCCTTTCCATCACCTTTAGTTGATTTTTTAAATTGTTATTAATGAATTTAAGGTCAGCGCTGAAAGTCTGTTTAGCAATGTGGTTGTGGGAATCCACTCTAAGGACCTGAATTTTCAACTATCGTTCCGACTACCTTCTCATTGTAGCGTCTTTCAGGCAGAAACTATAGCGATGGAAGAAGGTATGTCTGAAGCAATGTAATATTAGGTACAGATATTGTCAGCTGTTCAGACAGCCAGACAGCGATCAAATCTCTGAGTGCAGCCACATTTAACTCCAAGACGTCCCTCATCCTATCTCTTACCTAGATGGCCAAGCATTTTAGCATCCAATGTATGTGGGTGCCGGGATACTGTGACATTCCAGACATTCCATTGGTCGCTAGGAAAGGCATCACCTCAACACCCTTCCCGGATGGGGAACTGCCCTCTATACCTATCGCTACTACAGAAAATCTATTAAAGCTTGAAACGCTTACTCACACCAAACTTAGATGGTCCTCTGGCACTCTGGCACTTCCGCAGAAGTCGCTATAGGGGTAATCCTCGCCCTTACCGAAGAGCTTGGATTATCCCTCAAGTCATGAATTCTTCGTACTCAATCTCAAAACTTTTTCCTGAAACTGGGTGGGAAGATTCCCAGTAATTTAGATTCCTTGGCAGGAGATGAAGTTAATTCAAACACTCGCTTGCACCGGAGAAGATGCTCCTGGCTGAGTCGACGCATGTATTTATTTCGTAGGTCAATGAATTTATTTTCGACACTTCTTTTCACTCAAGGATACCCAATGCCCCACGTTATAAAAATTAACTTGTTAACAATGGCTGTGTGAATAGACAATACATTTCTCTCTGATTACATCTTTGGATCAAAGCTAAACAAATTGAACCCCACTTTGGTTATGAATTAAAATGCTGTCCAGCAGAATTCGTCGCACTAGCAAAATACCCAAACATGTATTCAAACCTCGTATGATCGATCACGTCTTCCACCGACAATCCTCAAACGTTAGTTAATTTTACTAACAGCGTGTATGTGTCTTTCGGGCTCCAAGAGAAGCAATCAGTACTTAATCGGCCATCGAGCTTCTGTGAATGATGGTCATTGCTGTGAATCTTACATTTTCATTGAAAAAAAAACAATGATTCATTTTTCTATATGGCACTGAACAATTCATTCAGACAGACACGGACGTGCCATCGAAGATACAAGCACGGTTTGCATTTTGCGGAATTTGGAAAGAAAGTGGTGGTTGAAAAGAGGTGGTTTTTTAAATCAATTTCTCGATTTCAAAGGGGTACTTCCGGAGTCCACACGAAGTCGTCATGCTCAGTCGAGACGCACCTTGCTTTTTCTAAAGGTTATTAAATATCCTCGGGATGTTGCAGACACTCAGCGAGGAAGAAGTACTAGAACTGAGACAAAATACCGATCGAATTTAATTATCATACATTTCTACTTTTTTATGTGAAAAATCGATTGGCTGCACATTGGGAGAGCTGGGGTACCTGAGGGTCATCTTCTTTTTGCAGATCACTTAGTTATCCTCACTTCTTCCCAGCCTCACACCTCGGCCGATGTGTTGATGCTTGAGGGAAGGTTAAGACAAATCGGAGGTTATGGTCATCTCCAGAACGCCTGCTCAATGCACTGTGCATGTGAGGAGTCCAATTGAAGCAGCTGGGGAATTTTTAGTATCTCGAATGGAATGCTCAGATTTCCTGGAGGACAAGCTGGGCCAATTTTGAAACAGTTTGGTAGATCGGTAATCAGGAAGGCCGAGCTTGGTGTCAAAGCCAAGCTGGCGGATTTCAACTCAGTATTTGTTCCAACTCTCATCTATGGTCATGAAATGGGTAATGACCGAAAGGATAGGATCGCGAATACACGCTGATGAGATGTGATTTCTCCGTGGTGCTGTGGGAATTACCCGCCGGGATATGGTGAGAAACACGGCAGTGAGGAACTTACCATTGAGCAGCTGCTTCTTCGAACGGAAAGGGCTGGTTTGGTCACGTGGCACGAATGTTCACATCGTAACGACTTCCGAGGCGGGTAATCTATTATGTACGCCATCGCTTAGCAGACCCAGGACGAGGTAGCAGGCATAACTCCAGATGAGTTTGAGCCTATGGCGGAGGATCTAATTGTCTGGAGATCTCTCTCGCGTGCTTTACCCCCACGCCACTTTATGGATTAGGCGGGTAAGGAGATTATGGGAGTAAATCTGTCCCGTAAACGGTATGACGCTGTCACGCCATCGATAATTCACCCTCGACACCATTGTATGTGCTCGTTATTATGCTACCGACAAATATGTAATTCAAAGATGTCTCTCCCTTATGGCAAATCAAGGCATCGTGTTAGTATTTTCCTAAATTTCCGAACTCCGAGCGGACGGATTTTAATGAAACCTTTGAATAGAAGAACGCAACAAGTTCAAAAAACGAACACATCAACAAAGCAGATCGAAGAGAAAAACTAAATACGTTTGGGGTCATCAGGACCGAGCTGCCCTGCGTCCGCTGTCACATGGCCTTACAACACGACATTCACTTTTCGTCTCCTTTTCCGACCAGGAGACTAGGATTGAAACATATTCTTAGCTGGAGCATTGGGGCGTTAAGTCTGACCGAGCCAGTGTAGTCGACGGGTTTTTAATCTCTGGTAGAGTACTCCTTCGGTCATCCCCAAGTCACCTTCCTTTGCAGCCGGAAATCCTTTCTAAAGCTCCTAGAACCACTTCTTTTGTTTTGCTTATCGTCTGATTTTCGACTCAAGGACTGGCAAATAAGTGTTTTGTACAGTATGAGCTTGATCCTTGAAGCTTTGAGAACAGTTGTTTCGTAACAAAAGCAATTCAACGTCGAGTGTCGACTATGATGACATGTTTCGTTGAGTTTTTGTCGTGTCGTTGATTGCCCGTCAGTTGCTCCGTGCCAACCAGCTTTTACAGCAGTGTTGCCAGCGCTTTATTGTTATCACAAGGGGATGGGACGAACAGATTCATGAAGCCCCAGAACGGCGAAGTTTGTGAATTTCTACACAGGAATACTCTTGGTGTCAGATGGGTCGTGAATTATTCAAGTTGCTCGTTTCAGGGTTTGAATCCAGAATTATCATCAATACGCCACGTCAGCATGTTAGAAACAGTATGCTCTCTCCTGATGTATTTTCACTTGATCTGAGCATTTTCAGGAACCACTGCTGGCACTCCTTGGCATTGGGAGCAATCAAGAACTTTGCTCTGTGCTCACTGGGCCTGCGCCCCCTCGCTGGACCAGCACCCCATACCATACCAACAACATATCGGCATCTGCCACACCCACATAGACATCGAGTTTCGAAAATCTTTTTCCAGTGCTCGTCTTAAGAGTTCGAGGAACTCCTGCTCGAAATGCACGCTTCTTCACCCAACGGCTTGAGATGACCGTTGCCTGACCGTGATATGGAGCGTGAAGGCATGTGCTCGTGAGTAGCTCGACTTTCAACTGGTTGTAAGTTCGCCATTTATTGCTACTCGACCCTCGAGTTAGTTTTCCATTCTGGTTAAATGCTTGCAGTCCTACGAGTCGGAATCGCAGGAACTGACTCAATTTCCTGATGTTTTTCAGTGTTTTTTTTAGAATCCCTAGAAAATTCATAC
Source organism: Eristalis tenax (assembly GCA_905231855.2). Taxonomy (NCBI): domain Eukaryota; kingdom Metazoa; phylum Arthropoda; class Insecta; order Diptera; family Syrphidae; genus Eristalis; species Eristalis tenax. The sequence continues at coordinate 34,277,849 of HG993126.1, forward strand.
ATTGACGTGAACGATGCGTGTGCTCGGACTGCGGTCTACAATTCAACTTTGTTCATTCAAAGAGAGTCTCCCCACGGTAAAAAACTAAATAAATGTGCTCTAATTTACATACGCCACTGTTTAAGACGGTGCCACCCTGATTCCGGGCATGCGTTAGTGTCCGTAAACATTATCGTCCATTACTTAAAGCCAGGCGGTCCGACCAGTCTCCGAAACTGGTTTAGAAATCACCGACTGCCGTAGAAGAGCTCGCTTCTATCATTAGGAATGCACGTCCACGAAGACAGCAGGAACTAGATTTCAAATAATGCCATCAGAAGAAATGTCGAAAAAGGCATCTGACATCTACATCCGATTTGCTGAATGAAATACGCCCTGCTGCAGGCGGCAAGCATTTGAAATTAGAGATTTATTGCTTCGAGAATTTTCGCGAAGCTTATCAACTCCGGCTGGACGCTTCTAATCGCATTGCTATCTATGGGCTGTTTATTTTCCTGTGCCAAGCAACAGCATCCGATAACGTGAGCCAGAGACACGGACATTCGGCGCAGTATGCGCAACTCCGCGGGTCACAAGCGCACATGCGACTTCGCCTGTATTTGCATATCTTGCATCCACTCGGTATTGTGGGTTAAAGCATTTTTTAAATTAATTTGCGCGCATTATTCGTTGCAGTTAGTCATTTCGTTTTATCGGTGAACTTAATCGGTTGCACACAGCTGCGCTGCACTCCACACGCCTGACCACCTGAATTGTGTAAGATTTATGTTTGTAGATAAAAATTTCAGCTGCATTCGATTTCGATTGCCAGAAATTGCAAGCACAACGTCGCGTCGCGTCGTGTCACGGCAACTGGGCAGCTGGCCACTAGTCTATATGCGTTTTTATGCGAAAATGTGTCAAATCGTCGCTGACGTGCCATGCATAATGATCGCCCGGATCGTCAAACTACTTAGTAAGCCAGTCAGGCCATCAGGACGGGAGAATCTTTATGCAAATGAGGAAGTTGATGATTCTCCCATTCGACTATGAGGTGAATTTATTCTGTGCCGAAAACGGTTTGGTTAGAACAATTAACAGTCTACAGCTATCGGTTACAGTATTGGCAGGCCGCCTATCATTTGGGGTGTTCTATAAAAGCCAGAACGTTGGGGTGGATGTCTGTAGTATAGCTCCAACGTACAAACTTATCATTTGCACTTAGCTCAAATCACTAATTATGTTCAAACTGGTAAAGCAAAGCTGTTTAGATCAATTTTGTGTGTTTTCACTTGCTTATAAGAATGTGTTCATTTTGTTTTTCTTGTTTCCTTGCAGTTCGCCCTCGTCGTTTTGGCTCTCGCCTGCACCGTCACCGCCAAGCCGCAGTTGGCTTTACCTCCAGCAGTCGTCACGGCCACCAGTTCACAGTTTTTCGTTAGAAACTATCATGGACTCGCTGCAGCCCCTGTTGTTCCTGCCGCATACGCCGCCCCCCTAGCTGCGCGATATGCTGCCTACGCCACACCCTACTCCTCATTCTATCCATACAGACCTGTGGCCGCGTATCTGTAAGCCAACACCTCATCCCCAGGAACGGACTGATGCTCTAATGCCATGACGCCAGTATACAATTCAACTACGAAGTGATTATCCACCGTCGAGCGGGACAACTATTCGGGAGGAGAAGCGTTCAGACTGGTCACCTATCCAAAGTTTTTTTTTGTTTAAAAATAAAAACAATAGCTATCTAAATATACAAAAATGTGAGTGTTTTTTTTTTTTTTTAATTCTGCGAAAGTGAGAAAGAAACGTCGCTCATTTCTGGCGGATGTATGAGAGAAGTGGCACATTGTCTGGCGATAGTGGCCGCGTTTTAGAAAACTACTTCTGTGAGACGAGAATAGTGCGCATGTGCCGTATGTTACAAACCAAAGGAGCCCACACAAAGAAATCGGAAGGGTTTGGCTTGGGACAACTTTGGTGTGACACCCTCGCTTGGTGGGATTCTTTTCAGTTTTTTTAATGAAATGAGACAACGTTTGCATGGCAAGGTTTCCTCGATCTTAAGAGCTAATGGAGGCGCTGATTGATCTCAATATAAAGAGGAACCGCCTTTAAAGGCATTCAAAGCCTTCATGCGAACACAAAGCGGTGTGCTCCGTGCGATCTATTTGACATTCTGTGTTGACTTCTATTGAAAGATCATCAGCCAGATTACGAAAGTCGGTTTGCTACAACGACACAAGGCGTTGTGAGAGTCGTGTCACTTTATAGGCGACTCGAGCTAATGTTCCACAGCCATTCGAAAGCTCTCACTCAAAAGATGACTGGCAATTTAAAAGCTCAAATTTTGGGTAGTTTTCACAGATTCTGTCACAATTAACATGTTTAAATTGCTTTTTTGAGTGACACTGGTCTTTGTTTAACAAAATTAATTTATTATCATTTACGTATTTAAGCAGGTTAGGTTTGTGGGTTGGCGCGGTGGGGCCACGTCACACAGAGGTCCTGTTGGACCGATTGTGCTGCTCATTGTGGTGAAAAACCTTCGTACAGACCTTCTCGTTCCTGAAGATGTTGTTCCAGCTGCCGTTGTTGTATGGTCCTACCCAGACATCCAAAGATCTTTACAAACCTGAAACTAGATGTTAGTGAGATCTGTTGTTGTGTCTTGAAGATTTTGGAAGAAGAAGTTCTTTGCTATTTGTCTCACGAGGCAAAGCTTTGTTCTACATCCGCAGAGCCTCTGCATATTGTCCCATTATTTCCGGTGATTATGGCCAATCAGCGCTCGGACTACCATCCGCATCAGCTTTTTGTTGCATTGGAGAAGTTTCTCGACATTTGCCCTATTGTTCCTGGGCCATAGTTAGCGGGTGGTCGCACATGTGGGAAGAGAGTCCCACGTTCTATTAGCTAACTCCGTGATTCCATGATTGTGTCATCCACTTTCTTTTTAACATTTTCCGGCGGTGGTTCAATGTATGGAATTTCATGGGATGGGTCGATTTCTGCTCCTTTCCGGGCAAGTTCATCGGCTACCTAATTGCCGGTGATACCCCTATGACCTGGGACCCAACAAAGAGTGATCGAATTCTGTGTGGAACTTTGAGCTCTTCGCGAGTGTTTGTGACTAGCTTGGGCTTGATTTCTATAGCCTTAAATGGCCGATTGACTGTCAGTTAGAATTGTAATATTAACCGGAGTTATTTTCAAAAATGGTATCATTTTGGCCGCTTCTTTGACCGCAAGTAACTCTCCTGGAAAAGCACTGCTTTAGTCAGGTAATCTGGTAGAGCAGTGCATGTTAAACAATTCGAAGAAATGGCCGCGCCTGTTAATTTACCCTTTTTTCGACCCATCCGCGTAAACGTGGATAGATGCCGAGTTATTGATGGGTTCATTGGATTTCACTCCTCCCTTGTTGGTAAATAACACTGGAATGGTGTGTCGAAGCCAAGAGACGGGAGGAGGTAGTCACTCGTCGCTTGTTCTATTCTTAGTCTATTTAGAATACTCGCATGACAGCTTATGGATATGCCAGCTATGCCAGCTCTTGGATTGCACAATTCTAATGGCGGAAGATCCAGAAGAACCTCTAGGCCCGCAGTTGAGGTAGGGGAGATCGCTCCTGTCACACCTGGGCATGCTGTCAATAGCTGTGTACATCCACAGAATAGTTTTGGGGTTGGGACCAAATTCTTTGTCGTTGACCCCATTACGCATGTATAGGGCAGAGGCCGCCTTCTTGTGAAATTTCCTATCTAGAATAAGGCCCAGGTATTTCGCTCTTTATTTTAAGGCGAGATTCGTACCCTCAGTGGACGGGGGTCAAAAGGCGGAATGAAGCAACTCTGTCTTTTGTAGATTAACCCCTAGACCACAAGATTTTGCCCGCTTCAGGAGGGTGTTTATTGCGTGTTCAATTAACTCGCTTAAAGTCATGAGAAACTTCCTGCAGGCTATTAGGTCTACATCATCAGCATATGCAGTTGCCTTGGTTCCCGTAAGTCTTATTTAAGTAAATTTGGACAACATTGATATGACAATTGATTGAGTACTCATATGAACAACGGACGACCAAGAGGTTCATATGGGGGGATTGATTGGAATAAGATGTACAGATAGGCCTCGCTTAGATAGCCCTCGGTTACCTTCCAGAACAATGGCGTGTTAAACGGAATCGCGTTGAACGATACAAGAAGTCTGTTCAAAAAGAGGAGTAAGGTTCTATGAATTAAACAAAAACAGCAAAATGTATTTTTTAGTAAACAAGAACGGAAAACTAAACTTTAGTCTTTCGACATTCAAAAACTAAAGAATTAATTTTGTGTGAAGATTTAACACAATCGCAACACGTTATTTTGTCCTTTTAAAATATACGCAATCCTAGAACATGAAAAACAAAAAGAGGAGATAACCAGCAATTTGACAGTTTTGACAGACCATAGTATGACTACGGCGACAATTTTCCATGAAGCATATTTCTTCCACACTTTCTTGTGCGACTTTCCCAGATTTTTCATAGGTAACACTGTTGACGACACTCGTAGTACCAACGTCATAGAGTCGTTTCGAGGCAAGGCGTGTAGACAATAATCTTCTAGGTCGACGAGTTTTTTTTATTTCAAATCTCTGGTGTGGCGAAGGGGTGGTACAAATTTGGACGAGCGGTAGACAGTTTATTACCAAAAAACAGGCTGTACATGAATTGCGGGCGATATTTATAGCATCGCCAATGCAGTCTATCGATTATGTTGACTGGAGGATCTGACAATCATGAGACAATTATTCGAGACAATTATCTTTATCTTTAAAATGAATAATCATTTACGCAGCACGCAGTGTGTTACGCAAGTGCGATGACACTGTTTCTCAAACTGTTTTTAAATATTCTTCTACATTGGGAAAGTGATGACGTGCTAAATCTGAGACATGCAGATGTCTAGAGACGTACCTGCTACCTGACCTGAGATGTCCTGCATATATTGAGGTACTCAAACAAGCTCCTGAAGTTTATACTTACACTACAAGAGGTCCTGCCAAATCGTCACAACCACCTGTTGTTAGGCAATTGCGATTCATGGCTTATCGTTCATATCACAGCCTGACAACACACCAATATTGAGACCTGGTTATTTAGCAAGCTGCTATCCTAAACAACTCGCCTTAAATCACCATCATTTAGAACAAATTAACGATGTTTCGAAGGCAAATCAGAAATAATTGTCAAGAAGTTTCTAGATCATCAAAACCGTGCAGAGCTTCTTCTTCTTCTTCTTCTTCTTCTTCTTTGGGTAGCTCTACAATACGGGGTGGACGTTGGTCTCAACTGGAGCCTCTCCAGTTATCGCGATGCTTACTCAGTAGGTTGAAGTTCTTCTAAATGTGCCATCTTAGACCTTAGAAACCTCTGTTGCGTTGTTCCACAGACTCAGACTTGAATACTCCTTGGATTTTTTTTTAAAACATCAGTCACATTTAAGCCGGCATAGGTCCATTGTCCGTTTTCACGGATCTGTTTGATTTTATTCCACAAGCCAGTCAGTGCTTTTAGTAAAGCCTAGGAGATGACTGACTCTGACGCAACTTAGTTGAGCGAAGTTGTTGAAGGAATATGCTTCAAGATGACTTCTTATAAGTTATCAGAGAGCACTGCCATTGCAGAGTGTATGTGCAATAGGTATTTCCTCCTCCTCCTTTCTGCAACTCCTGCTGAAGTCGATGTAAGGAAAGCCTAATCTTAAGAGATGAATTCCAGTGCCCAATTAACATAGTCAATATCATGTCATAAGCGACGATCCTGGGTATGTTAAAATGGGAATTCCTGTGGCGCATTCCCAGTCATAACGCTGATGAAATTCTTGAGCTTCGTCATAAGCGACCTTGATGAAGATCTGGTCAAGATCTGGTCTGTTGTGGATTTCCCTGTGCCGAAGCCACACTGATAAGAACATGTCGGATTGGTCATAAATAGCCTCAGAGAGCTCACAGAACGGCAGAAAAGAATTTTCGACACGAGGTTAAAGATGCTTATCCATCGATAGCTGCTCAATTGGGTCTCCCTATTCACTCACGTCAGATTTTGAGCATTCACGTGAGGTCTTATTTCGCTGTAGTATGCATTGTCACCCCAAAATCTACCCCTTCCCTCTAAGTCACTGTATGTAAATATAACATAGACAGAGAACATATGCGTAGCCGTTTCTAGGTAATTAAATTTGCTTTTAAGCGACAGCATGTTACCAAATACAGCTTAACATAAATGTACTTATTCAAGGGAATTCACGTGAATTCACGTAGGATGTAAAAACGTGAATAAAACATCCAATAGAATTCTGGATTTTTGTTTTGTTTTCCAGAAATGACAAATGGTTAAAAATTAAATGGAACGCAGTGAGTTGAAATGTTCCACGTGCACACGCATGTGGCTGGCGCATACATGTGGAACATTTTCAAGAACTCTAGCACACAAAACATACCCACGAAAAACTTTGCAAAGCGTCTTGACTGTGCCATCGACTAACTACGACTGGGTGGCGCAGTTGGTTAAGTGCGTTCGAATCCCAGTGGAAGCAAAGTCAAAATGCTGGTTTGAAAAATGGTTTTTGAACGGCTCTATCACTGGAGTGGTCGATCAATGGTAGTAGTCTGACCGGGGGTAGCTGCCTGGGAGGTACAATGGACACAGTCGTTATGTCTGACTGCTCCAGTATGGTGTTTAATAACCTCAGGCAAAACAAAAAATCCGTGCTACTTCGAGAATAGCCAAAGCAAGTTGCGTTGAGAGCTCTAGTATACATATCTCTGATCACCGGAGCCTTTAAGGTCGTTACCAGCGTACGGTGGACGTGTACCGCGTACTGAATATTTCTAATCCGCACGAGCGGGCAGCAATGCAATTTCCGGCTCTCCAAATCGGCTTAAGATCTCGCATAAGTCGCACTAAGCCACACACTGGCGCAGTTAAGTGCCTGGCCTTTATTAGAAGTTCGAATCCCAGGAAAAGCTTAATCAAAATGCTTTTATCGGGTTTTCAAATCTGATCTACTCACCATTTGCCGTACAGCGTTATCACGGGAGGGGTAGTAGTGTGACCGAGGGTTACTGCCTCGGAGATACAATGGACACAGTCGTTATGTCTGACTGCTCCAGTATGGTGTTTAATAACATCTGACAAAAAACGAATTTCGTTCTTTGAAATGTTCTCCGACATGCCAAAGGAACTGTTCAGGGTTACGAAGATCCCGTAAAAAAACCACAAACCAGTCTGAAAATATAGTTCTCGACTCGAATTAATCTGTCGCACATATTAAACCGACAAACAGATTTCAAACAATCAAAGCGCTTAAAATCCCTCCAATTCGGCACGTTCTTTGGCCTGGTCACCAATAATGGTAAGCGGTTATCGCTCAGTCTCAGACCCCTATTGACCACGGATTTGACTAGTAAGCTCATTCAGTCAGTCTTCTCAAGATTGTGCTCATCATGTATTCGCACAGCTGCAATTGTAAGCTCTGATAAGTTATTTTAATATATGAATGAATGGTAGATTGTTGTCCTGAAACTTATTTTTAACCAATCCCAAAGAAAAAATGTTTGCACTGCCACAATAAAAATCCCACATCTGTTACATGCCATGGCCTCTAGTAAACACAACTGATTTACACCGAATCTGCTTGAGGAATAATAATTCTGGTCTCATTTGCAGCTTCCGTTTAGAACAGCACACACATTTGGGAAGTCAATTCGGCTTACGCGTAAAGAATCTTACATTTAACGCAACTGTCGTCAACAACAGGATTTCAAAGTAAGTGTTCATAAAAAAAACAAAACGGTGAAGACCCAAACATAAAAAAATACCAAATCCATAGAGATCCGTGATATGCTGAGGCTACAGTCAGCATTCGATATTCAGACATCACTGACTGTTGATCTAATTCCAAGCGAGTCGTTGGCATGCAACACACGTTCAAGATGAAAAGCTCTGGGGACAGCATTTCGCAAGTTCGTGAGTAAAATTTCTTCGCATCGCACGAGGGGTTCGCAAACCAATAGAGTCATAAGACCTTGGGGATTTCCATGGTTCTCCTTTTGCGATTAGCATGATTCTAGAGGCTTTAAGAACACACCTTATGTAATGAATTGTTGCGTAACTGTGCGATGATACAATGATTCAGAGGACTGATATGCAAATGGCGGGTATTTTATCAATTTATCAAACAAATTGAATAAAATTGTGTTGACGTTGACTTAAAGATAATTAAGAGAGATTTAGGTAAGCTCACTTGGACCATCCGGTCCATTGTGCTGTCTCGTTCGGCTTTATGCCTAAAACCCATTTACCCTTTGACATTTGTGTAATTCCAGTCTTGGGATTTGCTGCATTCCCTCTTGGGATTTCTTGGTCATTTGCAATTTCTTCTGTCCCCTTTTACAGCCATTTAGTGGGTTTTAGAAATTGTAGGATATCCTTTGGATCTATGTTACTCAGGTCCTCAAGTTGGTTGGAATAACATTCGCCTAGTAGTTAAGGGCATGTTCCGAGGCATTGGAATGTTGTTTCCACTTCATCTTCATCCGTGCAGCTTCTGCAGGAGTAGTTGTATGATGCAAAAAGTCATCTTGCATGGTTACCTATGAGTGGCCTACCAGCACGACCTAGCAGTGGCCAGTTAGCACAAATATTACTTTACTGATAACCCTCCTGAATAACCTTGGGCGGTAATCAGTCCCAGGCCACATCGTTTTCCATATTCTGCAAGCGTCCAGTTTTGTCCATTTGCGGTTTGTATCGTCATCAATCGCGATTTTAGTGTTGTTGGGGGTGAGGTGTCTCCTGATCTAGTGCCATTGGCATACCTGCCCCCTTGCTTGCTAGTTTCTCAGCCCTTTTATTTACGAAGTCAACGCAAGAAATCGAGTGTGTTCTCAAAAGTGAAATAATCAGATTATCATAACAAAATCGCTTAGTTTCGTTAAGTTTCGTTCATTTCTGCTTACTTGAGGGGTAGCAAAATAAATCGTTAAGAGTGTTGGAATCTTGCTTCCAGAAGCAAATATGGGAGCCTTGTCGATGCTCCTGGCAACCATTTCTTCGGCTATGACATAAACTTAAGCTTGTGGCTTGCCAATAGTGGTTGGGACTTAAGGATTCTCTGGAAAGGTCTTCTTTTTTTGATCTTCTTAGAGCACCTCCTTTGTTATCCAAGTTTAGGGCATAGAAACAGGTTTATTAGTTGACACTGCCAACAAAATTACACCTCTACTATGCGTAAAGTGACCATCATTTCCAAAGCGGGACACTTGTACATTTCTTTCGACAAAAGTCGGGATACTGCTTTGTTTAGTAGTTTCCGCTCATTCATCACTCCTCTCAAACGGTTTTAGTTTTTGGTTATTTACTTAAAGGTTATTAAAATTCGCCGCAGTAACTGACAGATTATTCAACTTTTCGCAAATGCACGCATTCCATAAAACCTAATTAGCAAGTGCATTCACATCACAAGGCCACTAAACTCGTAAAATGCACTGACCTAGAAATCCATTGTGTTGCCAATTCACCCAAGCCCCAAATAGCTTTCCAAATGCATTCGTTTTCAGTTTAATTGAGCTCTTGAGATATTTCTGAATTATTACTGCTTGACTCAAGCAAAATTTAGTCACGATGTGGACGCGAGACTTGAACACATATGTGCAATTTGTAGACATTTTTGCAAAGTGCACAGACAACGGAATCTGCCGTGAATACCAATATGCCTCAGGAGCCAGGCACATGCACATATTTCTTGAAAATCTGTCGGGTGTCGTGATTTGAAAAAGTAATTCGATTTCTTTGAATCTGCCCCTGTCTGCAGTGTCTGCTGAGCAAAGTGTCATGCATGACTTCTAGTTTAGCACGGGTATGCGGGAGGAGCTGTTAGAAAATTGAAAACTGGTAACTGGTAAATACGCGGTCAGGAAAGCACGTCTAATTTACATCCGAAGATGGCATGCCGTTCAACAACGAATACCAAACCAAATTAGCGCATATTCTGAGACATATGACAGCGACAGTGCGGTCTAGACACGACAGCTTGTTAAATTATGGAAGATGGTTTCGTCTGAACAGTGTGCAAATGTTAAATAATACTGACTGCAAGAACAATCTAAGACTGAGTCGAAAAGGCGAAAATGGGTCTTACGCCGGAGTAAAACGAATACACAAGGGGAACGTATATACATTGCTGCAACAAACTTTGTCTGCGCCATCCTATAATGATGTCACTCAGAGAGTACAAAATTGTCTATTTAACTTGCCAATAACTTTCTTCTAATTTATCTCATCCAAACGCCCTATCACTGCAATTTATATACTCCAGTGGTACCAACGCTATTTGACATTTGCTTTAAAATGGTATATGGTGGCAAATGGGATGATTGCAATATTTTGACACTTGAGCTCCGTCCCCGGACTTGAGCCTGAACAAACAGGTCCCTCCAGCTAGCAGGATCTCTGGCTAGTTGCGCCGAGATCTTCACTCTATTTCAGGTATGACTTCGAAAAGGTGGCTGATATTACACTAGAACAAATGTAAGCTTTTATGGTTCTACTAGTCGAAAAGTCTGTCTTTCAACAGGCTTAACTTATCGAGGAATTTGAGAGGCTTTTTGACAGTTATTTATGCATTTATCACGATTATTCACGAAATATGTCTGATTTGTCAATTTGGTCTGTGAAAACGATATAAAAACAGTCGTCAAACTTTTTGAGACGAAAGGGAAGTGGAAACAGGTCATCCCGGTAATACTGCATTTCTGGTTGTGCCTAGAGACACGAGTCGACGTTCGACACACGTTTATGTCCGTGACTTGAAGAGAATTTATTCAAAAACAGAATCAGATCGAAAATTATGTTTGGAAGTTTCTAAAACCAAAATCATGTCGAAAATGGGATTCAGAAGTATTGGACGCTTGATCCTCTGTTCCGCCATCCTGATCACATGTCCCCGCTAACGCTGTCGACAATACCTTCATCAATGTCCAACAAATTGGTTTACTTTTTGAATTTTGATTCAACTCATGGCCATTTTCAAGCAGCGTCTGCAGAACGTGGATTCGTGGTTGTCAATTGCCAAAATATCACCGTGTTCAGCGAACGTGACCCTGGGGATATCAAAGGAGTCAGCGCTGTGGTTGAATACTTTGTAGAATCGACTGGTGAGTTCAAAATTATGCATCAACTCATTTCTGCCGTGGTGCCGAGAAGGTCACCGATCCATCAGCCAGCCTTTCCAAATGGTAAACTGACTAGAATGGCCCGTTCAGTGTCCCAATTGCCAACAATTCCATTGTTGATTCGGCTGTTTGGAGGAGGCCAGCTAGGATCAAATGAAGCAGAAGGTCAAGCAGGCCACCGCCGATGGTCCAAGGGAATCGTTGACTACACCGAAGAGAAGACTTCGATCTTTTATCCCTAGTCCGGTATCCGGTCCGGTATTAGCCAGATCAGAGCACAGAACATGCAAAAAGCACCAACCAGAGAACTCGATATCGACCTGACTTTGCGGTTCCGATAAATGTGTAATTTCGTATGGCCGAACAATCCTTTGGTTTCCTTCTAGTCATTGCCATGAAAATCCCTTGTGCCATCGCTAGAGATTACGGGTAACTCATCTCTCCGTGTAAATATGCTTGGTTTATTTATCCTTGCCTAGTAATCATGACTCTTGATCTTAGCGCCACCCAATCATACTGTTTTGTTCTCGCTCATCTCTTTCGGGTTTGCTAATGCTTATGTGCCGCGGCCATCGGCCCCCTTCACACTATCAAATTTTAATCAATTGCCACCATTTATCGCCGTTTATTTGATTTTCTCAGACAAATGATAGGCGACAATTTTGAGGGAAAGTGAGTGAAATTTACCATGTCCATCACAATAAGGAAGATTTTTTTTCATTTCCTTTCGAACATTGTTCAGAATAGCCGGATTGCCAATAAGAAAACAAAGTGCCGAGGAAATTTATGAATAATAGACATGAATAAGGAAAGGAAAAGTGCGGAACGGTCTCTAATGCATACTGAATCATAACGAAAGCTCCCTTAAAGACTGGAACCTTTTCCGCAATCACACAACAAAGTACATATTGTTTCCACTACAAAATGTTTCTTGGAAATAGAGTGCTTCGGAAAACAGAATATGAAATGTCTCGTAATACAAAGAATTGAGGATTGCCTTTAAAATCTAAAAAAAGGGATAGCTCCAGCCAGATTTGAACACAGAACATACACGAAAAAGTGAGCAGTGAACAGCGGAACAACCTGAAGAGTTGAAGAAGAGTTGTTTTCAGTTCGCTCTCGGTATAGGGGTGACATACGTACTTACTTTCATACATAGTCCTTCCAAAGTTTGCTGATGCCCGTCTCCTCAATTTTTATTGATTTAAGTGACATTGGAAAGCATTTCAAACGGTCATTGCGGAGAGTTCAATTTTGAATCACTTTTTCGAGCATATTTACTGCTTACATTTGGGATTCTTAATGGAATCTCGTACGGTTATTTGATTGCCGATTAAAACACACGATATTTTTATTGACGCAGTAATTATATGTTTTATTAAATAGTCGTTACTGGGACACATAGAAGTTATAAATAAAGAGTGACAAGTGTAATGGGTTCACTCGTCAATCAAACACTTCTTTTCGTCAAATCCACTTTTAGCAACTGATCGCTTTGGCTGCTGCTTACAAACTGTGCTTAAAATTAACTTATGTAACTCTGACCTAACCGGCAGTCCTCCCTTTGATAACAACGATCCTATTCTCTCTTCGATTCTCGTTTATCTTTGCTTTTGGTTTTATTCTACTACACAATGAAATTTCGTAATGATAAGTTTAACTGCTGGCTTGATTGCAATTGACTCCAATTCACTTCGCACATCTTTTTATAAGTATTATTTCACTATCTCTTTGCAAGTCCTATTTTTGTTATAACTGATGTCGTCGCGTCGTGGATGTCTCGTGTCATCCCTCATGGTCTTGTCCTCGTTGATTAGCTGCCCCGATCGTGATCGCCCATGTACTTTTTTGTCGTTGTTGGCTTGGCGACGTCGTATAGCTACCATTGTAACTGTCTCTTCCACTGTTCTTTATCCCAATTGTCCTTTTCATCATGTTTGCTAGTTTGGCTGCTTTTACACTTGGCTAAATTTTATCTGCGACTTATCCATCATGTTGGCAAGGGAGACGTGCTAGGGGTACCCCGTGTCTCGCGTGCTCGGGCTTTGCTTGGGATTTTTCGTATTCTCTCTTATCTCTCTTCGATTTTTCTGCGAATTGCTTCATTCGTATGTTCGTTGTCAGCCTGGTGAGCGGCAAAATATCGGAGGAAAATGGCTTGGGATCACAAAAGGGAATTTGAAAAAATCTTACTCAAAAAGTTGCCAGTGTGATAGCAGCCTTTCATGTTTGTTTGTCGTCGTCGTATGTTTTAGTCTGTCCTTTGGAAGGAATCCTACATACGTAACTCGAATAATGTTGTCTTTCAAGTCTGGCAACTTTTTCAAGGCATATTCACCCACCCACCTTGGACCAGCTAGGTTTAAGTCTTTCCTGATGAATTCACAACCCTAACTGAGCACGTTTGCCTTTCATACAATCACACGTAAGATTTTAGAATTATACCTCTGAAAGACAAAACAACAAGAAATCAACTCAGTAAGGGCAAAAAAAGACTTCGTCTTGTAGAGAAAAAATAATTTAAATAATTATTTAAATTTAATTTAAATACGAAGAAAAACAATAAGAAATGAAAATAAATATAATAAGAAACATAATTAGATAACAAAGGATAAGTTTGTTCCTTTGTAAATAACTTAATTGCATCACAAACCTATTGACGAATTCCTGTTAATCCAACTTTATTAGTATCGAAAAGAATGAAAGTCAAAAATTAAATCAAAATATGTTGATGACCATGGTCAGAGAAGAAAATTTACATTGAAAAAGTGCAATTTTGTTGTATTAATAAGCGATATGCTGATTCATGTTCCCCTGCATTCGTTTGAGCGATTTAATGAATAATCCCTTGCACTACGTTCGCTTTAAATAATTATGTGGCACAAGTTGTATGATCTTGGTGAACACTCTACATATTTATTTCACCACATAAAATTACTGCCAATCTGCTACGTAATTACTGTCCATGAAGACATGATCAGATATCTTACAGCTCCATGTTGCCCATTCCAATAATAGCTGATAATTATCACACGATTATATACGCTATCATCATGGTTATAATCGGTCCAAAATTACTTGCATCCACAACCTCGCAAATAAATATGCATACTAATTATCAAGTGATTGACTTTTGCTTTGGCCACGTTTCTGAAAATTAATGGCTGCTGCGTGAGCTGTGATCAGGGGACCCTACACGAAGTACGAAACAGTGTTAATTTTCGTTTTAACGATGATGAACTAAAATATTTTAGAAATGTCCCATTTTCGCAAACAGAAATATAATAGCGTAGGATTTTGCAATTGCCGAATGTATGGGGTAATTGGTGTATGACACCGAAACCATCAAGGAAATAAATACAAAAACAATTTGCACTGAGACGACTTCTTTTCGCTTATCCGATTATATTTGAGATGGTTAAGGTATGCCGTTGATAGTTAGGGTATTTATACAAATTGGTTTGACTTGACGTTATCAGTTTGTGGGGACTTAAGGTCGTTCACTCGATCTGGTTCTGGTTCTTTCCAAATATTAGATCACAGCTGGCAAACGGTATTGCGCATTATTTAATCTTGCATTAGACTATGTCGTGCAAGCGATATTACAAGCGATTCTACATTATTTTGGAGATAGAGCAGTGTAGATCTCTGAAATTATGAAAACAGTGACTAATACCACACTCCGTTGGACCTTTCATCAATCACTGAATGTCAAAGTCGCATATAGTTAGGGACACTGCAAATGGGGTATTGTATAAAAAAAATTCTTGCTCAAGAATTTCCGATCAGAGAACAGTACCTTACTGCACAAGATACAGAGAAGTGCTATCGTTCAAGAATACCACTGCACTAGCCTGC
Source organism: Eristalis tenax (assembly GCA_905231855.2). Taxonomy (NCBI): domain Eukaryota; kingdom Metazoa; phylum Arthropoda; class Insecta; order Diptera; family Syrphidae; genus Eristalis; species Eristalis tenax. Next base: position 34,292,906 of record HG993126.1, read on the forward strand.
AGTAGGTTCATTCATCTAGGCCTGGAGAATTCATCGAGAAGAAGTTATCAATAAGCACACTCCGTCCAGGTTCGAATGGATATCTGATTAACAGAAAACTGTCTTGAAGCTAACGAAGTCCTAAACTGCCGCTTTCTAACTTTGTTTGCAGATTTTGCCAATAATATGTGCCTTATTATTGTGCCTTAGTATTAAGACCCTGATGTCTGCCTATGCAAATTTGAGTTATTTTTGTATTGGATTGGATAAATTATTGCTGAAGTCCAATAAGCGGTTTCCACCGAATTGAAGTGATTTCACGTTCGCTCTTAATTTTCAAGACATTAGCCCTCAATTTTTAAATGGCCGCCAAAACAGCTGTCTGTTGACAGGAGAAATAGTGAACATAAGTACATGGAGAGAGAGTCAAAGAAAAAATGAGAGACAAACACCAAAATTCCCAAAGTAAACTGAAATTCACGGTGTTGGCTTATTCGGTTTTACAACCTCTCACGTACGGTTAAACTCGAGAAGGATTTAACTAGATTTCTCTGGAATATATTAATTAGGAGAAATTTGATGACATTTCTTGATTTCATTCGGTGGAAGGCAGTATTAGATTTTGAATCCTTGTGAATATGAATGCAGCATTTCGTTTAATGGAGCCGCCATCGGAACAATTGAAGCAGTACAAACGGATGTAATTAATCTACAGGTAACTAGAAACAGAAACTACTGACTGAAAATGTATTCATCTACTAGCGGACCCTGTGCCTGCTTTACTTGGCAGATCCAATTAATGTAAAAATGGAAACCACTCGTTTTACTGTCGGCTAATTCTACGTGTTTACTTAAGTCATCACAGAGCCCTTTCGTAAACTACATTTTTTGTTTTGCCAGGATTTGTGGTACAAATAAAGAGAAGCATGAGCATTTAAAGTCAATTCCGCATTTTCAACAGCTGTTCTTACGCCTTGTTTATTGTCATAACAAACGCATGACGTATTGGAAATTGCAATCTTTTGAAGTCAAACAAGCCCATACCCGCTTCGCTGAGTAAGGGTCTCCAAGGGGCTGCAAAAGTGCAGTTTAATTACGAAGCGTAGAATGCTTTCAATTCGTCAAGCATTATTCGGCAAAATTCTTTTTGTGTGTGATAGGCGATGTCAATTCGAAGGTTTATACATTTTATGACCGATATCCAGGTGATGCTTCTTCGATGATGTGTTGTGATGTACTCCAAAACAACAACAGGCGATGACCAGCAAGCAGTGTGAATAGCAACTTATATTCACTAAAAATCAGAAATGAAGTATTATAGAGATGCACATTTCCACAGCTGATTGATCCCTAGTCCATCGACGAATTCAGAGGTTTTTTTTACAGTTATTCATGAAATTTTGAAAGTTATTCACGGAATAACGCAAATGCCGTTCTTTGATTGGCCAATTTGGCTTTAGAAAATGATATAAAAATGATTGTGAGGTAGAAGTTGGGCATCTCTATAATACTTCATTTCTGCAAGAAATCAAAGCAACTGCGAAGGTTTTTTTCCAAACGTAGTACGTTTTAAGAAATAATTATTTCCCTTAAATGTATTTGAAATATGTTCGTTTTAGAAAAGAAATTATAATTTTCGCACTTATTGGACACCCTCCAATTGTCAAGAGTTTCGGTAAACATGCTCTACGACGACCATCTTCACCTTCATTGTAATTCTGATTCTGGCTGGTGTTTGCTGATGAAGTTATTCAAAAAAAAGCGTCCTTACAGAATAAACGTGACTGGGTTTTCAACAAAAATGTTTTTCAAATTGGACTCCAAGAAAAAATCTTAAATGCTGTTTTCTAAAGCAATCAGTAATGTACCCACTTCAAATAAAAATGAAGACATATAAAATATACAGATATTTAACTGAGAAAGCAGAACACTGAATGCATGATATCAGTTTTTGTGGTGTTTCATAAATAAAATTTTTTCCTTAAGGCGGATTTAACTGAAGTGCTCACCTTCCGGCGGACTGGAATCAGTTGATATTGGCTCGGTTATAGTCTTCTGCAGTCTAGCCTTTTTTCATGCTCTTTGTAGAATTTTTGTCGAGCCTGTATTTTTTCCTATATTTGGAGGCTTTTGAGGCAGCAAATGGTTGTGAATATTTTTTCAATTTTTTTATATTATTTTTGAAAACTAAAACTTTAAAAATTCGAACATAAGACAATTGATTTTCAACTAGAACTAAAAGAATGGCAGAATGTATCACAAAATATGATACGCCAATTTTAGCCCTAGCGATAAGTGAACAATAGAATTAAACAGTGCAAAACTGGATAAATAAGATATAACCGCTTTAGGTGAACTATAACAGGTAGTACTCTTGGATGCATTTGAGGAGGTTTGAGCGAAGAGTAGGTTGCTTTATCTAAAGGGAGGGAACGCCGTGCACAGCCAGCCCTCTTCGAGTTTGAATCGAAATTGTAACATCGCCTTGTTTTGTTTTTATTCTATATATTTTTGTTCTTCTTATTTCCCTTCTTTTGAATAATGCACGTTATCCCCCTTTTCTCGTTAACAAAACAACGCTAGTTTATTTGCTAAAACACTTGATTTTTATTAATAATAGTAATTTAATATTTTTTAAACTGATTGTGAAACCTCCAAGTTGGGACACTCCGATTCCACCTCCGAAATGAATCGCACTTCTTGCATACATTCGGTTATTTTCATAGAACTGAACCTCTGCAAACGGGGCACTTCTGAATAGGGCCACGACTGGGAACAGCCTGTAAATTGGGGTGAAAAGCAAAGAGAGGTAGAAATCACAAGTGCCAGAGCTGATTATGCGGATGTGTACAGCTATGTATGCATATGCAAAAATTAAGTGATTTCCCCAGGAATGTCGGAAATTCTTGTTTCTGTTCCGTCGTTGCCACAAAGCAGTCATTGGATTTAGATTTAATAATTTATATATATTTTCAGGAACATTTTATTCGAGAGCTTTTATAATTGCACCTCCTTAGTTCCTTGGAGTGCCGCATTTATGAGGTTTCACTTAATGCGTACTTATTTTGTGTTGTCAATTCAACATCACCTGATCAAATATTTTTTTATTAAATCAGTTGACACTGCGGTACCCTTTACTCGTTAATAAACATTTGTTTAATATTTTATTGGTTCGAACTAGAAGCAGTCCGAAGTGCTCGATTAGGTTTGGTTAGTTATTTTTTGTATGGTTACTCCTCTATTTTGCCACAACAGTGATGTCTGCAAAAATATTTAAATTTTGAATAACTGCGAATAGGAACCTAAGTGACAACCACATCAAATATGCCTTCCTCTGGGAAGAAACTTAGCACTCAACTATCCTTTTGTTCCCCGAGGTTTACATCTATTACAACTTATTTGCTGATGTACGACATACTGTTGTTCACTGATATTACAAAATTCTGTTTTTAGAAAACACTGCACGAATGAGGGCTGGTCTTATTTATTTATGTTTTTGTGAGCGACGACAACGGGTTTGTTTCTTGACACCACAGCATAGACACTAGACATTGTTTCATCGCACTTTGCATTTAAAATTAGGATTAGCTTGCATCCATTCCAGCAAGAATCGCTGATATCGGTCGCAGTCGCTCAAGGATTCCAAGTAAGCAGTCTTTCGGCTCAATTTTAAGGATTTTTTCCCTGCCGCAGTCTCACAGACAAACACATCTTTCACCTTTATGACAAGTCCAAAACGCCATAATATTTTTTTTAGAACCAAATCAATTTCAAACACAAAAAATTATCTTCAAAAAATATCACAAACTTTATTTATTTTTTCTTGGTTAAAAACTCTTTACAACGGCAAATAGATGGATGAATTGTGTGCTCCTAGAAAAGGACTTCAGCATCAGAGGGGGCGACCGGTGCTACCGGAGATGCCGGCGCTACTGGTGCAACAGGAGCCGCTGGAGCAGCGTACACAGTTGGATAGGCGGCAGAGTGAACAATCGAGTGGGCATTGTAAGTGCTGGCGTACGGAGCAAACACTGGTGCAGCAGCATAGGCTGCGGCGTAAGGCGCTGCAGCGACCAACGGCGCTGAGTAAGTGAACGGGGCGATCACAGCTGGCTTGGCAGCAGCGGAGACGATGATCACCATCAGGGATAGGACGATCTGAAATTTTCGAATAACGATTATCGTTACTCTTATTCCTTTGAGCTCTATCACTTACGAATTTGAACATTTTTAATGATTTTTGAAATTTTTTGCTGACTGCTGGAAATTTAACGAGTATCTGTAATTGAAAATTCACTGCAGCACACGTTTATATACCTCCAATGGTTCGCTCGCTTCTTGACAAGCTGACAATAAGTAAGCGAGCGAGCGTCCTCGTCATTACGTATGCAAAGAGCGCACGCAGTCTAGTGGGCCGAACAAGATTCGCATTGAGCCGCAAGCTTTTGAAACGACCGTGTGCGGCTGGTGGTGTGTCCGATTTAATCATCATTCTCCTTGAAGCACCCCCGTTCGTGTGCTTTTGTGTACGTTTTCGTTCTAATTTGTCGTTTGCTGCGGACGACGGCATCAACCTTCGCAGCGGCATGGCTTGCCTGAATCACGTGTGAAACTGGCGGGGTGTACGCACGCCATTTATGGGATTGTTGGCCAATAACAATTGGCAAGTGTTGGGCTTGGAATTTGGGTATAAAAGGAACTGGCACTGTAATCGAAGAGCATCACTTCTAAGAATCAACTCTTCATAGAAAGACCAACCAAACCTCACAAAAACAATCATCATGTCGAAATTCGTAAGTTCTAAAAGGATACCAAGGGTTTCTGTGAGGCTGACTAATTATTTTCGTTTCAGTTTGCTATCTGCTTGTTCGCCATCTTCGCCGTTGTAGCCGCCAAGCCAGCTGTCATCGCACCTTTGGCCTACTCAGCTTACTCATCGCCTTTGGTTGCTTCACCATACGCCGCTGCCGCCTATCCATACGCCGCTGCCTACACAGCTCCTTACGCTGCCGCCGCCTATGCATCGCCCTATGCTGCCTACTCAGCTTACCCATATGCTGCTTACGTCCGTTAAGAAGCTATCATGATGACCTGACCTCCGCTATGCAACCTGTTTAGTGAATCCCACTCAACCGGAGACACGTTCGATTAGTTATTTCATTCTATAATGCTTTATTTTATGGCTTATCTGGTTATTTAACTCAATAAAACGATGTATTTTCAAATTACACCCTAACCAAGAACAATTGAATTTTAAAAGGTCAAAATGTGAATCCGTGGGGATTAATCATCCACTCAGAATAATGTTAAGGTTCTGCACTTAAGAGCCAGGCTTGCGATCCTATGGCGCCGTCACATCCCATTTTAGAAGTTCGGTGATACTTTGTTCTTTCGAAGAGAATACAACTTCTTCGGCCGTTGTAAAACTGCTTCGATGGTTTCGTGCTTTGCATTTAATTTATTTTAATCTAAGAGACGACTTCATTTTGGAAGATATCAAGTGGTGAAGATTTCTCTACGCGCAGTGACGACGAGTTTGTAACAGAAGTCGAAGTGGCGATAGTGAATGTGAAACAATGTGAAAATTAAGAATCGTCCGTAGATTCAGCGAACACCGACCCTCTTTTCGTATCTGAATCAGACCCCACAACATCATCCTGGATCGTCTACAACTCACACGCCAATAGTGGACGTACGATCTTCGGTGCAACTGTTAGCCTACGCCGATGGTATTGGCGTGACTTGCAGAAACAACAAGCCACCAATGAGGCATTAGCTGGCATGGAGATAGATCGGCTAAAATTAGTCAATGAGGGCAAAGCAGAGTAGGGCGGCATCATAATGGTCGAGGTAGTTAGGAACTTCGTCTACCACGGCTCCATAGTCAACTGTAAAATAAACATCTGCACCCAGATTAAAAGAAGAAAAAATGCTGCCAACCGATGTTTCTTGGCCTCGAGCTTACTGACTATAAAACTGAGGCGGTTCTGATTACCTGGCGCAAGAAAGTGGAATACGCGAGCTTCCGGGTTGGAAAACTAAAATCCCTTGGTGTTATGCTCGACACCAGGCTTAGTCTTAAGACCCATGTCAAGTAAAAAGGCGTCCCTGATGCAAGCAGCTCTCTCTCGGATGCTGCCAAATGTGGGTGGGCCTGGCGATGGGCAGCTTGGGTCTAGCAGGTATAGTCTCATACACATTATAGCAAACGAAATGCAATGGGTGTACCTTCGGCGAACAGCAACCGGCAAGAAAAAAAGATGATAATACAAGCCAAGGCGAGGGCTAGATCATAGGTGCAGTGGCAAGAGAGGTGGAAGAGTCAAGCAAGATGGACCCACCAGCTCATAACAACCATAGAACAATGGACATCATCCAACTTACGCAGTTGCTGTCTGAGCACGGCGGCTACCGCAAGTACCTATTCAAATGCGCACATGACAACTCGCCTTACCGCCCGCAATGTCCAAGCACGGAGGAGGATGCGGAGCACGTATGTTCTACTGCAGGTGCTTTATAGGGAACAGAACGGATCTCCAGAAAACTTAGTCCACTTTGCTGTGCACCTGAATTTTGAGAAAGGGAAAAGCTGCTTAACGCAGTGCGTCACTGAACTCTTTCCGTAACATGAAGTCGCCGTCTGCAACGCACTATTTTGTTTCAGTCATTAGAGAACAAATAATTTCCCAAACATCAAAAATAAATACAAATTCTATATAAGGAAAACAAGGACGTGTTTAATTCTGTTAAACGCTTACTTTATCTTAAAGTAAAGGAACATATGCGTGTGGCTGATATCTAATTTAATGAATCAATTTTCCAGACACTAGACCACCAGAGATGATACCACCAGACACCAAGCCATTGGAAACTAGCCCTTTGGTGACCAGGCCATTCGCAACGAGTCCATTTGACACCAATCCTCCGGAGATCAATCCACCGGACACCAGACCACCGCTGACAGCAATTGGGGCGCCAATAGTGGCGATCGGGGCAGTCCTCACAATTCCATAACTCGGCGCCGGCACAATAGCCGGAGCAGAAGCAATACTCAGCGATGGAGTCAGAATTCCTGGGTTAGCGAAGGCGGTGCCGATGACGCAAACGAAGGCCAACTGAAAGAATGGTGATTAATAGAAGACGTGTGCCTATTTCTTGCAAATGCCTTACGTATGTGAACATTTTGACGGTTGCTTGTGAATTGTTGAGGAACTCGCGAACTGAAGGCTGACAAGTAACTGATGCTGATTCCACAAGTCAGTTCCCATTTTATACTCAGTCACCCTTTTCCGAATGCATTCATCTCTGTGGCATGCTGTTATGCAAAAGTAAAGCCACCACTTCTCTTATTTCAAGAGTTGCAAAGTAGGTTTGCAGTAAGGGTGCAACAACTAGTTCACCACACAGCATCATTTGCGAAAGCAGTGGCTTACACCCAACCACTGAGATGAATCTTGTGTGCATGCGCAGAGGAAATCTGAGTATAAAATGAAAGGAAATTGTTGAATTCGACATCACAGTCTCATCAGCCTTCAAGTAGAGTTCAACCACTTCTCACTGCTCCACACATCATCATGTTTAAATACGTAAGAGGATCCGCAGCGACATTTTGATCATTTGAATTCAATTTCGTATTCTTCCAGCTGACATTCATCAGCATCGTAGCCTCCGTCTGCGCCAAGCCAGGAGTGCTCTCTCCATCCCTCAGCATTGCCTCCGCTCCAGCCCTTGTGTCAGCACCAAGTACTGAAGTTTTAAGGACATCCCCAATCAGCAGTATTGGCGCCCCATTGGCTATTACTGGAGACCTCGTATTTAATGGACTAGTTTCCAGTGGACTGTTGTCAGGTGGACTGGTTTCTAAGCAACACTGGACAGGGATCTGCTCATACTTAGTGCTTGTGATGGAAACACTCCGAAGGGCAGATAGACTAAAGGCACAAGAAGCTATACCTGAGAATAATTGCCAACCAGGCCCGAAGAAATACCCAACGGCAGTTCCGCGGGGAGACTGGTAGAAGAGTGCGGCATTAGTACGTGGGCGTATTCCAAAAATCGATTACTTGGGTTTGCGAATCGTGTATGCTAATGTCACGGGCTATTAGTATCTGTAGAAAATTGCCACATTTGGATGTAACCAAACAAAAAAGGTGGCTGGGCCATGTAGAGCGTCTAGACAACTCAGCTCCGGCCGGAAGAGTCTTCGTGTCAGAACCTGTGGGAAAACGGAATAGACGACATATATGTCTAAGGTGGTGACGAAGGACCTCGAGCAAATTATTGTGCGAATCGGGAGACAGCTAGCCAGTTGGAGATGCTTGTTGGTTGATGTCCAGGTCCACCACGGATTATCGCACCAGATTAAGAAGGAGAAGAAGTCTTTACATTAATTTACTTGAATATTTCAACGAATTCTACACGAAACATTTTTTTTTTCATAAACAAAGTTAATTTTGATTTTTTTAAAGATCGCCCATGTCGAAGCACAGCGATCAGCTGGATGCAAGAGAGTTCAATTTGAGTTTTCACTTCTTTCAAAATTACTTAACCCTAGACGTACGTTAAAAAAAAAAACTTCTTATCTTAAGGTGCTGTCTTAAGTAAGTTGGCATTTACTGCAATCATATAATTTTCAAGAAAAAACGGTTGAGAACGGATAAGTGCACAACGTCCAGGCCGTAACTTTTTGAGCACTTATCAGGTTTGTGCGCAAATCCGTAAGTGCACTTTTTTCCACTTATCTCTAAGTGCAATTTCGTCGCAATTATATGTACTTACTTATTCATTAATACCGGAGAACAAGATTTAACGAATATTTAATTTTCAATTTCATCTGCGCTTATACAACTCAATTTAATATGTTCCACATAAGATTTTACCGTAACTCGGGAATGAACAGCTCCTCGGAGGATAATGAAGACCCCTTCCAAGTGACTTGCATTCTCATCAGATTCGTCTGATATTAGCTCCGTAATATTTTCGTCGTGAATCGCATTACGTTCTTTATTTTCGTCGATTTCTACCAAGTTATTAAAATTTGTGTACCATTCGGCATGTGAAGTATTTCTTCTTCATCTTCTAGTTATAACTCGGTAGGCGTCGTTCTAGCAAATCTCGTTTTTTTTTTTAAATTAATTGCTTCGTTGGTGTGATTATGCACAAAGTTACTCACATCAGCAACTCAAACAAATCCAGACTTATGTCGTTTATCATAGCTGCCTCCCGGAAACTGCCTGACCACTGTAGCGTATTCCAGACAGAAACTATTGCGATAAAGGAGGCATTGTCCTGGCGCAAGAACAACGTTATATCCAAAAGAGATACCAGCATACCACCATCCAAAAGAGATACCACCATCTGTTCGTACAGTCAGGCCGCACTCAAGTCCCTGGACAATGTGATGTTTAATTCAAAAACATCCCTTAATTGCATGCTGTCTCTTAACGAGATGCCTGAGCATTTTAACACAAGCCTCATGTGGGTGCCGGGACACTGTGACATACAGGGCATTTGCAAATCCGACGAACTCGCTAGGTGTGGCACTCCCTCCAGGTGTTCCACTTTCCATGCTACAGCCTACTGTCTATTAAAAATACACACAAGCAACGACACTAATCGGAAATTGCTAGAAGACACCACTTGTCTTAAAACAAAGGAAATATGGACATCGCTTAATATCAAGCGATCACTCAATCTGCTTAGACTCAACAGATCTTCACTTAGGACACTCACATGGTACTGCACAATAAGCAGCCATGCCCGTAGATTGGGGGTTACCTATAATACCTTCTGTAGAAGCTGCATAGATGATGAGGATGTTGAAACCACAGATCACCTACTCTGCTCGTGTAGCGCGCTGGCAGGTCGTAGATACTTACACCTAGGGTCCTACTACTTCGACAACCTCAATGAGCTAAAAAGCGACAGTATTAGCCAGCTAAATCGCTGTGCCACAAGTACCAACTGGTTTCAATTGTTAGGGGGAATCAATCCGCGTGGTATCACAATGGGCTTTCTTTGGCCGAAGTGTGACTGCCTTCTGCAGCCAGCCACTGTAACCTAACCTAACCTATATCATTTATGCACAAATGAGACTTAACCCAAACCAAACTTAACCTTTTTAAAACAGTAGACAATTTAATTAGGGTTTTTGAAAAGTATTACATTTATAGGAAATTCGCATTTATACGTTTGCAACCTATAAGAACAAATTTCTATGAAAATAGCTTCAAATAGCTAGGGGCATCTAATGGCGTTGCATTTACGCGATGTTTTGCACCTATGCGTTATGCACTTATATTTTATACATTTTATTTCCTTGAAAATTATACGAGGGCAGAAAATAACAACTTACTTAAGGCAGCAACTTAAGATAAGAAGATTTTTTTTTAACGTAGGTCTACTGTTCGGTAATCTTTGAAAGAAGTGAAAACTCAAATTGAACTCGCTTGCATCCAGCTGACCCCGGAATGCGTGAGACACACGAAGCGCTCCGTGGAGCTTCGACATGGGCTATCTTTAGCGATTAGGGATTATTTTTTAAAACGGTTTTCAAAGATTATCCTCCCACATTACTGAAAGTGAAGTGAATATCCACTGTAATTTGTAGTAATTCTTCGAAAATGAGATACTCTCAATTTTATTCGAGGCGCTCTAGGGTGCACATGGGCGATCTTTAGCGAAGATTATTCTTTAAATAAAAGATTTGGATGTGGAAGGCATGTGGTTCCAATAAGACGGAGTCACATTCGAAATAACAAGACTCGTTAATTATCATGCATTTTTTCCGCCGTTGGGTTCATACTGGCTGGTATTTTTCAAGATATGTTATTTTTGCTACACGCAATTTGTAACATCCTGAAGCTTCGGCAAGGAATATTCGTCACGACAAGTACCTTGCGAGAAATAAATCCCACAAGAACCAGAAAATAGAATGCGCAAAGTATGCTGAAATTCACACTGAAGGCTTGTTTGCTGTGACAACCTCCCATGGACGGATGAATTCAACTAGGCAACTAGGTTTATAAGAAAACGCGAGGTTTCAAGACCCCGAAATATTAGGTGGAACCTGGTGGGACTAAGTCAAATGACAATACAAAGCTGCGATCTAAGACCTTCAGTCTCAGATCAGCTCTCTGAAGTCGGAATATTTTTTTTTTAAATAAAGGAACTGTATGCAAACAACGATTATATCAGCCATTTCAAAGCGCAGACTTTTTGTGACGGGTGATTGTAATGAACCAGGAGTTCCGAATATTCAAAGGGTTCAATGCACGCCTCACCAGCACACGACTTAACTTGAAAGAATAATGTATTCAACATTTACGATTAAATACAAGCAATAATAATAAGGTAGTGAAGTTAACATCACACTGGTTCGTGCATAGATGCATATTAATTTATTTTAAATTATTTTGAAACCACTTAGGAGCGAAATTAATCTAGCCATATCATTTAAGATGAGAAACTTTCCAGTCGAAAAGCAGTCATTTAAATTTATTTTAAAATTCATTCGCGAACATGTAAAAAATAACGCGCTTCTATGGTGCTCATAATCAACCAACTGTCTCACAAGTTCAGTGGGACACGAGGCAGCGTCAATAAATAACCCGTCGATGCGGAAGATGATGAGGAAGTAGTACGCCAGCCAACCGACAGTCGATGAGAAAAAAATTAAAATTTTGGGACTTTTACCGTATTGTCGGTTCTAGACTGCATTTTATTTTGGACTGTAATTAAAATTCACTAAAAAACCAGAGCAATATGTCGCTAAACTTTCTAAAGAAGGTTAGTCTAAAGAAAACTTAAATAAACCATGCCATCATTATACTCGAAGTCATCAATGGGCAACCACTGCTATGAAGAGGCGGTGGCAGCTATGATAGATAGGGTTGCCATGCGTCGTCTTTTTGGAGGACATGTCCTCTTTTGAACCCGGGCGCTAAACAACCTACAAGGCTTTAAGAAAATGTTCTCTTTTTTCCCATAACAAGTAATTGTAATTTTGAAAAGCAAAACAAAAAATCATCGAGCCAATACAAATTTGGTAGAAAACATAAAATGAAACGGTTCTTATTTTGACTCCCATGTATCAGTCCTCTTAGTCTCAAGCTCATAGGCCTAGTTTTTGATTTCATTTTGCCCACCTTTGTCCCGAGGAAGCCGATGTCCTTAAAAGTCTGAAATTTTAAAACTTTTTGTCCTGGGCTAGCTTAGACAGCCATGGCAACCCTATATAATAGACGACCATCGAGTCAGTCTAAACAGATGGAGCATCGAAGCTGAAATATAATCGCCCCCAGTCGTATGATTGTCGGGTCCATTGGGAAAAAGATTGCAGCTGATTTCATCACTGACTTGCACGAACTGAACATCGTGATGGGTCCTGTCAAGAGTTTACGGATTTGATTCGGTCATGTAAATGTAGAACTTACGGCGAATGTAGGACAGGCACACAAGTGGAGAAGGACTTCAATGAAATTGCGAAATTGTGGATCTGCCAGTAGTCTTGGGATCCACGACTGATTATACCGTCATACACAAAAGAAATCTCCTAAGTACCCTCCACAAGACGTGACAATATTGGAATTACCAGAGCATTTTATGACTTAAAGCTTCCCCTTAGACTCCAGGAAAATTTGAAATCTCGTAAAACAAGGTCTCTTAGATTGGTCCACCTATTAAGAAAGCGCGAGAAAGAAATTGGATTTGGTAAAGATAACCCTGGTAGTATTTTCGGTCAAAGACACGTCTCGACTAAGAAAGATTTTGGCATCGATTCCATCGCAATCGTTGTCCTCAATCCAGAAAACGGATGGCATGTGGACAAACTCTCATGATAAGACACTTGACAATCTTCTTAGCACCCACTTTCCAGGCTGCATAGAGGGATGCTCAGACAATGATGGCTTTGTCACAGAAGGTCGGGAAATGGAGCAAGAGAAGGCAGCAACATTTTTACAGGACACCTTAAGCTAGGATATGTTCCAAAGAGATTGCGAGAGATCAGAGTAACTTTCATTCATAGAGCAGGGTTTAGTTGATGCTGCGTTCACGGTTGATGAAGTCATCATTGGGCGATCTATGCAGCAGAGGGACACCTCAAAGCGAAGGGCTATGGACCGTAGTGGTTGAAGAGATCCTAGAGACGTTGGAGAAGGAAGAAAGCTCGCGCTGAAAGAACAAGGCGTTACCGACGATTTGATAACCATCTGGTAGCCAAGCGGAAATAAAAATCACAGCATGAGACATTATGACATCGGAGTTGGTTGGACTGCAGACAAAGCGTCAACGAGATATCCTTGTGAAGTTCGATTACTCTCCGTTGGCTACCTGGACATACTGTCTCGTGAAGAAGTGCTCGGACCTGAGAGAATCTCTGACAACCCCGTTTGGACTCTAAACGACCAAGTCGTGCGAAGCGCTTTCCAGAAGGAATACTCTGTGAACTTTGTCAGCGACTGGAAGTGGCAGAAAAATCGTACCAAGAATCAAACTTAGACACCATAATGATTCAAGTGCGTAGGAGTCGTCGCAGTCAATCGAGCATATGAACGCTACAATAACCGGTTTGGGGTATTTGTTTACCTGCGTAAATATTTGTCTGCTGTAATCCTGACAAATGAATAAGTCATAAAGGCATCTGAGAAATAAACCAGTCCGCCAGACAAGCCATTTGAACTCAGCCATTTCCCATTCTAAAATAAGACCATTAAGTGAGGTGATCACGGATCCATGAATTGCAGAACACATTCACCGACCTGCTTCTTCCATTCCCCTAAGTTTTTTGTCGGGAGAGACGACAACGCTCTGAGCATTACACTTGGCATGGACGAACCATTGAAGACATTACATTTTCGCACGTGATCTTTGTGCTGAGGCTCGCGGACTGTTTCATTGAGTCGATTTCGAATTCAATTGTTTATCAATAAACGTACGTATGGTTAAGCCTTGTAACGCAAAGAAGGTACCTCAAGGTTGCCACCTCAGTCCATTTAACCCATCTTCATCCGAATGGATTTTTACGAGTCGCCTCTGCTTCACCAATGCACAAGCTAATTTCTTATATTTTCGAATATTCGAATCCCTAATCTGAGGGCGGCCGTGGCGTTGTAGGTTGGTGTGCCGACCCCTACGAGCTAGCCTAGGTTCGAAGCAAAATAGTTTTTACGGCCCCACCTCTTACCAGACACTCATTGTACGTGAAAACGGATCTCAAAATTGGTCGTTCGGAAAACTGTGAGTCCCTTCCTCTCGAGGGAAGAACGAAACCGCGGCCAACATGAGTGGTTTCTAGGAAGCAAGGCTAAGCTAGGCACTTCATGGGTTGTAGGGTCACCTATAGTGTTATTATTATTACTTTTTTTTATTAAGAGCGTATTTTACTATACAATGGCCGTAGATTGCCTTTGTCAGACCCATTCTCGAATATTCCAACCACCTCCGGCCACCTCACTTTGCTGTCAATCGACGGTCACCGCAGGCAGATCGACATCGTCACCGTAGGCAGATAAGATATTGGGCTAGTCAAGGACTTCCTCTTTCTCGGCTCCCAACAGTACATCACTCCCGACATCAAACGCAGAATAAATCTTGCCAACCACTGTTTCCTGACGTTCAAGAGCCAATGGTAAGTTGCCAGAAGTAGCAGAGCCCTCTTTCGAAGGACCAAGCTGACTTTATATACTTAAGACACTGATCACCAGTATCCTGCGTGGAGACGTGGAAGAGGTGACTGATGGTCCCTTCGGAAGAAAAGGTCTGCTGTTGATCCTGTTTCCGATGATGATTGCACGAGTTGCAAAGTGACATGCGAAGTCTAGCCGGTCTTCTACGGATCGAAGAGAGAGATGAGATGGCTACGCCGCCGTACAGTGGGCATACTTTACTTTTCTGGAAGCAGGCTATTCAGCCAGTTTTCTGACTGGTTCTGTGTACTTCTAACGTCGCGATTGACGGTTTGAATCGATTTTTTTTTAATAACACTCAATAACGTAGATGATTTGCTGGTGTAACGATTGTGTAGTGTGAAGCCCTTATTCTGAAATGAAGATGTTGCAGAGCGATTGGTGTGATAGCCTTTCTCTAAAGACATGCATCATAACGCCGCCAATGGAGTCGCTTTGGAATATGGTCAGCAGTGACCAGCAGTGCACATATCAGTTTGATAAATCCACGATCAATAATCCGTGCAAAGTCGACGATCCTTTATGCTTCGATTAACACTGAATCTAATAACTTCACCAAAAAATCGATGTTTACGCCGTCTGCACAAGTTTGATACTAAAGCAAAATTTGGGCATTTTGTGTGCCTTGTCCGTGCGATGTGTTTTCTTGAGACGTGCAGGAAAAAAAAACGCTTGCCTGTAACACAGAAATAACATGTTGACACGTACCGCACACATTCTAAGAGGAAACGAACAATCTTCGAAGCAAATCCAAGGATAATGGATAAACTCACCCACGCTGGAGAGAAACGTTCTCTGCATTCGAATGCATGAACTCACTTGAGGAACCAGAATAATAGACTTGCGGAAACTGCTTGTTATTCGCTGAAGTCTGGTGGTCGAAGTACTCATATCCCCAAGCGACGATAGTGCAAATGACGCCATGTCCGCGACCTATGGTCCTCCTCACTGAGTTACGCTCTCGAACATTCTCTTTTGCTCAGCGCCAAACGTGTACACACCAGGATTTTCGGTCAACCTATAGATGAGACCAGAAACAGTCCACACTGCACCATCAAATCCGCACGAATTTCGTCATAAACGGATCATTTGCAGTCAGCAACAGAAGTCTCAATACACCGGCTAGTTATACAAACCGCCGGCAATTAGAGACACAGTTTAGCATGCTAAGCCTTCAAACACGAGACACATTATGCTGTCATAAAATACTCACTTGCTGAAGCCACACTCAACCGCACACCCAGTGCGGGTGCGTCGAGTGATGTCCAATTTTAGACGACGACGACGACGGCTTGTTTATGGTGTTTCTTAGCGCCCCAAGAACCGTCATCGGAATTACCAACTGTTATTTTTTGGTGCGCTACCGAAAGTGTAGCCAACTATTAGAACTAAGTCTGTGTGTGATGTGGATGAGAGGGGGGAAATTCATTATTCAAATCGACGAACCTCTGAAGTATTTCTTAACTTGACCGTGAGATCGTACGTGATCGAGCATAAATTCTGAGTCATTAGTAACCCAAAGCGCATCGATTTGAGAACTCACTATCAAGGATATATCTATGGGTGATCGTAAAATGCCAGATGCGGTATATAAAGGTGGGAGTCACGGTCGAACATCATAGCATTCCATTTGTAGCCTTTGTTCGGGAAGCATTTTCAAACAAAAACCTCTTCACCATGTTCAAACTGGTGAGTAGGATGTGCTCTATTAAGGGTGCCTTTGATTCCTCGACTGATCTTTTGTTTTCGTTCTCTTTTGCAGTTTGCTCTCTGCATGATGGCCGTGTTCGCCTGCGCCGTAGCTAAGCCAAAACCAGGTCTTTTAGCCGCTGCTCCATTGGCCTACACTGCACCACTTGCATACGGACCAGCTGTTGTTACTCCTTATGCATCCAGCGTTGTTGCCCACAGCGTTGTTCATTCTGCTGCCGTTCCATTCGCCTATAGTGCCCCATTGGCCTATGCTTCTCCATTCGCTCGTGCTTTGCCAATTGCTCCAGTGGCACCAATCGCACCAGTTGCTCCAGTTGCTGCAGTTGCACCAGTTGCCGCTCCAGTCGCTGCCGTAGCACCAGTTGCCGCCCCAATCGCTCCAGTTGCACCAGTCGCCCCAATCGCTCCAGTTGGACCAGTTGCACCAGTCGCTCCAGTCGCTCCAGCTCCAATTGTGTTGAAGAAGTGAACAAGTGTTGCAAACGCGATTTTATATTAAAATGTCGAAAAATAGCCATTCCTTTGAAAAACAAAATGAATGCATTTTTTCTTACTTCTTTTGGTTGCTGCCCGATGGGTTTTTGACTCGGGGTGCAGTATGACAATAAAGTGGATCGGAATATGATGTGAATGTGCGGTCGGGTTGTATGTTGGCGTAGACACAGAATAACGCGTGCTAATCAAAATGCTCTTCCTGGTCTCTGGCACACTCTCCTTCTTTTCTGCATTTGGTCTGACAACCAAAGTTGACACAACTGCATGTGGAAAGATTCAGCGGACAAGTTACAATTCAGTCTAAATACAGAAATTGCCACATGTTGGTCCAAGAAAGGAAGAAAATAAGCAATGCTTTCAAATCTTCATTCCCCTCCCACCGGCTCAATGGAACGACAAAGCAGTACCTTGCTCGCTGATACATGATTTTCAAATCCGAGTTCTACAGAGAATAATAATGCTCGTAGGCAAACGAAAACGAATGAGACCAACTGGCTGCAACCGAGATTCATTGACTACAACATTTAGATATTATGCAAACGGATTTCATATAATTCAAGAATTTTTGAAAATAAATTAAGTGCTACACTGCTGGAATTAGAATGAACGTGACTATATAGACGATTACGTAACGACAATGCGCAAGCATCCGCTTGAGGTGCACGTAACCAATTGTGCCTCCATACCCCGATACATTGTCTGTGCAGAAAAAATCACAAATAACCGAGCTCGACTAAGGCTTGGAATTCAGGGCCGAACAAAGAATATATACTTATGTACATACATACGTACGTCTATTCAAACCAGAGAGACATAAATCTTTTGAACGCTAATGCAAATCTGGCATGTCTTAGGACAAGCGAATACGTGCAGGAATTAACTGAATTGACATCATTTCTTCGGGAACAATGAGCTTTAGACCGTATCCGCATTGCGGACATTCTACAGAGAGTATAATAGGTCTATGGTCTCCATTGTACCACTGTTTATCAAGTAAAAATCTTGGGTAAACACAGACTTGACGAATGACGTAGATCCAGGAAGAGGCAAGTAGTGGGCTTGTTGCAATATTGCTGATCAAATAAATTACCGCGTTCAATGCAGTACAATGTCTGTCCAAACACCCGTCTTCAGCGGAACTCCTTTTAATTATCTAACCAGACACATGACGAAATACAAGGTGGCATACCTGAGTGTCATCGTCCAAAGCCCTGTGAAGAGTACCATACCAGAATGCTATAAACTGAACCTTTATGGGGTAATTTCGTTTCCCGTGACTAGGGTGAACAACCTTCCAGTAACTTTAGTAACACACAACAACTGGGCTTATATCATTCAGATTACGATTCTGGGCTCGTACATTGCGTTCTCCATCTGGAAACAATTCTGGGAGAGCAGTAGCCGGGTGGGGACAAATGACGGGAGCCCACCAGGCATCATTCACCAGCCAGCAACCACCAACCACCAACCACCAACCATCAACCACCAACTACCAACCAGCAACCAGCAGCCACTAGCACCAGCGACCAGTCAACAATTACCATTAACCAGCTACCATCCACCATTCAACATCCACCAGCCCCATCCCTCAACCACCTGCCACCAACCACTAGCCACCAGTCAATAGCCACCATCCAACATCCACCAGCCACCATCCCCCAACCACCTGCCAATAACCATCAGCCACTAGCCGACAATCAACAGCCACCATCCACCAACCACCATCCACCAGCCACTAGCCGACAGTCAACAGCCACCTGCCACCATCCACCATCCACCATCCAACAGCCGACAGTCAACAGCCACCAGCCAGCATCCAACATCCACCAACCACCTGCCAACATCCATCAGCCACCTGCCACCATCCCCCAACCACCTGCCAATAACCATCAGCCACTAGCCGACAGTCCACAGCCACCTGCCACCATCCACCATCCACCATCCAACAGCCGACAGTCAACAGCCACAAGCCACCATCCAACAGCCACCATCCACCAGCCCCATACCTCAACCACCTGCTATCAACCACTAGCCTCCAGTCAATAGCCACCAGCGACCAGCTAACTATGACCAGCAACCAGCCATCAGCCACCATCCACCATCCACCATCCACCAACCACCATCCACCAGCCACTAGCCGACAGTCAATAGCCACCATCCAACAAACACCATCCACCAACCACCATCCAACATCCACCAGCCACAATCCCCCAACCACCTGCCAATAGCCGACAATCAACAGCCACCTACCACCATCCACCAAACACCATCCAACAGCCGACAGTCAACAGCCACAGCCACCATCCAACATCCACTATCCATCATCCCCCAAACACCTGCCAACATCCATCAGCCACCTGCCACCATCCCCCAACCACCTGCCAATAACCATCAGCCACTAGCCGACAGTCAACAGCCACCAGCCATCATCCAACATCCACCAGACACCATCCCCCCACCCACCTGCCAATAACCATCAGCCACTAGCCGACAGTCCACAGCCACCTGCCACCATCCACCATCCACCATCCACCATCCAACAGCCGACAGTCAACAGCCACAAGCCACCATCCAACAGCCACCATCCACCAGCCCCATACCTCAACCACCTGCTATCAACCACTAGCCTCCAGTCAATAGCCACCAGCGACCAGCTAACTATGACCAGCAACCAGCAACCAGCCATCAGCCACCATCCACCATCCACCAACCACCATCCACCAGCCACTAGCCGACAGTCAACAGCCACCAGCCAGCATCCAACATCCACCAACCACCTGCCAATATCCATCGGCCACCATCCAACATACACCATCAACCGGTCACTAGCCGACAGTCAACAGCCACCAGCCACCATCCAACATCCACTAGCCACCATCCCCCAAACACTTGCCAACATCCATCAGCCACCTGCCACCAGCACTAGCCAACAGTCACCAGTCATCAACCACCAGCCACTAGCCACCATATTCATTTCTAGGGTTGCGTGGACAGAAGCCTGGACAAGGACAACGAGGCCACGGCGAAAGTGGAGGATATTCAAGAGATTCGAAATGAAATGGACACAGAGGCATATTTCCACTCTCCCTTTTTCAGAGAATGAAGTGGTGAGGCCTGCCGCTGCAGTACTTATGGACGTACAAATGATCGCAACATTTGTGTTTTAAGATTTGCTTTCACTACCCCACCAATTTGATGTGTGTTTGAGCTCTGGAAAGACTCCCACAGCAACATTCTTATGATAATGCGGGAAGTATAAATCTGAAAATAGACGAACGGCATACTCAAAACCCATTGAAGTTCCTTATCTAGATGAGACGTATGTGAGTGAAATAGAAACCAGTGCTTTGAGTACGGTCAATAAATTCCAAGCGCATGAGATCGTATTTAAAATTGTTCTATTCCAGTGAAGCAATATGGGCTGGCTGCGATCTGATCAACAGAGTTCTGTTTTGTCATATTTCGAGCGCGCGTAAGGCGCCAGTAAATTACCGGGTATATATTGAACAGCTCTAGCAGTATCTACGACCTCAGCAAGTGGTGGTTGGAAATAATTAAAATGAAGAAACGTTTTTGTCAAGATCATTCAAGTCTTTCGACTCCTTGGTAACATATTTGGTATTGATAAATCGTATGTGGTCAACAACTGCTAGGTGCAATACGCATTCTGTACGGCAAAAGGTCACCGAACAGATGTTTGTCCAAATTTCAGGATTTACCAGTCGCTGGTCGTTTCCATGAAACAAAATGGTGACTGTTGTGCATCAACTGCTCAGAGAAGGCACATTCAGCGAGGCGATGTTCAAAACCAAAGGATGCAAAGGAATGTTAAGTCTCCAACGTCTGACATCCTAGTGATAAAATGGAAATAATTCGAGCAACAAAATTCGTCCAATGGACCCGAGGAGGGCAATTCGATTTAAATCCATGGTTCATTCTCATTGATTTCGTTTTTAAGTCATAGAAAACAATTTAGGCCAATTTAGGCGGTTTTTAAATGTTTCAGTATATTCGGTGGGGGCCGAGATGACTTTCGGTGTAAGTGGTAGTGACCCGAAAAGCCTCGAGACTTAACACATTTCAACATCCACATCATCTACTTCCGATCCGCATAATCAGCTTAAAGGGTGGCAGTGCCCGATTCAACTCGAACCTCCGAAATCGAATCTAACTCACCAGGACGTATGCCCACTTGGTCCAACCACCTCGTCCTGACTAGGCCAAGCGGTCGCCTTCCTGATGGAATCACATTCCAAGCCCGCCTAGGAAGTCGTGATGATGGAGGCCTTCGTGCCACGTGACCTAACCACCGGCATATCCCTCTCCGTTCGAAGAAGCAACTCCTCAATGTTGAGTTCCTCTCGCACTGCAGTGTTTCTCATCCTATTTCGGCGAGTAATTCCCACAACAGCACGGAGAAATCTGATCTAAGCAGCTTGTATTCGCGATGCTATCCTTTCGGTCATTACCCAAATTTCATGACCATAGGTGAGAGTTGGAACAAATACTGAGTTGAAAACCGCTAACTTGGGTTTGACACAAACCTCGGCCTTTCTGATTACAGATCTACCAAGCTGTTCAAAATTGACTCAGCTTGACCAATCCTACAGGAAAGCTCAGCATTACTCCTTCCAACACTCGTGAAAAAGACCCCTGGATGCCTAAACTTCTCCACCTGCTTCAATGGGACTCCATGATCATAACCTCCGATTTGTCCACGTTGTCTTTCATTCCAGCATCAGCACATACGGCCACAAACCTATCGAGTGCGCGCTGGAGTTCCGTCTGGTAAGATGTGAGGATAACTAAGTCATCTGTAAAAACAAGATGACTTACCCTTAACTCTCCCAATGTGAAACATTCCTCGCTTCGGGTCGCCACAGTACAACGAAAGGGACAGTTGACAAGACACACCCTTGGCGAAGTCCAACGTCCTAACACAGATGATACAGTTTGTGTGTAGAGACAGAATGACCCTGAGAAGAGGACCACCAATCTCCTACTCCTGCAGAAGGCCCCAGAATTTAACTCGAGGGACTCGGCCATAGACCTTTTTCAAGTAAAAATCATGTACCATTCTTAGAGTGAAATGCTGGTTGTACTTCTGCCGGCACTAGTTTTGTGTTACTCCTTCAAGATGCACTACAAATATCTCATACATCACTACAGAAATGTCCCAACACCTCAATTTTTGTTATATTCAGAGATAATTTCTACCTCTGAGTAGACGAAGTGTGGTATTGGTGTGTAGTTGGGACATTTGCGTTCCTGTTGCGATTTATGGGACACTTGCAGGACAATGTAATTGTGTTATAGAAGCAAGAAGCATTTAACTGGCAATTTATTTAAATGTTTCAGTCATTCATTCAAATTTGTGACTTGCAACGCCATCCAAATAATAACTTATGGACGTCATTCTTTTGCGACAAATTTTGCACCTCAGATGATGCTGGACATTATACCTATTCACTTTCTGAACTGAGTACCTCATACAAAGTCGTTACAAATACGTGTCGCACTGTTCATCTCCCATCCTGGGCTCGACCATAGCTCTAGAACGCGCTTCCAACACCTTCGAGTAGACTTCCCAGGGGGGAATTAAAAGAGATATGCCCCAGTAGTTTGAGCAATATGTTTTGGTCCTCTTCGTTAAAAGTGGGATCATCCCCTAGTTTGCCATGTCTCATCACGTTCCCAGGCCACTTTAACGACACGAAAGAGCCATAAAAGTCCCTCTTAACCTATTGCCTTAAGCATTTCTGGCCGGATTTCATCCACCCCGGCGGATTTGGACTTCCTCAACCGTTGGGCTATTCTGCGACCCACTCAAGACTACGGGTCTGTCATCCTCAGTGCCGTGTTCGGGATTAAGCAGCTCTGAAAGTGGTCGCTCCATCTGCGTAAGATGTCCACCTCATTAGAAAGCAACACACCAATCGAGATTCCAGGCACTTGGTGACGTTGGGAAGAAAGTTGAATTCATTGAGGGTAGTATCGGTCACTTGTTACTGAGTATAGTCCGCAGTCGAATTGTACGAACTTTCTTACTTACTTATCAGGCAGACGACCCTTGGAGAGTCTGAGCATGAGTCCTGGGCACACTGTTTCCAGTCATCAAGACCAAGCTGTCTTCCATCCGCTATTACTTGGTCTTTATTCCGGAGATTCGGTCTTCCTCTCCTTCTCAAACCAGGAGGCTTGGATTCGAAGACCCTCTTAGTCGGAGCGTTGGTGTCCATTCGCGCAATGTGGCCGAGCCAGTACAGTCGCCGAATTTTCGCATTCCGAACTACATCCACATCCTGGTACAGCTCGTAGAGTTCGCAGTTGCGTCTTCTCCTCCATTCACATTCCTCGCAGACGGGACGATATAGCCGACGCAGAATTATTTCTTTTGAAAGTACTTCAGCTCTGCGGTTTTGCTTCCAGCTTTCGGCTCCATAGAGCAGAACTGGCAAAATGAGAGTTCTGTAGAGCATGATTTTGTCCTGTCCTTCGAGTCAGGAGATTTAAGACCAGTTATTTGACAAACCGAAGTGGCACCGGTTGCCAAGGCCGATTCTACGTCGGATCCATGGAATCGACAAACCGAAGTGGCACCGATTCTACGGATCTCTGGAATTGTGCTTTGTGGAGTTCAAGTTTGCCCCCCCCCCCCCCCATGATCACCTCGAAGTTGCAGCAGTCCATCGTGATGTTTTGTCCAAGGCTTTTGGTCTTTTCCTCATTGACCGTGAGACCAGTTAGTTTCGCCTGTTCTTCAATCGCCGTAAAAGCCTCTACTACGGCATGTTGGGAATGCCAACGATGTCGATTTGATGTGCGTACCCCAACAGTATAAGAACTTGTATAAGATGCCTTTCGTGTCTACAGCTGCCCGCCGCACTATCTTCTCCAGTACCAGATTGAAGAAATCACACGACAGCGCATCTCCTTGCCGAAATCCGGTGCAGGTTTCAAACCGCTCGGAATGATCCGAACTGTACGGTGCACCGTGTGTGTGTTAGCGTGGTGCGACACAGCCGATCTGTTTTTGGCCGGGATCCCGAATTCGGCTATCGTATCGAATTGCTCCGTGCTATGAATGCTTGCGTACACGACTTTAAAATCGATGGAAAGATGGTGCGTATCGATTTGAAGCTGGGCCTCTCCAGAATTTGCCTTAGTGTGAATATTTGGTCTATAGTCGATTTGCCGGGCCGGAAGCCGCACTGGTACGTGCCAATTAACGGCTTTAGACGTTCACACAATACGCTAGAAAGGGTCTTGCAGGCGACGTTGAGCGGGGATATAACTCTATAGTTGTTCCAAGAGGTAGGATCGCCCTTTTTGTGGATGGGGCATATGGAGCTGATATTCCAGTCGTCGGGCATGCCTTCGGCTTCCCAAAGTCTACAGTCGAATTGTACTGAGTCTGAAAACTGTAGTGACTGACACCTGTCTCCCAAATGGATCGAGTGGTCGAAGATCCCTTTATGCTGAAACCACAGCTTATTACACCTAAATCAGGGTCTCAGCGGCTGGTGACCCTGAACGCTGCAGTCGCTATAACCTCACCCACAGCAAGTGTTGTTCATCACAGACATGCTCTGTCTATATTTTTTGCATTCAACTCTAACTCTACCCAAATTCAAGGGGTCGAGAGACTCTTAAGTTGTTGTTTTGTCGAAAATATCAACCTCCTATTAAATACCATTTAATGTCATAAACCAAACACATTTGATCGGTTCGCGGACCGATGTCATATGGGAGCGATTTGAACGTATTTAAAGCACCTCATGGTGAAACCCACAGAAACTCATAGAAAGACGAAAAATTCACTGATTTCTACGCTTGCATATTCGCTTCCAAATACTCGTAAATCCGCATCCACAAACCCACGGACTGGGTGCGAATTGAATAATCAGCTCCAGTGATACGGAAACTTGGCCAATGACTAAGACTTGAATTTAGGCGTCACACATTAGTGTGCACGATCAACCCGAAGCATGAACGAACCCAATCAGAGGCGCAACGAGTTCAATTCACAACCGGCATTCAGAGCGGTAGGTTAAGACAATGAATAGGACCGGATCACATGCAACAATGGCTGCTTCTTTGCACGTAATGTAGCCTAGATTGCACACAATCCATTAGAGCAAGCGCCTGTGGGAAAACCAGTTCCTCTAAACAAACCTTTCGATTTTCCATTTGTTCTTCCTCTCCACGTCCAACTCCAGTCTAACGTTGCATAACAACACAGCGGACTGTGTCCGTCGTCTGAATTGTCCTCTCGCAGCGACCGATCGCATTCATCGTGTCACATCCCAATTCACTTTCAACAGGTTTCGGGAATTATCATAATTTCACGATCAGCATTCCCGCGACTCATTGGTTTATTTGGCTCAGTATACGAGTATTCGGTTGTGACTTGTGAGCGGGGGCCATCAGTCCTCCGTGCAGTCGCGTGTGACGAATTATAGTATATCCCATTCGATCTGACATACCTGCAGACCGGTATTTTACTTTTTATTCCCCGACAGTTGGTGAATTGGCTGAGCTTCTGCCCAGGGCGATTAAAGAATTGAAAATCAGCCATCAACCCGATTCAATTTATTATTCATTCCACACCGAAGCCATTTGCATTTCATAATTAATGTGAAGCAAGGCACGGAGGAACAGGAGCGCAGTGGTATTCAGCACGAAAGCCGACGACACGTCTGGTGACTGCTTGTGGCAGAGGTATAAAATCGAGAACCTGTCCGAAGCGAGAACAGTCGACCGTTTGGACCGTTTGACAACAGTTCATGGGGTGACCCCAAAGTCATTTAATTGGCGCCATTCGAGATCTTGCGCAACGAAAGTGACAGCGAAGGGGTGTAGTTATAAGAGAGGACCTGTTTTGGATTATTTAATGGGAGCCAGTGAATCTGGCTCTCTCTCTTTCTCTGCTCAAAAATGTCGGTGCGGCTTCTTGGCCGCTTAGAGTTTCTGCGATTGATCGTATTTGTGTCGTCGGTAATTTGCTCTGACTGGTTAATTGCTGTGCCAGCATAATTACCTTGGCAGAGATTGACGACAGTTTAAACGAACACATGTTCGATGATTATCATATGACTTGGAGTCGCATTAAAGAGTTGACAAATAACACTACTGCACGAAAGAGGTTGAATGATGTGGGCAATTGACTCGCGTTATTCTTACCCAAAAATTATACAAAATTATTTCTCCCAATATTTGATATCCCTCACGTAGAAGTGTGCAGAGAAATATGGTTTCATGTGTCGTAAAGAAGGTTTGGCAGCACCGTTCTGACTCGATGTTAACTAGCGAGTACACGTTCTCGGCCTGTCAAGGTTGTTCTCGTAGCCTCCTTCTTCGTGATCACATGTGAAAAAAAGGAAGAAAATTCGAAACAAATTTTAAAGGAGTTTATTCCACAGCTCCCGCGTGATTCGTGACATTGTGTCAAAGTCAAGTTGGCATTGCCATTTCACCATGAAAAGGAGTGCATAAGAACAGCGCGTATACATTTTTGAAATTGAGTATCAAGATCGCGCTCTCTGAGCAATATTTTCTAAATCTTAGGCTTACGCTTGTCCTAAGCAAACGCAGGCATTGCCAGAGCTGCCAATTTTAATAATAAGCGTGGTACAGAAGTGGGCTTGGGCCTAGTTTCTACAAAAATTACACGTTTCGCGCGTGTACAAGACCGACTGTTTTATTTCGACCCCGAACGGCAAAGATTGAGAACCCTTGTCTAGACGGTTATACTCTCTGAGCAGTGTCACTGATTCGAGAGAGGTTGTCGTACCATGTCATGTCACCATAGATTCAAGTCCGTAGGAGTTGACTTACAAAGCAATTTCGCCACGCAAGCAAAAGAGATGCCACTGTATCCGGAAAAATGCACTGTTTATGGGCCGGCGGAATAAGCGTTCCGACGTTTTTCAAGGACGGCTGAGAGAACAACGTTACCTTCAATGGGCCCCTTTGACGTTCAACGATACACGAGCCGTATCGTATATAAGACAGCACTGAGTTTTATGAGCATTTGGCTTGCTTGCGGATGCGCTTGTCCTTGCGGATATACGCCAAATGCCACATCTATGTCGATAATCAGGGCCGATAGCAGCATTGGGTGACAACAAAGCGAGACACCAGGCAATACATATGCTCTAAAAAGGGAAATTATCACTTTTGGTCTGCGGCACTAAAAACGTAATCGCAGTCTACATTTACATGAAATAAGCTGTAAGTGGCGGCCTTGGGGTTGTGGGTTGGTGCGTCGACAACTACGCACTTGATCCTACTCAGACCAGGTTCGATTCCCGGTACAAGAAAAATTCTTTTAACGGCTTAAACTTTTGCGAGTTAAAAGTTGATTAATATATTCGCATTTAGTGTTAAAATAACAACAAAGCAACAAACTGAGTGTTCGGACGCTTCAATAGAGGATGATTCCAATCACTCCCAGAAATCCAATTGTTTATGAAAAAACGAAGAGCTTGCATTGTTCTTTTCCTTTGGCCGTCATTGAAATGTAATCCATCACATGCAGCCAGAAAACAAAACTGCTGCTATACAAGCAGCTTATACGGCAGATCTTAACGTACGGCTTTCCAATATGGCACACCATTTCGAAGACCAGCATGACGAAATTCGCAATTTACGAAAGAAAAGTACTGCAAATATGTACCGGAGCCACCTTCGACAGGGACCATCAAAAGCACCACAGCAACAATAGGCTTTACGACCAAGCACGCATCATAACCCTGCAACAGTATATGGTGACACTGTGCAGAAAGCACCTACTTAACATCAACATCCATCCTAACGAGGAAATCAGGAACCTGGGAAACACAATCCCCGGACAACGCTAACTCAACGCGTTAAATCTGCTAAACGAGCAGAACTTTTCAACTACGTCGAACAACGAGCTGCATGGATTCTAACAGAGCAGCGATAGCAATCACCATCGAGGTTAAATCGGCTACCACACCACCACCCTATCTCAAAAGGACCTCCATTGACACACGGACTTGAACAACCCGATGTAAACACCAGCCATTGTAGGACATAAAAAACCAACGCGAGCAGTGGACGTACTCGAGGTCTATGTGTAAACATCTTATCACCGCAGTGTCCCCCAATCGAATGGACAAGGAACCTTCACGGGATACAAAGTATTTTATTTGAATAAGTTTTCGATCTTTTCTAATTCAGTTTGAGAATTTCAAAATATTGTTTAATTGGTTTATTAAAATTATATATAATTTTAATCATATATAATCATATATAATAATCATATTATTAATATATGATTTTTAGGTTAAATGTGCTGGTGAAGCAAAATATCGAGTACTTACCGTAAACCACTCCATTCTACGTAAACCACGATTTTGTTTGTCCAGTTCTACTTTGTCGAGTGATTTATAACCCCCAATTATCACAATTGATACTTTTCCAGTTAATTCAACACTTCACTTAATTATAATCATGCAAATATTAAACTAATACAAATTACTACTCAAACAAAAATTAGACGTCGTTCTACTGCTTGCATTGGATATAACTATTAAAATGTTTTATTGTAATCATTAAAACGTCACAGTACCATCGGTAAAAAGGCTATTCTCACTCATGACAAACGGTCGGCTGCGCGCGCGACTGTATTTTGATCTCATTTCCAGTAACGACTCCCGTGCCATTTAGTTTCAAATCCCTCCGTATTCGTGTGTCAGGGGCGAGCGATAATATGTTTACACATCAAAATTAAGCAATAAACCGACAATAATAATAATAAACATTAAAATAAACAAAGAGCATCAGTTGCGCACCGGTCTCTAAATCCACTTCTGTCAATCCTTGACAATTTTTTCCATTAATTTTTAGCTTTGAATCTTCGACCGTGGACCAGTGCTTTTGAAGTATTTATGCTACCACCTGGAAAGTCTCTCTTATTCGATTCAGTTCAGCCCTCCACATGCTTTTCGTGGATCGCTCTGGCGTTCCTCAAGGCAGTTACGTAGGTCCGCTTCTCTTCAATGTGTAGTCAGCAAAGGCTCACATATCTCGCTTATTTTACTCTGTCGTTATATTGTTTTTGAACAGCTTCTAGTACGCACTACGGAAGAAAAAGATGTGGGTAACATACAAGTATGTCCATTTCTTCCACGCAGACGCTAGTTTCTTTCACACTGTTCACTATTAGCCAACAATTGCTGCTCAACCAGCACACACTCCTTATTCGACATTTAAACGAAATTTCAATGCACCTTTGAAACGCCAGTAAAACAATGTCTTACAGAAATTTGTGTAAATAATTAAGGAGACAAACTAATCGTGTTTTGATTTTCACATCGGTCATGTATCACATCATCATCCTGTATCACATCGGTGTTTTGATTTGCACAGAAAAGACTCAACGAAGAGGGAGATGTAATTTAGTTTTTCATGTCGAAGTAACACAATGCTGTTTGCTTCGTATGAACAAACAGATGAATGAAAAAACATGTACGATTTTGCCGGTAATTGTGAACACTGGTTCCTGTCAGTGCTCATTGAGTGGAACCGGCCAAGCGCGTTGCACCTTGAAGTGTCTCGTTAGTCACCTACTTGTCCAATGAGGTGCACAATCGCATCCAGAACAGACTGCTCGATGCTCAGTGTATACCGATAACATCATCACACCTTGTTGAGTTGGATTGCATTTCCATCAGTGCTGAAGGAAGATCAGAGATTACTTACTTCCAAATTTGGGACGTTTAGGCTTACGCTGTACAGGCAAAGGGGTAACAATGTTGGCGAAACACGTAAATCGATAGGAAAATCTGATGAAATGAGCCAATCAATTCGATGTTATGGCTTAAAGTTCGTAGGCCCTTACTTGTGGCGGTGAATGGTCTTTGTAGTTTGTGCTAACGAGTGTTCGTGTTATAAGCGTTTGAATAGGTAATTGTATGTGCGAATGTCATGTAGGAACTTCTACGTAATAGTGAAGTACTAATACACTGAATAGGCACAACATTTTTCGAATGTAAATGGTTCAATATTTGTCGTTGACTTGCGTGGATGGCTTTAAATTCCTGCCCATGATGTTGAGAAAATAATTTGAAAAAAGGAATCAGAATCGGAACGTCACTTTGTCGGTGGCCCTCTTGCAAAGCAATGCCTATCAAAAATAGTTGTTTTTACTACCGTCAACTGAATTTTGTACTAAAATGAAGTTAAACATTTTTCTTGTTTATTTATGAAGTGTTAACATTGTGTACTGCCTCCTTTCTTTACAATTACTTCAAATATTCTTTTGGGAATGAAGTCATAAGGTGACTTCATAAAATCCGAAGAAATTTATTTCAACGCTGATTTGATTGCAGGTTTAAGAGTTTCTCTGTTTTCAAACTTATGGTCAGAATCGTGTACTCTCCCGGCTATCCATCCCCACACATTTGCCATAACGCTTAGGTCCGGTGAATGCGGTGGCCACTTAAGCAATTCCACATTTTACCCACTTATCCAGTTTTTAATTATTCCTGTCTTATGGCAGGATGCGTTATCGGTTTGGAAAGTCCAATTTGGTGGTCCAAAATTATCAAAAACTGTATTTACCTTGCTGCGGTCATTTTGGATGCAACAAATTCAAGTTCGGTAGTTCCATAGTACGAGGGGCGTTCAATATATTCTCGGTATCGATATGAAGGAACATTCAATTTAAATTGTTGTGCAATTTAAATTGAATAAATTGTTTTTATTTTTCAATATAATCTCCCCTAACATCAATGCATTTGTCACATCTTGAGATAAGCTTTTTTAAACCCTCAAAAAAAATAAATTTCCTCTTTCTCTGCAACATACCCATTTATTGCCGACTTGAGTTCTTCATCATGCGAAAATCTGTTTTCCACGAAGACATTTTTTCAAATCCGGAAACAGAAACTAATCACTACGGGCAAGGTCTGGTGGGTGGGTGTTGGATTTCTTCGAAACCACAATATCGCGCAGCAGTCTTGGAAACTCGCGCCGTGTTAACATTTCACACGGCGCGAGTTTCCAAAAAGTAATGTCTCATTTATTCGAATTTTGCTCAACGCTTGCGTTTGCCGTCCACCAAAACGTATTCATCTCTCTGTGGAGGGAGTATGCCTATTCGAATGATGGATGTGAACGCTGCGAGTTTACCCGTCTTTTCTTTTTGATTTCCTCCCGCAAATTATGCAAAGCGGAAGCGTAGGATGTGGCGTTGATGGTTTCATCTTTTTTTTGTACTCAATGAGCAAGATTCCCTTTGAGTCCCAAAAAACTGTGGCCATGAGCTTCCCGGCAGACGGAGTGACTTTGAACTTCTTCGGGGGGTCTGTTCCCTTTTTTATGCCACTGCAAGGACTCTTGTTTGCTTTCAGGGTCATAGTAACGATCCATAACACCGTCCGCGTTCTCACTACACATCTCCAAAAGCTCTCTACAGCATGCGATTCTCACTTTTTTCTGGGGCGCTGTGAGCATTCGTGGCACCCACTTTGCACTGACCTTTGAAAGGTTAAGATGGTCATGAAGAATGGTGTGAATGGTACCAATTGAAAGCTTGGTGATCTCTGCCATCATTTTCGCCTTTATTCGGGCATCCTCAAGAACAAGTTTTTCGACTTCTTCGATGCTTTCTCCCGTACAAGCAGTAGCCGGGGCGCCAGAGCGTAGGTCGTCTTCAATGCTCTCTCTGCCTCTCTTGAACTCACTTGACTACTTTTTCACACTTGATAATGAAGGTGCGGAACCCTGGTAAACAGCCACCATCTCTTCATGAATAGTTTTTTGAATTTTTCCTAGCTTAGTGAGAAATTTAATTACAGCGCGATGCTCTATTTTCACCATCATCGTCTCAGTTGCCATTATGATTCTGTTTAACTAGAGATAAAACGCGAATTATTAATCACATTTATATGAAATTTTACATGAATGCACTAAATATATAGTATTACCATATATTCAATTTATATATACAACCGCAGCTTCACCCCGATACCGAGAGGGTGACCGTCCCTCGTAGGTGACCACTCCTCCATACCATAACACAACCTTCTCGGCTATGATGGCGATTGCGAAAGGCTCGTCTTTGATCAAATTATGAAAATAATAATTGAAGCCATCATCATCAACCAGATAACGACACTCTTTTTTCCATGTTATTTGCTGACGCGAAAAGTGCGACCGCATATACGTCCGTAAAGGGTTTAGTGGCTTCTTCTGGAGTTTTGGCATTTTAATGCGTCCTTGTAACTACTCTCCTCACTGTGGAGACAAAAGAACTAAGAACTACTCTTCGCTTTATTTTTGCAGCTAAATGGCAAGAGTTAGAGGCATGGCACAAAATGTCTCTCCTATCAGCAGTTATTGTGACCGTTTTCTGCGATTAATTCTTTCGGCTATAGCACGCCCCTCTAGTCATTGGTTCTTCTACCCATCGATGTTTCCCTTCTCCACATCACCATAGTTGTGCCCAGAAACGAAGTATCACCGAGATGGCTGACTTCAGAGCTCAATCAGCTTGCCCTTGTCCATCGACGAATTTGAGAGGCTTTTTGACAGATATTCCTGCATTTTTGACGGTTATTCACGAAATAACGTGCCGTTGTCTGATTTGTCAATTTGGTCTGTGAACAGGATATAAAAACAGTCGTCAAACTTTTTGAGGGTCAAGGGACGTAGAAGTCGGCCATCTCGGTAATACTTCATTTCTGGTTGTGCCTAGAGACACGTGTCGACGTTCCTTCAAAAACAGAATCAGGTCGAAAATTGTATTTGGAAGTTTCTAAAAACAAAATCATGTCGAAAATTGGATTCGGAAGTATTGGACGCCTGATCCTCTGTTCCGCCATCCTGATCGCGTGTCCCCGCTAACGCTGTCGACAATCCCTTCATCAATGTCCAACAAACTGGCTTACTTTTTGAAATTTGATCCAACTCATGGCCATTTCTAAGCAGCGTCTCTACAGAACGTGGATTCGTGGTGTCAATTGTCAAAATAGCAGCGTGTTCAGCGAACGTGACCCTGGGGATATCAAAGGAGTCAGCGCTGTGGTTGAATACTTTGTAGAATCGACTGGTGAGTTCAAAAGTATGCATCAACTCATTTCTGCGGTGGTGCCGAGAAGGTCACCGATCCATCAGCCAGCCTTTCCAAATGGTAAACTGACTAGAATGGCCCGTCCAGTGTCACAATTGCCAACAATTCCATTGTTGATTCGGCTGTCTGCATTGAGAAGGAGGTCAGCTAGGATCAATTAAAGCAGAAGGTCAAGCAGTCCACCGCCGATGATCCATTCAAGGGAATCCTTGCCTACACCGAAGAGAAGACCTCGATCTTATATGCCTAGTCCGGTATCTCGGCAAAAGCGAACCAAGGTGAAACATCGGGAACATTAAAGATGTGACACAACGTTTAAGAAATCTTGTTCACAGACTGTGTTGCTTTTCAAAACACGAGTGGGAGGCGAAAGAAAATTATGAACATTTCACTATTGCTCCAAATTAATTGATGATGCTCTGAAACACTCCGAAACGAAAACTGCCTAAAACAGCGCAGAAAAACACTGCAAAGAGACTGCTGAAGGAGAGCTCTACTTACACTAAACAACAGTTTCTACATCCAACCATGTAGCAGGCTACCGACTCCATGTCACGTACATTCAAAATAAAGTCATCACTCACGGACGAATAATGCAACCCGATATGCATGCCCGATTGCAAGTCCTCGACCACCCACGCAGAAAATGCATTTCAATCGGGCTTGTTAGACATATAGGTGCAACGCAGATACAAATCGGGATCCCACTCACCTTACCAGACTTCTTAAACGATTCGATATTCATTTGAATATACAGTCGAAGGTTAATCGCGTTCGTGACTGCCGGCTGCAAGAGACCCATTCATATATGCACCACGAAGTCACACCAGATCGCCATAAGGTCATCGGCTTTGGTGCCCTGCAGCACTCCCTCCAGGCACTGCATCAATCAAACCTGCTCACCACTTGAGCTGGCCACCGCCCCGCCGCCGCGCCGCATGTGTCAATTCACATCACCGGCCTCAGTAAAACTTTCTGATAAATAATTCAAAATAATTTGGTTGCCCCATTAAGACACAATTAATAATTTCCGCTACACCGGTTTACAGTGCATTAGAGCTTCGTTTACAATTAAGCGAATCAAACGCAACTGTCAAGCAGCGGCTACGCATGCAAAAGTCGCACACCGACCGGGGTGACTAAGCCAGGCCAAGAATCAAATGCGCATGCATGCAACTCTTAACAGATTGGTGGTCACACAGCGACCACTAGAAACGCCCAATTGTTGCAGGCAGGTAAATTTATTCCTGCCACTGGCATCGTATTCCTCCGATCGTGCCAGCTGGTTTTCTGCTGCACTACTGCCCTAGGTACGACCCACCGCCGGTGTACTATATGCGCCCGTTTTGATTTGCCAATCTGAATCAGAGGTGCGGTAAGCTGCTCTTACGAACTTTTATCCCCCCAAAGTCGAAAAGTAAAAGTCACCAGAAACGATTTTCATATAAAAGCCTTTGCTGCAATCTCTGGTATCATACTCAATCCTAGACGGTTCTCTAGTGCTCAACTCGCATCCACTATCCAGTCGCCGACTAACGAGGAAATTAACTTGTGCCAATATGTTCAAGCTCGTAAGTGAACTATAATTCATTGGTTTCTTGTCAGCTGGTTGGGTAATGAACTCGATCTCGTTTTTATTTCAGATCACTATTGCCGCCGCAATGATCGCGTGTGTCACAGCTGCACCAGGATACGCATCTCTGGGACATGGACCGATCTTGGGCTCTCCACTGGCACTACCCGCACCGATTTCGTATGCTGCTCCGATTGGAAAAATCGCCGCACCGATCTCATATGCTGCCCCCATAGCAAAATATGCCGCACCAATCTCGTATGCTGCTCCAATCTCGTATGCTGCACCAGTCGCTAAGATCGCCGCTCCTGCATATGCTCCTTATGGCGGGTATATTGGTGGGCCAATTGGAAAGATTGGTGCCCCCTTGGGCTTGGGCTTAGGATATGGACACGGACCAATCTGGTAAACATACAATCGATCGTGATGATCGCCTTCATGTGCGTTGGTGTCTGGTTGGATATTAAAGGATACCAATAATGTGTACAGAGAGTTTTCTGAGTTTTATTTGATAAATCATATTATTTCTGCAGTTGTCTATTCCGTACTAGTGAATGGAATCCACGTTAAATGCCGCAGTCTAGGTTAGTGAGCGATGGAGGGAGGAGGGATCACGGCGCTCATCTACAGCTTTACAACCCTGCAAGTGTGTTCACACCTCGGGGCTCTGTGGGGGCGTATTGCCAGTGAATCAGACCGGGGATATTTGAGGCTTTCGCATGATACTTAGAGCACAATGTCTGAGTAAGTTCGGAGGAGGTTGGTAAATAGGTAAAGTGGTGGCTCGGTGACACTATGTCCCGTTTTAAACCCATAGCTCGGTTACCTTATTTAAGGCGTATTTTGGGAACCCATCTCGAGGCATTTAAGAAGTTCCCTAAAATACTTCGTATAGATCTCATTGAGTGAGTTGAAGAAGGGTCTACCAAGCGGTCGCTGTCTGACTCAAGAGCTGGACAGGCGCAGAAGAAATGTGTTAGGGTTCCCTCTCAGCTGTGTTGTTGCAGCTGCGACAGTGTGAGCTGTGTTGCATTCCTAGTTTATCGGGCAGTATCCTGTACAGATCGCCACTAGTCCAGCAATATCGTGCTGATTTCACCGATGGAGATCTTTTGCTTTAGATTGTTTGTATTCAGGCCATATTTTCCTTGATGTAGCACAGTTTGGCAGACTGGCCCATCTTAGGTTTGCTGTTTCAATTAAGTGTGAAAATATATTAGCCTTGACTGCTTTTAGTGAGAAGGGCAGATCCCTGCGTAGCAAGTTCCTCGGCCCTTTCATTTCCCGGGATGTCGCTGTGACCTGGAACCCATATAGGGGAAATGAGCAGGCCTACCGACGAAGCTATCTCAGCTGGGCATTCTTGTAATAATTTGAATGTGAAGCAAAGGAGGTAATAGCTTTGATGTCTGCTTGCCTATCTATGCCTTTTGCGGAGGCAGGATATTTGGCCTTATTTTTATTTGACGACATTCCACCCGGATTGCAAATAGTTCCGCTGGGAAGACGCTGAAATTGTTGGGCCTTAACTGACAGCTCTACGGTGGGCGGCGGATTCAGTGTATTCTTAGAATTCGTAAACATCCGCAAAGCTTTAGTAAGGCTTTACGTATGTTTAGGGATTCCGAGAATACACCTGCACTGACTCCGACGCAATTGAGTAACAGAGCCATCTCTCGAAACACCAAGCTGACTTTATATAACACTCTGATCATCCCTGTGCTGCTATGGATATGGACGCTATTGAATGCGGATGAAGAAGCTCTTGGCAGTTTTAAGGGAAAAGTTCTGCGTGCGATCTTTGGTCCAGTTTATAGGAGAAGATTCAACCATGAACTGTACAGCGGCAAGCACATATTTAAGCGTCTTCGGATTCAACGCTTGAGATGGCTAGGCCATGTAGAGCGGATAGACACAACAGCTCCGGCTCGAAAAGTATTCGATTCTGAGCCAAAGGGTCAACGCAATAGAGACACGATATGGGGCACACAAGTGGAGAAGGACCTCAGACAACTTGGTGTGGGCAACTGGAGGCAGCTGGCGAAAGATCGTGCTGGCTGTAGAGGCTTTCTCTGCTGTAGATTTTTCTCTAGCAGCAGAAAAGCCAGTCGTAGCTGCCATTATGTGAATTTTGTTTCTACGGCAAATTCGTTCATTACTAAATATTTCGCAAAAATACTTGGGAAAACAGAATATGAAATGTTTATTCATACAAAAGAAAACACAAAAGGCGTGAGCAACGCACCATCCCACTCCGCTAACGGACCGGATAACTTTCAAGGTTAACACACATACTTAGCCCTATATTATTTTATTATTATATTATTATGTTTCTTATTTTCTGGGTTTCTCAGAAGCTTGTTAGGATTGTAGTTCCAATAAACGAAAATATTTCGCTTACAGTGTCTAAAGGGCACGTGTCTTGGCGCAAGGGTTAACTCGTAGAGGATGCTCACCATGCAGTCTGTTGACAAGAGTCTAAGTCAATTGATGACCGTCTTTTGATGACAATTCAGTGCGTTGCATCACTGTTCCCTTTCATTAAGTATAAGCGCTGAATGTTGAAGAGCAGACGAGCAGACGAATGATTCACATTGGGAGAGTTGAGATGAGTCCTATTTTTTGCAGATGACTTGGCTATCCTCCTTCCAGACGAAAATCGTTTGAGCCGATCTGTGCTGATGGTGGGATGAGTGGTCAATTCAGAGTCAATGGTTGTTTCCAGAACGCCAGTCCCATGCACCCTACATCTTAATGGAGTCCCATTGAAGTTAATGGAGAAGTTAAAGCGGTAAGTGAAAATCACTTACTTCGATGATTTTCTCACGTGGCACGACTTCTGAGTGGCTTTGATGCAATTCCATCAGGAAGGCCACCGCTTGGCAACCCAGGACAAGGTGGTTGCACCAAATCCAAAAACTCGCCTTATTGCCGGAGTGAACATGAGATGAGAGCATAAACATAAGCCTCGTCTTAGAGTGGTAGATCGTTTGCGCATCATTGATTTCCTGAGGTCTACTGATAAGTGTTAAATTTGAGGTACCTTATAGGGAAATCTCAAAACCCAATACAAACTTCCGATGAAAAGGACAAATTGAACGGTTGGCACTCAAAAGTCAGCACGACCATTTGCTCATAATTGGAAATTAAACAGACTAAAATAAAATTTACCAAAAGATCAAGTCTTTCGGCTTCTTTGTGTTTGTATATTTTTTGGCATAAAAACAATTGATATCAATAAAAAAAATGTATCTGTATATGTATGATAGATGATATAACAGTATTTGTTTATATGATTGGTTACCTAAGTGATAACGTCTATAAAATAAGAATATCAGCCGAGTTGCGGCTTTCCCGCATTATAAAATTAAAAAATAAAATGGATTTACCATCCGTTGCCATAGCCGTAGCCATGTCCACCGTAGCTATGTCCACCGTAGCCATGTCCGCCGTAGCCGTATCCTCCGTATCCACCGTAGCCTCCGTATTTAACTACCGGAGAAGAGTGTCCATAGCCGTAGCCATGTCCGTAACCATGTCCATAGCCACCGTAGCCATATCCGCCAACGGGAGCAACTACCTTCGTCACTGCAGGTGCGACGTAGCCGTATCCATGGCCGTATCCGTAGCCACCGCCGTAGCCACCGCCATAGCCATGGCCGTATCCACCGTATCCACCATACCCGCCATATCCACCTAGGTATCCTGCCAGGCCGGACTGGGCGCACACCAACAGAGTGAACACAGCAGCAATCTGAGAGATAAGTCCCCATGTAACCTTAATGTCCTGCTGGATGATAATCCGTCAATACTTACAAATCTGAACATGTCGATCGAGATTGTTGAATTGATAAGACCTCTTCGCCGAGTGGACAACTGTTGAATGATGCCTTTGATTGATCTGCTCCGTCATTATATATCCCTACGCACGGACATATCCGCTGCATAAATCACTCCGATACCTCTCAAACGGGCACGCGGAAATAAGTCGAATGCTTGATAGCTTATGCGTTGTCAACAACGTCGTCTGGCTAATCAGCACTACCTTTTGCACATTGCACTGATTTGGACTATTTTCACCTGCTTTTGCCACATTAATCCAATTACTTAACCGACTACCGCCTGCACAGACGACGGCGGCGATTGCAGTTCTCCGCATTTCTTCCAAATGGGGTACACCCAATTTCTTGCTCACTGCGACATGTCTGCTTGCGCGGCTGGCGAGTCTCGCAAAACGAGTGCTGCCGCAACCCGTCCAAAGTGGACTGGAGCAACTTGTAGGCAACTTGTTGGGTGCGGTTGCACGAAGCATGCCATTTCTCATAGCATCTATTACCGCATTGGAAATTAGGTAATGATCATGTGCGACGGTCTTTGTTTGTTTTTAATATCCACCGGAATATTGCGCTGAAATGTATTGTACTGCAAGATGCTGTTGATTTCTAGCAAAAGGCAAAATCATTCGTTTCTTTAAGGCGAAAGGTTTATGGTTTCTTTCAATAGCAGGGGGGAGGAGACCTCACTGTAGACCACACTGGTCCATTCTGCTGCCTCTCGGATTGCTTAGAGTTTATGCATTAAACACTATAGTTTAGGAAGAGGAGCATTTAATTCATTGAAGAAGTGATCTTTATATGTTGTCATTGACGTCTGTCTGAAATGCAGTATCCAGTGACAAATCGATGCGTAACCTGTTCGGTGACAGTTGCTTAACAGGTCCAGTCTGACCATATCTCCTTGCAGATCTCCTTCGGGATTTGACACGTAGACACAAGAGTGCAACCCTTAAGAGGGGAGGTATTTACTTCATGATAGCTTTGGTTAGTACTTTATTCTGCGTTTGCTTTTTATTTTATTTTTCATTTTGTTTATGTTTTAATGTTGACACAGTAAGATAAATCTGTAAAGCGAGGATACAAAGTTATTTAGGTATGCTACAGAAACAAAAAAGATAATAGGAAAGAAAGAAAAGAAGAGAAGGTAGGGTAGGGAAAGGGGCTGCTAGTGCGTTCACCAGCACACTTAGACCAGGTCCGTTTTGGTACCCACAGTCAAACTACTGCCTCCGATCGACAACTCCAGTGAAAGTGCCATTAATTTGAGCCCAACGTCAAATGGTGAATTCAATTTGACTGGACTAGATTTGAAAACCGGATAAAAGCGTATTAACTTTGCTTTCGTTGATATTCGAACCAGGGACCCCACTAACCAAGGGCAGGAGCTTAACCAACTGCGCCAACCAGTCGTTGGATGTGGAACATAAAAAGTAACGACGCTTATATTTCGGTTATGTTGAGTGACCTAGACATCTGGTCAAACAAGAGAGCGCTTTTAAAGTAATTTTTGTTTCAGAGTCTTCGTAATTCGATGGGAAATGTGTTCCACAGACGCGTGAGATGGACGAAAAAGGCTATCTCGTGCGTGTCTCGGATGAAGTAGAATTAAAGGCCTAGGAGATATGGAAAACTGAAGTCTGTTTTTGACATAATCACGCTCCCTTGTTTGGATGATTTCAAGTAAGAATTTTACGGATGATTAGTTGAGCATAGGAGCGGCCAACAATTTTATATAGACATGACAAATCTGGTGATATTGTTGTACGCAAAATATTTCGCACCAGTGTAGTAAGATAGGAATGATCAGTGCTTTGGCGAGGAGTAGTTTCGTATTAATTTTTAAGAACAGCCGTGAAGACAAACAATTTCGAATGGCGCCCTACACTTTGCCAATGGTCGGACTGCGACAGACTAGAATTGAAGAAGTGGCGATGAGTCTACATGAGTTTTTTGGAAATGATTTTGATTTACCGGGACATACAACAGAGGTGAATAACAGTGTTCTGCAGATGGTGGACCATGGTCTTAATATTTTTCAACTTGAAATTATTTGTGCCTATTCTTTCCTTGGATGTGCTCAAGAGAATATTACAACTTTGCTGTTCACAAGTTGTGAGTTCTTGCTCAAAATACGAAAACCTCACAATTTGTAACTTACCATGCTCTTATGATGCAGTTGTGACTTGCGACCCGTCGCAGAGGTATACAAGAGGAGGGCCATTAATCTCTGTTTTCTTAGTGAAGTCTATGCATATTGTATCATGGATAAATCCCATTTTTCGTTCGTGATATTTCAGGTGATTATGGCCGGACAACCCTCCGCAGCAGCTTCTTGTTGCATTGGAGAAGTTTTTCAGTGTTTGCATTATTGTACATGGGCCATAATAGTCGGGTGGTGGGTACTTTCCATTAGCTCCATGATTGTGTCGTCCGCTTTCTTCTTGAAGTTAGCCAGCGGAGGATCAATACATGGGATTGCCTGGGATGGGTCCATTTCGGCCCATTTTCAGACAAGTTCGTCTGCTACCTCATTGCCAGCAATGTCCCTGTGACCTGGGACCCGACAAAGAGTGATCGAATGATGTGTGCCAAGAATCTGGAGCTCTTTACTACATACATTACAAACATTACAGACATACACTGTTTCTTGGGCAAGTAATAAACTTGTCCAAGAAACAGCATTTTTTAAGATACTAAGGCAGGTAGTTAGTGGATGGCTTCTGGTGCACTTGGGGATTACACAAAGGAGGGGTTGGGGCGGCGTGATCATCGACAGCCAGCCAGATTTGTCAGTGAAATCCAGGAACGATTTGATTGGTGTTTGTCTCAAATCGCTTAGGTTATTCAAGAAGTTAAAGCTTGGTGTGGCTTCCCTGAGCACAGGGCTGCTGCAGAGAAAGTGTTGCACATTTTCCTCCTCTCCTCCTCTGCAAGACACTTACAGGAATTTGTCTCTTAGCGACTGGACAGCTAGGGTAAAGTTGGATATCATCGGCGTGCATGTGACAGGAACAATACTCAAGCATTGTAGGACTCTCATTGACGTATAATCAGAAGAGTATAGGCCTGAGAATTGAGCCCTGTGGGACCTCACAATACATTCCAAAACGTCGATATTCGCCTTCCAGTAAGCCACCTTCCAGTAAGTTATGAGTGTACAAGTTTTGTGGCAAGCGGTAAGAGTTAGGCAGTTTTGTGCAGAGCATGTTATGGTCCACCGTATCGCTGGCCGTGGAGAAATCCAGTAGAGTCAAGAAGAAATTCCATTGAATTCTGATGCTCCTAGTTTCCTGAGCTGCTCTGAGTATGAAGCGCCCTGTTAGGAAGCCTGCTAGGATGCGGAGGTTGTTCTTGCAGATCCTTATGCATGACTTAAACCAGGTATCTGCCTGGTTCATTCTTTCTAGTTTCCTGATGACATCGTCTCCTACAGTATAGACTGGTTCGGGGCCTATAAAAAGGGCCCGATGCTCCTTTCCCACCTAGGGAATCGACGATATCATTGCCTTCTATCCCTATGTGGCCAGGTATCCAGCAGAGTCATACTCTGGTTCTGCAGCTCAGCTTCTTAAGCTTCTCCAGGCATTTCAACACAAGTTTGGATTTGATGATATAAGCGTCCAGTACCAAGACAGCGGCACGACTGTCCGAAGTTATTGCTATGTCGCAGTTGGTATAGTTCCTGTCAAGTTTGATTCGAGAGCATCTATCTATGGCATAGACTTCAGCTTAAAATATGCTGGTGCGTTCGCGTTCGTAGCACTTTTTCCGGGGTCCAAGTACTCTATACCCTGTCCCTTCACCAGTTAACGTATCGCCTACCCAAGTTGTTCCGGGCAAAGTAGACAAATAAATCACCTGTCATATGGACACTTTTTCCGCCATATTTCTCACAAACATCACCACAGATACGATTAAAAATTCCCGAAGACTGTATAAGTGAAAGCATTACTCAATCGATCATCATCGGACAGCTGGTCTGCCGCATTAAATGACCGATTAAGCATGCAGAATAACTGATTTAATTGCGAAAGCCCTTGAAACACAAATGTCACGTTCAAGTGTGTTTAGTTTCGTGCCCGGAATACAAAGGGATCGGAAATCGTACTCACCAGCGATTGAGTGAAATTCAGTGGCAACAGACAACTTTGCCGTATCTCGGGGTCCCTTCTATTATGACTTACGCGTTCTACAGAATGCGCTTATGCATAGATTGTTCACTTGTGATGGTTTGCTGACTAAGTTGTTGGATTGACTGATAATGGACCTTACAGAGGGTAAGTGTCACTATTTCCTTGCACAAGGAATGAAATAAAATTCAATGTAATGTATCCAGCCGCTTATCGAGTTTCTGTTCAGGAGGCTATCGCGAGTCGGTCTCAATAAACGATATCGTCGATGATTTCCTTCACGTAACTCGTTTATTTTGTATATCGACTTGTAGACAGTCTATGTACACATTAAAGTCGTTCTGACTCCAAGGACAATGAACTGCAATGAGGAACAAACAGCAACACAAAATATGTGTATGTGCTCAAATTAATTGGATCTCATTTAAAAGCCTAAACCATTGAGTTCGTAAATTTCTTGAAATTGTGCCTCCTAATGTCTGAAGAAGTCCATCTAACGCCTGGTACACGTAATGAATTTGAATGGAAGAGGTGCGCCTTATTGCGGAGACGTCTCTCGTTCTACTGTGATTCCACGTAGATGGTCATAAAATGCCTTCGGAGCATTGGCACCTACCTTTGGGTCATAAAATGTTTTGCAAATCAATATGTGCTCCATTATTGGAGCACGAATTCTTCTGAGGTGCATACGAACAGAAATCACATTTCGCCCATGTGCCATGCATGCAGCGGGACACTGTAGTCTTATACACACTCGTGTATCGTGGAAATGAATTGCTGTGTGGCAAGTATTTTATGGAAAAGTCGTGAGGCAGAGAGGCTATTGTGCTCAGCGGTTGGTGGCATATATAAAGTTACTTCATAGGGTAATTCATAAAATGATTGATTTGAGTAGGGCAATGATTTAATAGACGGGGTCGGGTGATGAGTGTGATGTGGACTTGCGGCTAGGGCTTGGCTTGCCCTATTGACAGAGAGTGTTGTTGTGGTCAGATGAGGCACCCGGTGAATTTTCATTGAGTGGTAGTTAGACGAAACGATATATTTTTTAGGATTAACTTAACACATAGTTCATTGGCAGCATCATCATTGGAATGCAATTGAAATTAGAATAATTAGGTATTACGGGACTTTTAATTCAGTCCGGGAATATTTTCGCATTGACTCCAAGCAATCAACCAAACATTCTCGCACTAGGTACTAAGGTTTCACTCAATCTCTCAGCAATGACGCTCACAAGGTATTTTCAAACATAAGCCGTGTCAGTATGGGCCGCCTTTCGCGACCTTAGACACATTTAATCTGGCCCCCTACAAATTTTAAAAACAATGCCTCCTCTTAGTTGTCCAAGACATATCGCCCTTTTCCACTTTTGATTTAGAGCGACATCTAGGTTTCGATTTATGCCACGCACCACATGCAGCATGTCACAAAAGTCTACATACGATTTAAAGTCAAACGTTCTTTATTAAAACATAAGCCAACAATTTCTTTTTCAGTCAAAACATTTACTTTATAATAAAAAAAATAAAAAGATATGACAAAGTTGTTTAAAACTGGGAGACTGAAATAGAAAAAGGTCATCAAAATAAGTTTATGGTATTTTCAAAAGTCTACATACGATGACCTTGCAGCTAACAGTATGTTATGAGCCGGCTTTGGTTTTTATTATTCTCCCAATCGTGATGGCATAGAAAGGGCTAGTTTTCGGGTAACTTCAGGTGAAATTTTGCCCCATTCTTCAGCCAAGACACATTTGGGCATTGGAATGGATGTTAGGCTCCTTTGTTGTTGTGAGGTCACGCGATTGTGGGGGATGTTCAAGCTTCGACCGAACATGGTAAAGCAAACTGAGCTCCTGCTTAGGGAGCGAGTTAGATCACCACTGAAAAAGGAACACGTTAAATTATTTTTTAATAATTACTTTTATTGACCAACTAGTTCTATATATGTCCAAGACTTCACTAATTCTATCACTCAGCATCAACGAACCAAATCCGGTTTGGAAACAACCAGTGGAAAAGGAGAACACGACAATGGTTAGAATAGTTACAAATATGTGGGTTAAGAGGAGTTTAGGAAAAGACGCTTGATGTACAAACAAATGAGAGGATTGGGAAAGTGCGATAACGTAGGACAATGTGGATGAAGGCATGTGCGTAGTTGTTGCTGAGTGATCATGGTTACCGAGTCGTGGCATTACTGCCAAGATGTAACTAGCGCATAAATGCTCAAAAGGATTAAGGTCAGGCGATTGTGGTGGATGTTCAAGCTGCAACCGAACTTGGTAAAGCCACCACTCTTTGACGAGGAGCGAGTTATGCTGCGGG
This sequence comes from Eristalis tenax, assembly GCA_905231855.2. Lineage (NCBI taxonomy): Eukaryota > Metazoa > Arthropoda > Insecta > Diptera > Syrphidae > Eristalis > Eristalis tenax. The sequence continues at coordinate 34,337,751 of HG993126.1, forward strand.
TAGTTGTTTTGCATAAATATGGAATTGGATTCCAAATCCAATTTTTGCGGGCTCCTTACAAAATTGGTTTTTAAAATATCATTGCGTATTTAACTTAACTTCGTATGGTTTGCTAAGAGATGGCGTAACTTGCATTGTTCCATTGGAACATGCGTTGGAAAGCTACTGTCATTGTACGTCATTTCAGTATGGCATTAATTTGCAGCGTAAATTACAATAATTTTTGTTCACTCAAATATGTCGAACTTTTTGCCTGAAAATGTGTGTTTGTGGGGAGTTCTTCTTCATTACTTTAATATGAACAAAACTGCTGCAGAAAGTCATCCAATTTTGGTGGAAGTTTATGGTGAACATGCGCTAGCTGAGCAAACGTGCCAAAAGTGGTTTGGTGATTTTGGTTTGGCCAACCAGCCAAATCAACGGCAAAGCTGAATATCCATGGTGCGAAGTTAATGCTCTGTATTTAGTGGGATCAGAACGGTGTGCTGTATTATGAGCTGCTAAATCCGTGTGACATCATCAATGGACAAAGCTACCGAACACAATTAATCCGCTTGAAGAGAACAATAGCCGAAAAACTCCCGGAATATGCGACCAGACACGAGGCAATAATTTTCCATGATGACAAGGCTCGGCGCCACGTTGCTATTCCGGTTAAGAACTCTCTGGAAAACAGTGGATGGGAAGATTTATCCCACCCGCTTTATAGCCCAGACCTTGCCCCTTCTGACTACCATTTGTCCCGGTCGATGCAGAACGCCCTCACTGAAATACGGCTCACATCAGAGCAGAATATTAAAAATTGGCTTGATTCATTCTTAGCTGCCAAGCCGGCGCAGTTCTTTTGGGTTGGGATCCACAAATCGCCAGAAATATGGGGAAGGGTCAGCTTCAGATGGGCAATACTTTGTTAAATAATTAAAATATAATAAAAAAAATAAAACTTCTTAAATAAACGTTAAAATTTTGAAAAAAAAACCGCACGAATGAAGTTATAGACCCGTCTATGAAGTGCAACTCCTATCGTTACCATTACCCCATTACCATTACCCCTCGCCATGTTTGACAGCAGGAACATTTTTTTGTATGCGGAGCTCTGTATTTAGCTTTAGCCTTACTTTTAAGTGTCCACTTCGCCCAAAGGCATTAAATTTACACTCAGCGGTGAGTGTGACTAGTTCTCCAGAATGTTGGATCGTTAATGTGTATTTTTTTCATATACTCCAATCTTTTTATTTTGCTATTTGAGCTTATCAGCGGCTTTGTCCTTGCCATACGCGAGCTTAAGCCAGATTTTTTAAGTACGCGACGAATAGTTTAGGGGTGTACAGTTTTATTTTCCAATGGCTGCAGTTCAACCGCATGTTTTATATTTTATAGCGCTCTGTTTTGGATTTTTCGCCACATACTGCACTATTTTCTTTGCCTTCGTTCCTTGGACGTCCAGTTCTTGGCCTGCTATCGTAATTAAGCCTGTCATTATATTTTTTTATGATTGTTCACAGTCTGAACAATTAGCCTTAGATAGATCTAAACCAAAAATGAAGTATGATAGAGATGCCCAACCTCACAGCTGAGTGACCCCTAGTCCATCGACGAATTTCATAGACTTTTTGACAGTTATTCATGCACTTTTGACGGTTATTTAGGTAATAACGTAAATGCCGTTCTCTGATTGGTCAATGTGATAGGTAGATGCAAGAGAGGTAGATGTTGGGCATCTCTATCATACATCATTCCTGATCTAAACTTTTTCCAATTTTCGCCATTGACATTTTATGCTTAAGAAGTGCGCACGTAATAAAAATAAACTGTAATGGCGGGGTATGAAAAGCCAAGGATTAATTTTTCAGCTTTTTCTACTAAAAATCTAATTTTCAAAAAAAATTTACAAACAAAGTTATCTCCCTTACTGAAAACAGAGGGCCAGAGAAAGCTGTTCAGTCCCTCCACATTAAAAAAAAATAGTCTAGCTGATAGATGATCTCAGTCCGACTGCGATCATCTCCAAATCGTTTCACCCTTTTAAAAGCCCAATGATAATGGTTCAGTCTTTCAAATTCTTTGGAGTTACAATTATGCGTGAAAACGGAGCGCTGTACAAAAAGGAGCACATTCTAATTAAACTTTTTTTTCATTGGATTAATAATTCATCAAATAATAAATAATAAAGAATAGTATTTTCAGTACAAGGTACAGATGATATGAATTAAATAATACAACAAATGAATTCAATAATAACTAAATAATACTATAAGTGATATACAGGATGCCTGCTACAAAATAAAATTTTCTTCTAGTCCCTAGTGCACAACCATCAACCACGAATAATCCTGTATCTGGTTCTATTCAGCTGCGATAAAGGTATTCTTATAAGATGCATGAAAGGTGCATAAAAGAAATTTCATTTCCCTTGTATCAAGAGTATAATCAGGGAATTAAACATCGTTTGTGGCTAGGTGTATATATCACCACGTATTAAACCTTTAAAAATTTTGTTTAGAACTATTGACCGTTGAATTAGATCCGAAACTTTAATCGGTTTTAATTTAGAGTTTAAATTAGAGTTTTGTGTTTAGAGCTCAAGGATTGTTCAAAAATTAAATCATGCCCTATAATATCGACCATTCCTTTCCCGCAAGGTGTCCCGATGTCCTTATCCTGGACAAGTATGTCTAGATAGGTATCTTTTCCCACACCTTTTAACGTATCCTAACATTTTTACGGAGGCTACTTAGAAACGGGGTAGCCTACCATCTATACCCGAGATATGTGCTACTCGAAGCATTATTCTGACATTGAATGTATCAACCGCTAGGAATACTAGAATTTTAACGCACAAGTCTGACTGCTATAAATGCCATCCTATCGAGGTCAAGGTCGTGATCGAGGTCACGTGATAAGTTTATCTTTATTCGTACTTTACTGGGAATCATCTACAGTGGCCGTTTCGTTGTGGGCTGGTGCGTCGACCCCTACGCACTTGAGCCTACGCAGCCCAGGTTCGAGTCACTGACAGTGCTAAAAGAGTAAGAATTGTCTAGAAAAATCTCAAATTGGTCGTTCGGATTATAGGTGCCAGTTTTATGCCGACTCCACTTGTGGGAGTACAATAGCACGCACAACACAAGTGGTTGTTAGGAAGATAGGGCCTGGCCCTCTACGGTCTGTAGTGCCACCCATGTTTGACACGCCAACACGCCACTAATTTGGCGTGTTGGTAGCGAAACTGAGTCATATGCTATGCCAACATAGAGCAGGACACTGCCATAATGCTGCCTCTAAACCTTTACCGAGGCCATCCTAAGGGATTCGAGAGCAGTGGCTCAACGTATGTTCAGCATTTTGTGAAACTCGAAGCAAATTATTTAATCTTCTGCATAAATAGAGCTTATGTAACTACCCGACGCATGTAGATGACGATAATACGAAAATCTTATCCGAAGTCAATTAATTCGACCCCTTTAAAGTACTTAACAATCCTTCGCGTTACAAGAGACAACTAATCGTCGAAGGCTGAACTGAATAAAACCATTTGGACCAACAGCTTGAAGCCAGACACATGCCTACATACAAATTAGCCCCAGTTATTTGGTCCAAGTGGACAAACTTGAAGTTTAAAAGGCACTCTCAAAACTGGTGTGTGGTTGGATGACAATCAGCATCATTGCTGGTAACCTCTCGTAGGCAATTTAAAATTCACTTAAGCAAGAGATAACTCGGACTATTTATGTATGATATATGCGTATGGTGACCACCTGTACCGAAGTGACCGGTACGGTCGAAATTTAACGCTGTGTACCGCGTGCCGAAGAAAAGCATAGGATCACACAAACATACCGACATTGAATTATTATCCCGAAAGATATGTACAAAATAGTTGTCGGTGCTTACACTAGCTTTAAGTATCTCTTTTTGACAACTTTAGTGTTTGCCATCTCCTCATGTTTGTCCATTATTTGTTTTATTTTGACTTGAATTTGATTTTCTGTACTATTGTTTCGAATGCTGTCAGCCAGCTAGTCAGTCGCGAGCAAGCGCATCGCCTTGTCCAATTCCTTTTTTGACGTTGAAGATATCGGCGAGTGCTTTATTTACCTTGATGGAGTAGCTATCAAGCCATCAAGGTAAGTATCGTCATTCTGCACAACCTGAAGAGTTCGACAAACTAGATGCGGCGCTGTATAGCTCCACTCTATGCAACCTTGAAATCGACGACACCTGGTAGGTGTCGATTTGAACCGGGCCTTTTCCTGGATCTGCCGTAGTGTGAAAATCTAGTGATGGTGGACAGGCCGGACTATGGGAGGGGTTATCAAGCGGAGGTCCTGGCAGTCAATAAATCAGTTGATGAACTTGCCAAAAGGGCAGAAACCGACCCATCCCAGGAAATCCTTGAATCAAACCACCACTTGCAGATGTCAAGAAAAAAGGTGGAACTCTCTAACCACCTGCGAGAACACTCAGAGGCTTTGACTCAAGTAGATCAGTGCATAAACTATCAAACTCATTCAGTAAGACAATAAGTTGCCAGTGATGGTAGTTGAAGCAGTTACTTGGCGGACTTACATTTCAAGTGAGAGGAAAAGAAAAATGGACTACCCAACGCCTTTATATGAAGAGGTTCAGGCGACGAAGAGGAAAAAATGGTACTCCTCACTACCTCTGCCACTGCCCCAGTCTCTGTCAGGTGAGACATACGACACTTGGAGAGTATTTCTTCCAAGCCAAGATCAGGATGGCTGAGTAACACGTACATGTGGCGGGTACGAGATTGAGTAAATGGGAGAATTTCCTCAACGCGCTTCTCAATGGGTCTAGTAGGACCTACATAAGTGAGACGTCGCCTACACCTGTCTACCCATTATTCTAACCTAACCTCGGTATATTCAATTATTTTTTCGTCAAATTAAAGGCTTTATTTAGCATAGAATGTGATGAATTGAATCAAATATGCGGCCTTTTGTGTGAAAACTTGTTGAAATTTGGAAAGTATTCGTTTAGCACAAGTCTTGGGGCGAATTCTTCACCAGCAAAATCATACGCCATGTGCAGGAATTTCTTCCTCTTTGTTTGGCGCTATAACCCGGGTTGGACCTAGGCCTCAATCAACAAGCCTCTCCAGTCAGCCTCCTGTCAACCAAGTTGGTTGAGGTCCTTCTCCACTGGTGTAGACCTGGACCTCAGTCAACAAGCCTCTCCAGCCAGCCCCCTGTCAACCAAGTTGGTCCTTCTCCACTGGTGTGCGCCATCTCTTTCGAGGACGTCCTCTGTTACGTTGTCCCATTGACTCGGAATCAAAGACTCCATGTGCAGGAACTTCTTCTTTGTTTGGGGCTATAGTCCGGGGTGAACCTGAGTCCCAACCAACAAGCCTCTCCAGTCAGCCCGATCTTTCGCCACCTGCCTTCAGTTGTGCACACCAAGTTGGTCGAGGTCCTTCTCCACTGGTGTGCGCCATCTCTTTCGAGGACGTCCTCTGTTACGTTGTCCCATTGGCTCGGAATCAAAGACTCCATGTACAGGAACTGGTGGGAACTTGGCACTGGGTTCGGGCTATAAGTGAGTTTCTGGTGAGTCGCTATCGATAAATACAATTATTCTCACATTGGCCTTGAGCAGTGCAAAAACCAACAGACTCCAGCAGTACGACAATAAGTTGCTAGTGAAGGTCCCATTGTTGACAGTACAGCTCCGAATTAAGATTTTTGACGTAGTGAAGCAGATGACACCAAAACCCCTCAGATAGCCTCGGCTTGGTCAACGTTACCGATTAGAAAACGGCCGTTCCCGTTGTCGTTAGTGATCCACTATAAATCCTCCGTACCGGCTTCGGAAAGGCTTTGGTGTTATTTTTACTCAGGAGCTATCAAAAATTGGTCCACTAGGGATGCTTTTCGTGTGGCACCCATACATTGAGCTTCTTTTTATATTCAGAAATATTTAGCTCCTAGACAACCGAAAGAGTGCATACGTGTCCGTCAGACTTCCGACAATTAGCCTCCCAGAGCGTGTTGCTTCTTTGACAACGAAATTAAATCAAATCAATTTTATTGCAAACTTGAATAAATATTTATAACTAATTGTGTTCCAACAAATAAAGAAAATTAAAGGTCAATCCACTGGTTTTCGCGACTTATTCCCAATCATTTGAAGAAAGTTCGACAGATCCAGACCGTACTCGATGCGGGGATAGTTGCTTCTAACACTACCTTTGTCACCATCTTCATCTCCAGCGGCCTTTCTGCCCAAATCACCGGAGGCGAAAACATTAAATGCAAATGGCGCATGGTTCAAGGCCTTCGGTACGGAATGATATGCACTTAAGGCTCCATATCCAATGGGAATCGAAACAAGGTAGAGTTCCAGATTGCTATCCTTTCCAACGGCGCGGCCCGTGATCATTTCTAGAACACATAGTAGAACCACAATTGCTGTTGTAGCCTTTTTAAAGAACATCCACTGATGAGACAGATTTAGACAAAAAATCAGCTTCCAACTCTTACCTTACTTAAAGACGGCTTCATGCTTCTGGATGCGAAACCTCGCCTTCCTCTCTTCCAGATATACACACATGCTTAGAGGTGCGCAGTGGGACTTTTATAGGATCCGAAAAAATACAAAAATTCGAATCAAGTTTGGAGAAATTGACTTTCTCCGGAGATAAGCATTTCGTGCGAGCATTGACCTCGACCTCTGAGCCGTTTTCAATGGAAAATGTGTGGCATTAAGATTCTGCATGTTGCTATCGAAAATGCAAATGAGCCTTGGCCTTATTTCTGGGAATAAGATCTGCGCATGAATTTGAATGTATTTCTAATATGAGAAGTGTAATTGGACCGGCTGACGATGCGAATGCTGTCTATCTGTCTGGGAACTAGTTTGCTGACTGGTGTAATCTTCTACAACCTTTGTAGACACCTTAAAGACACACAAGTTGGAAGACAACTTCTCCACTCGGAGGAATCAATGAATGAGTCATTGTTGTGGCCACACAATACCGTCGAGCTATGGATTTTCACCTTCCGCAACCTCGTCTGTTTCAGTTGATTCATTCGTTTCTTCTGCAATGTCAGAATCACTGCCTTCTAAATATATGTCATCGTAATCACGAACATTTTCTCAACACTGTCTCCAGAAATATCACTATAATGACCACTACTTTCATTCAATAATGCTTATGTTTCTTCAACTATGTAACTTATTATTAATTATCATATACACATAAGGGGTGGTTAAATTTTAAGGTGTTGAATGTGAACCACACCTAAAGGTCAAGATTTTTTCTGCATTTCATTTGACATTTCTCAATTTCAGACCAACTCAATTTCAACCATGGAAAGATACACAACCGAGCAACGCGTTAAAGTTATTCAGGCTTATTATGAAAATGGGCGTTCAAATCGAAATGCATATCGTGCACTTCGTGATTTTTTCGGCCAATTTAATCGTCCAAATGTGCGTACAATCGGAAAAAACGTGCAAAAATTTAAGCAAACCGGGTCTGTAGGAGATGTGAAAACACCAGTGCATGCTCGTACAGCTCGTACTGCAGAAAATATTGCTGCTGTTCGCGATAGTGTTGGTACAGGGTCGTTATGGCGAAGTGAGCTGATGCGTCGACTCATGCGCAAAGGGTGCCGGGTTCGACAGCCGAATTCACCAACTTTCATAATTCAAGGCTCTTTTGAGTCATTGACAATGTTCAAAGAGTACTGCTGTCTAGAAATAGATTCGCAAACTTCGCTGTTTGAATTCCGCATAAAACTGTAGGACCCATCCACTCGCGGAAGAGCTATAGCACGCACAACACAAGTGGTTGCTGAAGAAGGTAGACCCAGGTCTGATTCGGACTGTCGCGTCATCCATATTTTTATTATTTATAAAAAAACATTATGCAAATATTCACCAAGTTCACTTGCGAAGAGACTAAATATGCGTAGAAATCGACGCAGGAGGGTTGCCAAGGTAAAGTTCTCAATAGCAACCATTTAAAAAAAAACTTAAACTAAGGGGACACACCTTTTTTCGTAAGATAATGATTGTAATAAATTAAAAAAAATCCAGAAGTGTGCAATTAGTGGTTTTCGAAAAATATAGGAAAACATGTCGTGTTTTGGATTAGTTCGGTGTACAAGACGAAACATCTCAGTTAGCCCGTCGGTCTGTAACAAGGATTCCTTTATGTTGGAAACAGATGTGCGGAATTTCACTTGAGATCTCTCAAGATTATATGTAGCTGCATTCAGAGCAGAGCTGCAGTTGGTCTCTATTTCTAATTTCGCTGCGCAGAGAACATGTTACCATTTATAGTTGCCATCTGAATGCAGGATATTACAATGAAAGAAACGTTATGTACGCACAAATAAATTTTTGTATGACATTAAATTCTGCGCGTGCGTGTTGCACATCTGTTTCAGCAATTATTAGCAGTGCTCCATCCAAAAGCCTGAGCTACACCCGCCTTCCATCGTTGACGATCCTAGACACACTGCTTCTACTCAGCAAGTCCAAGCCATCTTCCGTCACTATTCCGGAGATCTGTCCATCCTTCTCGAATCAGGAGGCTCCGATCTGAAGACTCTCTTAGATGAATCATTGGTGCCCATGCGCTGGACGTGGACGAGCCAGTGTAGCCGACGGGTTTTTTGATTTCAAGTCCACATCCAGATCTTGGTACTAGTCACAGAGTTCGCGGTTGTGTCTTCTCCTCTATTCAACTTCATTTATTCGAGGTTGAATTTTGTTTTCTTTTGTAGAGTCATTGAGTCTGTGTCGTGACAGACAGGCATTGGTGCACTTCCTTGGATTTTAATTCTTATTTTTTTTTTTAATTCGTCGTTGTCAATTCGTATAGACAGCGGCGGAGACCGATTCTGGTGTAACTACCATCCAATAAAAAATGCCGTCCTTTTTCACACTCTTACGACATGAGCGCCAGATCGCTCATCGACATCGACATGTTGGAAGCCATATATCAGGTAGGTCGGTGTATTAAACAACAAGCTAGACAACCCGACCTTTTGATAGCTCCCTCTCTTTGCGCACACCAAGTTGGCTGAGGTTATGCTTCAGTTGTGAGTCTTGTAAATCGTGATGTTTTCCTCCAGGTGGTTAGGGCCGGATAGATTTGTGCGGCAGCACGACCAGCTCGTTTTGGAGTGAAGGATTGCAACACGGCAACACGTGACGATGTCGATGTCAACTGACTAATCCATCATTGGGACGGATTTTTTACAGATATTATATTCTGGGACACGGGAATCCCCTGCTGCGTTGTCACACAGGTTTGGAGCTGACCACACTTCGATTCGGATTGTACATGCGATCTACATGGCCCAGCAAACTTAGGCACTAAACCCGTAGACACCACACATTCGCTGGACAATCCTTACAAGCTGTGATTAAATGGTCTCCATCAGATGCCATCAACGCACGCAGGCTTCTCCGTCTACCGTAAAGTAGGACTGTCTTGTATAAGGTATCAGTTTGAACCTTCGTGACAGAGCTCCATTACTCTCATGCGTACAGTGCATTACTTTTGCGCAAGCCAAACATCTCTTGACACATTCATGTGTTCGTTTAAACTGTCATCAATCTCTGTCAAGGCAATTATGCTGGGCCGCGCCACCAATTACAACAAATTACCCACGACACAAATACTATCAATCGAAGAAACTCTATGCACCCTAGAAGCCGCGCAGATCTTTTCCAGCAAAGGAAGAGAGAACCAACTTCACTGGCTCCCATTAAATAATCAAAAACAGGTCCTCTCCGATAACTATACCAATTCGCTGTCACTTTCATTGCGCAAGATTTTGAATGGCGCCAATTAAATGACTGACTCGACTGTTCTCGCTTCAGACAGGTTCTCTATTTTATACTTCTGCCACAAGCAGTCGCCAGACTTGCTGTCGACATTCGTGGTGAATAACTCTTTGCCCCTGTTCGGCAAACTCGTCTGTTGCTCTGGCTTCTGTCATTCTTTCGTCGTGATTGTTGAAGCCAGACTTTCTCGTTGAACATATTCTAAAACTGTGTTCGCGGTATGACCTACGTTTGGCATTTGGGAGAGTCAAAAATGTGAAATAAAAACAGTGAAGGAACCGTACCCTGTGGCGTACTATTGATGATTGTTAAACTCTACTAAGCATGTATACATCTGACGACAAATGGTATCTAGGCAAAGAGAAGCTAAAACATTCAGATTTCAACTAAACCCCTTCCCCGGTGAGTACACCACTTTGCGACCAATTAATTGTCTTCTCACTCTCACTTTGAGGTTGAGACCTCGCACCGATAGGCAGAATGTATCTACTAACAGCCGGCAATTAGTTTTCTGACAGACGGGACACACAAGGAATTTTTCTCCGTTTAGTTATTTGCCATGCGCTCTTGTCTTTCTGAAGCAGACAAGAGCTGGGGAATTGAAAGTTGAACTGCAATCAAGTAAATTGAAGTCCACTCAAAAAAGGTAATGACTTTAACGAGCTTTATCTCGGGCATACAGGAAGTAGATGGTTCTGTTGTCTAACCCATGCTGGCATACGTTTGTTGGACAGAGGCTTGTGCTAATATATCTGTGGACCTTATACCAAGGAAAACAATTTCGAACTGACTGACGGTTTGATTATATCCAATGGACGGTAATGAAGAGTAAAATGACGATGGTAGCCAAATTGACGAATTCTCCTCGCCCCAGTGACTTCAAATGGTGGTTGCCTGTCCAACTGTCGAGACAGACCGTAGGTAAAAGTGGTGAAATGGGTTCCACGCAGTTAGCTTTGCAGTATGCAGATGACAGCTGCAAAGAGCGTCATAAGGATAATCCAATCAAAGAACTAGCACTCTAGATTCATCGACTACATATAGAAGTTCCCGAAAGTAACTACTCTCTCCCCTCCCTCGACTTCAAATCACCCTTTCAGTGTCATCTCCCAACAAGGGAGGAGTGGACCTCAAATGAAATCAGCAATGTTTCAACATCCATGCCTGTCTACACGGATGGGCCGAAGATGGATAAAGGAACAGGCGTGGCCATTTTCCTCGAATTGGTAAACATGCCCTGCTCCATCTGATTACCTGATTAAGGCAGTTTTCTCAAGCGGATATCCTAGCCGTCAAAGAAGTGGCCAAAATCATATCATTGTTGGAAATACCACCACATTCTAATTGACAGTCAAGCGGCCATTACAGCAATTTTGGCTACAGAAACCAAGTCGCTAGCTGTCGGAAATGGCTCAAGGTTCTTGGTACACAGCAATCGATCACTCTGTGTTTGGTCTCAGGTCATAAGGACGAGGTAATCAAGATGAACTTGCCACGAAAGGGGCCGAAACCAACCCATCCCAGGCAATCCCGAGGTTTGATCCACCTCTATCTGGTATCAAGAGGAAACCGACCCGTGCCAACCCAGGATATGATTCACCTTGATCTGATATCAAGAGGATAGTGGACAATCAAATCATGGAGTTAGCTAATTATATTGGGTATATAACTTATTCGTGCGGTTTGCTAAGAGATGGCGTTACTTGTATCATTCCATTGGAACTTGCACTGGAAAGCTATTTCAGTATATGTCATTCATTTGAAGCGTAAACAACAATGGGTGGAGTTCTCATCCCACATGTGAAACCTCTCGAAGGATATGGCCTAGTTTCAACAGCACAAGGACCGACATACTCCTCCAGTGCAGCGGAAGGTTGCTGCGAATGATGGTTGGAGCGATAACTGGCCGTAATCGTCTGAGATACCATGACCACAAAATGGGACTTGCAGAGGCTGCGGGGACGAAGAGGAAATTGACGATACCTCCCACTATCTTTGTCGATGCCCCAGTCTCTGCCTATTGAGACTAAGAACTCTGAGAGAATTTTTCTTCCAAGCCTAACATCTCTTGGCAGGGTCGTAAGGATCTCAGGTTGGCTGGAAGAACAAAAACGGTATCACCAACAACACCTTGATAGACACAAGTGAGGCCATAAGGTAAGATCGCTGGTTGGCTGCATAGGACCACATAACAACGGTAGCTACAAACACCATCTTCGACACCAGAAACGAGTTGGACTGCAGGAAGGTTTTTCACCCCATGGGCATCACAATGGGTACAACAGGACTTCTTACCCAACCTAAACCACGTACCTAACCTAACCTAGCCCTCCTAAACGCACTATTAGTACATGGAAGACATCTAAGCAAAGAATAACATTCATGGCATGTACAAACGCAACCGGTTAACATAAAGTGAAGCCATTTCTGATTGAAAAAGACAAAAAATCCAATGCAAAAAGCTTTTGTTGAGTCATGATGTTTCTTAACGGATGTATGAAGAATAGCTGAAAAGCATAAATTTGACAAACGCAACGAAGGAGTGTAAGGCGCGACAACAATCGCTAAATATTGGCAAAAGGCTATCGGAACTCCTGAACATTGAGGGGAAGGACACTGTGTTTCTTTGGTTTTAATTCGGGATCAAATTTTGTCAGGAAGAAATGACATTACCAAGGGCTTCCAAATGGTGACTTTAGCAACGATGCCATCTTAGTATCGACTTCGGAAAATCTGTCCAATGGTAGGGCAGAAATGGAAATTATTGATATACAGCTCATCTGATGCTTGCAGAGGGCAGAACAAAATTATCCAACTTTATTTTTAAACTGAACCTGTACATAAATTATTTACTTTTTTTTATAAAATATATATTAGCAGACTTTCGACAAATTATGGAGAGTTATGAGACTGAATAACGACTGGAATGTGTACGAGTTTATTTCCACCATCGGACACGAGAGGTAAGTGAGTCGCAGCCAGAAGGCATTTATGTTGTATTCAACTTGCAGGTATCCCTTCTACGGCGTGCAGTTTCACCCGGAGAAAAATCTCTACGAATTCATTCAGAATCGCAGCATCCCCCATTCAATGGAAGCGATTCGGGCGTCACAATACTTTGCGGATTTCTTCGTGAGCGAGACGCGAAAGAATATGAATTCATTCTCTGATGAGGAGGATAAACACGACAGTCTGATATACAACTACAACCCTGAGTATACTGGACGAATAGGTTTATCATCTGTGCAGCAGTATCTGTTTGAGGGTAAAGGCGAAGCTAGTTCAATCGCTGTAGTCTTAACCACCTCCCCCGTGCTATGGTCGCTGCGCACTCTAATTTGCATGCACCAACAAATCTTTCAGCTTTATTTCAAAAGGCTGGGCTTTAGTTTAAAGTTACTGTCCGTAGAGCTTTATGGTAGACTAACCGAGAGTTCCTATATTCCTTTTGCCAGTAGATGTGGCCTGCCAGCCATTGTTCAAAGGTTTAATTATGCACGTATGCTTTTTACAGGGAGAGGCAACAACACTGTTCGTCTAGGGGGGAAATACAAAATAGACAAGCCAACCGATTTAGATAAGAGGAAATCGTTCTGCTGCCTATTAAAGAGGAACTAAAGTGACACTTAATGGTTTTTACTATCAGACGTGCGAGTATGTGGTTACCTAAACCAACGTCAGCATCATTTCAAGGAAAAGCATGTCGCAGGATATGGGTCACTGAGGAATGTATGCGATCTTTTATTTCAGCGTGCGTCGTTCACCGGTGGAGATGGCGAATTAAGCAAACATATGAATGCTCCTGCTGCTGACATCTTGAATGTGAAGCGTGCACTGGCAAAATACGTAATATCTACTAACTGATGCTATTCAAAGACTCAGTTTGAGTTGTGTGCAGTTATCGTTTGAAATAGTATGCTGTACTGTAACGTCACCACAAGCTGCTTTCAAACTGCTTCTGCTCGTAGACAAACTCGACACATTCAAAAATCCGAAATAGTCACTGACGCAATGTTGCGAGGGTCGTGTGATAAGTCCGTGGCTTTGACATGAAGGCGAGTGTGAGCAGCTACGCAAAACAACGGTGGCACAAGATGAGTATTGAGGAGAAGCTTTGACGCATAAGGAAGCGCTTTTTCGCAAGCATTTTAAGGACATAGAAGGGATCGGCAAAAATATGGGCCTTTCATAAAAACGAAGTCAAAATACAGACTGTGAAATTTCGTAATTTTTTTTAATTGAACTTCCTACCAACATACAACTAAACTTACAAACTGAAGGTTAGGGTGTTGGCTCAACAATAGTGGCCCAACTGATGTACTTTGTTTAATTTAATGTATTATTATTGTCGGTTTATTGTTTGATTTGTATGTCCTACTGCTGTTGCTTACATCGTGTTGTTCAAGTCCGTGTGTCCATGGTGGTCATTTTGGGATGGAGTGGTGATGTGTTAGCCGACTTAGCCTCGATGGTGATTGTTATCGCTGTAGAATCCATGCAGCTCGTTGTTCGACGTCGTTGGAAAGTTCTGCTCTTGGACTCCGAACCAGTGGGACAGCGCAATAGAGGACGCGCACAGAACCGATGACACCGATGAAGAACTGCAACCATTTTGGCGTGTGAATTGGAGGCGGACGATCGTGCCAGCTGGAGAGGCGTGTTGGTTGGGGTTCAGGCCCACCCCGGACTGTAGCGCCACTAGAGGAAGAATCAAAAGTCCGAGTACCGCAAGTACAGAAGTCAAACTCAGAATAACTCTTGCTAATCGTTTTTGCTTTGGTCTTTACGGGCAATTGAGTAAAAGAGCAATTAAGAGAAGATTATGCTGACTCTGTATGAGACCTTGATCATCCCCGACCTGCTTTATCCAAGGGGGTGATGAGGCTCTTAGTCCTTTTCGCACAAAAGTTCTGTGAGCGGTATATGGTCCTGTTTGCGTTGATGACATTTGGATAAGAAGGTTCAGCCATGAAGCGTATAGCCTGTACTGTGGATCAGTACACAACGCCTAAGAAGACTAGAGCGTGTAGAGCGCGTGGCCCACTTAGCACTTGCTATCTCTTTTTTATCTGTTTTCTCGAAATAATGGTGGAAAACGACCCCGTCTACGATTTTACACCATATCACTCGTACATGATACGTTTTCTGAGGGTTTCGCGAACTGTCCTTTAGAGAACTTGGATCCGGTTTGTAGTGCCAGTGATTTCTTTGAAGCCATTACTGGATTTGAAATTGTATCCATAATCAACACTCTTAATCAGTCGCATTCCTGTGGTGATGATGGTTTATAAAATTGCACATCGCTTTAAAAATAGTCGATATTCTGTCTTCTGTCTTTAACTTAATTATATCCGGTGGTACATTTCCTGATAGGTTAAAAATGTGCTGACGCCGTGACGAAATAAAAAAGAAATAATCATAGTATCCTGCTGAGCAAACTGTACTGGGCTGGTTTCCTATCTGAAGGATGGAAGGCAAAAGGTTAAGGTTGGGTACTGTTACGACTCTCCTAGCCCTTTGAATCTTAGGTTTGACATTAACTTTGATCTGCACCTACTGAGACTGTGGTTTGCTATACATGATTTTATAGTCAGTATTAAAACAAGACTTAATTTTTTTAGCCTTAGATCGCAGGATTTACCTGATTTTGATTTCATCTTCCGTGCCGGTAATTGTGATCGTTACAAAATGTCACTGAGTCTATGTTTGATGAAGGTGTTGTGTGTGATGTTAGCTGTTTCACATCACATACAACTGTAACAAACTGCAAGTATTTATACACTATTATTGATCAAAACATGAATTGATCTAACCACATTGCGACCCCATGCTATCCGTGGCCTATATCAACTCCGCAGATTTTGCACAAACAACACTCTGAGAGCTGTATACTTCGGCATACTCCACTCTAGACTTCAATATGACTTCGGGTTCTGGGGAGGAATTCACCGCTCAAAACTCCATAATTTACTTGTACTACAGAAATGTGCTATTAGAAAGATTTGCGGTGTTCAACGTCTCACTCATTCCATCGTACCTTTTAGGAGTCTAAACATTTTGGCAATGAGACACCTGTATTACTACAAGGTATCCAATTTTTTTTATGGAATGTGGTGTTTAAAGAAGATCCAATATTATTGAAATATGTAAATTCGTTATAATTGATTATAATTATTTAGTTCTTTCATTATATCACATCACATTACATTATCTTGTTTTAAGACCTTCATTGTTAATGTATAAAAGTAATCGAATATACTCAAATCACGAAAACTATCTGTCAACGTTGAAAATATGTAAAATAACCACTCTTACGCAATCTTTCACCCGATAACGGATGAATTTATGACGTTAAAAAAAACTACGCGTTTCTTTTCTTATTTACATATATTTAGAAACATTTGTCTACACCTTAAAAAATAAAGATCTCTTTTATTCCAGTATTTCAAGTGGGTTTGTACAAAGCCCAATCTCTGATTGGCAAAGTCTTCGTAGTAACTTTGGTTTCTTCGTAAACATACCTTACTTTCGTACCACCCACTTTAGAGACTCCTACTCCGTCGTATGCTTTAAATCAATAATCAATAATCAGATCACTTACCCCTTCCCTTTCGTAAAGTCAAAGCTTTGCTTCTAGATTTTGACCTCGATGAAATTGAAGTCTTGCTGTCCTATATTAATAAAGACATAATTAATATTTAATTAAATTTTTAAATCATAATTTTTCTTGCATTTTCTCTCTGTTACTCTTTCCTTTGCACAAATTACAACTAATTTCTTCAAATTGTAATATCCCTTAAATTTCACTCTGATGTGACATTCAACTCTATTTTGAATTATTTAATACGAATGTCACTAGCTATTCTTAGTATCAACAGTACATTTCTTGAATTGCATATTGTTAATTGTATTTGCCATTACATTATCCTAAGAATAAGATCTAAAAAAAATTTAAATAAAATATACCCGAATTCTAGGTCACTTGAATGTCCTAAAGGCATGTCAATACGTTATCACTTATGTTCCTGTACATATACCTGAAGCTAGAAGAAAAGCCAGTCAAAATGAAATGCGTCGTTGTCATACATTATTTTGTTTCTACGGCAGATTTCATTACACTCGCTGCAAGTAGAATACGTCGGAAAATAGAATATGAAATATTTATTCATACAAAACAAAACAAAAAAAAAGGAAAATAAAAAATAGCTCCATTCAGATTTCAACATATAAAGCGTGAGTATGAGCGTGAGCAACGCACCACTCTTCACGTTAACACGAACACTCGTTAGAAAATATTCACGTCAATTGTAGCCCCACTTGCTACTAATTAGCAGCTTTCTTAAATATTTGTTCAGTCTCCGCTAATAAAATACGACTTCTAATTAAAGGGTGTTTCTTTTTAGATGAGAAGTCGCTTAAATTGTAGTAAAACTAAAAAAAATATTTTCATACCCTTGAAGAAGTTTGTAGAAGCTAGGCTCAGGTTTAAGTCAGACTTTTGCAAATGAGACAGATGATATCATTTTAGTGTTTGAAACATGACATGCATAAAATGTGGCCGTCGTAGCTGGCGCGCGCATGACGTAGTCTGCAGGTCCAATTTCCGCAGTACGTCATCAAATACCGCATCAAATTAAGTCCAAGTGTCGGACCACGAGGTCCAAGTGTTGCACGAAGAAGTTAGAAATCATGTCGCTGACTTCAACGCTTGGACGGTTCCGTATTTTTAACGCATGACCTAAATTAAATGTACACTTGCAATTACGTTCTAAAGTGTGAACATTATTTCACTATTGTGTGGCACCTGGCGTATTACCAGACTAGTGAATGAATTACCTGACCTTGATAAAAACTAGGCTGTCTGAAATCCAGGCAAAGCATTTTTAGGGCTAATTAATAGCCACTGCGAATCATTGGCATTTTAGTTCATTAAAGTCAGGGATAAGGTCATTGGGCAATGGTACATGGTACGACCATTTAATTTCCTTGGCCACAACCGGTTTAAATAATGACTTGATATTTCTGTAAATAAAGAAAAACTATATCTAGCGCTTGTGCACAATCGACAGCGCCTGTGATACAAGGGAACTGAAAACTTCTAGCTGTTAGCTGTACGGCTTCCAGAAGTCGTTTTTTCAACCTCTTGATTGAGACAATAAATAGGCTGTGCTGCAATAACAAGAAAATTAACTACATCCAGCACTTTGACGTTGTTGATCCTTAAGACCTAACACGTCCCTTTCGAGAAGGTGGTTGCAAAGCTAACATTTGTGAACCCTTCGAATACCAAGTCATGCTCGATGCGCAAACACCAACAACAACAAATTTTCGTACTGTACCGACTTTATTAATTCTGAACATCACATGATTTTTAATATTTTCTTACCAAGCTGACAATTGAGCTGCATGTCCAAGAGATCCATACGACAGATGACCGCCCAAGTTTGCGGAATAGCTGGCGATTGGGGCAGCAGCGTACGAGGCATGCGCACTCAATGGAGCGGCATAATGTCCTGCTGAGAGTCCATAGCTAGCAATGGGTGCTGCAGCATACGATCCGTGTCCGACAAGAGGGGCGGAGTAGCTTGCGTATCTGGGAACTGAGCTTGAAATGGACGTGTACTTGGTGATTGGTGCAGCCGCATAGGCAGTGGCAGTTAAAGGAGCAGCAGCTAATCCAGCTGTGTATCCTGAGTGGCCAGCATATTGTCCTGCATATGTGGCAGCGTATGGTGCGGCGGCGGCGTATGTTGCGGTCAACGGAGCCGAGTAGGCAGGTGATGAATAGGCAGCCAACTTGGCGTATGGCGACGCACCAGCGTACGCATACTCAGCTGGGGCGGCAAGGGCAGAATATGTTTCTCCGTGAAGAAGTCCTCCCACTGCCACTTGAACGAGTGCCAACATGGCGAAAACAGCAACGGTCTAAAAGAATGAATGTCCTTAGGTGAGTCCTTGTCAGTCTCCTTCCATCCAAGTGTACTTACGTATTTGAACATTTTCCTTGTGATTGCGAACGGTGAACTTGAGTGAAGCTTACTGAAGAGTGTGCCATCAGCAATTCAACATTTGGCTTTTATACGAAACGACTTTAACTTTCAAATAATTGGACGAAACACCACACCACTGGTCCCACTAATTCACAGGCAGTACCGTGAGAGTGATTTGAAGGTATTGAAAGGTACTCCCCATCAGATTTATTATGCGCAATATCGTTTGAGTTATGGCATCGGAGACCTTCCTTCCATGCGTAGTGGTCACGTTTTTGGCACAAAGAGCGCGATGCAGTACGAAACCAAACCAGTTCGGCATAGTCTGCGTGCTGGCGGAACCACACGACTGCTGCGTCTCGCAGCAAATGACTCACCCATACACACTCTCGGCAGCACTTCCTGCCTGCCCAAGTTGCCACAGAATCGGTCCGATCTATGCGGGCATGCAGTCCCAGTAAGAGTTGTTGAACTTTTGCCGGTAATTTGGTCATTATTTCTTGATCTTTTCTTTGGTTCGCTTCGCTTTCGTGATGGAAGTTGAGTTCTGTTGAGGTTTGTTGTAATTGCCAGCGAGCGGAGGTATTCGTGTGTGGTTTTAGCTGTCTTTTACAATCAAGCTTGGCCTTGAAAAAGTTTAATTAATTGCAGTACTAGGCTTTGATGTCCGCCTGCCTATGTGAACACCTTATGAGAGACTGTAATAAATGACTAGGTGTGTGTGATTAAGCGGCCATAGATTACTAAAATAGTATGAAAGCACAAATATGTGATGCACGAATTGCCATTCACACACTTGAACTGAAAAGTCGGACTTGTCTGAATGGCAGCATTCACTGGGTGAGCCCTTAAGAGCTCTTAGTCTCCGTACCACCGGCACTGCAATACGATGGCTCAAAATTGCCACGAATTATAGCCGTTTGAAGTCTAGCTTACCCTTATTCCTTTATACAAGAGCCACTTCAATCAAATGAGGGCTGGGCACGCTCATGCGAAAGGAGACCCCTTATTCTTCAATTATCGAGGAATAGATATCCTTAACATCGCAGGTCCCAGATCCCTTTTCTAAAGCGAGAGCGAATACTAAAATGAATTGGCGATAGCTGTCGCGTGCTAGTTGTTGGGACAGTCATCCTTGACATGAGCAGTTCATCTGTCAACGACTGTATTGTCTCTCAAAGTTCTGAAGATCCGCTTCGACAGTCCAAAATGAAGGTCAGGTTTTTGCTCGTAAGCACAAGCGACTCTTGAAAGACGAGGATTTTAAAGAAAACCACATTTTGAGGGGGCATTTCAATGTTTGATGGACTATGACAAAAATGCTCCAAGAGTCTCCGACGTTAGACCAACTGCAAGCTATAAGTATTATCTATCAATGACAAAATCTAGAAACCACTTTGAGCCACTGTTGTGCATTTCTCGGCATTATCAAACGAATTCCCCTTGCAATGCATGTATTGTGTAAATGCTACGCGAGAGGCCGAGCAAGTGTTTATTTTTGTGAATTGGAATACTTTAGGTCCTCAAATTGTTATAATTATGAAACCAATTGCTTTTATCTTGTTTTGTTTATGGTGTCATAAAATGCATGTCCGGCTCACGTGACTCAATGGGCATAAAAGTTTGCATTAGGGTGTTGTTGGTGAAAAAAATAGATTTCTGATTTTGGGGGATAGGCTATTAGTTTATGATAACAATATTGAAGATTTCAATTAGGAAGCTAACATTTTGCTTTATATAGACAACGAGAATGTTTTAAATATTCTAGTTGCAGCTTAACATCGTGTCAAATCAGTCAAATAGTTTTAGAAGTGGAAAAGGATCTTGCCACATTTTAATGAACGGTAATTAAATATTCAGAATTCCGAGGAGCAGAAATAATATCATCAGCAGCTTTGCCCTTCGGGTCATTATCAGAGGAGGCTCAAGAAATTCGGGATAAGGACTATAGGTACTATCTAAGGCCTGAACCAAAAACAAAAGATTCGCTTCCATTTAGTACTGAAGCGCAGCCTGCGACATGATTTCTAACTTCTTCGTGCAACACTTGGACTTAATTTGACGCGGTATTTGATGACGTACTGCGGAAATTGGACCTGCAGACTACACCATGTAGGCGCCAGCTGCGACGGCCACATGCATAAAGTCATGTTCAAACATTTATGCCATAAAATGCAACTGTCTGACTTAAACCTGGGTCTAGCATCTACAACTTCTTCAAGGGAATGAAAGAATTTTTTTTTAGTTTAACTACAATTTAAAGGTCTAAAGAGAAACACCCTTTACATCACCTGCACAGTCATTGTGTAATCAGAAGTTGTATTTTATTAGCGGGGAGTAGGTTTGAATAAATATTTAAGACCGCTGCTAATTAGTAGCAAGTGGGGCTACAGTTGACTGGAATATTTTTTAACGAGTGTTCGTGTTAACGTGATGTATGGTGCGTTGCTCACGCTCATACTCACGCTTTCTGTGTTGAAATTTTAATGGAGCTATTCATTATTTTGGGTTCACGGGTTCAAAAGTTACATATTTAATTCCAACTCTCCCATACAAGGGGAGCACAGTGCGGCGCACATCACTTTTTTTGACCGATCTTATGGAATTTGAAACATAGTACAAGTGCCACTAGATCTTATCATGGTTACCGTAGCTCATCGAGCAACGGAGTAATCTTAAGTTAAAAAAAAAACCACTCACCTTCAAAATTGGTATGCAATATGAAATAACTGAGAATGTAGTTTGAAGGCCAAATGTAAATTACTGTTCTAGGAAATACGCCACATCAAATTTGCTTAAAAAATATGTCTGTTTTTGTCAATTTCAAAGTCCCAACTTTGAGCTAATGGTACAGCCAAACAAATCATCAAAAGTCAACAGATTTTGGCTCTCTGAAAAACTTATAAAAAAAACTTATACCATTTGGTCGAGAAAGATAAGATATCCCAGATGTGTACCACTGAGCGCCGCCGTCTTCAATGAACTAAATGCCCTGGATTGTGGAAATATTTACCACAATATTTACACCATCCAACAAAATTGTAATTACCGAACTCACATGTAATTAGTAAAGAAGGAACATCGTTAGGAAGTCAGTAGTGAATCGAAACCTTGTTTGGCCACTCGGAGCGATGCTTTTGGAGGCAGTTGAAACAAAATTACCTTCTCCTTCTTCTTTTATTCAATGTATCTTGTCATGAAGAACTTGTTTTAATCCAATTACATTATATATCACGCACCATACCGTTTAACATTCCTCTTCGAAAAGCGATCCCTTTGCTTGTGAAACTTCCACATTGTCTCCTTGTCAGAGACTGTCACGATCTAGTCGAGCCGTGAATTTGGAAATGTGCGGGTAGCTTATTGTCGCACCCATTATTACTCAACTAGTCCCAGACGCACCAGCAGCGCATCGAAACGTGACCAAAGGTGATGCAAACCATAAAATAAAACACAAATGGAGTGGTTGGCGACAATGATCACGTGCAGAGCCCTTTCCTCTTCGAAATGCACGAGCAATTAAATAGAGACAAGACATTTACTAGTCACTTATTTTATTCCTTGAATATAAATGCACATCGAACAATACATTTTGCAAGATTGAGCTAAAATTGCTGACGATGGTTCCCATAGGCGGGAGGCACTCCCGCCAACCTTGGCACCGCTGCGTGCAATATCACATGAGACCTTTGCGGCCAAGCTTGAACTCTACTTTCTCCGACTAGGCTGGGATACACAACCGGGTTGTAGGCAACCGGCGCGGGATTGTAAATAATTGGAGTCCAATGCGCTTGCTGATACTGCTGCGGGTATGCTACGGACTGAATTTGAACCCCATCGTCTTGATCGGGCTCCTGATGCTGACCGCAATCCGCCGCCGCTTTTTGGTGACCGTCATTTGAGTTACTCTGCGCCAAGGGAGCTACACTCCTTTGATACAGCGGCAGGGCAATTGTGAACGCTGCTGGCCTCGCAAGTCGCTGAGAATATTCGTATCCATAGACTGGATGGAACGCGCTTCCGTGTGCCATCACAGATAGACTGCAAATTATCAGAGTAATCTGGAAAAAACAAACGGAGATTGAGAGAAAAACACAGACCAAGTGACTGACGAACTTACCGTGAATACCGACATATCCTCTTAGTCCGCCAGATGATTTGGATGAAATTAACTGAAATGAAGTGTATCATACACAGAACTCGCATCTGCTTTTATATCGCATCCAAGATGGGATTATGCACTTTCTAAAACTGCCTCTAGTGGGATGGGAGCTCTCATCCTCTCCTCATTGCGCACATCCTTCTTCCCGTCAATGCTTTGCATAAGAAGGAGAATTGACATGTTCACTGGAGTAAAGGGTGGCAGGCTTCTGAATGGCCGTATTCGATTTTAAAAGATCATCCATCATGCGTGAAACGAAGATGTGGCATAAGCAGACGGTCGTGGCGGAACATCTCATCATGTTGCGTAAAATCCGTTCTTTTTCACTTGGAAGCAATTCACGCCGCAGAAAGGGAAATTATCGAGATGGCGATAAATTAATGAACTCCTTTTGTAGAAACTGAAAGTGTGTGCAAAACTTGGTCATCGAATTTGGAACGAGATGAGTACATGCATGAGTACACATTTTCGATTGCTCTCATTCTACTCGTGTTTGCGATGAAAGTTCCATGTGAAATGTATGCTTGCTCTATCGACCAAATCAGTACACTATCCCAGATCCTAGGGAGGAATCTCAAGCAATACAGTTTGAACCTCACAACCTATTCGCCGACTGCAAGGCCGTGTGTGACAGCGTTAATGGGTACATTTACATCACGCCATCTCTAGTGTTCACATTCATGACAAATTTGCCAGACTATGCAGGATGACGGTGGAGGGTCCTCGCGGCTTCATTAAGGTCGGCAACTAACTCATCGTGACCTTCAATATCAAGAAAGGATTTAGATAAGTCGATGCACTGTGACTACTTCAACGTCGTTCTGGAGAAGAGCATATCGGTACAAATGCTGATTGTTTGGACCCAGCATGCCGTCAATGAGGCGTTTTCTTTGTCACCTAAAATGTGTTTAGCCGTGAATGAGGGAAAAGGGAAATACATGCTGTGCTAAGAGGAGGTGCTAAGAAGGAGAACATGATATCAATGTTGCAACAACCAGATGAAATTTCAATCAAGCGGCCATCAACACAAATTACGGCAACAGGGGTCAAATCCAATGTGGTTCCGGATTTTAAGGTTCTCAGCACATAACACTTGAGCGCTCTATGCTGGGTCCCGCCATATGGACATAACCGCCAATGAAGCGGCTAGGGTATCCGCCAGGAGAGCAGCCGAAACCGACACTCCCCAGGCAATACCATAGAACAGAGGCAGTGACAATGGGTGGGAAAAAGAGGATAAGCTCACTACCTCTGACATTTCGCCAGTTGAGATATAGAACACTGAGAGATTATTTCTTTCAAGTTTTCCACGATCTAAAAAAAAACTCCTTTCGTCAAGTCTAGAAATATGGTTTGAAAACGAAGTCCGTCAAGTACTGCTTAATGGAAACCCATGACAAACTCAAGAATTGAACTTGCAGAGAACACAGAACAACCGAGGTTACGCTTGCTTGTCCACTGTAGCGGTGGCCGCCTGAGGAGGAATGATGGGGGCGGGAGCCTGTCACGCGTAAACAATGGCTGCCATAATTGATTTTTGAGTCCTGAATGATGGTCTGGGGGTCTTTCTAGTCAATTTCAGTGCTAGTCCTGGTCATCAGCTCCTGAATAAAGATATTGGAGTGGCTGAGCAACACATAAGCATGACGGGCAAGAAGTGGGAGTTAAAAAATGTCAAGGGGCAAGGCATGGACTCTATCAGGATCTTAATGAGACTTCGCTTACATTTTCCTACCCACCTACATAACCTAAAATATATCCTCTCTCAGCACTCAACATGAGTGATTGCAGAGAAGTTAGGCGCTGGCACTCTACGGGCTGTATTGCCACCCATATTGTATTATTATTAGTAGCCTGTCGTACGAAAACGCACCAACCCACTCCGCCACCGGATCCGTTGGCTTCCTTGGATTTTTCTTTGCAATTACTAAAAAAACAAGACAATATTTAGAAAACAGAATAACGCACCAAAAATAATACATTCCCTGGACCCAACTTAAGCTGTACTTAAATAGTTAGACATTTTCGTTTTAGTTGCATTTGAACGAATGTCAATTAATATCGTATTTTCTTGTAACCTTTTAAGGACCAAAATATCGGTGTATTCCACTTTATTGTTAGTTACCCATTCAAGTCCATTCTCAAATAATTATAGAGCATCTCTAGAAGACTGTAAACAAATTGGATGATCTTGTGCCTTCGTTTTGTCTTCTCCAGCATCTGGACATAAAGGGTGATTTTTTATCTGTTATCTTTTTGGCAACACTGGTTTAAACAGCTGACGCACGTTTCGTGTTTTGTTTCACTGTCAAACGTCTTCAGTTTGGTCTATAATTTAACCATGAATCGTCTTACAAACGAACAACGCTTGCAAATTATTGAATTTTATTATCGAAATGCGTGCTCTGTTAAGAAAGTTCATCGCGACATCACATGTGCTCAGCGACGAAGCTCATTTTTGGCTCAATGGGTACGTAAATAAGCAGAATTGTCGATTTTGGAGTGAATATCAGCCAGAAGGATTGCAAGAGCTACCAATGCAGTTTAGTGCGGTTTATGGGCTGGTGGCATCATTGGACCGTACTTCTTCAAAGATGATGCGAATCGTAACGTAACTGTGAATGGTGAGCACTGCCGGGAGATGATATCCAACTTTTTTTGCCCAAAATGCAAGAGCTTGACTTGCATGACATGTGGTTCCAACAAGACGGTGGCGCATGCCACACAGCACGCGCAACAATGGACTTATTGAGAGGCGAGTTGGGTGAACGGTCAATTGGCCGCCTAGATCGTGGGATTTAACGCCTTTAGACTTGTGGGGCTATGTCAAAGCTCATGTCTATACAGACAAGCCCGCTTCAATTGACGCATTGGAAGACAACATTGAACCATTTATTCGTGAGGTACCGGCCGAAATGTTGGAAAGAGTATGCCAAAATTGGACTAAGCGGATGGACCATTTGAGGCGCAGTCAAGGTCAACATTTGCATGAAATAATCTTCAAACAATAAATTATATGGACCGTACTATATATTCCTATAGCTTTTAAAAAATCACCCTTTATATTCATGATCTTCGTTTCAATCGTTTAAATTGAGTGCCGTATGTGCTAGTCCTGTTATATGGTTCAGAAGGTTTATAACTTATTTCGTTTCCACTGAGATAGCATTCGATGTAGGATTGTTGCGAAAAATACTGAGATTTATTTCAACGTCATTCCAGATCGCCTTTCGGGTCTTCTTCAAACGAAATGATATTTTTCCAGCATTTCGCAATGACTGAAGCTTCTAATTTGTCCCATGCTGCTGCCAAGTTAAAAACATCGTATTTTATGTATTAAGGGGGTATCATAGCTTCAATAATGCTGTCTAAAAACATAGTATTCTCTATCACTCAATGTATGGTGGATTAAATAAATGGGAAGCCATCCAGTGGACGCATTTTTACAGGAACAAAGCTTTTCCTATGACATGAGTTTTCACTTTATAGCCTGTGGCATTAGCACACGCTAATAATGCTACTATTGTGTTTTAGAAATGTTTTTGTATGCTAAAGGTTCAAAGCAAATGCAAAAAAAAGTGTGCTCACTATAGCGAGATTTGTTTGTTCACTATTTAGAATTGCCTGTATAAAATATTGTGTTCACTATTTAGAAGGTTGAGTTCATAATTGCAACATTGTTGCCCCTGCACTGCACAAAATATTCTCTCATGACATTTATGAACACGAATACTGTCGCAAGCTTGCAGCAGGTCAGCAGCAATAAGTGGGCGACTCAAAAAGTGTTTGCTTTACATTTGTATGATAAAATGAAAGTCTACAACATACCTAAGAAGAGGATGATACTAGGTTTAATGTTGAATAAACTGACCAACTTTCAAAAATAACGCAGCAAAAGGGCCATGCTTTTAACTAAAATGAATTGGAGGTCAAAACATGTTCCAAATAACTGACATTTCTTTAAAAAAAATAAGAGATTATCCGAATGGTGTTCTTAGGAACCATTTTCGCATGAAAAAGTCCTCTTTTCGGGTTCCCTGCAATCCTGCAACAAAACAAAAATCACTGCCAATTTGATCGCAGTTTGACTGTCACCTTGCTTTTATGAACGCATTTGCCGACTGCTCTCATGCACAGTCACTGCAGGTTATTTACATTTATGAACGCAAATCTTGCAGGGCTGCCGCGGTGTGACGTTTATGAACTGGGCCATAGCCTGTATAAAATATTGTGTGTTCACTATTATCGAATCTATCGATGGTCACTGTCTTTAGATAAAGAGATGACCGAATTCATAAGAAGGAACAAAGATGTGTACGAGCTTGTAAATTTTGTATTATTTTGTAAGAAAAAGAAGAAGGTTTTAAAGAAAAAGTTTTTACTACACTTGTGCTCGGATTGAACTGCAGACGACAACTGATTCTACTCTTGAATTCAATTCCTAAAGTTGATGTGGTTGATCCTTGCTGGTTCCTGATATCGCTCCAGATGCTTGGTTGTTTCTCAGGATCGCGTCACTTAGACCATATGCTGATTGATTCCCATTAGGGTGTCCACTTAGTCCTTTTGGTCCGGCGTTGAACGAGTGGTCTGCTCTTTGGTGGGCACTTAGTTTGGTTCGGCGAATTCTTTTGGTGTCCTAAGTGTCGCATTGGTTGACACTCAGATTTGCATGCTATTTCTTGGTTTAGATATAGATTCCTTTTGGCGTCGTCATATTTTAACTTACACACTCTAATGAATACCGTGCTGAAAGGAAATCGAGAAAACGCTAGCAGCGTACAGCGATAAGTCAATAAATTCCGTGTGAAAACGTTACCCATTAACTTGAGATGCGTACACTTCTGTGATTTCATAGAGAGACTAGCACCCACAGCGTGCATTCATCCAAATACTCGCACCTCTCGATCGTGTGAATAGCTCCATCATAAACAAATTAAATAGCCAGCACTACACAACAGATACATACAGTGAACGCATTTAATTGAAACATTCAGCAACAAACTCTTTCAAGGCACATTCAGTCCATTCAAGTGGTTTCTGTGACGGTGACCCAACATCTTTGGCCATATTCCATTAACGCACTCCGCTCCAATCAAAGATGTGATAACTTCCTCTATCAGTCGCCCGCAACAGTGGCGCGACGGCTGGTTCCCAAAGAATACCTAACGATGAAATGAAGTCCATTACACAAGGCATTGTTTCAATGAGAGGAAAATGTTACTCGCTTATGCAAGGCTAATACAAGACACTCGGATTTCCTCGAGAAAACACGATTAAAGCTAGGCCCATGTCTGGCTGAGATGTTGTCTTCTCTCTCTCGTTACTTGCTACGCGCTGACATTCTCCTGGGAGATACATTTGATTTGTGTGACAAGCACAGTGTCGGACCAAACTCATAAATTCGGGAACTCAGCAGTCGCTTCGCAGATAATCTACGCTTTATTTCGTAGGCTGCCTCCAGTTATGCAGATGAGCAGATGCCAATCGTGTTTACGTTGCTCTGCTCTGCTTACACCTGACATACAAGAGTTTGCTTGGTTACGAAACAACCTAGAATGTATCTTCTGGTGAGGATCTCGTATTTATACTTTCACTGATTTTTCGAGAAGACAATGTCTGGAGCTTCTTTCGTCGGAACATGTTGCATATTAAACACACATTAACTCAATTAGCTTGAGGGGGTCGCTGCTCGCATGGTTTTCCAAAAATAGTACAAGTGGTTGTCAATTTCAGGTTATACAAGAACTGGCTTGCCTTGTATCAAGGTTAGACACAGACCTTGGCATGTCTGTCAGCATGTCTTCACTTTCTTGCCAATCTTGCGATAACTCATGCCATACATAACCGAAGACTAACTGGCAAAAAATGACATGCAATTGAGTGTTAATTGTTTTTAATTTGTAGGGCATACAGTTGATTATGTGGCCGAACGCATTTCCTTATGACAAGAGCCGGCGTGGTGTGGAAAAGTTAATTATCCCACAATAAGACAGTCGAATTGGGAATGGCATGTGGTTTGGACAGTCCCCTGCCCATTGTCATGGGGTACAGTGCCGATAGACCAGTTGATGTTCTCAAACAGCGTTGTGCATGGATGGTAGATCTCTGCCAGTACCCTCTCTAGGGAGTTGGTCTGCTTCACAATGCCCTGGGATGTCACAGTCTCCCGACACCCACATAAGTTGGATGCTTGGATATTTTTCCATTTCGTTGTGAGAATGTCGGCAATTCAGGGCAGCCTGTGAGTAGTACTAACTGCACTCAGAGATGTGATCGCTGATAGCTTCTGTCAGAAGACATTACATTACATTGCGGACGTACGATAGATGGCTATGTCCGCACATACTTCTGACTCAGGTACGCAGGAATCATGTGCTGACATGCGTGTGCTTATGTGTGCCATGATTCTACGTCCCAATTTAAGGCAGCAAGTCAACAGAGAGGAGCACCAAGGCGGGAGTTGTACAGGGATCAAAGCTGGGACCGTGACTTTTGAACATCTACACAGCACTTCAACCACATCCTACTGACACAGTGAACTGTTGTC
The DNA here is from genome assembly GCA_905231855.2 of Eristalis tenax. NCBI lineage: Eukaryota > Metazoa > Arthropoda > Insecta > Diptera > Syrphidae > Eristalis > Eristalis tenax. The sequence continues at coordinate 34,367,281 of HG993126.1, forward strand.
TATTTCCAGCTCGAAGTCACCACAGATAGCCTCACGAAAGGTACAAATCTAAACAGCGAACAATTTTGACTACCAAACCAAATTGGGTGTTCGTATCAATGCTGGGAAATAGGTTCTTATGTGCCTAAGGCGACCATCCAGAGATGGATGTAGATCAACAGCCACATGTCGAAGCATAAAGGTAGTGCTCCCTAACGGTCCAGAAATATCAACACACGAACAGGTCAAGTATCTTGGCGTTAATTTCACGGAAAGATTGAAGTTCAACAGTCACTCGAATCTGACCCTTAAGAAGGCAAACCTAGGCTACAAGCAGCTTATACGGTCAATTTTAACGTACGGCTTCCCAATGTGGCACACCTTCTGTAAGACCAACATGACGAAGCTCGCAATTTTAGAAAGAAAAATACTGCGAATATGTACAGGACTCACCGTCGACAAGAACCGTCAAAGGCACCACAGCAACAATAGGCTTTACGACCAATCATACATGGTGACACTGCTCAGAAAGCAGCTACCAGACATCAACGACCATTCTAAAGAGGAAATCAGGAACCAGAGAAACACAATCTCTGGACAACGCTACCTCATCGTGTTAAATCTGCTAAACGAGCAGAACTTTTCAACAACTAGCTGCATGGATTCTACCAGAGCAGCGATAGCAATCACCATCGAGGCTAAGTCGGCTACCGCATCACCAGTCCAGAAGCTGCTCCTCTGTACTCATCTTGTGCCACCCTTGTTTTGCGTATCTGCTTACACTCGCCTTCATGTCAAAGTCACTGACTTGTCAAGCGACTCTCGCAACATTGCGTCAGTAACTATTTCGGATTTTTAAATGTGTCGAGTCTGACTACCAGCAGAAGCTGTTTGAAGGCAGCTTGTGGTGACGTTACAGTACAGCATACTATTTAAAACGATAACTGCACACAACTCAAACTGAGTCTTTGAATAGCACCAGTTAGTAGATATTGCGTATTTTGCCAGTGCACGCTCCACATTCAAGATGTCAGCAGCAGGCGTCGACAGAGGGCATGATGTCCGGAACGCCACAACTCTGTTATTCTTACAAAACCAACAAAAGTGGTATTGTCTATAACAAAAAACTGGTATATAGCTGGCTATAGGTGTGACATACCAAGTGACATCTGTCATCGATGGCCTAGCATCACCTGGCAGTGCCCATCGAAACAAATTCACTTCAAAGTGAATGAACCATATTCCATCGCGATCTCTGCACTCTATGCTAAGCTCTAGTCAATGGAGATTGCGCCCACACCGCGGTGCGCCGCCCAACCAAGACAGGAGCTTCCTGACGGGAAATCCTTCCTGCTTGTAGCTTGTTGACTGACGTAGTCTCATCTGAGCTGAAACTGAATTCCATTCCAGACAGCAGTCTGAGAAATATCTACTGAGCAAATAACAAACGCGTATATTCACTACGCATTTAACGTCTGGGATTGTTAGACTTGGTTCATATTACCCACGGTTTGGAGTGTCACATCGTAAACATCAAGCATCACTGGTGAGTCAACCACTTCGCCGCCGTTTATTCTGACTTAGTCGGCATTTTTGTCTTCCACTTTGTAGTCGTATCCAACTTTCCTTTCACTTTCTTGTTAAATTCGTTTATAACTGTGTCTTGACTGCCGGATCGAGGTTTCAACACGGAACACATCTACGCTGATGAGGGCTGCATCAATTAAACCGCAAAAATACTCCGAGCTTGATTTATTTGTGAACTTGAACAAAGTGATTTAATGTGACTAATGATGTATAAATGTGACAGACGTCTGCAGTATAAATGTGCCAGACGTTGGATCTAACTGATTATTTAGGTCACACCAGAACAGCTTACGGCATAATGGTACACAATAGGTTGCCTACAAAAATGTTGATGAAGCACGAAATTGAGTTGCTATCTGTTAACACTGTCAGTCCGTGTTACTCTAGATAGACAACTTCTCTGGAAGAAACACACAGATTCGCAAATCGCCAGAGCTCATTGTAATTTCCGAATTATTTTATTACAAAATTACTCTCGGTCAGGAGCGATAAAATCCAAGAGGAATAACTTCCCACTTATGTTTCGGACAATAGACGGGAGTCGTTAATGGGCCCATACTCCGTGGCATAGCCGGGCGTGCTGTCAGGGTAATCAAAATATTCGAACGCATACGGCAGTGTAGTCACTGCGGGGGCATCTGAGCTCGAGAATGGAACTTGAATTGCAATTGGAGCGGAGTATCTAATCGTTGGTCGCGAATATGCAGGCAGTACATTCGTGTGAAGAACGGCCCCCAGGGCAACGTGCACACAGGCAAAGACCGCTAGAATCTGTGAATTAAAAATAAAATTATTCCAAAATGTATTTCAATTTTCTTATTCGTGGACTTACCTTCCGCATTTCTTCAAGATTAGGTGATGTTTATGAGAGGAAGAATCTGATGAGAGTGGGACGGACTTTCAACGGCAGAACCCATTTATATACGAATTTGAGGTGTACACAGTTGACCTCTTGCGGAAGAGAAAACTTAATTGAGCCCGAAACTCTTTCCAAATTGAGTGTAATTTAGACTCGGAGTTGAAGGCGTGCACGGTGATGTTGAACACGCACTCAGAGGCGAAATTATTTCGTGTACAGAAGTGAAACTTATTCGAGGTACAGAATCACGGAATTCAGGACGTGTTCCAAATGGAGAAATGCGTTATTTTAGCAGGGATCATGCCCAAAGATTAGCGGATTTGACACTTTGCTTACGACTTTAAGACTTTAACTGCAATTAAGTTGATCCTTGCTGGTGTGGCGTACAGTCAGGGGTCGCCATCGTTGGATACCTGCCTCTAGTTGCGCACTACAAGATGGTTGAACACCTTCGCCACTTGTGTGCGCTACCTTGGAAGCATCGAAGTCTCTTCGGGCTGGAGCCATGTTGACAGAGTCACGTTGGATTTTTGATCTGTACACGCCTGGCTAGCCCATAAAGTCCGTGGTTGAATCTTCTCCCCCAGATGCCATCATCACAAGCAAGAACAAACATTTTGCACTTGAAGAGACCAAGGAAGGCTTCTATAAACGCTATTGCTATCTTCCATGCCACTGCTTCGAACAGAAGGACTGTCGTAGAGAAGGAGGTGTTATATCAAGTCAGTTTTGTCCTTTGAGAGCGGGCTCGTAATAGAGGTTGGCAGCGTGTGATAATCGTTGCAATACCTGCGTCAATAATGCTAAAGAAATTAAAGTCAGCTGTTGCAAAAATCGAGGAGTTGCCTGAATCGAAAGTTGCTTAAATCGAGAACGTACTGCGCTTCGATTTGCCCTCCTCCCCCAATTTGATCGCCACCGATTTAATGGCTGCAATGGTTGCTTTTACGCCATTTTCTGTTACACTGTCATGTGCGGACTTGAAATCGACGAATAGCTGTTGGGTGTCGATTTGCATTTCTTGGGTAATTAAGCCTCGATAGTTGGCACAGTCAAATGAGTATCCTTTCTTGTGGGTCAACCACACGATATCACTCGATATCACGGTCTTGCCTTCCTTCTAGGGCGTATACTTCATATATGAGCCCATCCGTCCGCCTAACCGGTTCCTCTTCAACTGCTTTACAAATTTCAGCAAATGGCCTCTTCGACAGTGTCCTGGCTTTAGTTTCGTCGTTGAATGTCTTGACCTTGGACTGTATCGGCCTAAGAAGAAGAACATGACCTCGTCTACGTCGCATGGATGTTATTTTCGTTTGTAGTCAACAGCATTGAGTTGAATCTTCCTTCATCAAGCCATCTCCTTGATCACACTCGTCAGTAAAACCCTGCACATCTAGGTGCCGAGTGGGCTTTGCTTTCCGTTGTCTCTGGACACGATTTTCTCATTACCCAGCCTAAAACTGATCGTTTTAGTTGGATTTTTTTATCCTTTTGTCGCCTCGAGAGAGCAAATGAGGCCGAACATCAGGCCATTTTTCAACATTTATTCGGATTGATTTGATGGTCTAGCGATAAACCAAAACTTAGTGTTTGTTCTCCGTCTTAGTCTGCCACGAACAACAATGTTTGTTATCCGTCTTAGTCTGCATTGAACAACAAGTGCAAATCAGAGTCTCTCTCTGTTTCAACCGCCATGATAGATGTCACAGTTTTCCCTCCCTCTTCTCTTAGCCAATTCCATGGCACTTCCTGGTGTGTACTTAACAGCAGTCGAAGGCCTCCGCGATTTCTTCTGCTGCCCGTTGACTCTTAAGGAGCTTCACAAACTACTGACATCGAGGTCGCAGACCTGAAGATCGTTGTCCTTAATCCGGTTGTCACCATAAAATCAATCCCTATCCGACGTAGTCGATTGTCCCTTAACAAGGGAATTTCTTCCATCGTGAGGGAGTTATCCTACTTCGAATGTAGTCCTGTTCCTTTCACTATGCGGCGTAGTGGTTACTAGCCGCCAAGGATTCTGATCAAATAATAGTTACTAAGCGCTTCCCTTCCTTAGACGACCAAACATAATTAGCCATAGACTACAAATTATGTCAGAACCCAACGAATATTGACCCAGAATTCTCTAGAAAGCCCATAAACAACACTGCCTTTAAGTTGAAGTCAACTCGAACTTAACAACAGCCAAGAAGTGGGTGACATGATCGCAGACGAAGCACACCGTCACCCGTTCTGGTCCCCTTAAGAATTACGCTATGAAAGTGGAACAAATCCCACTCGTCTACCTTCAGTAAATAGGAAATCATAAGCTCTTGTGCCATTCATCGAAAAATAGAATACTTGAAAGTCCCCTCCATGTCCTTCCTCCATAAAAAAAAAATAAACCTCTCTAGTTTTTGCAGACTTGTTGAAACAACAGGATGACTGGGCAACGCTCATCAACTTGAATGAAATATGACTCAGAGGTTGCACGCATTGAATGCGACGGGAATAGAAAAAGACAGCATTTTGTATGTATTCTGTACTTATGTGGGTGTTTTACTAGCCTTGACACTGTAGAAAAAAGTATTGCGTCGATATGCTTCAACTAAAGCCGAGCTGATCCATACACGAATCTCTGGCGGGTTCTCATGTAACTTTAAGTATTTCCCAAAAACTGCATCGTTTCTAGGGCGGCGGTCTTCCAAAGCTGGTCTTCCGAAGCAGTCGCTTAGAGGGATCTCAAGACGCAATGCATGCACGATGCAAAGACTTCCACTCGCACGCGGGCATCCTTGGGACTTAAACTAACCATTGATGCTGATCTCTTCTTGGTCAATGTCTTCCAAATGACACTCCTGCCGTTAGGTATTACTTCGCAAGGCGTATGATGCTGTATGCTTTATATTCACCGAGTCGGATTTCCTATCTTTTTCAAGCACTCTAAGCTCGTTCTGTATGCGACTTATAAAGGACCAGATCTACAACCATTTGTTAGGTGAATCTGTCCAATGGTTGACTAGGAACTCAGGGGTGAGGAGTCTTGTCATTGCCCAGCAAAACGCCTGCAATGAAATAATGTGCTTTGCGTCTCCCTCTTCTCTTGAGCTGTGGTGACCAAATCTGTGGATGTATTTTCGCTAACCACCATGGGCCGACAGGATCTGCGTGAGATGTTAGCTGCAGTTCTATGACCTGCCTTCTATCGCGGGGACAAGCTTTTGAATAAATCTGCCTTTGGTTGTGGTATCCCAACTACCTTGTCACAGTGCCACAGATGTTGCCGTTTCTTCTTTTGTCAGGCATCTTGCACTAGTCTCTGCATGGATTCGCTGTGCATTTCGCGGTGTCGATAGGGACCATACCCGCAATGACGTAAACGTTGGCAGAGCCTGTATGTTGACGAAAGCCTCATTATTGCCGTCTTAGTAGTGAGAACTACTGCCCAGACTGGCGCAGCATAAAAAAGGATTGAGCTTAGTACTCTGGAAAGTAGAACCGTGTATCCAGGTCCTCTGATATTCGCAGTATGCCCACATACGTAGCCTGCATCATTGACGTGAGTTTTAAAGATTAACCGGCTATCGAGCTTTATCCCCAGAGTTATTAGTGCCTCCTTAGGTCTAAGTATCAGGGAACTAACCCGGTCCCAGACAGCTTCGGTCTTGTGCTCATGTCGGTAGATTCCATCTTGTGGATGTGTTTGGAAACGGTTACTACAGCAACAGATGATCTTGTCTCCTTGTGGTAGTGTCCATCGCAGCACTCCCTAGTACATTCAGTTCCACAGGACAGGTCCAAGGACTTATCCATAGGGGACGCGCTTAAACTTCGTAGCACTTCGGACATCTTCCGTCTTGTACCTAATCTGGTTAGTGAAAAAACGGCGATTATCCTCTTCAGGTAGTGAGGCGTACCCGTTCTACTCACGGCCCTTAAAATAATGCACTACCAGATAGCGGAGTTGAAGGTGTTTTTCTGCACCATCGCCATCTTTTCGACATATGGTGATATTCCGAATGGGCAGCAGCGTCACAACATTTCGTGCGAAATTATTTTTCACATTTTAGAAGTGAAATGGAGATATAACCTGGAAGTTAGTCCCCTTCACCGTATGAGACATTGATCAGCCGCGAGCGCCTCAGAGGCACGCACAAAAAGGGCAAAAGTCGAGAGAAAGATTCTGCGTGCGATCGTTGGTCCTGTTTGAGTGCTGATATTTTTTGCAAGCCACTTAAAACTGTGTCATCTTCATGTCCAAACGCCATTTTCTTGTTTTCCTCTTCACTCACAGCCTCCACTTACGTGTCGCACAGAGCTCTTTGCAAAGCCGCGGGCCAGAGGCAATCCCAATTTGACATCGCACAACAAGTGGAGGCCATGTCAAAGTACCAACCACCATAAAATGAAACAAATGCAATCTTGAGAAAGCAGACATTTCGCCTCAACCCCTGCAAGTGTGTGTGTGTAATTAAGTCCTCCTATTTGTATTAGTCAAAGCAGCCAATATTGACTAATGACGGTCGTTAAATGTAATGTTGTTTCTTATCCGAATAAAATTAAGGTAATCATTCAAGCATCTGCGAAGAACGGGTTTGGAGCGATGGTTTCGAAGTGCATGGTGCTCTGCGTCTTCAAAGTGGTGCGCGACTATCGTGTGATCGTATTTCTTGGGGCTCCGATGCTAACGAAGTCACGTGTTGCAGACGACCTTTAAGGCGACGGAGTGGTGATGACTATCGCGCTGTGTCATTAACTATTTCATTTGACGTGGATTTGGAATGTTGACGATTTGTGATGCTCGATTTGGCTATAGAGTGGTGACACAGGTTTGCGAAGTACGAGTATGTATGCTTGTTCAGCCTCAGGACTGAAGTCCCTGAAATTGATGACTAGAAGAGCACAATACACTTTAGTTGGAGTAATTCATAGTCGTTTCAGCAAGAAGATGAGCACCAGTGTGAGATCTTCAATATCGCACTGAGAACATAGCGCGAGGGGAGCTGCAAACTCGAAAGGCACTATCTGCCTCAAGTAAGTCCAACTGTTGGGCTACGAAGATGGCATCGACATCAGCGCACATTTCCAACATGCCAAGTTGAAAGCTTTCATAGAGATTGAACGGGGACTCCACAAACGACACATCGTAGTGGAGATCCGACTTGAAAACAACTGGGTCGAACTGGGTCGAGCCCAACTCCCCGCTCGAATTACCAAGATCATGATCTGGACAACTCTTTCCAGCTACATGCAAGACGAAGCTCTGGATAGGCCCAGAACTCGATGTCTTGATCTAGGTATTGCAGCAACAGCAAGGGCTCAAGGGAGATCATCATCATTGATTGACTTTATTTGCAAGGAAGCACGGTTACTTAGACGAGCACTGGGCCACTTGTGCACATGGATTGCCTCTGAACTTAACACCCATCGAATTCTGAAGAAGTTAAAGAGGCGAAAAGGGGTTTCTAACGTCTGCTGTACGAATGTCCGCTCTTGCAAGGGAAAGAAGCCAGTTCCTAGAAAAACACATTTCAGAGTTGGACTACTTAAGTAGGGTTAAAGGAATCTTCTGAGGATCTGGGTGACTTTAAATTTTAAGAATAAGTAATCGCCCTGATGGGGAGCAACACGATAGTCTAACTGAGTCTCATCTGAAATGTAGTCAGGGCACCCAGGATGTAGTCGGGAGGATAAAAATCCGTTCAGCTCATGGGCACCAATGGTCCAGCTACGATGATCATTGAACCCGATATTCCTAGTTCGAGAAAAAGACGATAGCTCAATCATCGGTGTAAAACGTGATCTCGGTTGCAGACCGGGCTGGTCTTGATGATTGGAAACAGCGTGATCAGGATCGTCGACAATGGAAGGCAGCTATTGCTCAGGCTGACAACGGCCATGGTTATTAAAGGAGTTTTTTATGATGCCACTAGTATTAAGCAATGAAATAATTTTAAAAAATAATATGAGGCAAAACATACTGTCAACGACAAGATACGTTTCTTCAGTGCTGACTGTCTCGGATGTAAATCATACAGACCCTTCAACTTCACTGGAACTGTTGACCAAAGCTTTTCGCTTATGCGCGTGACGCTATAAGGCACACCTCGAATGCTTCCTGGCCATTATTCATGAAATATTATTTAAAAGGTGACGAACATTGTTTCAAAATTCAGTTGTGCCAGCGTTGCGTTGACAACTTGTCCCCTTGTCATGGTAAGCAAATAAGTGTAATAGTTGCTGCTCTAATTCTTAATAACAATTTGTGCCCGAAAAGAGCTCGCTACAGACGCCTTCGCGGGTGCGATCGACAAACCAGTCCAATATACTTTGCCATTGTAATTGCGTATGCGATTGAGAGTCGAAGTTTCCAATTGAAGCCTAAGTTAACCTATTAAGATAAGAGTTCTGAAAAGAGTCGAGATTGTTCGAAATCGCTTCCAACGTTACAAGTGCCATCGCGGCACAACCACAATGTGGATATAGAGTAATGCACCCCACTGCAGTTGGCGACGAAGAAGGGCACCAACGGGACGGCAGGATCGAGTATCGAAGAAAATCGAGAGGGGTGCTATAAATTAAAGATTTTCTTACTCGTTAAGATAAAAAAAATGTTTTTTACGCGGCACGAGTCAATAATAACTGAATACAAAAGTTCTTATTCTATCTTAAATACTCTGGTTCTCTCTGGTTCCCGTGTGCCGTACGTGATGTGTCCTAGACGCTATGTCAGCAGTTTTGCAGGAACGACGTTTGTTTCCGTTGAAGTACACGTGTAGCGTTGGCGAGAGAATATTTTGTTACTTAACTTATTTAAGAGATACGTCGTTTGGCTCGGAAATCAATTCTTGTTCTGTTCTTGTTGTGGTTGAAATTGAATGCCAATAGATTTGACGAAACGTTTCATTTTTGTGAAAATGAACGCCGACACAAAAATTGAAAAGTCGTACCGCTATTGGCTTCCACGTTTGTTAAAAAGAGAAACACTGAGAGCAACGTAATAAAATATTTAGCGTATGAATCAGAAATCATGTAAGCTCCTTTCTCGAAGGACCAAAATCATGCTATAAAAAAACTCTGTTCTTGCAAGTCCAGCTGCATGCAAGACAAGGCTCTGGATAGACCCAGAACTCGATGGCGCTTAGATGATTTCGCGATGAAGTTCCAAAACTAGTGATAACCTTTCAAAAAGTCTCTCAAATCCGTAGTACTGTGAATTCGGATATCTTTCTAATTGTTGATTCCCGGTAAGGGAGGCACTCTGTCACCCAAATTTTTTAACGTAATGGCACTTCTTTTACCATTTGAGAGATTTTTGTGTGTAAATATGAACGGCTGAAAAGTTTAAATGGTACTGCAGGATACACGCCGTCGAAGTCGGGTAAATTATAGTACCATCGCAGCCAAGGTACAAGGAAACTTCTCACAGTGTCACTCTTATTAACTCAAAGAGACGTCCAAACTGACAACGAAGCACTTAATGTCTCGTACCTTCTGTAGACTACAGGAATGCAAAGATGCAATACTTTCCCGTCCCTTCCATGTTCCATTTCTTGTATTAACATAGAACTAGTCAATAGCGATCCGTATTTATGTCCGTGTCCGGTATAGAGGGTGTCCGTTGTAGAGGACTACACAAATAGCCCTCTTCTCATGATGAATTTTCCGTACAGAAAAGTTTCACTGTAATTGTTGTCAAATAACATGCCTTTCTAGAACTAAAAATCCTAGACTTTTTTAGCTGGAGCTGACTTCAAGTTAAATCATGGCATCTAGAGAGATTTCCAAAAATTGCACTCAGAACCTTGATGTGTAGTATTTCGGTCTTTCGGAGGTAATATGCTTCTGAAACACCACCCATTTTCATTCAATTTAAATGTATCACAAATGAAGCATCACTACAGCCATTCGTTAATTTGCTGGATTCGGTTAGATTGCTCGCTGCTCAGTAAACGAATACAGCGTTACTCCCACTCCCCACACTCGCTCACAAATTAAATGTTTTAACCGAAAGGATTTGTTATCATGCTTCACACCGAAGGCTCTCTTAAAGGCAAGATCGAAATGCACACAAGCCAAGGGGATACAAGAAAACACTCAATTTTATTACTTTCAAATAAATATATAAGATAAACGGAATTTGCTTAAAATTCTAATCACTAATCACAGTCACTGGCACAACGCACTGCCGTTTGTCTATTTTTTGTACGACTCCCTCGCCTGATACGACGTTATTGGCGGCAAAATGCCATTCTGTCGTAGGTGCGTCTTAAGCGGAAACGGTTTGAATTTAATGGGCACCGTGCCTAGAGGAAACGGCAGTTGCGCGTTGTAAGACGTCGGAAGTGATGCCATTGCGGGCGCCGATATGTACTGCTGCTTGGTTAATGATCCCCCAAATCCTTTCGGTTCGATTTGCGATGCCTCCCGCTGATTGTAGGGTGGTGGTACGAGGTTCTGACTTGGCGCGGAGTGATCGGAGTGATAGTCCTGGTGGGTCTCGGTGCGCGGCACAGTCCTGCCCAGTTGGGGTCGGAATGGACTCTCTGTGCGCACTGTTTGGTGATTTGATAAGCTTCGGGGGTTCACTTGGTATCCGTTTCCGCTCTGTACGAATTCGTTTGCGACCTTTAACGAGGGTAGTGCTTGACTTGAAAAGCCTTCCTGTTGCTGGTCACTTGGGGTGTACGGGCGAAAGTTATTCCCTCTTGCCGCTTCCGGTTGTTGCTGACGAACGTATCCAACATCCTGTGTGTACGAAGGTTGCGGCTGACGGTATGCGGAAGTGACATCTTGTACATGATACTGCGACGTATAATGATTAGGCTGACTGTCAGCACCGCTCGAGAGAACGTAGTAATAATCCACGTTTGGCTGGCCCGCTGGGATTTTTATGTAGTACGCCAACGATGCTGGGATGGTGGTCACGGAAACATCTCCCGGCTGGCGGTACGAGTATCCAATGTTGAGATCATTTTGTAATCCACTGATCCTTGCGCACCCTGAGATCGCCAACACCAACACCATCAACCACTGAAATGTGTAGAATTCTTGTGATGAGTCTCTGCGTTGTGGACGTCTCCAAATACCACGTACCTTAGTCCACATTATTGTCTCACCTTCGTCGGGTTCAATCCACTTCAGCTTTTGCCTTTGAAATGATCTCGTTAAAATTACAGTTATCTTTTTATACGACCATCCCCCCTCCTCCCTGTGGCGTGGGCTCGTCTCTCACCAGCACTCTCACTTTCAAATGGCTATCAATTTCGGACCTATCACAGCGACGACTTCTCAGCTGATTAGCCAGATTAGCGGTTGGCAAAACTATTTTAATGTCTCCTCTCTCATCAGCTTGAGCATCGTCTGCAGACTTGACAGACACCGATCGCACAGCTAGGCGGGTTTGTGAATCAATCGATTGAGTAACCGTGTGCCGCGTAGTGGGGGGCTGGCAGTAGAGAAGGTGACACCAATTTTAGGGCTCCACATTGCGTCAGACATTCGGCCGAGTGACCCGGCGCGCAAAGTGTGAAAGGGTACAGAATGATAATCTTCTTCTTTTTTGATTAATGAGCAAATTTTGAGTTTTCCGCTCGGCTTGAGTTACAAATATCTGCGCCTGCATCTTCGCTGGCTTGTGTCAAGATGGTGGTTAATAATTCAAATGTATGGTTAATTAATTTTGTGCTCCTCTTGATGAATGTGTGACAAAAATTTACATTTCGGAGGCGTTCGATCTCACGAAGGACCGCCATACGTGCGGTGCGAAGCGGACGTGGGAACCCGCGTTTAACTCGGCCGTTCGCTTGTCTGATTTTATTACACTCAAAATATGTTTGCGTTATGCAGCTAGAGCTAATTTGCTGGCTTGTTTGGTCAAATGGACTTGGGCTCGCCTCAGGGCCAAGTGGGAGATTAGTCTGTTCAGCGGCGTAGAATGCGACAAAGACTGTGAAAGTAAACGCACATTTTTGGCCAATTAATTGATTGCATTGGTAGACTATTCCGTAACGTCGAAAACATCCGTCGGTGAAGGTTTCGGCCGAGCATTGAGAGTTACATGATGTCCGGCGAAAGGGAAAAGTGAAGTTGCTTCAAATCGGGTCACTTTGTTTTTCATCAAATCAAGTGGACCCATGAATAAATTTACAGGTAGTCCGACGAGTAGGTGTCTCCTAATTGACTGTGTTGTTTAAAAGACTAGCTTCCTATTAAGATATCAGAATGGTCTAATTTTCGTAACCTTCGCCCTGCCATCGCCATAAAATCTAAACGCTTGTCGGCTGATCTACTAGACAGGAAGTGATGTTGTGTGACTTAGATCTCTTCATGCTGGTGTTCAGAACGCATGTAGCATTTAATTGCCCGAGATCGAACCGCTGGCCATGAGATGTTTAGCTGAAGTATGTCAATAATCGATCGGATGGAACGTGCGGTTTAGGTGTTTAACTTTTAATATCCTCTCAACTTTAAAAACACGCCACAGCTGACGAATAAATTAAATTGAAAATCAGAGAGCAAATGGTAACATCGGCTGCTGCCATGTCAGTAAACCAGTTTTGGACTCAAACCACGGAAAACATTTTAAGGCACTTAAAACACATTAGGTTTGAATAAATATATCGACATCGAATTATAGATGACAGATTCATTCTCTTCATTCGAACGATGGGAACGGCTTGAAGAATGCTGCATTTTAAATAAAACGCCGTAAAAAATGCCATGGCCACTTTGCCGAATTCAGAACCGTAACTTGTTCATTCATGTGGACGCAGGCAAGCGCGCCAGGCGAGTGGTTGGTCAGTAACCACTAGTGCGGCGCGTTGCCCCACAGTCTCCGAATCGATGACTCTTCGGAGCGAAGCAGCCACCTTCTGCTTTCGGTCCGAAGACGCCAGGCTAAGGTCTACTGGACAGTTCCTCGTTGCATCTTCTCCTCCAGATGCCATCAGTCCAAAACTAAACAACGATCGTTTTTCCCTTGACGAGACCAAGGACTTCTTCTTGCGATTGTTCATGACTGTGATGGCTTAGGGGTCAGTTGGTCGATCTCGGTACTGATGGTGATTGTACGGTTTACAGTGTCGTCGATGCAGGTGATGTTTTAGCTACCCATTGCGATGCTTTGTCGAAGACGTTGATGGTATGTGTCTTTTCGGGAAGGCAGCATATACTTCGTTTTTCTCCTATTCACCGCCAGAGCTGCTTTAGTCGCATCCGCAAACGCCTTTAGCAAACGCCTTTTTGACAGATTGCTACATTCGTTAAATCACATCGTTATCATCTGCATATGCTAAAAATCTTCCCTGTTTTTGCTGTCATCCGCGTTGGTGTCATGCCTTTTTGAGGACTTCCCTGGCCCAAAGCCACATATTATGTGCAGGAGGCTTTCTTGATAGACTTTTCGTACATACCTTGGACACAAGGTGGAAATTATCACAGTCGATCCAAGCGCCTCGGAAGGTTAGGACATCAAAATGGTTGACGGCTGGTTTATGAGGGAACGGCCAGGCGAATCATGAATGTTGAGGTGTAGAGAGCGGTTCAGTGACATTGTGTTGAATGGAAAAATTTGACATTGTTCGTGTGAAAGTGTCATTAGGCCGAATATAAACATAAGGCATAATGTCGCTGATGTAAAACGTCATGTGCCCAATTTGGCACTATGTCACTTTGGGTATTGTAATTTGTATGACCATCAGCAGGGGGCAGCATGTGCCCCAGTTTTAAATTTGTAATTAGCTGAGCTCCAGGCGCTTGCATGGAAGTAGTTTGCATACCCTTAGTGGAGCGACGAAGTCGCTTGAGCGGGTTGAACCCGTGATAGCGAGCGACCCACCCACCCAATAATTTTAATACACCAGACTTTAAAATGCGCCCTTATTTCCAATCGTAAAAACCACATGGTTTACCCGCTCACGCGACTTCGTCACTCTGCTAAGGGTATGCCAACAACTGTCAGGCAGGCGCATGAAGCTAAATTAGTTATAAATTCTAAAGTTGTAAGCCGATTGTAATGATTGCGGACTGATGACCTCCGGACCCTGCACCAAATTTGGCACAATGTTGCAAACTAGTTTGGCCCTACGACACTTTTAAAAGCAACAAATGTTAATATTTGGGTTACTGATGTTAGTTCTCCAAGCTTTGAACTGCAAATTGTAGGCACCATGGAGGATACACTCCATAAATTGTATACGAGCGTGGAGAGGATACATTCCGAATTTCAAAGCTTGTTGTTGTTGTTGTTCATTCCCAAAGTTGTAGTTCCACATACGAAACACGAAAAAGCTGCAGAAGTTGCTGTTAAAGTCTGGGCTGTCTCTCCGTCCAGCATTGTGAACATGAGTTCGTGGTCACCGTCTGAGGTAAATTACTTATTTCTGCGTCAATTCTTTATTTCTCGACAAGTAAAAGGTGATTTTTTAAAAGCTATAGGAAAGTTTTTCAAAAAAAAAACACATAAAATTCAGAAAAATGCATGAAATCTTTATTTGAATCCATAGTGCGGTCCATATAACTTAATGTTTGAAGATTATTTCATGCAAATGTTGACCCTGACTGCGCCTCAAATGGTCCATCCACTTAGTCCAATTTTGGCATACTCTTTCCAACATTTCGGCCGGTATCTCACGAATAAATGCTTCAATGTTGTCTTCCAATGCGCCAATTGAAGCGGGCTTGCCTGTATGGACATGAGCTTTAACATAGCCCCACAAAAAATAGACTAAAGGCGTTAAATCCCACGATCTAGACGGCCAATTGACCGGTCCCGAACGTGAAATAAAATGTTCACCGAACTCGCCTCTCAATAAGTCCATTGTTGCGCGTGCTGTGTGGCATGTGGCACCGTCTTGTTGACACCACATGTCATGCAAGTCAAGCTCTTGCATTTTGGGCAAAAAAAATTTGGATATCATCTCACGGTAGCGCTCACCATTCACAGTTACGTTACGATTCGCATCATCTTTGAAGATGTACGGTCCAATGATGCCACCAGCCCATAAATCGCACCAAACTGTGACTTTTTCCGGGTGCATTGGTAGCTCTTGCAATGCTTCTGGCTGATATTCACTCCAAAATCGACAATTCTGCTTATTTACGTACCCATTGAGCCAAAAATGAGCTTCGTCGCTAAACACATGTGATGTCGCGATGAACTTTCTTAACAGAGCACGCATTTTGATAATAAAATTGAATAATTTGCAAGCGTTGTTCGTTTGTAAGACGATCCATGGTTAAATTATAGACCAAACTGAAGATGTTTGACAGTGAAACAAAACACGAAACGTGCGTCAGCTGTTTAAGCCAGTGTTGCTAAAAAGATAATAGCTAAAAAATCACCCTTTAGAAGGCAGATCCCGATCTGAGTTATACTGTTGGCCAATCAGGACCTGCTTCTATATCGCAAAATGGACCGCAATCCACAGGAGAATGAAAGGCGCCAGTTGAAAACCCACCAAGGGTTGGCTTCTATCTAAAAATGATTTGCCTTCATACGACGCAGTTTTAAGTCAAATCCCTACGAATTTCCTCTGTCATTCGATGCAAATCCGTTTCGTAGTCGGGTCGATCGTGGATGGCGTCAGTCAGGGTTCTCTGCTGGCGAATGTGTGACGAAAACAATATTTATTCTATAAATACAGTCCGTGTTGCATTCATTCCAACCATTATTAGTCAAGAAATTGTGACTTTTGTTACATGACCAATGTCAAAACCGCGTTTTTTTAAATCCGATACAGCAAAACTTTACTCCGAAGGTTGCAAGAAGTTGCATCTAATTTGTTCCGTGCTGTAACTTGGAAGTGTGAAGCACGCGTTAAGTCGCTACGCGGAGTTTGACGTAGATTTTGTAAAACTCAAAGAGTATTTATCATACGTTCTTTTTTAGTACCTTTGTTTGAAGCTACTTATCGAAGGCATCTTTGAAGATATATTAATAATGTATTAGGATACAGAATTTATTTTATGAAGCTTGAGATAAAGACATGTAAACTTTTGTTGAAAATATGGCTCGAATAATTATTTTGTTGACTTTGGGGGCTTGTAAATAAGTGTATAGGATATACATGTTAAAAAGGCTTTGAAATCATAAGATCGGGTTATGAAAGAGTACTTAGACATAAAACTACGACGACTTTGGAGAGGACTTTCTCCAAAGACATTTTTGCTGTTAAAAGACTGCGCGCCGAGCGTTCATTGCGACCAAAAGAGGCTGTCACCCCAGAGATTGTCTATAAATCAATGAACCAATATTGGATGAATGGACGAATGTGCTTGTAGTGGCTGAGGCTGTAGGCGACTCCACTGAACGGGTGCATCACATTTCACATGAATATTTTGACAAGAAAAATATCTCTGAAAGATAGGCCTATCTTGAAAGCCTTGACAAACCGGTCTCGAATTATAAGGACTCTATGTGGCCAAAAAAAAAAAACGCTTGTTATTTTATTCAGGAAGCCACTGACCGTATCAAGGGAATCTTAGGCGAAGTTAAGAAACCCTATTCCTACGCTGCGTCTTTCTTAGAAGGTGAATCAACTTGTTTCGTGGTATGGCTCTATTTGATGCAAGGCACCAGCAAACACGAATGTAACAGCAACATCGAGCTACAGTGTGGCTGTAAGCCCAGAACCAAAGTCACAAATCAGATTGCCCACATCCCTTGGAAATGTAACTAAACCACTGAATTTGATCGATTTTGGGCGAGTAACACTTTCTTGCAAAAAATTAAACGAGTTTTAGAGAAAAAATTCGAATGTATATTCTAGAGTAGTATTCACAAATAAATTAGACTTAGACATAGTATGGCACATCTAAAAATTGACTATCTTACAGGAGCACTGGTGCACCATAAGCTGCGGCGTATTGAGCCGCATAGGGTGAGGCAGCAAGGGGAGAGGCATACGCGGCGGGAAGGGCTGATGCGTACCTAGTCAAAGGTGCAGCATAACCATAAGGAGTGGCTATGGATGGGGAGGCGTACTTAGCAACAGGCGCTGAGTAGGCATACGGACTGAACCTTGTGGCCAATGGTGCCCCATAGCCTAGGGCAGTCGCGTACGCTCCGTTGTAGCTGTTGCGGATATCCAACTGCGATGCACCCGCTGATGCGTACAATGGGGCGCTGTAGGAGATCGGCGCTATGAGGGCTGGCTTGGCTGAGCTGCAGGCGAGAATAGCAAGGACAATGGTGATCTATATTCAGAAGAGGATATCCGTTAAAGAGTGCTGTTGGTTACTGCGGAAATTGCTAGAACTTACATATTTGAACATGATGACAATGGGACCTGCGATGAATGCGAGTGAAGTGATGGTAAAATAACTGCGAACCACTGGAGGACAATGCACGAAGTGTACCTTCACCGGAAGCCAAACCAACTTATATAGCAATTCAATATCTAACTCCGTAGGCAGGTGTTGCCCGCACTCGACACTCTCTTTTCCGTTAACATTTGCAACCATTTGCATGCGCACGTGATCTGAAAGCAATTGTCCGGAGTGGACACAAAATTCGGCAGAAGATTTATTTACAAAAGTTTGCCGGGCTCCATCAGCTGATCGGCCGGCGCATATCGAATTTGTGTGAGCGACTTGCGAATTTCGATTGTTTCCCCGCTCAAAGTAACCCCTCGAGTGTGATCAGATTTACAAAACCACTCTTCTCTCGTACACCTGCTGAGTGTTGAATAAGATTCTTCCGAGAGGCTAGGAATAGGTCTATTCACTTGATGGCTACGAATATCTGATCACGGATGGGACGAGATCGAGAAATGAAAAAAAGCTGATCACGAAGAAATTTCGGTTTCAAATTGCTGTCAAAGTGACGTCGATTGATTGGCGAAGAAAAGTAAAAGTAGTCTGACGGCAGTTTCAGTTGATGACAGATCGAATTGCCGATCGGTCTTGTGGCATGGCTCCGCTCGTAGAGCAGTAGTGCCCATTCGCAAAGTAAAGGTCTTTAAGAAATGGTCAAGATTGTGGCATAATCTGAAAATAATTGTACAAATTGAAGTTAAAGTGCGCCCAAAGTTGATATGACGGTTCAATCGGTTTAAAAAGTTCAAGGAATAAGCCTCCTATCAATCAAATCTACCAGGGTTATATATCGATTGCTCGAGATACAAGAAAGCAGATCCCTTTGACAGAGTCTGAGTCTATTTGACATCGCAGGTAGGAACTCATTTGCCACTTGAAGCCGCTTGTCCGAAATCCAGTTCTTATCAGAGATGCCTGGGAGGCCCATATACCAAAGTAGACCCGAACCTCACACAGCAGGAGATCCAGTGAGAGATCGATACTCACCATCTAATCGTCGACTTCAAAGCCGCATACGACAACAGACAGAGAAAGGAGCCATACAACGCCATGACATCCTTGCCAAACTCGTCGCTCCATCAGGCTCGGCAACAAACTCAAAGAGACCGCTAGTGTCAAGAAAGGGTTTAGACAAGGTTACGTGCTGCCATGTGATTTGTTCAACATTGTTTTGAGAAGAACATGCCAAACTCACAGGCCAGAGACAACAATGGTGCAACCCAGCGAACCGTCAATCAGCCGACAATCAGCCGTCTGCTATCACTGGCTGGTCTTGGTCTGGCCGTGAATGAGGAGAAAGCGAAGAATATGGGCTCCTCCGCCCTTGTGGATAGGGCGTCACAATGGGCAGCTACCACTTCGAGGTAGTCAGGACTCCATCTTCCTCGATTCCGTACAGAATAGTTCGAGCAAATCAATCAGAACCCGGACCACCGAACCGAAAGTAGACCCCATTTCCTCGAGCTTGTGGTGGATTTAAGTAACAGTGGCTGCTTCCGAAGTGGAGAAGGACCTCAACCAACTTGGTGTGCACAACTGGAGGCAGCTGGCGAAAAATCGTGCTGGCTGGAGAGGCTTGTTGGTTGAGGCCCAGGTCCACCCCGGACTGTAGCGCCAAACAAAGAAGAAGAAGAAGGCTGCCTCCGAAGAACCATGCTGATTTTATTCAAGACATTGATCACTCCCGCTCTACGATGCAGATGCATTTCACAAGTGAACGAAGAAATCCTTCCAGTCTTCGTGCGATGTTTTAGGTCCTGTTTGGATTGACGGCAGCTGGAGAAGAAGTTTCATCCACGAAGTGTGGAGGCTGCACTGTGGATACGGATCGGATCTACGGATCGACATCTCGGTTCGCTGGACAAAGTACGAGTGCTACTTAGGGCTCTTCATTCCGAGACCGGGATACAAACTCCGCATAAAAGGTGGAGCACCAAGTGGAATAGGAGTTGTGGGTTAGTGCATCAATCCAAGGAACTTGAACCTTCGTAGCCCAGGATCCATTCCCAGTACGAGCAAAATATTTTTCACGGCACCGCCTCTTTCCACTCAATGATCAATGATCAAAGTATAACTGCCTCGAAAAAGCTTCTCAAATTGGCTCAAATTCGTAGTCGGCATAAAACTGTAGATACCTTCCACTCGTAAGCGACCAATTGCTTGCACAATACGAGGTTGCTGATAAGCTAGGCCTGGTCTGTAGCGCCACCCATAACGCATAGCCCTCCGACTTAAGAAAACTCCACAAGTGTTCGGATTCGACTCACGGTAGATCTGTGTGAGATGAGTGGGTAGACATGGTGGGGCCACGCCTCACTTAGGTCCGGCTGGACCCAGAGTGATGGCTATGTGAGATAACAACACTCTCAAAGCGCTTGAGTTGAATGCCACAGGGAATTGTTCATCCCACGTTGGGATAATTTTATTCGAAGAACTACTTACCTTGGAGGCTGCTGGCCAACAATCCACATCAAAACGAAGAGTTCTGCGTAAGCATGTCTGCCGGATTTTCAACACAAGTTAGCCTAAGTTGTAAGCTCAACAGAAATTGACGTGCGTAAACCCAAGACAGTCCCGCTGACACAAACAAGAATGATACACTGTGGTCCGAGTAAATACTCTCCCCAGTTTCGTCAAGTTTCGTTAATTTTTTTTACTTGCTGTTCCGAAAGAGTCGGTCTCTACCTGTGAAAGCAATTGTAGTCAATCAGAATGTAACGATGCTTCGGTTTTGATGTAAGCTGAAGTTTACCTAAGTCAATTACTGTTAGGCCTCATTTCCCGTCACAAGATTCGCTATGCTGATGCCTGTCAAATGCCGAAGTAGCTATATCCCCACGGAAGATCATACATTTCGTTGACACACGGGTGTTGGCTGATTCTTCATTGAAACGAATTTTTACCAAAATGGGTTTTAATTGTTTGGATATACATTTTGTCACAAAGGGAAAGCAAAGGTAATCATTTTTATGTTGCAGTGAAAGCACAAACTTATCCTCCCCAGTTATGTGGCATTTGGACTTCGTGTGAGACTACTGATCGTGAGTTGAAGATTTTAAAGAAGAGCGCCGTTATGCTCTGAATAATATCAAGATCGAGACGTTGTAGATCACGTCATGGCGAGGGATGGGCTTTGATCCAACGATTACATCGCTCTGCCTCGAAATGAGTTTTGTCAAATTTCAAGATCAAATCTATCTCTGCTGGAAAAAAATGTTAATTAATGCAAATTATTGAGAAATGTGATCGTTATGTTTTGTTTACGCATAACCCTAGCATTTGGGCTCTCCTTCATCGGTCAAGTTGTTTGACATATTCTTCATCAGCGAGGGGGACGAATGTACGATACAGAGAATGTCACCAACTCCATATCGTGTTGTTTCTGGGTGTCAATTGATCGTCTTAAGCGATCGGGACTCAATGTTTAAATTTCACTTTTCGACAGTTTTCTGCGGCGGTAGATGAAAAGGGGGAATTTGCAAAAAAAAGCCACCTATTTATAGAACAGTCGCACAAACCTATCTTTTACAGTTTCATTGCGAATGCATGCAGTAATTTGAAATCCATACAAATTCCCTCAACGCCAGAAAGTGAGCTATCAGATCAAGGTCATGTTGTTTGAATTATTGTAGAATTAATTAGTTGTTACATATATAAGACGTCCCAAGATTCACTCAAGAAGTTAGAGTTCGGTAGAAAACATGCGTTGTTAATGAAAAGTAGTAAAATTTGTTTTATCGACGATGTATGCATAATGGATGACCGTCCGGTGCGGGATCGTTCCGCAAGATGCTGTGAGTTTCAATAAGCTGAATGAATACATTTTCACAAACAGGGTGATCTGATTGGAGTTGGACGCTTGCATTTTCGTCTTTCAGTGTCCCGTGGATTTTGGCGATTTATCGAAATACGTTTTTAAATTTAAAAATTAACTCCACACACATAGTTTGGACTTAATTAAATTGAATTTCGATTTGAATTGATGTGTCTATTGAGAGGAGAAATTGGTAATAAATTAGCGCACCCGAATTGGAATCAGAAAACGATCAACCGTGGTAAACTTTCTCACATGGACGACACGGTTGCATGTACGTTTTGACAGATAAGACGGCCGGTTATAATTGAAATTGTTTTATTAATTTGAGAATTACTAATGATTAGTGTTGCTTTTCAAATCAATTTTCTTCCCAAAATTGTCCAATGGCGAAACTTATATTCGGTAGCCTACGAATTTGGCCAGTCTAAAGACTTGATTCAATAAATTGACTGAAATCCGTATTAAGGCAGTTTGAAGTTGAAGGCATAGCGGACAGTCAATCACCCCTATTGCGAGTGTCAATTATCAATCAATCGATGATTGATACATTTGTCAATCAAAAAAATTGTCTAACTCATTTGATAAATTTTATGAGAATTGCGAACAAATAGCCTGCTGTGAACGAGAACTGATATTTGACAATGTGACATGATATTTCATCATCATCATCATCGTCATCATCTTCAGACCCGCATACTCCACAAAAGGGGTCGCGGGGGTAAACCACTCACGAGAGATCTCCAGGCAACCCTCGTCCTGGGTCTGCCAAGCGGAAGCCTACCTGATGGGATCGCATTCAACGTCCGCCTCGAAAGTCGTGATGAAGGGGACATTCGTGCCCTCTCCGTTCGAAGAAGCAGCTCCTCAATGTTGAGTTCCTCTCGCACTGCCGTCTTTTTCACCCTATCCCGGCAAGTAATTCCCACAACAGCACGGAGAATTCTCATATCTGCAGCTTGTATTCGCGATCTTAGTCTTTCTGTCATTACCCAAATTTATGGCAAATACTGAGTTGAAACCCGCTAACTCTACCAAGCTGTTCAAAATTTACGCAGTTTGACCAATCCTACAGGAAAGCTCAACATTACTCCTTCCATCACTCGTGAAAAGACCCCGATATACTTAAACTGCTTCACCTGCTTCAAGTGGACGCCACTAACATGTTAAGTGCATTGAACAGGCGTTCAGGAAATTAACACAACTGGATTTAATCTCCATTACAGCATCGGCCACTAACCTATCGAGTGCGCATTGGCGTTCCGTCTGGGATGATGTGAGGATCACTCAAAGTCATCTGCAAAAAGAAGATGGCTTACCCTAAACCCTCCCAATGTGAAACATTCCTCGCCTCGCCTGCGCTGCAACATCCAGTCCTGAGCTGACTAGACAAACACTTGCCGAGGTTCAACGCCCGAACACAACTGCTGCAGTTTGTGTATAGAGACTGAATGGCCCTGGACCACCAATCCCCTACTCCTGCAGAACACTCAAGAGTTTACTTCGACGGACTCGGAAGTAATGTAAGGTATGAAAATGAGAGGTGACAAGACGTACCCTTGGCGAGGTCCAAAGCCCACGGTGAAAGTGAATAAAGGCCTTCATTCGAGGTCCATCAATCCCCTACTCCTGCAGAACACTCCAGAGTTTACCGCAAGGGACTCGATCGTATATCTTTACAAAATCCGCGCAACAACTGTGGACCATTCTTGGAGTGAAAAGCTGGTCGGCTGTACTTCTACCGAGACGAAAGCCGGACTGTACATCACCCATTCTGGGCTCGACCATAGCTCTAGAACGCGCTTCCAACACCTTAGAGTAGACTTTCCCGGGGAGAATTAAAAGAGATATGCCCCTATTGTTGGAGCAATCTCTTTTGTCCCTCTTGTTGGACAATCACCCCAGTTTGCCAATCGCCACTTGCTACACTACGTTCCCAGGCTATTTTAATGACAAGAGAGAGCCATAGAACTTCCTCTTTACCCATTGGCTTAAGCATTTTTGGTCGGATTTCATCCACACCAGCGGATTTGCCAACTTTGAGCGATTCAATCGTCAAAATGACTTCGTCCTTCGTTGAACTATTCTCCGCCCCACTCAAGACTACAGCTCTGCCATCCTCATTGACCTGTTCGGGATTGAGCAGCTCCGAAAAGTGCTCGCTCGATCTGCCTAAGATGTCTACCTCATTGGAACATCTTGCGCAGATGGAGCTGCTGACATTTGACAAATGATATTTGAAAAATTCATTTGTGTTTTGTGGTTCCAAAATTGAGTTAAACGAATTCAATAACAATGAGATCAGTGGAATTGTTGTTTTCCGATGATGAACATTCTTCGGTTTGTAGAAGAACCTTTAAAAACCGAAACAGTGTCATTGCACTTGCGTAACACGCTGTGTACTGCACAAATCATTATTCATTTAAAAAATGCTGATAATTGTCTCCGTCAACATAATCCATAAACATTGCATTGACGATGCCATAAATATCGCCCACAATTCATGGACAGTCTCTCTTTTGGTAATAAACTGGCGCGAAGTAAACTACTGTGAAATGTCCAAACTTTTAACACCCATTCCATTTTTTTTAAGCCCTTAAAGTTTGTATAAGAGTATTTATATTTGTGTAATTTTAAGCTTTGTTTGTTGACTGTGGCTGACCTAAACTGTTCAGCTCCATTGGAAAACGTTACTGCAAAATGCAAACTCCTTTCGTGATGTTCTCATTTTCCAGCACCAGTTGAACCAATAGTTCTAATTGTTATTTATTGCTTACTCCTTTTGACCTAGATCCATAAATGTGAAATGAAAAATTATAAATCCATAAAAATATTCTAAATGTTTACATTTTCCATTGTAGCTTCTTGCTCTATCAAAATGCTATGGTTTAAAAAATGTACACTTATCAAAAAACTTGATCTCAATTGACACTCACTTTGGCTCCATTCTCAAGTGAAAAATTGATCACGTTCAATCGTTCATTGATAATTGACAATCGTGTCATATTTTTCGATAAGTATCGTTAATTTGTTGACACTCGGGTGAACTCGCTGTCATGCATCAAGACAGCGATATGAGTGGGTTCGGAGAATTAACTTTTGCAGATCATCCTCATGTTGACGATGACGTCAGAGTCAGTCCACAGATGCTGAACTGTTGATCACTCTGGCTGAAACTAGGAAGAAAACGAGGACGAACAACCGGCAATTCCAGTCACATTCCCGGGGCAAGGAGATCTGTGATGTATGTACTTGGCAGCACCATACGCGTTCCATTTTTTATTGTGTGCCGCCTATTTGAGGTTTGGGGGCTCGTGTATATTTTTTTGGTTGAACCTTTCACTTATTTTCCGGACGTCAGATCGGTGCACATTACTTGTGATTTTGGAAATGAGGATTTTGTAACCTCTAATTTAAGATACCACATAAGCAAATATCAAGGTGAACTATTGGTGCTGTTTTATTTTCAACCACGACACAAAAAGATCTCTTACTACGCCAGGCTTCTACGTCCTCAGAACCGCCACAAGTGACGATGTGTTCTCAAATCGTACCATTATCGAACATTCTTTGGAAGATGGCCACATAACAGAACACGACGGACTTGTTTTCAAAAAGCAAAATTCGTGAAAAATTGTACAAAGGTTTGAAATAATAAATCATGAGTTTTAGTCAAGCTGAATGGTGAAATGCATTTTTTCCTCCCTCCATCTTGATTTGATTTGAATTTCTTCTTTTTTATTTAAACTGTTTCTCCAGTCGACTGTGTATGCTAGTTTCAAGGAAGGACATCTACCATCGTCGACTTGGCTCCCCCATCACCATTGGCATACCTTTAGGTAGCCAAGGACCTCACAAGTAAGGGGCGAGATTAGTCGTTCATCAGGCGGAGAATATCCCTCGCCAATATCCGGCGAGGTAGTCTTCTGGTGTAGCTGATAGCATAGCAGTGGATGTCAGCCAAATTGACTTAATCATCGCAGATCATGACTCCTTGTCTGCCGCTAGGCCGTCTAAATACTCAGTATCATCTGTCAACTACCTGGGCATTACGAACTGGAGACAGATGTAGGTTGAACGGAAAATTAGAACTAAGGGGGGGCAGAAAAGTTGTCACTTCAAAGAGGACTTGACTTTCTAGAGGAGACATCCATCCAAGGGTATGGGCCAGCCGTTGACTACTCTAAGGACCAATCCGAAGGAAACGCATGAGGGTACAGACCAGGCATCAGCTAACTGTCCAAAGATGTCTCCACAGGATGTCAGGTGTGTTGAAGCACTGATGAGATCCCCCTCCTGTGGCTGAATAAATTGTACACAGGTGTGGAGCAGATCCACCCCAAGCCCCTCGACTGGTAACTTTGCCGAGCCATGTCCCAGTGAGTCTGACAAAACTGCAGCCAAAGACTCCTCGCACCATTACTGGTGGAACACTGGACAGTGTTAGGACGGAAGTTTGTACCAACAACCCGTTGGTATTCTGCGAGAGAAAATCAATATTTGGTGCTGTTGGCTCTGGCGGTGTTTGGAGAGGAAGAAGATGGGCCATGTGGGCCATGTGATATAAAATGTTTTGCGCTAGTGGGACATCGCAAAAGAGCTTCCACGAAACCAATGACCACCACCAAAGCCACCTGGCGTGTGTAATTGGGGCAGATGTCTAACGACTGTCCTATAGAGCCGGTTGTTGGATACGGCCCATGTTCATCCTGGATTATTACGTTAGAAGGAGAAGATGTGGATAAGCACAGATAGGCACTATCATCAATCAGCTAAAGAAGCTAAACAAAGCTTTGTCTATTGAAGAGACTGACTGTCGAATTGATGCAGAAAGTGCGGCCCAAAACGTCTAAATCGATCACCAGTACCAATTTCCCGTATTTAACAGCACAGCAACGCATAAGAAGTGCTTGCGACAACTAACTGCGTCAAATTCATATGTTAGTGAGAATAGGCGTGTTTTGTAAATCAGTTCAAGTTCCTGAGGTTCGCCCACAAGAAGCGAGGGATCGCATACACATGTGAAGTGATTCATGTCGAATTGAATATCATTTCCCGAATGGGGTCCATGTCTACGTGTCCATTGTTGATCCTTTCCCAGGGAATAAACGCCAACTTTTACTTTCGTCTGAAGGAAGTCTTAATCGATGCAAATTCGATTTCGTGCGCCTTTCTCATATCATATCGTGTCGACCGGAGGCAGCAACAAATGTTTCATTCATAGAATTACACTTTACAAATACACCAGGTGAACGTGCGCCGCATTAAAGCCGCCACGGGGCAGTAGCTCTAATGCGCGACTTTGCATAAATTAGCCATAACTCTGGAGAAAATGCCACAAATTGCTGACGAAGCAAAACAAACAAACAGTTTTTGTTTTCGGCTCTCTGTGTGACCATAATACGGTGTAGGGGACTGACTCATGGGAATTATTCAATAGTGGTTCTTTGAGAAAGGCCGTTTTGGAAGCGAGCACTGCTGGATTCGGCGCTGAATTGATATTCTCAGAGTGAGGTTTTGAGACGTGCATCGGATGCAGGAAAGGCCATGGCGTGGACTTCTTTCGATCTTGCATTCGAAGAAGTAGAAATAGATTGGCGAACAGGAGGCTCCAACGAATGTGGTTCGATTTTTACTAGCAAAGATTTGAATCTAACGTTGTTTTAAGTGTTATGAGGGACAACACACATGGCTGAATGTATGGAATAAGCTTTCAATCGCGATGGATTGTAGTCTTGACGTGATGTAAGAAGAAGAAAGATTCTAATCAATCCGCTGCCATTAGGACTGACAGCTTGCTTGTGTTTATGTAATAGACCGGCTGTCTTGAAATAATGTAAGAGAGCGACGGATTGTGCGTCGTAAAAATAAATTAAGATACTTAATCTCTCCTACGATGGGGATGCGTGAGGGCATTCTTTGGGCTAAGTTTTTACTATTAGTGATACTTTGAGATTTGTGCTGGCGAATGGCACAGAAAACTTTGACATTTGACAACAAGCGCACACCTTATTCCTAGAAAAAGTCCTTGCCTGTTGACCAGTTTCACCACGACCAGTTGACACCAGAAAAGTCAGCACACGTAAATAAGCGCGGAAAGGTAAGCTATAAAAGTTGTTCCCGAATTCACACTTGATTCTTGTTACCGTGTGTGCACTAAAATGTTGTCAACACGAACAGACGACAGTGGTGCTAGCCTAAGGCTACGAGTCTACTGTATGTGCAGTATGTCCATATGCACAGGGCGTCCAGTAATTACAGGCGCATTGAGAGAATGAGTGGTATGAATAAAAATCGAGTGTGAGAGTCTCCTCAGCATTTTGGAGCGAACGCTCCATCTGTTGCAAATAAAAATGTATTTCCTCCACCCCCTCCACTCTCTCCACTCACATTTTTGACTCACATTTTGAATGTTATCTCCATTTTGGTGTGAATAATGATGGAAGCTAATGAGAGATCTCTTGTAGAAGTTGAGTGCGCATAGGAGGCGACTCAGTGTTGTCGGAGAGAAATATTCAAGAGTAGTACAGAAGACTCAGAAGTGTGGTATTACGAACAAAATAGTAGTACATTACATAACGCTTACAGAGTTTCCTGTATGGCCAAAATGGCCGATCTTTTTTTTTTCTTTTAACCGAGTTTTTGTTATATCCAGAAAATGGAAACAAGAAAAAACGAATATTAGAAAAATCTTTCTGGGATTTTTTTTCTCATAAAAATTAAAAGTGATCATCGAGAGGGACGTCTGTACAAATTATTCGCCATGTCCCCAAAGGAACCTAAACAAGCATTTCATTGGCTTTATGCCAGAGACTTGGTATTGTCCTCTGTGAACGCGGGACGCATGCAAAAGCCCTTCTGGAGCTAATCCGGTTCAGAGAACGATGTCAAGATCATATTTGGAGGTAACATGGGTCGAGTTCATAAACATTACACTGCGTTAGCCCTGCACGATTTGCGTTCATTAATGTAAATGACGCGCAGTGACTGTGTATGAGAGCAGTCGGCAACTGCATTCATAAAAGCAATGTAACAGTCAAACTGGGATCAAATTGGCAGGGAAACCGAAAGGTGGACTTTCTCATGCAAAAATGGTTCCTGAGAACGGAAAGTCTCTTATTATTTTTAAGAAATTTTTGTTACTTAAAACATGTTTTGAGATTCCAGTTCTTTTTATTTAAAAGCATGGCCAAAACATACAAATGTCAACCAATCACTTTTTGTGTCGTCCACTGATGTTGCATTTATGAATACTTTTTTAACAATGCTGACCTGCTGGAAACTTTCGGCAGTATTCGTGTGCATAAATGTATTGAGAGAATATTTTGTGCAGTGCAGGGGTAACAACGTTGCAATTATGAACTCAACTATGGTTATGGAAAGCTCACGCACTGTGCGACAATAAGTAAAGGGTGATTTTTAAGCGTCTGATTTTTAATTGTAAGTAATTATTTAATTTGATAAATCAATACTTGTCATTTGCTTTTTAACTGCATTGTGGCACATACAGAAGTTTTGACTTCAAAACTGACGCTGGCTTATCGGGGTATACGAGTGATTCGACCAGAGACAATGAAGGATAGAGATATCCAACTTCTGCCTCTTTTGCCCTTGATTTCATCTGACAGCGTTTTTATGAATATCTAATCTCTTGAGAACAGCTGGCGAACAGCTGACACCCATCACCAACCTAGTCGAGGGATGAATTAGAGTCCTTATTTGAAAAGTTGCTCGTTACTTGGGCGTTATTTCAAAATTTCGGTGTTAAATCTTCAACACAGTGTGGATGGGGTAAACGAACAAACAAAGCTTATGTTTCTTGATGTCGATTCAATAAGCTCCCATTTGCACGCAAGTCATAGTCACAATGCATATACACAATGTATATATTTTTGTATTGGTCTATAACTTAATTCGTGCGGTTTTTTCGTCTGGTTTCATATTCCTGGCGTTTGTCGGCTACTGCTCTCTTCAAACCAGAAATGAAGTTTGATAGAGATACCCAACTTCACAGCTGATTGACCCCAAGTCCATCGACGAATTTGACGGATAAACATGAAAATGTGGACGGTTATTCATGAATGTTTGACAGTTATTCACGAAATAACGTAAATGACGTTCTCTTATTGGTCATTGGCTTTAGAAGAAGGGCAAGAGAGGTAGCAGTTGGGCGTCTCTATCATACTTCATTTCTGCTTCAAACGCATTAATTGTGTTCCGTAGAGTTGTCCATTGATGGTTTCACTCGGTTTTGGCAGCTCATAATACAGCACACCCTTCTGATCCCACCTAATACAGAGCATTACCTTCGCGCCATGGATATTCGGCTTTGCCGTTGATTTGGCTGGTTGGCGGGGTTTCACGTATGATTATTTGCGCTTGGGGTTGTCGTAATGGATCCATTTTTTATCACCAGTAACAATCCGATGCAAAAACGACTTCCATTTGTGGTGTCGTGTGTGACGCAAAAACACTTTTTCAGAAACAAAGTTCGACATATTTGAGTGAAAAAAAGATGTTTGTTTACGCTTCAAATGAATGACATGTACTGAAATGACGTACAATGACAGTAGCTTTCCAACGCATGTTCCAATGGAATAATACAACGAATTAAGTTAAAGACCCAGTTTTGACAACCTTTTCTATGCATTGGTTATAATTGCAATATCTTGACTTTCCTTAAAGTGCAACATCCAAATACTTGAAACTTAAGAATTATTACGATTGATTATGCAAACACATTGATTAAAATAATCGGCTTGCGCAATAAGGACAGCATTCAAAGGCGGCTTAATGCGAAAAGCGAACTGTCGATGATATCTTAGGCAAGAGTCGCCAGTCGAAATTTATAGACGTTATAGAAGAAATGTATCTACTTTATCTGAGGCTGGTAGTATAGCAAACGCTTGTAATGAGTTATTCATGAATATTTCTGAAAATGTAAAACCTACCACAAATCCAAATAATGCCCTTGACTGTACTCAATGTGCTCAATGATTTCGGATAAAGTATAACCCAATAGCCTCTTTCTTCAAGATAATAATGTCGCGGAAAAGTAAACATTCGTGTACAAGAGACGGTGTTACCATCGTACTTTAAAAAAATTGCTCTCAATGTAGTTGACCTTCTTCGATACTTATTTAATCAGAGTGTTAATAAGGGTTGTTTTCCTCAGTCATTAAAGCGTGCTGAGGTTACACCTCCTCTTAAAAAAGGAAATTGCAGAGATATGAAAAACTGGCGGCCCATATCTTTACTTCCAGCCTTTTCCAAGCCCAGCATGATTTCTTCTTTGGAAAATCAGAAATTTTTTTTGAAAAATTTGTTTGGTTTCAGATCGAGAAGTCAAAGCAAGAGAAGTCCAAAGAAGCAAAAGTCAAAATAAATGGGAACTTGAGCAACTGCCTGACTACGTGCATAAAGACCAATGCTTCAAAGGGAAGATTCTTCTGTCTTGCAAGACAACTTGGTCATGAAGACTAGACCATCCCGTGACCAGCAACGATGGAAGGTAATGGGCCTAATAGAATCATGGCCTGGGAAGGCATTATCCTGATGGAGTATGTGCCACGCATAGACTAAAAACGTCTGTCATTGAGTGGCCACCTACGAGTTACTTGAAAGTGATTCTCTCATCTTTGATCTAGATACTACTTAGCACCGACGACGCAGAAGTACGATCAACTTATCGCGTCTAATCTGCGAACTTTGCAAGATATTGCGGACCCCATGTCCATGACTTACTTGCGAACGCACAGTACATTCCCACCAAAGGTTTTTCCGCCTCACTCTTTATTGGCACGTGTTATGCAATGTAATATGTTTCACTCAACTGACATAATATGCTCCGCACTTGGTCCCAACTTCCGTTTAACACCCACCCGCATGTGCGTACACATGTAGAGACCAAACAAATCGAACGTTACACAATGTGAGCTGAAATTAGAAGTACTTGCGACTACTGCCGCCTTTTTGGTGGAAACTAAGAAGCGCTTTGGAAGGCTCACGTCTTGAACAAGCCAGCGAGCATAAGTCACGAAACCCCGTCGTCAATCGGTTCCCAAATATGGTCGGCAGCGCAACGAAAGTGAAATTGTCTGCAAACAACTATTGGACGGGCCCGCAAAGGTTTGACGACACGTTCCAATTGGCTTTTAATATAAATTACGGGTGCAATTAATAATTCATCAACATTCGACAAGCACCCAACAGCGGGTAACAAGTGGATTTTTGTATCTTTCTCCTCCACACACAAACGACAGGCTTCGCCAGAAGAGTTTTGAACTTCCACCACCTCTGAGAACTACCCATTCATTAAGCAAGATGTCTCTGTTGAATTTGGTGAGTACGATAAGCGCTGAGCTAGCTTGGACATGGTTGTAATCTTCTGTTTCTACTGTAGACCTGCATCATCTTGGCGTTGGCGTCAATTGCGAGTGCAAGCATCGGACCACATTTCGACTTTGCACCCACGTTTCCTGGAGCCCCACTGGCCTTTGCGCCCCAACCAGTCCTACCACCGCCAGTTTATCCAACACCTGTCCTGCACGCTCATGCACCCGCTCCTTTATGGCCGGCACCAGCATTCCCAGTCAGCGCACCATATTGGCCCGCTCCTGCTCCAGCACCAGTGATCCCAGCTCCTCTGCCCCTTCCGCTTCCAATAACCCGACCACTTCCCCCATTGATCGAAGCTCTTCCCTTCGCACCCAGCTACCGCGCCATTCCCGGACCAGTGACGAAGACCCATCATGTCTCGGTAGGATTCGCTCATCCTGTGCAATTGGCCAAGGTCGTGTCAGCGCCGCATGTACATCCAGTGAAACTCATTGCACAACCATCGCATGCCCACTTTCACTCGCATTCTGCGTCACTCCACAGTCTGCCTCATCACCATCACCACGTCATCGCCTAGTTGCACACCCGCATTGTGTAAGTAGGTGTCTATGACCAACACCACAGTCAAGCGTTAATTGTATTGTTTATAGAGGTAGATATTTAATAAATTCAACAAATCGACAAACATACACTCTTGTGTTTAAACAACAACGACGGTGTTCTGATGACTCTCGAGGCTGTAGGTCTTCTCACCGATTGCCGCAAAACTTTTCTAAGAACGTAGAACAGAATCACGGCATTTATTTTGTCTGGGATTCACTTTATTGATGCTCCAGCTCAATGAAAGCCGCAGTAGACCACATCAAAGAACACGCACCACTCGCCAAACTCAGCTTATGACCATGCCTCCATTCTCGTGGCTATAACAGGGTTGGTTACAAGCTCAATGAAGCTTTCAATATCAAAATAGGTGTCTGCTACGAAGAGACTACGATTCTATGAGTATCTGTGGGTCAACGTTAGCGTATAAGGTGACTCAGACCTGTGACGAAGCACCTCAACCAATTGGGAGCACTGGCTCGCATTGGACCTGACTTAATCTAACTTGGAGCGCGCAGCTGAGAGTCACAGATCACACTAGTTGGAGTGGCCAGTTCCACCCCGGACTGGAATTCCACACAAAGAAGAAGGAAGTGAATTTTCCGCAGTTTCAGATGCCGATGCTTCGTGCTTCCGTCAGCTGTTGCTTAGTGGAGGCTATGTTCATCAATTAAGTTTCCTGCCAGAAAGGATCTAGGACCTACACTGACCAGTGCAACATATTCGTACTGGCACAATTAGACTACCGTCGTTTTTTAAATACCCAGGAATTGTCGTCTGGAACCATCTTCAACCAGTCTTTAGTCCCTTAGTGCCAAGATGTAGTACATTGGCCACACTGC
Source organism: Eristalis tenax (assembly GCA_905231855.2). Classification (NCBI taxonomy): domain Eukaryota; kingdom Metazoa; phylum Arthropoda; class Insecta; order Diptera; family Syrphidae; genus Eristalis; species Eristalis tenax. Next base: position 34,400,603 of record HG993126.1, read on the forward strand.
AGCAGAACGTGAGATCGTGGGAGGTGCTCGGCGATATATCATAATACTCCTGACATGCATCTTAGTTCTTATCTGCTCTGTCGCTTACCAGGACATACTGGAATCCGACGGGCAGTCATGGTGGACAGTCTCTCGATGTAGGGCTCCGAGCTAGGCAATCCCGTTCACGCAAACGCGACTCACTTCCAAAAAGAAGACGCTAGAAGACGAGGCCCTCTATAGAGCCAGTACTCACTGGCTCAGACTGAATACTGCAGCCATAGCAAGGATCATATGGCCGAAGATGACCAGGAAGCGATCAACATCATTGATCAGTTTTAATCGCAGGGATGTACGCACTTTAATAGGAATCCTTACCGGACGTTGTCCCACCGTAACCGGTACCATGCCATTCGACTGATCATCCCGCACAACTATTCTTGCAGAAGCTGCAGAGACGAGGAAGAAACATAATCCATCCAACGTCTACTCTGCGAATGTCCAGCCCTAGCAATGAATAGAATGTATTTTCTAGAAAAACACTTCTTTCCCAAGCTAGATAGCTTAACGGGTGGGGTTTTAAAAATATCCCAAGGTTCGCACATGAATCTGACTGATTTTAGCATTGCAGTAGGTCCCAGCATGGGTGCTATGGACCCAGCACGTTGGTATATCTGAGCCACGGTCACTAGGCCGTCAGGGCACCCGATTTACCTATCTGCCCAGCTCTTATCGTTGTTGTCTTGTGTGCATGCCATCTTGTCTCAGGGCTGTTGTGATCTGACCGCCCACATGTACGGACGTACTCGTGAGTCGATACTAGACGTGGGACGATACGAAATGGTCTCAGGTGACACCCCCGCGCCTGGAGTCCTTGAGCCGGCAGTGTACAAGGCGATCTCCCCTTCTGCTATATACTTTTCCGAGGCTAGGGTTGGTGATAAGTATTATGTTTTCCTCATATTCTTATTCTAAGACTTCCTTCAACTGCAGTCTAGGTCTGAACCAGATGGTCGAGTAACTCAGCATTTATTTCTTGCTTGTGCCGCGACACTGACATTCCAGAAGACCTCGTTAGAAAAGGCACCAATTCACCGCATTTCAGTGTGGAGATATGCCATCAATGTTACTCGCTACTGCAGATGCTTGAAGCGATTGATTAGACCAACCGTAGATGGCCTGATGACACAGTATACCTACGTACTACGAAACAATTGGGGCCTGCTCTCAATCAGAGACGATCACACAGCCTAATCAGCCTGAGTCGGACTCCGAACTCTCATCAACTATGTCTCTGACCACCATACCATTGGAACACACGCCCTCAGAATGAGTCTGCCCTACAATGAGGGAACCATTTAGAGCTTTTGTTTGAAATTGCAGCTCCCTCTTGTCCCTAAGAAAAGCTCACCTACTAGCTCACCTTTTTGAATAATTTAGCCAAACCAACCAGCATATCAGTTGTTGGCAATCAGCTATAGCAAGACTTTTAGTGAAATTTTGTGTACAATCGGTCAACTTGCAGGAAACTAGGGAGTTGATCAACTTCTAAATTTGTCTCAACTCAGGATTTAAGCGGAAAGTTGAAAATTGATTTTGATCACTATTTTAATAAATTATAATATAAAAAAAATTATAAAAAAATTATAAAAAAAAAAAAATCCAGCAGTTATACAACTTTCAGTTTCCAAATTTCCCCTGGAATATTTTTGACGATGATTTTTGAACTTTGAATTTTCGGTGTGTACACCACACATACAATGGTGTGCGCTACGAGAAGGAAACTTCAAAATTCTTAAATTTATAAACAGATGCGTATACAATACGATAGTTATGTTGCCGGAGTGCAGGCTATGTTATGGAGAATATCACATCGAAGCAACTATGTACAGTTGCATCTAACGCTTACTCGAATTTGAAAAAACTAATGAAGAGTACAGAGATCTTTTCAATTTTACCTCTAAATTAGTCTTTGATGTTTTTCCTTAAATATAAAATTTATTTTGACAGTTTAATCCAAAACGAACAGGCAACTACAATTATGAAAGAAAAGAGATCTCTGATTTTCTCCCTTCACCTCTACTATATCTGTAAGTTAAGAAAATCGGGAGTTGATAAACTCACGAGTTGTCTATTGAAAGTTGAAACCATAAACAAATGAAAGCAAATCCAGAAATTGAAGAGAAAAATTTCAAAGTTGTGTTTAACTTTAGTGAACAAAAGTGGTTCTTCCTAGTGATAGTTGCGTTCCCTAGAGGGGAGATCTACACCCGCTTTCCCGTCCAACTTAAAACTAGTCAATGAAAAGTCTATGTCATCAATTACCTTTCCTGGATCCATTGTTAACGTCAATAAGTTTTGGCGTACCTTTCGACCGAACGGATATTTGCTATTCCATCTATGAGCAGGTAAGCCTCCCAATCGTGCGAAGTCATGGTCTCGCTGGTTGTAGCTGCTGGAAAACGTTTGTGCTTAGTAGCTGTGATTCTTGTCATAAGTATGCTCAAATACTACGGGTTGTAATATTTTACGAGAAGTTCTCGAGCACTCCTTCTCTCTCAGTTACATCATGTTCTTGACGTGTATTTTTGCAGCCGCCGAAAGAAAGCTCAACTGTAACAATCCTCATGACTATACTCAAACATGCCAGTCTGGTCAAGAGACAGTAGGCTCTAGGCAGTCTAACCGTTATGCGCCACCACATTTTTTATTTTTTATTTATTAAATTAATAGTTCATATACAGTGTTGATCCAGTATGATGAACAATAATGTCCTGGTGTGTTCGTCGTTAAATCGAAAAATTCGTAATATCGAGCAAATTTCCCATGTACGAATATTGCTTCTACTCATTACATTATGCTTCATTAATTTATTTCATTTATTAAGAATGTTGAAAGAAAACTATTTAAAGTAAAAAAGTAAAAAAAATACATTTAGCTGCTCGTTCTTTAAAAACTCGAAAATTTCGAAATCCAATTTTGCGTTCCCACTGAAACGTCAACATTTCAAATGACAGCTAGTGTCAGAATTTGTAGCCGATATTTTTTTTAGCGTCAGAAGATCAGATGATATTATTTAGCAATCAGAAGTAGTTGAACCCTTTTAAGGCAATTTTCAATTTTTGGGAACATCCTTATTGTAAAAATTATCACTTGATACAGTTAAATTCAGGTTCAATTTTAAGGGCCGATGTTGATTTTGAGTAAAACACAAATTATTTAGGAAATTATTGTCATTTCATTTTTTATTATGATAATATTGGTATGGTTCAATTATGTATGAACAAAATATCGGCCAAATGGCCGCCGCGACCTCGGCGGCACACCTCCATCCGATGGTCCAAATTCTCGATGAGGCTGAAGCCGAATTATCGCATCCTTTAGCTCTTGAATTGTTGCTGGCTTATCGACGCACACCTTTTCTTCAAATAACCCCAACGAAAAAAACCCAACGGTGTCAAATCACATGATCTTGGCGGCCAATTGACATTGCCACCACGTGAGATAACACGGCCATTGAATTTGTCGCGCAAAAGAGCCATGGTTTCATTAGCTGTGTGGCAAGTGGCACCGTCCTATTGAAACCACATCATCGGCATCACAGTAACTGCCTGACCGGCCTCATTTTGGAAAAAAATACGGCCCGATGATGCTGCCAAACAGTCACTCTTTGTGGGTGCACTGGTTTTTCGACAATCACTCTTGGATTATCATTCGCCCAAATGCGGCAATTCTGCTTATTGACGAATCCACTGAGGTGAAAGTGTGATGAGGCACACTGAAGATGATTTTCTTCGAAAATTGATCATCCACTGTTGCCATTTCCTGCCACCATTCTGACCATTGACGACGCTTGAAATGGTCAAGAGGCTTTAGTTCTTGAGTCAATTGCACCTTGTAAGCGTGTAAGTGCAAGTCTTTATGCAAAATGTTCATCAACGACGAGCGTGAGAGGTGGAATTGTTGGGCACGACGACGAGTTGAGGTGGACGGCTCTTCAGCCACACTATCGAGAACAGCAGCAATATTTTCTGCAGTAGCATGCACTGGTGTTTTCACATCTCCTGCAGACCCGGTTTGCTCAAATTTTTGCACGATTTTTCCGATTGTACGCACATTTGGACGATTAAATTGACCGAAAAAATGACGAAGTGCACGATATGCATTTTGATTTGAACGCCCATTTTCATAATAAGCCTGAATAACTTTAACGCGTTGCTCGATTGTGTATCTTTCCATGGTTCAGATTGAGTTAGTCTGAAAAAACTTGACGTTTAGGTGTGGTTCACATTCAACATCGGCCCTTTTTTAACCACCCTTTATAATTGACTGTTCGATTGGCAACTGTTTTTTGTTTTTGTCTCGGTACTGATATGTCATTAAATGACGTGCTGTATTTGTAAAGAAGCTGGTTCGATTTAACAAATCTACTATATGAAATTTATACTCTACGAAATTTGACATTGCGCTAAAATATATAGAAATGCTGAATATTTGGCCAGATATGTCGACACTAGCCGAAATGTTGAATTTATGTGCAGTGTAAATGTACTATTACTCCAAATACCACCACAAATGCACACGTTGCATTTTGCATTGCCTTGCATACATCCACAGTCAAGGGAGTTGTTTTGTGTCCTTCTCTAGTAACAAAAAAATTCGTTATATCGAGTGTCAACTCTTTTTTTTGTTGGTACGTTATATAGAGGCAATAATGCATTTGATGAAAGTATACGTTATATCGATCATTCGTTATATAGGCATTGGCTATACTGCACCACCACTGCAAATCGATTTTGAAATTCAACTCTTACACTGGCTTAAATATTCCACTTTCATCTGTGTTCTCCTTCCATGGGTCTTGTAGGATTTTAACGTTGGAGATGGAATGCATAGGTCATCTGGCCCATTCCATGTAAAAGTGTTATTCATTCTCCAGATTCTTATTTCTTATCTTGGATTATATATACTATGGATGGCGCTAGAATCGGAGATGGAACTGAGCCTAATTTCTACGGCAATTACTCGTGTGGTGCCCGCCATTGTTCTTTGACCAGGGGAAGGGACCAACCGTTTGCACCGACAGTGAATGTTGCGGCTCGTGCCTACTGCCGAGCATTAAAACAAGACACACATCATGGCAGTTGACGCACCAACTCTCAACGCTTCGGCGGCCGCTGCCTACTTCCCGAATGTATCCACCAGGGTGGGCTGAGTAGCGACTATAGTTCTCATGGCCCGGAGGCTTCGGCATACAACTATTTATAACTCCACCCACACATGTGCCATGATGGCATGTAGCGAACAAGTGCCTGCTGCAAATGTTACTGACAATCTGCCTCACCATAATCTGTCACTACGAGGATGCCACTCTCACGTGGATCGTATCCTTTAAGGAGACGATTCAGTGTAACTTTCTACATTACCAGTAGACACACTCGCATCCCACCCGGAACCAAATCATCTATGTACACACACTCTTCAAATGATTCATTCAGTGCATCAATTAGATTGGCAAATAATTGATTTCCTTTCATGATATTTTAATATCAAGGTCAATCAGCAATCGGTGACCGTGGCTAGAGCAGACACGAAGTCTCAAATGATACTCGCAAGGCTGACGAGTGCAGCATTCAGTCTCTACAACAATTCACTTCTCTAAATCATTATCCACAACACCGATCGTATGGCGTACTTATTTGCATAAGCCACGCAATTCAGTCCCCCGTCGGATGTTCAAAACAAAATCTCAGACCATGGGAATATAAATAGCCCCTCTCACAGCTGATGTGTATTTTTTTAAATTCAGCTTGGTTATCTTTTATGGTTTATTTTCAAGCACGCCTAAACTTGTCATGTCATTCGATCGGGTTTCCAAGGAACTGATAAGCTCAAGAACCAGATCTTTTCGGTGCATCTTTCGGAAACGTTTTTAATTGTCATCGCGGCGGTGGAATGATGCTTATGTTGATAACCCCAGCAAACCTCGCGTCACGAGCTGTTTACGCTATTCCAAACAATTACTCGCTACTTTATTATTCTTTAACGCTTTACCTAGTGTGAACTATTTTTGGCTCCAGATTATTGCCTTCTGGCTAACATTTTGGTGGATGGAATTTTTTTTATGCTCTCTTGTTTGTGATTTCTTCACTTTAGTACGTCGGCGGGCTGCTGTGAAAACGAAAACTTGCAGAAGACGCAAGTCAGTACAACGGTTGGGTTAAGCAGATGATGTCGACATCGTCGAGTGATCCCTACGTGCTGGGATTGAAGTTCTTATGATGATTGCAGAATAGGCGAAATGAGAAGGTCTTAATGTCAGTAAGATGAAAGCAAAATATATGCTCCCGGGCAAGTATTGTTTCGTCGCACACCACCTGGGAGTGTCGACAGGTAAACTGATGAGCATTTCTGGCGAGACGAGTATTGCCGGTGAATTCATGGAGATGCAGTTGACTAGCTCGCTCAATTGGGCATCGTTTGTTAAAGTAGCCATAAAATACGGACATGGTGATAAAGGTGGGAGCCCAAAACCCAATGAGGAACTGGGTATCAGTCGGTACAAATCACCCTACTCTCAAATGCCGTAGGAACCAAGAAAAAGCAATAGATGAAACTAACCAAGACGTTCGAAAACCTGCAAATTGCCGATACAGAATTTCCTCAGGCAGAAGATCACTCAAATTTGTTCCCAGGATTTTTATTTATTTACATTAGCCAGCTCATCACATTAAAAGTTATTCTCGAATTGCAAACAACGCAGTTACTGCCATCATGTTAGTCGTAAGTGGTTGTCCAGTAGGTTGCCGGCTTAACTTCCCTCAGCTTGCCCAGGTCCAGGATCCAAATTGATGCGTTCTTTCCCGTCTCCATGGCCTTCACAAGGTTGACAGCGCACTCATCGGCATTCTGATGGTTGGCAGAGAACAACTGCTTGCTCAGTTCGGTCGAATACGGGAATGTATCGTTGCCCTCGAACTCATGCCAAAGACCAGTCCTTGTGACGCCGGGACAGATCGCCATCACAGCCACACCGGTCCTCTTGTAGTAGAACTCATCCTAGGAGGATTCATCTCAAGTCATGTCTCAAGATGCAGGCTGAAGGTGAACTTACGGAAATTGAACGGGTGAATCCCATGACTCCGTGCTTGGAGGCTGTATAAATGGCCAGACACGAACTGGGTTCCAGGCCTAGAACAGATGCAATGTTGACGACCATGCCTCCACGGCCGCCGTTGGCCTTGTCCATGTACGGAAGGGCAGTCATGGTGGTGTAAATCAGGCCCATCTGCACAGAGGCGGATCACGTTCAAGTTCGGGAAACGCGGATTTATGGGAAACTTACCAAGTTCACTGCCATCGTTTGTTCCGGCTTGTGATCGTTCATCAGTCCACTTCCATTGACTAAGATGTCGAAGTACTTGATGGTAGCGATCACTTTTTTAATGACCGCGTCTATTTGGTCCTTTTGGCACAGATCCAATTTCTCAAAGTACACTGCAGTGCCACTGCTCAAGGACTTGAGCTCTTCGAATAACTTCTTATCCTCCGCAACGTCTAGGATGAACAGGTTCTGAAATTTACAAGCTTCTGTCAGGACGCCGGTTATCATTGACACGGTGTGTGTTGACTTACTGCCACATGCTTTTGGACGAGGATCTTACAAGTGGCGTAGCCAATTCCACCGAAACCACCGACGTAGACAACGTTTTTCCCTTTCATGTCCATGGCTGAGAGAATGTTCGACTTGACTTGGTGCGAAGCGAGAATGAACTGATGCAGATGCTGGGGCTTTTGTCAGCTGGAAACCTCACGTTCAGAAGATAAACGCTCTGTCCGATCACTATTCGAGCCATGAAGTGCTATCAACTGATACGAAACAAATGTACACAGCCTCGACCGGGGGCGCATCTGTTGACCTCTTGTCAGCGCGGTTAATTTCGTGCCCGTAGAGTATTTACCAACTTTTGTTGCGACACGTTTGTTGTTTTTGGGGCAGCATGCGAGAGCCCAAATTACCAGGTCAATCAGTGTTCTATCACTCACGCTCTGAGACTCCCCAATGATCGATCAATTAATACCCGTGTCCGTGGTTTGGATTGAAGTGGAAAGAGAATCACTTGAAGTAGCATGTGATTGCACTTTTTTTTCGATTTTTTACGGAACTGGACAAAACTGAAGGTCATCGGAAACTCGTGACACAATAACAGGAAGCACAACACAAGTGGTTGCTACAGAAGCCAAGCTCAGGCTTAACTCGGAAACTTGCCCCAGCCATATTATTAATGTGTGGCTTGTAACGCTTTGAAATCTGATATCTGTAGTGGGTTGCTGGGGCTAGGCATTTGCGAGGAGTTTCTTGTATATTTTATGTTGTGTTTGCTAATAGTGTCTGCGAGGAGTTAGCTGCATGGATGAAGAGGAGGACTCTGCTCGGGTAGCGGGCTGCCAAGTCGTAGGTACCTACACTTAGGGGCCTTCTACTTCAATAACATCAATGAGCTAAGTGGCGTCAGTATTAGCCAGCTTAAGCGCTTCGTTGTCAGCACCAATTGGTTTTGATTACGAGGAGAAATTAACCCGTGTAGAATCGCAGTGGGCCTACCTGCCTTCAGCTGTCAGCCACTACATCCTAACCCAACCTAGTCTCTACTATGCGGCATGTTCAGATGGACTGCTACCAAAACGGCTCTCTGTCATCTGGTCATCCCCTATTGCTCAGCATGCGCCATACAGCCGTTGCTGGTAATCCAATATCCAGCCTAAGCCATGATTTTGGCACTCATGACCCTAAGTCTCAACGTGACATGCAATAGATCATCCAACGGCGGCCATCAAAACCTTGACTCGCATTCAAGAGAACCACAAAATACCGACCAAACACTTTCTGTTACTTCAGAGTTATGGGCCAAACTCGTTGACGTTGTGGTGACCAACAACTTTTTCCATTTCCACTGATCGCATGACAAATCAGTGTCGTTTCCACCGGCATCCCCAAAAAGTCAAAAGCGTCGTCGCTATTGATCTCGTCACACCAAACACCTCTCCACCTTGTTCCACTCAATTGTTCAGTTTCTTAATAATCACTCAAATGTACACTGAGAGAGTGCGAATGGGGTTGCAAGAAGTGTTGCATACTATTCGGCTGATAAGCTTTAGCCACATACACGATTGATACGTAGATGTATTCGTTAAGCAGCCATTATTAGGGTTGCCATTTACCGATTTTTACATTATGGCAATATTTCAATTTGATTTCAATTACAGTTTTTATTTATTTCAAAATAGCGTGACAGCTGGAAGTGCTTGTGAAATTGAGCTGTTTTCACATTCGAACCAGAAAAGTTAGTAGAATGAACGTAAACACTGCAGCTTTATTCTGTCGGTGAATTGGCACATTGTCTATGTTTAAGACTTGTCGTGTTTCTTTTGTAGTGCTGCGAGGGCAATTGTGTTGCCCCGTCAACTTCTTCAGGACAACACTGCCGCCTTGTCATTTTCAAACGGAAATTGTTCAGGCATTGTGTCAAGCATTGAAGAAAAAAGGGAAGAGAGATATAATTTATTTGACATTTAACTTATATGACAGTTAAGTAAGATGATATTTGTTATTGGCACTTTATGGTAATTCATAGGCATTCAGATAATTATAGTCTTTTTTTTTCTTAGCAGAAATATATGTCTTCTGAGAAAGGTGCAGTTTGTTGTCAACAATATGGGTGGCGCAACGGCTACAGAGGGCCGGGGCCTGTCAATCTAGTTACGCGTGCTACTGTTCTAGCATGAGTGGATGGCTCCTACAGTTTTATGCCGACTCCGAAGGGCCAAGCTTTTTCTAGGTAGTTAACACTCTTTGAGCGTTGTCGGTGACTCGTGGGGCGATGACCCTCCGCTCCTACCAGAAATTGAACGTAGGCTCAAGTCGATGCACCAAACTAAACCACCCCGGCCGCCACATTATGCGTCCGATTTTTACGAGACCCATGTCGTATTTCTCATGTCGCACAGTTCACAGTTGATTCTTGGTTGATTGTTCGTATCTCGGCATCAAAGCAAACAAAGCCCAAATAGTCGTCACAGAAACAAGCTCTAATGCTACGTTTCCACCGAACGAAACCGCGAGGTTCCATTAATTTTCTCTGAACCTACCAGTTCAACTAAGAGTCTGGAAACCTCGCAGTTTCTGATAAATGCTGCATATTTGCAGACGACTCGCCGATTTATGTCAGCTCGACGTCACCACAGATTGCCGCGCAAAGGGTCGAAATCCAAACAGTGAACAAATTTGACTACTATAACAAATGGGATATTCTCCCATTTGTGCTCCCTAACGGTACAGAAATATCAACAAATGAAAAGGCCAAGTATCTTGGCGTTAACTTCACGGAAAGGTTGAAGTTCAACAGTGAATCGAAACTGTCTCTTAAGAAGGCCAACCTAGGCCTAAATCCTAAATCCTCCACGAGATCGTCCGTCCGTGAGAGGTTGTGAACCCGGGTAAGTCTGCAGCGTGAATTTCAGTTTACTTTGGTTTTTATTTTCTCTATTTTCTGGTTTTCTCACACTATTATGTCTTGGCAACAAACAGCTGTTCTGGCGGCCATTTAAAAATTGAAAGCGATTGACATTTCTTTTGGCGGGAACGTTTAAATTGAGAGCGAAAAGTTTATCCGGACCTCCTCTTCAGTGCTTAATCTCTGATCAGGACAGGTACGCTGTGGCTACAGCACTTACGACCATCCAAACACGAGGTAACATTCCATGTGTTAATCACCACCGTCGATGCAGACATTTCAAACTTTATTTCGTATGATTATGCTGGTTCCAAACGCAAGAAACATTCGAATTTATCCAAATCGTCCAGCTCAAGAATAATGAAGAGCAGGCAAAACCAATTATTGGCGAAAGGTCAAACGGGGCCAAACAAACTATGCATGTGCTGCGTAGCAAGAACTGCTCCATCACACACCACCTACGAAACGCATCACAGACAGTCGTGCAGGACACAGCTCTTCGAGATACTCTACCTTAGGTATGTTGGTAGGCGGGCTGCTAGTGAACTCCAGCAAACTACGTTGTGATACCCATTCAGACTACTACAGCCGATCGGTCACTCTAGTGATAGTAACGTTAAGTTTAACCAGACTGAGCCAGATAAAAGCGTATAAGCTTAGCTTCCACTGGGATTTGAAAAGGGGAACCCACTAACCAAAGGCAGTCACCTTGGTCACCGGTGCTACTTCGTTTCGCCGAAACAACTTGAATTCAAACTCCGAACTCTAGTCCTTCATGCCCCACAAAATATTTATTTTTGCAAGTCCTGCTAAGCCAACGAGTAGAGCGGATTCCTCCTGGTCCTGTTTGGGGATAAGTGAATGGGGAAAAGGACGAACCGCGAATTCTACATTTCTGTACCAAGATGTGGATGTGGTCTGAGGAAAACTGAAATCCCTCGACTGAACGCAATCGAGCTTCCCAGCTCGAGAACGGGAGGAAGACGAAGATGGAGGGAAGAAGCTTCATTCTAAAGAGAAAATTGTCGCTAAAGTAAGATAACTTGGAAGCAGCATACCCTGTACTTAGAAAGCAGAGTGAGAGATGCGATCTGAGATGGTCCTGTAGAGAGAAACCATTGCTCCGGCATGGACAGTCTTCGAATCCAGCTCAGAGGGAAACCCAGGTAGCGTACGATGGAAACCAATGCTCCGGCACGGACAGTCTCCGAATCCAGCTCAGAGGGAAACCCAGGTGGCGTACGTACCGCAGCAAAACTGAAGGTAGCTGGCTGAAGATGCTTGTTGGTTGAGGCTCAGATCCACCCCAAACTGTAGCGCCACCTAAAGTAAGTAATTATTTGTCAAGATCTCCTGCGGGTCAATCAAATTTTGATACTTGGTATTGTCCGCTCCTGCTGGTCTTATAAAACTACAAAGAATCGAAAGGGCAATAGACCGAATGACCTAGCAGTTACAGTGAAGGTAGGTAGGTAGGTTAGAGGCTGCTAATGAATTCACGAAAACACTTAGACACCAAGTTGGTCCACTATGATACTCACAGTTAGACTATTACCCCCAATTGACCAGTCCCAACGGCAAATGGTGACTGGACCAGACTGGGACTGAAACCGGGGACCCCACTCACCAAGGGCAGGCACTTAACCAAATATTAAATAAAACCGATCGAAAAAATTAAGAATTTCAGATTTTCAAGACAATTAGTTGGGTTCCTTGCAATCAGTAATGATATGCCAAAGAGGAGTTATTTCGTTTTCCTAAGCGACTGATATGTTAATTGAGAATTTAATCAATTTGGGGGTTACACAAGGTTTTAGCTTCTCCTACACCACGAGGTGACTCAATTAACAGGGAAAAATAAAATCGATTATTGCAATGAATTCCTCATTTAAGAAACAAACTAAACAACAACTAAATTCACCCAAAGCACAAACAAGTTCAGCTACTTAGCTACTTAGAGTATTCGAATAAATAGATTTTTTCTGTGTCACGTCCCATCGAACTTTGCGTTTAAGCAGAACGCAACTGGTTCTGAGGGCGGGTGCGGAGCGCCATAGCGTCTACCGCACCACGTTCTCATCTGCTGCTTAGCAATCTTGGTCACATTACTTATCAAGAAACTGATGCTTCCCTCCGTTGATGCTCCCCTCCCAGTTGGATGCTGATAGTCTCTCGTATTGGAGTCAGAAATGGAATACTCTTCAACTAGAAGATGTTCTGAGAACATCATGTGACCATAGTTCCCTCCAGTAGCAGTCTAAGAACGTTCAAACAACTTGTGTTGCTCAAGTGAAACTAATCTCCAGCAGTCTCACACAAATCTATTTCTACACCACTTGGTGTCAACACTGATAACAAAAAGTAAACACGAAAAAGTTGAACCCGCCCTGAAGTGAACTGGAAGAGGGGCGTTATCTGCCACACGATAAACTCGCACTTGACTCACTGAAGTCCCCACCGCAGGCTATTGTTTAGATCAATTTAATTTCTCACAGCAGCGGAGGGCTGAAACAAATTTGTAAATGGAATAGAATACCCAGGGCAACATGTTGCCGCAACATTAATTTGATCATATTAAATTGATGAAATTAATATCCGCTGTGCGTTCTTGTCGAGAGCGGTTGCTGCGCCTCTGTTGCGACTGCAGTTGTTGTTTGCCAACTAGTGAGTGCAGGTGAATGTCTAGAATGGATCTCACAGGTAAGAGCGTCGTGTACGTGGGTGGTTTCGGCGGAATTGGTCTAAGTGCTTGCAGGTTAATGGTGCTGAAAAACATATCGGTGAGGTGGAAGTGGTATTCTTTCGGATGTCTCATTGTATTCGCTATTCGCAGAGCTTGGCCATTCTAGACATCGTCGAGAAACCGGATTCGTTGACTGAGCTGAAGCTACTGAACCCGTCCGTGGATGTGTTCTCTCTCAAATTGGATCTGTGCAACAAGCAGAATATCGAGGAGTGCTTCAGGAAAGTCATTGAAAGGACCCAATTCATCGATGTGCTGATCAACGGAAGCGGTGTGGCACTTGAACAGAATGTTGAGCTGACAGTCACAATCAATTTGGTTCGTAAGCCCCGCGTCGCTTGATTGCATTCGATCACGGGCCCCAGTTTAATTTCAGATTGGCCTCATCAACTGCACTCTCCAGGCAATTCCCCTTATGGACAAGTCACTTAAGGGTCGGGGCGGAGTCATACTGAATGTGTCGTCCCTACTAGGTCTAGAACCGGCTCCGCCGAGTGCTGTCTACAGTGCCACAAAGCACGGGGTCATCGGGTTCACACGGTCTGTTGCGGTAAGCATGAAAAGCGTGTTTTTAGTCATCCCATCCATGAGGAACCAATTTTCAGCACGAATTCTATTACAAGCGAACGGGCATTGCAATGATGGCGCTCTGTCCAGGATTGACGTTAACGCCGATGATAGAGGATTTCGAGGGCAAGGGCTACACGTTTCCCTATTCTGAAAATGTGAAGGACACCATTATGAACACCAAGAGTCAGACAGCAGACGAATGTGGTCGCAACTTGGTGACCGTCATCGAAACTGGAAAAAATGATTCTGTGTGGAAATCCGATGGCGGAGAACTGGAAGAGGTGAAGATGTATACTTATTGGCAGCCGCACAACTGAGACTCGGAAACTTAAGTGGATGCGTTCAAATGATCCATAAAAATACGGGTTTCTTAGTTTTTGTGTAAACGTTGCAAGATACTGTCCAGGTCCACGTATCGACGAAGACAATACGGAATAAATTAATACGCTATTATACAACTATTGGAGTTTGATTCGATTCGATTACGTGTGATTTATTTAGTGTTTCGTTTTTTAACATTTTATTTTTGACAGCTTAAGAGTGATTTGTGACGCGTATCACTGCCTCAGGCAGGAGGCTCGGATGGGAAGACCCTCTTAGCTGGAGCGTGGTCGAGGGTCGATGGGTTTTTGCCTTCCGAACTACATCCACATCCTGGTACAGCTCGTAGAGTTCGCGGTTGTGTCTTCTCCTCCATTCATCTTCCTCGCAGACGGAATTTTTCTTTCGAAGGTACGAAGACTCAGCTCTGCGGTTTTGCTTAGCGTCCAGCTTTCGGCTCCATAGAGCAGGACTGACAAAATGAGAGTTTTGCAGAGCATAATTTTGTCCTGTCCTTCGAGACAAGGATTTTGAGCCCAGTTGTTTCGACAAACGGAAGTACCACCGGTTGCCAAGGGTGATTCTACGTGATGTCGTTTGCGGAGTTGACGTTTGCCCCGAGGTAGACAAACCTCTTTCCTACCTCGAAATTGAGGATGTCGATCGGGAAGTTCTGTCCAAGGTGGTGACTGACGGAACGTTTATTTGGCATTTATTTGGTTTTTTCCTCATTGAACTTGAGACCAGTTAGTTTCGCCTGTTCTTCAAGCCCCGTAAAAGCTCCTACTGCGGCGCGTTGGGAACTGGAGAAGATGTCGATGTCATCTGCATATCCCAACAGTTGGACTGCCTTGCAGGAGATAGTGCCTTCCGTGTTTACAGATGCCCTCCGCCCTATCTTCTCCAGTACCATATTGAAGAAATCACACTACAGGGCATCCCCTTGAAGAAATCCGGTACAGATTTCAAACGGCTTGGAATTCCTTGAGCCGAACTGCACGGTGCGTGTGTTTTAGCGTCCTGCGACACAACCGGATCAGATTTCCCGCGACACTGACTTCGGCCATCGCATCGAATAGCGATAAATTCGTCACATGCGGCACTTTAAAATCGATAAAAGGTGGTGCGTATCGATTTGAAACTCGCTGGTCTTCTCCTTGCTAGATTTAGTGTGAATTTGGTCTGTAGTCGACTTGACGGGCCGGAACCCGCACTGGTACATGCTTATTTAGTGGGGTTCAAAACGGCTTTAGGCGTTCACACAGCACGCTCGATTTATAATCCCGTATCAGACAACATCGCCACATAACGAATGTTTACGTTGTGGCTACACATTTTGCAAGGCAGAGCCTCGAATGAAATTATATGTGGCCATCTGTGATAGCCATGGCAGCCAATTTATCAAATAAAGCATAAAATTAAAAATCTATTTCAACGTGTTTTCAACCACAGGTACTTATTCATCCACCCCCGTGAAAGCCAACAATTCTGCCCACACCCTAACCGATGTACATCGTAGACAGCCCCGTTGCCGTAGACTGCGAGGTAAACAACAATGCTTCCATCAAACTGCATCCAATTAAATTAACCGAGCATACACGAATAAAGCAGGTATGCATTGCATTTGAAATTTATGCAGCGAGTTCTTAGAAGACAAATCAATCAGAGATCCAGCTTGTTATCACTTACATGCCCGCACCCGTCGATCCATAAAATCGAAAGTAACAACAATCATTGATTTCGATGGTTTCTATTCAGATTAGCTATTTTTTTGCACATTTGATAACTCGTAAATAGTTGTGCTGTCATTTTGTGGGCTAACTTGAGTTTTATTCTAACGAAGGCACGTGAGTTACGTAAGTTAGTGTAAACAAATTAGTATGTGCACTTGGATTGATTAAATATCAGTACCACAGCGCGAAAGGCACATTGGTTGTTATTATTGCAATTGGCAGTTGTAGTGGGCTTGGAGTGTACTGACGTCAACGGCAGTGGCCACGCGCATACGAGATAACCTTTGCAATTCAACTCAGCCGGCAACTGTAAATATAGACTGATCAAAAAAAATACTGTAGTATTTTAGAGAGTTCAAGGTTTTAAAATAAAACAGGTTGATTTACAGATAAAATTTATTTTCCTTGCAATGCGATCGGACTGACTTCCATTCGTACATTCATTCGATATGGTCTCTTTTACACATTTTGTTCCTTAATTTCTAGTAAGCCCGATAATCTTTCTATTTTTTTTTTGCCCTCTTCACAGTATGGTGGTAGGAAGGATGTTAAGTGGGGCAACAGGGTGGGGGTAGGATGGGGAGCAATGTTAAATAGTTAATATTAGGTTATGGAATGGAAAAGATCAGTAAGTGCCCCATTCAGTGAGTTCCCCCATTCAGTAAGTGCTCCTTAGAGACGGTGGCACTTCTAGTGATATGGGGAAAATGGACGGAAGTTTGCACGTAACTGGAATCTGAATGTACATGTTGTACGAAGTGTACCAATATCTTACAGCGTCGATGTAACGACAAGTGGACAAATGCTGCGAAACCCTTCAACTCGAATGTAAATTATCTGTACTGTCCCAGGTTGCTTCCCTAGAACATGTAAATACCACATGTGTACCCTGTTGCTAGTCGAGAATGCAAGAAACCAGTTCGGCGTACGCTGTGAGAGGGAAAATTAGTTATTACTGGGTGTTCCCAGCGAGTTGCACACATCAATCACTCAATCAACGGATGGTCCACTAAATTGTTGTCGACATTGATCATACATTAAACCAGAGATCACGGGATTCCTACAGCAAGCGACGTGCAACAAGATCCGCCGTGCGGAGTACTAGCTGATGGCTATGTGGATACTTTAAGGTTTTCACATGATGTTAAATTTAGTTTTTCGTAGACCTCGAACTGTTGGAAGATACATTTTGTCGGACCACAGGTTAGTCGATGCGTCCGGTTTTGGTCCTGCGAGTAAAGGAGTTTTGTGCCGATGAATCGAACTAGCTCCGGTTGACAAAGGCGATTCGTCGGATATCCATGATTTTTTGTTTGAGTTCAAGATCTTGTGTGTTTTTGTTTGCTGATCATGTCCATTTTGATGGCAAAGAATGTCTCTCTGAACACAGTTTCATTTCGAAAAAATTAGATTCAAATGCACTTGGAGGTGGAAAGGCGTTAGTTAGGTGTTCCATGGGAGGTGTCAGGATGGAGTCTGTTAAATAATTTGAATCCAAATGTGGCAATGTTAGTCAAAGTCGTGAGGTAGTCAACACTTTTAACGAGCTTAGTTACTCACTCTTACTAGCTCACATACAGAATTACATAAGTCCCAGAGTCCAAGTGAATTCAAGTCCTTACCAGTACTGAACGAAAAGCAGTCAGAAGCCCATAATCATCACATCCGGGAATTTGTGCAAAATTCTAACACTAACGTAGAGAGGATCAGATTTTGCTCTCAGTCAGAGATAATGGAGGATAGAGATATCCAACTTCTATCTCCCTTGCCCCTTGTTGTCATCTGACAGCGTTTTTTATGGTTACGGTACGTGGTGGAGTCGGAACCTTCGTAAGAGCATGTGTAAAATGCAATCCTCTACTCTCTTATTCTTCACAATGCCGACATGGAGTAGGGTTAAAAACACCGAAGTGGTATATCTCTATCCACCATTATCTCTGCTCTCAATTAAGTGAGCAAACAGTGAACGAAACTTAACGAAACAAAATTAAATTTAACGAAACTAAACGAAACTGAACGAAATAGTTTGTTTTTGTAAGAAGTTATTTAACACATTACTGGAGCACTCAGACAACGTGTCCACTGCGTACTGCCAGGCAGCAAGGACCGACCACTCCAGGTGCCGTTAATTTGCATTTTGACATTTTGACTTCGATTTTACTGCGATTCGAACCGGGAACCCCGCGAATGAAGGGCAGGCACTTAACCAACTGCGCCATCTAGTACTTCTGAGCGAAATAGAAAAATAAAATTTTTGTTTCCTCCCAGGTGATGTGCGACTAAGCTAGTTTTGTTCGACAGGACATATTTTGTTTTATGCTCGTTTCGCTCATTCTCCGCAAATGCTTCCACTGCGGGACCTCAGTTGTACTGACTTGTAGAAGATAGTGCCTTCCGTGAACAGCTGCCCACCGGCACATAGATTTGAAACTCGTTAGTCTGTTCCAGGAATTGCTTTAGTGTGACCGAGTCAGAAGATGTATTGCTACGTGCCGGTAAATGCCGTGGCAAACGACTTTAGAAAATCCCACAGAACCCTGGGCCGAATCTTGTCAGCGGACGGCTGAGTTTGAGGAGCTTTTTCTAGACAGGAATATCCTTTGAGAATCGTCAGTTTAGTGCAGCAGTGAATTACGAAAGTTTGTAAATTCGGGTAAGCTAGAACACCCACCGTGGGAGTTGACTCACTAGAAGCGTGCTCAACTATTAGGTTGCTCAAGTCCTACATTGTACAGAAAACGAATTTTAATCAAGCATGTACAACGAATGCCGCACAAATTTAAACGAATTAGAGTCAGCGCAATTTCCACTTCCCCGATGCCATGCCATCTAAGTTAACTCATTTCTTTTCAATCACTTTTTGAACAGAAGACCTTTGAATTTTTGGCAAAAGGAGACCGTTTGAGTGCAGAGCATCTCCGTGGACTTTCATCCACACCACGGAAGGAAGACTGAGCTTTTTTTGGGGTTATAAGTGTCCAACAAAAGTATAGCCATCGTGCCTACCGTGTATCCTTTACTAAACATGAATTCCAGCACCACCATAAACTGGACTTAACTCACACGGCACGTTAAAACAATGAAACCTATTAAAATGTGTTAAAACGCAAACATGCAACTCACACACCACATAGAACTTTTACGCAAATAAGACATGAAGTACACAACACAATTAAACACGACTTTCCGCATAAATGACACCGGTTAGTATATTTATTGTCCAATTGCTTCAATAACCACTTCCAATAATTCCATAATTTTAGAATGTCATGTCCCAGTACTTGTGCGGCTTCACTTCCTCCAGCTTGCCCAAGTCCAAGATCCAAATCGAACCATTCTTTCCAGTTTCCATGGCCTTCATAAAGTTCACCGAGCACTCATCTGCGGTTTGGCTCTTGGCCGCACAGAATCGATCAGTAAGGACGTCCGAATAGGGGAAAGTGTCGTTGCCACGGAAAGTGTCCCACAGGCCAGTCACAGTGATGCCTGGGCAAATGGTCATGATCGCAACTCCGGTTCTTTTGTAATAGTGTGGATCCTGCAAAAGAAAATACTCCATTTTTTAGGAATACTACCGATGCCAGCAGGAAGGGCATACCGAAATAGACCGACTGAATCCCATCACGCCGTGCTTTGACGCTGTATAAATGGCCAACATCGAACCAGGCTCCAGGCCAAGGACGGATGCAATGTTGACAATGAGCCCGCCGCGACCTCCGTTCGCTAGGTCCATATGCGGCAGGAAATTCATTGTCGTGTGAATAAGGCCGAGCTGCAATCAATCAACTGAATTTTGAACTATTTTTCGACGCACGAGTATCTTACCAGGTTGACGCCCATTGTCATCTCGGGCTTCTTGTCGTTGATCATACCACTGCCGTTGACTAGAACATCCACATGCTTCAGGGCGGCCATCACATTCTGGACGACCTTCACAATCTGATCCTTGTTGCACAGATCCAATTGCATGAACGTCACTTTCGTCCTCGGATTCATGGTCGCCAGTTCCTTCATGTAGGCAACGTTCTCCCTGACATCAAGAATGGTCAAGTTCTG
The DNA here is from genome assembly GCA_905231855.2 of Eristalis tenax. NCBI lineage: Eukaryota > Metazoa > Arthropoda > Insecta > Diptera > Syrphidae > Eristalis > Eristalis tenax. The sequence continues at coordinate 34,420,519 of HG993126.1, forward strand.
CAACAGAGATTGGCAACAAATGTACACACGCCTTGTTTGGAAATTCTCAGAATTTTCAAAGTTACCGCAACACTCTTTTTGACAATCAGCTTGCACGTCGAGAAACCGATCCCGCCCATGCCGCCAACGTAGACCACATTTTTGCCTTGGAAATCCATTTTCTTTGTGCTTGGCTTTGAACTTGACTCGCTGCAAAGTGATGAGCAACTGAGAATCTGGGTCTCGTTTGCTTCAACTCGTCAGCTCACTTGGTGTGCGATTGCACTTCCTACTTACTTAAGATTAATTTATTCAGATAGATTCAAGTGCAATAATTGAAACGCAGTCAACCTTATCAACGGCATCTCTAGATTGCTGTCAACATGGGATGGTCTGATACACGCAGTTTTAGAGTGATATCTGGTAAATAAGTACAGTGGCGGCTATACAATATGAACCTACTGTTGTGTTACTGCAAAGTTTTTGCGAATTAGGGCTCGATAACTTGATTGTAAGGAAATAACGCGCAGTACATCTGCTGTGGAGGATCCGAGCCTGAGCAATTACTGCTTTCCATCCTTGACGGTCTTCAACACCAAGTTGTCTTGCGTCCGCGATGACTTGGTACTTATACCGGAGGTTTGGTCTCCCCCTCCTTCTCGAACCAGGAGGCTCGGATTCAAAGATCCTCACTGCTGGAGCATTGGTGTTCATGCACTCGATGTGGCTGAACCAGTGTAGTCGACGGATATTTGCTACCGAACTACTTGGTACAGCTCGTAGAATTTGCGGTAATGTCTTCTCCCTCCTCGCTGACAGGACCATTGATCCGACGTGTAATTTTCCTTTCCAAGGCAGCAATAATCCACTACAAACCGCTACAAACACAAGGCATTCAAGACCCGCACAAAACATCCGTTCAGCTGATTTCATTTGACAGTCTCATCTTTCAATTGAAAATTCAAGTTGTTTTTATTTTGGTCAACTGCAAACCTTTATTTATATTTTTACCTATTTGAACTTTGCTTCGACGAGAACCAAGCCCCAGACTGTCATCTAAAATTCAAATTCTACTAAAACGTCAGAATTTGACGTTTGTCAGCGCTAACGCGTCGTCTCCACTGGACATGAGCCATGCCCTGTTCATGAACATGATGTGAAAAAATCTAGTGGAGGCACAAGAATTCAAATATCCAAACCTCATCGCGACGGACAATATTGATTTTACGATATGACATGAGCATGGAGTTGTAATAAGTGGTAAATATTGACAGTAAAATTACAAGTGTTGTGAATATCAATTTTTGGCATTATTTTTAGTGAGATCTACTTCGTTGATTGGTGGTTGGTTGCCTGCTCTTGCAGCCAAAGTTGAAGTGAAGCGACATGGCATATCTTGCCCACTAAACAAAATATCGCGGATGGCTGTTCAGATTGTGGTTATGATGTTGGGCAGACATACAGTCCAGTGGAGACTGCGCGTAAAGGAGAGAGACAATTTAAAAGTTGAGGAACTTGGTCTATGTGTTACCTCTCATAAGAATACATGTATTTAGAGAGAGAGGGAGAGAGAGGGAGTGAGAGAGAGAGAAGAGAGCGCCAATTTTTGAAATTTCATTTTAATATTTGTGATGGATATGTAAGTTCCAACTTTATATTAAAAACTATTGGACTAGACCGAATTAAGGTTTGTGCATTTTAAAAAATTTAAAATTTGAAGCGATATGCGTTCGCTATATAGCCCCAATTATTGTGGGAAACTTAGCACCAACATATATATCAGGTGCTACGTGAGCTTCATGTTACAGCGCAGCCGCAGAAATCGAGGCGCAAGGTTAGCAATCGCTTGTCAAAGTCTTTGAACCATACCCTGCACGGTTGAGATGCTTACTCCAACACAATTAGATTTCTAATAAAAACTTCCGATACCGGAACGGACATGGAACTATTGTTTTCGCAGGCGGAACGGACGGACATGGAACTATTCTTTTCGCAGATGGAACGGATAGACATGGAACTATTCTTTTGGCAGACGGAACTGGTTCCCGGAGATATGTCCACGGAACACTAGTTCCAAGGATATGCCGAAGTTGAATATGTCCACGAAACTGCGTAGTTCCATTGATATGACGGCGTTGAACATGTCCACGGAACTGCGTCGTTCCATTGATATGACGGCGTTAAACATGTCCACGGAACTGTGTAGCTCCATGGATATGCCGGAATTGAACATGCCTCTGGAACATTTTGAAGGTGTCATACATGTGCACAGAACTTTATGAATGATTGAAAAAGAGTGATTTGTTGCTGATGTTTCGCCTAGTTCAAGCATGTATGTATGTAGTTCGATGAACATGTTCCAAACATCTATTACAGTTTCATTTGTGTGTGGCTGTGGAATGTAGATAATTTACTGACATCATCATTATGTTGGACTTCATGTCCATGTCCTATAGATGTGTGCACGTATGATACATGTCTTTGTCCGCACATTGTTTCGACACAGGTGCGCACAACCTTGTGCGAGTCACCACAGCCACCACATGTGTATTTTCCTTCGTGAATACGGAGCTAGATATATGGAGTATGGACATTTATATCTTTAGGTTGCGTTTACGGAGCGATAGGAAATGTTTCCGATTGAGGACATAGTTCCGGTACCTATGATGTCCGGAACGACACAATCTGCAGTCGCCAATTGGATTGATCCGAGTGCATACTATGTGAACTAGTTCGCGTAAGCTATTTATTACATTTTTAACCCCAAGAATCCTCTATAAGTTAGCATTGCAGACGGCAGGACTATCACGCTCGACTCTATTGAGTCCAACACAGGGAAGCATCATATATTGTAATCTTTAAAAGGTCAAAAACAGCGCCCCTGTTTTAGAACTAAAATTCTAATTGAAGCTCTCTGGTTTGCATTGAGAAAATCTCATGTTGATCTAGAGTTGAAACAGTCAACTTTGAGTGACTATCATCAACAGACCTCTCCAACTAGTGCACTCGTGGTCGCCAGTTACGCACGCGAAGTTGCTTGAAGTCATTTCCCCCCTGGGTGCTTTGCCTTGTCCCATAGGTTGGGCATCGAAGACTTTTTGGACCGGAGCGGAGTTGCCCATACGCTCTACAAGGCCACATTAGGCGACATTAGGCTTGCATCCGTAGAGGCCAGATAAGGCTCATGTCGGTGTACAGTTCGTGGTTGAATCTTCTCCTTCAAATGCCGTCAACGCACACAGAACCTTTCTTGGACTCTTTCTAAAGTCAACTTTCTCCATCAAGAGACGGCTCTATTACTCAATTGCTTTAGTCCATAGAAACAGCGTTTGATGTCGGTACCGATGATTTTTTCATTGTTTACTGCCGAGACGAGGTAGATGAAGTCATTAAATACGTCGAAGTTATAGCTGCCTTCAGTATCGACTCACCACTACGACCGTAGCCGGTGGTCAAATCAGAACTCCCCTGAGGCAAGATTGGACATACACATAAGACAACAAAGAAAAGAGCTAATGCTATGCTTCTACTGAACCTAAATCGCGAGGTCCGGATGAATTTTTACTGCCACCTCAATAGGCCGTTTCCACCGAGCTTCAAACAAGTTTCGATTTCTATTCTCAAGTCACTCGCTCTCAATTTATACGTGCCCGCCAAAAGAAATGTCTCTCGCTTTCAATTTCTAAATGGCCGCAAGAACAGCTGTTTGTTGCCAGGGTGAGAAAACCAGAAAATAGAAAAAGACAAAATGAGAAAAAATACCAAAATAAACTGAAGCTTATCCGGGTTTACAACATCTCACCGACGGATGAGGATCGAGGAGGATTTAACTAGGTTTGTAAGAAACCCCAGGGTTTCCAGACTCCGAAAATGTATGGCACAACCTGGTAGGAGAAAATTAATGGAAACTCGCGGTTTCATTCGGTGGAAAAGTAGCATAAGATGCATGCCAGGAGCATTATGACATATCGGAGAGAAACTCCCGTGCTCCCAGGCTCTACTGTAGTGTGCACTATGGTCTCCATTGTGATGCTCTGTCCGAGACGTCGATGTTATACATCCATTCTTGTGAAGAGCATATACTTCGTTTTCCCTTCATTCACCACTAGACCCATTTTAGCCGCTTCTGTCTCAATGCCAGCAAACGCTTTATTGATGGATAGCTATGTTCTGCCAATCCCGTCTATTCCATCTGCGTATCCTAATAGTTGCATGGACTTTTGGAAGACCGTGCCTGTAGCGTTACCGAGTAAGTCTTGCACGATCTTCTTCCAGGATGAAGTTGAAGAAGCCACAAGACAGCGGTCGGAGACCTTCAGAATGTGTTCAGGGGAGTTCGTAGCCGACTTTGATGGAGCAGCGAGAGTTCTCCATCGTCATGCTGAACCACCTCACGAGTTTGGCAGGAATGTCAAATCTAGACCTGACGTTGTATAGCTAGTTTCTATGCTGCCAAATGTAGCCTTGAAGTCGACGAAGGTGTACGAGGGGCGTTCAATATATTCTCGGTATCGATATGAAGGAAAATGCGAATTCAATTTAAATTGTTTTATTTTTCAATATAATCTCCCCTAACATCAATGAGATAAGTTTTTTTAACACTCAAAAACATAAATTTCCTCTTTCTCTGCAAAATACTCATTTATTGCCGACTTGAGTTCTTTATCATCCGAAGATCTTTTTCCACGAAGACATTTTTTCAAATCCGGAAACAGGAAATAATCACTAGGGACAAGGTCTGGACTATAGGGTGGGTGTTGGATTTCTTCGAAACCACAATCTCGCGCAGCAGTCTTGGAAACTCGCGCCGTGTGAACAGAAGCGTTCTCATGAAGAAGCAACACACCCGCTGCGAGTTTACCCGTCTTTTCTTTTTAATTTCCTCCCGCAAACTATGCAAAGTGGAAGCGTAGGATGTGGCGTTGATGGTTTAACCTTTTTTTTTGTACTCAATGAGCAAGATTCCCTTTGAGTTCCAAAAAACTGTGGCCACTAGCTTCCCGGCAGACTTTTGAACTTTTTCGGGGGGTCTGTTCCTTTTTTATGCCACTGCATGGACTATTGTTTGCTTTCAGGGTCATAGTGGTGGTCCCATGTTTCGTCACCAGTAACTCACTACACATCTCCAAAAGCTCTCTACAGCATGCGATTGTCACTTTTTTCTGAGGCGCTGTGAGCATTCGTGGCACCCACCTTGCACTGACCTTTGAAAGGTTAAGATGGTCGTGAAGAATGGTGTGAATGGTACCAATTGAAAGCTTGGTGATCTCTGCCATCATTTTCACCTTTATTCGGGCATACTCAAGAACAAGTTTTTCGACTTCTTTGATGATTTCTCCCGTACAAGCAGTAGCCGGGGCGCCGGAGCGGGGGTCGTCTTCAATGCTCTCTCTGCCTCTCTTGAACTCACTTGACCACTTTTGGACAGTTGATAATGAAGGTGCGGAACCATGGTAAGCAGTCACCATCTCTTCATGAATAGTTTTTTGACTTTTTCCTTGCTTAGTGAGAAATTTAATTACAGCGCGATGCTCAATTTTCACCATCATCGTCTCAGCCGCCATTATGATTCTGTTTAACTAGAGATAAAACGCGAACTATTAATCACATTTATATGAAATTTTACATGAATGCACTAAAATAATAGTATTACTTCACCCCGATGCCGAGAATATATTGAACGACCCTCGTATGGTGGGTGTCGATTTGAATTTCTTAGGTCTTTTCCAGAATTCAGAAATTACCGCGTGGTGGAATTCGGCAGTCGAGGTTATCTTACTGAAGATTGGGCACCCAACGCCGGTGGGACATCGTTGCTGCTAACGACAGAGAGGAAGAGTGGGTGAGGTCTAAAAAGCTCCTTCCAAGGTCAGGTCATTGATTTGGAGTAGAGTTGGCGACGAATTCGTCAGAGCCACAGCGAAGTTACCGACAACGGCCCCTTCGGCCGAGGGTCAATAATAGGGTCTGGCCTCCACGGGTGGTCCGTGAAATAAACTCCTTCACCACGTCGAAAAACATGGTTCAGAGGGAACCACAAGGCTCGTATATAACAGCATCACGGGGAAACGAAGGAAATCCGCTTTACTTCATTTGAAATTACTGACTGTGCATCTGACCAATGCATCTTTTACTGGAGTGCGATCAAATTTGAATTTCCTCTACAACTGAGAGCCCTCGTACATGTTACATACATCATTCGAAAAGCAAAGGGGTCTAGGTATGGCCTTATGAAACGGTTTCATCCAATCGACTCATCAACAGAACGAAACAGTCATCAGGCGGTGATATTTGATGAGACACTTATACAACGCACTTTTTCAATCATGCGGCATTTATCTTTGAAGCTAATAGTGTCGAGTTACAAATCACCCATCAGGCACGTGTGAGAAGGATACAATCAGGCCTAGCTGGCGCAATGTGTTCGCCGATGGGCTTTAGTTATGTATTGATTTGTAATTGCGTACTTTTGGCCTCATTCGGGGAATCGGTAAGCGCCCGACTGACCTGTGTGCTGACAGAAACATGTGCGAATGAAGCGAATCCTATGTGAAATGAGTAGATACAAGGTGCTAGACTCGCACATCGCCACGAACTTCCGTGAAGCGCAAACGCAATGGGAGGACATGTTTAGGTAACCGATTTGCCCAATCAAATAAACCTCTGGCAGCGGTGGGCTCTGCATGGCATTACAACGCAATTAAACTGAGTTATGTATTGATTTCGAGTTGAGGTCGATGGACACTGTCCTGAGACAGACCTGTATTTAAAAAGTTCACTAAAAAACTGAACGATAAACGTTGGTTTCATTTAATTTGCGCGTTCCTTCCTGCGACATAAATTAAATTATAAATTCAACAGTATCCCTTAAAGCACCACGCCACATGGACATGCCCTCGAACCATCACTGCCTCAATTCGCTTCTCGTAACCAACAGGATAATTGAATCGTTAAGTAAAAAAAAGAAATACATGATTCGTCTCGTTCTTGTGTTGACATTCGTGTTTGATGGCTCGACAGAATGCTGGGAGTATTTTGCACAACGTAGTTCATGGCTGACAAAACTACGCATCGACCGAACGAGGGACAGATACCGAGCAATATTTTCGATGCGCAGTTTATCCTTGCCCCTTGGTATCCAGTTGGAGCACAGTGGTACATTGATTGTGGCGTAGTTTTACACTTTTGTGTGCTCGCCGCTGTTATTTGAATTTGTGTATATCTGTGGAGGTGTGAAAATAAACAGCGGCCATAAATCGACATTCACTTTGAAATGGTGCACAAGCACCGGAGGGGCTGTACCTTTGGTTTGATGTTTTATTTTGGCGAGTAAACAGTTTCAGACCAATGAACCGGGATATTTAAAGAGCAAATGAATCCGTCATGCGGATACAAATTTGAATTTCGATTAACAGTCATTGGCCCGAGGACGCGGGTGTGTGTATGAGTACCCTGTATACACTTCAGTCCATGGAATGCACTCAACATGGAGTTCATACATAACGTGCTATATGGTACGTGCCGGGGGATTACATGAAACTGCCCATGAGCACGTTTGAAGAATGTGGTATATTGGGGAAAAAAAAACAGCCGTGGTGGGCATGGGTGTGCAGCTTGTAGCGGTTGTCTCTACGTGGCAAATAGTGCCGTCGCCATTGATGGTAATCACATCTTGATTCCTCAAGAGGTCCTCCAGGTTCAACTAACTGAGGTAGAACAAGTCTGCGGGAATCGATGGAATGCCGATTTCTGTGGTTCGTCGTTTCTCCACGGCCGTAGAAATAAACCTAGTGCATTGACAAATAGCTGTGGCGCCGCTGCGACTCATCTTTTCTGACAGAACTTCGGTCGATAGGTTTTCTTCCGTGCACAGGCAGGGCTTTTGAAAATGCATTCAAATCTGGAAACAGTGGTTTAGATGTAAAGTACTAAACAAATTCGGACTGAGGTCAAGGCATGGTGCCATACATGCCGCGTCCAAATTGGCGTAAAGTGGATTAAGGATACAAAACAGAACACGGGTACCCGCATACTTGCCTTGTAGAAAGCATTGGTTAAAGCAACCCTCAGTCACGTTGGTCAGCGTCATCATAAGCAAACCGGTCTTATCCAAGATCTAGGACATCATTGCAGGCAGAGTGTTTGCCGAGAATATAGTACATGGGGAAGGTAGTCTCCAGTGTGACCCTTGTCTGACCAGATTGAGCATAGGTCTGGTAGATGGGTAGAAGGGCGTAAGCCATCTTGATGCCTGTTGGGTGAAAGTATCTGGAGAAGGCAATCTCCAGTGTGACCCTCGTCTGACCAGATTGAGCATAGGTCTGGTAGATGGGTAAAAGGTCGTAAGCCATCCTGATGCCTGTTGGGGGAAAGTAACCTCTTTACGGCCTTTTCGTGCTAGTCATTTATATTTGTTGTTCCTGATGTTATTGATAGAAATGCTCTCCCAGTATTCGGTCTCAACTTGCAGAGACTTGGACAGCGGCAAGAAGTATTATCTTTTTCCCCCTCGTCGCCACGGCCTCTGTATTTCATTGGCTAGACCCATTTTTATTTTGTAATTCCTTAGATAATTGTGGCGTACCCGAACTGCAATAGCTGGTAACTTTTTGTCGCGCTGACGGGGTTTGTCGACTTTTGTACTAATCAACTTGGGCTTAACTTAAGTGGTTAGAGAGTCCAAACTTGTATTTGCTATATCTATGATTGGGTTATCCACTTTTTTCATAGTATCCGTTTCCGGGTGGGTTTCTAGTAAGTTCATTGGCTACTTCACTGCTGGCTATGTCCCTATACCCGGGGGCCGGCATAATATTGTGCAGAGTGGTTCAACGTAACCCCTTCTCACATGGAAAAGATGCGGATGTTCGAGAAGTACATGCTAACTTATAATAGTCTGGAGTCGTACCATGTTGCTCGATTGTACAATAAAATGGATAGAATTCGAAAAGTCGGAACTATGAAAATTTTTAAGAATATTCGAACAAACGAAAATCGAACAGATTGAGTGAAGTCAAGTTTCTTATAATTTTTTTTTTTTTTTTAATATTCTACCCAAATCGTAAATGAATGTCAGAATCGTTTGAATTTGATCCACGAAGAGCTAAGAGCTAAGTGAATATAATAACCCTGAGAGAGTTCACCTTTCTCCTCCCGAGGCATTGCTCTTCCTAGACACGATAGACCAAATATCTGATCCGGAAGGTTGGCCTATTATCTGGCATGTTGTTCGGCGAGCTGCGGCCAAAGAGCTTCCAATTAACTCCAGGGCAATAGGTGTTGTTGAAGTTGAACTCGTTAAGTGTAATTTAGTGGCCGGTACTGTGTTCGAACCACAGTCGAAGTTTCTCAAATATAAGGGCTGCTACCTGATGAAGGAACAGGGGCAGGAGTAAATGGAACCCGCACAAAGTATTACGAAGCCATGGGCAAACTCACCAGCATCTTTCAAGCAGAAGTCTATGCCACAGACAGATGCGCTCAAATCAATCTTGACACGATACAGCAATGATGTCGACTGTCGTGCCGCTATCCTGGCACTAGACTCCTATATCATCAAATCCAAGCTTGTTTGGGAAGAGCCGCATATTTTAACTTATTTTATGGCGTAAGTGCCCAGTGTCCCATTTTGGCATGAACAAAAATATGATTTTAATATTTTATTTCACCACTTTCTAGACACTTTTCAGACAGTGAATACTGAAATAATTTATTCAAAAGCAAATTCACAAAAAATGCGTATCGTAGTCCGGCGCAGACTCAACTGCATTCCACGCTTTCAAAAGCAGTTGGATTGGACAAACTTTGTCTTCAAAGAGTTCGTGCCCAAAATGGACATGTAGGCATTTAAGGGTTAAGGAGCTGAGCAGGCGAAACAGAGTAAGACTCTGCTGGATACCTGGCCATACATGGATGGAAGGCAATGACATGGCCGACTCTCTAGGTAAGAAAGTAGCATCGGAATCTTTTATAGGCCCCGAACCATTATGCACTGTAGGAGACCACGTTCTAAGGGAACTAGATCAGATACCAGGAACCGGGCAGATACCTGGAACAACACTCATGGCATGAAGCAAGCCAAGAAACTCTTGGGTCAATATTACCGAAAGAGGCTTAAGTCGTGTATAAAGACGAGACAACAACATCCTTCGTATCTAGGGTACTGCAGACACAGGAAGCACCTAAGGAAACTAGAAGCATCGGAAAAAGGTCTTTGCAGATTCAACCCGGAGTTTCTGTGCGACTCTGTGGGGCACTACTACACAAAAAATCTATATCTGGGAAAGAACCATCTCTCATTCTAAGATTCCTAAAGTAAACTGCTGGCTTAGAGAGAATACTCTAGAATAAATCTCTTCCACCTTTGCGCAACAGTAGTCCGTAACCTTTAATACAACTATGAAAAGAACTGCTTGTGAGGGCCACTCTTAAGAAAGAAGAGATATCAAAAGGGGCACAATAGATCTAAAGGTCGCTGTGCATTATACCCTCAATTTATCGTCATTATAAGGCTGCTTCTAAATAATTTCTGCAGAGGACGGCTGTAGAGTATGTTAAGTGCAGCAGACGGAGTGCTTCTTAACTTTCCGTTAATACACATATAAGCCAGTCGCTGCTCCCGGTTGAGTGCAATGCAGTCGTCAGCTTTATTTAGTGCTACCACCAAACTGTGACTCCGGTATGACTATCGAAGTCAGTAGTAGGCGATGAGTGGCAGTAGTGCCCATGTACCTCCTTTGGTTGTATAGCGCAAAGGAGGTCTTTCTGCACATTTCCAACTCAGCTTACTATCAGCGATGAGACCCAACAATTTACACTGGCGGTTAGTTGTAGAGTGATGCTACACATGGATGGGGCATCAACGGAAGGGACTTGTATTATCTGGTGAAGAGTAAGTGCTCGGTGTCGGGTAACGTATAGCCTCGTCCATGCGTCTAATTTTGAAACTGATTGTGAGTGATTCTTTAAATGAACATGACGCTTTGTCAACACTATCCACGCAGGCAATGTCTTCTAGCATTAAGTCAAGCAGCCATAAGGGCTATCGTCAGTAACCACTTCCTCTGAATCGGTGCAACAGCGCAAGAAAAAACTCAAACAGGCTAGTAGCAGGCGCAATATCTCTCTCGTTTGGGTCCCAGGCCACAGCAACATAGAGGGAAATGCGATTGCCGATGAACTGGCCAAGCAAGGAGTTTCCGGCAACGCCCCCCTGAACTGGTGGGCCCCCCAATCAACCACCTCAAATACATCATCTACCAACACTTTCTGTTCTTAGCTACTAGATGGTGGACCAGGTCATCCAACACGAAAAATAGGTCAGATGACCTCCTGAATAGAAATTGCTCCGAAATAACTAGAGTCGTGGCTGTAAGCATGCGGCACTGGCACATAGGCATCCAAGCTGCTAGACTCGGAATACTCTTGAACCCACACTGTCTCGACAGCCACTCAGAGAAAAGCTTTCTCTGTGACTGTCTGGCACTAGCCAAACATAGATATATCGCATTGGGCAAACTCAATCATGTCAACAACAATGTCCACAAAAGAGTGCGTATGTGCAAGCTAAGCTGTGTAGGCTATTTGCCCGATGTTGCCATAAATTATCCTTTCCTGTCTACGTCCTGGAATTATGAGTGTAGGCCATAACCCAGAACATAAGCAAAGTTGTATAGACAAATTCGGATTCGAAATGACGAAATCAGAAAGGAGCACTTCACAATTTGTCCCCTTTTCCTTGGATTATCTCCATGACGTGTTAACTTAGCGAAAACTTTTCTAAAGCCCAAGCATCGCCCAACTTCTGCATTGGTCACTGGAAATCGAGACCGACTCCACGCATGAATTAACTGTTTGTGGTAAATGCAAACAAGAGCATTTAGGACGCGAAATATGGTTTGCAACCCAATACGGCATCAAAACCTCAAGTTGTTAACACCGATTGACAAGGTAATGGTCAACTCAATCAAATTGGAAACCTCAACACACTCCAATTCGGCCTTTGATTGAAAGCGAGCGATAAATGCATCAACACACTCACAGCCGGTCGTAATCGGACAGATCGCTTTGAATTATGTCCAATCTTTTGGTCAAATGTTGACATTTGACGAGGAAATGTCTTTCGGATCGACACAGTGAGAGACAAACCCCATTTGTGGGCAAGAACCGCAGTGAAATGATTGAGTTGCATAAGAAAGGCGAGCAAACCAAACGACTGCTTAACGGACAGGTAGTGGTTGATTGGATATCACTATCTTCGTGTGTTAACCGTGTGTTTTGTCATTGCCGTCAATGTAGGGTTTCAAAAGCGGTTACATACCCAATTTAGGGAAGGAGTTGGCATTATGGTAGATGCAGGAATTTGCGGGAAGCACATTCCATCAGTGAGGAGTTGCGGCTCCATTGGGTGGTGCTCAAGTTGAAGCGCGTCTGATGGTCACCAGTTGTTGGGGTATTGGATGATGAAATGGCAATGTGTGCAAAACACAGTTCTTTTGCCGGAACCGACTGTTGGACGAATAAGCGCACGAACTTAAATTGCCAATCCGGTGTGGAGACAGCTTTTTTTTTCAATTGAAGCATGAAGTGTTGTAAATCGGAGAATAATTGAGACAATTGGCTGAATTTTGCAAGAAGTGTGGTTGTACTTATTGACACTTATTCGATCTAGTAAGCCCGTTTGTCACTGCTTCGATGTGATTGGTTTCAAATCTCCATTACAGCTACAGCCCATGCTCTAGACGATTGTTGACAATTTTCCTCTCGAATTGTACTTGAGCTCCTAACCTAGACAACCCTTAGTTGTCAAAAGCAAAGACTTAACGTGATTGCATAAAAAATACCAAATGGCTGTAAATCACATGAAGGCGCTGGGCATTCGATTAAGACACGATAACTGAACAATTGATCAGTTCTTTGACCAGCAGTATAGCTTTGTACAGGTACGTGTTTCTAACTGCTGAACTGAGAAACCCACAACTTTGCTTATATTTTAGGGGTGTTTCGCTACAATCTTCACCTCATCCCCCACTGACAATGGAGAGGCACTACTGCCAAAGATAAGGGGTGGAGGGTCCGATGGACGGTCGCTTTAGGTCGTACCCGGGTAATATCCGCCTCGAAAACTACCGAGCACCTGCCTACCCGGGTTATACTCAAGTTGGCGGATACCCGGCATTGAACCTTCATCATCGTGTAACGCTTACCCGGGCAACAAATACGGCAATTCAATTCAAAACTGAATAAAGCACAGTAGAGTCTTGTAGGTATGAACTAATTAATGTTAGGTCAGTTCATTTAATCGAAAAGTTCACATATTCGAATAATCAGTTCTTTTTTATTTAAGGAAGCTTTTATTTAGTTCTTGTTGTAAATATGCATTTGTTCATAAGCAGCTAGGTTTTGGAAAAATAGTTTCATGTTTTCATGTCCTCACAAGACGGTGGTGAGTCACAAATTGAGGAACTGTTCAAATTCTCCCGAATACCGATTTTTTGATTTTTCCCACTTTGAAAGAACAATGTGAAAAGAGAGCGAAAAAACTAATTTTTGAAATGAAAACAGTTGTTTTGTAGATTTGGAAGAGGCATGCCGCTGAGAAATTTGAGAAAGTCACCCAAAAAAGTGCTTCGGGACTAAAACTTTCGCAGTTGTCCGAAATCGCCACTAATTTTAATGTCTTATCCTACTTAGGAGTGGTGCAGTCGTTTAGCGGCATTTTTTTATAATTAGTTTGGAATTTATTTCTTATGAGAAACTTAACACACGTTGCGTGAAAGAAATATTTTTCACATAAAATACTCGCTGGAGTCATTTTATTGTCTCTCGCATAGCGGCAACCCAGGGCATACGACCCAGTCTCTCGAGGTTCTGCAGGAGTATGTGATTGATGGTCCTCTTCTGAGGGCCATACAGTCTCAGGATGTTGCAGCGCAGCCGAGGCGAGGAATGTTTCACATTGTTAGAGTTAAGGGTAAGTCATCTTCTTTTGTCAGATGACTTATTAATCCTCAGAGGCTGGCTATAAAGTTATTGCATATGCGGACGATGTTGCCATAGCTACAACTTGCAAATTCGTCTCTACCTTAAAAGACATAATGCAGAATGCCCTCAATAAGCTGGAAGCATGGATACAAACATGCGGCCTCAGTGTTACCACCCAGAAAACGGATCTCGTACTATTCACCAGAAGGTACAAAATCCCTCAATATGACCCCCACGCTGTGCGGCACCACTTTAGAACTAACCGCCTGTGCGAAATTTTTGGGTCTCATCTTCGACAATAAGCTAAGCTGGAAACTCAATATCCAAGAAGGCTTCTTCTTCTGCTGAACAGGGCAGCTGTAAAAAGCCATAGGCTGCAAATGGGGATTACAACCACGCATCACCCATTGGATCTTGATCTCAATTGTCAGACCGACACTTCTGTATGGCGTCTCAGTTTGGTAGACAGCACTAAACACACAACTGCACGCTGATCAATCGGATGCAAAAACTGGCCTGCATGCGTATGACTGGGGCACTGAAGAGCACTCCGGGGGATGCACTCATTATACTCCTCCATCTTCCACCGCTGGAAACTTTGAGTGAACAGGTGGCAGCCATCACATCCCTGAGATTCAAAACGCTCCGACTGTGATCCGTACTGGTCTAGATATCTGATAATCAGGCGCTGGCTAATCCCCTACGCACCTTCTCTGATGGGTCGGAGACAGACGACGTTGTAGGTGCTGGTGTCTATTCTCAAGACCTTAACATTGCTATCTCCCAAGACGAGGTGGTTGGACCAAGTCCAAAAACCTGGTTACGCTTGGGCATAAAGCCGATGGCGGAGGATCGAGTTGCGGGTCTTTCGCCCGCGGTTTACCCTTTGGTGGAGCATGCGGGTCAGAAGATGATGATGACACATTTTTGTCGGAATACCAGATTGGAAGGCCCTCTGACAAGCGAATGATCAGAATTTTCGCATCACAGACAACTGTGAGTTGTGACCACATAACAACCAGAATAATGGCATAATGCGCGGGTGCATTAATCGCTCTTTCACATGTTTCGAAGATCCTCACGAGGCTGAGTGAAGGGTAAATAAATAAAATAAGTAGAGTTACGTTTTCTGTCAGATTGTCTAGACAGCTACTTTTTTAGCCCCCTTTTGCCAAGGGAAAAGAGGCAAATTTGATTGTATGTGTATGTACGACTGTATGTACGAGTGCGAGCCTGGTTGTGCTTAGTGACACTTACGATCCGGCAAGCTGAGCTGGGGGAATCTTAAGATTTTGAAGGGAGAATCTTGATCCACACAGCTTTCAGCTGAGTCAGCTCACCCACAGTCACCTGTGCCGCAAATACCTGTAATCCCCAAAAAATTGCAGGACCATGTCAACTTTCCTGCGGAGCTACAAAAGGTTGGGGACCTTATTACTACCCGTCTGGCCATTTTCTTCCAGGAATGTCTAGATCTTAAGTCAACGTGGACGCTGGAGATAGGCCACCGTGGTCTCCATACTCAAGGCGGGGAAATGGTGCCACCCATCAGCACCGATCAGTCTACCCCTCTTGGTTGGTTTAGGTCGCTACGCGATTTGGCTCAAATCGGGTGACCGGGTACCGTTTTGATACCACGCATGGTAGACGTTGGATGTTAGGGTAAGCTAATTCCAGGCGGTGGAGTTAAGGAATTTGTTTCATGTTCGATACACTTTGGTTAGCAATCTCGGAGAGGTCCCTAAGGAAAGGGTTGCCGAACGCAATATACCTTTGTTGTCTACCCCATCTTCTTCTAAAGACATATTGACTGTATTACTTAACCGAACTGACTTCGTTGACATAGAGCTCAGTTTCTTTGCAGTTGAACCTAAGACAATACACCGCAGAACTCAACAGGATTAACGTGCTCAAAATGCAAATAGTGGCTTAGACTCACCAGGTACTCAGCAATAGGAAGTACCATTGCTAAAGTTTACGCTGGACTTCGTAGGCTCTAGGTCACGTAGCATTTTCTGCCAATGAGGCTGTTGTTAGCAAAGTCCTCCTACCTCTTCGAGATATTCTGCAAACCTGATTATAAGAGCACGAAAAAACTAATTGCAGTTTACGATAATATCGCAAGGTTCATCTTCAATTCAAGAAAATGAGACCATGTTTCAAGATTTTCAATGCAAATTACTGGATATTCCTTCGAACACTTATTAAAAATCAGAACACTTTGCTTTCTAAACAACCAAGTACGAACTGGGCAGCCTGAATATCTGTTCGAAAAGATTAGCTCGAAGATCTTTAATGACAATCCAACCGAGATATTCAAGCCTTCAGTCAGAAAGCCAGTTTTTTGTTCAGGCTGCTCGGCTGTGGAATTTTCTACCAGCGCATTTGAGAGGGATAGCTAGTGCGAGCAGATTCAAAGCCTCTGTCTTTGCTTACTTGGCCCTATACTTCAAACAAATGATTATTTTTATTATTAATTGATTATTAAATTTCTCAATTCTTTTGCGCTGTAAACTTCTAATGAGCTAATGTTATATTTTTATACTCCGCTTAAACTTTCCTAAAGCTTACAATTATTTTATAACATTTATATAGTCTTCCGTTTGTAAGTACTACTGCTTAAATAAATATGAAATATAAAACAGGAGGACACTCGAGGTTCATTGATGCCAGTAGATATATAAGTTAACACCGCATAAGTTGTCAAGTAAACGGCACTCCTCTCCCACGATATTTCGACATGCGCGGGCACCCTACACCTGCAATGATGAACATCTCCACATCGGTCTGGACACAGGTCTGGACAACGGACCATACATTTTTAATAAATTTTAGAGAATAAAAAATTTAACTTATATTGTACTTCACGGCATCGTTACTGTTTCCAGTGTTCTTGGAAGTTGACGTGCACGCAGAGCTGTAGAAATACGCCCTCTTCGTGATACTTGAGCAGTTTTCAGAAAATAAGCCAAACAGTGATAGTCAGCACCATGATTACCATATCTGAGTCGAGCTTAGCCTTGGAGAAGATCTTCCTCCAGATGGTCCACTACAGGGATCCCTGGGCAAAGCAAGACCAAGACCGAGAAATGAATCGATCCACCGCCATCGACCCTTCGTCATCAGTAGTTACGCCCGAGCGGAACCAATCGAGTGTTTAGGTCCAACCTCGTCCTGGGCCTACCTGAATCTACTAAGCGGGATTCAAGCCCCGCCTGGTGGTCCTGGGTGATGATGGTGACATTCGTACCATGTGTGCAAACCAACATCATCCATGAGTTCCTCGCGTGCCACGAAAAATCTCTCTCGCCAGCTTACATCTGCTATCTCATATGTTCGCCTCAGAAATCGCTTAGAAACACCAACTTGTTAAACCATTCCAGTTTAGGATAGGCTAGTCCATTAGGTCTTCAACCGATAGTCGTGGAAAAACATAAGCAATTAGTCTGAAATGAATGTGCGTCATTAATGACATCATAAATTAGCTTTAATCCGTCTCAGAGCATTCCCTCAAACAAACGCAATTAACATTCTATAACCGCAGCGCGGGTTTTACCAAGAAAGGACAACTGCACACATCACTCTCCGACTGAAAGTATCTGCGCCAAATTGCGATTGCATCATAACTTGTGTCCGATGAAGTAAATGTCAGCCAGTCCGTTCCAATCCCAACAACTGGAACATCAACTAATCGTCGTAATAATACGTAATATCCAAGACAGTTGCCATTAGCAAGCACAATGAACACACTTCAGGAATGGGTGAAGCAGTTTGTGGACTCCACGCAACCGGTCTGCTGAACGACTTACTCCCAGTCCCAGGCAATCAAGCACATCGCCACCACCCTAAATCCAACAAGTGTTCAGCTAAGGATACCGAATCGTCTGTGGATTGGGGAAACTTAAGGAACGTCTGGATACAACGGAGACATGGTACGTAACTTCTTCCAGAATAGATGTTTGAAGCTCTAATTGTTACATCTGACTGGGCTACCGGATGAACACAATTCTACGTCACTTGCACGCGCTACGTCGTGGGTGAAGTAATATGGATCGTAAATTCACGCAACAGTGGGGATGGACTTTGGTGAATGAATTTGAAATGGACTTGTTGAAAATACCATTGGAGGACTGATTGTCTATTTGGGGACTGAAGGAGGGGTCTGCGGGTGTATATCATGTCTGTAAGTACAGTCGAACCTCCATAAGTCGACAGACACGCGAACAAATATTGCGTTCGATTTATTGAATGTTCCAGTTATGGAGTGTACAATTTAAGACGTGGCGTGGCTCTCTTTAAGTCCTGAGACGTTTGTTCGACGAAAATTCGACTGGATGCTCGACTTACAGAGGTTTGACTGTATTTGCGGATGCAGATGTATATTTGGCTGAGGGCTGGCGACGCTTTCTGAAAGTGAGGACTTTGTTGTACATCAGACCAGATGGTTTTGTTGATCAAAATTGTGATGCTGATGGCATTTAGACGAGAAGACTCAACCACTAACTGTGCGGCCTCTATACCGAACCGCTCCATTTAGATCCTTTGAGTCTATTGTGCTGTCCCTTTCTCGTTTTGCAAACTGGCTCCTCCGTTGCCTCACTGCATTTCCTTGTATTTTAACATGTTTGTCATGATTAAGTGCATGTTTGGCGATATTTTTATAACCATTTGGTGGTTTAAGTGTGCATGCCAAGCTATCTTCTTCCAACTTTTGCAAGAGCGGGGCAAGTACGGAGGTAGTGCACTCGTGTTTCCTCTTCCTTCTCATCCCTGCAGTTTCTACAAAAGCCAGTGTAAGACGCTAGACATCTCCTGACATAATTGCCTAAGACGCTGTATTCGATTATTGATTTGCTTCATGCCACAACAACAACTTAAGCCTTGTTTGAATTAAGTGCAGGCCAGGCCCTAGTCCTTACCGGCGTACAACCGAGAGAGTCTCATGTAAGGAAGCGCTTGCAGTGGATAAGAACAGATGGTAATCATGGTGTTAGGACCGGACTCTAAGACCAACCGGACATTTGACATGGTCAAGGAAATCTCCTTCTTTCCCTTTTAACTTCGGTGGAGAAATTTTTATTGCCTTGCGAACAGAACAAGTTCAGTATTGGATGGATTAACATCAAGTAAGACGCTGCCTGTCCAGGAGGATTCCCTCAGATCTCTCATGGTATTGGGGAATTTTCGGGTGATGGCAAGGGCGATGTCCTACGGACCTTGTTGAAAGCGCCTTCTATGTCTAAGAGGAATCTTGGGTGCCAATCATTTCTTCCGTCATTTGGCTCAATTCTTAGGCTTTTCATAGACCTCCGACTACCTCACGAAATCCAGTGGCTCTTGGCCTGGGGATTGGTCGTCATCAGACAATGACTCGACAAAAAACGTGAATAGTTTTGATCACTCAAAACCGAATAGAACAGTGATACACAAACCAAATCATTGAGCATGTTTTTTTTTTTTTTTTTTTTATCTAGGGGCCTGGGAAGGGAGGTCATATTAGGTTAAGCCTCAAGCTTTAGGTTAGGTTAGAGTGGCTGACTAACTAGATGTGTTAACACAAGATCGTAATCCGCCAACTATTTCAAGCTCTAAATAAAGCGATGGAGTTGGCTGATGCTAATACCACTTAGATCTGTCAAATCGTAGAAATATGAGGCGTCCAAGTGATTAAATCTTCCTCTTCATCAATGCAACTTTTGTAGAAGTCATTATAGAGAATGCCTTGTCTTAAGGCGTGAATTCCAATTCCATGGTTATGACGCCGATGAGAGTTCTAACACACATTTTGAGCAGGTCACGTGAGCGTTTGGATCGATAGTTGGTGAGTGCCAGAAGACCATCTACGTGAGTAAGTATTTCAAGCTTTGGTAGATGCTTTGTAGTAGCGATATGCATAGATGGCACTCTCCCGTCCGGACGGGGTGTTAAATCGAGATTAAAGGAAGACCCACCATGGCATCCAGCGCTGCACGTCTCTTTAATAAAGCGCTATGTATGTAAGTATGCTTATAACTAAAGTTAACGATAACAAACTCATCAAAATGAGCACCTTCGTTGGCGGAGTGGGTTGGTGCGTTGCTCAGGCTAAGGTTCTGTGTTCAAATCTGGCGGCAGCTTATTTTTTTCTTCTTCTTTTATAGGTAATTTTGTTTTGTAGGCACATTTTGTTTGCATTAACATGTTCTGTTAAAATATTATTTAATAAAATTGATGACATAAACGCATTCTTCCTGTCCTGTCGTAAGACTTTTTCACTAGTACTTCGATAAATCCTGAGCCGTTGCATGGTTCTTGTTGCAGCACGCAGCATTTCAGTTCCGTTTAATCTCCGTCTTGTACTCTAAGGATACATTTCATTGCAGGTCCAATCAAACTATTCTACCACTAACGAGGCATCAACACTACCGGAAAAATTCCCTGCAGTCCACTTTTTCTCCATCACAAATACACGGTATGCACTTCTGGCGAAATTCCTCCCAGCGATATGGATTTCGCAGACTACATATGTGAAAGTTAACAAAACCAGCCACTGATTGAATCATATCTATAACGCATCAGTCTCACGTAACCACATTCCTCCGCCCTTTCCTCCTCATTGCGTACCGTCTGCGCTACCGTCACGAATGCTCCGATAATCCGAACAATCAGCTGACTTAATCGCTGATTTCTTATGAGGCAATACTTCTTGTGTCTTCCGCATCTCGCATTGCCTCTGCGTCATGGTCTAGACACGACGATGACAATTTTCCACATGTTTGCCTGGAAAATATATCATCACTTCCACCAGTCCGTCATCGTCGACGGCAAAGCTGCATTATGGACTGGTCTCTGTCCTGTTTCATTACCTCACTGCAGTTGGACTTCGGATATGATTTCAGTCTGCATCAGTCGGCGGCGCGCAGGGTAATCATATTTTCTTGTGGCCACAGCTTATGTAAGAATGGGCGATTGGCTCAGACGTGGTGTTAGAATCGCAGATGTATTGGAGTGATGTCCTTCTCCTGCGGCGGCGAGGTGAAATGCACACCCTTTCCTATCAAAGATTGTGCAATTCCTGCTTACGTGTGGGTATCTGGCCAGCAGCGCACTGTCTTTCACTTGCAACTAGGACATCCAGTTGAGGAATGTCACCTTATAAATGCGTAGATTAGCAGACACTGATATGTCCATTCACGGTCCGGAGTGATGGCATCGAGATCATAACGCGCTCCCAATGTCCATATGCATCCAGTCGCACAGACATGGTTTCAGACAACCACTCGTTTATGTCTAGAGTCTTGCGTCACAGATTCCATACGGCGACCACTCGCCAATCTGTCGGGACAATATAACCGTGCTGCGTTGTACCATTTAGCCAAAATGATGCCTTTATAAGAGCATTCCATAGGCGGTGTTGGGCAGTCAGTTGAGAACCGGAGGAATGGCTTGGAAACGATTTCAAATAAAAGCCTGCTGACTACGAGTTTTCGATCGCACTCATTGACGAGTTGTAGACGACCGAGTGTCATAACTTATTCCTTCGACTTTGTCTCTCATCGTCTTTCATAGTCAGGTGTCACGAATTGACGTGCAGGCCTGAATTTATTGGCTTTCCACGGCGGGGCGGCGTTCGAAGTGCGTCATGAATTGTTGGCCTATAACCCATAGATGGGCATTATCTTAAAAATAAAAACTCGACTGAAAGCAAATGTCTGCAAATGCTCGTGCGGACGTGTATGCACGTAGATATGTGCGCACGTTTGTTTGACTTCAGCTGTCGTGTGTGTTCTCAAATGTCACGCCAGTGCGGTTTCACTGCTTTTTCTTTTTGGGCGTAATTCTGGTCAATTGTGCTGATAGAAGATCGTCGTTTTTCTGCGAAATCAACAAGCACGACACGACTTTATTTTTGCTGTGCTATGAATAGAGTTAGATGGACAAACGAAGAGCAACTCTCGGAGCACTGGCTGTGACATCTGTGGGAACGAATGCAGTTTCTATACGACTGACGATGGCAACCAAAGGATAATGAATAGATCCTACTTTCTTGATTAGGGAAATGCCAAGGGTCCTCTAAATTTTCTAGTTTTCCCATTCCATGTCGTGTAGGAGGTTCTCGATTGGGTTTAGGACAGGATTTAAGGGCGATTCCTGATCCAACCCCTAACGAGCTGAGACTGTGCTTTGGGTCATTGGCATGTTGGCATGCTTACATTATAATTTTGGACTGAACCTCAACGTCAGAGCCTACCAACCGGCTGGCTGGAAACGTCGGCTTGAAATTGTAACAAACCGTTCAAACAAAAGCAGTTCCTTCTTCAATGCGCTACTGAAGGTAGCTCAAATATCCACAACTCCATATTTTCTCTATTTTCACAGAAGTGATTCTGCAGATTCTTACGAAGGTGGCAGAGTGCTGGTTTCTTTACAGACATCATACAGAATTGACAGTATCGTTGGATCTCTTTTTTCTACTATGGTTGGTCCTGGGTCACTAACAACAAGCCTCTCCCGTACCAAGTTGCTTGAGGTTCTTCTCCAATTGTGGGGCGCACACAACTACTGGCATACATCAGATGTAGTCCCATCCAGCCATACAGAAAACTTGCAAACAGATTTTAGCGGGATATTTGCTATTGCTTGGAGGAATAAGAATTCTCTCAGTGTTCTTTGCCTGGAGCATTGACAGAGATAGTGAGGAGTACCCTCAATTTCCTCTTCGTCCCCACAGCCTCTGCATATGGTGTCATGGGTAAGTCGCATTTTGTGTTCATGGTATCGCAGGTGATTAGGACCAATTAGCGATCCGACTACCATGCGCAGCAGCGTCTTGCTGCATTGAAGAAGCTTGTCGGTCTTCGTGCTGTTGAACCTGGGCCATAATGTACGAGAGGTCTCACAGCTAGGAAGAGAGTCCCATCTTTAATTAGCTAACTCCATGATTTTTGTATCCAGTTTTCTCCCCTTTCCTGGCAAGTTCTTTAGCTATCTCACTGCCCGTTGTGTCCCTATGACCTGGGACCCAGCATAGAGTAATCGAATGCTTCGTATCAAGAACATTGAGCCCTTCGAGGCAGCTTGAAACCAGCTAGGACTTGATTTCTCTAACAAATTGCTTTAATGTCCGCTTGACAGTCAATTAGAATGGTAATATCAGCTTCTTTGACCGCAAAGACCTCCGCTTGTAAAACTCTGCCGTAGTCATGCATGTTTAACAATTCGGAGGAAATTTGCGCGCCTGTTCCTCTTTCCTTCTTCGACACATCTGTGCAGACGTGGATGGATGTTGACATATTGAGGGGTTCATTAGAGTTCCACTCCTCCCTTGATGGGACATAAGACCGGAAGGGTATTTCGAAATCAAAGGAAGGGAGGGAGCAGTTACTTATGACTTCTTCTTCTTGCATGACCATTGAGGCTTGTGTGCCAGCTTTTGGATTCGATGATCTTTATGTCGCTCTTTGCAGCAGTCCTCTGCATATAGAGGTCAAGTGGAAGAAGATCCAGTAGAGGCTCCAGTCACACCTAGCCATACACGTCTCTGCTTGTTTAAAGCTTTCAGCTTAAAAGATCTTGACTGTGATGTAATATGAAAGGATTATTTTGGAATATTGTGGATTAACGAAGTCTGTAGTAATGAACGTGACTAGGATGTAAGATGTGTTCGTGATCAACAATGGTTCTGCGCGGGTTGCTGTTGGTAAACACCGTGTCATTTTGCTGAGCTGCTGAAGTGTTCTTCTTAATAAATTAATTAAAATTGAATAAAAATTCGAAGCTTGTATAAAATTTTAATTTTGACTATAATAACTCTAGAGTTACTGTACTACTTCAACTCCTTCAATGCTTAAGAACTAAAGTGGTGACAATGAAGACATATTTTATTTTTATCTTAAATGATCGCCTTGTAATTGTTAAACGTTGTCCCCTCATCGGAGCCTACCGGCCAATGCCGTACAATGCGCTGCCAGGTCTTCCCAGTTGTTTAAAGCCCAGCTCGGTTCAAGAAATGGCCAAACTTCCTCAATTTATTTGAGTCAAAGAATGAAATCGAGACTGATTTTATTTTCCAATACTCATTCTATTTATACAGAAATTCTTATGAAATTCTTATGACTGAACTATACCATTCTAAATTCTCCACATTGAAATATGATCCTCGTATGAATGGAGAGTGCAACTGATGAAAGTGTAAGCAAGAACAAACACATAAACTCACTGGCCTCTACGTAGCATGAATCACAGTCGATACCGATCGAATGTCACTTGACACTTTCGGGCGCATCGATACAATGTCACGTAATGGTTTTTCGTGTGCTTCTTCTGTGTGCTTGTGCAATGTACTTGTACTGTCTGCTTGAATTGGATCACAATACGTGGGTTTGTGATTTTTCATTTTTATGGTAAGTATTATTTTTATAATGATTCTATTTCAAATTGATAGAGTTCTATGGAAAAATTCTGCGTCCACTTGCTTACTTTTGGTTTGACTATTGGATGCCAGTTGCTGCTAAGGACGTCCTTGTAGACCACCCTCTCCTTAAACAAAAAAAAAAAAACACGGCAGTGCCTAGGTCTTAGTACAGAGTTCTCTGTAATTGCCTACGAATGCACTGTCTCCTACCTCAACGACTCTGGTTTGTTTAGCACGATGATTTGCTTTTAACTGCACCTGCTGCGCTCTCTCCATTTTGTTTATCTCTCTCCACATTTTGACCTGGAACGGAGGCATTGGCGGCTTGATAATATGTCTTCAACATATGTGGTAATTTCGGCATCGAAAGTCTGGTACGATGTTCCGACACCTTCAAATTCAGCTCCTTTATGGGCTCTTTACAATTGTTTGTGTCTGTCTCATGACACCAATAGTGCTCACAATGATCGAGGTGTCGACTGAGGCCTCCTTTTTTTAGCCTCTTCTACACCGAAGTCACTTTGGTAGTCCGCTGTAGCTTCATAGTCGAAGGACAGACTCTGCACAGCAGAAACTTTCTTCATACACTAAACCGAACATACGTTGTACGTAGATACAACAAATATGTTCATTGAGCCAACGAAAGATTCATTGATTCTTGTCCGATGAACTTGATCGTTGAGCCAACGAATAGCTGTTCGTTAAAAAATTGTTATTATTTTAATTCGTGCGTTTTTTTCCAAAATTCGAACGTTTATTTAAGAAAAACATCAATCACAGTATTGCCCATCTGAAGCTATGACTCTTCCCCATCTTTCTGGCGATTTGTGGATCCCATCCCAAAAGAACTACAGCCAAGAATGAATCAAGCCAATTTGATATTCTGCTCTGATGTGAACCGCATTTCAGTAAAGGCGTTCTGCATCGACCGGAACAAATGGTAGTCAGAAGGGGCAAGGTCTGGGCTATAAGGCGGGTGGGGTAGAACTTCCCATCCACTGTTTTCCAACTAGTTCTTAACCGGAATAGCAACGTGGGGCCGAGCGTTGTCGTGATGGAAAATTATTGCCTCGCGTCTGGTCGCATACTCCGGGCGCTTTTCAACTACTGCTCTCTTCAAATGGATTTATCGTGTTCGGTGGCTTTGTCCATTGATGGTTTCAACCGGTTTTAGCAGCTCATAATACAGCACACCCTTTCTGATCCCACCAAATACAGAGCATTACCTTCGCGCCATGGATATTCGGCGTTGCCGTTGATTTGGCTGGTTGGCCAAGCCAAAATCACTCACAAATGCACATTTTAAATCGCGCGTAATCACCATAAACTTCCAACAAAATACGATGACTTTCGGCAGCAGTTTTCTTCATATTAAAGTAATGAAGAAGAACTCCCCGCAAAAACACTTTTTCAGGCACAAAGTTCGACATATTTGAGTGAAAAAAAAATTGCTGCTTACGCTTCAAATATACTAAAATGACGTACAATGACAGTAGCTTTCCAACGCATGTTCCAATGGAATAATACAAGTTACGCCATCTCTTAGCAAGCCGCACGAAACTTATAGACCCAATATTACATATTTAATGAATTGTTTGTTGATTTAATGAACAAAATTCATTGATCCAACGTAAATGTACATGAACCCAACGTACGTAGTACCTACATTGATCCAAGGAACATTGTACATTGATCCAACGTACGCGAACTTAATCGAAACTGAATGTCTCTTGATTTTGATTGTTTTGTCTCAAACAAATAACAATTTTTTATTCCATTAATCA
The DNA here is from genome assembly GCA_905231855.2 of Eristalis tenax. Classification (NCBI taxonomy): domain Eukaryota; kingdom Metazoa; phylum Arthropoda; class Insecta; order Diptera; family Syrphidae; genus Eristalis; species Eristalis tenax. The sequence continues at coordinate 34,446,658 of HG993126.1, forward strand.
GTTCTGTAAATCTTTTAATTTTCGATCAAACCGAGCGGACTGATGTTTAAGCTGCCACCCTAAATAAACCCCAGTCTGGCATATCAAACTAATAACTTTGATTTTGTTTCACTGCACTGACAATAATTTAAAAATCCAGATATATTGCTAATTTAGTCACTTACAGTAAATGGTGAACCAGTTTTCTTCTTTTTCTGCTCCGGCGATACAATATCCTCCCAGTCGAAGTGGCTGCTGCTTGTCCTCTTCGCTGCCCAGAGAGCTCCAGCGGCTCTGGTGACTTTTTGTTTGTCATTTTAATTAGAATTGACACCGTTGTGTGGCAACTATTTTCCACTATTTTAGTTTTGTTTTTATTTGACACAGTTATGTATTGCAGGCTTCGTATCCCACGTTGGGCGCCAATTATTAAAATCTAGCGTTGGTTTTAGTAGCCGACTTATTAGTGCTATCACCTACATAACCTAGCTAGGATATATCCTCGGTCCAAATTTCGCATCTCAAAAAGGACTTAGCAGGTAGGCGGACACGCGGACAGGCACCGAGGTTTTTCTATAAGGGTACCGTTTTGTGATATTCTATCGAAAAATAAAGTATTTCATCTAAACTCACTCCAAATCGTTTGTTTATTTATTTTCATCCCGCCCAATCTATAGACAAGTTATGCCACATAAACACGGACGTACCAAAGCATCGCGTCAAGAAATTCTAATGCCTACGCGCACGATGTCGCGGGTGCAGTTAGTATAACTAAAAATGAATCCAATCTACAAATTTGTACACGAAGAGTACACGCCCATAAACCTAATCCACTGACGAGAAACTCCTTAGTGATGAAAAAATGTTCAATACAAGCATTGACCGGGCGTAAACTGGATAATGAATTGAAATGTCTCAGCTCATTTCGATGAGTATTGCCATGACGCTGGTTCAGACTTAAATTTGTGTGAGAAAAAGACAAACCATTTGCTTCAAATGCTTATTTTGACCGACATCGCATCAGCTGATGCGGAAAAGTGGAAGGCATAGGAGCCGCCGTCAAATGAAAGTTAGTGTTTGCCGCAGTTGGAAACCGAATCAGGTTTTGCGTAGCAGTCACGTTAGATCGACTTACTTTACGGGTTTTAACTCCCAAGTAACGTAAGTACTGACTTCATGATACGAAATGTCAGCAAGCGGGGCGACGTCTAATGCACAAGAAGTGGAATTGACTACTTTGCTAAGGATGCAGGAAATCTGTTCTGAACACAATAAAATGTCAAAGTTATCAATATGCATTTGAGTCCACTTAAGGTGTCTTCGTTGATGCTATAAATCGATAGTTTCATGCAATTCTGCACATGAGGCCTGACTGTGTGTTGTGAGGTGCAGAGGGAGGAAGTCGCGGTGATGTCTATATAATCCCGGAAAGCGAAGATGAGACAGTGACGGCGCACACAGAATCCCCAATTGACCACTTCTTACATAGGCTGCTGTTTGACAGTTCTGGAGGTAAGCTAGCCTAAGCTTGGGTCTGACCACAGTCAAAGAGCACTTTTACACACGCCTGCTCAGTCCCTAGTATCGGAGTCAGGCCATATGACTCCCCTTCGTTGCCGACGGTTGAGACACGACCAAATCGAACCGGTGGGACTGTCTCCAGGTTCATGCCATATCGTTCCATTCATGACGTATTTTCTTCAGTTGCTGATGACTGACGATGGCTTAGCAAAAGTGACGCGTGCTCATTCATTTTTCGTGAAAACTACCAGTTCAGTCTCGGGCCTGTTCTAATGAGCACTGAGTGCTGAGTATAAATCTGAATTGGTCCGATTCCGGTATTTTCCGTGGCAGAAAATTTAGCGCGCCGAATGTGTGGGCACAAAGGCTGACTGTATTCATATTGGCGGTGATCGCTATTTCCGATTTAATGGTTTTAAGGTCATCATCCATCGTCCATCCATCGCTTGTAAACTAAAAACGAAGTCACTCGTAAGACACAATGTCAACACACGTAACCTTTGCTTAGGAATGCCATCATCTACAAAATAGAAGAATGGGAAATATGTAAATCGACACTGACTTCCATCTGCTGTTCGCGTGAACATCTCTATTTACGTTGGAAGAATCGAAAGAAAAGGTCAAACCGCACTGTGGACATCAGTGGTGCTATCTTGTTCAACTGAAGTTTGACTAATGCACGCAATGTCAATTAAAATACCTTTCAGCACCTCTGGCGCACATGTTCTACTCCGTCAGCGAGTATTACAATTGAGGCTTCTTGGAAATGTCAATTTGCTCTGAAAGTATAGGCAGTCGTGCGTTTAACCTCAATGTAAGCAGCTTGGTTATTCGCTGCTTGTGCGAGCAAATATCATTGAATGATGTGGGCCGTCAGAGTGGTGTTTAATGACTTTAAAGACAAGTCAAACAGGAGGTCGCAATTAATGATGTAAATGGTGAACCGGTGTACGAAGTTGACACATGTGTAGCAGGACGTGAACATAAAACAAATTCTCGTGGCAGATGTGGCGGATCGCTGATGTAATATAGTCATACTAGCCAAACTGGTTGTTGCTCTTGAGGAAACAATCGTTGTTGATCGCTATTTTAACAAACAATGCTCAAGTCAGCTAGCCAACTGCATTCCTCCTTCTCATGAATTCACCCCAGATACTCGCCTAGCCAGGAATGCTCACCAGTTTACCATTAACCCTCTAACCGTTTCTTTCTTTCTTGAATTCTATGTATTTGCATGAAAAAGAGGACCTTCTACAGACGGTAATTACGGTTAGAGGGTTAAGCCCGCTTTCGGACGCACATATAAATTTAGAGACTCGTTCTTCAGCCGTACCACATGAATAATGCTCTTCCCAGTCTAATATTTCCCACAGACTACAACTCGCAGATAGTTAGAACCAATGTGCGCATGTACCTCCTCTCCCTTTCTCGCTCTATACCTTCGGCCAGTGCTGTGTCTTGACCCCGGACACTTAAGGGTAACATAAACAACCACTTGAGCGCTCGGAAATTATACAAAAAGAGTCATAGTTCTCTCCCGGGTGGATGATTTTACAGATTTTTGCCATGCATCGAACGTCAAGCTTTGAAAAGACTTTTCGCGACAGTCATTCTGTCTGAGCCTAGACACTCAGGGTAGGATTTGACGCACTTATGTAACCACTTTACTACTGTGCGGCGACCAACAACAAGCCATTTATGCTTGATGTTAGAAGATCCATGGGACTCATGGGACCTTGTAAAAAATTCGAAATCAAATTAACGAGAGTTCGAATCATCAAAAAGGACGACCACGAAATAAGTGCATACACACGCATTATTTTGTAAAGAAATCAGTAATATCTTTCTTTTTATAATTTCCAAGGTGTTTGGTCAAGAACAACGTCTATGACAGCCAGTGCCGATAATGCCTCGTCGGCCACTGTGACAGTCGTCATTGATTCTGCTTCCGATTCTTCTTGATCGTCATCTTGTCAGAATTTCGTCCTCAACAGAGCACCGCAGACTTCTCGTCACATCATCGTCAAAATGTACAAAATAATCGAAAATTACAGAACAAGGAGGCTAGGAAGAAGGCTCCATTCTTCCGTGACGTTGCATTTTTTTTTCTTACGTTGTTCACTTCGCATACGTCACAATCGGGAACGGGATTGATTGGTAATAAAAACAAAAACGACGGTTTCCACTCGAATTACTGCGAGGAAACCAGGAACTGATTTCGAAATACAGCGTGTTTGACCGCAGCCCGAATTCACCAGAGAGTACCAGAGCACATACCCTACGTTCGATTTATCAAGGTTTCAAGGGACCTAACGATCAAATCGGATTGACGAGAGTCGACGGTACGTCTTATTAATTGAAAAAATATTCCAGAAGTGATGTTTCTTTTCTCCACATCCGGGATCTACTCCCGTATGACGAGAATTGTGTGACGTTATCGTTTGGACGATAGTTTCGGTTTTCTTATTTAAACAGCTTGAAAGCTGTCAATTACTATCGTCTTTACGACAAATTTTTGACATCTGACATTTTGGTTTATCATTAACGTGTGAAATTTAGCTTTGAAGGGATTCCCGTACCCAAAATAAACAGTACAAAACAACAAAAATCTAGGAAAGTCCCGCTCAGGAGTGAGTATCACTCTAAAGTGGTTCAATTCTTGGAACACAAAAATAAATGCGATAACGAATTCAACGAACTTTTGAAGGCGATTCTTGAAAAGTTTTCAATTATTTTAAATTCTGAACACTAAAAAACCAAATAAAGAAGATCCTGTGTATTTAAATTTGCAAGTTTTGCTCTAATTGTTGACATACTACATCTCTCACAAATTGTACGCTGTCCGGGCTGCTTTTTTCAATGGTTTCCTCTATAAAATCTAAGTCATCTTCGTTTGCAATACAAGAACGCAACAAGCTCTTATGAAATGCCATATCTTCTTCACTCCTCCAATCGTACAATGATACAATTGTCTGAATAGTTGTTTGAGTACACCAAATGAATGCTGAATACACCAAATGAATGAACGCAACACGACAAGAACTTAGTTAAATGTCAGTTATCTGTATAAGGTGTAGCTAGTTGACTACTGAGCCACCTAAAATAAGTCACCTGGAAAATTTAAATACTTTACCACAAGCTTTGCTTTATTTTCCATAAATTGGGGAATTTTGTAAAACTCATCTATCGTGACAGGAATTGGGATATCCGACAAAAATACTTATAAATTTATTTGTTTTTCTTTATAGATTGCCTAAAGACAAATGGTCACATTTCCCTTTCGATCAATATAATCGTCTTTGCACTTCGGTGGTCGTTTCCATTCCTTTTACCTTAGATGAAGACACAAACGCCAGCAACAATTTTTTTTCAATGTCCGGTTCATTTATAATTAGTGTTCGTCAGTATCATGTCAAAAATAACCTTTTATCAGATTTTTTAAATCTTCCATTATTTTCACAACACTCTAGAACTTACAAGTGTAATTTAATTTAAACAAATTGGTATAACTGCGTTCCCGTACGTTCTTGACATTGTGCCTCTCTCTCAGAGACATTTGCCCCCACTCCTTAAAAATGACAGACATCCCAATTTGGTGCAGAAAGTACTGGAACAGAACTATTGTGTCCATCGTAATTTAAAACGTTGAAATTTGAAAAAAGTGAGAGCACATATGTCTTTTCTAAGTGACAGATATTGCTCATGCTAGCGCAGACACAAGAGAGCGGAGAGTGCACGAGGGCATGATGGCGTGACAGCGTCATGCCGTTGTCGTCACGGCATACGGGTCGGTTTAACTGTCAAGGCGTCCCAATCGGTGTTTTACAACCAAAATTATTCAGTCGTCCCATCTGTTCATATCTAGGAACAGCACATAGCTCTTCGTCGTCGCAAAATAATCACCACTAACATTAATGATACTTTTGAAGGGATGTTCACAAATACACATCACCCCCGTGTCTGCAATATATCGCAAAGCTGACAGTAGAGGCAAGAGGAAAAGACACCAATTTAAGTAAGCCTGTTACAGGAGAGTCGCCATAACATCACACAATCTGCGTGAAAAGCTTAGGTTCACGTCAATGATACTTCACGCTTGGGATATCAATTACACGCTGCTGAAGGATCAGCTGCGGTGAATCTTGATTTCTCTATTTTATTTTGATATTTCGTCTTGGTTTAACTTTGATATTTCCCGTGCCGTACATAACGCAAGCCTGTTCACTATGAAATTACAATGCCACATGAACACGCTTGACATATAAAGCGAATCATGCGTGAAATGTCGAGAATGAAACATTGAAAACCCAAACAGCAACACAACCACCCATTCTTTGCAAAGAAATTTTGTAAGAGCTGAATTTACGTTTTCTCTGAGAGTATTTGACCTCGAAGAGGTTAGTCTGCCACGAACTGGGGGAACTGCTGGAAACCGAAAATTGACATATTATTGCACTCGATAAGATGGTTGAAGGATCGTATTGAGTCCACTCACAATGGTCACAAAGTATACAAAACCCTTCTCAAATTTGGCCGGGACAGGAGTCAAAATGATGCGTGAAAAAAAAAGTATAACCCATGTGAATAACGCATATCGTCGATTTAAGCTGGTAGACCCTGTTGGGATCTTGTGAAAATGTCAGCTATATCCGGCTATTGGTCACAAATCCTAACCGCCTAAGTCGGCTTTTGTAGAGGAGCTCAAAGTTCCGAAATAGCACTGCACCTCATACGAAAGATATTAGGCTTTCGGCAGAACTTCTGTTTAAAAAAAGACACTGTGATAAAAGTGGAAGTAGACTTAGAAACGCTGAACATATTGGTACTCAGGACTCATTTTTGTCCTAACTCGAGTTAGGCGGTTTTGGTTTGTGACCACAGTTGTGGAGACAAATTACTTTGAGTGAAACAATGCGGTTTTCTCGAAGCCATGCTTCGGAAGACGGTGATCACTGTAACTTGAGAACGGCTCTACCGTCGAGTTTGAAATTGGGTGAATGAAGGACTTTTTTTTACAATTTTTTGTTTTGCAAAATATGAGAGAAACTTGGATTTAACAACAAATTTGAGTTTCAATGTTCGCCATTTTTAGAAAAATTTAATTATTTTAATTCCTTCGTTCAACCAGATCATCAACTAATAATTTTTGAATAATTTTTGATTTCGGATAAATCGGATAAGAGCGAAAATACTGTCTATGCGCACTTAATAGAAACGTCCACACGTCCACAAGAGGAACGAAACACAGGCAAACTCATACCAGCCAATCAGGACGTCAGTGCTGTTGTATGATATTTTTTTATTTCACAAAATTCGCAGTTTTTTGATATTTGCTGCTGTGATCCATCTACCGATTGGGTGCGAATTATTTTGAATTAAAACGGACAGAATGTTAGTAGCCTAATACAACTAACTCAGTTTTGAACACATGAAAAATCCACAAAAAAAACTAGAAAGTCGATACTGATCCTTCGTACTTTTGAAGTGAAGAAACCAAAGTTTGAAGAGATAAAATAAAAACATTGACACTCACGCAATGGTAACTTCGAATGGGAACTTCTCACTTCAAAAACAAATGGCTATTGTTCGAAACAACCAACTGTCATCTGTACATCTGGCAACTTAGTGTCCTCTGACGGTGCGATGAGGACATCGTGATGTCAGCCGTAGCTTGTACTCCATTTCGAAATTTTTGTTCACAAGAAGGCAATGAATTTAAAACACACTTAAGCTTGAGTCATTTAAAAACTTTTATTTTGCTTCCCACTTCACACTCTCATTTCAACAATATATCGGCAGAGATTTGTTATTAGGTATGTATCGCACAAAAGCATTTTCAAAACAAAACAGACGGAATAAGTAAAAACAAACAATTAATTAAATATTATTTACAAAGAAACATTAAAAACGATAAAATACTTTACAATGGATGACGGATGATGATGGTAGTGTTCACGTTTGTGTCGTTCACAACCCTCATTGTTCGCTGTTCATTGAGTTTTGGGATTTTCGCTGTTCTTCGCTTGAGTATTTTCGTTCGTATTGTTGGCAATCACTTAATGGTGTCCGTATGAGATGGTGGACAAACCTCCCAAACCGTGTCCGTATCCATAACCGCCACCGTATCCATAACCGCCACCGTATCCTACGCTGATGGCTGGTGCGGCGTACGAGATGGATGGAGCAGCATATGAGACAGCTGGAGCGGCATAAGAGATGGCTGGAGCAGCGGCGACGGCCTTAACAACTGGAGCAGCAGCGTATGAGACAGCTGGGGCGGCGTAGGAGACAGCTGGGGCGGCGTATGAGACAGCTGGGGCGGCGTATGAGACAGCTGGAGCGGCATAAGAGATGGCTGGAGCAGCGGCGACGGCCTTTACAACTGGAGCAGCAGAGAGTGCCACCCTGTATGTGTTGGCGTATGATGTAGCGTAAGATGGGCCAGCGTATGAGATAGCTGGAGCGGCAGCAACAGCCTTAACAACTGGGGCAGCAGCCACAGCAATTGATGGAGCCTGGTAGGCAACGGCTGCTGGGGCAGCAGCAACACTGACAATACCACCGCCATATCCTCCATAACCTCCTCCATAACCGCCTCCATAACCGCCTCCGTAACCTCCTAATCCACCAAGGTATCCAGCTGAGGCAGCAGCGAAGAGGGCTGACAATACAACGAACTGAAAGGTAACCCGTTAGCGTATCCTTAAAATCCAATGAATTCGTTTCTAACTCACCAATTTGAACATCTTGATTTGAGTTCTTAGTAAACTGTAGCTACTTAGTAGAGATCTAGAGTTGAAGTCGGAATGATTTCGATTAGTTACCGGTGCACGTATTTATACAACTCGGTGTTTGTGAATTGTCCGTGGCGGATTCAGTGCAAAAGCTAGAGCACGAAGAGGTTAAAGAGGGAGCGCTGCAACAAACGAGCCCTCACTCCATTTGAGTGTCTCCATGGAAACCATGAAAGCAAAAAGGAAAGAAACAGTGCAAAATGCCAAACGGCCAGAGAGTCAGTGGCGAGTGTACGAAAAGTTAGTCATTGAAGCAAATTTGCCGGCTAAGCCCAGTCGGCGCCCCAGTTTGGTGAGTCACTTTGAACGCATGAGATCGGTGCTTGTGCAAAAGCTTAGTGTTGCAGTAACAGCTTAGTGACCGGAAGGGAAGTAAAAGCTCGCAGCGTTACCGTGTTAGGCGGTATCACTAGACGTGGATGGTGGCCACTGGAGGTGCTGGTTATGTCGATCATTCGATTTGATGTGGTTGCCGTATGAATGGAGCTCAACTTCGATAGTTGTTTCTGACTGCTTTCGCTTTTGGCTTCGCCGATAGAATTAAAGATCTCATAAGGTACTCAAGATAAAAGTCCAACAAACTTATGACGCCCTGAAAAGCGTGTGACAACACGTTGCAGTTGAACTTTATATCTGCCACCAAATGAGTTATGATTCAAGTCAATATTGAATATTGATTGTGTGGCGGGGTAAGATTAGAAAATGCTGGAAAAACGTCGTAACTGACCAGGAATGAAGTACGATAGAGACGCTCAACATCTACCTCTCTTGCCCCCTTATATCGTTTTCTAAAGCCAAGCTGATCAATTCGTGAACAACTGTCAAATAGTCAGTCAAATTCGTCGATGGACTAGGGGTCAATCAGCTGTGAAGTTGGGCATTTCTCTAATACTTCATTTCTGCTACAGACTTGAATTGAATAATGATCTCACAAGAGCAACACCAAAACAAGCGTTCTTAAAAACTTAGGGATTATTTTTGCAATACAGAGCAAGGGTACTCACTCAGTTGCTTTTCTACACAAACATTTAAAGTCTGTCCGCATTTGATTATTTGCGTTAGCTGCAATTTTTGTTTTTCTAGTAAGTAGGCTGTTCGATTTTTCGGTGTTAAATTTGACAACTCACGCGTGATTCGTCACATATGTCAAAGTCAAAGGTCCGCAGTTGAAGTTGCCATTTCATCATAAGAATCTGTGCAACGTACTCTGTGAAAACGGTCCACTCTACGTTCAAGTCATAGCGACCAAGCACGCTATTGTGCAGCAAGTCACCTACCCGTAAGCATAGACTGCGTACAGACGGCTTATGGTCCGTCGTTTCTTCGAAAGTGTCCGTGAGTACAACAACAACCCTCACTCTGCGATCTAAGCACCCAAATCATTTCATACAGGCGTCCATTAGCAGCTTTGGCAGTGGATTCTACACCAGCTGGTATCTGGATCTGGGTAGTGATCTAGGTAGAGCGCAAAATTTTAAAGAGGGAACGAAAATACGACCACTGATTAAACTAAACAATGTCAAACTTGCCATGGCCATAACCGAAATTAAATTGAAATTATTACAATTAAACACGTTAAAAAATATATAATAGTGTAATAAAACATAGATCTCTAAACATTACTAAATACTTTTTAATTTGTGCAAGATGGTAACTCGGAACACTTCGAATTGGGTGACAGGACGGATGGTAACACTGGCGCAGCATCTAGCTGTTCAGTGCTCTCTATTAAAGTGCTTTATTCAGTAATTTCTAACTTTTTCAACGCCAACTCTACTAGCAAGTCGGCGCTGCATGCTAGATCTTGTGACTTGTCGCTTTAGACTAACTCCATGAACTCCCCTGGTTGCGCTTAGGCATACCTATTTAAGTTTGAGTCGATAGCGAAGGAACGGGTAGTCTGAAGATTCCTCGTGCTTTTGCCACCCCTTTAGTTTATCATGCGGGTTAATTTGAGTGGGGTTACGTTTAATGAGTCAGTTGTCATCCTTACAATTGAGAAAATTCTGTCGGAAGGTCAAGTTCTGTCAATAAAGTACTGAAAAACCACGATCCTTGTACAATTGCTTACAAAAAATCTCTAGAATGTGATCACATACGGTTTGGTTATTTGCTCTCAGAATATTTTACGGACCATGCGAAATTCAGAATTTTCGAACTGTTTGCGAGTAAAAGCGTCATTTGAAGTAAACCCAGAACGATGTTTAACTTGCCTAAAAGCACAGATTGTTGTTGCACAGTTCTTGCAAAGCTGGGTAGTGAAGGGCTCTGTTAGTGAATTCACCAGCACACCTAGACCATGTTGGTTGATCATGATTCCACAGTCACAGTCAGACTACTACCACCGATCGACCACTCCAGTGCCGTAAATTCGATGCCAACTACCAGGTTTGAAAACCAGATAAAAGCGTACAGGGAACGTGCGTTACCAACCAACACTATCCTCGTAACGATAGTTCTATGCAACCAACTACGAGAGGGGAATATATACCGTGACATAAAACTCGTCTGGCAGGTAAGTGGATTGCGTCGACTTCAAACTGAAAAGTTCTTAGACATCGGCTGTGGCCAAGTTCTCTCGACTTGAACGGGGATATGAATCTATTCTCTAGCATATAGAGCACTGGTGTTCTGTTGTTGTGCTATTATGTTCTCTAAGTGTCCCACCGCTGGATGACCCCGGTAGGAGTCAGCCTATTCCTTCATAATCACATGGATGAGGGGTGTATTGGAAAATAAAAATAGCACCATCGCTTTTATGAGAGATTAAAAGTACACCAAAACCTCGCATTTAGCCTCCAATTCGGACCAAAAAAACACGACGCAAATCGACTTAACGATTCCCATGTATTTCCAGTAAATTTTGTTTAATTGGTAGCCGAATAAAATATGGCATTAAAAATACTAATGTTTACTGTACAAAAAAAGGAGCGACCAGTGGACGTACTCGAGGTCTACGAGTATGTGTAAACATCTTGTCACCTCAGTGTCCCCCCAATCGACGATAACCGAACGGACAAGGAACCTTCACGGAATACAAAGTATTTTACTTAAAAACTGAGTCGTTGATGATATGGTGACGACTATTTAATCAGGTTTAATTGATGGTAACGTTGATACAATGGGCTTAGGATAGCTGAAATAGGAAACGTCTACTTGAGACTGCATTGTACTGAGATATGGTTGGAATTCCGCGGCGAGGACTGTACCACTTTGAGTGGTGGACATTTCTGAGTTCATTTGAAGCTTTAGAGTATCTCTCAAAAGCTCGAACAGGCGTACAACCGTAGGCGTGCTAAAATGTATATTCAAGTCGCCACTTAGCATCATTGGCCACAGATGATAGTTATTTCCCAGTAGAGATGCACCACCTTCTGTGAAGGGCAACAGTACGAACTGAATGAAGTCGATGAGTCAAATGAGTCGATTTTATCCATGGACTGGTTAAGAGAGATGTAGACAACACCAGAAATTACGCTCTGGCCATTTGGAAGAAAGCATTTAGCTGCACATATATCCCCGATATCTCGAATTGCAATACCCAATCCGTTGGATAATTAATTTCCATATTTGGAGTAATTACATGCGAAAAATGGACGCATTTTTATAGATAGCAACACCACCTGCGCGCCTTTCTGCTCGCTTGTATTGGATACAGCAGTCAAAGTTCGGAATGTCAATGATCTCTTCATCAATAACCCATGTCTCGGAGAGCATGAGTAGTGGGCATTTCTGAGTTACGTCGTCGTTGAAGTCGTTGCAATGTGCTCGTAAACTTCGACAGTTGAAGGCGAAAAACTAGATTTTGTCCTGGATAAGCCTTTACACTTAATTATAATAATGCAAATATTAAAACAACATTTTTCAAAATTTGAACGTTTATTTAAGAAAAACATGCACATAGTATTACATGCACATATTATGAAGATCTGACTCTTTCCCAACTTTCTGGCGATTTGTGGATCCCATCCCAAGAGAACTGCGCCGGCTTGGCACCCAAGAATGAATCAAGCCACTTTTTGATATTCTGCTCTGATGTGAACCGTATTTCAGTGAGGGCGTTCTGCATCGACCGGAACAAATGGTAGCCAGAAAGGGCAAGGTCTTGGCTATAGGCGGGTGGGGTAAAACTTCCCATCCACTGTTTTCGAAATCCATCAAGTTCTAGTTCTTAACGTTGCTATTCCACGTGGGGCCAAGCGTTGTCATGCTGGAAAATGATTGCCTCGTGCCTGGTCGCGTATTCCGGGGGTTTTTCGGCTACTGCTCTCTTCAAACGGTTTAATTGTGTTCGGTAGCGTTGTCCATTGGTGTTTTCACCCGGTTTTAGCAGCTCATAGTACAGCACACCCTTCTGATCCCACCAAATACAGAGCATTACCTTCTCGCCACGGATATTCGGCTTTGCCGTTGATTTGCCTGGTTGGCCAAGCGTGCAACCACTTTTGGCACTCTCGCTCATCTAGCGCATGTTCACCATAAACTTCCACCAAAATACGATGACTTTCGGCAGCAGTTTTCTTCATATAAAAGTAATGAAGAAGAACTCCCCCCAGAAACACTTTTTCAGGGACAAAGTTCGACATGTTTGAGTGAAAAAAATTATTCTTGTTCACGCTTCAAATGAATGACATACAGTGACAGTAGCTTTCCAACGCATGTTCCAATGGAATAACACAAGTTACGTCATCTCTTAGAAAACTGCACGAATTAAGTTGTAGACCCAATAAAACGAATAACTTGTCCAAAACAACAAAAACACTTCAGTTATTTCATTGAATTCCATAAAGTTTCATAAAAAATGTATGAAGGTTCAGAAAAACCTATTTTATTGATTGGAAGGTTTTCAAACAACCATTGACAGAAGGGTTAACAAAGAAAGGAAGAGAAATTATTTTTTGCTTTACCCAGGGTTTCAGCCAAACTCACTTTTTTTCGTCTTCGTCGGCTTTTTCCGTTCTTTCATCAATGGCCGTGCGCGCTCCGCCATTATATGCAGTTTCTCTCAAAACTGAAGTGTACCAACATCTCTTGCGTGTGAACGAATTGTTGACAAGCAAATCGTCGCCTCACATTGTTGAGTGTGAACGCCGCTTTGTGAAATTTCAATGGACAAAGCTGACTGACTTGGTGTACGTATCACACTCTTTACAGGAAATGAATAAAAACGAAAGAACAAAAACGCAAACCGAAATACATAACATCGCCGCAACTACGGAATCGCACAATTTTGGGAATGACGCAAATTGTTTTCAATTTTTCGTAAGATTCGAAACAACGATAATTATATTTATTTACCGACGAATTAATTCATTTTTTTAATTTTATTTATTTAATAAAATATTTTTAACAGTTTCCATAGCTGTAAGCACTGTATTGAGTTGCTGAAAGTGGGAACTACTTCTTGTGTCAAAATAGAAATTGTTCCTTAATTCAATACGTGATACACAAGTCCAAGAACGTTTGATCGTTACAGAGAGAGTTAGAGCTCCTAGCTGTCGACAACTAGCCCTCGTGATTCAGAGATTGGTCGGCTGTTTTTGAAGAAGAACGATTCAGTGGACTGGTAAGGGAGTACTATGAACCAGGGAATATTAGACAGACGAAGCAAAATATTCAAACCGAAATACAGAGGCGGTAACCATACACATTTCTCGGTGAAAGGAAAACGCGCTTATGGTGGACAAAATTCCATATTTCGCACTTGGTGCATAAAAGTATCCATTAAATGTATCTATAATAATATATTGTATGTGCGACTCTACAGCCCGTAGATGGCCATGGTCTAACTCCTCAGCAACCACTCGTGATGTTCTCTCTATTTTTCCCTCACGAGTAGATGTGATCTAGAATTTTATGCCGACTCCGAATGGCCAATTTGAGAAGCCTGCCCGAAAGAGGCAACTTATTTTGGTCGAACCGGGAATCGAACTCAGGCAAAGAGGTTCAATTGAGTAAGAGCTCATGTCTCATGACCGCCATAAAATGGACTCAGTATAAATACTTCATGTTTTTATTTTTATTTATTTTTTTTTTTTTAATTTAACGAATGATTACGAGAAGAGTTACACGATATCTAGCCCAACCAACAGAGTAAGGAGAGACTGCTTTCATTGCCTCAATAGACGACTGACTGTCTCCGAAGATGCCAACATAGCTAGCCGCTATCAAATTTCATTTCAATAAGCTTACGACAAATTCACAATGCTCAACCTAATCCACAAAAACGAAGTTGGAATCAGCTTAGAGCAATTGGAAAAATGACCACATTCCTCTGAAAACCCAGGTCGTGCCTGTCTAAATCGAGAATGACGTATCAATAGGCATGGATATCTTGTACTACACGCGTGTGAATCTCTCAACTAATCAACATTCCACTTCAGCCAGCACTCGTTCTACCCGAACGACGCGTGCCTCAGTAGGCATTGATAGAACACCGAATTCGTCAGCACGAAACAAGACTAATTAGTTGCTAACTAGCCAACACGCAGACCTCTTTAAAGTGCACTTTCTAACTCAGCATTAACCTCATTCTCAATGCGCATTCCTAACAATCTCCGACATCAGCTGCTCAGATGCACCGATGCGTAAAGGCATTCAATAACTCAATCATGACTTACATATGCTACTAGAGGGCGATTTTATGTGTTGTAAGCGATTTCATTGTGCCCAAATGTGACTGGGTTGAGTCATGTGTTATCACGACCTTTCGACCGGAAACACAAATACTCCCTTAATCGATCAGAACAGTAGTTCCGACAAGTAAACGTCCAACGGTCCATACCTTTATGAGAGAAGAGTAATTAAACTTTAATCGACCGCGCCAAAGTTACACACCACACCATCTGACCAACTGTACTGGCGCAACAATTTCTGCTGAAATCGTTCGAATTATATCAACAATCGCTCAGAGAATACTAACAACCGATCGAAATTAGATACTTTACAGTGATTTTTCGCACGCTATATCGCAGCCGCAACAGATGCTAAGTAAATTACAATACAAGTGTCTTTACATGGTCATTCGAGTCTGCAGCAAAAAGGCGTGTGATAGGCCTTCAGTGGGGCATTACTCTTTGTGAGCAAATTGCTCTTAAGTCCGGGATTGTTTTAAGCTACAGTTCCACAGCTCGTCAGCGAACGAGCATATCTGTTCGTAATTAAATATAAAACACACTAAGCGGCTGTGTTGCGGTTGATTGATATAATTTTTTTGGAGTCACTTTAACATTAGGATTGTCTTTCGTAGTATCGATCCGTGTGTGGGGTCAATCAAAAGACATTCGGCTCTGACTTATCTGAATGCGCACTTTGCATATGCCGGCTGAATTTAAATATTCATGGGTTTTGATTAAATATCTTCGATGGACGCTGGCGGTGTGTAGATAGAGCGCACGTCAATTTAGTCTTGCCGAAGGTCCCACTGATGGAGTAACTTACGACTTGATTCAGTGTTGCACCAAGTGTCCAGTGCCCTTTAATGATCTATTCCAAGCAAAGTGTAGATTATTAAATGTCACATGAGTGCCCGTTCAAGGCCGACATCGGGAGGAGACTAAATGCGCTGGCAGACTTAATTTGCAAAGAAATCAACGAAATATTGTTTGACGATGAATGGCAATGAAACACAGTCCCCTTTATGAGATATTTAGACTCAAAGTGGAGGTATGTGTGCCCCCTTCCCCAATCTGCAACTTTGAACTTCAACTCTAAACGCACCCTTAAACCAATCAAAGGTAAAACCAACGTTTTCATAGTGAAATTATTCATATTTATTATCAAAATTGCGAGTTGATTTCGTCTCACTGAGAGCAATGCACCAACACGTTGTCTACTCACGTATCTTGTCTAGAGCTCGTTCAAGTTTTTCATTTGAGGACTCAACTGAACATCCCGTTGCCAGTTAAGCAAGTGCGCCCTCAGTTGAATGTATATCCCTGCTCTACAACAGAAAAAATGTGGGACCAAGCACACTTCCTTGAGACACTCCAGCACATACTGCCTTGAAATCGGAGTTCTTATTTCCGTGTCTACCTCTCTAGTTTCGAGAGACGATTCTAGAATCGTGTATAACCTTTTTCGGATACGCCTACTCAGTTTGAAGTTTTGGCCTGCCAAACCTTGTCTGAAGCCTCCTCCAAAGCTTCTTCGATTTCATTTGTTACTCAAGTAGTCGTCAGGTCATCAGTCGCACTTCAGTAAATGATTGAATGAATTTTAGCAAAGGTTTTTCAATTATTTTAGATATTATATCGGTCTGTACGACTTCTCGTCGTTTTTCGGTTTGCGCGGCCTTAGGCTATATTCACTGAAGATCGCTTCAGAAGCATGTTTCAACGATTTCTTTGGTTGCATGAACGAGACACTACTTACTTATCAGGCCGACGATCTTTGGCGGGTCTGTGCCTTAGCAGTTGCTGCCTTCCATCGTTGATGGTCCTGTGCACGCTGCTTGCAGTCATCAAGACCAAACTGTCTTGCAACAGCGTTTACTTGATCTTTATACCGCAGATTCGGTCTTACTCTCCTTCTCGAACAAGGAGGCTCAGATTCGAAGACCCTCTTAGCTGGAGCGTTGGTGTCCATTCGGTCAATGTGGCCCAGCCATTGCAGTCGACGGATTTTTGCTTTCCGAACTACATCTACATCCTGGTACAGCTCGTAGAGTTCGCGGTTGCGTCTTCTTCTCAATTCACCTTCTTCGCAGATGGAAGTTTTCTTTCCAAGGTACCAAGACTCAGCTCTGCAGCTTTGCTTACTTTCCAGCTTTCGGCTCCATAGAGCAGGACTGGCAAAATGAGAGTCTTGTAGAGCACGGTTTTGGTCCTTCGAGTCAGGAGTCTTGAGCCCAGTTGTTTCTATAAACCGAAGTAGCACCTGTTGCCAAGGGCGATTCCACGTCGGATCTCCACTGTGATGTCGTTTGTGGAGTTCACGTTTGCCCCGAAGGTAGACAAACTCTTTAACTGCCTCGAAATTGTGGCTGTCGATAGTGAAGGTGAGTCTGTCCACGGAACGTTTATTTGGCATATATTTGTTTTTTTCCTCATTGCCCTTGAGACCAGTTAGTTTCGCCTGTTCTCCAATCCCCGTAAAAGCTTCTACTACGGCGCGTTGGGAACTGGCGAAAACGTCCATGTCATCTGCGTATCCCAACAGTTAGACTGGCTTACAGGAGATAGTGTCTTCCGTGTTTACAGCTGCCCGGCGCACTATCTTTTCCAGTACCAGATCGAAGAAATCACACGAGAGCACATCTCCTGGCCGAGATCTGGTGCAGATTTCAAACGGCTTGGAATTCCTTGAGTTGTTTAAGCGTGGAGCGACATAACCGGATCAATTTTCCCGCGATCCCTAATTCCGGCATCACATCGAATAGCCTATTGCGATAAATTCTGTCACATGCGGCGCTTTAAAGTCGATGAATGGTGGTGCGTATCGTTTGGAAACTCGCTGGCTTTTTCCAGGATTTGCCTTAGTGTGAATATTTGGTCTGTAGTTGATTTGGCGGGCCGGAAGCCGCAAGGATATGCCTCTATAGTTGTTGCAAGAGGTAGGATCGCCTTTTTTTGTGGATGGAGCATATGGAGCTGATAATTCCAGTCGTTGGGCATGCTTTTGTCTTGCCAAATGCTGCGGGTGATCTCCAGCAAGCTCCCTACCAGAACTTCGCCCCCGGCTTTAATGGTAAGCCATCTGAGCATGCGGCCTTGTTCTTCTTCAGCTTTTTAATGGCTGTGCCGAATTCTTCAAAACTAAGTGGGAGGATTACTTCATCGACTGGAGTTGGGAGTTCCTGATTCCCTATCACTCTCTCCTAGTCAAGCCCGCTAAGCAGCCGTTGGAAGTGCTGCCTCAACATATCCTCTATTCGCTGCGGGTCAGTAACAAGGTTACCCACAGAGTCTGGGAGCCTTTCCCAAAGCCAGTAGCACGGCTTTTGGCGTTTTTATAAAAGGCCCGTATTTTTTCTCTAGACTCTTCGATATCCCTGAGAGATGTTGCGAGAGACATTTTCTTCAGGCGTAGAAGCTTCATCTCATCCCGTCTTCTAGCCCGTTACGGGGTCTTGTTTCCCATTGCAGCGCTTTTTCGTATACCTCGTCGTTTCTTCTGCTCACACTCGCCACCATAGCACGGTTTTTTTTTTGTCGGAGGTGGTCGGTAGCCTAAAGCAGTTTCCGCTACCTTTTTGATATACAACCTCATCTCGTTGGCGTTGCTATTTGACTTCGGCGTACCGGAGAGTCTCTCACTTAATTGCTCTTCGTAGACTCGGACAATCTCATATGTGCTCAGGTGTCCAATGTCAAAACTCTTCTTTGTTGCCTGGTGCATTTTTTTTGACTTCGGACAGTCGTGCTCTGAATCATGCTGCCACGGGGAAATGATCAGGGTCGACCCCTGCCTCTCTGAATGTTCGCACAATCAGGATGTTTGACGAATTCCTTGCGCCACTGAGCACATGGTCGATTTGGACCGTCCGGACCGTCCGGAGATCGCCAGGTTGCTGTGTGGATATTTTTGCGAGGGAACCTCTTGCTACTTAGACCACAATACGTCCTGTCGCAATGTCAGTAAGTCGGAAGCTGTTGGAGTTAGTCGTGTAGTGGAGGCTGTGCTTTCCGATCACTCTGCCAAATATGTTTGGCAATGAAACGATGTGTGGAATGGCATATTCAACATTCAGCGAGGCTTTATGACATTTTTTTTTCTGACTCGACACGAAGGCAGTCAATTATTTGTCCTTGAGCCCAGATTTTTTAGATCTTCGCCAAAGCGATAATTTACTTGACAAATTGAAAAAAACATGCGGAATTAAAATGACACAGACCGCAGTCGGTCTCTGAGGGTTATACTCGGAGACCCACTACAGCTTAAGATAGCTCTATGGAGGGAATACATCCGCAAGCAAACTGAAGATAAATTCATTTAAAATTCACTCCATTACCTTCAAATAGGACATGAAACTGTAGGCAGTAATGACCAAACTTAATTACAGCTAGACTGCCTCCCAAAATGAATCGAGTTTGTCAACTTTTCGTTCCAAGTACAGAGCCATTTCAATTTGCCATAAGCTTTAGCGCATGATAACATTTGACAGTCTACTGCCACATTTTATCGAAATTATCAGGTCGCGCTCGCACTCACGTCGTTCTTATCGTGCGACATGACTCCGAACGTAGTACGGATCTGAACACATGTCGTCATGCATGCGGTGTAAAATAAGTGACTACCGAGTGCCGCCTTGCGTCCGCACTCTCTCGCACGTACATGCATTGCGGAATGCACAGTTGCAAGTTGGTCGATCACTGGACCACGGCGGCGTTGTCGGCCAGATGCAAACCACGTGATACATAACAAATCACTGCACAAGATTGATCTAGGTGCACTAGCATGGCAACCGAAAATTGTTCGCGTTTGGATTGATTGTTTCTGTGGTTGGCATGTCGCTCCAAACGCTGTCTCGGTCTGCATTTCTTAGACGTGTGATGCTATGTCTCTGGTCAACTGCATTGCAAGGCGTTGTGTATCTTCCAGTAGAGAAGCTGCCTGCTTTGGGTGTGAGTGTATCACTTTAATCATCATCGCTTTATGGTGTTTTCAAGTGAGTTGACATGAAAATTGTGTTTAAGTGGAGTTTCCCAGACGTTGCACGGCAACATTGTGTTATATCAAGCTAATTGGTGATGCGATTGGGTAATGGACGGGTAATTACTGTAGAAGAACTTAAATTGGGGCAACATGCACTTTTGTGGCATCTGGGTAGCCTAGTGATGATTTCTATGTGCGGCGGCTGCTACTGTAACTGACATTCCTTCATGCCAAATCATCTTACTTGCTTGAGCTTAAATGTAACCAAAGCTATTGGGACGAAGATATGCCGCAGAAATGTGGACAAATATTCCGGTTTTCCATGCAAAAGGACTGGCATTTCAAGTGTTTCACTCAACAAGTGGTCTGCATAAACATGGATGTCTCATTTTCACGAGAACACATGGGGGCTGACACACGTCCACTAGTGTGAATCAAAATAATACAGGCCGTAGAGCGGCAGGGCCTAGCTTCTCAGCAGCCACTAGTGTTGTGCGTGCTACCGGAAGGGACCCACAGTTTCATCCCGACTACGAACGGCGAAGTTGAGAAGCTATTTCTTTTCAGTTAAACCAGCATTGTCAGTGACTCGAATAGGAATCGAACCTAGGCAACGTAGGCTCAAATCTCGTAGGGGTCGATGCAACAACCTACAACTCCACGACGTCTACAAGTACGACTCAAAATGAATTAAAATGATATTTTCGAAAGTAAATTGCAATATTGCACCTCTTGTATGTGCCTCTATGCACATCTTATTGTGCCTCTGTGCAGCTCTTGCTGTGCCTCTCTGCACCTCTTTTAGGTGCCTTATGAATTGAATTCAATGTGACACCAATGTTTTCATCCATATGGCATTCAGCAATCGGAGACAAACCAAACAAAAAAAAACTCTTGTTTGGAATATCTTCAGTTTTTTGTTTCTTTTTGCTCATGAAATATTACATGAAGTGAGGTATGCAGTGACGGCAAACGGCCGAACGTTGTCATGCCCCATCTACCCCAAGGGAGTACCTATCCTTGCGTTTTGGCGAGCGTATGCTACTGTACTTATGCACCACAGACAAATAAAACACAAGCGAGCCAAGGATTTTATTATCTCTACCTACTGAACGATTGAGCAGATTTTGATGTACGGCTTGCTTATGACCCCGATTAGGACGTACACTAGTCATTTTATCGAAATACTGTGTTTGCCAGAAATCCAAAATATGTACAGTAAACCGATGGAAGTGTGCCTTGGCATG
Source organism: Eristalis tenax (assembly GCA_905231855.2). Classification (NCBI taxonomy): domain Eukaryota; kingdom Metazoa; phylum Arthropoda; class Insecta; order Diptera; family Syrphidae; genus Eristalis; species Eristalis tenax. The sequence goes on from HG993126.1 coordinate 34,467,794, forward strand.
AAAATCGTGAGGGCAATGAAAAGGCGGACATACCAGAAGAAAGGCGAAATAACTCAGTTGTTGGTCCTTTCCTTCTTTACAACACCTTCTTACACCCAAAACAACTGCTCAAAAAAAATGCAGCGTCCAATTCGGGAACAGTCAGGAGGAACCTACACACTGCAACTACATTCATGAGGGCGGAACTCAAGAGAAAAAAGGTGGCTTTAAAACTTAACAAATCTGACCTAAGGATATTATGCGGCGCACTTACTGGCCAGCCTAAATGAATGTTTACGTTGCGAACAAGGACTACAGGTGAAGCTCTTTAATTCGGATTGATTGGGGGAAGGCCAGTCCGGATAAACGAATTTTCCGAATTAGTGAGAGTTTTTTTTTTTTTTTGTGTGCAAGAACTTAAAACGAAAAATTATTTTATTGACTCGAAAGACTTCCAAAGACTTCCCTCCAATCCATTTTTGTATGGTTTTCCCCGACTTCTAAATGCGCTTTGCCGATAGACTGCTACCCCAATAGATATTTTTATGAGTTTATCTTACTTCAACATATTTATTAATTTTACTTAATTTCGCTAAATAAATTTCGTTTTTACATAACATAAAAAAAAAATTTACGCTTATTTCGAAAAATTACTTTTATTCGGAATATATTTATTTCCGAATTATATTTAATTCCGAATTAAAAGGTTTTTAATGCATTTATATTTCATAATTCTGTCCATGAACACAAATTTGAAAAAAAAATACCTTCGTTGAGTTCGCCACTTGCAGAGGTTCAGATATGTGCAAGCATGACAAATTAAACTGCAGTACAGTCCACGCTCGATATAGTGAACATTCCAATAAATAAATAAAAAAATCTCGCTACAGTGAACGTCCTCTCGTTTGAAGAAGCTACGAAAGTATGTTTTGAAGATGGAGATGAAATACCCTTTCAGCATTCTCAGCAATATTTTTTCAGTGAACAGGCCCGGCTTTTATTAGTTCACTATAACGAGCGTATGCTGTATTATGTATTATGTATGTGCGTCAACCGCTACTCACTTGAACCTATGGTGTCTAGTTCGATTTCAGGTTAGACAAACTCTGACAAAGCTCGAAGAATATGGCCGAATTCATAAACGTCATAATGCGCCAGCACTGCAAGAATGAAGGCATCAATAAATGCAAATAAACTGCAGTAACTATGAGAGCAGTCGGCAAGTGCGTTCATAAGAGAAATGTGATCCAATTGGCAGTGATTTTTGTCTTGCTGTCTGATTGCAGGTAGAGATGGTTTCTAAAAACAGGAAATTCAGGCATGTTTGACGTAAAGTTATTTTTATTTAAAATCGTGGCTACTTATTTTTCTACTGTTTCTTAACAAATTTATTCAGCTTATTATTGTATCAAAAATTAAACCTAGAATCATTTTAACCAGAAATAAAGTATTACAGAGAAGCCCATCTTCACATCTCATTGACCTCTAGCCCATTGACGAATTTGAGACGTTTTTTGACAGTTATTCATGAATTTTTGACAGTTGTTCACGAAATAACGTAAATGCCTTTCTCTGATTAGTCAATTCAGTTTTAGGTAACGATATAAAAAATACTTGTCAACAATTTTAACGGGCAAGAGATGTAGGTCTCTATCATTCTTCATTTCTGATTCAAACAATACAAACGTCTACGCTTTGTACCGCCTATATATACTTTGTTGACAGTCCTGACCTGCTGCAAGCTTACGGCATGGTTTGGTTTCATAAAATGTATCGAGAGAATATGTTGTGCAATGCAGGGGAAACAATGTTGCAGTAATTAACTCAACGCATAACTTGGCCTTTGGGAGTCGGCATAAAACTGTAGGCCCCATGCGTCACCAAAACGAGGGTTTGTTGTAGAACGTATGCCCCTCTATGGGCTGTTACTCCACCTATATTATTATTGAAGTACCACTGTGCTTATATTATCACTTTAACCTACGCAGCCTAGGTTCGATTCTCTAACCACATAACTGGATGCAGCTTGTTGGTTGAGGTCCACTTTCACCCCGAGTGAGTATCGCCAAAAATAATTAAAAAAAAAAACAAGCGCAAATCGGCCGTGGCGTTGTCGATTGGTGCGCCTACCCCTAAGCACTTGAGCCTACCTGGACTGCGTAGGCTTGATTCCCAGTACGAGCAAAATACTTTATTCTACCCTACTTCTTCCGAGTCACTGGCAATACTCGAAGAATATAACTGTCTAGAAAAGCTTCTCAAATTGGCCGTTCAGAGTCTGCATAAAACCTACAGTCCCTTCCACTCATGAGAAAAGAATGGACTCGTGACAGAAGATCGAGAGGAGGGGCAAAAAAAATATGGTGAAGCATTAATATTGGACGTCAAGAACGCATTCAACTCTGCAAACTGGGGGCTTATAGTGCAGTCTCTAAGGTCAATGATGGTGCCATGGTCATTAATTTAAGTTATGCTAATTTATTTCAATCAACGGTTCTTGCTCTATGATACCGACGATGATCTAAGGCAGTACCACATAACTGGCAGAGTTCCACAAGGGTCTGTGCTAGGACCTCTCTTATGGGACATTATGTACAACAGGGTTATAAGACTTGGAATCCCGAATGAAGCAAAAATCATAGCCTTTGCCCATGATATTGCAATCGTTGTTGTAGCGAAGCACCTGGGAGAGATAGAGGACGTTTGGAAATTAATGTATCCGAGTGAGGCGGTGGACGGCAGCAGTTGGTTTAGAGCTTGCAGAGCATGAAACAGAAGTTGTACTAGTAACATGTCGCAAGAAAAAAGATACAATCACCATCAGGGAAGGTAATCATGATATAACATCAACACCGGCTATCAGATACTAGGCTAGGCTAACGTACAACGAACACCTGGAAAGACCGTGCAACAAAGTCGCAAAAGTGAGCGTTGCCTTATCCAGAATAATGGCAAAACATAGGAGGACCCAGAAGACAACGTCAAAGGTGGTTCAATTAGTCACAATGTTGGCAGCACCAATATGGGCGAAAGCTGTGTCAATCAAGTCATATGCCAAAAGGCTTAACACGGTCAACCGCATATGCGCTCTGAGAGTTTGCTGTGCATATCGAACAGTGTCTGATGCTGCTATATGTGTCATTGCGGGAATGCAGCCAGCAGATATCTTGGTAAGTGAGCTACAAAGCTACCTGCACAGGTCTGGTCTGAAGGAATGGCCAGAGAAGATGTACAGCACGTATTTTTTTAGAGTCCACATTTCAGTACAGAGCGCAGAGAACTGAAGGAAAGAAATTGGAGAAACACCAAGTCCTGAAAGCATCGTAAACCATGTGCTAACATCGAGCGCAATATAGGATGCGGTGAAATAGATGGCAGCAAAAATCCTTAAGGATGCACGGTTGGATAGGACTAGAGAGATCACTAGGGAAAGTCAAACACAGACGGCACCTTTTGTCCAAGGAACTCCAGATGTTGTACCCAATGTCGAAGCATCTAATGAAGAAAGAATGCCATAATTTGCAAACCAGCCCCGTGGAGTAATACCTAACGGCAGTCCCGCGGGGAGAGTGGTAGAAGAGAGCAAGGTGAAGGTTGGTACGTAGGCGTATTCCCGAAATCGACTTCTTGGGCGTGCGAATCGTGCGTACTGATAGCCCGGGCTATTAGTATCTTTCGAAGATTGCATTATGCTTGGACGCTACCTCGAAAAAAAAAAAAAACTCATGAGGGAAGAATTGCACGCACAACACGACTGGTTGCTGAGAATCTAGGACCTATGGGCTGTTCGCTCGTTACACTTTAAAGAGGGGTAACAGAAGGAGCAAAGCTAACGTCCATAAAGTAGATCCATTAAGCTCCAAACTTGCTCCAACATTGAAAGGGTTTTTGAAATAAATACTGTAAGGTTAGCTGTGATAATAGTAAAATCACAGTCGCCCTAAATTTCCTATAACTACGGCCGGACTCAAAGAGCGGTGAACACGGCATTAAAACGAAAGCAACTAAAGTTTGACTGGCGGTGAACGAGAACCAAACCAACTAGAGCAGATGAAGCATTCCGTCTGTCTGCTTCTGTTTCCGTACAGGAGCATGAGTCTAGCCAGCTGTCTAGCTATCCAGCTCCTAATTCGGTTGAGCCATGTAGAGCTGATGTACTCTTGTGGGTACGGGACAGGTTCTTCGTTCTTGTTGAAGAGGTTTGCTTGTTGAAGCTGCTTGCCAAGTATTTTTGTTTGCTATCATTAAGAAAAGTAGAAGCGAAAAAAGAAAACAAAATACAACTGATCGGATTTATATTGCGATTGAATTCATTCAAGAATCATAATTTTAATTGCTCTCGGATGTCAAATGGTCCATTATCAGACTTAGTTTTTCTGGTCAACGGTTCTCTTAATTAATTCATTATGTTTTATGTTCAAGAATAACCAAACAAACCCACGGCAAGAAATTGCTAAGAAAATTGTACGCACATTGTGATGACTTCTGTCGCGATGATAAAATCGTACTCGCTTCACGGGTCATTAGGAAGTGCGAAAGAACAAGGCAAAAGATGTGAAAAAGCCATAAACGCAGTGCTGCACTATTTCAGTGTCGCGGCTTATCTAGAGGCCAATAAATCTAAACAGTCTGACATTGTTCACAAATAGTCACTACTCAACAAGACAATAAGTGACAACGATTTCCACAGTAACATTCAGGTTTTAGTTTAACGTCCCACAATGATCACGGCATTAGTGCCCTTCTCTCGGCATCAGTGACTCACATTCGTGGCAAAACGCAAAACACAAGCCCACAGACCGAGTGACTTTCCCGAAGCTCATAACCCAACAATTCAGTGGTGCTTGCGGAGAGTCCACAAAGGCTGTAGGTCAAGGCAGCCGGCACCGCTTCCACTGTTGCGATTTATTAATTAGTCTAATTACACAGACACAGCCAGACATGCAGATCAGCCAGCGAGGAACGGGCTTTTGCAAACAAGAACCACGGCTCAAACACGAGCCGCCGTGCGACGTGGTGTCTTGCAAGCTGTTTCCTCAAGACAATCAGAGGTAATTGTCTCAATAAAACAAACAAAAAAAGACAACAAAATAAAGAACATTGAAGACCCATAAAGAGTTGTTGCTCAATGCGGCAACAGCGGCGCGCGGTCTGCCGGGTGTTCGTGTGTGGATGCAGGCACTGCGATGTCGTTTGCCTGTGGCCACGGTTTGCTGGAAAGAGATTCGCTTGAAGTGCTACAAGCCATCGACACGAAATCGAAATGTAAGCCAACCTTTTGAAGGTCGTCACATCGCATGGTCGGGCTAAGGCTGCATGCAGCGTTGTGCCCGCCATGCCGCCGGGCGAAAATCTTACGTAACATGGAAGTTGAAGGAACCCTATGGCCGTGCCAAGGCGTTGGTCGGCGATCTTTTCTGGTTGGCATTCAGGGGCTTGGCAAAAGCGATTGCAACGACAGATAAATATTTAAATGTGTTCGCTTGCGCTGTGGGAATATTACTTTCAACACTTTCGCAGAAGTTAATTTCAAATGACATGCAATTATTTCCTTCTTTATGAAGCCATTGAGACCAAGACAAGCTACCTGAATTGACAGTGCGGTTGTTTAAGATGACCTTTGTGGAGCAGTAAATGTTAGTATGGTGACCTATACTGCGTGACTTTGTGTCTTATGTGGCCTTGCCTCGTGATGACCCCTGTTGCTGTCAGAATTGTCAATCAAGGGGACCACTTAGGATCCAATGACAGCCTGTTTTGTTTGCCGATGAGACTCCTGATTTGTCCACTTGTGGTCGGCGGAATTGTTTTTTAGTCTTACCCATCGGGACTTGAGAGGGCTACGATGGCAATGTTGGCATATGCTTCAACAGACTAGAACAGCACTAGCCATCGGCGCAATTGGGCAATAAAAGCTTTAATGCTGCGTCGTTAAGCAGAATTCGACAAATTTGAGCAGTACTTGAACAGGAGATGCCGAAAAAAACCGACCTCCGACATAAAGTACTCGTCAATGTCTCCATCTTTGTATCACATAGCCGTGGGCAATGCTGTTAATACCGAAAGATCTGTATGAAGTCACTACAAAATACACCACGTTTTTCGCTCGATTTGTTCGGTATTGGACAGGAGCGTTTTTAACATGCGTCCCAACAGTAAATTGTGTGGCGCTAAGCTTTGGGAATTTTACCTAAAAATATCAAAGCAAGTTTGAAGATGGCATTCCGGAGATGTATCTCCGTCTTACCACTTTACTCATCATCGTCATCTTCTGACACGCATGATCCGACAAAGGAGTCGCTAGGGTAAAGGACGCACACGAGATCTCCAGGCAAGTCCATCCTCCGACTCTAACTCATCAAGACTTACGCCCAAGCGTAACCAGGCGAGTTCTTAACTTGGTCCAACCACCTCGTCCTGGGTCTGCCAAGTGGTCGCCTACCTAATGGAATCGCATTCAACGGCCAGCCTCGTTGTGATGCTGCGGACATTCGTACCATGTGATCAAACCATCGAAGCATAGCTCCTTCCGTTTGAAGGAGCAGCTGCTCAAAGTTGAGATCCCTGCGCACTGCCGTGTTTCTCACCCTGTGTTCTGCCAATCACGTCAATGTCATCCGCGTACGGTACCAGTTGTACGGACTTCTGGAAGATCGAGACTGAGTGAGTGGGTTTTGCACGATCGTCTCCAGAATGATTTTAAAGAAGTCCCATGACAGTACGTCGCCGTATCATAAACATTTTTTGATATTGAAGGCCCCGGTGAGTTCGCTACCGACTTTGATGAAGCAGCGATAATTCTCCATCGTCATCCTGCACAACCTGACAACTTTGGCAGGGATGTCAAAGCTACGCAGGGCGAATATGCGCTCTGTCATATGCGCCCTTAAAATGGACGCATAGATTAGGGACTGCGTTTGATGTGAAAATAGTTTTTGTCTTACGATGGATAGAATGCTACGTTATGCGCTTGTTTATGAATTCTAAGCGATAAAATGTGTTTCAAGCCCTCTGTGCAACTAGCACTGGTTCAGATAATTTTTGCCATGCAATAGTTGTACCTAGTGCCTTACGAGTATTTAGCTCATGGCTTAATTTAATAATAAAAATTAAATCAGCCAGGATTCACTAAAATCCAAGCAGTCATTGACTTTTTTTTTAATTTAATATAATTTTGAATGTACACAGAGTTACCTCAAATCCACCCTATGACCAAATACCTCTGACACATCAACAGAGCAGTAGTTTTGTTTTAAAGGCTGATTTTTTAAAAGTTATAGGAAAGTTTTTCAAAAGAAAAAAACACATAAAATTCAGAAAAATGCATGAAATCTTTATTTGAATCGATAGACGGTCCATATAATTTAATGTTTGAAGATTATTTCATGCAAATGTTGACCTTGACTGCGCCTCAAATGGTCCATCCGCTTAGTCCAATTTTGGCATACTCTTTCCAACATTTCGGCCGGTATCTCACGAATAAATTCGTCAAGTTGTCTTCCAATGCGTCAATTGAAGCGGGCTTGTCTGTATAGAAATGAGCTTTAACATAGCCACACAAAAAATAGTCTAAAGGCGTTAGATCGCACGATCTGGGCGGCCAATTGACCGGTCCCGAACGTGAAATAAAATGTTCACCGAACTCGCCTCTCAATAAGTCCATTGTTGCGCGTGCTGTGTGGCATGTGGCACCGTCCTGTTGAAACCACATATCATGCAAGTCGAGCTCTTGCATTTTGGGCAAAAAAAAAGTTGGATATCATCCCACGGCACCGCTCACCATTCACAGTTACGTTACGATTCGCATCATCTTTGAAGAAGTACGGTCCAATGATGCCACCAGCCCATAAACCGCACCAAACTGTGTCTTTTTCTGGATGCATTGGTAGCTCTTGCAATGCTTCTGGCTGATATTCGCTCCAAAATCGACAATTCTGCTTATTTACGTACCCATTGAGCCAAAAATGAGCTCGTCTTAAACTGACTATAAAATGAACTTTCTTAACAGAGCACGCACTTTGATAATAAAATTCAATAATTTGCAAGCGTTGTTCGTTTGTAAGACGATTCATGGTTAAATTATAGACCAAACTGAAGATGTTTGACAGTGAAACAAAACACGAAACGTGCGTCAGCTGTTGAAACCAGTCTAGCTAAAAAATTACCCTTTAATTTGTTTGTTTAAATCTCTTTACCAAATGAGATGTTAACTACAACTTTGAAAAGCTGTACGCACTTCCTAAGATTCATCTCTTAAGCCTCGTCGAAGACATGCAAATTTGGCCACCATTATCACACCCGGCTAGTCGCGATGGCCTAGTAGATGTCTATTACATTCACTGTTCCTGCCACTCTGTGGTGAAGTAATAGATAAATCTCTTGAACGATGTTTTAAACATCTATCCGATGCTGTGATGACAGCTTGTCGACAGTTGACTACAGTGGCAACCATCGTGCGTCCTAATGAGCTTACACATCTATATATGTACATATATGTGCAAACAAGCTCACTTAGGATATCAACTTTTTCATCTTTGTGTCTGATAAACTTTCACTTTTCAGCCGCTTGAAACGATGTCAGTGATTTATTCGATCAATGATTGACCTCATTTACACAACTTGTTTTGAATCAAATCAGCTTGGTTGGGAAGTGCCCAATATCGTGCACCTCTTAGCAGACGGAAGTGTAGCTGATCGTTCATGATGAGGATCTGTGGTTAGCTGAACGGTGTCTTCGGTGTCAAGGTTTACCATGTTCTAGCCAACTTCAAGGTTCGTCGAATGTTTGACACATGACACACGGGTCTGCTCTCCCTACTTGTCTTTGTTCCATTCCTCTCTATATGGCATGAGTATCTGTTTCATTTGGGAGCCATCAGATCACTTCCTCGAGTCAACTCCCAAATGAGAATTTCTAGATGTCCTACAAGATTTCCTTCTTTGTAATTGTAGGTTCTCTGTAAAATTAAGGCTTGTTCTGCTTCCATCCCTGCGATCGGCGTCATTTTCATTGCGCCGGTTATACAGATGCGTGCTAGCCTTTGTATTTTGTTAAGTTTGTTTATGGCGCTTTTTTGCTATGATTTTGATAGCTTTCATTGTACCAATACGACGCATTCTGACATCCGGAAGAAAGCAACTGAAATTGATCAGAGTGCAGGGTAAACGAGGGCAAAACAGGGTAAATATTCTTTAAGAAGGGATTTCATATCATTTATTGTATTATTGGCTAGCAGAAAAGCAAGTCGTATGACAGTAATAATTTCATTCGCATTTATATAATCAGTGTAATTAAGTAATCTTTACTAAATAATGTATCGCAGATAAATTAAATCTTATTAAGATTAAAACTAATGCATTTATGACGGATAATATTATATACACTCTTCTAAAGGGACGTGGATCCCTTTCCGTGTGTTGTCATATTATATTTTTTTTTAGATATACTTTTTTAATTTACTTTTATTTATCTCATGGAAATTTTCTACACAGTAAATATTTCCTTAAGTACAACGTTTTTTTTGTGAAAATTTTGTCTGAACCTGAAATTATTTTTTCTAAAATGCATTCGAACAATTTAATGGGTGTATTTACCAACATTTGAAGAAGAATATCCCAACATGTGTAATGTCCAGTGCGAGCTATACATTTTAATTGGGATTGGTGCATGTTTGTTTACTATAGCTTTTTTTCTCGTTGCCTCTCTCGATTTTTTCATTGTTTGCAATAAGGAAGATTTTTTTCTGTTTCCCAAATTTCTAAGATTCCCAATAAGAAAAAAGCACCGAGGGAATTTTATGCATAATAGGCAGGAATAAAGAACATTTTTCGTTATTGGATTTTGGAAAATAAGGAAATGGAATGGTAGCTCTCTCAAAAGCTGATACGATCTCTGATGCACACAGAAAAATAAGGAAAGCTCACTCAAAAGCTGTTTTTTTTATTTTGTGTCTACGACAAAATTCTTCTTGCAAATAGAATATTTCGGAAAACACAATAAGAAATGTTTATTCATACAAAACAAAACAAAGAAAGTGGTATTGCCTATAAAAAAGGAAAAACAAAATAGCTCCAACCAGATTTGAACAGAGACGCATAACATGTAAGAGATGTGAATTTTTTAACATCCCACTGGGCCAACGGAACAGATATCTCTTATGGTTATTATTTCGTTCACATTCGATACTTCGATTCGATACACATTTCTACACATCTCCAATACGTATGTGGGCTTATGATGCATGGTTATGTGCGCATATACTTCTGACTCAGCTACCCTCAACTATGTGTGTTGACATGCGTTGCTAGTATGTGCCTTGTGTAGAATTTGCAGTATATGTATATTCCATCATTTCTTCATGCCTCTGTGAACTCAGGACAATATGGAATATGTTCGAGTTTACGGAACGATAGCAAATGATGGTCGACAGATGACATAATGGTCGAAACGTCACAACTCTATTGTTCTTCCAAAGCAAACTGACAAACCTCTAAGACTGTCTTTATGGACAGTCCATGTTCGTTTACACTTACACATTATACCAAGAATTTTAACACAGGTTACATATTCGATGACACTAGACTTAAGTCCTGAAAGGGACGGATGGTGTTTTGAAAATGGAATGACTTTGGTCCCGTCAGGATTGAGCTTGAGAGTATTTTCCTGGATCTGCAGAATCAACCTCTTGGCCAAAACGTTACAATCATCAGATATTCAGCTACTTCGTTCACCTCGGCCTCCCGTGAAGCAACACCAGTAACGCGCTGTTTTTCGTCTTAGAGTAAGCTGTGTAATGAAGCCTGGTGGAAGGGAAAAAGTATATGTGCCTGTATTGCCAGCCAAGCTGTACTTAAGGCCTTGCTCAACCATTTAACCACTTCCAGAATAGTTCCGTATCGGCAGTCAAAACTCACTAAGAGTTGTCAGGGTCTGATGCTGAGGGAATGAGATCACCGATGAACTTGATCAGAGGAGACATCCTCAGGACCTGCCACAAACTGCAGCGTGAATATTCGGAGTGGCATGACTCTCCAGGATGCAGACAGACCAAGCGCATACTCCCTAACTCCTGACAGAAAAGACCTCCGGCAACTCACCAACGGAACTAGTAGTACCAACGATGCAGTATACCCCTTCATCAAACATCTGAGTGTGCTTGGCCTAAGCTAAGAAACCCTCTGCGACGCTTGTGGAGAAGACAACGACACTGCAGAGCACTTCCTCTGTCACTGTCTCGCTCTCGGAGCAGATAACAGGTTTTCGGTACTGATGTGGGAAGAGCTGATGATGTGGGCTCTCCATCACAGAAGCGCTTTTGGGTCTTCCATAGGAAGACCACTAATGAACCAGTTTCTAAGTCTGAGTGCTCCAGTGTAGTGTCAATCACCTCCGACAAAAAAAGGCCTGGACAACACAATAGAGGACTCTCACGTCAAAGCTGGCGCACCAAAGTTCAGAAAAACCTCAGGCCCGGCTGGCAGGAGACAGTGTTCACTAGAAGGGATGGCTAGCTTGGTTAAAGTCAGGAGCGGCCACGCAAAACGTCGTCTAAACAAAAGCCACTTGCATATCATCGCAGTCCTGCGTTTCAGGAGCATGTAAGAAGTAAGCTTTCAATCTTCAAGTTGCGGACAACCGCAGAGTCCGCAGTCTGAATTCTAGATTTGGAATATTCAGCTTAGATTAACATTCTACTGTTAACTTGTCAGGTTTCTAGTGCTATTTACTAGACTTCATAATAAGATAATATAGGCTGCAAGCCCACAGCCATCTGCATGCAGAACCAACGCGTTTTCGATTTGCAGAGAGAATGCGTTTATACTCCGTCGCTCCCACTGGTTTCCCCCCAATCAACCCAACTGCTTCAGATTGTTCTTCCACGCAGCCAATTCAGACTATCCCATTCATCATGCAAGCAGCTGGAAGGTAATATCTGCTTGAGCGAGGTTAAAACCTCCAATTCGGAAATACAAAAGCGAACCTCAATGAGTCAAGTGAGTAATGCAACAAACCTGACGCCCATTGGCAAATCGAGACTCAGCGAGCGCACAATAACCATACCACCGCAGATTATCCCCAAATTATATCTCTTATGCATCGCCCCACAAATGATCAACGCCCACAACGATTCAATTACCTCACTAGTCACTGAGTGTCTCGCAATTTATGTGAAGTTAGACGCGAGCACTTCTCGTGTATCGACGAGCCCGAAGCGTGATTTATGTCTCCTCCGTGAATGCAGTAAAAGAGACTGCTCCTCGGTCACTTATCTCATTTCTTGTAAATCTTACCAATCAGCCGCTGCCGTGCCAGCATCGATGGCATACATGATGTAGGTGTGCTCTGCACCATCTACCCAGCCACAAGGCGGCACTCGTTCACACTCGAAGTCGATAGCAAAGGTGACGTGGTCAACCCGTCAAGCACATCCAAGTAATGAACATGTAATTAGCAAGATTTAAGATAATTGCATCCATTCATGTTGGCCAATCCCAGTAGGGTTCGTGTTCCAATTCTCTGGCAAGACAAAAAGCAGTCAACACCTTAATCGCTAATCACTGTGCGAAGTGTGAAGTTATTCAAGTCATTTCAGTCGTCGGCGATGCGAACAATTGATAACGCTCTCGCTTATGAATACGAATGTCGCAGCAAACGCAGCCGCACATGTTCTCTGAGGGAAACGCAACTCAAACGCAACAAATGGTCTATCGCGCAATGTTAAAATGCAGTCCGACCATATGGATCGCTGTGCGACTGCGAGTTTTGACAGATATGAAATCGAATACGTGCTCACTGATGAGAATTACTTGCGGCTAGACATGGGTATAGTTGCACGATGTTGTTGGAATTCGCTTCGCTGCAAGCTACCGTAAATGGTATCTGTCGACAAATAGTGGAGTGATGCCAATCTGCGATAAGATTAGCGAGATTAACATTTACAGACTTGGGATTGATGCAAAACGGTGGAATTTCTTTCTAAAAGCGGCCTACCCAGGGTTGAGTTTCTGAGGCGCATGCGAGTCCATTTGGAGGGCAGTAATTGGGTTATCGTAGGTTTGCGTTTGAATGACAAGCCAATGGCATCGGCTTACCACTTCGCAATCAATTTGTCGGCTGTATTACGGCACATTTCAACCACCAGCAAACCAACAACCGTCCCTAGTGCGATCCAAAGACTATCTCTGACTGAGCCCATCTCCTCTCTCACTGAAGAGGGTAGTTTCTGTTGTCGTTCAATTTTAATTCCTCATTCTGCTGGTGGTTGAATTTCTAACAGAGTTGCACGAAACACCTGGCAACAAAATGAAGCTCGTGAAGGGATGCCACACGAGTTCTTCCTCTTTTTTATTCGGCGGTAAAGTCAGGGGCGGAGCTGGCCTTTACAGGCCTTTACAGCCTTTACAGTGGTAGCTGCCAAAGATTGTTGAACACCCAAGGTTGTAACCAAGATTATTGAGCACTGACTCGGTTATTGAGCCAGTCGTTGTCAAGCCCACAACTCAGTATTGGAGCAAGATTGTTGTGACTCCGGTTATGCCGGTTGTGAAGGCATATTATACCCTTTTCGTCTTCCGTTGTTCACGGCGCGCCTGTAGTCCATGCCGCCCCAGCCCTGTCGCATGTTTATCACGCCCTGCCAGTCATCAGCTCAGTCCACGCAGTCTCAGCTGTTCACAGAGCCCATGTCCTGCAGCCACTCCAATGGTTCACTCGGTTCATGCTGGCCACTTAAAATCATCCATCAAGGATGAATCAACGAAGTTACATTATGCTACGTTTCCACCGAACCTAAACAGCCGTATGAGCTTTTACTGAAACCTCAGTAAGCCGTTACCACCGAGTTTAATGTGGTTTCGCTCTCAGTCTACAAGTCCCCGTCAAACCAAATGTCACTCGATCTCAATTTTTGAATGGCTGCCAGTTGCTGTCTGTTGACAGCAAATCAACACACCAGAAAAGAGAAAGAGACAAAATGAGAAAATAAACACCAATATAAACTGAGGCTTATCCGGGTTCACAACATGTCACGGACGGATGAACTTGAGGAGGATTTAACGAGTTTTATCAGAAACCGAGCATTTTTTAGACTCCGAAAGTGTATGGCGGAACCTGGTAGGTTCTATAAAAATTGATGGAACCTAGCAGTTTCGTTCGGTGGAAAAAAATGCTCATGGACGGATGAGTTCAAGGGGGCTCCTACTAGGTTTATCAGAAACTGCGAGGTTTACAGACCGCGAAAATGAATGTAGAACATGGTTCGGAGAAAGTTGGAACCTCGACGTTTCTGGCATAACCCACACTCACATCCCGGGTTCTTCTTCTTCTTTATTTCACGTTACAGTCCGGGTAGACCTGAGCCACAGCCAACAATTCTCTCCAACTTGCACTAACTTCGGCTAGATTTCTCCTGTTTCTGGCGCCAAATTGAAGTCCTTCTCCAAGTGGGTCCGTCACCTTAGATGCTGTTGCGTTGTCCCACGGTTTCGGAGTCGAAGTCTCTAGGGGCCGGTATTCTATATGCCCAGCGACCTTATGCGTTCTTCACAAGAGCTTCTTCTTCCACTTTTAAGAATGTCCATGTCTCCGCTAGAAACATGATTATGACGGTGTTAGGTATCGTAACTCGCGCGACGTACAGAAGGGCTGTGATGATCAATGTCTTATGCAAAGTCAGCTTGTTTCTCCCAAAGACGGCTCTAGTACTCAATTGCCTCTCGAGCCCGTAATAACAGCAATTGGCAAGACATACTCTGATCTTCTGATCTGGTCACTGACGTTGTTCTTACGGAGCCGAGGTAGACAAAGTCCTCGTTGTTATAGCTGTCCATTGTGACGCTCCGCCTAAGGCATCGATGTTGCATGTCCTTTCTTGAGGACAGCACATAGATCATATGGCTGCTTAACTGTCTGTGTATAAAACAATAGATCTGGCCATCTTATGAGCCTGGGATAAGTATATACGCAATCTTTTCACAACTTCCTTTATTAATGGGACCTTGCTGCAAACACGTTACACGTCCATCAGTACGTCAGTCCAAAGCCAATTGTCGATAAGGTCCTCTGTTAGCAATTGAATGTTGTTTTGAATCAATTTGTGTCAAGTTATCCAAGCCACATTGCAGCAATATCCGCTCCGGAAATTGCAAGCCATTCCCACTCTGGCCCAATTGAGTTCTTAAGCCCTCGGTCGGAATATAATCGCACCAGCAAGCATTTGAGCTGAAATGAGCCAAAACCACTGTGACGTGAGACAAATTGCCAAGTTATTTCAATGTCATATCAACACAATTGTATGCACACCACAAGCCAGACTGACCTAGGAGAGAGATCAACGAATCGTGATAATTTGGTTTAATCAGTTTCTTGCGTTTTCTCACCTGCCGCGGGCGATTGCTCGTACAACGATGTTAACTATCGCCTTGATACACTTATACAAAATCCGCAAGATTTATGATCACAATATTGATATAACAGTCGTGTCTGGTCATGCGGTGCTGGTTGGAGTTAACGCCTGACATGCGGAACATTGTTATTAACTCAATCTGCAGTAATCAGAAATGACTAAGGCGAATACCTATTCGTGCATGCAGACGTGGTTGCTCGATGAAACATAGTTATAGAGATGTGATACTTTGCACTGAAAGGCTGTAATTAGTTGAAGTAATTATTTAACCACTTATAGTTTTTTTTTTTTGTTCGCTGTTCGCGGTGCCTTTATAAGTGCAACACTAATGGTTAGCCAGAAAAACGACGAGCACGCAGTCACAAGTTTTTAGAAATACGAATGCATTGTGGCCGCGGTGGCGTAGTAGGTGGGGGGGACTGGGTTTGATCCCTGACGGGAGCAATTTTAGATTTCACGGCCCTTCCCCTTTCACTCGCTTGCAAAAGCCCACTGTTTTGATGCTCCTTAATTTCTGCTGTGTAGGGGTGTATCCATGATTTGACAATTGGTAAAAAATCACTTTTTTGAAGTCTTCAACAGAATGCCAGAAGTTGGTCAAAAATCAACACGGCACCAATCCTGTTCACACAACTAAGCTAGTCTCGGCCTTTTCTTCCCTAATCTGACCGCCCTGGAGTCTAAGCACTTTTTGTGCTCAAGGATGTAAGAACAAAAAAATTACCAAGACTCGTTGAAGCTCCTATTAAACTCTGTCCAAGTGATGCCGGAACCATCCAGTCAGAGTGAAGTTTTGGTATGGTCTCCTTGTCCTCGTCATGCCAGCACCCTCTGCAGACATCGTTCATGAGGGAGCCGAGTGGTTTTTCATGTTTCCCCAAGGATAACGTCCTGTAAGGAAAAAAAACCACAATATTAGGTCCTCCCCGGGTTTGGAACTTCTTGGTGGTCGCAACCACAAAACGAGTGGTTGCTGTCGAAACTAGGTTCAGGACCAATACGGGCTGTAGAGCCACGTTTTATATTATTTCATTTTATTTTATATATACTGCCATCAATCCAACGAAGTTACTGTGTTCTATTTAAGATTGACCTGGGTACCATCCAACAGGGACTTATCAGGGAGCTGGAGACTAACTTAACAGGCATATTACAACCTTGCTTGTGAAAAGTCCTCCACACGTAACTCACTGTAATGGGAGACAGCACAACAATTGGCCACTACCAGGCCTTAACGACACCAAGATCTTAAATTATGAGTGGCGAATCGCCAATATCCAATTTGAACGACTGTATGGAAAGCAGAATTGTGCGTCGCCCTTTTCGCTTTTTACAGACATCCGTGGTGATCAGCGATAGGATTTTGCTAATTTTGCCTCTTTTTATTGGTTTATCAGAAGATAGTGTCGACTTGATACAAACACGTTCCTTGTCCTCCTGATTCCAAATATATGTATTTTGTGTTACATTTTTATATTTTTGTGTCGTTTTTGCCGTTTTTTCCCAAGGTTCAACTTCATCATCATCATCATCTTCCGACCCGTAGTGCTCGCGGGAGTAAACCACGCACGAGAGGTCTCCAGGTCACTCGATTCTCCGCCATCGACTCTAACTCATCAGGAGTTATGCCCAAGCTAGACCAGGCAAGTTTTAGGACTTGTTCCAACCATCTCGTCCTGGGTCTGCCAAGCGGTCGCCTACAAGTTTTAGGACTTGGCCCAACCATCTCGTCCTGGGTCTGCCAAGCGGTCGCCTACATGATGGAATCGCATTTAACACCAGCCTCGGAAATGGTGATGGTTCTGCAAGTTGTAGTTCTGACAAACCTAAGTCATGACCCGAACACTGAACCGCCCAATTCTGCAAAATATAGCAAATAATGGGAAATACAGTACATCTTCACTAGTGCGGGCACATAATATTGTGGGTGTTTCCGGAATAGCGAAAAGTCCAAAAAACAACTGACAATTGACAAAATTTCAAACATCTTTCATTGCAGATAGATCCTATTGCCTATAAAAGAAGAAGACACAAATAGCTCCAGCCAGTTTTGGACACAGAACCTTAGCCTGAGCAACGCACCAACCCACTCCGCCAACGGGGCCGATAATTTTCACGGGTTTTGTTTTCGTTAACATTCGGAGATATATTTATACACTTACATACATATTATAGAGACGTACTTCTGCCATGCGAATCGCTACTACAAAAAATCTACTCAAGCTTGAAACGCTTAGTCACACCAAACGTAGATGGTCTTCTGGCACTGGGTGCTTATCACAAAACAAGCCTCTGGTGTTCAGATTGGTTCAGACTGGTATGAACTGGAGGGGATGCTGGTTAAGAACCCAGTTTCGAAGAGGGTATCGTGAGGTGCGCGGATCTACATCGGCCAAGGATGTAAGAGTGTCCGCTATTTGTTTGCCGCTATCCGGCAATGAAATCTATCTGCGGAGGATTAAGGAGTATGATCAGAGCTGCGAATTGGGATGCACACTATTGTGCGGCTTGCAGTTGATGTTCTTTATCGAGTGCGGTCTGACTACGGACATGGACAGTCACTAGACCTGTAGTTTCATTTGCTGGTAGCATGATAGCATGCAAGGATTACCTGCTTGCCGTGGGAGAGGTTTTATTGCAGGATTCACATGTCGCCCCCGGCGGAGAAGACTGGGTGCATGCTTATCTTAGATGAACCATGCCCCAGATGAGATGGACGGGACACTGAGGTTCCTCTGAATATAGCTCTTTTACAGCAGTATAGATCATAGTATGAGGTCAAAATATAAATGGGGGCTAAATAGGTGGGCGGCAGTGGCGTAGTGGGTTGGTGCGTCGACCTCTAAGCATTTGAGCCTAATTTATCCAGGTTCAATTGCCGGTACGATCAAAATACTTTTCACGGTCCCCCCTCACACAGTATAACTGTCTAGAATATGCTTCTCAAATTGGCCGTTGGGAGTCAGCATAAGTAAGTCATTTCCACTCGTGAGAGAACAATGCACAAGACGAGTGGTAGACTCTGGCCCTTTACAGGCTGAAGCGCCATCCATTTTATATTATATTCTAGGACCGTGGAGGCCTTTCTAACGCGTTCCTGGATTTTTCCGCTCAATCTCGTGTTCGTTTTGTGCTGTTATTCAGCTAAAGAAACTTATGAGTTCTCGAGTGAAACAAATGAGTTACAGCAAACCGTTAGCGTATTCAGAACCAGATGCGAATGCTTAGTTACCTAAGTGCCCCCATAAATCATTTCATGCCACAGGCTTAAGATTATTTTCAACTTTAGCTACTGCGAAAACCAATCACTTTTAGCTGCTCCAAGCACTTAGCTGACCGTTCAATGAAAAGATCAACTTTAATTACACTAGACTACCAGACTACCAGACTAAAATAACCATACGCAATGGGCGCACCGAACAGCTGATGTTTTGCGTACACAACGTGCAAAAAGGCTGGATAATCATGTTCCGATTTGCATTCTGATTGGGTCCCGTGAATGGTAGAATGTCCGGCCTGATGGGCAATGTGTAGTGGCTCTGTGACATTATTGGTAAATTTTGCAACTCACGTTGTTCCCACCGGTGCGGCGGCGGTGGCTCGACAATAATTACGTACGCTGTCGGCGTTTATTAGTTCAGACACAATTTCATCCAGTTCGCCACTTGATTGTGCAGAATCCTTACCAGTGCAACACGATTGAAGAATGCCGCCGCCGGTCATTTCAGCTGACATCAACGATTTCCCAAGACGCTGCAGTGGGTTGGGTGGTACTTACAACACTTTGCACACCGCAAATGATCGCAGGTTGTACGTTCATGTTGATTTAATTACATTCAATGAAGAAATATGGAGATACTGATTTTTTTTTTGCCCGATGCTCTGCGATACATAAGGCATGTGGGGCTCTTATTTGGAAGGCGGTTGCCTGCAGATCTGTTCGACTTAATTGAATGCGTTGTTAGTTGACTTCGAGAACATGCGTACTCGTTAAGAAATGATTTCGGGAGATTGAGATGCTTGAAGGTTGTCAACAAATTAGGATCGCTTTGAAGTGGGGAATGTCGCCGTGGACATAGATGGGAGTGGTCCGAGAGGATCTATTGCAAGCATGGACAATTAAACAACTGTTCATGTGTGAAAAACATGGCATTATTAAACACAGACTTTATGTGCTTCTGTCGACGGCCAACTGTTGGCTCAAAGAGGAAGGGAACATACTTTTGAAACTTCAGTTCGTGGACAACTTCTGGTGGCACTTATCATTGACTTATAGACTGAAGCCAAGCAGCGACAAACTTGTGCAATTCTCGTTTTGAAATGCGTCACAAGCTGCAGACCAGATTGCGATTTTGAGCTTGTTGTGAGTTTGTGCATTTTGGCGACGCTGATAAAACTCGTGACTTATACCGAACCGAGGAGGCTTCTTAACGACCATCAGTGCGGTTGCCCCAGCAACAGATTGATTTTTGATTTGGTTCTGCACCGAGGCGAGAAACGAATCTTTGCAAAAGCAAGATGGCATTCCACAAAGTTTGGCTTTAAAGTCTTTTCTCAATTTAGAGATTGCTTTTGACAGTTCACGCGCGATTAATTATGCTTGCCTGTCATTGTAACGCCATTTCATCTTACTAAGACTTAAACCCGAGAAACAATTACAGATGCAGTGAAACTTCTTTAAAGCGGACAGAAGCGGGACCATAATGATTGTCCGTCATCATGATTGTCCGTTATGAAGGGGTGTCCGTTCTGAAGGGTTTGAAATACACGAATATCATGCTGGGACCATGACGAATCGTCCGTAAAGAGAGGTGTCCTTTATAGAGGGGTGTTCGTAAAGAGAAGTTTCACTGTAATGCGTGCTCAGTGAAAAATGTGTTGTGCCCTCACACTTTCCAAAAGATACCACAAAAGACTCTGACGCTAACCCATTTCGGCGCAATGCAACTGACCTACTGCGGCGACACAGAAGTGCAGCGACAATAACCCACTCAAATGCCCGCAATAAATAACCGAGAATGTCACAAAGTATCGCTGACAAATATTACGTATTCTTGCGACTATTGCGTAGTTAAACGAGTGCAGAAATACGTCACGAATCGAATTACATATTTTGATGATCCATAGAGCGCACAACGGGCATGACCTAACAACAGCGCACCAGGTGTAAGTGTTATCGGATTACCCTGATGAGAAGCGAATAAGGCATAATAACAAAAAAAGTCTTAGAACATGATGGGCAGTCGAGTCTTACCATTCAACAAAGTCCAACGTCTTTTTCTCGCTAGTCTCAACAAATGTCTAAAGATGATGAACCTCAGGTAATACAAGAGTTGTCAAGCTACCAGGAAAAGGCACAGTTCGGTGTACGGTTCGGAGTTCGGTCTGAACCTGAACGACAAGTGCTTCCAACAAGACGCCACTGCGTGCAATACAGCACCACACATCGATGGACCAAGTGACAACTTTTTCTCTCATTTTGGACGACTGAATATTTTGGCGGAAAATAAATGAAAGGATCTTCCAATAGGGACTTCCGCAATTTGACAGTTGATAGCTGCCATATTGTTGAAGCTACATCAGACATATTTCATATTTCAGCCTCTTTCTCAAAAAAAGGGGCTTTCTATTTGGGCAATGTTCCACCCCCATTTTACCGTCGCCATAAGATGAGGCGTCAATAGAAAAAATAGTCGAATTTGAAACGATGCCAATCCGCAAGAGATCTAAGAGCGAGCCATGGATCCTAAAAAAGACACTGTTTGGTGCCTCTTTTGAGGTGGAGGCGACATCGGTCTCACGTGGAGCTGATGTCAAATGGCCACAGAGAACATGCTCGGAAAGTTTGTTCTTGTGGGTTTTCTGAAAGAGCAGGTCTATGCGAATAAGCCACAAAACCACAGCGGCCATCAAAGCCAGCATAACCCATGAAAATTTAGGCATCGATATCCCCTTCAAATGAATAAAAGATGTAGATGATATCTCACGCCGTCTTTGTTTTATTTAAATGTAAAGACAGGAAGCGCTTTACACAAACCCTTTACAAACGAAATATCCCTTATCAGCATCCCTTGGAAAACAGCATTGCCCATGTTATAAGCGAGACACGAGCCAATATGCCCGAAAAATGTACTCAACTTTGGATCCTCCGAATAAACCTCATAAGTCACTCTTGCCTTCAATCTTTAACCCTTTAACGCCCAGAGTCTCCATTATATTTACATATCAATAACCGCATGAAAACACACTGGGAACGTAAAGGATGTGTTAAAAAACTTATGTAAAAAAAGTATTTTCAATTGGGGACGATTTTATTTATATTTATTTTATTCAAAAAAATTTTTTTATTTAGAATTTTTCATTATTTTCTATTATTTTGTATTAAGAACTCGCAGGCGCTTAGTTATTTCAAGTTTTCTAAAATAACAGTACCCGGGTGGCCCAGGATTAAGGGATTTAAATTCCAGGTCTCGCTCACTCCCAGGGTAGGTGCTCAGTTTGGGTTCTTTGCGTACGATTTAGAATTAATATCAGCATTGACCATTAAAAGAAAATTTAGCACGTCTTTTCACAATTTCGAATTCCTCTTGAAATTCGAAGCTTTTTTCATATATTTCATTAACATTGCGAAAACTACTGAGGCAAACAATTTCATTTAAGTTTATTTAAGAACTAGCAGAAATGAAGTATGTTAGAGGTCCCCAACTTCTACCTCTCTTGCCCCTTGAAATTTTTGACAACCATTTTTTATATCATTCTTTAAAGACAAATTGACCAATTTCTGGGAATAGGTCTCCGTCTTTCAAAACCGGTGTTGTAATTCATTATAAGTCTTGTCGTTGATTCTTTTTTTTTCATTTTAAGTTATTTTTTCCTACAAATTGACCAATCAAACGGTGCGTGCGAACGTACTTTTGTGCACAATACCTCCGCAACACGATCCTACACCACCGACTCTAACTCTTAGGTGCCCTAGCGTTTTGAACTTGGTCCAACCAACTCGCCCTGGGTCTGACAAGCGGTCGCTTGCCTGATGAAATCAGATTCAATGCCGGCCTCAGTAGTCGTGATGAAGGGGACATTCGTGCCACGTGACCAAACCAAAGAAGCAAAGCCCTCTCCGTTCGAAGGAGCTCCCCAATATTGAGTTCCTCGCGTACTGACGTGTTTCTGACCATATCCCGGCGAGTAATTCCCACTTCAGCACGCTGAACTCTGATCAGAGTTGGAATAACTACGGAGTTTAAGACTGCTAACTAGGCTTTGAGCCCAAGCTCGGCCTGATTACAGATCTACCAATCTGTATCAAGAATGCCCCAGCTTGACCAATCCTCGAGGACAGCTCAGCATTACTTCTCCCATTGCCCATTGCTTGTAAAATAGCCCTGCTTCAATGGGACTCAACTAACATACATTGGGCAGGCCTTCTGGAAATTACCTTCGATTTGTCTACGTTAACTTTCATCCCAGCATCAGCATATATTGCCACAATACTTACCGAGTGTGCGCTGGAGTTCCGTCTATAAGCCTTATGTCGTCTGCTAAAAGAAGATAGCTTACCCTCAACTGCCCCCATATGAAACCTTCTTCGCTTCGGCTGGGCTGCAACAACCAGTCCATTTATGCAATGAAAAGGAGACGTTGAACTTCGCCAAGGGCTCGACGTTTTGATTTAGGAACGTCAACCGAAAACAGCTGCTACAGTTTGTGTATAGAGAATGAATAGCCCTGGCTGAAGAGCACTACAGTGCTTACCTCAAGGGGCTGGAAACAACTGGGACTACAAAACTGCAGATCGGCTTGGCATACTCCCAAGCCTTCTCAAGTACCATTCTTAGAGTGAAAAGCAGGGCGGTTGTACTTCTACGGGGACGAATGCCGCAGTTTTCATCCCCTCGACCATGGCTCAAGTATACGCTTTCAACACCTTAGCGTAGACTATCCCGAGGAGGCTTAAAAGAGACATGATCCTATAGTTGGAGCAATTTATTTTGTCACCCTTCTTGAAAAGAGGGTCAATCATCCCGGTTTGCCACTAGCCAAGAGTCTCACAGCGATTCCAGATCCCCTCAGTGACACGAAAGAGCCAGAAAACTCCCTCTTTGCCCATTGCCTTAAGCATTTCTGGCCGTATTTCATCCACATCGGCGGATTTGCCAACTTTAAGCGTTTGAATCACCAAAATGACTTTCTCCACCGTTGAACTATTCTCCGCAGCACTCAAGACTTCACGTCTGCCAGCCTCAGTGCCCTGGATTTGGGATTGAGCAATTTGCCGAAGATGTCCAGGTTATTGGATAGAAATACATCATCTTTGGATTAAGCTCCTTCGATGGTGTTAAATTTCCTTCATTTGAGTCAGCGGATGGTTTGCCAGAACACTTCTTTCGCAGATCTATGGTCGTTTTCCAACTTCTCGCCGAACTCCTTCCAAGACTGCTCTTTAGCTGCATTTCCACATCAAAAGTCCAACAACTTCTCTCCGTTCGCGTTCTGGTGAGGATCACCGTTCCTCTCAATCACACTCCCCCAAGGCGTTACAGCCAACAACCACATGAGCATTGAAGTCACCCAGCAGGGTATAGGAATCCATCTTCAAGGGCCACATCATCTTCATCCAGGAAAGCCGAACACTCTGAATCCAGATTCGGTGCATAGACCCCAACCAAAGCCATAAACTTCACCTTTCAAGCAACTCTCCCTCCTAACGTTATCCACTCCAATACCCTGCCTGCCAGCCTGGGACTTGTGAGTATCCCCACTCCAGCCTGTGCAGAAATTCGTGGTGCAACTCAGAATCTCATCTCATGTGAAAGGCCAGTGGTCTTGGATCCACGATATCCAGACGAACCCGGCAGCTTCCCCAACTAGCTCGATATCCTTTCCGGTGGGCGATTAGATGTTCCATGTGCCTTTCCTAAGACGATGCCGTAGTCCGTTGCCCTTTGCTCCCAATAGCAGGTAGGAAAAATTGTCGGCAAAAGCGACCTCTAGGATCCGACCTTGAAGAAACACAGTGTAGTTACTTCTTGACATCTCAGTGTCCTGAATTGCGGTCCCATACATTGCGGCATGAGGCGCAATTAATTATAGACGACCTAAGCTAAGACTCATATCTGATCTCCAAGCTCCCTTGCACCTATGTACATACTAGTTAGACTAGAAAGGAGGAGACAGCAAGTTAACTCACTTGAACACCGGCGCACTGTGTCTACCTTGCCTCTGTTTCATCGCTATTTCAACAAACAATTTTCGAGAGATCCAATTGCGCACCTCCACTTCATGCATTCACGCACCAAATTTTTCACGCCAGGAATGCTGAACAGTTCACACAGCTTGTTCCGGACGCACACTTAAATTCAGAGACTCGTTTCGCTGCCGTACCAAGCGAGTGTGGAATACCCCTTCCCAGCACACTATTTCCTATTCACTACATTCACAGACAATCCACCTCGCCAGGCATCACCTGAAGCTTATTTCAATCTTAATGCGAATCAAACCATTGAAATGAATGTACTTGGCAGAAAGCTGCTCTCTCTCTATGAGATTCATTCCCGTATAACAGTTGTGTGCGATGTCTCTGCATTTAAGTGGCATAATTTTGAGCGCTAGCACATTGCGCCTAACTCTATATGATATGTTTATCAAGAATCACGAGTGTTGCCGTGGAGGAATTTACAATGTGAAGTAACTCTGGAATGGTGTAATAATTTGGAGATGCGGATTAAATGGCTTAATAGTTCACTCTTCTGTCACGTAGATTTTCTTTGGATTAATGAGAGGGATCTTAAATGTAAATAGTGTGCCCTAGTGATGAGACGAGTGGTGTCAAATGTTGAGCAGCTTCGAATGGAATGTGCCATGGTTCGGTGATTTGGTCACGTCGCAGGAATGTCCCCATTATCATGCCCTGAATTCAATTCCATCAGGTTGGCAGACCCGGGGACGAGGTGGTTGGACGGAGTTTGAAGACTCGCCTGGTTGAGCTTGGGCATAACTCCTGATGATTTAGAGTCGATGTCAAAGGATCAAGTGGCCTGGCAATATCTCAAGCGTGATTTGCCCCACTACCTCTTTAGTGGATCATGCGGGTCAATAAAGACGAGATGATGTGTAGTGCTGAGACCAATATTTCCAGTCCATTACGAGATTAGGTAAGTCTAGGTTTAAGTGGCTGACTGCATAGCAACACTCAGACCACACTCAACTCAATTTACAACTATTAATGTTGCTTAGTTCGACAAGGTTGTCGAATATGTGACATTTTCGTCGACAGTGCTCCGCTGGCTTGGCAAATACAATACCGACTCTGCATCATCGATTACCATGGCTAAGTGGCTAAGAAGTGGTTGACTGCGTGCCGCTGTAGTTCAGGTCGCCGACGAGAAGGCGCAGCACAGTGGACCGCCGAAATGTGACGTTCGGGGAATGAAAATACGTCAGGTGGGTAAGGCTGTGTAGACACATTCTCCAGATTCAAGCTGGGCGGTGAAACAGATTTTGTCCAAAAAAAAGCTATTTCCGGAAACAAACGCCTATTTTCACGGTCTTGAGAAAAAGTAAAATAATGCGAAAAACGCTGGACTTAATGAATGAAGATATAAGGACGGTAGCTATGTTGAGAAATAAAATGCTTATTTGCGGGAAAAAACAAAAAAATACTATGCCCTGGTAGCTAAGAGCTTCGATCTAATTTTGCTAGTAATACTGAATTGGTTTGCCTTCGACTCTGAGGGATCCTGAGGCTTTCTTCGAAAGTGATCTCCTGTTGAATTCCTTCACCAAGTATCTTTCTATCAAGATTTCAATGGCTTGAAGTTCAGTCCAAATGTTTGTTTTCGAATTATGATGCAAGTGCCACAAAATTTTCTACGCCTTTCGGCCCAGATCAACGAAACGCGATCACGCGAGCATAACCGTGATTGATCCCTTTCTGAGCGTTTGGAAATGTGTGAGGAACCACTGAGACCCCTTCGATATATCGGAGCTATCCCAGTGATCAATACTTTGACACAATATACTTCAAAAGTAAAAACAAACACAATTTATGAATTATTTATTACGTCGACGGTCATCGCGCCTTCCTTGTGTCTTTATGCCACGTCGAGATGTACATGGTCTTCCAAGTCCCCAATGTCAGCTGACACATGATGGAAATGGAAAAATACTATTTTTGACCTTTTTTTCTCTCAAATTTTGCCAAGATTGTAGAAATGTCGACTAACACCGCCATAGGACATGGAAGTCGCGATTGTTGACAGGTTCTTTGGAAGAAGTTGGAACACATCAAGAGCAAATCCATTGCCACACCACGCTTTGCGGCACTCCTCTGCAACTTACCGCCATCCAGTGCGGAATTGCTGGCTCTCATCATTGATAAGGCATCTTCTGCCTAAAGCTACTGGAGGCACATAATGACTCCAGCCATGCATCGTTTTCGATCGATCGACTGTCAGACCGACAATTCTGCACGGGGTCTCACAAGCACTAAACAAAGCTTTCAACTCAAAGGCACTCAATTGGGTGTACATATGCATCAGCGGAGTTAAAGAATCACTCGATTAGACAGACTTAACATAATCCTCCATCTCCCACCACTGGATATTCTTGGCAAGAAAGTGGCAGCCAGCACAGCCCTAAAATTTTAAAATACTCCGACTGTGGGAACTCTCCATCGGTCACTCAATCGTTCTTAACGAAGACGACTTCCTCCTTAACGCCACTTACTGCTTACTACCCCAAGCAATCTTCGACCACCAGCTTTCCTTCCAGGTCGGGTTGGATGTCTGACGATTAGATGCTGCCTGATACCCTACGTAACTTCTGATGGAAGACGGACTAAGGAGTAGGTACAGGCACCTATTCTACGGACTTCAATATTGCTATCTCTTTGAAGCTCATTCGCTGTACCGTCTTCCAGACAGAAACCAGTGCGATAAAAGAGGCACTGTCCTGGCGTAAGAACAGTGTGATATCCAAAAGAGATACCACCATCTGTTCGGACAGTCAGGTCGCAATTAATTCCCTGGACAAAGTCGTGTTCAATTCAGAAACAACCCTTAATTACAGACTGTCTCTTAAAGAGATGACTGAGCATTTTCACACACACTCATGTGGGTGCCGGGACTTTGAAGCATTCCGGGTAATTGCAATTACCGATGAGCTCTCTACTCGTAGGTGAGGCACAACCTCTAACACTAGGATGAGTTCCACATTCCATAAAGATGGCTACAACCTACCACCTCCTTAAGATACAGCGAACTACCACTCACAAATGGCTCGAAGGCACCACCTGTCTTAAAACAAAGGAAATACGGCCAGCACTTCATCTCAAACGGTCACTTAGTCTGCTTACACCGCAGACCTTCACTCAGGACGCTCATCGGCGTGACAACCCGACATATCGCACACAAGGACTTTCTGAGAAACTGCATGGATGAGGAGGAGGTAGAGACCTCAAGTCACCATCTCTGCTAGTTTAGGGTTTGGGAAGCCGCAGGTACATACATCTAGCGGCCGAGTATCTTGCTAATCTCAACGTGAGCATTAGTCAGTCAAACAGCTCCGTCATATGTAAGCACCGACTGGTGCCAATGTTAGGAGAAGTGGCTCTACTCTGGACTAAGTTCGACTGCCTTCTGCTGTAAGCCACTCCAACCCCTCATAACCCAACCTAAGAACGAATCAAGGTATTTTTTACTGCGCTTTGTAACAACTGATGAATCCTGAATCTTAATTTTGCCCGGGTGATACCTGTTTTGACAATTACTGGCTGGTACCCGGCATAGTTCGGCTACCAGGTACCCGTCATCATCGGGTACCCGCAACAAATACTCTAATTCAATACAATTAATAACGTACACCTTTATTTGTGAATACTTCACCACAGCGAGGAAAGGGAAAGCAACGATGGAAGCATAAGTCTTAAGTCATTGGGCACGTTTTTAATACGTTTTGAATTTGAATTCTTTGTAAGCAGCAGGTAAATTTGGTTATCCACAACCACGCAAGTAGTCGGTATTTTGGTACCCGAGTAATACCCGGAAATGCGGGTACCCGGGTATGCGCGTGTCAAGAGCTCTAAACCTGAAAACATTACTGCACACCAGGAACTTTCAAAACAGTGGACTTCTGCAGGCCTCCTCCCAAAATGTGCAAACAAAGTCCTATTTCGGAAAATTTGACAAATCATGTTTTTTGGAAGTGTGAATATCGAGACATCGTTAGGAAAAGTGTAGACATTTTGGAAAAGGCAGTTATTTAATTTCAAGGTCTGCGTCCGTGCATTATCTTCAGTACACCACTCGACGCAGCTAACTGCCAAGAACATCTTCTTTATCGCCGACACAGCCCTCCTATCCACTATCTACTCATCGAAAAACTAAATCAGCCACAATCTAGTCTGCTTTCAACACTAGGCCATTTGGAAGTAATACCAAACGGGGTTTGAGCCTCCTCCAGCATCCTCTTGACGGCAGCAATCGATTATTTACTTGTCTGACCAATCCACCTGCTTAGGCGCTATTATTCACAATAATTGATTCCTCATTCGTCGCCATTACGGTCTGCCTTTTATGCTACAAATCCTCAGTCGCACTTAACCATGAACGGGGACATTGAAAGTATCCGAAGTCAATCTGACAATTTGTGATTGGCATTATGCACGCGTGACCTTTTATTGAGAGCACAGCTCACGATTGATTTTCGCAACTTTTAGCACACTCGGCCTGTATGGAAACATCTGTATTTTGATCGATGTACCACCTGCCAATGAGCCGTGACCAGGAGCCCGTACAGCGTACCTTGTTCGGCTTGATCTTTAGCAGCTCAAAACAGACGCAAGACAATGCCGAACACGGTAGCTGTTAGCTAAAGGTCGCTAATTGACAACTTAAAAGCCGTCGGTCGGGAATTTACCACATGTGCGCGGCTCGGCGGCGTGTGTTGTGTGCTATTGTTGCACAGCGAATTATGTTAATCGCAGATGCAAGGGAGCGATTAAGTTAACTGTTTCATTTTTATTACGCCCGTAGTGAGTGAGGTAAGTGAATAGGAAATGCTCAGGCATTTGAGTTACTGGCCGGGAAAGTTATGGAAAAATAATTTTGCAATTCCACGATTTCTCACCTCATGCCCCATTTCACATTCCATTCTCTCCATATTCCATATTTTTATTTTTTGTTTAAGTTACCAAGTATGCCAGTCTCCAGAGATGACAGCACGTTCATAGCAGCGTGTGGTAATCCACCTAAACAACTAATTAAACCAAACTTGAAGTAGGCATTGTGACCTCCGTCCACTTACACACATGCAATTTTGAGAGTGTGTTCCGGACGTAGTTTTTGTCACTACCATGGTCCATATGAACTCAAAAATGAACAATATAGTATATGTGTCAGCAGTTGTTCTGGAATTTAATTAGATTCTCTGCAGAGGCCTTTTTCTGATACTCCTACTTTCCTTAGGTGCCCCCTGAACCTGCAGTCCCCTCTTAGGATACGGAGGTTGTTCTTGCTCATTCTGATACATGCTTCGAACCTCTTCCGGTCATGTTGACCCAAGAGTTTCTGGACCTGATTCATGCCACGAGCGCTGTTCCATTCTTCAGCCCGGTTCCTTATTTCTAGTTCCCTGAACTCTTCCCTGAGGACGTGGTCTCCTACAGCGCAGAATGGTTCGGGAACTACAAAAGATTCCGATGCTCCTTTCCTGTCGAGTGAGTCGGCGATAGCATTGCCTTCTATCCCTGTATTCAGCATAGATTTACTCTGTTACTCCCACCCAGCTTCTTAAGTTTCTCTAGGCATTTCAACAAGCAAACAAGCGACTGTCCGACATTATTGTTATGTCGCAGTTGGTTTAGTTCCTGTCAAGATTGAGCGCATCTGTCTATGGCATAGACTTTTGCTTGAAAAATGCTGGTGCGTTTGCCCGTGGGTTCGCAGTACTTTATCACTCCGCTGTTCATGTACCTTCATCAGTTCTTAATCAATCTGTATTCCAATTGACCCTATTGCTGCACAGTCTGTGGACTATGGATTCATTGCTAAGCTGCTTAATCACGACATCCTTCGGAAAGAGTGGTAGCCTTCAACTAATGAATCGATGTGATGCACCTGTCTTTTCCTATCCCTACTTTTGCCATTCTCGTGACTGTTCTGTTTGCACATTCTGAACCCATTAGCTGCAAGGGAGGCAGCTCAAATAGCACCTCCATGTCTACCAAGCAGTCCTGAGTCTACCAAGCAGTCGCCGGTCTGATGGGAGCGCATTCAAGGCACTTCCCCGAAGTCGTAACGATGGGGACAACATCAAAAAGGATAATCAAGGTGTAAGCTTGTTATCAGCCAACATGGTCCTTTGAGAAATGGCTCTACTAGTCAATTGCCACTTGAGCCCTCTTCTGTCTGATCTCGGCAGTAATGGCATTCGTAATGTTTTCTTGGCAGCCGAGGTGTATGAAAGACCGATATAACGTACAATTTTTTTTTCAAATGCATTAGAGTCTCGTTGACGCTCGATATAACGAATGTAGCGAGAATAGCATATACGCCTTGTAGTGAATGTTATCGGTGCTTCAGTAGTTCGTGAAGATTGGTAAAAGAGTGTTAAGAGAACGAAAGAACGAATGTGTATCCCTCTTGACTGCTTGAAATTTGTGAACGAGGTGAGACACCTGGCGATTGGCAACTGGGTGATTGTCCCACTTTTCAAGATTGGGGACAAAGGAGACTGCTCCAACAACAGGGGTATATCTCTTTTAAGACTCCCCGGTAAAGTCTACGCTAAGGTGTTGGAAGCGCGTTCTAGAGCTATGGTCGAGCCCATGATGGGGGATGAACAGTGCGCCTTTCGTTCCGAATGGTACTTCAGAAGGCTTGAGGGTCGAGAGGAGTATGCCAAGCCCATCTTCAGTTCTTTTGTGGATTTGGAACAGGCATACGACCGAGTTCCTCGTAATGTCTGGAGTGCTCTGCAGATATATGGGATTGAAGGTCCTCTTCTGAGGGCCATTCAGTCTGTACTCACAAACTGTAGCAGCTGTGTTCGTGTTAAAGGTGCTACCTCAACACCTTTCACAGTGGGAGTTGGACTGTGCGTGTTGTCACCTCTCCTTTTCATTGTATATATGGACGGGATGTTGCAACGCAGCCGAGGCGAGGAATGTTTCACATTCGAAGTTGAGGGTAAGTCATCTTCCTTTTGTAGATGATTTAGTGATCCTCACATCTTCCCAGTCGGAACTCCAGAGCGATCTCGATAGGTTTGTGGCCGTAAGTGCTTATGCTGGAATGAAGGTCAACGTAGACAAATCGGGGGTTGTGACAGTCTCCAGAACGCCTGCTCAATGCACTCTACACATTAGTCTAGTCCCATTGAAGCGGGTGGAAAAGTTTAAGTATCTCGGGATCTTTTTCACGAGTGCTGGCAGGAGTAATTTTGGTTTTCCTGTAGGATTGTTCAAGCTGGGTCAATTTTGAAACAGCTTGGTAGATCTGCAATCAGGAAGGCCGACCTTGGTATCAAAGCCAAGTTAGCGGTTTTCAACTCAGTAGTTATTCCAACTCCCACCCAGGGTCATGAAAGCTGCTGTGATGAGATTTTTTCGAGCTGTTGTGGGAATTAGTCGCCGGGATAGGGTGAGACACACGGCAGTGAGAGAGGAACTCATCATTGAGGAGCTGCTTCTTCGAACGAAGATCCCTCGTGCGTGGTTTAACCCCGCCACCCCTTAAGTGGAACATGCTGGTCAGAAGATGATGATGATGATTAGAGTAGAGTTGTGCTAAGTAGTTCCAATGGCGGAACAAACATGAAGCGGTGCTTTTTAAGGTCGGAACTAGTTCCTCAGATACGTATCCGACGAAGTATACAGCAGAGATAATGGATAGACAATACTTTTCGGACGCCGGATGATATGTATGAGACAAAATGTCCCATATTCATTCCAATTTGCGTGTTAATTCCAGTTCCACTTTCAATCCTTGCCAGTAAAAGATCTACTACAACCACGATATGTCCATGTGAACACATTTAAGTGCGCGATTTTAAGGGGGAAACGCTTTTTTTTTTGTTTAAAAAGGAGATACATTTGGAATTAAATCACGATAGGTTTTGAAAAAAGATGCGTGAATCCGACAAGTCTTGCATTCCTGATGGAAATTTAAGCAAAGAAATCAACACTAATTAACGCTTCATGTACATCAAGAACTGCTTTGATAACTTTTGCGTTTGATTTTTCGAAATATCGGTTGAATTGAACACAAAATAAATTTTGTCCTACTTCGCTCTAGGAAGCTAAAATGGTATGAATTCTGTTTTTAATATAAAAATAAATTAATAAAAAATAAAAACCAGGCGTTTTTATTCACTAAAAATAATTAAGCTTGCTGTTCAAGTGTCCATGTATGGGGCAGGACGTAAGATTTAAATTTTTCGATTTAACGAACACGCCTGGACATTATACCATTTGTCTTTAACTGGACCACCTCTGTACATGTGGCGAGGTCCTGTCGAAGTCGTCGATAGTGGGTGTCCTTCCTTGAAGAATTCATATATGTATGTAGTGTGTTTTACCGTTTTTTCGATAAATCCATTGGTGATCACCTCCGATTCAACAAACGTCACAATCGCTGTCTGAGTTCAACCAATCAGGTTACTGTCGCTCGAGTATTCCAGCTGTTGTATGGACGCTTGAAAGATAGGGCCCCTTGTGTGGGGGAGAGAGATCTGCACGATCATCTCAAGAAAAATGGTGTTGCCAGATCGATCGCATGGATTGTGTTATCATCTGTGTAAGATAAATGAATGTACTAAAATACCAGAATTGAGGT
Organism: Eristalis tenax; assembly: GCA_905231855.2. Classification (NCBI taxonomy): domain Eukaryota; kingdom Metazoa; phylum Arthropoda; class Insecta; order Diptera; family Syrphidae; genus Eristalis; species Eristalis tenax. Next base: position 34,501,011 of record HG993126.1, read on the forward strand.
GCGTGCATCTTGCGTTCTATGCTTACTCTTTTTTGATCTATAGATCGCGTAGATCATTGGATCTTCGGAACATTATTTGTTGAAAGTTTTCCCAGCAGTTTCTTTCAAAAGTACTTGGAACATACCAGACATCCCACACCTGGTGTCCACTTTTGTGGAGAATACAATTCCCAAGAATGTCATTAATGTCACTTTAAGTGAAACTCATTAACACGCCCATTCCGAACCAGATATTCCTCATAACTTCGATGGTCTTTTGTCTGCAGGCATGAAACTAGACCTGGATTTCTTTGCGAGTAGTTCCCAAACAGGTACCTTCTCGAGTATCCGACTTTTACTATATAAAGCCCATCAGTGCTTCCAAAGTCATCAGTCAGCTTCCTTCTTCAATTCAAGCGAACAGTCGTGAATAATCGTGAAAAACAGTCGTGAAAAACAAAAAAATCACCATGAGGACCTTCGCCGCAATCCTATTATTCACTGCCGTCGCCGCTGGCGTGAACAGTGGCTCTGCTGACCACTTGAGCGGTGACTTCCAAACTATCAGTGAGGATGGTGGTTATCACTTTGGCTTCAACGACGGACGCCTCGCCCGCCAAGAGGAACGATCAGCGGATGGAGTTGTCCGTGGAGCTTACACTTACGTCGATGGGAATGGCCAAATCCAGGTGGTCTCCTACACTGCTGACAAGCACAATGGATTCCTGGTGTCTGGAACCAACGTGCCACGAGCAGGTGACTTCCCAGAAGTGGCTAAAGAAGGAGAAATCGTTGATGTCCTGCCAGTGTCTGAGGTCCAAGACACTCCTGAGGTCGCTGCTGCTAGAGCCCAGCACTTAGAAGCCGTCCGAAAAGTCCAACTGGGAGAAGTCGACAGCGTTCCAGTCGTTGCTGTTGAGCAAATTCCCCAACCCGTTGAATACACTCCAGAAGTAGTTGAGGCCCGTGCTGCTCACTTCAACGCCCACGCTGCCGAGGTTCTACGTGCCCGTGCTGCTGCACCAGAAGTGCGCAGCCCTACAGTGCAGTACGTCGTCCCAAACAGTCACTTCCATCCAGACTACCTTCCATACGCCAACTTGTAAGAAAAGTGTCGGCATTCAATAATAAAAGCGCGGTTGTGCACACATAAGTTGATCAACCTTTTGGGCATAACCTTGCCGCGGTATCAAATTCAATATTTTATTTTTTGTTTGTGTTATTTTTTTTTACCCACAAGCAAACGAGGCATGTACACAGTTCGTGGACTGTTGAACACAGCTAGAGGCTAGATGCAGAGGTGGGGCTGGGCACTCACGTTGAAGACGGTGAGGTGTTTTGCCGCTGGCCAGGTGTAGATTAGATGTAGTTAAAAGAAAATATGCCTCGACGAGATTGAGACATCAAGTGTGACGGGCGTCCACTGCGGCTGCTGCTGACCTAGACGTAACGCAAGTGGCATGAGAAGTTAATGAATTACGTGAATTACGCAGCCAGTAATTAGTGAGGTTCATCGCAAATGCTTGACAATTAGAAAAGATGTCATCACTTATTGTTGCTGAATGCTTCGGTCGTCGACGGTTTCACAAGGCTCGCTTGCTGAACGGTGAGGTCGTCAAGGGTTTCACAAGGCTCGCACAACATTGTCTACCGTTTCGAAAAAGGTGAGTCCGTTTTTAAGTGTTTTCCCAGTTTGCCTCTTATCCTTAGAGTATTCATTAGGCATTGGGCACATACAGTCAGCGTCAAAAGTGACAGCGCAACGAAAAATAATGTGAAAAGGGACTGCAAGAAAAAACATTAAATGCAGTTTTCCAGGGTAATTAGTAACGAGCATAAGGCAAAAGAAAAAATTTCGAGATATCTCAAAAACTATAGACACAGCGAGTCGCAAACCCAAATATCTAACGAAGTTCACACCTCAAAAGCAAGTGTGCCGTAATCACATGAGGAAATCTGCCCTAACATGGGTTTTTCAGGTAGCATCTAAATTGGTGAATTTAGTGCCCACTTACCAAAAAAAGAATTTGTTTGGTTATTTGAACTATCTAAAGAGTAACCTGCGCCAGAAGGGTCATTTATCGGTGATCTAAATTTCGTTAAGATTTTCATTTACGACCCGCCGGGCCCATAGTTTCTCAGATATCGTCATTGGTTTTTTTACATCATAAATAAATGCTTAGCATTCAAGATTTTTTTCCTTGGGGTCCGGTTTTAATTACATATTAATTAAAACGAAGAACACTTCCTAATGTACACTCATTTTTGACGCTGGCTGTATGTCAGCTCATCATCTGCATTCAAGGTCCGAATGTGGAGACCTTTTGAAGATACTGCAGAAGTTCAAGCTTAGCGTCATGCTCGAAACCCCATATGAGAGATATCGGCCCTCACCATCGGCATTAAGTCATGAGGATTTCCATATGTCCAAGTCCAACCACATGGTCCGGTGGCAGCCAAGCAATCGCCGTCCTGCTGGAAGCGTATTCAAGGCACTTCTCGGAAGTCATGCTGATGGGGACATTGCCATCCAAGCCAGAGAAACATAGGCCTTGCCTTTTGAAGAAGCAGCTGCTTAACATTGAGTTCATCGCATACTGTCATGCTTCTCACCCTTTCCCGGCGAGTAACTCTCACAACATAACGACGAGATCTCACGCCGACAGCTTGTTACCGCGATCTTATTCTTATCTTAACTTGTCTTTGACACCAAGGTCGGTCCTTCTTCTTATGCATCAATTACGGTTGGCATCTATCCTTCGAGGAACGCATGGCTGTGCCCCACCACACCTAACCTAACCTTATTCATGTGAAGGAGGAGGTCTCCATCTCGACTCATAGGTGGACATATACACTCACGGCACACAGATCGACTGCGGCGTAGGAGCGGATGTTTACTCAAGAGCTGTTTTCAAGCCTCTCCTGCGGCGAACTTTTCACTTTGCCCTATGGGGTGGATGCATAAGGGCCTCCCAACCAAGCCGTTTCTGAGCTATTGACGATTATTCAGACGATCCGATTGATGGCATACAGGTCTGAGGAGTATTGACGTATGAGATGAACTCATTGTAGATGATCCCCTGCCAATCCCACCAAACACACAGCAAGACCTGCCTGGTCGTCTATTCTGGCTTGGCCACCGTTTGCGCCGACTCACCGCGATTCGACCACGAACGTTTTCGCTTGATGTTGTCGTAAGTAATCCACTTTTTGTCACATTGAGCAGTGATTCGCAGACGAAAACTCGGGCCATGAGGTTCTTTGGCTTTAACTCGTGTGGTACCCAAACATCGAGCTTCCTTCTCTATCCAGCCTTGTTCAAATGGTGCCAAAAGTGTTATTGCCGGCTCATGGGCTTCCGAAACAGTGTTACATGACGGCCTTAAAGGTTTCCATAACATTTTTACAAAATTTTGGCAGCACAAAAGCAAAGAAAAGAAACTACAAGAAAAATGAGAGCTCTTCACGACAACCATTTTACTTTTTTTTTTAGAGATGACCAATCTTTCTTTAAGACCCACGTTTTCTCTGTCTGTCCGCTGAAGTGGAAAGCAGATTGTTACTTTTTTCTGGCTGGTACAATTCTTGTGTCACTGGTGTCAGGTGTGGGGTTTTATTACTTTCTCCACGAAAGGGCGTAGCGCAGATATTTGCAAAGCTTTCGTACGGGACTGATTGCAGGTCGGAGTATAACTCTCCATAAAGTAAAAAGTAGATTTTACTGGATTGCGCAAACTCGCGATGTCTATGACTGATGTTCAAAATGAGTGAAGTGTGCTCATCTCAAAAGACTCGAGGACATCTGAAGACATGTCTGACCGGGGACCATTCGGAAGGGTAACCATGGACAACTTAGGATGCCTACGTCGAACAGCGAACTACATGCGGTACATTGTTGTCTTAACAGACTACTTTACTAAACCACCGACCAAAAAGGGAAGAATGTTTAGCCGATTTGGGGTGCCTCATTTCTTACCATCGGACTAAGGGAGTATCTTCGAATCCACAGTATTTCAGCAAACAATGCAGTACCTGGGCGTCAAGGAAACCCGAACCACATCCTTTGCACCCAAAGTCAGATGGAGTGGTTGAGCTATATAGTCAGACCTTATTGCACTACTTGGCGAAATATGTCGTTAAAAATCAATCCAATTGGGACGAACTTCTCCCACTAGCGTTGATGGCATACCGTTCTTCCGTCCATGAGGCCAGTAAGTACACCCCAACGATGCTCATGCTTGGAAGGCAGTTACGATTACCAGCTCCTCCTAACGTTTGAGCCTCGACCGAACTCAATACAGTCGAGTGTTGCATTCGACGACAAACTTCAGCCTGGCTTATGAAGAAACCCGGACAAACTTGAAGCTGGCAGCCGAAGTGATGAAGAGCAGGTATGACTTGTGAGCTAGCCCTATCTCATTTTCCGCAGGTGATAAAGTCTGGTCGTATAACCCGAAGCGTCGTCACCCTGTGTCCAAAGCTACAGCGGGATTGGGAAGGCCCTTACATCATTGTGAACAAGGTGAACGATTTCGTTCACGTGAATCGTTATTACTTTATACCATCGATGCAGCAGATAGGTCATCGGATGGAGCTGCAATGCTTTAAATGGAGGCATTGTTGCAAAAATTTAGCAGCACAAAAACAAAGAAAAGAAACAGAAACAATAACGAACAAAACCCTCTCAAGAACCATTTGACTTTTTTTGAAAACTGACAAATTTTAATTAAGAGCCACGTTTTCTTTGTCTTTCTGCTGGAGTGGAAATATGAAGAAAAAATGGTTGCGCTCTCCGGCTGCTAGTAACAATATTATGGACATTTTCGAAAATTTGTCTTTCCAGAGCGTGCCACCGGAACTGAATCGACGGAACCAAAATTGCGCATGGTCTACTGTCACAGTATCAGGATCATAAACATTCACACTTTAAACCGCTTGGCTTGTGTTTCCGCCTTTATCGAAGAAGAACTATGAAATACGGCGTATTTTCTCTTTGGTATTGTTCACCTTTGAAGGACTCAACCTTTAACAAAATTGTATCTTTTGTTTGGTCCACTGGAACGAATAAAACTCGGGATATTAATTTACAAGCCATCTTGTGGAAAAGTATGATATCGCTATCATCTGCCTTCACTGGGAAACAATCACTTTAGTTTGGGTTTCAGGACTTTGGAAAATCATGGGGAAAGCTCACAAACTCCCAAGATTATGATCCACACATCATCAGCAATGTAGGTGCCAATCCCCCTCGGGTTGGTCAAGGCAAGTTTATCAGCGAATTTCTTGAAGTTGGCCCGCCGTCAAAGGCGTCTTTTTAAATAACTGATAAGTAACAGATTATATTTGGCCTAGACCATCAGACATCCTTTACAGAACTCGGGCCGATGTGGGCGACTAGTAGAGACCATCACGGGTCACTGGAAAATAGGGGAAGACGCTGTTAATTTGGGCATAATCGTATCAGAAAATGAGACCCTGTATCACTATTCTTTCACCCGTCCAGCACGTGCTATAGTCAGACATCAAGCTCTGGGAGTACATTTCATCGAATCTCTTGAAGTAATATCAAAGAAAGTCCATCAATGGACTATTGATGTTCCTAAACTCTGACGGCCGTGGTGTTGTGGGCTGGTGCGTCGACCCCTACGCACTTGAGCCTACGCAGGTTCGGTTCCCGGTACGAGCAAAATATTCTTTACGAGTAGTTTCTCAAGTTGGCCGTTCGGAGTCGGCATTAGGCCCTGGCCTCCTGTACGGGCTGTAGATTATTATTAAACTCCGCTAGACTAGAACCGTCTCTGAACCAAAAATAAGCCAAATAACCTCCATTTCCTCTTCTTTCAGAGCGGCGGTAGCTGAGGTGCGATTAGTGCTACTTGCGTTCTCTTTTAGAGCCGCCCTAAAATGTTGATCACAGTTTTAATATCCCTGCAGCAAAAATTCGAGGTCGAGCAAATACTGTGTTCGGTTTTTTTCTTTAATCGAACATTTGGGATTCACAACTCCAGGCAATAAGTAACTGCATGCACTTCAACTCGGTCATGCAGTATTCGCATTAATTCTCTTTTAAGACCACTGGATTTAGACATTAAAACAACTCATAAAATGACTACATCCGATGACTACCTCCGATGTGTCGTAAACGACCGCAAGTGCTCTCGTAAGCAATAATTCGGAACAAGTTTAATCAGCTTTGCTGAGAGGATTTGCGATTATAAAAGGCTCCTGCATTTCAACGATGCCCCATCAGTCTTTAGCCAGACCTTGACGCCATCAAAATGAAGTTCACCCAAGTGTTTTTGATCTTCGCAAGTACGACTGCACATAAAAGCAGAGTTCAACCAGATATTTATCACACCATTTTGTATCTTTAGTTGTTGCTGCTGCATTGGCATCATCCCCGCCAAGGGCTGTTTCGGACTGTCCGAACGCTTGCACCGAGGAATACGCCCCAGTATGTGGTTCAAGCAACAACTGCATTCGGCCCTTCAGCAACAGGTGTCAATTGTTAGTTGCCAACTGCAAGTTGAGGCCCAATGGTGAGTCAATCATGCTCCGACTCAGTGATTCTAATTGATTATAATTTATTCATTCATTCGCAGATCGATTCCAACAAGTCGATGCTCGCCTTTGCAACAACTTCAAAAATCCCGTCTTCGACAGGTGCTTAAAGCAGCTGTATTAAATTAAAAATGTAGGTTGTAAAAGAAATAAAGTCGGTCGGTTATGACGAAGCCGAGATTGTGTGATTTTGTGCCTTTATCTGCGTACATTGTTGCGCGACGCTGAAATAATTCTGATTGAACTGGTTTTTAAATCAGTTCAGCTAGTTCGACATTTGAAGAAGTGAAGCACATACTATTGCTCCCTTCTTGCCATCGTCCTTTGCGTTGTTCCAGTGCATTTGATTTTAGTACTATTCAAAAAAAAAAAAAAAATAAGAATATTTTATTATTCGAACGACACGTGAGAGGTTGAGTCCGGGGTATGACTGCCTTTCTGGCACTGGCACTCTGCTTGCAGTAACTGGACGCTACATGGACATCACAGGCTGTTGTTTCTTGTTCGACCAGAGGAGAAGCGTGGATGGATATACCGACGTCAAGCCTATCCTTTGGAAAATTATGTAGTCCGGACAATTTAATTTGTTCACATTGACCATTGACTGTATACTAAGACGATGGGTATTAATAATCACCTCTTAAATAAAGCGCATTCTAAGTAAGTATGGAAGTGTGTCCCGTCTACACAAAAAACTTTGAAAGTAATCTGGTCCCTTGGCGGAGTGGGTTGATGCGATGCTCGGTCTTCTGCTGTTCACATCTCGCTGAAAACTATTCGCTTTTTATTAATCAATCGAACTTGCAGACGGACGTATACGAACGACTGACTGGGTCACCAAACGCAAAGCGAAGCAATAAACATTTTCGCACTTTTCTTATTTTCCCTCATATACGAATGTATCCACAAGCACAACTATATGGATGTGGGCACACACTTACCCAAAAGCAGATACAAGTGGAGAAGTAAAATGCTCCGCTTCCAAGCCAACTCCGCTTTCAGCAAACTCAATAAATTTTGCTGAAATTATGAATACCAAACTTCTGAACGGATTGTCCGATTCAGATGAAATTTGACAGCTAGACGACAACACATTATTATTGTTGGGAGCAACATAGACAATTCTACTGCACCATGTATGAAAACACCCAACAAATTGTTTAATGAGTAGGACTGTGAATGAGAGATCAGGATAGACAGCAATGATAAGACAACAACAAGCAACGTGTAGATCCAACAAAATTTGAAGGAACATCATGTCTTACGCACGATTCAAAAGTGTTCGATAAAACTGGGAACTGGGGTGAATCCCATTCGACTAAAAAAGTGACACATTGTTTTACTCTGGACACGACATCTGTGTAAAGAAGCAATTCGAATTGTCGAGAATTTGGAATTATTGAGAGTCGACTGTGTATCGAATGTGACCGAAAAAAAAACTTGTGGGTTGGTGCGTTGCTCACCCGTGTTGCAAAGTTCTATGTTAAAATCTAGCCGAGCTATGCTCGTAGTTTGGCTGCCGACCGGCCACCAGACGCTCGGATACTGCCAATGGGGCTCTGGCACACCAAGGTAGTTGTTGCGCCTCGTTAGCCAGATTTGGGATGTATGAAAACAAACTCCTGCACCCCAAACCTATTGCCCGCCCCAAACCACTATGAGGTCAGTTGCAGGGGGAGGGGGGTTGTCTGGAAGGGGATGGAAGGAGTAATGCTCAGCTTTCCTGTAGCATTAGTCAAGCTGGCTCAATTTTGAAACAACTTGGTGGATCTGTAATCAGGAAGGCCGATCTTAGTGTCAAATCCAAGTTAGCGGTTTTCAACTCAGTATTTATTCCAACTCTCACCTATGATCGTGAAATTTGGGTAATGACCGAACGAATAAGAGAGCGGCTGAGATGAGATTTCTTCCTGCTGTTGTGGGAATTACTCACCGGGAGAGGGTGAGAAACACGACAATGAGAGAGAAACTCAACATTGAGGAGCCGCTTCTTCGAACGGAGAGGGCTATTCTTGGGTGGTTTGGTCATGTGGCAGGAATGTCCCCTTCATCTCGACTTCCGAGACGGGCGTTGAATGCAACTCCATTAGGTAGGCGACTGCTTGGCAGACCCAGGACGAGATGGTTGGAGTAAGTCCAAAAACTCGCCTGGTTGTACTTGGGCATAACTCCTGATGAGTTAGAGTCGATGGCAGAGGGTCGAGTTGCCTGGAGATATTTCGTGCGTCGTTTACCCCCGCGACCACTTTAGTGGAGCATGCAGGTAAGAAAATGATGACGATAATGAGATCTGAGCAACGCACCAACCCATTCCGCCAATGAATCTGATATCTTTTTTTTCGTTCACATTTCACAACACACATAACACCACACTTTCGAAACTGTGAATCTATGAATCACAATGTCAGCACCAACTCCGACTTGGAATCCCGGGTCATCAATCCAGGTCTCCCGCATCATAAAATGTCTTAACCATTCCACTGTTTTTCCAACTCTTTTTCGGGTTCCTATATTTAAAAGCATTCTTGCATATTCTTTGCAAATTTTACCCACCCTTTTTTTCAGGATTTAGTTTTCAAACGCCAACTTGAAAAAAATAACCTGCAATGGGGTGTGCAAAAAACTTCAATTAATACTGCAGAACATATGATATAATAAGGCAAATTGAAAATATTTGTACATTGAGGACAGTTTTTATTCACGCCAAGTTCAGTGTTCGTTTTAATCGAAACTCTTGGCTCGTGAGATTTCACCCGGGTTCCCTTAGTTTTTACTCACACCACCCATGGAGCAGTCCCCTGGTTACACTCGGTCGTCGCCGGAGGATCAAGTTGTCTGGAGATCTCTTGGCTATGGGGAAATGAGAGATGTGATGAGCAAACCCTGTATTACCTCGACACTTGTCCACCACTTGCAGCACCTAGGAACATAATGCTAAGAGGATATTCGTTGAGCGGTCAGGACGACATGGCGGGTGTAAAAATCCAGACTGAAACGTGGAACAAGCATCAAATGAGAACTATGACCAACCTATTAGGAAACTCCGAATCGGCTGTTCAAAGAAGCCTTCAAGCTGGGTCTGCAGTGACAGCAGAATAGACTGTATTCCTGAAAGCAGCAGTCACTATAACCTAACCCACATATGCACCTCCTTCGTCAATCTATGGAGAAATATGTTCCAGTCCAGTGTCGCCTTTAGTTCTGCCCGATCAGGCCTTAGTTTCACATCAGCAATAATCCTTCTGATTACCTCACATGGGGTGCAGAACACTGATGGGTGTGTGCTCGCGGCATGGACCACACACAGATGACTACTAGACCAATTCGTTTGTTTTATGGCCTTCTTATCTTGACATACAATTCTTAGTTTACTCATTTACATAAATGTGACCACTTTTTTGCAACCGGTTCTTCTCCCTCTCACCGTCCGCTTTCGAGTTTGCCTACAAACAAAAACGCGGTGACTTCAAAATTGGTATCCGCCTTCCATAAATGTGTTGGCTCTTCAGTGCAAAACCGCGGTAAACATAGCAAAGCAAACCTGATCTCATTCCTAGCTCACTGTTCTCATACTAATCACCGGCTCTATTTATGAGTGCTTACTAATTCCGAGATTCATTTGATTGCTCCCATTACCCACCCCACAACAGGTGGTCGATTCAGTCAGCACCCGGCACGTTCCTCGCCTGTCTCGTGGAACTCCCAACCAGACGTCGCGTCCCATCAATTCCATCATATGGTGGATGTGAAACGACAGATGATACAATCTGCTTCATGCCTTCAACTGGAAGCGGCTAGTCATGGTTCAGTTCAGCAACGCGGATCGGCGTAGACGCGTATTTATGCTAATTTCGCTAGGCCAACAGTATTCGAAGCGTTTGGGTCGATAAAGTCCATTATGGGAGACTCTTGTCGCAAGAATAACACAAGGCTGACTCGCGGGAACCCCTAGCGAGTGTCTTGCGAATTTCTGTGTTATTCCGTTTCTATCTGAAGCCCCCCACCCACCACATGTTCTGTATCGCTGAGTTATTATCCGATTGTTCCGAGGAATTCACGAGGAAAACCGAAAAATCGTCTTGGAAGCGGAACGCCGTCCACGGATTTCTTATAAAGCGGTTAGCCACTTGCTGTTTGAACGCAGTTTCAATTCGTGGACTACTGGATACACCGACCATATTAAAAATGCTGAAAATTGTAAGTGGAACATTCACAACACGACTCACGCAATGGATTACAATCTTCAATCATTTTTAGGTCTTCTTACTTGGGCTAGTGGGCGCCTGCCTGGCCAAGCCGAGTTTCATTGAAGAGCCTGTGCTGCCGTATGGCTACGAGCTGGAGCCTACTGTCATTGGACACACTCTGCACACGATTCCCACGGCAGTGTCACACCAAAGTCAAACCATTGTGCATGAGAAGAGGCCGTACTTGAGACCGATCGTGGCACACGCCCCGGTCTTGAAGTCCTACGCAGTTCCACAGCTGCTGTCACCGTATTACAATGGATGGGACCTCAGTGGATATGGCCAATACAAGCCCGTCTACGGCGGTGACTGGCGTCAGTGGTAGGCGGCAAACGGATATTCAAACTGAAATAAAGTGAATTGTCAAGCATTTGGTCGGCATGTGGTGTTTTCTTTGAGAAACCTGTTGCCCGGGCCGGTGTTTCCGGCTACAGTAGGCGTGGTGTACATCGTGTGGGCCCTTGTCCCCTGACTCACGGATGTAATAGAATGGTTTAAAGTCGAAATTCGCCCAGGTGGTGTGTTCTTACTTACGTTTCTATTTCTGGTTCGGTGTAGGGAACCTGAAAGATTATCGCTTGAGGCAGATTGAGATTCGGTAAATTGCTTTTTAATAACATGATGGTGACTGCTCCGACGCCCTATTGAATTGGAGAGCAGGCGGTCATGCGAATACATCTAAAAAGAATACATGTCTCACTTTGGACATTTAAGTCTAGAAACTAAATAGTCATTCATAAGCTGTGTTAGGCCAATTAGTAAATCTGCTGAAAATGAACATGATTTGTCTGAATATTGGAACGCATGTCTGCCCTTGAAATATTAACAAACATGTAGATCGTGCTCTGGCGCCATGTGATTTTGCCCTTCCAAAGTGACTGTTTTTCAACAGCCAACTCGATGCTAGGGTGAAGGTTATCTGCTCCATGGCCCTCATCCGGCCAATGCTCATCTATGGCTGCCCATTGTGGTGCACCGTGAGTGCGAGCTTGATGGAAAAGATTCGGTTGTTGGAGAGGGCTTTTCTTTAGGCTTGTCTTCGCCTCTATAGAACTCATGAGTCCCAGTACAAACTCTATTCCAATGAGGTCTTATACAACACGCCGCACCTGATACGAGTGGACAATTTCCTGGTGAAGTTCATTCGAGATCACACTGCTAGAGCGATGAGCTCGACCAACAACCTACTACCCCATTCCTCAATAACAAGAGAAGGTGAAAAGGGCTTGGATAAACACGGTCTAATACAAGACGTAAATGCGGTTTCACTCAGCTATCACATCGCCGATCAACTGTGGGTCGACGACTCAATCACGACCGCTTCGTCGCACAACAAGCTGAGGAAAATTTTCTCCGGTTCAGTACGGCGGTATAAAGGATGTGCGGGATGTTGCAGATGGCATTTGCGTCGAAATGTAATTTTTGCAATTTTTGGACTTCAATTCTTCCAACAGAATAATAAATATGGTAATTCCAAGGCAAAATTGTAATCATATTCCATTTCAGATGAATTGTACGTAAAAGCATACACATTCAAGGAGTCCACGCTTGTTGCAGTGAACAGGCCTATATCGAGCGTCTACTGTATTTATGTTCCCCATAGTGTCAAAATATTTTAACGATAATGGCATTATTTGCTCCAGCCTGCACGAATATATGGTCTTATTGAAACTTTACGGCCGAAAATACAATTATTTTACAAGCAAGGGTAAGCAGTTAAAACAATCTTCGAGGAAATCTATGAAAAAAACGTCCATTTAAGAACGAAGTCAGTAGTGGAAGGTTAGGAAGTGGATGCCATTACCGCCGAATTCAGCAAGGCCTTTGATAAATTGACAATTTGCCTCAAATTCAAAGCCCTCGATTGTTCACCATCATTTATTTCATGGCTGAGATCGTACCTTGCCTGTCTAAAGATATCTCTAGACCGTCTGTCTGTGATCCCATTAACTCCACTTCAAGGCGGTTACCTTGGTCCACTGATCTTTGTTTGAACAAAAAATGTCGTTGGTCACATCACTAAGGATTCTGATATGTTCCTCTACGCCGACGACATGAAGATCAGTAAGCCCATACATCAGCTCGTTCCGTTTGTTCTTCAATCTCCGAAAACACAGTAATAGCCTTTGTAACTGTGGAAAAAGATCAACCTGTGGATAAGCTGAATTTGTCGTTGCCAGAGGGTCACTCCGGCTTATTTTGCGTTTGCATTTGGGCCTAATCCGCAGAAGATTGTGATGACGCAAGAATTTAATAATCATAGACAACGCCGTGGTCTCACTCCTTGGACAATAATCCGGATTTTGGCCAAAAAAAGGAGGGACACTCACGATGATTGCCTGTTTGGTGCGGTTTATGACATCGGATATTATTTCTCTCGAAATGAGGAATGTGGCATCGTTTCCATCAATGTACTCAGGTAGAGAGCGATGTTAACCGACTGTCTGTGGCTTGAGATCGACAGCAGCGATATGTCCGAGCTGTAGTTCCAAGCGTCGTACCAGCGATGCAACGCAGGAAGTTGTGAATGAGAAATTTGGCGACTCTGCCATCTCTCTGCCATCGCGCTCATGTGCCCTGACACCACCCTACGTCAAGTCCCTAGTCTAAGCCAACAAGCCACTATTTGCTCAGCTTGAGGCCAACTTTCGAGACGCCTTTGCCGTACATATTGTACCGTAGGCTTGAAGCACTCCCAGTGAAGGCGAGGGGCCATTAGAATGACGTGACAGATACAGTTTCACACCGTTGTTCTTTTATTCAAATTCCTTTTCGCCTGGTTCTTATCTGGCTGCAGTGTACAATGAAATGACAAGTTGATTAGTAGTCAGTCCCGTCGACAAACCGCCGCCTCAAAATCATCGTAGTGCTGGTCGGAAGTGCCTTGCTCGTGGCCGAGTACAATGAATCTCAATTTAGAAGTCTGCACAGCATCAGTGGTACGTCACAAGTATGCATCTCGTCTCAATTTTCTGACCAACAGTCATTTCAGTCGAAAACCAAACAATCACCAAGTAAAACAAGTATTTTTTTTTTTTTTATTAATTTTCATCAGCAAATGTCCAAATATTTTCAATCCACAATGCAACGCATTTCTCCGCTTCACCAGGCTGTTGTGGCGGTGTAGGTCAATGGCGACGACGCAGCGACATGGACTGGAGCAGCGGCGTAAGTCAGAGGAGCGTAGTGGGTGACTGGAACTGAATGAGCAACGGAGTATGTGCTGACAGCGGGTGCGGCCGCATAAGTCTTAACCACTGGAGCAACAATCGGTTGCACAACATGACCATGACCATGCACAATGGTTTGGCTCTGATGCGATACAGCTGTAGGAACGCTCTTCACCACCGAACCGACATTAACGAGGCTGGTTTCCTGCACCACTGGTGAGGAGTACACGAGGTGGCTTGATTCCAGCAGACCGGGCCTGGCAGCGGCAATGGCGCAAACGGCAGCAAGGATGACCTGAAATGAAGTTGGCCACCGATTAGAGGCGGGATTCGACCAGCAGCGAGTATAGTACTTACAAATTTGAACATTTTTGACGAGGTATTGGAGTTCTTCACTTCACTCAGACTGAAGACTGGTAAATTGATTGTGATGTCTTTGGCACCCGCTGCGTGGTCTTTTATACGAGTCGCTGACAAGACGTGATCCGGAAAGCAAATCCATTGGCGACACTCGTTGAAGGGAGGTCGAAAAAATCGATACACTCGTCCGATCTGGATTTGGATCATTTCCAAGAACAGCCGCCTCATTATCGCTCGAGGACAGTGTCACAAAAACAGAAAAGATAATTCCTGTCCAATCACAACACACGCCACATTTGAATGTGTGTCCAATTGTTAACTCGATTCTTTGTCTCTCTCCACAAGGCTTAACACCGGCTGGGTAGTCAACGCCTTGGCTTGCGCGTGAAGAACACGAGAGCAAAGCGAGAAGCACAACTTTTCAGGGTCACACCTGCGTCAACGATAATCAACCGCAAGCAATTCCGCTGGCAATTAGTTTAATTGAAGGGAGCCAGAGTGAGAGGTGGATAACTCATGCGGATCGCCACTGGCCGCAGTGGATTCCCACATCACTTTGCTGTACATCGGTCTGTCTTAATTCCAGACATGCCATTGGGCGCACATTTTTTGGAAATATTGCTATAAAACCGTTCGATTTCGGGTGAGTTATCATTCAGTTCATCATTCCCGCAGTCAATACAGACCTAAACAAGAAACAGAAACCAAATCGAAATGTTCAAGTTGGTAAGGATTGCCCATCAGCAGTTGTCTGCAGCAACTTCATCTAATTGCACTTTCGTCCTCCAGGTGGTATTGTCTGCTCTCCTCGCCGTAGCTGCTGCTCGTCCAGGTCTTTACGAATCGTCCCCAGTGGTCTACTCATCACCTGTCATCCAGGAGCACAGCCTCGCTACAGTCGGTGCGTATGTGAAGAGTGTGCCAACTGCAGTGTCGCATCAGAGTTCAACCGTTGTTCACAATTCGGCTAATGTCGTGCAGCCAATTGTGGCTCCGGTCGTGAAGACCTACAGCGCCCCATTGGTGCAGACGTACGCTGGCCCCGTTGTCGCTGCTTCGCATCTAACTTACGCTGCTTCACCTATTCACTACACTGCTGCATCACCTCTTACCTACACCGCCACTGGACTGTGGTAAAGACCTCGTGGACGGGCTGTTGGATGGCACTTAACTGAAAACTAATAAAAACGAAAGAATCAAAATTTTGTTATTTTTTTGTTGATGGTGCTTCTTGCAGACCTTTGGGGAGACTGAAGACATTGGTTACTCGGCTGAGGAGTCTGAGTTCCAAGGTGGAGTTGTTCATACCGTCACCACTTTTGTCACGATGTAACCCTTGTAGAGCATTGTCGGAAGAAGACTCTGCGATTCAATGGATTATGACACCTGTCTTTAAAAATCTTGACTGCTCTGTAAACAAGTGTTTAAGAAGTGTTATGAGGATCTTTGGATACGGTTCGTATCTCCAGCGAGTAATTGTACATGAGAACTGGTCAGGAACCTATAAACATTACTATACGAAGGATAAAGTGGCAGGGGATTGGACACACCCAAAGGCGCGAAAGCGGAAAAATATCAAATACAATATGGAGTTGTTGCAATTATTTTTTATAGACATATGTCTGGCCCTTGTAGTTTGCGCAAGCTATGTCAAGGGATATGCGAGATACACAGCTCTAAAGCTACCACTTCTTTTTGTTTTAAAACAATTAGCTGGGTGAGACCGAGTGTTGCAGATTCATTGGTCATTGTTCATTACTTAACTCCTTATTAATTGTTCATTATTTAATTTCTTTATTTGTTAATTACTTGCATTCATTAATTCATTCCTTTAATTGTATAATAACATTTCATACTCAATGTATTAAAACTATGCTGTGAGTCACTGCACACGCACTGCGAGTGTGCTCGGTTCTCTTCAGCAGAGTTCTCACAGCGGTAATCATCTACCAACGCCTCCCACACTGATCTTCACCCACCCGCACTTCAGCCAGGGATTTGTTTTTTGCATTACAGTTTACTAATGATCATTGCCTAATTTTTTGCGAGAAATACTGTTGACTGTGGTGGATTGTGTGGAAAGTGTAGGTGGATGGTCACTGCTGTGAGTTGTTTCTCTTTCACTTGGATTTGGACATGCAAAGAGATAAGTACAATAAATTATAACGAGTAGATCTTGGGTTGATTTATTTAACACATATTTACCTTTCCTTGCCGCCTCGAACATTATTCCCAATCGCAATGTTCCCATGCCGCAATTGGCTGTATTGCCATTTCGGAACACCGAGTGCAGTAGAATTAATATTTTATTATTCTTTCCCCAGAGGTACAGTCTTCCACAAAGCTCCAGCAATGAATGTTATGTCCAGGAGCCGTGAAAGGTTTTCGACTTAGAGTAAGCATGGGGTTGTGGTCAATTAGCCAACAGAGATGCGCAGACCCTAGGTTGAGGGCGAAATCGGGATGCTGAATGTCAAGATTGACCGGAAGACGACAGGGTAGGACACCAAAGTGAATAGTAGTGTAGAGCCCTTTGTTTCTTGTTTCTTTCTCTTCTCCGTTTCCTGTATACAGTGTGGAGGAGGATGGCGGTAAATTCCTAGGGCTGCATTGGTGTGGGGTGTAGCTGGTGGCTGGGGAAAGTCTCCTAAGAGACCTAGCTGTAGGGTCGCGAGTGCAAGGCGACGGTTGGCCGAGTCACTCACGAGTAGGAGTGCAGCAGAAGAGAAAAAGAGTAGAAGCGGTGAAAGAAAAAGGGACACTGACGGTAATTTCAAGATCGGTTAGACCAAGATCAACTGGTTTAATCGGAGGTAAGGATAGCAAGCCAGCGAGGGCTAGAACAACTTCTCAGATTCCTCCTCCAGTTGTAGTGACCAGGAATTTGAGGTTTTCATTGGACACAGAGGCCTGTCCCAACAGAGTCATCCCGACACTCATGTCCCTGACCACTGCGCGTACGAGCCCATATGAGCGGTTCACAGAATAGGGACAGTAGCATAGAACACCATATCATACCAGCTGTGTGAAAAGTCAGTGTGTCATGACGAGCAAAGAAAAACAAATAAAAATTTGTTGATATATATATATATATGAATGTGTTGTATATATAACTTGATTCGTGCGGTTTGCTAAGAGATGGCGTACCTTGTATCATTCCATTGGAACATGCGTTGGAAAGCTACTGTCATTGTGCGTCATTTCAGTATATATCATTCATTTGAAGCGTAAACAAAACTATTTTTTTTTTCACTCAAATATGTCGAACTTTGTGCCTGAAAAAGGGGGGTTATTTTTCATTACTTTAATATGAAGAAAACTGCTGCCGAAAGTCAAGTTTATGGTGAACAGGCGCTAGCCATGTGATCAAAAGTGGTTTGCACGATTTAAAAGTGGTGATTTTGGCTTGGAAGACGATGAACGTCCTGGGCAGCCATGGTGAGATCAGAAGGATGTGCTGTGCGATGATCTGCTAAAACCGGGTGAAACCACCAATTGACAACGCTACCGAACACAATTAATCCGTTTGAAGAGAGCAGTAGCCGAAAAACACCCGGAATATGCGACCAGACACGAGGCAATAATTTTCCATCATGACAACGATCGGCCCCGCGTTGCTATTCCCGTTAAAAACACTGGATGGGGAGTTACCCCACCCGCCTTATAGCCCAGACCTTGCCCCTTCTGACTACCATTTGTCCCGGTCGATGCAGAACGCCCTCACTGAAGAACGGTTCACATCAGAGCAGAAAATAGACTTGATTCTTGGCCTTCTTGGCTGCTAAGCCGGCGCAGTTCTTTTGGGATGGGATCCACAAATTGCCAGAAAGATGGAAAAAAGTCTTAGTTTCAGATGGACAATACTTTAA
Organism: Eristalis tenax; assembly: GCA_905231855.2. Taxonomy (NCBI): domain Eukaryota; kingdom Metazoa; phylum Arthropoda; class Insecta; order Diptera; family Syrphidae; genus Eristalis; species Eristalis tenax. The sequence continues at coordinate 34,519,197 of HG993126.1, forward strand.
ATAATACTATTGTACATGCTTTTCTTAAATAAACGTTCAAGTTAAGACGTTTAAGTTATGGTCCCATTATATACCTGCATACATGCACATTCTATCGTAAGCATTGTATGAAGTGGTCAATGAAAGTACCTCGATAGCCTAGTCCGTTCACAAGCGGGCCGATTTGGTCTTGGAGTCCTTGGAAGTGGGTTCGAATACTATTGCGTTCGGATTTCGATTTTCCTTCTTTTAATTCGTGTTTTGTTGATCGGTCGTAAGAACCACGATACTCGAGCTCAACTAAGAATCGAGACAACTAACGACCAAGTCTCTTGGCGGTGTAGTGCGTTGTACGCTTTTGCGCTATGGTCACCAGGATGTCCCGAGTAATTTAAAGTTCGGTTCTTTAAACACACGCCCCCTAATCGTTTTCCAATGGCGTCAAAACGACTGTAAGAAAAATTCAAAATGTAGATGATATGGAAATCTAAATAGGAAAAATGAAATCATCGCGCTTGGGACAGCCCAAAGTTAGCCATGAACATACGATTTCCAAATTAGGCAATTATACATGTTTGCATGTATTTTAAAGAATGGAACATTTATTGCCTGTCCTAATTCGATGCCGTTATCCGTTGCCTTTTGCTCCTCGTACGCATTGATTTGTGCATGGCGTGACTTCCCCGTGACCCCCTCCCCTCCCCTCCACACCCTTGCACCCTACCGACTGCCGAGCGGGACAGACCGACCACCAGACGCTCGCATACTCTCACCATTCACGCCTGGCTCCAAATGGGGCCCTGGCACACCAGGGTAGGCAATATCTGAGTCTTATAGTGTTCTTCTTGTCATTTGGGGGGGTTGCGCTTTGTTAGCCAGGCTTGGTATGTATGAAAATAAATTCATCCTTACATCTCAAACCTGTTGCCCGCCACCCGCCACCCACCACTAGGAGATCAGCAGCCGGGGGGCAGTGCGAGAGGAACTCAACATTGGAGCTGCTTCTTCGAATGGAGAAGGCTTTCATCACGTCTTCCTGAATGCGATTCTATCAGGTAGGCGACCACTTGGCAAACCCTGGACGAGGTGGTCGGTCCAAGTCCAAAAACTCGCCTGGTCACGCTTGGGCATAACTCCTGATGAGTTAGAGTCGACGGCGGAGGATCGAGTTGTCTGGAGAGCTCTAGTGGGTGGTTTACCCCCGCGACCCCATATTGGAGCATGCGGTTCCGAAGATGATGATGATGATGAAAAAGTTTCCTCAAAGTAGGTTCTTTCCCTCAAGTTGACGTTTAAAAACAAAAGTAAGGGTGGTTGTAAAGATGGGTGCAAAGTACAAGCAATTATGTTTTCAAACGTCTACAAACGAAGCTATAATTAATGAAGTTTCGGGGATACAGGGGACAATTTTAAAGAACCTGTATGGATTCAAGTGTCATAACATGGAATTTTGGAACACGTGGTGGTGCCATGCCAAGAATTGAGGAGATGCAAACATTGCCGAGCCGGCGTCCGAAGTTGGAGTGGGTTACGACATTGGGATTCACAGATGCACAGTTTGGCAAGTGTTGTCTATGGATGAATTTTTCTCAAAGACTTTTAATATTTTATGAAATCGTCTTCATCCATTCCAGATTTCTAGGGTTTCACTTAATCGGTCAAAGTATGGCCGAGTTCATAAACGTCACACTGCGGCAGCAAGGTAAGATTTGCGTTCATAAACGTAAATAATCTGCAGTGACTATGCATGAGAGCAGTCGGCAACTGCGTTCATAAAAGCAATACGACCGTCAAACTGCGATCAATTTGGCAGTGATGTTTGTCTGACTGAAGACACACCCAATGTACCAGCCCTCAGGACCAGGACTACGAGAATGTTAATGCGATACGGTTGAGACCCTGCAATGAGACGTTGTTCGCAATGCCGTTGCACACTTATTATGGGAATATGTGCAATGGGGAATTGCGGTTTAAAAATCCTGTTGTCATCTATTTTTTTATTTTTTTTTTTTTTTTTTTTCTCGCTAGGTTTAGTGATAATCTTTAGGAAGACACTATGTGACCCGTGTGCACATAGTAGTGTCAGATTTTTACTGACTAAAAACACCCTTCCCGTTTTGGTTGGTCTGGTGATGTTTTCGCATTGCTTTGCAGCTCGTGCTCTTAACGGGCTTTGCTTCTGACGTGGTCGCAACTCGTCCTCTGAATAGGAACACAATACAAACAGAGATTTCGATCAATGATGCCGATAATGGGTTCGGTTTTATGAGTTCTTTTTCTTGATTTCAATTATGATTCCGATTCCGGTTCAGATTCTAATTACATTACGTATACGATCAAAGCTTGCCATCATCAAAAGTTCGAAAAAGGCAAACCTCTCGAAACCGTCAAGGACCGTCAAGGACTAGCTTCTGAAAAGTTAATTGCGTGAAAAATGAATGTGATCATGGGTGCAACGATGAAGAAGCGACCCAGGATTGGTCTATGACAAGCTTCGAGACTCGAGTCATGCGTGAGCAAGTCGACTCTCAAGCCAAAAACAGCGACGCGCCCGTATTCCTGAAAAGAGAAGAAAAGAATTTGACCCAGAAAAAAAGGAAAGCCTGAAACGAGAAGAGCAAAGGCCCTGCCTAGCCTCAAAGACACCTGTTCGGAGCCTGAGGGGGTTAGTTGGAAAATATTGAAAAAAAAAGCTAAGTGTGCCGAAACCGTATTCATGCTAGCATGTGACATTGCGAATGAGAGTCATGACTCAAAATTCGAATTCACTCATAACTCATTGTGATTGTGTGTGTATAAATACAAGGAAAATTAATAAGAAATGGTTTGGGATGCCCTTGGTATGTACCTTAAGCCTTGTCTACTCCTCTGTGGGAATCTGGTGACCAGATATGTGATGTTGAGATATTTGATGGGCTGCTTGGAGCCACTGATGGGCCGCTTGTGGCCAGTACCGTACCGAACCGGACTAAATGACGACAGGGGTGGTCCGAATATGAACTGCGAAGGAATAGCCGAACCGTAAATCAGAAGTGCGAACGTGGAAGGTGGCCCGAAAATAATCGATACATATCGACGGGCACCCATGGGCAGAGGTAACCCGAGTATAAATCCAGCTCACCAATGCTGCTCTGAATTCAAAACGTCCCAACAAGTGCCTCGAAGGTGTACCAGAGTTCATATCCTTAACCGACCACTATTTAAAAGGCGGACCATTCCCAACCGATAGCTTTGAGACGAGGCTCCGATAATAAATGGACAACAAAAATCAAAAAATTCGAAAGACAGTCGTCAAAATACAAAAAGAGCAATGAAATTTCCCACCGGAGGGCGGTTCAAAACCGCTGAACGCTCGCAAAAAAATATGCAATGACCACCCACACACTCCTTCAATGCTCGGCACACGGTCAAGCATCCATTGTCAAAAAATTTTCTCAAAATAGATCAATACTTCGGAAAAAATCCCCAAAAATTGCACTGAAAGTGGTTGGTGGGCGGGTGAGTGGAGTGGGGGGGGGTGGGGGGTGAGGGGTGAGGGGTTACGACCAATGATGGGTGGGGGGGAGAGAAAAAAAAATTGTTCCGATGTGCACCCCTTGTCGACCATAGACAGACTGAGCTCGCTCTCCCGCAGAGTACCGCCTTATATAGCCACGGGCACCCCACCAAGCGGGGTAAAATTTTTCAAAAATTATCCCATTTTTTTGTATTTTTTCTCACAATTTTCCCTGGTTTTTGGATTTCACTTTTATGGTGTTGGGGCGATGGGGGAGGGGGGTCTTCAAAGTGATTCTAGGCCTTAGTGGCCTCTAGGCAGTTTGGAGGTGTTTTTGTGGGATTTCAGATGCAATATTGGGCTTGTTTTGATGTTCTTGATTTGCTTTCGAAATTTCCTGGGCTTGCGGAGGATATAGTGGCGTTGTGGGCCTTCTATGATGCGTCGACAAGCCCCACTCTTGTCTGTTTTTCGTTCTACCGACTACTTTTTCACGCATTTATGGTCAACTTTAGCTGGCTTTTATCTGGAGAAATGTGCGTTCAACAGAAAAATTATCAGAATTATTCCACCGCTCCCTTATAATGCACGCACTGTGTGTCTTTCCGTTGCTGTGTCCCTACACTCACTCCTGCTACAGTCCGTGGTGGAACTGAGCTTCAACCAACAAGCATCTTCAACTCGTATAGTCATTAACCAGGTGCCTCAAATCACCGTCCTCTGCCGCGTCGCACAGGTTCAGTATCGAAGGCTCTTCGGGCAGGAGCTGAGTATGGACACATGGCCCAGCCACGTAAGGGGAATACTCCGTACAAGCGTGACCAGGCTCATGTCGGGACCAAAGATCGTACGCAGAACTTTTCTCTCGAAGAAACCAAGGACTTCGTCATCCGCATTCTAGACTGTCCATGCCTCTGCGCCGGGATGATCAAGGTCTTATATAAAGTCAGCTCGCCCCTTCGAGGGAGGGCTCTATTGCTCCAATGCCTCATAGAAACAGCGACTGCCAAGAGTTATTCTGCCTTTGATTTTGTTACTGATATTGTTCGAACTGTTTAATGCGGACCCGAGGCAGACGAAGAAGCTGCCCATTGAGACACTCTGTCCAAGACGTCGATATTGTATGTCCTTTCTTGAGGACAGCATGTACTTCGTTCTGTCCTCGTTTCGCCGCTTCCGTCTCAATTCCAGCAAACGCTTCATTGACGGCTCGCTGGTGTTGGTACTTCAAAGACTAGCCATAGTCATTTGGCAAAATTTCCGGTGTCGGTGTTGGATGTAGACACCTCCATTATTCTCCAAAGAAGACTGGGCAGATTATCGATGTAAGCGCTACACTGCATAACAATGTGAATGACGAAGAATCTCCGCAGTTGCTGGTTTCAAATTCTCCATCCGAAGGTAATCAAATTCCGACAAGACCTGTCTCAAAATTCTCTGAGCAAATTAAAGGTTTTTCTTGGTGAAGTTTTTGGTCATGTCATTCTTCATGGCACTACACATTGCCTCGAACTGCGACCGTGTTGTTTTTTTCGTGAAAACAAAATAAATTGTTTTTGTTCGTTTAAAGATATATTTTCTGTTGCACCAGCCCACTCTTCTTCCTGGAAATCCTCAACCAAATTGCAACCAAATTGCGCGCACTCTATAGGTTTGTGGCCGTGTGTGCCGTATCTGCCATCTCCAGAACGAACTCTTCAGGTTAGTGGAGTCCCATTGAAGCAGGTTGAGAAGTTTAATTACCTCGGGGTCTTATTCACGTGTGATGGAAGGAGTATGCTGAGCTTTCCTGTTGGATTGGTCAAGATGGGTCAATTTTGAAACAACTTGGGGGAATCTGTAATCAGGAAGGCGTATCTTGGGGTCAAAGCCAAGTTAGCGGTTTTCAACTCAGTATTTATTCCAACTCTCACCTATGGCCATGAAATTTGGGTAATGACCGAAAGAATAAGATCGCGAATACAAGCTCCTGAGATGAGATTTCTTCGCGCCAACATTGAGCAGCTGCTTCTTCGAACGGAGAGGGTTGTGCTTCGGGGGTTTGGTCACGTGACACGAATGTGTCACGGGCGTTAAATGCGATTTCGTCAGGTAGTCCGCTTGGCAGACCCAGGACGAGGTGGTTGGACCAAGTCCAAAAACTCGCCTGGTCACGCTTGGGCGTAACTCCTGAGTTAGAGTCGATGGCGGAGGATTGAGTTGCCTGGAGATCTCTCGTGCGTTGTTTACATCCGCGACCGCTATAGTGGAGCATGTGGGTCGGAAAATGATGATGAACACTTATTGCTGGTGTACGAAAAATCGGCCGTGGGGGATGGTCAGTTTCACAATAAATAAAACTGGCAGGTTTAAGGACACAAAACTATCGAGGGAACTATCCTGCAACTCTGACACTGGTAGCAGGAGAATGAAACTTCGGTTCTAAGTGATTCCCTCTTTGTGGTTGGGAGCAACACTGGCTGCCCCTTACGAAGCTTGGCTAATGACTTTCTCCACTGAGAAATGTATGAGGTTTATACCGCGTTTCGAACCAAAGCTCGGTTTCATCAGTTTTTGAGTTGGAGCGTTTCTCACGCTTTTTACAGGTTCTGTGTTCATATCTGGCTGATGTAATTTTTTTTATAGACAAGGCTGTTGTACTAGTAAACACTTCATATTCTGTTTTTCGAAGCATGTATTCCATTTTCCAAGGAATTTTTTCGTAGAAACAAAATAAACATATTACAGCGATGTATGACAGGCGTTTCTATGAGTTTGATTGCAATGAACTGGTGAAATATTCACCTCTGTTCTGTAATCAAATACCCAACACGAATAATATACGAAACAACAGCGGCGTTGTATAATCTCGGCGAATAACGCGTAAAGCCTGCCTTGAACTTGGTTTCCAAATGCTGCATGAAACCCCTCAGTCTGCTCGCAGAAAAGTCACGAACATGAACCGCAAACTTGTATTTCATCCATCACCTTTAAGAAATTTCTTTTGTTGATGCGATCGGACTTTCAAGTACACTCATTGTGCGTGCATGCGATATGTACATCGATCGGAGTGCGGAATCACTCCACACCAGTGGGAACCAAACCGGGTCGGCGGTGGGTATTCTTCAAAATTACTGCAGGTCGACGAACTGTGAAGGGTATCACGGCACATGATCCATTCAGCATCATTGCTTCAGATGGAACTGGTTGACTAGACGGGAAAATGGTGCCTATCACAACACACTTCCAGAAGTACCCACATTTATGTCTTTCGTTGGCAAAGGGTGTACAATCGAAAGTGTGCCTGGAATGGTGCTGATGAAATTCCTCCAACACACCAAATCGGTGAGGTTAACAACAAGTCGATCGACCAGACTTTGTGTGCACTTGGGGAAGCTCAATGCGTGACAAAAGAAAATTGCGACCTTAAGAAGGTGGACGTGTCGGAACGTAGAAATGTATCAGACGGAAATGGATGGAAGTTTTACCGAGTTTTTCGAGACGACTATGAGACGAAATGTGGCGGCCGTTGTTGGCCTATGCGTCGACTCCTACGCAATTGAACCCACGGTGTCTAGGAAAAGTAATAACTGCCTGTCTAGGAAGAGCTTCTTAATCTTGATCATTCTGAGTAGGCATGAGCGTAGCCGCCGTTCACGCGCCAGAGAACAATTGCACCCACAACACGACTGGTTGCTGTTGAAGCTAGGCCCTGGCCTCCGATGGGCTGAAGCGCCACCCATATAATTATTATTATTATCCAACAGAGCGGGTAGTCAGTTACCACGAGACGCAGTATCCGACATATTTGAAAGACCGTGTGACTTGACACCTATCTGCACTTGCTCATACTTGTTCAGTACGTACCCACCAGCAACCGAATAAATTTGATTGACATAGCACACGCGCAGCACAGTATGGATAGCCATGCAGCCACGCACGAGAACATTGCGCTGATGCAGCAGAATGGGTGAGATCGTCGGTTACCGGGGGGATACCTTGCTTATGCTAAGTTTGACTTAAGGTTTACGTTGTATGAATTTATCGGAGCATATCCGACGGAAAAGCAAACGACGTGTTTAATTTGCAAAACGAACTGTTGGGTCAATGCTTGATTTTTTTGGATTCTCGCGGCCGGTATCCTTTCGTAGTCTCTTAACCATTTGAATTCCTTTAGTCTGTTTTTCGCCGTCTACAATGCGTTTACCTTCTTCTAAGTCAGATCCTAAAGTGTCGCGCCCACCTCGGACACACAGTTTAATGCCATTAATGTAAGTGAGTGCAAAATAAATGCAATTCAAATTCAAACACCAGCGCCAAGCACACACATCCACCTCTATCCAATTACTGTCGGTGTTAATTTATCAATAATGCCTTGCCGGACATAGCGCCGTTAATTCGTTCGTTAATGAGCTAACGAGCAAGTAAACTCAGATGCAATAAGTCACACGCATGAAATTACCAAAGGCCGGCGAACTACACAAGTGCGGAACCACACTACGCTGCGACGAAAAGCGTTCATGGCCAATCGACACAACTCACGCCCGCAAACGTAAGATCTGGATATGAACTGCAACCGTGAGTCGCCGACCATTAGCTTAGGTTCGGCGTGAAGTGTGTGTGCTGTGTGCTGTGTGCACACCGGCATACGGTATAAATAGCCGCCGACCAATGGTGGAGGGTATCAGTTCAATCTTCGAACCTTCCAGTCAACACAGACCTCTTAAACAAAAACCTCAACCAAAATGTTCAAATTGGTAAGTAAATGTGGAGCACACCGTGGATTCTGTGGACTAACGCATTCTTCTTCCTCCAGGTGGTGTTGTCTGCTCTCCTCGCTGTAGCTGCTGCTGCTCCAGGTCTTTTGGGATCCCCAGTGGTATACTCTGCACCCATTGTGCAGGAGCCAGTCCTTGCCAAGGTCGGTGCTATCGTCAAGAGTGTGCCCACTGCTGTTTCTCACCAAAGCTCAAGCGTTGTCCACAGCTCAGCTCAAGTTGTTGAACCCATTGTTGCTCCAGTCGTGAAGACCTACGCCGCCGCCCCAGTGATCAAGACCATTCAAGCTCCATTGGTTCACACTTATGCTGCCGCTCCAGTCCTGAAGACATACGCTTCCGCTCCAGCTCACATTAGCTACGCTGCTGCTCCAGCTCACATTAGCTACGCTGCTGCCCCAGCTCACATCAGCTACGCTGCTGCTCCAGCTCACGTCAGCTACTCTGCTGCCCCAGTTGCCTATGCCAGTGGTTGGTAAACAAAACGTTCCTGGACGAGCAGTTGGACAGAATCCAACTCTCTTCTGACGATGTCGCACTCACAGCAAAATTAAACGAACTCCGAAATGTGTACATGAACAATTGATGTTCTCCAGTGATTGAAATACAAACTCCTTAAAAAAAGATTGTTTCTCTTTATTTCCACGCAGCAAACAGCCAGACGAGCGGATGTATTCGGCCGGCTTAGGTGTTGCGAGTGAATGCTTTGCATTGATTTTTTTAAACGTGAAATGCTACGGACTTGGTGTTAGTAATCCGATTTGAAGACATCATCGAATGATTAAGTAAACGGCCATTCTCGACACTAGTGAGGACTGTCAAGTGGATTACAAACAACTCACAATAAGTGCACATTAATTAGTTTGCATTTGAAAATAGCCATTCGAGTCTTGAGACTGAAACTTTGAAGGTGTGGTCTTAGCGGCAGCGATAATGCACAGTGCTGTCGCCATACCATGCAGCGTTGTAACATTATCGAATTGGACTGGATCGTGGTAATACATCCCTATGATGGCAAGTGTCCTGCTCTCCTGGCCTCTTTCCGAGATGGAATACAGAGTTTGAGGAGCAGCAGACGTACTGGTGCACTTTGGCTTCAAACACCGGGAACTGCAACGGAAAGAGGTAACTCAAGAAAAAAGTCTGCTCTATTCGTGAACTTTTTCTACATTTGCCTCCTTAAAGGGCTGCAATACAATACGGTTCGTCCCAAACTGGGCTCAAGTATACACGGGTGAGCGTTCAATAGAGCGCGTGTGTTACTGTTTAAATCTTTAAGAAGTGAAATGCAGTTAGCCATTCAAACAGAACGCTTATAGGAATAACGACAAAACCATTAAAGACATCTGTAGACGTCTTTGGTGCACCAGGCCAGACTTAAGAGTTATACTACCGTTTCGGGCATGTATCCGTTTGTATCCACATGTTGGCCAGTCCCGAAGGTGCTCAAAATTCCTTGTGTGGTTCTAAGAATCGTAAGCTCTTCTCAACATTGACGACCTTTGGGCTTTGAAAGTATTCAATTCAACTCTGTTTGATGAAAATCAGAAAAAGCGTTGGAGATAGGTATCAGCCTTGTGGCACACCACTGGGCGTCAGACTTGAGGACGTCCTCAACCACAAGCCATCGAATAAAAATTTATTTAGATTCCTAAGCTTTGTATAAGGATAGCCATGAGCCCCTTAATGGGAGCGAATTAAAAAAAGTTTCAGTTGCAAAATGTTGTTTTACAACAAAAAGTTATAAGAAACAAAAAAATTCATCCGAGGTGTTCCTGGCCCGATCTCCCACAGCAACTGCTCTAATTTCCGGTCCTATTGATCTCTCATGAGTGGAAGGGTATGCCGACTCCGAAAAACTAACTTCGAGACGGAGGCGCACTCTTGGAGCACTGTCAGTGACTCGAAAGAGGTGGAGACTTAAATTATGAATTTTGCTAGTGTCGGGGATTGAATCCAGAATCCCTCGCTTCACCTACCCACTAAGTCATTGAGCAGCGGTCAGTTTACTATATTCATATTTAGCCAATCCGTTTTGCGGTCTTAAGCCCCCATTCAGTGGAAGAGTTACCACGAAATGTGACGCAAAAAGGCCTTCGGTAATGTTCGCAAGTGAAAGGCGCATTATATCGAATTTCAGCTCAATTATCGATTCCCAGCGAAAGGTTCCGCCCAGCTGCTGACTCACTTTTGGAACAACCGAGTCGGCTGTGCCTTGCCAATCGCCGCTCTCTATGGGAAAAGTGTATGTCAACGTCTCCGTCGTAATGAATTCAGCTGAAATGGTTGCAATTTTTCTCCCAGATCAATGCGATTAAAGTGTTGCCTGTAATGCCGTGCCTAATAGACGTCCAAAACTCCAAGGTACTCTCACTTGGTTGATCCACCGACCATTTCGTAACTGCGAGAGCATGAAAGTCTTCCTGCTTTTAACTGCACTTTGAATGTTTCTTTGTGCACACAAACCTCGTGGGAGGTTGTCATAGTTTCACTTGAACACTACGTAAAAAAAAGAAATAATGTGGGGCAACCAAATTAGTTGGACGGATGGACCCTTATGCTCTTGTTAGTAAGTTGATGCATTTGCCAGACCAATGCACTCATTGATTGGAAAGAAGGCAAATGAAGCTGCAAGTACAGGGTTACTTTTATTACAATAACACACAATGTACACTGTGTTTAAAGTCGCATCAAATCCGGTGAACGGGTTCAAGCATCACGATGAGTTTTACTTGAATAATGAGGGAGCAGTGTCAGGATGATGGAGAACCTAGCTGCTCCATCAAACTTTGTAACGAATTTACAGAAACATCTTGCTTTGGTCTAGGTTGGAGGGATTCCCCTTTTATCTTTCGGCTTTCAAATGTGGTCCAGTCCCCATTTGTCGTTGAGCTCAAATTGATGACACTGGAGTGGGGTGGTCAGTGACTGTGTATCTAACTATGTTCGTCACAATGGGCTAACACGGTCTAAGTGTGCTGATAAATTCGCTAGCAGCCCCTTTCCTGACCCTACCCTACTCTGACGAACCCTTCAATGCGAAAAAAGATTTTAGACAACGGGGCGAGCTGACATGCGACTTTTTCAACTTCGGGCAGCACTCCGTCGCCAACACGATTAATGCAGAACTACTGTCATGGGCGGATGATGTTGATGTGATTGGCAGAACGCACCGAGTCGACAGTAAGTCTCTTGGCTGGAAGAGAGAGAGGGATAAATCTTGTGATGAAGTGGGAGAAATCGAAGTATTTGCTGTCCTTAACCTTCAGAGTATCTTAGACTATTTTTTCCCAGAAAATATTTTTTTCTTTAAAAATAATTAACAATAAAAAATAAATAAAAATAAGTTAACAAATGATGGTGACCAATACAATAAAAAGTAAAATGAAATAAATAATAACAATAACATGGGTGGTGCCCGTAGAGGGTCAATGCCTAGCTTCTCAGCAGCCACTCGTGTTGTGCGTGCTATTGTTCTCTCAGGAGTGGAAGGCGTACCTACAGTTTTATGCCGACTTCTAACGGCCGAGTTTGAGAAGTTTTTTTTTGCTATTTAAGCAGTGTCAGTGACTCGGAAGAGGTGGAGTCGTGGAAATTATTTTCAGTCGTACCGGCCGGAGATTTTAGTAGCGTAGGGGTTGATGCAACAACGGCCAGGTGTTACGCATGATTCGTGTGAATGCATTTTTTATGTATTTTTCTTATACAAAAATACATACACAATGTAGTGCATTCATTAATTTTGTCCGCTGACTCAGGCTCAGACTTGCTCAAATGAGAACCTAATGAATCGACTTCATGAACATAAGCTTTGGTCGTTCGTTTACCCTTTCATACTGTAGAAACGAGAGAATTTTCAAACAAGAACTCTAATTCGCCCCTTTACTAGCTTGGGGAAGGGTATCAGCTGTTCGCCAGCTGTTCTCACGAGCTCACACGTATTCACAGACAAAAATCGTATAAAAAACGCTCTCAGATGAAATCAAGCGGCAAGATAGGTAGAAGATGGATATCTCCATCCTCCATATCATGTACGACAACGTAGTCGGTTGTGTTTTCCATCTGATATTGTCTTCATTCTTATTTCTCTTCATGCGACCAGAGCGGTCCAATTCAAGTTGCAGTTCACATATTCCTTCTGTTTCTAGATGTCAGCCACTCCTGCTTACCGCAACAGGAAAATTCCGGATGAAGAGGTTTCTCATTTAGTGTCTAATATTCTCAGAGACAGTGAAGATGAATGGATGGAATTGAATAAATGGGAGGTACTGTCCCAATGAAGCATTGTTGGTTACTATTTCCTCTGTTGTCTTATGAAGCTATCAAAATATGTCTTCGTTGGTAAAAGAGTACAATCAATATCCAGACTGACTCAATCAAATTTAGTAGTCCCACCGTTTTGCTATGTAGTGTAGCCCGAAATACCGTACGAATATTTTTTTTTGTACTTTTTGAGCGGATTAATTGTTACTCCACAGTACTCTGTTTCTAGAATGACATTTTAAAAAACCTCAGAATTTTTCTAATTTCATCTATAAATGACCCAAATATGTCTAGGAACTTATTTAGATACTGACATCATCCTTGACGGTATGGTATGGTGGCTCTACAGTTAGTAGCGTTCCAGCGCCTAGCTTCTCAGTAATCACTTTTGTTGTGCGTGCTATTGTTCTCTCAAGAGTGGAAGGGGGCCTGCTGTTCTATGCCGACTCCAAACGGCCAGGTTTGAGAAGCTTTTTTCTCTATACAGTTATTACTCTTATATAGTAGTGACCCGAAAGAGGTGGGGCCGTGAAAAGTATTGTCATATTAGCGCGAATCGAAACTGGATAGAGTACGCTCAAGTGCTTAGGTGTCGCCGTACCAACAACTTCTAGAGGGGTATGTAATAGGTTTTTTATCGAAGCTCGTGGCTCATAAGATCCTGTCTGGTGTATAGTATGAACCCCTAAGGTCATACTACTGGGAGAGAGTACTCCCACAACGCCGCCATCGTCCTTGATATGGTAAGAAATTCGATGACACTAAATTGACATTAAGCGATGAATCCAAAAATTATGTCTGACTCAACATCATCTGAATTTGATACCCTTTACAAAATGTGTCGAGTTATTGAAGAATTCAAAATGAAGTGCCTATGAATTATTATGGATGAGCTTAAGGGCTTAATACATGATGTGCCATGTATGGCACAGGCCAACGATATTTCAGCGCGTGATTATCAAACAATCAATCCGAATTTGAAAAATGCATGCAACCCTTAGGGTTTAAAGTTATACTCCTGCTTTGGGCGTATATCCAGTTTATATATGTTGACAGCTGTGAAAGTATTCAAATAACAAAAATCATTGGATACAAATCTCACCCCTGTGGCACACCGCAGTATGTTAGACTTATTGACGACCAGAACCGCGAACAACAAAACAAGCGATTTATCGATACCAAAAGAAAATGCTGTATCCCATCTACTCGGAAAGAGGACAGAAGAGCCCGCACTGACACACTACCATGGACATATAGCCACGTTACGGCCCAATTCGATAAAGCTACAAAGCTCAGGCTATGCTCAGTATCAGTCCCAACAAGTAATTTTCGAACTATACTAGTTGATAGTTGCTGATTACTCAGAGCTCTTTTCATCCACTAGTCAGAGCCCTTAATTCCATGGACAGGCTGATACTTAGTCATACAGGGATGTTTCAAAATCACTACAAAAACTATGCGTTGCCTTCCGCGGTTTAAAGAACCGACAGCAACTCCTTCCTAAACATTCCCAATACAGCTGGTCGCCTGGCTAATACGTAGAAATAAAGAGAAACAAGTTTTGTTAAGGAGTTTGTATTTCAATCACTGGAGAACATCAATTGTTTATTTACAAGTTTCGGAGTTTGTTTCGTTTTGTTGACGAGTGCGACATCATCAGAAGAGAGTTGGATTCTGTCCAACTGCTCGTCCAGGAACGTTTTGTTTACCAACCACTGGCATAGGCAACTGGGGCAGCAGAGTAGCTGACGTGAGCTGGAGCAGCCGAGTAGCTGACTTGAGCTGGAGCGTAAGCGTATGTCTTCAGAACTGGAGCAGCAGCGTAGCTAATGTGAGCTGGATCGGAAGCGTATGTCTTCAGGACTGGAGCGGCAGCATAAGTGTGAACCAATGGAGCTTGAATGGTCTTGATCACTGGGGCGGCAGCGTAGGTCTTCACGACTGGAGCAACAATGGGTTCAACAACTTGAGCTGAGCTGTGGACAACGCTTGAGCTTTGGTGAGAAACAGCAGTGGGCACACTCTTGACGATAGCACCGACCTTGGCAAGGACCGGCTCCTGCACAATGGGTGCAGAGTATACCACTGGGGATCCCAAAAGACCTGGAGCAGCAGCAGCTACAGCGAGGAGAGCAGACAACACCACCTGGACGAAGAAGAATGCGTTAGTTAGTCCACAGAATCCACGGTGTGCTCCACATTTACTTACCAATTTGAACATTTTGGTTGAGGTTTTTGTTTAAGAGGTCTGTGTTGACTGGAAGGTTCGAAGATTGAACTAATACCCTCCACCATTGGTCGGCGGCTATTTATACCGCTTATACCAGCACACACACTTCACGCCGAACCTGAGCTAATGGTCGGCGACTCACGGTTGCAGTTGAAAGCCAGATGTTACGTTTGTCGGTCTGGGGCGTGTGTTGTGTCCAGTGACCATGAATTAAACGCTTTTCGTAGCACATACACTCTTTGTAGAGCTACTGCGAGTGCTTGTTAAGTTCGCTGGCCTCTGTTGAATTCAATTGTGTGACGTATTGCGTCCAAGCTTGTGTCGAATTATTTTTTCTCGCTTATTAACTCATTAACGAATGGATTAACGGCGCTATGTCCGGCAAGGGATTATTGATGAAATTAATACCGACAAATAAGCATTGTAAACGGCGATTAAACAGAATAAAGGGATTATATTGGTTAAATGCAAAGAGACAACTCTCTCTCTCTCTGTTGAGTACCTGCATAAGAATTAAATTCCTTTAAGGCTCTATTTATAAACGCCTAAGGTAGAGACGAGGAATACAGGGGGAATAGATATCGCGTGAACCCAGTCCATCGGCTATCTTTCTTAATCTAGGACGCTGCACTCCATACAAAGTGGATGTCAAGCTAAACGGATAAGTGCGAAAGTGTGTCAGATTCTGCGTCAATCCACGGCAACGCAGGTATTTTTTCCTGCTTAAATTTCAAGAGGCACTGACCCGGCTCAGCATGTTAGTCCAGTAGTACTCCCAGCGATAACTGATTATACATTCTTGTACAACACGAAAATTCGCATGTACGAATCCCTCTACTGATCCAATTAATATGAGACCTTCAATACAGGAGGCCCTCTGAACGCTGAAAACTTGCTTTTCCAGACCATGCTCGATCAGCGAAAGCAAGTTCAGAGACACAAAATCAGTTACTGTCATTAATACAGACGATGATCCACGGAAATGTCTTGCCCCCGATCTAGGCGAGGTCATGCCTTGCAAACAATTCAGCTGTGAGATATGGATAGAGGAAACCATGCCCGGCAAGTGGCAGCATCATTCGACCGGTGCACAAAAATGGAGAGCCCTTTGACTGCGACAACTATCGAGGGATAAGTCTCCTTAACACCGCCTATCAAAGATTCCCTGGTAGGTTCTTGTCAGTGCGAATACAGGAACACAACATGAATGAAGAAATAACTACACGAGGTTTTGTCGTAATGATCAGACGCGATCGATCGAGAAAATGATACTTTCTTGAAGATAATTACGCTGTTACTTGTGAGTGATCTTGAACATGCTTCGAAATCACATGCAGAGGGCCTGCCAATCTACGAAGGTTAACTGCACACCGAGCTTGAATGTTAATTAATTTTAACGGCTTTTTAGAAAAGAAGTAATCGGAGTCAACAAAGTCATAGCTTGAGATGAGCGCCATTAGTGCCTGCAAAGATCTAATTTGAAACGAACTCAGTGTAATATGTCGATATGATCAATGTTTGTTTCATCCCACGATGTTTGAGACATATAGCACATCCAACTTCGGTTCAGTTAAGGCTTACAGCGAGAGGGGGAGTTCGGTATTTTAAAAAATGTAATGACCTCTTCAGGGTTGTGTTGTTGAGGCCATTTCTTGTTTATTTTAGCAAATGACTCGTCAAAGGAAAACTCGCGTCGACTTGAACACCATTGGAGACACTCTATAATAAAGCGCTTAACCTGTAAGATCTGTAAGTATGTCACACCTATACCAAATGAGAACGAAGAACAACCCTTCGAAGTTATCGGGTCCCTCGGCGGAGTGGGTTGGTGCATTGCTTACTGATCACTCTTTCGTGCAGGTTCTGGCTGGAGCTGCCCCTTTTTTCTTTTTTTGTATGAATGATGCAAAAATACGAAACAATAAACATTTTCTTGCATCCTCGTACCCAATCCATCTATGGATATACACACAAACACAACTATAGATGTACATACACACAAAAATCCTTCGAAGTCGCCGGGTTCCTTGGTGGCGTGGGTTGGTGCGTTGCTCACGGTGTCTGGAGATCCTGCATTGTATTGTTTCCTTTCGCTTTATTTTGTATGATTAAAAGATTTTTTCCTCTTGTACGACCTATGCCGTAAAGGTAAAGACACAACGACCAGGATAACAGACCTATCCTATCCAAAGGTTGGAGTTTACTCAAAAGACAAACTACATTACCTCTTGAAATATATGAAGCCCTTTGTATTGGGCATTTTTTAATTGCACTGAAGTAAGTATTCATTTCACTGCCATTTATTATTTTCTGAATATCTCTGTACATTAAGAATATATTTTGTCTATACATTTTTGTAACGTCTATTTAAGAAAAACATGGAAAATAGTATTATTCAAACTATTACCCATCTGAAGCTATGACCTTTCCCCATCTTTCTGGCAAATTTATGGATCCCATCCCAAAAGAACTGCGCCGGCTTGGCAACCAAGAAGGCCAAGAATCAAGGAAATGGTTCCGCTCTAATGTGAACCGTTCTTCAGTGAGGGCGTTCTGCAGCGACCGGAACAAATGGTAGTCAGAAGGGGCACAGTCTGCTCTATAAGGCGGATGGGGTAAAACTTCCCATCCACTGTTTTCCAAATATTTCTTAACCGGAATAGCAACGTGGTGCCGAGCGTTGTCATGATGGAAAAATATTGCCTCGTGTCTGGTCGCATATTCCGGGCGTTTTTCGGCTACTGATCTCTTAAAACGGATTAATTGTGTTCGGTAGCGTTGTCCAATGATGGTTTCTCCGAAACAGCTCATAGTACAACACACCCTTCTGATCCCACAAAATGCAGAGCATTACCATCGCGCCACGGATATTCGGCTTTGCCGTTGATTTGGCTGATTGGCCAAGCCAAAATCACTTTTGACACGTTCGCTTAGCTTGCGCATGTTCACCATAAACTTCCACGAAAATACGATGCCTTTCGGCAGCAGTTTTCTTCATATTAAAGTAATGAAGAAGAACTCCCCGCAAAAACACTTTTTCAGGCACAAAGTTCGACATATTTGAGTGAAAAAATACATTATTGTGGTTTACGCTTCAAATGAATGACATATACTGGAGTGACGTGCAATGACGGTAGCTTTCCAACGCATGTTCCAATGGAATAATACAAGGTACGCCATCTCTTAGCAAACTTTATAATAATTACTCTTAGCCGATCGTATCAGCAAGGTAACGTGCTTCCTACAGGCTTTGTATTCGTCGTGCATTTCCGTGCACCGAAATCGTCTCCATCGTCGGAACATAAAGCCCCTCATTCTGATCGCGAGGAGGATTCTGTGAGTTAACCATGGAGATGTTACACTTCTAGCAGCACGAGTATGACGTGGAACATGGGTTTCAAAAAGGTAATTGATATTTGTAGTAAATATTTCGATTTGTGTATTTACGTCAGACGACATATCCAATCAACATTTCTACAATTTAAAAATCAATTATCAACATTGATGCTTCAAAAATCAAGATAGTGTACGAACTGTGGACAATGTCTTACAACAGGAAGGTCAAATGTGGCAGACACAAGATCAAGGCATAGAAACACAGGCACAGTAAGCTGACCATACGATTTTACTAGGTTCTTGTCATTGGTTAAGATAACACCGAGCATTGACGGTGAGCAGTTTGTGGGTTCATTGCTGTTTGGGAAAATTAGATTGTGTCATTTTTAGAAGATTTTAATTGAAATCTCCGCAAATAATTGTATTTCGTGTTGCCGAAAAAATCTCAGGCATAATTAGGGCGCGCAACACCTGGAGCATATACAAGCAACCAACAACACACTTACATTCACCACTTGAAATTTCTGCGAAATAGAATTGACTACAGTGTGTTTCATCTGCCTGTGGGCGATGCGTTTCCTTAACCAGATAAGTGCCGGACATTCACACAAGATGCGCTCTGAAGTCTCGTCCTCTTCGAGGCAAAGCCGACAGACCATGTCTTGACACAGGCTTAATTGTGGCCAGTAAGACAGCTAGCGGCGGCTAGATAGTTTTATTATCTTTTCTTTAGAAGGAGTATTTTTTTCAACGTTTGGGTTGTCTAAGACCAGGATCATGTGTCCATTGGCCTAGACCAAGTTTGCTTTCCCATTCGTCAATCAGACTTGTAACTGCTGTCCAATTGACATTACAGTACGGTTCAGGACCGAGGAACGCAGATTGCGAGCCAGTCCTCGCGAGCTCATCCGCGGATTCTCTGTCTGCAATCCCCCTGTCTCCAGGGGGATCCAGCCTAGCTTCACAACACCTGACTGTTTTGGAGTCGATTAGATTGGACGAAAGTGCTTTTAGTGATGGTTGACTGTCAGAATATATATGGATTATAGCGCCTTTGATACGTATGGAGGCTTCGTCTGGCGCAGATATCGATGGTGTGCATTTCGGCTTGACCCCATTGGTGCAGAAATCTTGTGTTGGGTCCAAAGACTCCTGCTCCTACTCCAGAATACATCCATCTAGGGTCTAGTGTTAGGTCACCATTGGACCAGCTTTCGCCTTCCAATATGACAAGTTCGAAAAGCCTGCCGAAACAGTGCTGCCTGACCACAATGTCCGCCATTGTACAAAATATGTCTGGAACTGAATAAGCACTTAATATGCCTTGGCAGTCAATCAGTGTGGTCCGAAATCAAAAAAACAAATGCTCTCTTCTTGTTCAATTTTCCTTCTTATGTCTTATTTTTCCTTCTAAGCTAACCCTTGTACGTTCCAAAAATGTAAGGACATGCAATGCCATTCTACATCTAGTCTCTTTCGAATGTATAATGTGATGAAAAGGGAATAACTGAAAGAGAGAGAGTAACATAGAAAAGATAGGAAAACTCGTTTCGAGATATGAACGCTATCTGCTATTGCGTGTGCTCGAGTCGAAGGCCGATGGGTGCCGGGGACCTTCCAGCACTCGCCTTTTACTTAACTTCATCGAATTGCTGCTTGCGTATGTTCTCAATGTTGGGGATTGGATGCAACCTATACGTGTGTGAGGAAGGACAAAATTATCAATCGGCGTTCTTGAAAAATCTCATGTGTGAAAGTGCTTAAAAAGTCTCCTGTGTGAAAGCCTTGCTGCCAAAGAAGCATAATCACCGGCTTGCGTTGCTGCTCATCTGTCCAGTCCACGCAAAGCAACAGCAATTGGATGCTTTAACTTGTGCTTGCTGTTGCCCTTTCTATGCCACTCCCGGTGAACAACAGAAGCCCAATACACAAAATACACTTTACCTGTGTTTCAAAAGCACATAGTTTCGTATTCTCTAAACGACAGGATGGCGCAGTTGGTGAAGTGCCTGCCTTGGTTAGTGGAGTACCCAGTTGGAGTCCGTTCTTCTTTTTCTCTCTTTCTTCTTATATCTAGTTTCCAAATCTAGTCCAGTCACCATTTGCCGTCAGGATCAAATAAACACCACTATCACGGGAGTGGTCGATCAGTGGTTGTAGTCTGACTGTGGATCACAATGGACGAACTTGGTCAAGTGTGCCGTTGAACTCACTAGTAGCCCCCTTCCCTTTTATTTTGCTCTAGAGTATACAGCCTCACAAGCTTTCAAGGAAATTCCACGCATCGAGACACGATTTATTTTCAAATTTAAACTCAAATTAATGTCAGAGCAGCAGAGCGACTTTTTTCAATCCCCTAGTCAATCGCCACTGGAGCCATGGCTAGACTCTTCCTTAGTCATTCAAGGATGTCTTCAAATCGGATTACTAATGCATATTCCACGTTTAAATATTATCAATGCAAAGCATTCACCCACAACACCTACGCAGGCCTAATACATCCGGTCGTCTGGCTGTTGCGTGGAAATAAAGAGAAACAAGTTTTGTTAAGGAGTTTGTATTTCAATCACAGGAGAACATCAATTGTTTATGTACACGTTTGTTTCGTTTTGTTGACGAGTGCGACATCGTCAGAAGAGAGTTGGATTCTGTCCAACTGCTCGTCCAGGAACGTTTTGTTTACCAACCACTGGCATAGGCAACTGGGGCAGCAGAGTAGCTGACGTGAGCTGGAGCAGCAGAGTAGCTGACGTGAGCTGGGGCAGCCGAGTAGCTAATGTGAGCTGGAGCGTAAGCGTATGTCTTCAGAACTGGAGCAGCAGCGTAGCTAATGTGAGCTGGAGCGGAAGCGTATGTCTTCAGGACTGGAGCGGCAGCATAAGTGTGAACCAATGGAGCTTGAATGGTCTTGATCACTGGGGCGGCAGCGTAGGTCTTCACGACTGGAGCAACAATGGGTTCAACAACTTGCGCTGAGCTGTGGACAACGCTTGAGCTTTGGTGAGAAACAGCAGTGGGCACACTCTTGACGATAGCACCGACCTTGGCAAGGACAGGCTCCTGCACAATGGGTGCAGAGTATACCACTGGGGATCCCAAAAGACCTGGAGCAGCAGCAGCTACAGCGAGGAGAGCAGACAACACCACCTGGACGAGAAAGAATGCGTTAGTCCACAGAATCCACGGTGTGCTCCACATTTACTTACCAATTTGAACATTTTGGTTGAGGTTTTTGTTTAAGAGGTCTGTGTTGACTGGAAGGTTCGAAGATTGAACTGATACCCTCCACTATTGGTCGGCGGCTATTTATACCGTATGCCGGTGTGCACACAGCACACACGTCACGCCGAACTTAAGCTAATGGTCGGCTACTCACGGTGGCAGTTAAATCCAGATCTGTTTGTGTGAGTTGTGCCCATTGGCCTTGAATTACTCGCTTTTCGACGCAGCGCTGTGTGGTTCCGAGTACTTGTGAAGTTCGCCGGCCTCTGGTAATTTCATGTGTGTGACGTATTGCAGCTAGGCTTCTGTCGAATAATGTTTTCTTGCTCATTAACCAGTGGATTAACGGCGCTATGTCCGGCAAGGGATTATTGATGCAATAAATATTGACACTGATTGTGAGTTTGTTGTGCTTTTGTCCAAGTGGCGTTGGAATTTGTACTTAAATTTGTATTCGAAAAACATTTTAAACTAGTCGCCATCTGAAAATATGTCTGACCCGCTTCAGGTCAAGTGGTTGTTGTGAATGTTGCGAATGACCTACGGCTGCAAGGCGGCGCGCTGAGCAGGAGTAATTGAATGTGCTTCCTTGCCCTTTGGATCACTTTCAGAAGAGGCTCAAGAGTGTAGTAGTAGGGACTACAAGAACTGTAGAACCCATTACTTCCAGATGAGGGTCATGATATCATCCCAACCATATAACCCACAAATTAAGAGGAATGAGTGAAATGAAAAGCACGGTTTGGTTCAATGCCCTTTATTTATTCTGCATTCGCGCTGCGGTATGATAATCGACAGTTCCCTGCACTGTCGCAGGATTTTATGCGCTGCAACAGCAGCGTCACACACTTAAGACCTGGACCAGAGTAAAAACTTCTTCCTTTCCGTGAAGAGCCTCTATATTTAGCTGTTTTCGCAAGAGCCAATAAAACATGCAATTCCACGAACTTGACTTCCAGTTCAACTTGACTTGTTTCACCATCTTTTCTGGAGATGTGCCCAATCCAAACGTGTTTGCAAAATTCCATTGTTCTACGTTTCATAGTTCAGATTTTTACGTATTTATTTCCGCGCTCCCATGCAAAGCAGTGGTTCGCTTGGTGCAGCGCGGCGCGCAGAAAACATTCAAACCTGAGCAGCTTATTTTCCCATTTCATTCAAACCTGCACAACTAAACTCGCGACTAATAAAGCACAGGCAGCCGTCGATCTAGGATGTGTGGTGTCGATGCTGTTAGCGGACACAAACGATGTTGGCAGTCTTAATTTTTGAAAGAAACCGTTGCATATAATGAAGGAACGCTCACTGCTTTCTGCTTTACATTTTGATAAAAATGAGGGAAAAACTAGGACGAAAAAAGGTGAGTTTGGGTGGAACCCTGTAAAGCAAAGACAAAATGTCCCTTAAATGAAAACTGTCCCAATGATTTTTGCAATTATTTGCATTTATAGCAATTTCGGAAAATAAGCCCGAACATCCCACGAAAGGCCACTGTTTTAAGACCCTCTATTACCTCGCATGTTTGTCTGCAATTCTGAGGTTCTTGGCAATGGGAAAAGGTTTCTCAGATAATTATTATAATAACCCATTTTTAACACTTTATTTTTGCATAATTCCCTTTTTATGTATTTCTCCAAATTGTCTACATAATTCCAAAAAATCAAGAAAACATTATATTGGCCGCGTTTGATGTCATCTTTTGTCCCGCTGATGTGCCCTCACTAGAATCTCAATCAGAAACGAAAAATGTTCTGAAATTTTAGCACACATGTTCACACCCTCGATCAATCAAGCTGAAAAGTCAAAATGTTTTGCCTACCGGACTACAAGTCTGTGGTTTGGTCGCGACGAGCGTTCACATTGACGATTTGGCCCATCAACCACGTTTGTCAAACAAATCGTGGCGACAAATTGTTCAGCTCTACAATTCTGTTCGGCAGGACAGGGGGTTGGCCCTTGGTCTGCCAAGCGGTCTACTTGATATAATCGCATTCAAAGCTGTAAGGGGATCATGCTCTAAAGCAACAACACCAAATAAACATCCACGAATGTCCCCAACGTGAAATGTCACTTCAACAAGGAACGTCAAAACGCTTTTTGCACGTTTTTCTCCCTTGAGTCCTGCAACCAGTGGTATTAACCAAAGTTTTTGAGTTCATGGTTTATTTTGAATGAAATGCATTAAGTGTCGTTTAGTTAATAAAAGAATAATTATTGGGTCTCTAACTTAATTTGTGCGGTTTTTTTTTTCAAAATTTGAACGTTTATTTAAGAAACACATGGACAATAGTATTATTCAAAGTATTGCCTATCTTTAGCTATGACCTTTTTCCCATCATTCTCGAAATTTGTGGATCCCACCCAAAAAGAACTGCACCGGCATGGTAGCCAAGAATGAATCAAGCCAATTTTTGATATTCTGCTCTGATGTGAACCGTATTTCAGTGAGGGCGTTCTGCATCGACCGGAACAAATGGTAGTCAGAAGGGGCAAGGTCTGGGCTATAAGGCGGGTGGGGTAAAACTTGCCATCCACTGTTTTCCAAATATTTCTTAACCGGAAAATAATTGACTCGTATCTGGTCGCATATTCCGGGCATTTTTCGGCTACTGCTCTCTTCAAACGGATCAATTGTGTTCGGTAGTGTTGTCCATTGATGGTTTCACCCGGTTTTAGCAGCTCATAATACAGCACACCCTTCTGATCCCACCAAATAGAGAGCATTACCTTCGCGCCACGGGTATTCGGCTTTGCCGTTGATTTGGCTGGTTGGCCAAGCCAAAATCACTCACAAATGCAAATTTTAAATCGCGCGTGTTCACCACACACTTCCACCAAAATACGAAGCCTTTCGGCAGCAGTTTTCTTCATATTAAAGTAATGAAGAAGAACTCCCTGCAAAAAACACTTTTTCAGGGACAAAGTTCGACATGTTTTATTGAAAAAAAATTATTGTTGTTTACGCTTCAAATGAATGACATATACTGAAATGACGCACAATGACAGTAGCTTTCCAACGCATGTTCCACTGGAATAATAACAATGGAATAATACAAGTTACACCATCTCTTAGCAAACTACACGAATTAATAGACCCAAATCAAACTTAATCCCATCACGGTTGATTTACAAAGTCACGCGGTGGAAGTAGTAATGAATGAATGACATTTCAAAAGCCGCGATTTTCATAGCACGGCGTCAATTTAAAGATGCGCTGGTTTGCTAACTAGATTTCTGAGCTGAAACTGATTTACTGGTGTACTTCTTTTTCAATGATGGATATGAGCGGGGGCTGAGCCCCCTTATCAGCGGCGACATTATTTCTCACTGAGCAAGATTAAGCCAATGTTGTCAGGATGCCATTGTTATAAATCGAGCATGCTACTTAGGCTAGTGTAGGTAGATGAGTAGACGGGTATAAGCCATGTCTCACATTGGTCTTGCTGGACCCATTGTGAAGTCCGCTGGGGGAATGTCTCTTTCTTCATACCCGTCAAGTGTATGCGTTTCGTAGCCGTCCTGATACCGTAATGAATCGGAAAACTATTTTTGGGAGCTGTGTTGGGTCCTGGAGGTCTTAGGCGAAATATTTTCTCAGTCTCATCTTGCAGAGACTCGGAGGCCTCTATTTTCCTCTTTATCGTCGCAGCTTCTCCATAAATGGTCGTTGGCTTCTTCGTTCGTGGTATTTCACATGATTATCGCCAGTTAGTGCTCCAACTACCATCGCCCGTTGGTCAGTCGGAGTTTGACTTTTGCACTGTTCAACCTGGGCCCAAGCATCCGAGTTGACAGATTTTTCTTGACATCCGCTAGAGCTGGTGGTTCTTGGCAAGTTCATCCGCCGCTTCAGCACGACTCTGGGATCCAGCACAGAGTAATCAAGTGCTACCTGCTGAGAACCTTGAGCTCTTCGTGGTAGCATGCGACCAGCTTGGACTTATTGTCTTTAAAAATTGCTTTGATGGCCGCTTGACAGTCAATTATGGTGCCAACAGCAGCCAATGGAATTCACACATTCGCAACAAGTAAACGAATCCCTCTTACGGACAGTATCAGAGCTTGACTCATGCATTCGATGAGTACTCGATGAGAGCCCTAACTATGGACGCAGGTGGTTCCAGCGCAGAGTACTAGATCTCAACAGCAATGCCAACTCTTTTCTCGCGATTACTTAGTGGCTCGGGCCCAGACAAGTTTTCTGCAGACGAACAAATTCAGAGAAGACTTGCAATCTTGAACTACCCTGGAAGTGGTTAAACGATTGAGCACGGCCTTACCCACAGCTTGGCTGTCGCTACAGACACACATACTTCACCCCTTCCTGTTCTTCACAGCATAGTTCGTGACAATTAGGACAACATAGGTTTCCGCGTAGAAAATTGAGGCAAATTTACCTAACACCTGCATTCTAATGTTACGCCTTCTAATGAGTAGCCTTTGTGTCTAGTACCTACCTTTGTCGGTCGTCTTTTGTCATCCAAAAATTGCTTAAGCTCGTTTTTTTCGATTGAACCAATGAATTTGCATTCACTGCAAGGATCTGGCAAGAACTCTCTGTCGGTGAAGTCATTAGACATGGTGACGTGCTGGGTTCTGCAGTCACAATTTGGCCGAGTTGCTAATCGAATACGAGCGGCCCTAGAATCCATGGTACATGCTCACTTGCCACTATCTGCAAGAAGGATGGGAGAGCCATACCGCGACTATGGCTGGTAGGTGGTAAGCAGGAGGACAAAGGAGCACCCCGTAATCATTTCGGCATCTACTAGGGCTAGGCTCAATTAGAGGCAAGTTTAAGGTTCCTAAGAATAACAAAGTGGCTGTGTCGGAGAACAACATCACATTGCAGATAATGTGCTGTCAAGAATAAGCAACACACTTTACTTCAGGAATTCTTGAAGCTTCGAAGCGAGGAGGCCCTTTAATGCTGGATAGCGACACTACAATGACACAACTTATCCAAAGACATCTGTGAAACCCGCACTCCAACAGGCCAATATCCACTGTTGGCCATTGCATGGTCTCGCTGGAACCACACATTTCGCGGAAAAGATTGACGAAGTTGTCCTTCACAGTCGCCACAACAAAAGTCGAGCTATGAGGTCACAATGGCTTGTTGTACGTTGGTTATGAACAATACCTTCAAGGCTATATAGTGATTCTCAATGGCAGGCAAGCACAATTCCCGTCGTCACCCACATCTAGAATAGCTTGGAAATTGATTTAGAATGATGACACAAGACCTCAGTCGTTATGTACAGCTTAAAGGGTTACAAATCCCCCCGCGGACACTTGAAGTCCGACTTACAGCGTTTGTTCCAAATCTTAGCCTTTAGCGCCATAGTCTCATAGCAATCCTTGTTTTTCATCGAGACACTCGTTATCAAATTCCAACTTCAATTATCACTTATTCCCGCAAGTTGTTTTTAGTCCACTAGTAAATCCCCAGACAGGTTCCGGACTGTTTCGTAGTCATTCAAAGATGTCTTTACATGCGACGACTAAAAGACATTCCGTGGTTAAACAAATTCCATACGAAGCATTCACCCACAACACCTAAGTCGGCCGAATACATCCGGTCGTCTGGCTGTTTGTGTGGAAATAAAGAGAAACAAGTTTCGTTAAGGAGTTTGTATTTCAATCACTGGAGAACTTCAATTGTTTATGTACACGTTTCGGAGTTCGTTTAATTTTGCTGTGAGTGCGACATCGTCAGAAGAGAGTTGGATTCTGTCCAACTGCTCGTCCAGGAACGTTTTGTTTACCAACCACTGGCATAGGCAACTGGGGCAGCAGAGTAGCTGACGTGAGCTGGAGCAGCAGCGTAGCTGATGTGAGCTGGGGCAGCAGCGTAGCTAATGTGAGCTGGGGCAGCAGCGTAGCTAATGTGAGCTGGAGCGGAAGCGTATGTCTTCAGGACTGGAGCGGCAGCATAAGTGTGAACCAATGGAGCTTGAATGGTCTTGATCACTGGGGCGGCGGCGTAGGTCTTCACGACTGGAGCAACAATGGGTTCAACAACTTGAGCTGAGCTGTGGACAACGCTTGAGCTTTGGTGAGAAACAGCAGTGGGCACACTCTTGACGATAGCACCGACCTTGGCAAGGACTGGCTCCTGCACAATGGGTGCAGAGTATACCACTGGGGATCCCAAAAGACCTGGAGCAGCAGCAGCTACAGCGAGGAGAGCAGACAACACCACCTGGACGAAGAAGAATGCGTTAGTTAGTCCACAGAATCCACGGTGTGCTCCACATTTACTTACCAATTTGAACATTTTGGTTGAGGTTTTTGTTTAAGAGGTCTGTGTTGAGTGGAAGGTTCGAAGATTGAACTGATACCCTCCACCATTGGTCGTCGGCTATTTATACCGTGCGCCGGCTAATGGTCGGCGACTCACGGTTGCAGTTGAAATCCAGATTTTACGTTTGTGGGTCTGGGGCGTGTGTTGAGTCGAGTGACCATGAATTACACGCTTTGCAGAGCTACGGCGAGTACTTGTGAAGTTCGCTGGCCTCTGTTGAATTTAGTTGTGTGACGTATTGCGTCTAAGCTTGTGTTTAATTATTTTTTCTTTGCTCATTAACTCATTAACTAATGGATTAACGGCACTGTCTGCCTAACAAGGGATTGTCGAAGCGTTTAATACCGGCACTAGGTGCAATGTGCTTTGGCGTGTATTTGGCGTCAACGGTGTAGTGCCACTGAACACTAGTAGCATTTTGATCGAAGTCAGATTTTATTTAAAGAACGACAAGAATTAGATCTGGCTGATGATGACTGGTTAAGGCAAAGTGCAAAGGAGACACCCGGAGAGAGGCCTATCGGTCGAGGTAATGACGGAAGCATCTTAAACAACAAACAAATTTTTTGGACTCCATTGTCTCCATTCAGAGACATAGATTTATTCTCGGCGGGCAAAGAGAGAAAACCCTTCCTCCACATGGACATCCATGAGGCGTCCCGAATTCGCCTGTGGATGGTCATAAATCGGTTGCAGTTGAGTGCCACATCACCCGGAGTACTTGTGTCCATGGATGCTGCCCTGTTAAGACCTTTGAAAGGCCCTCTTAGAAGCTAATAACTTTCATCAATGAATCATGTACGAGAACCTCACGACGGATGTACGAGAATGGGCATGGTAATGTACGTACACCTTCGCATGCAAAAATGTCAACAAAATTAACCGACAATAAAACTTTCTAGACTTGTGTGAGGAACAGGCTAAGCAAAAGCAAAATCCAACTCGATCAGTTTGCGAGTGATTTCGGGCAGCACACTCACTGCCGTGACCGTGAATGGAACGTACTTCAAACAATTTACATTGCAGCAGCAGTGCGGTGGCCATGCTCTTGTCGACACAATCATCAAAATATTTTGATTAATCCATTGTCCTCTTGTTGTGCGATGCCGGAGATACTGTCGAACATTGACAAGAAATTTGTCAAGGTCGTCCACAGGTTCCCCGCGATAATTGACGACTTCATGAAAATTAATTGGTCTATCCACTTCCGATACTTCGGGCCGATTGGCGATCAGTGCGATGGAAGCTAAACGCCAAGGTGTATGCAAGAGTGGGTGTGTTCATGTCTGTTGTT
This sequence comes from Eristalis tenax, assembly GCA_905231855.2. Lineage (NCBI taxonomy): Eukaryota > Metazoa > Arthropoda > Insecta > Diptera > Syrphidae > Eristalis > Eristalis tenax. Next base: position 34,548,081 of record HG993126.1, read on the forward strand.
TGGACATTCTTGGAAATTCAATTGGATGTAGATTGTTTGTTTACAAACATAATTTGATTATCGACTCCATTGTACCATGGAGTAAAGACAACAAGGTGCGGTGGACGCCCTTGCCGGGGCGATCCGTAACCGAGAGAGAACATTAGCTGAAACAATAGCTGATTTTTTGTAATGATTTAGGCGTTCAACATGGTTTTTGAGGAATTTACAGGAAGACACTGGTGAGTCTACATTTTTCTTGCTATTCCTGAGTCATCACACATTGTAATTGTAGCCAATAAACTGAACCCATCCCGAACGGTTAGGCTGTAGTGGCGGACTGCAGAAGGCAGTCAGGCCAAAGTAGGCCCGTTGCGATACGACGCGGATTAATTTCCCCTAATAATCAAAACCAATTGGTACTTACAACGAAGCGATTTAGCTGGTTGATCGCTTTTCAATGAGCTAATTGAGGTTGTTGAATTAGTAGGCCCCTAGATGTAAGTATCTACGACCTGCCAGCGCTAGGTGATCTGTGGTTTCAACCTCCTCTTCAGCCATGCAGCTTCTACAGAAGTCATTATAGGGGACACCCAACCTTCCAGCATTAGTGCCAATTGTGCAGTGTTCGGTTATGACGCCGGTGAGGTTCCTAAGTGAAGATCAGCTGAATCTAAGCAGATTGAGAGATCGTTTGCGATTAAGTGATGGCAATATTTCTTTTGTTTTAAGGCATGTACCTTCTAGCCATTTACGATTTGTTGTGTTGATTGTGTGTATCTTGAGTTGATGATAGAGTGTAGCCATTGGCATGGAAGGTGGAACACCTCCTAGTGTTAGTTATAAAGTAAAAAGACTTTATACTTTCTATTAAGAACTTTATTATTTATTATATTCTTATTTATTAGCTTATTTGTGTCGCTTACAAACCCAAAACGCGATATATTCACGCGCGATGCTCAGGCAAAGTGGAAAATATCGTATATTTATGCGCGCTTCGTTGACGTCGATCCCAACAGACGCTATAGTCAGCAACTTTCGGCGAAGGCGATCGACACTGAGTTGTTTACTCAGCTTGAATTCTGCTGATCGTATATTAAAGTGCTCAGCTATCTCGTTAAGCGACGGCCTGCAATTAAGGCATGTTTTTGGGATAAACGTGACATTGTCCAGGTACTTAATTGCGGCCTGACTGTCCGAACAGATGGTGATATCTCCTTTGGATATTACATTGTTCATGAACCAGGACAATACCACATTTATCGCAATGGTTTCTGCGACAGTGATCAGGGAGCTTCAGGGAGATAGCTACATTTAAGTCTTGTGAATATACCGTGGGAATAACCCCGTACGTAAGTGCTGGTCTGACAATTACGTGGTTGCGTGGTTGCTGGCAGGGTCAAATTTTAAACAACTTGGTAGATCTGTAATCAGCAAGGCCGAGCTTGGTGTCATGGCCAAGCCAGCGGTGTTCAACTCAGTATTTATTCCAACTATCACCTATGGTCGGGAAATTTGGGTAATGACCGAAAGAATATGATCGCGAATACAAGTTGAATTTCTTCCGCCTGTGGGAATTACTCGCAGGGAAAGGGGGAGAAACACGGCAGTGAGAGAGGAACTCAACATTGTGCAGCTGCTTCTTCGAACGGAGAGACCTATGCTTCGGTGGTTTGGTCAAGTGGCACGAATGTCCCCTTGATGACGACTTCCGTTGAATGCGATTCCATCAGGTAGGCGACCGCTTGGCAGACCCAGGACGAGATGGTTGCACCAAGTCCAAAAACTCGCCTGCTCACGCTTCGGTATAACTCCTGATGAGTTAGAGTGGATGGCGGACCGAGTTGCCTGGAGATCTCTCGTGCGTGGTTTACCCCCGCGAATAGAGCATGCGGATCAGAAGATGATGATGATCATGAGAGTCTCCAAGGAGCTCGTCGGGGCTTTCTTTTTGCGACGGCCATGGCGTAATGCGGGTTGGTGCGTTGTCCCCTACGCCCAGGTTGGATTCGCGGTACGAGCGGAATACCTTTTCCCATTTTTACTACTACATTTTCTTTACTAATCACTTTCTCTACTACTTTTCCTAGTACATGTTGGAGAGGGCCTTAAGGGAAATACTCGACTTAGCGCTGAACAGCTAGATGATCCTGTTTGTGCATTTATTGTTTTTACGTTATGCGAACCTCGAGCTGAGAGCTTTCATATTGTCACATTTTGTAAAGCCGTTTTATTTGGTTGGAGCCAATTCCCATGTTATTACATGAATAAATGGATATTTGTTTGCCTTTGGCTGAAATTTTTGCTGGACCTGGGGTTGAGGGATTTTAAGAAACTATGTGGAAGATGAGAATAATAATGTGGATGAAAAAAAAATGGGATTAGAATAATGTGGATGTCACTGAATTTAAAAATAATATTCTAAGTTTTTGTATAACTTTTTCTAACCAAATTCTCAAAAGACTTCATTTTGAAGAAGAACTTGGAACCTTTATGTCTCTTCCTAACAATAATTTGAATATTGCAAGCTTGGTAAAAAGACTTTCCACACATTAAGGCATCAGGGACATTCGCCATCGAAACGAAGACTTGCACTGAATGGAGGTTGTGAAGAACTGTGGAGCATATTTCAAATGATTTACCTATAGAAGAATATTGGTGTGAGATCTCAAAGCTTAAGAAACCATTGGGGGAATACGATTTTGAAAAAGTGTGTGAGTTTCTCGCCTCTCTAATTTGCTTGCCACGCAGTAGTGCAACCGCTCAGCGTATATTTTCTAAGCTATCGTCTACTACTTCAATTTAATGATGGGTTCTAAAGGAGTAAGGAACTAAGTGACCTTCTGAGCGGGCTCATTTTTTTTATTTAAAGTGTGTTGTGTTGGATAACAAGGCTATTAGTTTTTGTGTACATCTATTTGAAGTTTGTTTTTGGTATGTACTTTAAATTGAAAATTAATGAAGAAGCTTGTGAACATTGCGTATTTTATTTGCATGCCTATTTAATCACTACCTCAAATTAAGGGAAAGGTAGTAGTTTTGCTTCCGAAATTTTGCTTCTCCGCGGTAGCACGGTAACTCTTTTCTCGTTCTCGGCAACCACTCGGCTAGGCCCTGGCCCTCTAAGAGCTGGAGCACATTATTATATTAGCGCCGCCTTCATTTGTTGATCCTTGAGCCACAAATTGGGTCTATAACTTGCTAAGAGATGGCGTAACTTGTATTTTTCCATTGGAACATGCGTTGGAAAGCTACTGACATTGTACGTCATTTCAGTATGTGTCACTCGTTTGAAGCGTAAACAACAATAATTTTTTTTCACTCAAATATGTCGAATTTTGGGCCTGAAAAAGTGTTTTTGCGGGGAGTTCTTCCTCATTACTTTAATATGAAGAAAACTGCCGCCAAAAGTCATTGTATTTTGGTGGGAGTTTATGGTGAACATGCGCTAGCTGAGAGGACGTGCCGAAAGTGGTTGCACGTTTGGTCAACCAGCGGCGTGAACTTGGTATGTCTCGACTCAGAGAGTGTTCGTCTTCTAATTCAATCCCATCAAGGTGGGTCTGATCAACTCAAGCCTGGCTGCGCCGAATATCCATGGCACGAAGATAATGTTCTGTATTCAGTGGGATCAGAAGGGTGTGCTGTATTATGGGCTGCTAAAACCGGGTGAAACCGTCAATGGACAAGGCGACCGAACACAACAGTAGCCGAATATGCGACCAGACACGAGGCAATAATTTTCCATCATGACAACGCTCGGCCCCATGTTGCTATTCCGGTTGAGAATTATTTGGAATTATTTGGGAAGTTTTACCCCACCCTCCTTATAGCCCAGACCTTGCCCCTTCTGACTACCATTTGTTCCGGTCGATGCAGAACGCCCTCACTGAAATAAGGTTCACATCAGAGCAGAATATGAAAAATTGGCTTGATTCATTCTTGGCTGCCAAGCCGGTGCAGTTCTTTTGTGATGGGATCCACAAATTGCCAAAAAGATGGGAGAGAGTCGTAGCATCCGATGGGCAATACTTTGAATAATACTATTTTACATGTTTTTCTTAAATAAACGTTCAAATTTTGAAAAAAAACATACGAATTGAGTTATAGACCCAATATTTAAGAGCTTGCTGCAGAACTTAGACCAGTGACTGCAAGGTTAAGCTTTGATTCCGAGCAATGCGCGACTATTATTCGTTGACCTTGTCTTCACCTGTGGAAGAAAATAATGGCAACACTTATCGTTCTATTGCGTAAATATAAGCATAGCTCTAGTTCTCGCTCTTATTCGATGATGAGAAAGGTCAGTTCGATCTCAGCCACCACAGGTGCTATGTACATACGTTCTTTCGTATGTGATTTCGATTTTTGTTTTTCTTGTTCCGTGGCTGTCCTCAAACCTGTAATTTGTTTACTCTCTGAGATGTGCTTATCCCAATTTAGGTCGTTCACTGTCAGATAACGTCTTTTATGCACATTATCTTGTCTGCAGGCTTCATTCCAGATGATTGCACAGCAAATTCATTTCCAAGACGACTTCTCTTGATTATAGCTCCACTTTGTCTTATCATTTTATTTTGTTTTATTTTTACGATTACTGCGTTACTACGTCACCAGCGAACGTAATTGTTGACCCGCGATATCGTTGAAAGGTTTGTTATTCCACGAACCAGTGTTGGGACTTCTAATTTTCAAAGTGCTGTAGATCCCGAAAAAAACTGAGTGGTAGATTTGGTAAGAGTGTGGTAGACCTTGTTTACCTACACACTGACCACGCGAAGGCTTTCATAAATGAAATTTGTCAATCACAGTCGTTACTAATAACTCTTCGAATTTTTCGATTATTCTAATTATTGTAAAGGGTAAATTGCACCGCGGCCTATAGATCTATTGTGCCCCCCTTTCATACCTTTGCTTTCTCAAGAGCTGTTTTCTGAGTTGTATTGAGGGTTGTCTACTCCTGTTGGGCGAATGTGGAAGAGATATGTGCTAGAGTATGCTCTTTAAGCCAGTCTCCTTTAGGAATCTAAGAATGAGAGCTGGCTCTAGTGACTTCAATTCGTCCATGGCTATTAGGTGCTTGCCTAGTGTCCCACTAAATCCCAGTATATGTTTTGGAATTTCATTAGATTATCCGCAGAATCTGCTGAGACCTTCCTCTGATGATGATGAGGGTTTCTTGCTCATATTCCTCTGATATTAGGTGCTTGCCCAGATGTCTTTGGCTTTGTGGGTGTGAGAGACCTTCTTCTGATACTCCTGGTTAGTGCCCTGTTAGGATACGGAGGTTGTTCTTGCTCATTTTCATACATACCTCAAACCTCTTCCGGTTATGTTGACCCAGGAGTTTCTTGGCTTGCCTCATGCCATAAGCGTTGTTCCAGGTATCTGCCCGGTTCCCTGAACTCTTGCCTGAGGACGTGATCTCCCACAGATCTCCCACACAGAATGGTTCGGGGAATACAAAAGGTTCCGATGCTCCTTTTCTGGCGAGGGAGTCGGCCATTTCATTGCCTTCTATCCCTGTATGCCCATGTATCCAGCATAGGTTTACTCTGTGACTCCTGCTCAGTTTCTTAAGCTTCTGTAGAGACATATGTAATTTGCTTAGAAATTCTGTTTTGAGAAGGGTTTCAGAAACAATTTAGTAGATTTTGCACTTGGGGTAAGATGTGGTGGATTTGAAAATTTCGAAAAATATTTGTAGATCCACCACAATTTTGGTAAAGTCAAAACTCTGCCACGAACATGTTGAAGCAGGGATATGGGTGGCGCTGTAGCCCGTTGGCCCTCCACGGGCTACAGCGCCACCTAGCTTCTCAGCGTGCCAGTGTTCTCTCACGAGTGGCGTGAAATTGATGCTCTGAACGACTGCCCTGAAACCTCCTCGTCTGTTCCTTCCACGAACGTCTGACACTCATATACAATGAAAAGGAGAGGTGAGAAGACGCACCCTTGGAGAAGTCCACCGCCCACAATCAAAGGTGTTGATTTAGCACCGTTGACACGAACACAGCTGCTACAGTTTGTGTATAGAGACTGCATCTACTGAGCAACAGTTGGATCTTCTGCTCAAATCTACTTCCGACATTCTTACAAAAAGTCCCATCGCTGACCAAGAGTAGATTAAAAACCTGCATAGGTCTGTGCATCCAGGGTAAACTTGTTGATTGGTCTCCATTCGGCGAAATGCCAGCAATGCTTCCTGCAAATGCCCAGGTGAAGTGATACAGCCTCCTCGCCTGCTACAGGCTAGTAGTGTACTAATGAGTGCTGCGGCAGTGGCTGAAATGCCGACCTGGCGCTACAGGTTCGGGAGGTTCGCGAGGGCGTACCTTCCTCGCCGTGAGTTCAAAGACAGCCACAAGCCAAGGCACCAAGCTTTGTGGTTTTTATAGTCCTTTACAGACCACGTGCAGCCGATGAACTTGCTGAGGCTCTAGAAGCTTACAATACGAACATCACTGCCGTGTAGTTGGTGCGATGGTCGCGAAAAAAGAGTATGAAAAAACAAGAACGAAGGATCTGAGTCGGATTTTGGCGAGGAGATGCCCTTCCGTTTGATTTCTTCATTGTTCAAATGGAGAAGGAAATCTAGTGGATAGCTGCCAACAGGGAAAATACTATCTTCTACAAGTCAGTCCAACTATTGGATTCTGCAGATGACATCGACACCGTTCCGCGTTCTCAGCGTGTCGAGGTATAAGTCATCAACGAAAGGTCAATGAGGACCACCCAAGACAAACAAAACGCTCCACAGCTACAGTTTTAACGTAGTAAAGGAGCCGAGCGAATGTGAACTATGAGAATAGAATGCCCTTGGCAACCGTTGCTACTACCAAACTCGAAGGATCACATTTATGCTCTGCGCCAGCATGGAACCGAAAACTGAATTATAAGCAAAACATCAGAGCTTATTCTTGGTGCCTTCGAACGGAGAATTCTACGTCGGATATATGGTCATCTCTGCAAGGAAGGTGAATGGCGAAGAAGTCATAGCCGTGTACTCTGCGAACTGTCTACAACATCTAGGTGTAGCCCGAAGGACAAAAAATTCATCGACTGCAGTGCCTCGTATACATCGATCATGGGACATAGACCACAAGTAAGAAGCTCTTTGTATACGAGCCTCCCTGCTTGACGAATATCTGGTAAGTCCTCGCGGACGCCAGACACCATGCTTCTGTGAACGTCAACCATCCAATGCAGCTATTGCTCAGGTCCATGGACTGCATGACTGATAAATAAGTTTGAATGCAAAGTAAGGAGAAGAAAAGATGATGTGAAGAGGAAGGGTGGGTGGGGTAGGGAAGGGGGCTGCTAGTGAGCGCACCAGCACACTTAGACCATGCTGGTCTATTGGAATACGCAGTCAGACTACTACCACTGATCGACCTCTCCAGAGTAATACTGCCGTTCAGGTCATCCAAATCCAGAGAAAGGCGTATTTACTTTGCTTTCACTGGGATTCGAACCGGGGACCCCATTAATGCGCCATCCAGTCGTCTTTGTGTGAAGAGGCTTCATCGTTTATTTGTTTACCACTTTCACGAACATCAACATTGTCAACAGAGTGCTAAGCAACTGAGATAAAAGCCAAAGCAAAATATTTGCCACCCACTCTTGTCGCATCAAACAATCGCTAATGAGATTATAGCCCCATGCGGCCTGAAGATATCATGGGCCCCCAATTCTCACGTTGCCGGTGATGCTTAACATAGGACGACAAGTTTTAAAATGCGAGATTTTGTGGCTTTCATATTTGAATTAGATTTCACGTAAGTGTGGGCGCGTGCATGCCATAGCCTGTTGGCCCTATCTTCACATACTGCAAAGCTGTATTTCGACAATAACGCGTCGAGAGTTGACTGTCAAGAGGTGTAGGAAAAAGTTGTTAATCGTGTCTCTACACCGCTCACCGTTGACTGTTCCAACAACTATGTACAAACTCAAATCAGTCAGAGTGTCGTAGAAAACAATATCGCCAATGTAAAGTTCCCAGCCTCATAAAAAATACCCCATTACACCATACGATGCACAGTGGGGCCTTTGACCGCAGGACATGGCTTGAACTTCCAGTTTGAGCAGGGCAACATGTTTTTCCTGCCACTACGGAAATGTTGATGGGCAGGGCGGAAATTGGGGGTGTCTTGGGTGGGGTGGATGGTGGGCGAAGTGTGGGTGGGTGAAAGAAAAAATATATTTTTGTTTTTATTCGTTTCCGTGTTAATTCATCATCATCGTCATCTTCTGGCCTGCATGCTCCACTAAAGGTGTCGTGGGGGTAAACAACACACGAGAGATCTCCAGGCAACTCGATCCTCTGCCATCGACTCTGATTCATCAGGAGATATGCCCAAGCGTGATCAGGCGAGTTTTTCGGCTTGGTCCAACCACCTCGTCCTGGGTCTGCCAAGCGGTCGCCTACCTGATGGAATCGCAATCAACGCCCGCCTCGGAAGTCGTGAAGAAGGGGATATTCGTGCCACGGAAGAATAGCCCTCTCTGTTCGAAGAAGCAGCTGCTGACTGTTGAGTTCCCTGCGCACTACCGTGTTTCTCCACATTTCCCGGCGAGTAATTCTCACAACAGCTCGTATTCGTGATCTTAGCCTTTCGGTCATTACCCAAATTTCCCGACCATAGGTGAGAGTTGGAATAAATACTGAGTTGCACACCACTGACTTGGCGTTGACAACAAGCTCGGCCTTCCTGATTACAGACCTACCAAGCTGTTTCAAGATTGACCCAGCTTGACCATTTCACAAAGACGCATTCGTGCGGTCGTGCTCTGACATTTTAAGTAGGTTACACATAAATCCATTAAACAAGTCACAAAGCAGCGGTCGCGCTTTGATAGTTCGCAGACCGTAATCTCGTAAGCGCGAGTACAAATTTCTAAGTAGAGCTACTTCTGCAAACTCAGACTTGTGACAGTTGTGAAATAATTTTCTTTTATTTACTCGTGATATTTCATTTTTGGCAGGCTGACTATCTGTAGTTAATTTTTGTAGGGATTTTGTTAGGTAGGTTATTTAATTTGTTTTTCTGGTGAACAACATTCGATGGTGAAGATGAGACACTCCAGATTCCATCGCGTGGAGTACATTTAACTGACAGACGGCAAAACATTCGACGCCATTTAGCTCAATTAGCTACATGCATAACTCTAATCACTCAGATTTTGAGTACCCTCAAATTGACGATAAACACTAGTAGCATTGGTCTTAAATATATTCAAATCGAGGCAAACAAAACAATCACACATCTCAATCGATTCTGTACTTCAAGTCGCCATTCAGGTACGACTGACAGAGCCCAACGACGTTGGAGTTGATCAGGCGCCCAGACGAGGTAGACAGCATGAAGTCCAAATGATTGAATTTACTTGAAGGCACTGCGTACACCCCAACCACGCCCGACAAGGCCTTGTACAGATTGTGAACAGCAGTAGCAGTCGCTAGAGCATCTGTAGGGCCGTAGTGCAGAATGACGGGAAATGTCACTTTTGACAGATCGTACTCATCCGGGCTGACATGGTGATAGACTCTGCGGTTTCCCTCCAAGCCATAGTCATAGGCGGCAAAGTCTCCAGATTTGTGAACTTGCAGGAAGTGGTCGATGCTCCTTATGGAGCCTCCTGCCAGCAGTGAGCCGAGCACGATTGGGTCAAGGGACTACAGTTGGAGAGATGAGATAAACTCCAAAAAGTGAACCAATGCCTGACCTGGTTGTAGAGTCCTTGTCCGAAGAGGTCTGTCATCAGCTGCATGCAGTCCGATCTCCTGGGAGATCGAATGGAGCACATGTCAAGTAGGCGTCCTTGGGGAAAGATCTCGAGCGACTTCGCCTTGGTCCTGCTCTGAAAAGAAATAAATCAATGAGAAGAAGCACTCTCCAATGGAAGGAGTCAGTCAACCTTTACAAAACGCCTCACCCTCCTCACTGTCTCCACCGAGACGGCCGTCACATTCCTCAGAAAGACTACCGGGGCCAGCGCTTGCATGAGGAGGATGCGATCGTTGTACTGCGGGCGCATGGCGCAGAGGACAAACAATGCCGTTGCACCCTGGGAATGGCCAACATAAATGAGTTGATGAAAAGACGTCGCATTCCGAATGAAATCAATCATAGCCGGAACGTCGTACAGGCCAATTTCATGGTGGCTGAATTCCCAGAGGAGGGGCTCAGTCGAGTTGGTGTAGTTCCGCGCCACCGCCGTGCCGCGGGTGTCAGCTAACCAAATGTCAAAGTCACTCGCGGCGAACTGGAAAGCTTTTCAAACGGTGGCCATTAAATTGTGCATCAGCTCCTACTGTGCGTTCCACCTTACCGAGACCATTGGCGACGCCAGTGATGACAAAGCCCAGCGAAGACATCAGCAATCCATGCACTAGCAGGACCGGCTGATGGCCGGGGTTTGGAATTCGGTGCAAGGTGACCAGCTGACCATTTTCCGTGGTCAACCTGTGAATCTCACACGGATAGTTGAACTGCCTTATCCATTCTTCCTGGGAAACGACAAGATATTGCACCAGGTAATGGCAGGGCTCGTCCTTACCGTAGTCAAGTTAGCCTTGCTCTGAACATCCTTGTCGTAGTGGTTTATCTTCTTCCGAGATATGCTCCACGGCCAAGAGAAGCTGGGACTATTTGCGGAGAACGAATTCGGGAGATTCGCAAATAGTATGCAAATGCGAACGATCGACTCCGCCATTTCAAGAAACCGACTGTAGCCGGCGACCGCCAGGCACAGCCATTTGATCCTATCTCAACGCAATTACTCTTGATGGCTGAGCAATTAGATCAATCATTCGGTCATTCAGCGGCAGACCGATGGACGATATGGCGTGACATGTGGGCCAGCAGATGTGGATGGCAAGCGTCAAGGCGGTTGACTAGGAGGTCAGATCACGTAGATTGTGGTGTGAAATTAGACGAGTCAAGGAGCACTTGAGCGTGAAGACGGCGGTTGTCAGATTTCATTGAAGCTCACTGATTCAATTCGAATGTTCGAATGGTCGTTAAAATCAAATTTATTTGTGGCTAGCGGGGATGGGGGGACGGGGCTCAAAGAATGTCTATCGGATCGAAGCCATCGCGATATAACGAACATCTAAATGGGCCCGTACATAGCTTGACTCATCTGGTGTGCAAGTGACTTAAATGATGGACCATAATTTTGTTATAACGAAAAAAGGTAGAAGAGCTCATCTCACTTCACGGAGGCCTGCAGGGGAGCTCATGAACTGATTGGCGCCGGACGCACACGCACGACATATATCAACTCTGAGGTCCAACATAGATTCCGGTGCGGACGGAATGTCTGCCTAGGTGTCGAAAGGAACTCGGGATGATCTTCCTGGGCAACTGCGAAGTGCTTTGTAAGATATCGTCGATGAAAAGTATGCCCGAAGACTTCATCTACCTCGGCTTGTCAAGTTGTCAAGGACTTCGTCTACCGCGGCTCTGGAGTAAACAGTTCAAACAACATCAGTGTGGAGACCAAACGCAGATTAACTCTTGCCGACCACTGTATCTATGGTCTCAACAACCAATTGATTTAATGAGAAACACTGCCGTGTTTCTCACCTTATCCCGGCGAGTAATTCCGACAACGGCGGGACGAAGTCTCATCTCGGCAGCAGTAGAGCCATCTCTCGAAGGACCCCACTCACTTTACATAAGACCTTGATCATCCCAGTCTTGCGGTACGGCGCCGATGACTAGGCAATCTTGTCCATGATCTCTTCCTGAGAAAATTTCTTTGACAGCCTTATTAGGAGAAGATTCAACCACGCACTGTACAGCGACGCATGAGCATAGTCAAGCGTATGCGGATCCAACGTCTAAGGTGCCTGAGCCATGTAGAGCGTGTGGACAAGTCAGTTCCGTCCCGAAAGTCTTAAACTCCGAAACTGTGGGACAACATAACAGAAGACGCCCCCGCTTAAGGTGGCGCACCCAGGTGCAGAGGGAACTTTTTCCCCAACCATCTTGGCGTGCGAGCCAGCAAGCCAATGATCGTGCTAGTTGGAGAGGCTTGTTGGTTGAGGCCCAGGTCCACGCGTAATGTCATCATCATCATCTTCTGGCCCGCATGCTACACTAAAGGGACGGCGGGGATAAACCACACATGAGAGATCTCGAGGCAACTCGTTCCTCTGCCATCGACTGTGACTCATCAGGAGTTATTCGCAAGTGTTAACAGGCTAGTTTTTTGACTTGGTCGAACCACCTCGTCCTGGGTCTGCCAAGCCGTGGCCTACCTGATGGAATCGCGTTCAACGCCCGCCTCGGAAGTCGTGATGGAGGGCACATTCATGCCAGGTGACCGAACCAACGAAGCAGCTGCTCAACATTGAGTCCCTCGTGCACTGCCCTGTTTCTCACCCTATCCCTTCGAGTAATTCCCACAACAGCGCGAAGAAATCCCATCTCAGCAGCCTGTATTCGCGATCTTATTCCTTCGATTTTTACCCAAATTTCACGATCATAGGTCAGAGTTGGAATAAATACTGAGTTGAACACCACTGCCTTGGCGTTGACACCAAGCTCGGGCTTCCTGGTTACAGACCTACCAAGCTGTTTCAAGATTGACCCAGCTTGACCAATTCTACAGGAAAGCTCAGCATTACTCCTCCCATCACTTGTGAAAAAGACCCCGAAGTACTTAAACTCCTCCGCCTGCTTCCATAGGACTCCACTAACATGTAGCGTGCATTGAACAGGAGTTCTGGAAATGACAATAGCCTCCAATTTAACCTTCATCACAGCATCAGCACATGCGGCCACAGCCCTATGGAGTGCGCGCTGGAGTTCCCAAAGATGTGAGGATAACTAGGTCGTCTTCAGATGAAGAACATGACTGAGCCTCAACTCTCCCAATGTGAAGCATTCCTCGACTGCAACATCCGCGCGTAATGTCAGCCAAACAAAACTGACCAGTAGGTTTTAAGTCTTTGCAACAAGGAAACAAGTTGCGAGTACCAAAGGTGAAACAATGAACGTGGCATGCAGAGAATGTCTGTCTTAGATTACGCCTAGAGACCATTAGGAAAATCTGAACATGAGGAACCGACTTCAATGCGCCTTGCAATCTTCCTGGCACGCTCTACACATTCGCAACTCGACGTCGGAGGGCATGCACTCAATTTGATCCTGCTTGATATTCCAGCGTTCCGTTGAATAACTCCCAGATACGATGTTACGCAAGCTTGCAGCCGAAGGCAAGATCCAGGTCATTACGAATGACCAATGACTTCCCCCGACCCCAGAGGAAAAGCTCGCAGGCGCGAGTTTAAAGTGAAACATTTCATTTATCATTTCGTTTTTCGTTTTATTTGTCTATTCATTTTCAGCTGTTCAGTCGAGCTTAATCGGCAATCGGTCCATTTGCCCGGCAGGTAATTACCACGCGGAAGTGTAAGCCACTGGAGCAGAAGCGTATGTCTTGTACACTGGAGCCTCGTAGGTCTTGAGGACTGGAGCAGCAGCATACTCGTAGCTCTTTACAATGGGTGCGGCATAGGTTTGCAGCACAGGGGCAGCGTAGGTCTTAACCACTGGTGCCACAATTGGTTGCACGTAATGAGCCTGGTCATGGACCACAGTCGAGCTCTGGTGTGACACAGCGGTTGGTATACTCTTGACGATAGATCCAATCTTGGCGTAACTGTGCTCCTGAACGAGTGGAGCCGAGTACACCACCGGAGACGATTCGTAGAGTCCTGGACGGGCCAAAGCTACAGCGAAGAGAGCAGACAACACCACCTGTGAAATTATGAAATATTAGTCAAAGCGTCTTATGCAATTTCCTTGCGACTGCTGCTCGCTCACTTACCAACTTGAACATTTTGTTTTGGTTTTTTGTTTGTTTGTTGCTCAGGAGGTCTGTGTTGAATGAGATTAAGACTCGATTGATACCATTTGCCAGCTGGTAGCTCACTTAAATACAGCGGGAGTTTCAAAAGAAACCCCCATCCACTCGGCCGCCTGAGTCATGCGAGCGACGGTGTTGCCGGCGGGGCCAGGAATTCACTTTCGGTGTGCCGTCATGGGGCAAGAAATGCTACACACATGTATGGTGGTTGGTAGAGCTCCGCAGTTGGATGTAATTGACCGACGCACGATGGTCTGGTTAGTGCGTTACATCGTTTCTGACCATGAAAATGCTTTTCAGGTGCACGCCGGTATCAAGCAACAACCTCGTTGATGGCGAGATACCTGAATCGATGGAATGTTGCGTGCTAAAGGTAAAGGTCTTTTTTTACTTTTCTTTTCATGACCGTGCCGTGGATGGAAGCCGAATTTTGATGTGAGGCAACTGCAGTTTGTCTGGCGTACTGACAGTAAAAGACTTAATTTTCATGCGAAAGTGAGACTCGGGCTTATCAGATGTGGACGCTGTGATGATTATAAAAATGTAAGCCAGTGTCAGTGTCAGTCAATCAGGGGACTCCGTGCATTGGTTGAAATGAAGGTTGGGAGCAAATTAGGTTGGAGTAGGTAGGCGCCATCCTCTCAGGTCCCTTTGAAAGCTCTTCTGCTTTTCATGTCCGTGGTATCGTTGAACATTGTTCAGCCATCCCGATGCCTTGATGCATGTAGACAGACATATAGGACGACCAGATAAGACTGACAGGAAAATAAATTTAAACAAAATGACAACGGTGTCAGGTGCAAAATGAAGCATGCCATTATTTTGAAGCTACGTTCATGCCACTATGCACGGACTAGCACATTGTCTGTGTTCGCTGGGAGTGCTTCAAGCGGCCAGTCCAATTTTGTAAAACTCGGTTAAGGAGTCGGTCCGGCATGTGCCCGACAATGGAGTCTAGAATGTTGGTCTCGAGCTCGTCCAAAGTTGTTAGCGCAGACTTAGGACAGATCAAATAATCAAATGGTGTCAAGTTGCGAATTGATGAGTGATTGGCTGTAGATAAACGTTGCGTCGCTTGTAAGATGCCTCAGCTAGATGTTGCCTAGCTCAAGCCACCGAAAATCGTTTACCACCGCTCTTTATCTGAGGAAATTGACAGTAAAGGTGTCTCCTTCCTCATTTCGAAAGAAATAAGGTCCGACAATGGCGCCATGCCATAAACCGCACCAAACACTCAATCTTTGTGGATGCTGTGATGATGGGTCGAACACTTGAGTATTGCGTTCGCTCCAGTGACCCCAATTTTGGTTGTTCACATAGATGACGAGAGTTTTTGCCCAAAATTCGGTTCTCTGATTTCCAGCGGTCGAACTCACGGCGTTGTCCACAAATGAAGTACTATCGAGGTGGCCAACTTTACAGCCCCAGTCCATCGACGAATTTAAGAGTTTTCTTGACAATTATTCACGAAATAATGTGAATGCCGTTCTCTGATTGGTCAATTTGGTCTGATTGTGTCTAGTGAGTGAAAGCCAAATCACAACGTCGAGATCGCGCGCTCGGGCGTTGGTAGGAGTTGGTACGCGTTTTATCGAGCTCTCGAGAGTTTTATGTCGAAGCTCGGCTCCCTCACTTTTTCAAATCGCAATGGAAGGCAATCGTTTCATAAGTAAAATGAATTACCTACTTCATATAAAATCCCTACCAAAATTAACTACTTACACAAGTAGTTGTCTCATCCTGCCAAAAATGAAAAATCACGAGTAAATAAAAACAAAATTATTTCACACCTATCAAAAGCCCGAGATTGTAGAAGTAGCTCTGCCTAGACATTTGTGCTCGCGCTTACGAGATTACGGTCTGTGAACTGTCAAAGCGCGACCGCTGCATTGGGACTTGTTTAATGGATTTACGTGTAACCTACTTAAAATGTCAGATCCCAACCGGGCGAACTCGACCTTGTGTTACGGGTATTACCGCTGACAAGGGTATTGCCAGCATTGTCAGAGTCGCTAACAGGACTGTTAATGGGACGGGGATCTGATATCTATTTGGACGCTTCTTTAGTAAGCCAGTACCTTCGCTTCTCCTTGTAGTCAAAGAGTTCATGATTAATATTTCTATCCGTGGTTGCAGCATCCACGGAAACTTAGAGTCGTTTTGTTCACACTTGCTCAACTTGCCGGAAACCTGGGAGTTGACCAACTTCGAAGTTGGACTCAACTCATTATATAACCGGCGAGTTGAAAACAGACACTTTAAAGTCTAGAAGTTGTCCAACTTTCAGTTTTTAAATTTCACAATTCACACATGCTTGTGCTTGTTTGGTCAAGTGGCACGAATTCCCCTTCATCTCGACTTTCGACGCGGGCGCTGAGGACGAGTCCATCAGGTGGCGACCGCTTGGCAGACCCCAGAGATGGTTGGACCAAGTCCAAAACCTCGCCTGGTTACGCTTGGGCATAGCTCTTGATGAGTTAGAGCCGATGGAGGAGGATCGAGTTGCTAGGATTTTGCGCGGTTTTACCCCCGCGGCGCCTTCAGTGGAGCATGCGAGTCAGAAGATGATGATGATGAATTCACACGAGCAATCTTATGTGCGCCATGAGAAGGAGAACTGAGAGCTTTTAGCAGAGAGATAATGGTTTGATATCTCTATTCTTCGTTGGATGGTGTGAATAAAAACTAAGGGAACAATCCGAGTGAAAACACAGGAGCCAAGTATTGTCGTTAAAGGAAACTCTCAATTTGGTGTGAATAAAAAATGCCCTCAAAGTAGATTCTTTCTCTCAAGTTGACGTTTGAAAATTAGATTAATGGTAGGGGCAAAGGTGGGTGATGCTGCGTGCAAAGAATAAGCGAAAATCTATAATTAACGAGGTTTGGGGGGCACAGGTGATCATTTCAAGAACCTGGATAGATTCATGTTTCATAACATGAAACGATGGAACCCGTGATGCCAAGAATTGAGAAGATGAACATATTCCCTCGATACATTGGTGACCCGGGATCCCAATTTGTAGTTGGTGAGGACAATGGGTGTAATTTGTCAGCCTCACTATCTCTCACCGTCGTTGTTGAGGGCAACCGTACAATTCGGTGATTTGGCATAGGCTAGAGCGATATTAGTGTACACTACATTGGGATTCATAGATCCACAGTTAAGTGTTGTCTACGAATGAATCTCTCTCCAACTCAACATGTCTGCCGTTTGGGTTTTTTCCAGCGAGCACGGATAAATTTGAAATATTTTAGTATGAAATCGTATTCGTTTTTTTAGTGATTTTCACTCAAGTGGTCCTCTTGCGAAACAACAGTCTTCATGTTTTAACTTTCTTCTCTCCTGGAGTCACCTCCTATGTACACTCAACTTCTACAAAGGATCTCTCATTAGATTCGTTTTTCCCCACCAAAAAGGAGATCACATTCAGCTGTCAAAGATATGCGTGGAGGCGTTTATTCACACCAGCTGGAGTGTTTCCTCCAAAACGCTGAGGAAACTCTCACACTCAACATATATTCACACCGCCCATTATCTCTGGTTTTCAGTTGCTGCCAGCTATGTGATGGAGAACGGCACTAGCGACTGTACACATTTCTAATGCTTACACTTAGAGATGCCGAACTTCTACCTCTCTTGCCCCCTTAACATTTTCGACAGCCATTTTTTATATCGTTTTCTAAAGCCTAACCGACCAATCAGTGAACGGCATTTACGTTATTTCGTGAATACATTTCAAAAATTCGTGAATAACTGACAAATAGCCTCGGAAATTCATCGATAGACCAGGGGTCAATCAGCTGTGAAGTTGGGCATCTCTATCCTACTTCATTTCTGGCCTACACCAATAAAGTCGCATTGATCCGAGCGCATAATGTTGCAATACGATTGGTCAGTGTCAGTAACTCACGGGGTCTGTTAACAAATGAAAAAGAATCTATCAAATGCTTCATTATTAGCTACTAACTTCATACTAGCTAGTACCTTCTTTCTTTGCCCGGCAATGAATCCTGTATTAGTTCGAGCACCATTATTTTCCTCCCCTTTGACAGACGAAAGCGCTAAATAAAATGACAACCATCCCATCTTGTGTACATGCGTGAGCAGGTAGCTACGAGATGGAAGAAAAGAGAGAGCAACATTCCTAATTTCATCCCTCATCTGCACCACTTCTGCTATTTCCATAAGCTGAGAAAATGAGGAGTTGATCGACTCATAAGTTGCGAGTTAAAAGTTGAAACCATACAAGTTGAGTGAATGAAAGCAAAGAAGAGAAAAATCCCGAAGTTGTGGTTAACTTTAAGTGAAAAAAATGACCGTTAATGTGTTACACTTGTTTATTCCCCCACAACCCGAACATTTATCGTCAGTCCTCAACTGACCCTGTTCAATTGCAGTCTCCCACTGCAGTCACTGGATTTCTTGACGTACACCTTTCTCCCAGGCATTGGTTGATGTCGATGCAACTGGCATAAACGAGTCTCTCAACGATGCCTTGGGCCATTGAGCTTTGACCCTAAAGAAGTATAGTTTCGAAAGGCAACCTGTCTCGGCTGTTGGTGTCCATGATTCTCGTAGGTTGTAATTAGGTCTCTCGATGTGACACTACGTTTTGGAGTTATTCAAAACCGGAATAATGCCATAATGTCGTCTGACTACTGTTTCAGTGAATTGCTTTACTTCATTCATTCAAAACTGTGGATAATTTTTCATATTTTAAGTGTGCAAGAGGTAGTGAGACTTTTGTGTCTCTGATGTCAAGCGTTACGTCAAGCACTCGGTAGACATTTACAAACACGACTCGATCGAATGGTTGGGTGTCGCCTAGGACTCTGAAACGGACCATCATTTTGTAGTCCAGGCTGTCTTCCAGGTGACAATCAATCCGTGGAAATGAAGTTTTGAGCGTTATTTATCAGCCATGCGTTTATCGTTTTGGACTTGTTAGACTGTGGACTGCATGTCCATGGTTTATTTTCGAAGAGTATTGCGTTACAGACTTTACGACGGGACGCAATGTGGTCGTAAACAGCACAAGGTTCCCTCGCAAAAGAATGCACACAGCAAACTGACGATCTCCTGACGGCCGAACTGCGTCAAATATCCCGGATGTGAGAGAGATCAGACGGGCAAACGGCGACTCAGAGAGATTCTCAAGATGATATTCACAACACCGTGTACTGGTGCTTGACATTCCGTAGTAGAGTGTGGATCAGTTCCTTCCAAGTCAAGGTGTCTGACGTATTGAATAATGAAAAGGAATGTAAATACGGTGTACCACAAGGTTCCAAATGCGGTCCCATTTTATTCATTCATTTCTCACACGGAATTTTGAAATTATTGCAAAAATGTACTGCTTTTGCCTATGCCGACGACAAGGCGGTCGTTGTAAAACGCAGATAATGCAAGACGAATTCAATGCTTAATCTGAATGGTGTCATGATAATGGTCTAGTTATAAATGCTGCTAAAACAAAGGCGATGCACATTCGTTCTCCGTCAAAAACCAACAGAAGCGCTTCAAATATTTCATCGAAATGGCAGCTGCCTACTATCAGCCAACGCAATTGAATTAGTCAGAAGTATTAAATAATTAGGCGTTACCATCGAGGAGAATTTTCTTTGGCGTGAGCATATCAACGTCCGCAACGTACCTTCAGCGTTACCCAGACGTAGAAGTGCACAAGCAGGTGAGTTACTCGTTAACAGAGTTGCCCATTAGATACGGTATTCTGGCTGGACCACGTCTTGCGAAAATTGTTAGACCTATTAACTCTAATTTTCATTGCTACTCTGCATGCGTGATCAACGATTTCAGCAACCCCCAAGGAACACACTAAATACAAGAAGACGTTCCCAAGGGAAGCATCCCAGGAGCTTACAAGTTGTATGTAGACCGTGAACGACGATGCACTGTCCCCAAATAAATGAACTCGCTTCCACAGCTTTTCGAAGTCATTCCAAATTTTAAGAAAAAGGAAAAAAGATTTAAAAGGGTTTGATCATAGGTGACCAGCGTGACCACAGGCGAGAGTTGGAACAAACACTGAGATTTGGGAAGTGACCAAAAGAATGAACTCGCGAATACAAACTGCTGAGATGAGATTTCTTCGTGCTGTTGTTGGAATTAGTCGCCGAGATAGGGTGAGTAACAGGGCAGTACACGAGGAATCTAACATTGATCAGCTGCTTCTTCGAACGGAGAGGGCTATGCTTGGGTGGTTTGGTCACGTGGCACGAATGTCTTCATCACGACATCCGAGGCGGGTGTTGAACGCGATTCCATCAGTTAGGCGACCACTTGGCACACCCTGGACCAAGTCCAAAAACTCGCCTGGCTAATCTTGGGTATAACTCCTGATGAGTTAGAGTCGATGGCAGAGGTGTTACCTGAGGGGTCGCATACTCAAACAGTTTCTAAAACACTGCTCTAAATGCCCGACAAAGTCCTATAGTAACAGTCGTACTCCAGATCTACGTCCAAGTAAATATACAAAACGCTAAACATGATTAACAATACGAAAGTACATTTTTTAATTGCCCTTATATGGAAATGCCGCAAGCAGTAATTATTTCCCATCGTCCATCACAGCGAAGACAGTCTTGAAATATAAAAGCCATTGCCCACATCTCATTCAATAAATCATAAATTTAACGATGAAACTGCCAGACTACAACTGGAACACCAGCTGTTTCTAAGCCAAGCTTATTACACTTATCGTTGAGCAAAAACGTTTGGCTCTTAGTGTATAGCCATCGGGTCGCAAGGTGCAATTGAGTTATTTAACAACAACAACAGCGCCAACAACATTGAATTTTGTAACAAAAGATGCGGTCAAATGAACACAATTGCCGACACTCGAAGATTTGACCATTCCGCGGACTTTGTGAGCATATCTGCAGCAAACTGCGAAAAAGCGGTCAAGTCTATAAATTCACTTTCACGGTCACCCGTGAAGAAGTGAGGTGTATCCGCGTGTGAAGAGTCCGTACATGTCACCTGTGGAGTTGTGGACACATGTTGCTTGGCCGTCGAATGTAGGAGGAGAGGCAATTATTTCTTTTCTTGCGGTAGCCAGTTGAATGCTTCTGAAAGGGAGTCACGTGTGGGTGACCTCTCGATTTAATTGAATGTCGTCCCCTTAATGTGGCTCTTCAAACGGTTACCATTTTTCGGCAGTTTTGTGCCACCGAAGCCGTTCCATAACGTCCACCCACTCCAGAACACAACTGTAGCCTGCATCGAAGAGCTGTGCCAGATTCAGAAGGACTGCCCTTTGCCGATGCTCTCAAGCACTGACGATCTTACGCCACGCTTCAACTAGCAGTTTTCAAAAAGCAATATATTTATTGTCGACGTGTGAAGTCACTGAATTCATTCAAATCATAACCATACATTTTCACCCCGCCAGCTGGTGATTGTTCGTCAGTTCCTTCGATTGCAGACATTCGCGTGACTTCGGACTATTATATACCCGCAGACATCTGGTACGCGCTTATGTAATGGCCACTGATATGCATAAGAAGTTTATGGCCGCAATTAATTGAAAAATCCTTCGGTTTGATGGAAAGGAGGCGACTATCCGTGTTACCGGAGGCCAGTCAAATTACAAAATCTGCAATTAGCCAACTGATCGCTGTAGACGGCTTTCTTGTTTGTTTTTATTACTGGCGCTCGTGAATCTGTCAAGTCAGCGGGCCTTCGGGAAGAGGTGCATGTGCACATTTGTCTTGAATGTCTGTGAATTGTTGCCGCCTGGCTGGGAGGAGTGTTCTATATTCATGTGGATGGCTCTGAACTCAACAGTTCACTCCAAAGCAAGCTAGAGGGTAAACCGATGAAGCATGTCTGGTAAGGCGTCTAGTACGGGTGAATGGTCATGGAAGACAAGAGTGCAGTTGGCTTGTGATCGGTGATCTAGTCTGGTCACCAAAGTCCTCCAACCGCCTACAACGACTACTTTTCTCAACAAGACCAGATGTTGCAAAAATCGTGAAATGAACTGTTTCTTGTTCACAAGACAAACACTTGCGTGGCTATGAACAAATCTAAACATTTATCGATCGATGGCATTTTGTCAGTCAAAAGTTATTAAACACCCAACTGGAGCACTCAGCCATAACGACTGTGTCCATTGTACTGCCAGACAGCAACTCCAGGTCAGACTGCTGCCACTGATCGACCACTCCAATGGTGGTGCAGTTGAATTGATCCCAACGGCAAATGGTGACTGTACCAGATTTGGAAATCCGATAAAAGCAATTCGCTTTCACTGGGATTCGATGCCGAGACCCCTCTGACAAAGGGCAGGCACTTAACCAACTGCGCCATTAAGTCGATGACCTTAGTTGTTCCCTCTACTAACATTAAATGCCATAAATTTAAATTATTCTTCCATTCTAAAGGTGCCCTGATAGCATCGCGTACTGCTCTCAGATTCCTCAGTTTACATAAGGTAATCGTATGATTGACAACTCCGTCTGACAGGAGAGGGCTCTCGAGTTGCATCATAACGCACCGCATCAAGTGATCATCGATCGCGAGAGGACAGTAGCTGTAGAAGGACAACCCACGCAGTCATCACGTGTCAATGCAGAATAGTTGGGCAGCGTCATCAACATGTTGATTGGAGACCAGCGTCCCCAACGATCATACGACCTCGGCAGACTACAACCCAGGCAATAACCACGTGTCCGCCAACGTGTTGACTGGAGAGCGGCGTCTCCAACCAGATGGTGTCCTTCGCTGCTGAATTAGTTGTTAATTTAGTATAAACAATTTTTGATAGTAACTTAACGTATTGGCAGAATTTCAAAATTTTAAGAGTGTGCTTCCGTTCGTAACTCTCTCGTAGGTCCACACAGAGGAAGGTGTTACTTAAAGATTGGACAAGCAACCACTTACCAAAAACAGTCTACTGTCGGAAACACCAATCAAACTCTGGTTTCCATTGTTGATTTAAGAATTTGCCAACAGACTAAACAAATATCATCGCGCCTTGTATTGTCAGTACTGAAGTTTGGTGGTTTTAAATGGTGGGTGCAACTTGAATTGAATTGAAGAACTCGGGGTGTGTCGTAGCAGCGACCTCTTCTCTTGATCGAGGATTTAAGAGCTGCCTTCAGGAATTTGACAACTCCCCTAGACAGGGATTTCTTAAAAAACTGTCCCTGCCATGGATGATCTGTTTACATTTTGAATCTTTCCCTGGCAGGTAGAGAGTCGATTCGTGTGTGTTCCGTAGTTTCTTTCGGCTGCCCACAGTGCCTACAGATTCCCATTTTATGAAGGTCTTAATTCCATGCATGCTTACTCCAACTCGTAAGAGAACAATAGCACGCACAACACGAGTGGTTGCTAAGAAGCTAGGCCCTGGCCCTCTGCTGGCTGTATCGCCACCCATATTATTATTCATTACGTGCTCCATTTCCAATTAGTGCTCCACATAGATTTCTTAGATCAACTTTGTAAAGTTCTAGAGCTTCTTGGGCTCGTTTGGAATTGCAGTTTTGTTCCATGAACATTCTTGAGTGCTCAATGCCTACTAAAATTGACCAAAGAAGTGGGGATGAGACACCCCCGCCCTGGGGTCAACCTCCAATAGTTTTGATCCCTCTTTCTGATGTGCCTCATATGCCGTTCCCTTAGCATGACGTTTCTCAATTTTACAATTAAAGGGTCAACTTTTTTTCTTCCGAGTGTCGTTGTCGTCGCACCTTCTACATCCATGTATGCTCCTATCGCTACCTCCCTCGCTTTCAGGGACACAATATCAGTGACCTCATGAAGGGCTTATGGAGGGAAGATTTGGCCTTCTGATTGTAGCCTGGGATGTGCAGCTTTTTTCAATGGCGAACTTATGACCAGTTCTATCAGCTTGCTATTTGTTACCTCCATTGGGTATGAATATAAGTCTCACCACTCTACACTTGTGGCAAATGTGGTCAAACTACAGCTCATTGCCTACCGTCTCAGCAACCACTCGTGTTTTGCGTGCTCTCACGAGTGGAGGGACCCCTACGTGCCGACTCCGAACGGCCACCTTGAGAAACTTTTTCTAGATTCCCTCTGAGCATTGCCAGTGACTCGAAAGAGGTGGCGCCCTGAAAAGTATCCACCAGGGCGCTGCATAAGCTCAAGTGGGTAGGGATCGACTCACCAATCCACAGCGCCACGATGAATTGAATGTTCATAGAGGACAACGTCTGCCGAGGCAGTTGGCAAAAAGAAAAACAACTCTTAGAGCTAGTGGTGTACGATACGCTGCGAAGCTATATAGAAGAGGCGAAAATGTCTCTGGCTTTAAGGGATGGTGTTGACGAAGTCCCGTCTTAAGGAACTGGATATCGGAACAAAAACTTCACAAATTCAGCAACTTCTCTCAGCTCTCGAAGAGCTTAATTAATTAAAGGTGGTCTTGGCATGGCGGTGGGATCAGAGGGTTGTTCTAATACAGGCCCTATAGGCCAAATCAGAGATAATAGAGGATAGAGATATCCAACTTCGACCATGCTTACCCTCGTCCATGCCGGCATTGAGCTGTAAAGAATAGGAGTGTAGTGGATTTCCCTTTTGCATTTCACAGATCCTCCTATAAAGTTCCCGGCTCCATCACTCACCGCAACACCGTATAAGAAACGCTGTCGGATGAAGATATTCAACGTCTACAGGAGCAAGGGAAGTAGACGTTGAATATCTCCATCCTCCATTATCTCTGATGTGGACATTTCTGAGGGAATTTAACGCCGTTTTTCTGATTTTTTCTTCGGGACCCGGCTTAGAACAACCAACAGTCTGATCCCACCGCCATACCAAGACCATCTTTAATTAATTAAGCTCTTCGAGAGCGGAGAGAAATAGCTGAACAGGACAACTCACGGCACCACACGGGAACTTTTATTGCACCCTTCGAAGATTGGATCATCGTTCGGAACGGCGTCTGCCCGAATGCTGAATTGTCTTCGTGTTCAAACTTCGTTTTGCGAAACCTACCCGATTGAATGACTTGACATCTAAGGCAATTACGGACGACGAAAACAACTGGTTGACGGCAGTTGGTAAGTGCCTGCCCTTCGTTAGTGGGGTCCCCGGTTCGAATCCCAGTGAAAGCGAAGTTAATGCGCTTCGATCTGGCTGTCAAATCTGTCCCAGTCAACATTTGCCGGTGGGATTGAATTGTGGCAGTGGCAGTAGTCTGACTGTGAGCATCACAATGGACCAACATGGTCTAAGTGCGTTCGCGAATTCACTAGCAGCCCCCTTCCCTACTCTACGCCTACGAACGACGAAGCTGACGTACGTCGTAAGTTCGATTCGAGCTGAGTGTATGAACAGTAGTTCCGACGTTCTTTTTATAGATGTCTTACATTGCGTAGTTATACACGTGGCGTCCACTTCCAAAAGAATGTAATCTGCTTAATGTACAGGGACATCCAGTGAGCGGAAAGAGAAATGAAATACGCCTCGTTGCAGCAAGCATGTCTCAGTTGTTAACTGTCCAGCCCCTCACGTCTTGCGATAGCGTCAGCTTGTTTCCACATCTCCATTAAGCCAGCACGTTGTGATCGTTAACCGATTGCCACACATCACATCATTTGTTCGCTGCATTCGGAATTTGCCTCGCAATTAACAAATCTGGATCTGCCCAAATGGAAGCCTTCTCTCAATCACCCATTTCATGTGTATGCTCCTCTTTCCTCGCAACATTTGCAGCCATCGCCCAAAAGTGCATAACAACAAGAAGTCCCCAAACGTGCTGTTTCAAAATATTTCAATTATCCCCGCATCACATGCAGGCGCCTTCGGCCAACATGGAAGAGGAAAGAATAAAAGACAAGGAAATCCAATGAACCGATTAGCACACCTGGTCACAGCTGCCACCGCACCACCGTACCACACCAACGCCCTGTATCACAAGAATCTCGATCACAATCGCAAATCAAAGAAACGAAACAAAAACTTCAACTTTTCACGGTCACCATGGCACACCGACAATGTCCGGTAGGCAAGCACAAAAGCCACCAACACACGGAAAGGCCATTATAATTTCGATTTCGAGCCACAATTGAGCGTTCACTCCATTTTGCGCGTTGTGACGCAAGAAGTTGGACCACATGTGCACTTGGGTATGTATCGCCAAGCCGTGCCGCCGCCGTCGGTGTATGACCCCCTCCGCTGGCATTCCGTTGAGTCAAAAGCAAAAGTGTAATTTTCGACACTGAAAGTCGCTGTATATAAACTAAGCACCGCCGTGCAAAAGGCATTAGTAACACATTTGTTCTTCAGTCAACACAGACCTCCTTAACAAACCACAAAAATCCCTCAAAATGTTCAAGTTGGTAAGTGGCCTTTGGAAAGGACATTTCATACGGATTCCTTAACTCTAACTCGTCCTTTTTCTCTCTCTTGTAGGTGGTGTTGTCTGCTCTCCTTGCTGTAGCTGCTGCTCGTCCTGGTCTCTACGAATCATCCCCGGTGGTGTACTCGTCGCCAATTGTGCAAGAAACCACTCTCGCTAAGGTTGGCGCCATCGTGAAGAGTGTCCCAACTGCCGTCTCCCACCAGAGCTCAACTGTGGTGCACAACTCGGCTCACGTTGTTCAACCAATTGTTGCTCCAGTCGTGAAGACCTATGCCGCTGCTCCAGTCATCAAGACCATCCAGGCTCCATTGGTGCAGTCTTACGCCGTGTCTGCTCCAGCACACATCAGCTATGCTGCTCCTCTCTCCTACTCAGCCCCCCTCTCGTACTCAGCTCCACTTTCCTACTCAGCCCCCCTTTCCTACGGTCACGGATGGTAATTCGCCCCAGGACGAGATAGTTGGATAGCAGTTGTTACTAAGCACGAAATAGTTTAAACAAAAAATAAAAATGAACGAATTTAAAAATTAAATCGGTTGGCTTTTTTCTTTCTTCGAGGACCAAACCCAGTTGTGCTCCCGGCAATTCATTGTTCGGCTCAACTTTATTTGCAAGCTCTCCTCATCAAGTCATCGATGTGGTGCAAGCATCCAATGCTTGAAGGGGTGTCCACTGCCACCTTAACCAAAACTGTTGAACATGCTCAGTTGGGATCAGGAGGATTTCCATTTGGGGGTCTAAATACCCAAAAGCCAATAGGTGTGGTCCCTCTCAGGATAAAGGTTCTTTCGGTGGAATACTTCCCGCCTAGAGAAGCACGAGCCGGTTCAGAATATGTTTGGCATTACTCTCATTTTGAGGTCGCAGGTCTGAAAAAGTGTGGTATGTCCAAGTGTGGGGGAAAGCGCTTTTTGGTCAACAGAGTCACAGAATCATTCCCTGTTACCCACTGGTAGCAATCTCCGACAGGGCTTCCAAAGGTGCAGCCAGTCTCAACACTGGTGGAGTGTACCCTGCATCCAAAACTAACACAAATTCTGACCCGATATTTTTCAATTACCACACGTGCATGATTGAACCCTACTCCTGAAGGGTTCCACAATATGATGTGCATGGTCAGCTGTGATGCAATGGTCTGCTGCCTCATCTGCCCAATAGCCGACAGCTTGATACCAGTTTTATGTTTTGGGGAGACAAGTTCCAGTGCTTTAATGGCTGCCTGCGAGTTTTGGGTGTTGTCGCAGAAGGCCATGTTTGGGTCTCAAAATTTGTATTGGGTGCTAGGCGTAAGGCTCATTCTAGTCAATGTTGTTGGGTAAGTATGCCCCTTGAAAAGGAGCCACTGCAAGGAGATCAGTGGCTGAAGTGTCATTGGTCTTCCAAGTGCGTCAAGTGGAGTAGGGTCTTCCAAGTGCGTCAAGTGGAGTAGGATTGCAAAAGACGTCAAGTTTTCTGGTTCTGAACTCTTCATTTTTTTTCATCTAGAATGGTTTTCCAGGCTTACGGCCGTCTTGGGGTTTTTTCGGCTCCTTAGACGAGGTCACTGTGGAACTGACTCGCTTGTACGCTGAGTCCGAGGCATTTTCCTCGTCCATCTTCTTAGTGGTCCAGGCCATTGATCAGTTTTGTGCTCGGAGAGTTTCTGCGGAGGGATCCCCTTAGGCAGCTTGTAGAATTTTTTCAAAGAAGATCCAATGGCATTCGAAATCTGTTCAGTTCCGCTGTTCAAGAGGCTTGCTGCTGTAGTGTCTGGGTGCTTCAAGTGGTCTGTGGAGATACTACGTGAGGAGCTAGCCGCTTTACCTACTCGCCGACACTTCAGGAGCTGGTTTTGGGCCCATGGTCTTCGGTGTCCCAGCAGCTGAGAAGCGGCTTAGCCTTAAAAATAAATGGACAAAATTGAGTTGGTGAGGTTTCTGGGACGGATTACAAAATTGGAAGGAGTTCCTTGTCATTTCTCGGATATGGAATAATAAGCAGAAACGGCGTGAATTCAATTTCACTTCTTTTCGTGCCCAACATGCACAGCAAATGGGAGACTTTTTTGCTGCTTGGGTTTTCAGTGTTCTATTTATGCCGGCTCACACGTAAGTCCTGATGTGTGTCGAAGTCAAGTCTGTTGTGATTGGCATTTCATCACGAAAAGACTTACACACAAACATTGCTCGAATTGTATTATCAAACAAATATGTTACGGTCGTCATAGTGGACACATTGAGCAAACAATTTAAGCCGTAGTGGCCATCGTCACCAATTTCGCAGCAATCTCACGCTATGCAAGCCACGTTATGTGCGTACAGAGGAACACATTGATGCTGTATCTATGAGTGTTTCTGAAGACCGTGATTTGTCCAGTAGCTGCCTTTCCCTTTTTTTTTTTTTTGACCATGAAAGCTGTTTTCTTTGCTTAATTTGTACGACCTACAACTGGTAGACGTGCCTCTTTGCAGGCGTATCGATGGACCACTTGGGGAATGAGTTCGATGAGCAATTTATCTCTCGTTTGGGACTGATGGATCGTGCCATTTGACGCCTTTAGGGTGGCTTTTATGAGAAAAAATTGCTAGTCCGTACCGACAAGTCAGTGTCAATGGAAGGCTTGGAGGAACACTATATCAATTAGTTGCGGGGAACGAACTAATGTGCGAGTCAAAATGGTATGTAAAATCGACAGTTAGATATTGTAGTTAAGCCCAATGTCTTAACACGTCATACCACACTTGAATGACACTAACTGACATGTCATATCACACTTGACATTAAGTGACATCTCATCGAACACTTCGGACTGAGTGGGGACATGTCACGTCACACTTTGGTCTGAGTGCTGATCCTATCCCAGGGATGAGGTCAGGGTTAGTGGAATTCTCCAGAGGCCAGCTAATCTGAATCTTGGAATGGACCTGGCTTGGATAGATCTCCGACTGATCCTATTACACATAACACTCCCATCTATCCCGAATTATGCAGGATTATCCTGTTTCTTCGTGCCAAAATATCAATCCTGGTTTTGCCTTTGTAACATGACGGGTTCCATGAATAGAATACTTTTGCTGATCCGCCAATCGAAATCTCTCCGTTGTTTCAAAACCTCTAAGTCCTTACCATTTTTTTTTATGCAGCAAATAAAACTGCCTGGTTGACGTCAGAAATGTTCAATGGTTACCTTTAAAATGGGACATGGAGTTGAAGCGACAAAGCAAAAGAATTATTTGGACTCTAGACAACTGTCGCAGCCATCCATATGTTCAAAACCTAAGCTCTATTGTAAGGTTTGCCACCCAAAAAATGGGACACGGAACAAGTGTTTATCGGACGATCGCCTTGTTGCAACTGGCTGACGACAATGCTTAGCATACTTAGCATAACAAAGAGTGTACATAGCATGATCTTAGAATAATATTAGCTTAACTCAACTGTACGTCGTTCGATTTTGTATTTAAGAAACAATTGAAAAGAAGAACATGATTATGTGTACGTACGTGGTGGGTAAAGGGTGACATCTAAGGAAATATATTTTTATATGTATGACTCGATCTTATTAAAACTCCGACACTATCAAGCTGATATTCCTACCTGCAAACACAACATCCGCTTTGCAACCTTTGGACCAAGGGACAATAAAGAAGTTGATAGTGCTCTTTCGAAAATCATTCGTTTCAAAAATGATTGAGTCCTCTAGTTCTTTCAATCCTTCTACACTGGATGCAGTGCCCATGATATCCAAGTATTGGACAGGAGTCAGACAGAAGACCAGTTCAATTTGTTTTAAGCACGCTGGTCTTCTTTCACCTCTGATTGCGGACATTGCAGAGGCAGGATTCACCGAAGAGGACGATATTCCTTTAAGGAACTTGCAACTGAAATCATAAATGGAGTGGTACCAGCCGCAGAATGGGAGGATTCCGGAAATATTGACGATCACGTTCTAACATCCCTCATGGAAACTGACGACGACGCTTACAAAAGAGGTAAATTTTAACCAAGAATAAGAAGAAAATAAAGCAGATTGTGATGAACCCGAAGAAAACTTTTCCTGTCGACCCTTGGAGGGTCTGAGCCCGAGCAATTGCAGCCTTCCATCGTTGACGTTGACATCCAGTCATCAAAACCAAACTGCCTTCCATCCGCGATTATACCGGAAATTCGGTCTTCCTCTCCTCCTCGAGCCAGGAGGCTCGGATTAGAAGACCCTCTTAGCTGGAGCGTTGGTGTCCATTCGCTCGATGTGACCAAGACAGTGCAGTCGACGATTTCTTGCCTTCCGAACTACATACATCCACATCCTGGTACAGCTCGTAGAGTTCACGGTTGAGTCATCTCCTTCATTCGCCTTCCTCGCAGATGGGATCACGTAGCCGACGAAGAATTTTTCTTTCGAAGGTACCAAGACTCAGAGAGGTTTGTAGAGTATGCTTTTGTCCTGTTCTTTGAACTTGATTCGACAACCCGAAGTAGCACCGTTTGCCAAGGGCGATTCTACGTCGGATCTCCTCTGTGATGTCGGAGTTCGATTGTATTTTTATTTTATTCCAGTTTATGGCGGGATTCTACGTCCGGATCAAGGGAGTTTAAAAACTCGTCTCTAATTAACATCCCTACTCACTATACAGTCTGTTGACTGTGTGCTTGCATGTTGAGGTAGAGTTGTCAATGTGTTCTGCAGCAAAACGGAATGCAAATGCGGTTTTTTCGGTTGGTCTGGAGTGACAGCAACATCATTTATATGGACATCAGGCTGAATGAAAATTTCAGAGCCCTGCGGCTTGGAGTCGGACACATACACTTTCTGCTGTATTTTTAATAAAAAAAATTAAAAAATAATAAAATTTATTTTAATAATTATGTGAAAATTAAAAATTAATTTATAAACATTTTATAATCGTGGATGACATAAGAATTCATGGCCAACATTTACATAAAATTATCTTCAAAATGTGAGTAATGGTATGCTCCCACTAGACGAAATTGAGTAGTCGAGTTTCCCTCGAAATTAGGATCCAATCATTAGGACCCAAGCCTTAATCATCTCAATTTCAATGAAATTGCGTACAAAATTGTGTATTATAACAGAGTATCCCAGTTTCCGTCCAGTAATAAACAAAACTAATAGATTTTTGATTTATGCCAGTTTATGCCAGTTAACCAGCAGACTTTTAACAGATTGCGTTTTTTTTTGCTAGAATTGTCCATACAATGGAGAAGTAAAGACACACAAATTGCTGCAATGGTAGTGTGAACTCACACACAGGGACAATTTCGCTTCCAGTGGGATCAAACTAAAAGTTGATTTTTAAGCTATTATCTTTTTGGCAACACTGGTTTAAACAGCTGACGCACGTTTCGTGTTTTGTTTCACTGTCAAACATCTTCAGTTTGGGCTATAATTTAACCATGAATCGTCTTACAAACGAGCAACGCTTGCAAATTATTGAATTTTATTATCAAAGTGCGGGCTCTGTTAAGAAAGTTCATCGCGCGCTTCTTCCATTTTATGGTAATTTTAATCGAAGCTCCTTTTTGGCTCAATGTGTACGTAAGTAAGCAGAATTGTCGATTTTGGAGTGAATATCAGCCAGAAGCATTGCAAGAGCTACCAATGCATCCAGAAAAAGTCACAGCTTGGTGCGGCTTATGGGCTGGTGATATCATGGGACCGTACTTCTTCAAAGATGATGCGAATCGTAACGTAACTGTGAATGGTGAGCGCTACCGTGAGATGATATCCAACTTTTTTTTGCCCAAAATGCAAGAGCTTGACTTGCATGACATGTGGTTTCAACAAGACGGTGCCACATGCCACACAGCACGAGCAACAATGGACTTATTGAGAGGCGAGTTCGATAGACATTTTATTTCACGTTCGGGACCGGTCAATTGGCCGCCTAGATCGTGCGATTTAACGCCTTTAGACTATTTTTTGTGGGGCTATGTTAAAGCCCATGTCTATACAGGCAAGCCCGCTTCAATTGTCGCATTGGAAGACAACATTCAAGCATTTATTCGTGAGATACCGGCCGAAATGTTGGAAAGAGTTTGCCAAAATTGGACTAAGCGGATGGACCATTTGAGGCGCAGTCAAGGTCAACATTGGCATGAAATAATCTTCAAACATTAAATTGTATGGGCCGTACTATCGATTAAGATAAAGATCTGATGCATTTTTCTGAATTTTATGTGTTTTTTTTTTTTTGAAAAACTTTCCTATAGCTTTTTAAAAATCACCCTTTATTAAGGTAAAGGCATATCGCAAACATTGATTCAACGGCCCAAATAAAAATTCTAGACAATTTTGCAACTGAGAACCAAGCTCTTTAAAAACCAACAAATGAACAAACCCTAGTTCGTGAGCTTCTTGGGCACCATTCATTGGTATAAAATACAAGTTATACTCATAATTTCTCGGGTGAAGATAAAGAAGCGGAAATTGCGTGCTCGAGTAAGTTAAGAGAAATTCTATGGGAGTTTATCTTGCACAAGGCAAGTTTCGGTTGTGTGGAAAGAATACCGACTGATTTTTGTCGCAATTTTAAAACAATTACGAATACCAACGAATACCACATCGAAAGGGAGCCGCCACCGTTTTTTTTTTAATTGCTTGCTGTGTGAGCTTCTTATCTAGAAATCAATTGAAATACTCCTTTCCACTCGACTAGTTAACAATTAACTTAAATTGCATCGGGCACTGAGCGCAACAAAGCGACAGCAATAGTTTCAAACGGCCAAGGATGAGTTTTGGAAAGCGTATAAATTATTTGAGTAATACATATACTCGCAGGTGGATTATTCTGCGAAGTGATGGAAACTTATGCGAACAGAGAAAGTGACGGCTTGCGACAGAAGACGCTAAAAGTGCGACTTAGTGCCCGTGATTAGACCTTTTAGGACCCTTATCGCTGGTATTCTTGATTAGAATAGCCACACTTATGACGCGGTGACTTTTTCTAGACCAAATTGGGTGGAATCTCGCTAAAACAAATGAAGGCTCATTCGTATGGACTAAGGAAAAAACGTGCAAAAACTCACTCTTACAACACAGAAACATGTTGAGACCTTGGGCTCTCTGGACAGCACCCACAACTCAAAGCCAGTCACTATGCCACTGAAATAAGTCCTCCCAAAACTGGAGGGTGATATCAAACCCTGGCCATGACTAGATGAGATTGGTGACCAGTACAATATTCGCCTACACCCTTTGACTCCACAGAGCAAGCCTCTACAAAGATGAGATGTCCCTCGCTTCCTGCAAGCTTTGGCTTGATTGGCAAAAGATCCAACACAAGATAGCTGGCAAGCAGAATTACATGCAAAATCTGGAGATCTCAAGCACTCAAAAATTATGCTTGGTGTTACTACAGAACACACTTTTGAGATCGCGCCAGGAGATCTGCTCCTACGTAGCTTTGATGTTTCGCAGATAGAAATTTCTGGGCGTTGAGCTCATCGTCTACTCTAGCGGTTTAAACAAGCACAAAGCAAGGGGATCAGAGGCGCGCATTTTGAAATTCTAGTGAGCCGACAACGAGTTGCAAAGCAAACTGATGTCCAGGGTTTTCAATGCGTTTGACGATAATCGTCAGCCGGTATCGATTAAACGGTAGTTTTGGTGCATGCATGAACATCTCAATTACTATCGTCCAGGCGACTGCTTTTTGATGATAGAAATTTGAATATCGTTTCAGGCTATTGGAGGGGAATTTGTGTAGGTTCATGTCCGGGGCCACTAATTTGGGAAAGGACGAGACGGATGAGGAAAATGATTCGGACTCCGCGAGCAAGCGAGTCAGTCCACAGTGAACTCGCCCGAGGACCCGAAAAGACCCAAACCGGCAGGAAGTCTGGAGGACAATTCTGGATGAAAACAAAATGCACTGCAATAGCCTCTGAAAAAATCAGCACCATGTCCGCCGGCTGTGAACTCAGAAAACTTGACGTCATTTGCAATCCTACTCCAATTGGAAGACAAATGGCACTTCAGCCACTGATCTCCTTGCAGTGACTCCTTTTCAACGGGCATGCTTACCCAACAACATTGACCAGAAAGAGCCTTACGCCTAGCACCCAATACAAATTTTGAGATCCAAACATGGCCTTCTGCGACAACACCCACAACGCGCAGGCAGCCATTTAAGCACTGGAACTTGTCTCCCCAAAACATAAAACTGGTATCAAGCTGTCGGCTATTTGGCAGATGAGGCAGCTGGACATTGCATCACAGCTGACCATGCACATCACATTGTGGAACCCTCCAGGCGTAGGGTTCAGTCATGCGCGTGTGGAAATAGGAGAATATCGGAGAAGAATTTGAGTTTTTGTCTTGGGTGCGAGGTACACTGCACCAGTGTTGAGACTGGCTGCACCTTTGGAAGCCCTTGTGGGAGATGGCTACCAGTGGGTTACAGGGAATGATTCTGTGACTCTGTTAACCAAAAAGCGATTTCCCCCACAGTTGGACATACCACACTTTTTCAGACCTGCGACCTCAAAATGAGAGTAATGCCCAACATATGCTGAATCGGCTCCTGCTTCTCTAGGCGGGAAGCATTCCACCGAAAGAACCTTTATCCTGAGAGGGGCCACACCTATTGGCTTTTCGGTATTTAGACCCCCAAATGGACATCCTCCTGACCCCAACTGAGCAATTCAACAGGTTTGGTTAAGGTGGCAGTGGACACCCCTTCAAGCATTGGATGCTTGCACACACATCCACATCGATGACTTGATGAGGAGAGCTTGCAAATAAAGTTGAGCCGAACGATGAATTGCCGGGAGCACAACTGGGTTTGGTCCTCGAACAAAGAAAAAAGCCAACCGATTTAATTTTTAAATTCGTTCATTTTTATTTTTTGTTTAAACTATTTCGTGCTTAGTAACAACTGCTATCCAACTATCTCGTCCTGGGGCGAATTACCATCCGTGACCGTAGGAAAGGGGGGCTGAGTAGGAAAGTGGAGCTGAGTAGGAGAGAGGAGCAGCATAGCTGATGTGTGCTGGAGCAGACACGGCGTAAGACTGCACCAATGGAGCCTGGATGGTCTTGATGACTGGAGCAGCGGCGTAGGTCTTCACGACTGGAGCAACAATTGGTTGAACAACGTGAGCCGAGTTGTGCACCACAGTTGAGCTCTGGTGGGAGACGGCAGTTGGGACACTCTTCACGATGGCGCCAACCTTAGCGAGAGTGGTTTCTTGCACAATTGGCGACGAGTACACCACCGGGGATGATTCGTAGAGACCAGGACGAGCAGCAGCTACAGCAAGGAGAGCAGACAACACCACCTACAAGAGAGAGAAAAAGGACGAGTTAGAGTTGAGGAATCCGTATGAAATGTCCTTTTCAAAGGCCACTTACCAACTTGAACATTTTGAGGGATTTTTGTGGTTTGTTAAGGAGGTCTGTGTTGACTGAAGAACAAATGTGTTACTAATGCCTTTTGCACGGCGGTGCTTAGTTTATATACAGCGACTTTCAGTGTCGAAAATTACACTTTTGCTTTGACTCAACGGAATGCCAGCGGAGGGGGTCATACACCGACGGCGGCGGCACGGCTGTCCAAGTGCACATGTGGTCAAACGTCTTGCGTCATAACTCGTGAAATGTCGCCAGCTTTTCTGAGCGCAGTGAGCAACAGCTGCCTTCCATCGGGGAAGATTAGTTTCGAGAGTCCTCCTTCCTGCCTCAACCATTATCGACACAGCACTGCGAGGAGATGCACGCGTCATGCGTCATGTGAAAGTCTATAAAAGCTCTTAATTATATTGGATTACAGTCTTCATCCCTATCCCTTCAGAAATTGGCAGCATTTCAATTAACTTCATTCTGCAAGCAGCAGTCGAAAAGGAAGCAAAACTCTGCGTCGTATCTCCCTCAAGCGTTGTATCCGGTAAAATTCTGTGAACACACGAAATCCCCAACGAAGTTCCGCGAGATCAGACGTGTGATAATTCCCTGCCCACCGCCAGCGGAAAAGAGGCAAGCCAACAAAAACACTGATATAATCGGATTAGGCAACCCCAGCACCCAGTACCCACTGAAACAACAATACGGTAGAGGGAAACGTCAAGCTAGCATTGTTGGCGGCGGTACAATGGATTAACTGGTTTTGAGATCAAGTTCAAACGCCCGCTTCAACAACAAGAAGTCTCGGAGCACTTCATTTGTCACAGATCTGTGACTAAGCAGGAATCAATTACGGGTTTGTCCACACGTACGTAAGGCACATTGCCGTACACAGCCTTGCCGACGAACTGGACTGTGCTGCTCTGCGTGTGACACCGACACAAGGTCAGAGCACTTACTGCGACCGCAAACCACCAGCGAGCGTGTAATTATTTACCACACGCCTTTTCCTCTTGATCGCATGGTATGCCAGTCTAAGGTGGAAATCTCAATTTCTGGAGGGGGCACTGCGAGCGCAACCGCTTTCCAGGTGGGCGCAAACAACGCGGCCTGTGTCCATCCTAGACCACTCCAATTTCTGCTCGCTTTCCGAAATGTTTTGCTATAAAACGAATGACATCGTCACCACCAGAAACATACACTCCGCGTTCTCTGCCCAAGTAACACAGACAAGCTGAAAC
Organism: Eristalis tenax; assembly: GCA_905231855.2. Taxonomy (NCBI): domain Eukaryota; kingdom Metazoa; phylum Arthropoda; class Insecta; order Diptera; family Syrphidae; genus Eristalis; species Eristalis tenax. The sequence continues at coordinate 34,584,884 of HG993126.1, forward strand.
GAGAAGATCCCAAGATGTTGAAGTTTGTGAGTTCGGAGAGCCGCAGTGCAAGGAGTGGCCTTTAATTTGGTTCTTTGTTCAATCCTCAGGTGGTGCTATTTGCTGTTCTTGCCCTTGCTGCCTTTGCCGCCGCCAGGCCATCAGGCGAGGAGCTCGTCTATGCCTCGGGACTACCAACCAGCGGATACGAGTACACCCACACCGTTCAGGCCCCCGACTACGTCAACCACGTCTCAGTCAGTGCACCATTGAATGGACTGGCTAGGGCGTACTCTGCACCTCTGCTTCAGACTGTGTACAGCGCTCCAGTGGGATACAACGCCTGGTAGAGTGGATGGGCAGAAATGGACTGGAACTCGGGCATTCAGGGATATTCTAAGATCGAATGATATACATTAAAGTGAAATTGAAAGAAAAAAATTTAAGTTGTTTGAGATGTTGTGGAGTGGGTTGTGCGGTGATGAATTGTACTCCCTTGTGGGGAAGTGGGGAAGATTGGTTGTACGTCCAGAATAGACATGTGACTCAACCTGCAACCTCCTCGACTTGCCTGCTTCTTGTGTGGCAGCTGCAGGTCCGATCGTAAAGGTGGTTCTCAATTGGGTGTTCTCGCTTGGGGCCTTTTTGAATCCCCAGATCCTGGTGGTCTCAAACCAATGAGCAATAGCTGCTTTCCATCGTTGACAGATTGGAGACCAAGCCTTCTTGCGTTCGCCTCTTAGCTGGAATAGTGGCGGTCATGCCTTCGAAGTGGCCGAACCAGTTGGGCCACCGGAAAAAATCCAGATCTTGCTGGTCGTACGGTTGTATCTTCCTTCGTTGCAAGCACGTCCATATATTCCGTGCTGAACTGAATCAGTTTCACTACTTTATAGAGCAATGCCCCGATGTAGACAAACTAGCTTACTACCTTAAAATTGTACCTCTTGATCGTGATGGAAGGTAGGGTAGGGAAGGGGGTGCTAGAGAATTCACCAGCTGTTGGTCCATTGTGGTATGCCCACAGTCAGCCTTCTACCACCGATCGACAGCTCCAGTGATAGTGCCGAGAAAAGCGTATTAATTTTGCCTTCACTGGGATTCGAACCGGGGACCCCACTAACCAAGGGCAGGCACTTAACCAAATGCGCCACCCCGACGTCTGTTAACATAGCTAACCCAGCAGTGGATCTCATATGTGGAAGTTAGTGCATTCCATGCTTCGCAGCTGCCGGCCAGACTATATCCTCTAGTTGCCGACTCAAATCTGCTTCAATCAGTATTATAAGCCTGTGGTCAAACTTCAGTAACCCGCCTCATCCATTAAAGGGATCGCCGTGGCATAGCACGCACGACAGATCTCCAGACCACTCGATCCTCCGCCATCGACTTAACTCATCAGGAGCTACGCCCAAGCGCGACCAGGCAAGGTTTTGAATTTGGTCCAGCCACCTCGTCATGGGTCTGCCAAGCTGTGGCCTAACTGATGAAATCACATTCACGTAATTCTGACGAATCTAAATTTTGAAGAGGCATCATCAGCACGGACTGGGTTTTGTTGACCTAAAAAATTAGAAAAAAAGGCAAACCAAAACACTTAAAGGGGCATTTAATAAAAAAAATAAGAAAGGGGACGTAAGTGCGCATTTAATTGCAGTAGCAATGAACTACCAAGAGTTTTTTGATATTCTCTGGCAATAATCTTCTCCGTTTGTCTCCCAGAAGCGCCTGGAAAGAGCTGAATGACCTTTCTACTTCCGCTGACACAAGTGGTCTACGGCAAAGAGTAGACAATTAAGGTCGACACGTACAGGAACAGCACTGATCATAGCCTAAAGACTTTAACAACTCTCTTTCCATTGACATTATAGACGAGCCTACCAATCTTTCGTGAGTCATGGTTGTTCTAAGGCAAAACTATGTTCTCCTGAAGCTTCTATGACTGACATTGTATAGATTGTGTATAATTGTATAGATTTGGCACCCAATCTGGGTACCAGATCTTCCAGGTTTGATGTAAGTATAAAATTTAAGACTCTAAATATGAGCTTTCTGGTTTTAAAAGCGGGGATAGTACTTTTAACTCTTGTTATAATCCTGCTCCATCTAAATCTTAAATGCCCCTTTTGACGGCTTGTCTGCTGGATTGGCTAAGTCTAGGATCGAATTTAAACTTTACTCGAAAAGATTTCACATTTCACACTCAATATTTAAGAGTGGCTTAGGTAAGTCATCGGGTTGAGTGGCAATGCGAACCATTTATGAAAAATGGTGACTGTGATTGGACACGAAGTATCAGACTGCTGTCTCCAACTGAAGAAAGGAAAAGAGAACAAACCAACTCAATAGGTTCATGGGGGTAAAGATTTTGTTATAAATGCGTGCATCTATGAATTTGAATGCGTTCTGTTCTCTTCAAATGGCAATCCTGTGCTCTCTGGATTGACACTTAAGCCATGACAATCCGTGGTTTAAGTTGAACCACTACTTAAATGGAATTAATCGTTCAACTTCACTTCCACTGCGAAAACGAACCTCTGTATTCGTTCTGATCCACAGATAAGCTCGAACTGTGAAAACGGGTATAAGCCTTCTATAAGTTAAGGGGCTTTGCAAATTATGGTCTGAGGTGCGTAAATTCTTATTTGTCAAACATTGGCTTATGTTATTTAAAAGCGAAAAATGTGTGTTACATACTGCTTACACGCTCATGTGATTGAGATCATGGCCCATTTAAAGCTTCCAACATAATCAACGTCAATGTTTTCTGTTAGTTTGGAATTCACGTCGCCCTTCAACACAGCTCAATAGCTTTCAGTCCCCTATTAGCATTGAAAACGGCAGTAAGTGTCTTCATGACTTGCCACTTTGATTTTTTCAAGTCTTCTTGAATGTTTTTCAAAACCGGCAACAGTTGACGTTCTTTGATGAGAATAAAGTGGAGTAGAGACTCTCAAAATACCTGTTTTTTGCAATACTTCGAACATTTTTTGAGTCGACTAGAAACCCAAAATTGACTTTGAGATACGCCAGCTGCGCTTGTACTGCTTCATCTTCAATCAATTTCTTTGCAAACACAACACAGCTTGCATTGCCTTCAAGAACGCTCACAATTTTTGTTTGATCCGAGAAAAATAATCCACATGATATATTTCTGCCTCTAACCACCTATCCCAGCTAGTTAACACCTGACGTAATGTAAATGTAACAATGTAAATTAAAATTAATTTTGGTAGCAAGTTCCATCTCCTTAAAAACAGCAATCCGGGATGGACTTTTTAAAAATATTTTGTTCATGTTCTATACGAAGGCGTCAACTTTTGCGTAGTGACTGCGTATGCTTTCACAGACTCTACCATTTGACCATGTGAACCATTTTCGAATAGAACATTTGCAGTGATTTACCACTCTTTTTCATATACAGTGCAGCGTCTGTTACGAACAACAAAACCTTCTCACGCTTAAGGTCATCTGTCAAACAGCTGGGCAATAGTAGTTGAGCTTACTCTCTCCAGAACTTCGGACATTAACAGGCACCCTTGACTATTTAGATTATTTGGAGACTCGTTCATCAGCCGCACGACACGAATTTGGAACGCTCTTCCCAGCCCAATATTTCCCCCAGCATACAATCCGCAGATATTCAAAGTCAATGTGCACAGGTACCTCCTCTCCCGTTCTCCCTCTACACCTTCGGCCCGTGATGTGTCTTGAACCCAGACACTTAAGGGTATTAACAATCCATTTTCTGGAACTCGGGTTTTTTGATTTTATCCAACGGTATGTCACATGTTAACAACCTTTTTTGTCGCATCGCCGTAAAATTCATTTTTTCAGTTCCAGTAACGAAAGATGTAATTGTGAGTTTCTTTTTCCTACTTTAAAGCCTTGCTGGTGCTTTGATCTCTTGATATGCTGTTCAATAAAATATTTCTGACATCTTATCGATCGCCCCTGACACACGAATATGGAGGGATTTGAAACAAAATGGGACGGAAGTCGTTACCGGAAATGACATTAAAAACTAGTCGCGCGCGCAGCCGTCCTTCTGCGATAAGTGAGAATAGCCCTGTTACCGATGGTGGAAGTGCACTGTGACGTTTTAATGATCATATTGGGACTGTGACTTAGTGACGTTTTAATGATTGTAATAAAACATTTTAATAGTTATGTCCAATCCAAGCAGTAGAACGACGTCTATTTTATTTTTGTGTGGTAATTAGTATTATTTTATTTGCACAATTCTATCAAGTGAAGTGTGGAATTAACTGTAAAGGTTTATCAAAGATAAAATCTCGTTATTCGCCTTCAACTGTCAAAGATTACGAGCACATTGCAACGACTTCAACGACGACGTAACGCAAAAATGTACATTACTCATGCTCTAAGAGACATGGGTTGATGATGAGGAGATCATTGACATGCAATTCGAGATATCGGGGATATATGTGCAACTGAATGCACTCTTCCAACTGGCCAGAGCGTAATTTCTGTTGTTTTGTACATCTCTCCTAACCAGTCCTTGAATAAAATCATCGACTTCATTCACTTCGTACTCTTGCCATTCACAGAAGGTAGTGCAGCTCTACTGGGAAATAACTATCATCTAAGTCCAATGATTCTAAGTGGCGATTTTAATATAAATTTGAACACGCCAGCAACTGTACCTCTGGTCGAGAGATACTTTTTGAGAGATACTCTAAAGCTTCAAATGAACTCGAACTCAGTAATTTCCACCACTCAAAGTGGTACAGTCATCGCAGCGGTATTCCAACCATTTTTCAGGCTCAAGTAGATGTTTCCTATTTCAGCTATCTTAAGCCCATTGTTCCAACGTTACCATAAATTGAACCTGATTAAATTTTCGTCAGCAAATCATTAACGACTCATTTTTTAAGTAAAATTCTTTGTATTCCGTGAAGGTTCCTTGTCCGCGCGGTTATCGTCGATTATGTCCCCCTAATCGACGATAGGTGGTGAGGTGACAAGATGTTTACACACACTCGTAGACCTCGAGTACGTCCACTGGTTGCTCCTTTTTTTGTAAAGTCAACATTAGTATTTTTAATGCCATATTTTATTCGGCTACCAATTAAACAAAATTTAGTGGAAATACATGGGGATCGTTAAGTCGATTTGCGTCGTGTTTTTCTGGTCCGAATTAGAGACTAAATGCGAGGTTTTGGTGTACTTTTAATCTCTTATAAAAGCAGTGGTGCCATACATGTGATTATGAAGGAATACGCTGACTCCTACCGGGCTCATCCAGCGGTGTGATAATCAGAGAACATAATAGCAGAACAACAGAACGTCAGTGCTCCATATGCTAGAAAATGGATTCGTGTCCCATCCAAGTCGAGAGAAATTTGCCATAGCCGATGTCTAAGAACTTTTCAGTTTGAAGTCGACGCAATCCACTTACCTGCCAGGCGAGTTTTATGTCACGGTATATATTCCCCTCTCGTAGTTGGTTGCCTAGAACTATCCTTACGAGGATAGTGTTGGTTAAGTGCCTGCCCTTGGTTAGTGGTTCCCTGTACGCTTTGATCTGGTTTTCAAATCTGGTAGTTCGCATCGAATTTACGCCACTGGAGTGGTCGATCGGTGGTAGTGAACCAACATAGTCTAGGCGTGCTGGTGAATTCACGTATTACGTAGTGTGAGTATGATTCTAGGTTTGCACAGATATGCATTCACGCAAACTCGGATTTTTCTACAATTTTTTTAGCGAACAAGCTTTGAGAGGAGTTCATAGCACATATCATCGGCCAACCAGCCAAATCAACGGCAAGGCCGAATATCCATGGCGCGAAGGTAATGCTCTGTATTTGGTGGGATCAGAAGGGTGTGCTGTGTTATGAGCTGCTAAAACCGGGTGAAACCGTCAATGGACAAGGCGACCGACAACAGTAGCCGAAAAACGCCCGGAATATGCGACCAGACACGAGGCCATCATGACAACGCTCGGCCCCACGTTGCTATTACGGTTAAGCACTATTTGGAAAAGAATGGATGAGAAGTTCTACCCCACCCGACTTATAGCCCAGACCTTCTCCCTTCTGACTAACATTGGTTCCGGTCGATGCAGAACGCCCTCACTGCAAACGGTTCACATCAGAGCAGAATATCAGAAATTGGCTTGGTTCTGGGCCTTCTTGGCTGCCAAACCGGCTTTTGGGATGGGATCCACAAATCGCCAGAAAGATGGGAAAAAGTCATAGCTTCAGAATACTATTGTACGTGCGTTTCATAAATAAAAGTTCAAATTTTGAAAAAATTCGTGTTCCTGGCCGTTTTGTTGGTTGGATGTATTTGCTTGCCTAAAGTAACGAATGGCTCCAGAACATTTAACACCGCCTTCGGCCCCCCGTGTGATTTTACACAAACAAGTCTGACATCATGTCCAGGGCTCTATTGCACCAAACACTTAGCAACTTATCATACATTTGACTAATTTTAATTGAGTTCCAAAAAGTTAATTATGCTCAACTTTGCAAATTCCACATTCATCGTGTCCACAAATTGAGTATGTCTGTGCGCCTTAACTCCCTTGCAGCAGCTTTTCACAATCCCTCACTCGGCCTGGAAAAAAGGGCACAATATCACGGAATAGGCATACTGCACGGAATCCATAAATCAAGTGTTGTTCACCGGGTGGCAACCACAATTCGATGCAAATCGATGGCCAGAAAATGGTCATAGCATTGCAGCTGTCTTTTTCAAGCAAAGCGGCTTTCCTCAAGTAACGAAGGAGGATGTAGAAGGATGTCTCGATGGAACTATGGTAGCGATAGATGCGCCAACGTTTAATGAAGAACAATACGTCAATCACCATGGCAAGCATGGAATTAATGTACCGATGGTTTGTGGTCCCAATCGAAGTTTTTACGCGGATGCACAGCCATTTTTTATTGTTATTGTACACTTGGCTGACTTCTCATTCTAATGACTTGCTCGATTAGAAAGTGCTCGAGTGGATCAATGGGTTCTTGGTCACAACGTAACTGATTCCAGACAAAAGAAAGACATTTCCAGTGTCACTACTGCAACCTATGTATCTACACAATTACAAGCAGATCGAAGTCGTTGCTTCGATTCGATTGAATGCGCTTGCAGGAAACGCACTCGGAATCGACGGACAGCCTGTCAAGATCTGTGCGGGAAAGGATTTCCTATTGAAAGCCACTATCAGCGAACATATTTCACCGACCCACAAACTCTGGCAAGCCTTTAGATTCCAGAATTCAAGCAATGCGATCGTAAATATGTCAAGCCCTTGGCGGGGCTGCCCATTCATATTGCAAGAGAATAGAAAACACAAAACTATGCCGACACCGCATTTGGCCCGACTGACACAAAGCCAGTGGGCTGTACGAAGCCTTATTACTGCCACACCGGCGACAGATGTGATTGCAACATAAATTGCCGCCGCCACAGAGGCGGTGAGACCTGCATGTCTCTTTGCATCGCTAATCGACGGACCTCGCTTACCCTTGGTTCTACAAAAACAGTCGCTCGGAATGTCTTGTCTCATGCGCCTACCTGGAGGCAATGTGTCGGCGCATTTCCGGGTCTATGTGGAGTGGTTGCGTTTGTTGGCACGCTGTGGCAGTTGTGTGTCGGGTGCGCCACCCACTGCGGGGTTTATTGGAGGTGGGTTGGGACAGACATCACGGGAGCCACCGCAAATAGGCTTAAAGAAAATGCACAATACGTGCTGAATCCGAAAGCGTGATGCAGTGCTAAAATGCCTTCACCTGGGTAAAGGTCATGCCAGCAACTAATTTGTACACCATGCTGTGCACCCCCTCCACCATCGATGCACGCTCGCAGATGGGCAGCGAAAATCTGTTGAGGCACTGGCACACATGCAGCAGTAAGTCAACCGGAGCACTTTCGTTGCTGGGATTGCCCAATCCGCCGCGCCGGTTGCAGTTGGAATTGGGGAGTGATGGATGTCAGCTGTTGTCTTCCTATCTGTGCACCAAGCGTGGACGGTTCTCCCAACTGCAATTGCAAGTACTAGCCAATTGAGTGAATGGCACAGCCGTTGCTGGGATCGATCAGATAACGACTCTATCTTTTGCTGGTGACTGAATAAACGCGGTGCTTGGCCGGTAGCGCTTTAAATGGGAGTTGCTGCAGCCGTCGCTGTGGCGTGCGGCAATTTGCACGCCCGATTGTGGGCCACACGGTGGCATGCATTGTTTGCTCCGCAGAAGGTTGTGCCTCGTCGTTTTTGGGTTAATGGCTTGGGAACGATCAATGATTTTATACTTCCTGCAAAATACCAGTCATTTTCGTTTTCATTTTTATGGCCGCAGGGGTGTCTGCAAATGTGTGCGCAAGACTTTGGCCGGGTACTTGTTCATTGATAAGTCGTTCTTTGTGTCTCGCAGCAACTGGTCGCTGCGTTCAATGAATGAGTACGACTCGCCGTGCGCATATAAATACTATCGGTGTGGGAATCGAAAAGGTATTGCCGCGAATCGACGCTGGAGGTGCAGACGAAGCGGACATTACTCGTCTAATTGGAATATTTTATGCGATGCTTAAGTGACTTGATGTGCCCGCGAGCGTGGTGTTGTTTTATTATTGTGCACATTAACTGTCTGCAACGGCATTCAATTAACGAATAAAAACTATAAATTGTCTAAGGTCGGTTCGGCAAACACGAGGCGAGAGAAGTGGTGTGGGCAACCGCGGGCTTACCTTAAATATGCATGCGCACAGGAAATGGAAGCAGAGAGAAAATGAGAAATCCATATATTCGACGATCTGATCGTTTATTAGTGAGTCATTGCCTAGAATGGATCCACTTCACTGTCCGCTGAAGACAACGACGAACTACGTAAATACGTTAGAAAGAGGACGCTCTAAATGGGGGTCTTAATTGTGTCGCACATTGAAGCTCTAATAACATAATTTTTTGCCTACAAGTGGCTGAGTGCGGAAAGCAGTCACCCTACATGTAGCTCCACGCAGACTGATTAGCCCCCTATTCCTGAAGCCTGCTATGACGGCTTTGCATAACTTTAAATGCAGTATTGCTCCCATCACCTATTAGCTGTCAAGTTTTGAGTTAGAATGGGCAGCTGGCAAATTGAGTTGAAAAGTTACTTGACTGCAAATGTTGTGAGGAATAGACGAAGCTAAACCAGCAATATCCAATGTATTGTCAAACATAGCCAATGGCCATCGATTGGTTCCACGTTTGAAGGAGTATCCCGAGATCGTTTTGTCCATGATATCAACCTCTGCCTTATTGCCATTATAGTCCAAGATTTGATTCGGTTTTGGGGAAGAGTCTCCATGGTTGGCGGCAAAGGTATACTGGTCTGTCAACAACACAATGACGGCTTTATTTGGAGTATTTCTCATTGTAAAACAGTGCCCGATTAAATGGGTAATTTTTTGATTTCCTGAAATCAGCCGGAACGAAAGGTTTGCTACAGCGAATAATTCAGACAATGTCGACTTCCAGTAAATGCTCGGTCAAAGGCAATGAGGTAAAGAAATGATTGCAAAAGATAGTGCGACCTGATATATAATACCGCTGAATCTATGATTACACTACCTGTTCAGCTTGCCACTTCTCGCTCTGAGCTTCTAGTAAATATTTTTCCTTTCAAACGATAATTTGTGCAGGAATCGCAAGCCTACCATACCTTGATGCCGCGGTGGTTATTTAAAAAACGATTGTTTTAATTAAAAAAAAATTATTTATTGACCATGATGACTATCCGGCAAAACACGGTTGATTTGAAAATTTATTTGAACGGAAAATTATTTTACAATTGAGATAACAACTAGACTTATAAACTAAACAATAGGGGCCCAACTGGTGTACTTTGTTGAATTTAATGTTCATTCTTATCGTCGGTTTATTGTTTATTTTGTATGTCCTACACTGGCTGGTGATCACATCAGGTTATTCAAGTCCGTGTGTCCATGGAGGTCCTTTTGGGATGGGCTGGTGATGTGTTAACCGACTTAGCCGCGATTGCTATAGCTGCGCTGGTATGCAGCTCGTTGGAAAGTTCTGCTTGGGGTGGCGTTGTCCGGGGAGTGTGTTTCTTAGGTTCCTGATTTCCTCGTTAGGATGGTTATTGATGTCAAGTAGGTGCTTTCTGCACAGTGTCACTGTTGCATAGGGATGATGAGTGCTTGGTCGGAAAGTGGTTGTTGCTGTGGTGCCTTTGACGGTCCCTGTCGAAGGTGAGTCCGGTACATATTCGCAGTGTTTTTCATTCGAAAATTGCGAGCTTCGTCATGCTGGTCTTAGAGGTGGTGTGCCAGATTGGGAAGCTGTACGTTAGGATCAGCCGTATTAGCCGCTTGTATAGCAGCAGTTTTGTCCGCTGATTTAATCCGTTTTGCTTGCGCGTCGGGGGATAGAAGCGATGGAAGCCTAGGTTGGACTTCTTAAGGGTCAGTTTCAAATGACTGTCGAACTTCAACCTTTCCGTGAAGTTAATCCCGATATATTTGACCTGCTCGCTTGTTGGTTTTCCTGTACCGTCAGGTAGCACTACCTTAATGCTTCGACATTTGGCTGCTGATCTGCATCCACCTCTGGATGGTCTCCTTAAGCACATAAGCACCGCTTTCCCAGCATTGATACGAATACCCCACTTGGTATAGTAGTCACATTTGCTCGCTGTTTGGATTCCGACCCTTCGCGCGGCAACAGCAAGATCAGCAAATCTGTTAAAAGAGGTACACCGCAAGGCGGTGTATTGTCCTCTCTCTTGTGGGGCGTAGTGGTGAACGAACTGCAGATGCCACTTGAAGGTACTGGGTGCCTAGTCATGGCCTATGCAGATGATATTGCCATTGCAGTGTCTGGAATATTTGTATCCACGATCAGGGTATTGTGCAATTTGTTCTCTCTAAGAAGAAGCGGCCTAGGAGTCAACCCACAAAACAACAGACCTAGTCGTGTTTACTAGGAAGTACAAGTTCCCGAACTTCGATCCTCCTTCCTTATGCTCCACAGACTTTAAACTCAATGAAATTTTTTAGGTCCTACATTGGCCACCAGCTAAGCTAGACGTTCAATATCCAGGGACGTATCCAGGACTTACTCAGGATGGCGAGATGCGCGGCGGTCCTTGGAGTACGTGGCGCAGAGCATGGCAACAGGGAAGAAATTGGGAAGAGCGGAGGCACACTTGCAGAAACCGCACTCGGACTACGTGCGTGTGTATCAGCGGAGCATAAAGGACTAGTTCCTCCGTAACTCGAAACATAGCAGACAGCAGCTAATACGGCGATCAGACTGAGATCGCTTCACAACTGGAAAGATCTTCGGTCTGGACACTCAACGATTCTTAGCAGCTAGTTTAGCTCTCCCCCACCCCACAAGCCACACTTCAGGCATGACACCGACCAGATTTGGCAAATCGCTTACCCCTCGTAGATCCAGACTAATGACCACAGCTCAGCTCAGTCTCCGGCACGGTGTTACAAAAGACTCAACATCCGCATGCACAAGTCACTGCTTTATATAGCTGCGTCTCAGAACAGGTGGCTCTGCAAAATGTCACCACTTGTCAGCTGAAGCTGAGGCTTGTGGCGCAGCGCATATCGTTGCAGCATGTCTCCAATGAGGAAAAACCATTTTGCACTTTGCAGACACCACTACCGCCTGGAGTTAGGTCCGAGCGCACGACTTCTGCATTGTGACACGCTCAGATCTGCCGAGAGACCCACCAACACGACCACCGCCAGCTGCCAGCGGTGCTTGCAACAGATCACACAATTAACTAGTCCACAGCGCGGTGCATTCCCATGTCCAGGTCATGTCAGTTCGACATGATGCATATGCATGCGCGGATCTGATCTTGTTTGGGAAAAAATCGTTGTCATGGAAATTGTGTTAAATTGTTTTCAGTGTTTGTTTTCAGCGAAGGTCGCGCCAAGGAACTCTGCTGCAGCATGCGGTCGCGGCGGAGGCGGCGGCGGAGACGTTTTAAATAGCACGCCATACTGTTGGCACCTAACAATGGCAGTGTTGCCGGTAGCCGGGTGCTTGGTTCACGCTCGTTATGGCATTAGAATTGTGCAACGGTTTTGAATCCGAGTCAACGGTCTGCGGACAAAAACAAACCGGGCTTCTACATGCCCGCTGGTGCAATTCTGGAGGGTGGAAGCTTTGCGACGCCGTCTAAATGTGGAGTAATGATTAATGAGCAGCGTCGTGGAGTGAAGTAATTTGCAGGAGTTGCGAATAATATAAAAGAGCTGCATTCGATCTGCTAGGGCATCAGTTCACCGTTGTCTGGGTTCGTTCGTACAGCAGAGGTAATCAAATTACAAGTGAAAATGTTTAAATTGGTAAGAGGCTGCAGACACCTCTCTGGCATTCGACGTCCTAATCGGAGCCCTTTTTTTTCTTCAGATCGTCTTCGCATCGACTTTGTGCGCATTGGCCACAGCACGTCCTGGATACTTACACGGCCCGGTTCTGCCGTATGCACCGGTGGTGCATGCACCTGTGCTCACAAAGGTCGTCCTTCCGCCGGCCATTTCCCATCAGAGTTCAACTATTGTTCACAGCCCGGCGCATATTGTCGCTCCGATCCTGGCTCCGGCTGTGAAGACAATTTACGCTCCAGCATACCATCCAGCTCCGTTGCTGGGCCCACTTCATGGTCTTCACTTGGGCGGACACTATCATTAAGCCGACACGAGATGCTGGGAGGCAAGTCGCTGGTAGGCAGATGGACCAAAAGATGCTGAACGCATGGCAGGAGAAGAAGGGAAGAGAAAATCGTTTTCATGTACAGTTTTTTTTTTTTTTGTATTATTTTAGTTTGAATTTGTTGCGCTAATAAAATCTATTGTAACAACGTTTTGCTTTTTTTTATATTTTTTTTAACAGATTATGCCCCTTAAATATAACTTAAAAAGTAAATAGACCTCGGATCAGTTAATTTTAATAAAATGCAGTCGCCTATCGGATAAGCCCACATTTTGTGAATACTCGTTGAAAACTCAAATTACCCTTGTATGTGGCTAATTTCCTCCGTAGTCCGAGTGATGGAACTTTTCAAATAATAACTGTCGAGTACGGAGGGGCTAGCGGGGCAAACAAATTAAAGTAAAGTTCACAGTCTGTGTGAAGAATCTTCGGTCGATTATGCAAACCTGTGCAGTGGCAAATCATATCTACCGGATCATTTCAGTCTCTTCCTCGTCACCGCAGATCCGACTGGGATCGCTGGATTCTGCATTCCATTTCCGGAGCATTGCTCCGATGGGGAAGTGTCCTATGATCACTCCGACGAGTACGCGAATAGAGTTACTGTCCAACGACCGAAGGACATTGAAAGTCTCTAGGTTTGTTGCCTAGGACGGCCCGATGATGGCAGCGAGAATCCTCCAACATCATCCCACACAACATTGCGAGTTTGATGGGAATCTCTGGCATCAAATATGACGATTACGTGAGAGGTGTCGATGTGCATTTCTTGGATTTTTTCTAGCATCTGCCTTTGTGTGAAGATTTGGTCGATGGAGGACTTCCCCGGCCTGAAACTGCACTGATCAGGACCTATCAGGTTGTTTATACATGGCTTCAGGTGCTTACATAAATCAGCAGAGACGCTCTTATAAGCCATTTTGGGAGACTTGCCTCCCTGTAATTGGCACAGTTGAAGGGGTCTCCGTTTTTGAGGATCGGGTAAAAGAAACTGAGGTTCCACTTGTCGGGAATCGTTTCCTCCGAACATTACAGTCTGTGTGCAGGATCTTCGGCAGATTCTTGAGAGCTGGGCAGTGGCAGAGTAGATGTTGGGTCGTTTCAGTCTCTTCCTCGTCACCGCAGGTCCCACAAAGATCGCTGGATTCCATTTCCGGAGCATTGCTCCGATGGGCCAGTGTTCTGTGATCACTCTGCCCAGTACGCGGATTGAGTTACGATCCAACGCCAGTTTCGCCATTGTCAAGCTCTAGCCACGTTGATTTTGTCGCGTGGCAGTCATTTATTACGGTCCAAGACGAGTTGGCTTCTTTTCGTATTACATCGCGTATGGTCCGGTTTAATGCACTGCTCTTTGGTTGCAATGATGTGTCCACCTCGCTGATGTCCACTTCAAACCCTTGTCTGGCCAATTCGGCCGCTCTCTCATTCCCTGCTATTGAGCCGTGACTCGGGACCAAGCAGAGTTCGACCTTCGGGTGACTGATGCCCCTTATCGAGTCACGGTAGTTCATAACAGTCCTTGATCTCATCGTGCAGGATCCTATTGACAGCGTATGCAGTGGCTGCGTGGCCGTCAACAAAGATGGTGACCACCAAAGATGTCTGATAATGGGATATCGTGTTCCGAGATTGCCAGAACCTCTACTTAGAAGACACTGCACGTATCAGGGAGTCTAAATCATTACTGCCCGTGCAAGGTGTCCGAGTAGAATCTGGCTCAGTACCTGTTGCCATTTAAAAAGAGATGATGCCCAACGGAGGAACTCCGAGTGAAATACAAAGACTTCAAGCCTTGTTTGTATAATTTGCGCGTACACAAGGGGTTACCAACTCCCTTAAGTGTCCGGGGTCAAGACACAGCACGGGTCGAAGGTATAGAGGGAGAAAGAGAGGCGTAGTGGTAGTCTGTGGGAAAAATTAGGCTGGGAAGAGCATTCCATATTCGTGTGGTGCGGCTGAAGTACGTGTCTCTACATTTAACTTTGCGTCCGAAAGTAGGATTAAGGGTAAAGGATGAGCATTCCTGGGGAGAAGGGTATCTCGGGTGAATTCATGGGGAGGAGGAATGCAGTTGGCTAGCGATAAAATACGGACAAAGAAGAGACGAGCGAGTCTAAAGACTCCGCAATATTGTTGTCTCATATAAATTTTATTGCATGCTTTTGAATTCTATCTAGGTGCTGGGTGGTCTTGGAGGCACCACACCAGATATGAGCGTTATACTCAAGCTTGGGGCGGATATACGCCTTGTAAAATAAAGCCAAAGAGGGTGTGAAGAATTTCCTGCATCGATTAGGGAAACATAAACATTTCGCAGCATTTTTCGTGACCTAAAATATGTGATCGTTCCAACTAAGTGTTGTGTTGATACATACACCAACGATGGAGAGTTTTCCGGCTTCATCAACACATGCACCATTCTTGGATAATGGCTGATTTGGGAGGCCATTGTCTGTGCGCACAAGGCAAAGTTGTTGATCGCTCGCAACATGCCGAGATGCCAGAAACGATCCCTGTCGATGCATAGACCATGCTGACATACAGCGCCCCCTGGATAGCCTTCGCAACACCCGTTGTGAGGTAAACTAATGAATGTCAAAGAGGAATTTTACGACCTCTTGGACGGTGACTACGGAGCCTGTCCGGAGTACGATGTCAAAATCGTACTCAGAGACTTCAATACCCAAATCAGAAAGGAAGACATCTTTGGCGGAGTGATCGGAAGGCACAGCCTCCACGACACGACATCATATAACGGCTTCCGACTCACAGACTTGTAACTTGCACGCGGCTTCCTCGCAAAAGAATCCACACAGCAACGATATCCGGCCAAATCGACCATGTGCTCATTGATGCAAGGCGTGCGTCAAATATCCTGAATGTGCGAACATTCAGAGAGGCAAACGTTGACTCTGACCACTTCCTCGTAGCAGCAAGATTCAGAGCTCGACTCTCCAATGTCAGAAATCTGCACCAGACAACAAAGAGGAGTTTTGATATTGGACGCCTGATCACAACAGAGATTGCCAGAGCCTACGAAGAGGAATTACGTGAAAGACTCTCCGGTATGTCTGCAACGCCAACGAGATGATGTTACATTGCTGCTTGACGGAAACTACCTTAGACTACCGACCAGCGCTGTCGTGTGATTTCTTCAATCTCGTACTGGAGAAGATAGTGCGGCAGGCAGCTGTAACCACGGAAGGCGCTACCTTCTACAAGTCCGTCCAACTGTTGGGGTAAGCAGACGTAGTCGCGGTTTCTCATAGTGGAGGCTTTTACAGCGATTGAAGAACACGCGAAACAAACTGGTCTCAAGGTCAATGAGGACAAAACCAAATATATGCTGTCGACCAAAAAAAGTTCCGTCGCCCACCACCTTGGACAAAACATCACGGTCGAGGTAGTAAAGGAGTTTGTCTTCCTCGTGGCAATCGTGAACTCCACATACGACATTACAGTTGAGATCCCACGTCGAATCGCCCTTGGCAGAAGGTGCTACTTCGGTTTGTCGAAACAACTGGGCTCAAAACTCCTGACTCGAAGGACCAAAATCATGCTCTACAAAACTCTCATTTTGCCAGTCCTGCGCTATAGAGCCGAAAGTTGGACGGTTAGCAAAACTGCAGAGCTGATTCTTGGTACCTTCGGAAGAAAAATTCCGCGTCGGATATATGGTCCCGTCTATGAGGAAGGAGAAGACACACCCGCGAACTCTACGAGCTGTACCAGAATGTGTATGTAGTTCGGAAGGCAAAAATCCGTCGACTGCACTGGCTCAGCCACACCAACGCTCCAGCTAAGAGGGTCTTCGAATTAGAGTCTCTAGGTTCAAGAAGGAGAGGAATATCGCATCTCTAGCTATAAAGACCACATAATGGAGGATGCAAGACCGCTTGGTCTTGATGATTGGAAGCAGTGCTCCTATGACCGTCAACGATGGAAGGCAGCAATTGATCAGGCTTTGACCGCCCAAGGGTCGTCGGCCTGATAAGTAAGTAAGTAACAAGGGTTCGATTGAGTTTGGAACCATTGAATTCCACTCGGTTGTCCAATTGATTATGCTGTCAAGACTGGAATTCAATATGCGCTGCCGTTCCAATTCTACGGCCGATGGTGGGGGTCGTGAGTCATGGAACGAATATGAAAAGATGAGGGTGCTGCCATCAGCGAAGGAATAGATTGGATTAGAAGTAGCAGATTATTGGAATGAGAAAGAGTGTCGGAGACAGAACAGAGCCTTGTGGAACACCAGCATTTATTTGGCGGATATCTGAACCCATCCGAAACGGTTTGAAGGGTAATTTCTAATCCATTGAAGAAGAGATTCATGCACACCATAGGCACGCATTTTCGACAAGAGAGCGATGTCAGACTCTGTCAAAGGAATATCAAGCGCAACGATCTTGCTTTCGCCAGCCTTGTGCAAGGAATGGTTCCACTTTTACGATGAGATAAGCAATCAGATCACCAGTGGACCTGTTGGTGCGGAAACTGTACCTCCTGCCATGAAGAAGCTTCCGCGGCTCAAGATATTTCATAAGCTGACGATTTATCAGCGTTTCCATGACCTTAGAAAGGGGGGCGTATGTGATGTGGGTCGGTTAATAAACAATGAGCGCTAAACAGAGTCAAACGCTTTACTGAAATCCGTATAGACTGCATTGACTTGCTTGTTGTTTTCCCTTTCATTTTTGACAAAGGATGAGTAAATTGGCAGAATCGTAGACGTTGAGCGGCCAGATATAAAGAGTGTTGATCTTCCGAGATGGGTTCTTTAGTTCTGACGCTACATTTTACTAGTTTCGACGTTATTTTTAAAGCCCGAGTTGACAATTGGCGCCAGGAATGCTTTTTCCATTCTTCCTTCTGAAAAAGGACGGCTGAAAGTAAGTAGTAGAGGATTCGACAGAGAGAGGCAGCACCGCATTTAAGGATGAACGATGGTTTTCCGTCCTCTTCGCCTTCCAAGCTTGGCTTAAAGTTTTTAAGACAATAAATGATATCCGTTGTATCTACGAATAGCGATGCATACATGAGATCGAGCAAGAGTGAAGTGTATTTCCTTTTCCCAAATTGACAAGAGCAAAAAACAGTGTGCCCCGCACAAACAGGTTCTCAGCTGTGTCTTTCACTGTAAAGCGACAAAGCCTAATTTGAAGGTCACACTCACTCTGCCTCACGTCGCAGGCAAATTATGAAACCGTTTAACACATAAATCTTAAGTAATCGTTGCACTCAGGCGCAAGCTTTGCAAACCAGAATCTCACTTGGCTCTGTAATGTGTACGTGATCGTAGACAGAATCGACTCACAGCGTCAAGGCTGTATCAGTTTCCTGAAACCACAAGCTGCGTATTCGATTCCCGGCCCAGTGCATCAACTGACTCATGCAAATCACGAGTGTGACCAACCAGTTGTTGCCACCTTGTGGCGCTCACTTGAGACGGCTGGAGGCGCACTCTTCGAGTGTAATTGAAACACAGGCAAGATTGGATTTTCAAATTTGTTCAAAATCTATTGCATGGCGCTTTTATTGCTTTTTCCCCGCACAGACGCATCCATAGTCAACGATTTCGACTTGTGAACGGAATCGCAGTCGCTTAGTGCAGTTTCAAGCCCAAACCGAGGCCCAAGCCGAGGTCGGAACGAAGGAGCGGAGCTCCGGCAGTCAGGATTGGTCCACCGGCAGACAGAAGCGATGCTGAGCCAAGGATTGAAGCTGGAGCAGCAGACAAAATTGGGGCACCGCCCTGGATGATGGTTGGAGCAGCGGTCTGGATGAGAGATGGAGCCCCAATGGTCTGGATAAGAGATGGCGCGGCGATGGTCTTAATTACTGGCGAGACGATTGGTGTGACGATGGGGCTACTGTGCACTTGAGTTTGACTGGAGTGTGAGATGGCAGTTGGGATGGAGCGCACAATTGAGCCGACAGGTTCCAAGACAGTCGTGGAGGAGAGGAGTCCTGGGGCAGCAGCGGCCACGGCGAGGACAGCAGACAATGCAATCTAGAAAGGGATCAATTCAGGACCCAAATCCTCAGCAGGCACTTGAAGTTTCTTACCAATTTGAACATATTTGCGAAGTTGGTTGGTGGTTGACTTGTAAATCTGAAGAGATTGAAAGTGCTTATGATACCTTGCAAGAGCCAAGAGCGAGTTTATATAGGCGTAGCCACCCGCCCATGCTGCAGCTTGCACCCTCGTTTGCGCTGCACGCAGACTTTCGTCATTACTGCGTCTGGGTCTTTCTCTTCCGCGGTGCTGCACATGGAAATCGAAACCCAATGCGACACTTATTTCAGAAGGTCACTGTACTGACTGTCAACGGGGTGGCGCATGTGGTTTGGCTAGATGAGGCAATGCACCGTCACTATTGCGAGAAGTGATTCTCCGGTTAAGCCGCATGCACAGACGTTTTCAATTACAGTGCACACAATGTTTTGTGACTGTCGCCACATCCAGACAATCGACTGGGTCAGAATAAAAGTGGTGTGAAAACTTGAATTTGTTTTGTGAGTGTGTTTGTAAAGTAGGACCAAGGCAAAACACTCTTGACCAGGTTGACCGAGCCGGTTCTAGAGGGATGAAGCTTGAAGGTATTTTCTTTCTAGCTATAGAAGTTTCTTCTAGAGTTTTATGCAAGGGGAGTGAAGGCTCTATCACGTCTCTTGGACGACTCTTGCGTTTTAACCGAAACGACTCTTCTTACACACGCATCAGGCTTTTGAACGCAAAAGCCCGAAAATGGCTGCTTCCATGGGTGATCGTCCTGGTCACGCTGCTTCCAGTCAACAAGACTTCCGAGATCTGATCCTTCTGCAGAAGGTGTGGTCTTCCTCTCCCACTCGAACCAGGTGACTTCAATTCGAAGACCCTCTCAGCTGGAGCAGTGGTGTCCATGCGCCGATCCAAGGCTGGCAAAATAAGTGCTTCGTAGAGCATGATTTTGGTCCTTCGAGGGGTCTTGAAACCAGTTGTTTACACGAACTGAAGTCACAACGACTGCAATGGACAATGGAGTTCGATTGGGGCGAGGTAGACAATCTCCATTACTACCACGAAATTGTAGCTTTTGATCGTGATGTGTGTCCTTAGTCGACACCAATTTTCACAAAAAGAAAAGGATACAATCTGGTACACACTCCCTACCAGAGTATCGCCACCCGGCGGATGGGTTGGTCAAGGTTCTCGAAGAGACAGTCGTATTACCAAATTGTCTCTCGATCGCAAGGAAACATTACAACAGGTATTGTGAGTTTGATCAGTACCGAGAACCTGATAGTACTGCTTTCTGGGGACAAACAAAGCCTGAGCCTAAGTCTGAACCGAACAACGAATCCACATTCAATTAGGCACATCTCTCTGTTCCAACCGACGGACAGTGTGTTATTTTTCCATTTTTGCGGAACCTTATTCGTGTTGCGATGGCTATAGCCAAACTATGGATTTTCCTATTCGGTGGCAGAAAAAGAAAAGTAGCTTCATCAAGTCAGTCATATGTGGCCACCGATAGCCCATGTCATTCGTCCTCCATAAACCTCATGGAGGCAAATGGCTCTAACTTAAAGACCACTGGTCTTTTTTGTACAAATTTTCACCAGTGTACTCAGAAAAATAGTCCAAAGTCCCACGTCCACGTCCCAAGATGAAACTAACACAATATACGCCCATCATCACATTCTTCATTTAGAAGTAAAAAGCAAACAAATGATTTGATTTTTTTTTTACTGTTTTTACTTGCTAACTTAACTTAAGATTTTTTCTGATTCTAAATTACTTGCTCTCATCATCGTCCACATCGGCGCTGCTACTACGATAGAAATTGCTCGGGAGCCTTTAACAGAGCAAAACTTTCTTGAGGTATAGGCCAGGGCCTAGTTTCTCCACAACTACTCGTGTTGTCCGTGCTATTGTTCTCTCACGAGTGGAAGGGACCTACAGTTTCATGCCGGCTCCGAACGGGCAAGTTTGAGAAGCTTTTTTTCTAGACATTTATTACTCTTCGATCATTGTCAGTGACTCGAAAGAGGTGGCGTCGTGAACATTATTTTTGGTCGTACCGGCAGGGAATCGAACACTGACAGCCAGTTTCAGGTGCGTAGGGGTCGACGCAAACGACGGCCGCCACTTCTTGACGAAAGGCGTTCTTTATTCTATGAAGCGCGAAAAATACTGATCTGATGAAATTCAAGATGTATTAAATACATCGTGGTATAATGCATCCCCAGACAATCGAATTTATACTTCTAAGCTTCTGGTGCGGATTTCATAGCGTTGATATGGCGTCTCATGCAGGCACAAGCGTCTGCACTTAACCTCTATCAACGAACTACTGTCACCTCCACGTGGTGAAGTCTGGGAGCCGAGCACTCTTGATCGAAGATGGGGTTCCCAACCCACGAGGGACGTCAACAGTAGTCCGATGTTGGAAATAAATCTGTAACTTTTGAACACGTGGACCAATCTTAACGAAACCCAAAACGTAGTCTTATTGTGGTCCGAAAATGGTTGATGTAGCTCAAACAGATTACTCATTAACGGAGAAAACTAAATTTTTAACAAAAAGGAGAGAGCAGTGGACGTACTCGAGGTCTAGGTGTAAACAAGGAACCTTCACGGAATACAAAGTATTTTACCTAAAAACTGAGTCGTTAATGATTTGGTGACGAATATTTAATCACCTTAAATTTATGGTAACGTTGGTACAATGGGCTTATGAAAGCTGAAATAGGAAACGTATACTTGAGCCCGCATTGTACTGAGATATGGTTGGAATACCGCTGCGATGACTGTACCACTTTGAGTGGTGGACATTTCTGAGTTAGAGTTCATTTGAAGCTTTAGAGTATCTCTCAAAACTTCGAACAGGCGTACAACCGCAGGCGTGTTAAAATGTAATCGCCACTTAGAATCATTGGCCACAGATGCTAGTTCTATCCCAGTAGAGCTGCACCACATTCTGTGAATGGCAAGAATACGAAGTGAATGAAGTCGATGATTTTATCCAAGGACTGGTTAGGAGAGATGTAGACAACAACAGAAATAACGCTCTGGCCAGTTGGAAGAATGCATTCCCCGATATCTCGAATTGCAACACCCAATCCGTTAGTTTAGCGATATTTAATTTCGTCCATTTTTATAAATAGCAACACCACCAGCGCGCCTTTCTGGTCGCTTGTATTGGATACAGCAATCAAAGTTCGGAATGTCAATGATCTCTTTATCATCAACCCATGTCTCGGAGAGTATGAGTAATGTGCATTTTTGAGTTACGGCGTCGTTGAAGTCGTTGCAATGTGCTCTTTAACTTTGACAGTTGAAGGCGAATAACGAGATTTTATCCTTGATAAACCTTTACAGTTAATTGAACACTTCACTTAATAGAATCACGAAAATATTAAAATAATATTAATTACCGTCGTCGTTCTACTGCTTGGATTGGATATAACTATTAAAATGTTGTATTATAATCAATTAAACGTCACAGTACACTTCCACCATCGGTAACAGGGCTATTCTCACTCATGGCAGAAGGACGGCTACGCGCGCGACTGGATTTTGAAGTCATTACCGGTAACGACTTCCGTCCCATTTAGTTTCAAATCCCTCCGTATTCGTGTGTCAGGGGCGGGAGATAAAATGCTTACTCATAAAAAACATGAACTTTTTTTTAAGTGCATAACACAATTGTTTATTATTGTCACTTACTCTCAGTTGTTGCTTAAACTAAAGCCGTAGTAGTGAATACAGCTGCATAGATAAATGTTTGGTTAAAAAATCGTAAATTTCAATGTTCCAACTTTGAGCTAACGGTACAGCAAAACTTATAAAAAGTCAACAAAATATGAGCTCTCTAAATTCTCATATTTGTAGAATCGAAAAACCTTTACCATTTGGCCGAGAAAAACATGTAACTTCGGTTATTTATTTCCACTGCGGGACCACTGTGCGTCGGCGTATTCCACCGTACAGCTGATCTGTTGATCGGTACCCTCCCCCTCTGATCTCTTATGTCCAGTAACCAACGGGCGACGCAGCAGAAAACAACATTTGTTCTTCATCTCTTCTTCTATCGTTTACGCTGACCAGTGGAAGGCAGGCTTAAACACTGATCGTGAGTTTTCTGTCCCGTGCAGTTTTGATGATTAGTAGTGGCGCCAAAGAGCATGTCTTTTTTCGCACTTCTCACGCGTTGCTTCACAAGTTCATTTGGCTCCAGCATCGTCATACAATTTTTTTGTTAATGCAACTGCTGTCGCATCGACGGGACTTCATGTATCTGTTTTTTTGATGAGTTGTGTGCACTTTTTACGCATCCACAGGGTGGGCCAAAGCGGAACTAGCAATATCAAGCACTTATGATTTTGGGAATAATCATGTGTTTATTTTTTTTTTTTTATTGAATGCAGTCTATCGACCATTCTATGGACCCTGTAAGAAATATGACATCAGACAAATGTCCACTTGCTCTTTACAGACCATGTTTTCGAGTGTGGTGAGATTTAATTTTCGGGGCCCCTTAACCAAGAAAATCCTGAGGTCTGTAAAGTGTGATCTTGAATCAATTCAATGCGTTGGTGTGTCCGTAAATAAAATTGAGGTTTTGCAAAAAGAAAGAAATATATGCGTTCGTTAAGCACGGCATTCTTCCCAATTGTGATCACATAGGTGGCCTAAAATCGCAGCCCTTATTAAAGCCTGTGCAATAGTGTAGGAGAACAATTTTGTTGCCATCTTAACTATTTGCCTTTCGGCTCCAACAACAATAGATAGCCTGGGGTGATTTTCTGGGTCTTATTGAGGAAAGGAGTGATCAAATTGCCATTTATTAAAACCCATGTTCAACAATGTGGTTTCTCATTAGTTTTATTAAATGGGGAACATCAGAAAACACAGACACTTTCATTTCGTTGTGAATGAGCCTAGATTGTAAAGCAATTGTTAAATGATTTGCAATTCAGATTTTCATTAGAGCTCACCAAGGTTTCTCCATGGTTACTTCTAGATTCTTGTCTAGTCCTCGGTCTCATTTGACTAGTTGACTTTGTCAAGAATATGGTGTAAAATGTTCGCTGTCATTTGACAATCAGAGTTAGAGAAAACAGGGGTGCCAGCACGAAACTTGAAACAATCGAGCATTGTTCATCGTCATTCAACTCGAAGCAAATATTTTCTGGCAGCATGTAACTTGAAACGAGTTCCATTGTGACTTCCACTTAAAAACGTCATTGTGAACCATAAAGGAAATGTCAAATTGGTTATCTTCAAATGATCTCCGTTCATTAAACGAAAATTGAATTTTAAATGATTTTTTGAATCGGAAAGAAGTACATAACGTAGTGCTATGGTCTTTTGTATGTTTGGGCCACCGCCTGTTAAAGGGTACAGTGGACCTTGTTCGTTCTGAGTTTGTTCATCAGGTCACTCCAAGTTTAAAATGCACACAATACACTGATATGACGTACAATGACAGTAGCTTTCCAACGCATGTTCCAATGGAATAATACAAGTTACGCCATCTCTTAGCAAACCGCACGAATTAAGTTATAGATCCAATAACAAATCAAACATACATTTGCCTTTACCGTGGGGGCCCTTCTGTGTTAAGAGAATTTGTATGTTTTTCCCAGAGAATCCTACTTTGGCAAGTCTTGATGGCCACTCAAGTACTTGGCAAAATTTTCCATTTGCTTTTTGTGGACGGACATATTTTGCATCGCTTCCATAATGACGACAACTTATTATTAAATGAGGACGATAACTTTTTTCTATCGACTGAAAAATGTTGTTTCTAACGTCATGTTCGAATATGTACGCTGCCTACTTCGACGATGCAGTCGGGGATACTCGATTGAAACAAAATATGTTCGACTGTATCGAGTCAAACCGATTGTTTCAAGTTACGTGCTGGCACCCCAGGCTGCTTGCATTTGGCAATAAGTCCTACCTAGTTCCCATCTTCAACTTGAATCCATTACTGAATCCATTACAGAGTCTTCCCTGACACGCTTAGAGGAGAAAAGTGCTAAAAGGAGGACTAACGTGAGGAAAATTTGTGCCTTATCTCTTGCAAACCATTTTCCCAAGGTTTGCCAGAGCCCTCGCTGGACTGCTTTCAAAACGTGTACCCGAAAAAGTGTTGACTACATTTGGCTGATGTTGTCAAATTCGTGGTTGAACATGGCGCAACTATCTCCAAGATTATAGGAGCAGCATCGGGTTTGGTAAAAAGTGTTGCATTTTGCCCCACTCTCCCGCACTAAGCAGACCACTCAAGCCACAAAAACCTGCTTTAGCAACAAAATTTCAATGCTAACCATGTCGAGAGCTTATGTTGCATCAACAAAAAGACCAGATGGATGTAATTTTTTATGATAATTGGCAAAAATCAAGTTTTTTTTTTTTATTTTATTTTCCCAACAGTAACCGGTTTATTGAGTTCTATTTAACAATTTTGACCCAGAAATGCGAATGAAAATTCTCGCAAAAAAGAACCTTAGCATGTGGCTGACTGGGAGACATATGTGCCCCAAGAGGTGCTAAGGGTTAACACTTCTTTCCTGTACTCGATTAGGTCATTCGCCGCGACAACTTTTCGCAATGTGTGCAGTACTTTATCACTTTATCACTCAATAAAGCGCTTATCTTGATTGAGAACACTCAACATGACATGTAGATTAAGCACATTTTGTGCATTCAAATTTCAAAATGCGACTCCACTTGTCGCTGTTGTATGCCCTTACCACAGCGAGAAGCTTTCACTCGTAGTTGCTTCATAGTTCTCACAAGTCGCTAGTAACACTTCAGCCGTCACATAGTCAAGACTTGTGTGCCTCAAATGGATCTTAGCGGGAAAAACGTTGTTTACTTCGGAGGCTGCGGTGGGATCGGTTCGGAAACGTGCAAGCAACTGGTGCAAAAAAGTGTTGCGGTATGTAAACGAGAAAATCAAGAAGAAAACACTGAAATAGACTCCAATCTCACATAGAACCTAGCCATATTGGATCTGAATGAGCGCAGCGACTTGATTGAAGACCTCGGAAAGCAGAGCACACATGTCTTCTTCTTAAAAGTCGACATTCGTTGCAAGCAAAGCATCAGCGAGTGCCTGCAGGAAGTGATCTCCAAGATGGGCCACATCGACATCTTGGTCAATGGCATTGGAATTTTCAACGAAGTTGATGCACAACTCCTCGTGGGCGTGAACTTGGTATGTCTCGACTCAGAGAGTGTTCGTCTTCTAATTCAATCCCATCAAGGTGGGCCTGATCAACTCAAGCCTGGCGGCGCTGGATTTGATGGACCAATCGAAGGGCAATCGAGGTGGCCTCATATTGAATATCTCATCCTGCGCAGGATTGGATCCACTGTCAAATTTACCGGTATATTGTGCTGCAAAGGCTGGTGTCGTTATGTTCACACGGTCAATTGCGGTAAGTCGCCAAAAACCTGCCACATGGCCCTCGAATCTAAATAATGCCTTAATTTACAGGAAAACTTCGAGAAAACAGGAGTTGCATGTGTCACCGTCTGTCCGGGTGTAACCAAGACTCCACTCTTAGATCAGTTCACTGCTGAGGAAGTGAGTCCAAATGCAGAAACAATTTCAAACACCTTCAGTATTCTGAAAAAACAAGGGCCAAGCGAACTGGCCACAAACATCATCCAGATAATGGAGACGAATAAGAATGGTGCCGTCTATCTCTGTGATGTGGGGGAATGCAAGGAGGTTTCTTTTACGAAATACTGGATTCCTCAGTTCTAAATACGTTTGAGTTCATGTTTTGTTAATAGTTTCAATTGTGCTTCGTTCGTGATGTCACCACCAACCCAAGCTTACAATATATCGCTTATGAGAACAATAATGTGTTTGTTTACACATATTTTTTATATACACAAGTTAGCTGTGCAGCCAAAGCGGCAAAGGCAGATTCGTTTGCGTGTCCGGGGTAAGGACACTGCAAAGACAAGGCATAGGAGGAGAAAAGAAGGGAGAAAAAGAAGCACCGGTGCCTTGTTCACGTTGTTCTCAAATGCCTCACGATCGTAGTCAGGAGGAAATGTTGAACTGGGAAAAACATTCCACATTATCATGGTGCGGCTGAAAACGAGTCCCAAATTTAACCCACAGACCCGAGGGAAAACTGACGGACATTCCCGGGGAGGCGTCTTTTGCGGGTGAATTTATGGCAAGAATAAATGCAGTTGACTACCTTACATGAGCATTGTTGTGGCAAAGTTCGTCTGTATTCAAGCCAGACTCTGCCGAGAGGTAGCTTTTGTGTCTGGCCTCAGTACTGACCTTAAACCAAGCATCGTGACAGGCAAACTGTTTGTGCGGTTTTAAGGCCCTGCTGCCGCCACATCAGACCGCAATACGCTGTGTTGCCGATTGGATAAAACAAAGAATGACATCTTTCGGCAACTTTGCGTCAAAAGAAAAAAGACGGCTAGAACCGATCGGATTTTCGCTCCGCATTCTTTTTTCCTTTCTGGCTTTTTTTGGATTTCTTGGATTAAAAAATTTAATAAAAACTTAATTTTTTAAAGTACACAGGCAAGTGTTCCTATTTAATAATTTTTGGTCTATAGCTTGCGGTTTGCTAAGAGATGGCGTAACTTGTATTATTTCATTGGAACGGGCGTTGGAAAAATATTGTCATTGTACGTCATTTCAGTATATGTCATTCATTTGAAGCGTAATTTGTTTTGACACAAATATGTCGAACTCTTCTTCGTTACTTTAATATGAAGAAAACTGCTGCCGAAAGTCAGCGTATTTTGGTGGAAGTTTATAATGAAGATCCGCCAGCTGAGCGAAGGTGCCAACGAGCTGACGTTACATAAGACCTTGATCATCCCGGCGCAGAGGCATGGACAGTCTAGAAAGCGGATGACGAAGTCCTTGGTTTCTTCGAGAGAAAAGTTCTGCGTACGATCTTTGGTCCTGTTTGTGTTGACGGGCCTTGGAGGAGAAGATTCAACCACGAACTGTACGGGCGATACAGCGGTATGAGCCTAGTCACGCGTCTACGGATTCTTCCCCTTACGTGGCTGGGCCATGAGAGTCTTCGATACTGAACCTGTGCGACGCGGCAGAGGACGGTTATTTGAGGCACCTGGTTAAAGATTATACGAGGTGGAGATGCTTGTTTGTTGAAGATCAGGAGTGAGTATAGCGACACAGCAACGTAACGAAACACAGTGGGTGCATTATATCGGAGCGGTGGGAAAATTCTGATAATTTTTCAGTTGCACGCAGCACATTTCTCCAGATAAAAGCCAGCAAAAGTAATCGGCAGAAAGAAAACAGACAAGTGTGGGGCTCCATGCCCACAACGCCCACTATACCATCCCTCAGCTCAGGAAACTAATCGAAAATCGATTGCTCACATATACATGTGAAATCAAATCAAGAACATCAAAACAAACCCAAGATTGCATCTGAAATCCCCGAAAACACCTCCAAACTGTCTCTCTAAGGCCACTAAGGCCCACCATCGCCCATCGATCGAAAATCTAAAACCCGGGAAAATTGTGAAAAAAAAACCAAAAAATGGGATAATTTTGAAAAATTTAACCCCCGCCTGGTGGGGTACCCGTGGCTATATAAGGCGGTACTCGGCGGGGGAGCGAGCTCAGTCTGTCGATGGTCGTCGAGGGGTGCACATCGGAAAATTTTTTTTCTCTCGGCTCAAACTCGTACACTCACCCGCTCATATGTATGTGTGCTGGTACACTGGGTGTGTTTTCAGTCAGACCAACATCATTGCCAAATTGATCGCAGTTTGACGGTCGTATTGCTTTCATGAACGCAGTTGCCGACTGCTCTCATGCATAGTCGCTGCACTTTATTTACGTTTATGAACGCAAATCTTACCTTGCTGCCGCAGTGTGACGTTTATGAACTCGGCCATATGTCGATTAGTGAAACCCCAGAAATCTGAAATGTAAGAAGACGATTTCATAAAATATTCAAAGTTTTAGAGAAAAATTCACACAACACTTGCCAAACTGCGCATCTTTGAATGTCCTAACCAACTCCAACTTCTGATGCCGGCTCGGCAATATTTGCATCTCCTCAATTCTTGGCACCACCATGTGTTCCAAAATTCCATGTTATGACACTTGAATCCATACAGGTTCTTTAAATTATCCCCTGTGTCCCCGAAACTTCATTAATTATAGTTTCGTTTGTAGACGTGTGAAAACATAATTGCCTATACGTTGCACCCATCTTTACAACCACCCTCACTCTTGTTTTTAAACGTCAACTTGAGGGAAAAAACCTACTTTGAGGAAACTTTTTCATCATCTTCTGAGCCGCATGCTCCACTCAAGGGGTCGCGGGTGTAAACCACCCACGAGAGTTCTCCAGACAACTCGATCCGCCGACATCGACTCTAACTCATCAGGAGTTATGCTCAAGCCGAGATTATGGACTTGCTCCAACCACATCGTCCTGGGTCTGCCAAGTGGTCTGCCAGACGGAATTGCATTCAACGTCCGCCTCGGATGTCGTGATGAAGGGGACATTCATGAATCGTCACCAAACCACCGAAGCATAGCCCTCTCCGTTCGAAGAAGCAGCTCCTCTGTGTTGAGTTCCTCTCTCACTGCCGTGTTTCTTACCCTATCCCGGCGAGTGATTTTAGCTAACTAACTTTAGCGTGCATTGAACAGCCGTTCTGGAGATGACCAGAACCACGTTGTCCTTCATTCCAGAATCAGCACTTACGGCCACAAACCTATCGACTGCATCGACATCTGGGGAGATGTGAGCATAACTAAGTCGTCTACAAAAAGAAGATGACTTACTCTCAACTCTCCCAGTGCGTCCCGGCGGCACAGCAACGTACATAACATAAATACAATGAAAAGGAGAGGTGGAAAGACGCACCCTTGGCGAAGTCCAACGTGAACGTGAAAGGTGTTGGTTTAGGACCGTTCACCAGAACACAGCGGCTACAGTTTGTTTATAGAGACTGAATGGCCCTCAGAAGAGGAGGAGATCCCATACTCCTGCAGAACACTCCAGAGGAACTCGGTGGTATGCTTTTTCCAAATCCACAAAACAGCCGTTGATGGGCTTGGCATACTATCACGCCTTCTCAAGTACCATTCTTAGAGTGAAAAGTTGGTCGGTTATACTTCTACAGGGACGAAAGCCTCACTGTTCATCCACCATGCTGGGCACGACCATAGCTCTAGAACACGCTTCCAACACCTTGGCCTAGACTTTCCCGTGGAGACTTAAAAGGGGTTTCCCCCTGTAGTTGGAGCAGCAATCTCTTTTGAAAAGTTTGACAATCACCCCAGTTTGCCATGTCTCATCACGTTCCCAGGCCCAGAGAGCCATAAAACTTCGTCTCTACCCATTGTCTTAAGCATTTCTGGCCGGATTTCATCCACACCGGCTAATTTGATGATGACTTCCTCCACCGTTGGACTATTCTCCGCCCCACTCAAGACTACAGATCTGCCATCGTTGTAATAAAAATAATCCTCTAAACTTGCACGCAGCAAGATCTCTAAAAGATCTAATTGACATGACTTTTCCTCCATGATCCTGTCTGACAAGAATTTTGTTATCATTGAACCAGGCCATTTTTACATTTGGCTCTTTTGCGTCGTCTTAGCACGAGAATCGTTTAAAAAAGTGCCACTTCCTCCTTTTTCGCTCATGGAACTGCTGCTGTTGTTGGACTTCATGGTGTCGCCCTCAATCACACGTGAGTTGAGTTTGTTTTTGTTCTTCATCTTTGCTTTTAAAGGGTGATTTTTTAGCTATTATCTTTTTGGCAACACTGGTTCAAACAGCTGACGCACGTTTCGTGTTTTGTTTCACTGTCAAACATCTTCAGTTTGGTCTGTAATTTAACCATGAATCGTCTTACCGTGCTCTGTTAAGAAAGTTCATCGCGCGCTTTTTACCGAAAAATTGTGTCCAGCGACGAAGCTCATTTTTGTCTCAATGGGTACGTAAATAAGCAGAATTGTCGATTTTGGAGCGAATATCAGCCAGAAGCATTGCAAGAGCTACCAATGCACCCGGAAAAAGTCACAGTTTGGTGCGGTTTATGGGCTGGTGACATCATGGGACCGTACTTCTTCAAAGATGATGCGAATCGTAACGTCACTGTGAATGTTGAGCGCTACCGTGAGATGATATCAAACTTTTTTTTTGCCCAAAATGCAAGAGCTTGACTTGCATGACATGTGGTTTCAACAAGACGGTGCCACATGCCGCACAGCACGCGCAACAATGGACTTATTGAGAGGCGAGTGCGGTGAGCATTTTATTTCACGTTCGGGACCGGTCAATTGGCCGCCTAGATCGTACGATTTAACGCATTTTTTGTGGGGCTATGTTAAGGCTCATGTCTATACAGACAAGCCCGCTTCAATTGACGCATTGGAAGACAACACGAACGGCCGAAATATTGGAAAGTATGCTAAAATTGGACTAAGCGGATGGACCATTTGAGGCGCAGTCAAGGTCAACATTGGCATGAAATAATCTTCAAATATTAAATTATATGGACCGTAATATCGATTAAGATAAAGATTTCATGCAATTTTCTGAATTTTATGTGCTTTTTTTTTGAAAAAACTTTCCTATAGCTTTTTAAAAATCACCCTTTATAATTCCAAGCTTCGTATGGTGATCGGTGAATCTTTTACTCGTACGGATGATCGGGTTGGTGAGAGAGGAGCCAGCGTCGGTTATGGTTTTGATTTTTTTGACATAACACTTTTCAATTTTTGATTCAGGAACATCGATGGATACAGCATTCTTAAAGATTTGTTTGACCTTGGATAACACACTTCTGTCATTCACATCTGACATCTCCATACTGTGGCTGTGAAGATGGTGTTGTTGCCAATTCAGGTGGCTCTCCAAGAATTCAACTCTCTTCTTAAGCTCTGGGTTCTTCGCTTGCATCAATGCTGGTTGTTGTAGGAAACGATGGTTAGCCTTTCCTCCAAGTTCGATAGCTTTTGATAGATCATGTTTAGAGTGCATTGACCGTCTTCACCTTCGAGCAGAGTTGAACTTGTTGTATGCAACATAATCCAAAGCACTGTTGTTGTGTGGCATTGGGGAAGTTGGCAGCGGCTGATGCAGAGAGCGTCGTCTTAACAATGCATATTTGTCAGACTGCATTCCCACTAGACTTGCTGAATTCACACATGTTTACACACAAAAAATGAAAGAAATGTGAAATGAGATTGATTTTCAACGAACAAACGGAGCAATTCAAAGTTAATTAAAAAGGATGTCCCTAGTTAAGGTCCAAGGTTCTAAGATGTGCACGCCACAACAATCCAGGTTAAACTGAACTGTAAATAGTACGAACAACATCAGTACCGAGATCAAACGCAGAGTAACTCTTGCCGACCGCTGTTCCTTTGGACTCAAGTAAAAGAGCCATCTCTCGAAGGACCAAGAAGACTTTACATACGACCTTGATCACCCCAGTCCTGGTAAAAGGCTCTGAGGCATGGACAATGGATGACGAAGTCCTTGGTCTCTTCGAGAGAAAAGTTCTGGATATTTCGTCCTGTTTGCGTTGGCCATTCTCAGTCAGACTTCTACGGATCCAACGTCTAAGGTGATTGGGCCATGTAGACCGCGTGGACAAGTCAACTTCAGCCCGAAGAGTCTTCGAACCTGTGGGACAGCGCAACAGAGGACGCCCGCGTTTGGAGAAAGCCTGGGTGCCTTCAGAGGGCGTGCGGCACTGGAGGCAGCAAGCCAGAGATCGTGCTAGATGGAGTGGCTTGTTGGTTGAGGGGTGAACGAACTGTAGCGCCAAATAAAGAAGAAGAATTCGAATTTTAAAATTAAAAAAATTGGTCAAGTAATTTTACTAAACCCAGCTGCTTCTGGCATGATTGTGCCGAAACATATATAAATTGGAACGTTTAGAGACTAGCCCACCATGCGCCTGCAGGACCAGTACAATGTCAGTTTTATCACTTATAATTCGTTATTTTTGCGTAATTGATGAAAATAGGAAAACCAGTCCAAACGGTTTCACTCTAACTGCTGAGGGGACACACTGGATCCACCATCAGCGGATTCCAGAATGTCGTAAAAGCCACTTCATTGCGTTCGCCGTGATCACAGAGGTAGACAGCGCCATTCTTATTCTCGTCCATTATCTCAAGGATATTTGTTGCAAGGTCACTTGGTCCCTGATTTTTCACAGAACTAAACAGCTTAGCAATATTTTTTGCATTCGGGCTGATATCTTCGGAGACGCACTTGTCAAGAAGCGGTGTTGTAGTTACGCCCGGACAGACGGCGACGCATGAAACGCCTGTTTTCTCGAATTGCCCCTTCAAATTAAAAGATAAGTACGCAACAATATTTGCGTTTCCGTGATTACCGCTATTGATCGTGTAAACAAAACTATTCCTCCCTTTGCAGCACAATATACCGGTGTTTCCGGAATAGGATCCAGTCCTGCGATGGATGAGATATTCAATATGAGGCCACCTCGATTGCCCTTCGATTGGTCCATCAAATCCAGCGCCGCCAGGCTTGAGTTGATCAGGCCCACCTTGATGGGATTGAATTAGAAGACGAACACTCTCTGAGTCGAGACATACCAAGTTCACGCCCACGAGGAGTTGTGCATCAACTTCGTTGAAAATTCCAATGCCATTGACCAAGATGTCGATGTGGCCCATCCTGGAGATCACTTCCTGCAGGCACTCGCTGATGCTTTGCTTGCAACGGATGTCGACTTTTAAGAAGAAGACATGTGTGCTCTGCTTTCCGAGGTCTTCAATCAAGTCGCTGCGCTCATTCAGATCCAATATGGCTAGGTTCTATATGAGATTGGAGTCTATTTCAGTGTTTTCTTCTTGATTTTCTCGTTTACATACCGCAACACTTTTTTGCACCAGTTGCTTGCACGTTTCCAAACCGATCCCACCGCAGCCTCCGAAGTAAACAACGTTTTTCCCTTTGAGACCCATCTCTGACCGCAGAAGTCTTGACGGAATGAGGGCAGCAGTCAAACTGACTTGCTGTGCTGTATGAAATGAGAACTGACTAATCGACGGTTATAATAATGTTGATTAAGACATTCTCCAACAGGCAGTCCGTAATCAAAAATTCACACAAACAGCTTCAAAGATAAAATGCAACCCTCCCCCGTCTAAGCTCCCCCGGCAAATTTTCGTTTGGGGCAGATAGCCTCGTACATTTGAACGCAAATGGAAAAAATAATCGAATTGAATGTCGTGTGCATTATTTTTAAGCATTATCGCGGAAAACAAGTAAAGACTTGAATTCCAGCACAAGTGACGTCGAAATCGAGAGGCGATTGAGGCGGTATGCATTTCAACTGAACGGGTACATCGTATTTTACTTTACAAGAGTATTTGGACGAAAAAAGA
The DNA here is from genome assembly GCA_905231855.2 of Eristalis tenax. Classification (NCBI taxonomy): domain Eukaryota; kingdom Metazoa; phylum Arthropoda; class Insecta; order Diptera; family Syrphidae; genus Eristalis; species Eristalis tenax. The sequence continues at coordinate 34,618,990 of HG993126.1, forward strand.
AAGAAGGTCGTGGTCACCCAAACTTATGCCCACCTGTGTGATCACTGCAAAGGAGTGTTTGGTGAGTTTTTGTGCCTTTGCTTTCAACAACTCCAGGGATGAAGGGGATATCATGTCCAGCGGTCTGTAGGTCAAAGAGGTCGTAGCCGGAGTTGCTTGGAATGAAAGCTTTTCAGAGCTTTCAGTCTTTTTTGATATTTATTTGAGGCAGAAAATACAGGATTTGGCTAAGGAAACAGTTGTTTTCCACACATTGTTAGTCACCGTAGCAGAAATTGCTTAAATTAGACGGCTAGCCCATCCAGCATATGAATTTCTTATTGGGCCTGTAACTTAACTCTTGCGGTTTGCTAAGAGATGGCGTAATTTGTTTTATTCCATTGCAACATGCGTTGGAAAGCTACTGCCATTGTACGTCATTTCAGTATATGTCATTCATTTGAAGCGTAAACAAGAATAATTCTTTTTCACTCAAATATGTCGAACTTTGTGACTGAAAAAGTGTTTTTGCGGGGAGTTCTTCTTCATTACTTTAATATGAAGAAAACTGCTGCCGAAAGTTATCGTATTTTGGTGGAAGTTTTTGGTGAAGATGCACTACCTGAGCGAACGTGTCAAAAGTGGTTGCAAGCTTGGCTAACCAGCGGCGTGAACTTGGTATGTCTCGACTCAGAGAGTGTTCGTGTTCTAATTCAATCCCATCAAGGTGGGTCTGATCGAAGGTAATGTTCTGTATTCAGTGGGATCAGAAGGGTGTGCCTTATTATGGGCTGCTAAAACCGGGTGAAACCATCAATGGACAAGACGACCGAACACAACAGTAGCCGATAAATGACCGGCATATGCGACCAGACACGAGGTAATCATTTTCCATTATGACAACGCTTGGCCCCACGATGATATTCCGGTTAAGTTCTATTTGGAAAACGGTGGATGGGAAGTTGTACCCCACCCGCCTTATAGCCCAGATCTTGCCCCTTCTGACTACCATTTGTTCCGTTCGATGCAGAACGCCCTCACTGAAATACGGTTCACATCAGAGCAGAATATCAAAAATTGGCTTGATTCATTCTTGGCTGCCAAGCCGGCGCAGTTCTTTTGGAAAAAAGTCATAGCTTCAGATGGGCGATACTGTGAATAATACTATTGTACATGTATTTCTTAAATAAACGTTAAATTTTGAAAGTAAATTTAAGACCCAATAATAGCAGCTGCACAAGTTGTGCACGTGGTTGCCGTAGAAGTTAGCTCCATTTTCGGCTCAATCTGCTTTATAAACGATGGCATACTTAGCTGACAGCGATGCTGTAAAATATTGTTTAGCTGCATGTATTCAGACGATTGCCTTCATATCCCTACTTTTTCTAAATCTCCCCCAAAGGTCCCATGCAAACATGGGATCTTGCATTTGACAATATTTCACGCATTAGATCTGGCAATCGTGTGCACATAGAATGTGTAACATTGTCAGATGTTTATCACTTCTTTCCTTGCTTCTTTCGATTGCAATTAGAGGTGGAGTGTGGGGGAACAGCGTACACATCTCGAGATTACTTGCGCCATGAAAAATGTAAACAAAAACACTTGTATATCAAAAACCGTCCGTTGTGCACTTTATCATCATCAACACATTACAGTAGAATCTTAGAAAGATGAACAGAAATAAAACACGCTCTTTTCGGGAATCAAATTTAGTATCTACCAAAAAACATTGAAAATATCAAATTCATAATTCATTTTATTGAAGAAAAAAAAACAAAAAGAAAAGCTGTTTAAAGAAGGTATAAGTACAGACTTTAGGCGTTCTTTTTGAAAAACTCCTCTGTGGTAGACTGTTGGCCGGAAGGATGGCGTCTTTCGTTCATGTTTCCGAATTGTTCATCTCTTAGAACCGTTCAAGTTTCGGAGGTTCTACTGTATTTGGAATAGAGAAGTGCAGCTAATTTCGCACATTCGTACACATCATGTGCACATATTCCTCGCCAGCGAACTCATCTGGAAAAATCCCACAGACGAGATAACACAATTACTCAAAAGTGAGACCCACAATTACCGACGATGCATTAACATGGACTAAGATAACTAATCGGCCATCGGCCATGTGTTTAAACGGGGGGCATTCCAAGTAGCTACACCTTGGAGTGCTCGTATCGTAACTGTTTCGAATCGTGGTAGTGCAACTAGCACCTCCCCGCGGTGGTCGCCGGCAATAATTGTTTCAATGGGGTTATGTCTAGCCGGGCGGGGAGAAGGATTACCACTTAAAAAAAAAACAACCCAAAATCTGAGGTGGAACTACTCGCTAATACGCGAACTTGGGATGTCCTGGCGCGATCCCATTTTAATAAATGCCCATTTATGTCAATCCGTAGATCTAGAGCAAATGACTATTGACTCGGGGTACTCGTGGAAACACAATTTCGTCTCAACAACAAAATGGTTAATGGAACCTTCACTAGCGATTTAAAAGCGATTTAAAAATTTCTTTGAACGGGAAATTATTCGTAATATTGAGAAAACAAACTAAAGGTTAGAGTGTTGGCTCAGCAATAGGGGCCAACTGATGTACTTTGTTGTATTTAATGTTTATTCTTATCGTCGGTTTATTGTTTATTTGTTATGTCCTACAATGGCTGGTGATCACATCAGTTTGTCCAAGTCTGTGTGTCCATGGTGGTCCTTTTGGGATGGGCTGGTGATGTGTTAGCCGACTTAGCCGCGATTGCTATAGCTGCTCTGGTAGAAACCATGCAGCTCGTTGTTCGACGTCGTTGGAGACTTCTGCTCGTTTAGCAGATTTAATGCGTTGAGGTAGTTGTTGTGGGGGGATTGTGTTTCTCAGGTTCCCGATTTCCTCGTTAGGATGGTTGTTGATGTTAAGTAGCTGCTTTCTGAACAGTGTCACCATGTACTGTCGCAGGGGGATGATGCGTGCTTGGTCGGAAAGCCTATTGTTGCTGTGGTGCCTTTGACGGTCCCTGTCGAAGGTGAGTCCGTTACATATTCGCAGTATTTTTCTGTCGAAAATTGTCAGCTTCGACATGCTGGTCATAGAGGTGGTGTGTCAGATTGAGAAGCCGTACGTTAAGATCGGCCGTATAAGCTGCTTGTCTAGCAGCAGTTTTGTCCTCCTTCATTTTGCCTGCGCATCAAAGGTTGGCCTTCTTAAGGGTCAGTTTCGAATGACTGTTGAACTTCAACCTTTCCGGGATGTTAACGCCAAGATACTTGACCTTTTCTATTGTTGATATTTCTGTACCTTGAAGGAGCACTACCTTTATGCTTCCACATTCGGCTTCTGATCTGCATCCACCTCTGGATGGTCTCCTTAAGCACATAAGTACCGATTTCCCAGCATTGATACGAATACCCCATTTGGTATAGAAGTCAAATTTGTTCGCTGTTTGGATTTCGACCCTTTGCGCGGCTATCTGTGATGACGTCGAGCTGGCGCAAGTCAGCGAGTCATCTGCAAATAGACGGCAGTTCACTGTGTCGGTTGGATGTGGTTGATCTGTCGTGTAGATGTTGAAAAGCCACGGTCCCAGCTTTGATCCTTATGCAACTCCAACCTTGCTGCTCCTCTGAATTGTCTTCAATTTGAAATTAGAATCTTCTGGAATGCAGAAAGCTATAAATTATTCTGGTGAGGTTGGAGGGAATCCCGTCTTGTTCAGCTTGTAGATGAGTCCCTCAATCCAGACCGTATCGAAGGCCTTTTCAACGTCCAGGAAGCAGGTGACGGTGACCTCGTTATTGTTGAGCGCAGCTACAACATCGTGGTGGAACTTCATTGGAGGATGTAGGGTTGAATGTTTTTTACCGAGAGGTCGGTAGACCATCGCTTTAGTTTTCGCACTAACAGGTCCTTCAGGATCTTGCGTATACTGCTCAAGAGCAACAGGCCTGTATCCTGAAACACTAGCAGCGTTCGCCTTTTTTGGTATTGCGACAATTTTTGCTATTTTCCACTTGCTAGGAAAGTAGCAATTTTTGATGCAATTGTTCATGATGATTGTGAGAAGTATCATCACCGTGCGTGGCATTCGCTTCAGGACGAAATTCGAAATATTGTCAGTCCCGGCTGCTTTCCTCGTTCCCGCAATTTCTTCGGCCATTGTGAGGTCATCATTTGCTGCCGGGTCGTCCGCTGTGTTGGTTTCGCTGAAGATGATGTCGGGTGCGGATGAAGTCTCAAGTGCATTGACGTGGGTGTTGACTTCTGTGACAAATTCCGGGTCATCGGGCGGTGATGGTTGAAAGTTGCCTTCGAAAAAGGATGAAAAGGCGTCTGCTTTCTCCGCCGGCGTGTTTGCGTCTCCTTCGCTTGTTGTCAGTGTTTGTGGCAGCTTTTTTCTCTGGTCTATGATTTGGTGGATTTGTCGGAATGTGTCGGGTCCTGGCTGTATCCTGCGTTTGTACGGAGTTCCGAAACATGATGTTCGGGCAGTTCAACTCACTGACAACAGCTTGGTAGTCTCTGGTTTTTTAGGTGGTGCTGTTACTGTTTGTGTCATCGGCGATATTGGCTGGGTCGTCCTGGTTTTTTTTGAGGGGGTGGGAGATATCTTCAGACACTTCTTTTGCCCTGGTTCTGGGGATGACGATGGACATGTGATAACTCCCGCCATTCGGTCGGTATCTTCGCTGGTGGGCGATAACTCGGATGGAGCGGACTCGCTGCATATCTCATACACAGAGCTACCATGTCATCCTCCTCATCCGATAACTTTTGCAGCAGGTCACGAATTTTTCGACCAAATTTCGGACCGGCTTCCTTTTTCAATGTTTGTGTTAGGCCTACACTCATGTTGAAGGCCACAGCTTTTTTCCTGGCTCAGATGCTGACAGGAGGTAGTCATGAATAGTGCTTGAATAGTAAACCTTGCATGTATGTACGTACGTCGCAGCTGAAGTACTGGTGTCCGTGCGTCAGACGGCATATCCATAAGACTGGGACAAAAAAAGAATGCGAAAGATCATCGAAACCTGTACGAAATACCACTTAAGCGAAAAGGGCCTAGAAAGTGCACCTCATAGTGTGAACAAAAAGGCGGGGAATTCAGCAGTGCACCAGCAGCAGAATCAAGCTGACTTGATACTCGGGAAGGCCCCTTACACAGCAGAGACAGACCGTTCCTTAAAGCTTGGTGAAAGAAGAAGCGAAAGATTATTCCACCAAAAACCGACGCATGTGAAGCACAAGTCGAAGGAAACCATCGAGAAGAAACCATTTAAAAGCTCAAACCAGCTAATCAACAGCAGGGCGATGATATTTCATAATCTCAGTAACTTAGTCAGAGATCAACAAGCAAGCACCTCATAATTTGAACTCTGTTCCACCAGAAGTTCCCCTATCGCTACATGGGCCGAGCATGTCTTATCGGCAACCCGATAAGAATATTATTCAATTCTATTTATGACGCTTCACTAGCTGCCGAAACATTATTTATCAATTTTTGGGCTGAGAGCGAACGCGAGTATGGAGCTAAAGGGTAAAAATGTTGTGTACCTGGGTGGATGTGGAGGCATCGGCGAAGCAACTTGCAAGCTTCTGGTGGAACAGAACATCACGGTGAGTCTTCAGCAGCTGGACATTGCATTGGAACAGTTTTTCAATTCATCCCCTAGGCCCTGGCGGTTCTTGATTTGAACGAAAACCCCGAACTCATTGAGGGACTGCAGAGCAAAAATAAATCGGTGGATGTGTTCTTCCTCAAGGTCGACATATCAAAACCAGAGGATGTAAGGACATGCCTTCAAGAGGTCGTGTCACGGATGCAGTCGATTGACGTCTTCATAAATGGAAGTGGCATATTCGATGACTTGAACCCAAGACGCACAATGGACGTCAACTTGGTAAGATTCACCACATTCGCTCTTGTCTGTTCGTTAATCCGACTTGACTTCAGCTGGGAGTGATATACACTACTCTGGGTGCAATTGAAATAATGGATAAGTCCAAGGGAGGAAACGGCGGGGTTATCGTGAACATCGCATCCGTCGCTGGATTGGATCCTTTTGTTGAGGCTCCGGTCTACAGTGCGTCCAAAGCTGGAGTCGTAATGTTTACTCGCAATCTAGCCGTAAGTTTACAGTAGATACTCGTTAAAATTGATTGGATCTGAATGATCTTGCCCTAGGATGGCTTTCATTTTGAAAGAACGAATGTATCACTCATCGTCATCTGTCCAGGAGTGACTAACACACAGATCGTGGATCACTTCAAAGAAGACGACAAATGTAGGCATGTATCTTCGGTTCGCAAGATGTTAGACTTGGTCAAGATTCAAAAACCCGAAGACTGCGCGAAGCATATTGTCCAAGTCCTTGAGCAGAATCAAAACGGAGCGGTCTATGTGAGCTATGACGGACGATTGATGAAGATTCCAATGAAGAGTTGGTATTCGCTTGCTAAATTGTGATTTCAATTCAGTCGGTAACATTTCAAGGGTTTGATAGTAGGCTTGTACTTATACATCAGCCTAAAAGTATGCTTTCAATAAATGTTTGTGAAAAAGTGGAAATAGAAAATAATATGCACTTGTACTATGAGTACTACGAGTTTTTGTCTTTCGGCAGTCTGGTGCATGTCGTGTGGCTGAGTGACTCACCACTCATTGTACATCGGCCATAAGGTGCTGCGACCTCCGCTCTGACCATGGACTTTCAGAAATAATCAATTAATAGCCAAACGCGGTGCTTCTTGGTATGACAAGAGTTGGATTGTCGAGAAAAATCTTCATGAATCGCGATCAATCATTTCCCTGGTGTCTTGTCGTCTCCACTGGACATATGCTCTGCCCAACGTCACAACCTCAATCTGGAACAGCCATCTGTGATCTTTCCTTCTGTGGGCAAGATGTGCCATGTCGCTTCACTTCAACGTTGGCTGCGAGAGAGTCGACATCAAGAAGCGGGCAACCAACCATCAATCAACGAAGTAGATCTCACGCATTTGGTGTTCGAATTATTGAGTGTTCGTATTAGCTAGGTTGTACTGTGCACAATTTCATTAGAATTGAGGTAATTGAGGCAATTTTGAAATTACTCTGTTGTACGGGAAATTGGACTATTTCGATCCAAATTTCGAGGGAAATTTGCCGAAATTGTCGAAATTAGGCGACTGTAAGTGACACATCTAGTAGGATTCCCATAATTGTATGAACACATGTACAATGTACGCATTTTAATACTCTGCCCGGACTGTGAGGTAACATTTTGACTTACTTAAGGTCAGCTACAGTCCGAGGTGGACCTGGGCCTCAACCAACAAGCGTCTCCAGCCAGCTCGACCTTTAGCTAGCTGTCTCCAGTTTCGCACGCATAGTTGGTTGAGGTCCCTTTCCACTTGCGTGCGCCACCTGAGTCGCGGTCTTCCTCTACTGCGCCCTCGAGGGTGGATTCGAAGACTTTTCGGGCCGGAGCATTGGTTTCCATCCGCTCTACGTGACCTAGCCACCTCAATCGTTGGATCTTCACTCTTCTGGCGTATAGTTTGTCATTATATCTCCTCCTCCACTCACCATCTATGCAGACGGGACCGAAAATCACACGAAGAATTTTCCTCTCGAAGCAACCAAGAGCAGCTTCATCCGCTTTTGATAAAGTCCATACCTCCGCGCCATATACCAGGACTGGGACGATTAAGGTCTTGTTAAGCGTTAGCTTGGTTGTTCGAGAGAGGGCTTTGTTTACCAATTGCTTTCTTGGCCCAAAGAAGCAGCGATTGGCAAGAGTTATTCTTTGTTTGATTTCAGCGCTGGTGTCGTTGTCTGAATTGATAGCGGTGCCTAGGTAGACAAAGTTTTTGACTACCTCAAAGTTATATCTGTCTGCTGTGACGTTCTGACCGAGACGTCGGTGTTGGGTGTCCATTCTCGTTGACAGCATATACTTGGTCTTGCCCTCGTTTACCGCTAAGCCCATCTTCGCGGCCTCCGTTGCAATACCCACAAAAGCGCCATTGACATCACGCTGTGTTCTTCCGATAATGTCAATATCGTCGGCATATGCGAGGAGTTGGACGGACTTCTGAAAGATTGTTCCTCTGGTGTTGGCGTTCGAGTTTTGAACAATTCTTTCAAGAACGATGTTGAAAAAGTCGAATGACAGCGCGTCGCCTTGTCTGAATCCTTTTTTGGCATTAAAGGTCTCGTTTAGGTCTTTACCGACCTTGATGGAGCAGCGTGCATTCTCCATCGTCATCCTACACAAACGGACGAGTTTGGTAGGGATGCCAAAACTAGACATTTTGGCAGTGTCCGAAATATAGAGGTGTCCAGGCAAGTAAGTGTCCAGACTGGCGCGGCTGTACTGTATATGGGAGCTTCTTTTATTTTCCAGTCATTGGAAAATATTTTTGATTCAAAAACCACAGAAAAACTGCAAAAGTGTACACAATTGTTACTTGACTTCATAAATCAGTGCTTTTTTAAAGATTATATCAACTTAATGTTAACCACGACTACGTTTTTCGGTGAGTTAAATTTTGAGTCACTCTGTCGAGCACAGCGTCGAGCATTCGAAGACCGAATACCGACCAATAATGAATGTCGTACAATACAATACTCTCGCATTGCCTCAAGTTGCCTGTGGAACCATAGAAAAAAAGGTATTAGAGTACTCATTCAGCCAGAAATTTTAAGAAAAGCGGATCACCTTCCATATTGAGATGGAATTGATAAGCGAATATAATTGACACATGTCACACATGTCGCGCGTATTCTGTCAAAAATATAACACACAACAATGGGTGGTGTAAATAAAAACTGAGAGAACACTCTGAGTGAATACACATGAGTCGAGTGTTTTCGTTCAAAGATACACTCAATTTGGTGTGAATGAAAACTGAGAAAACACTCCGAGTTAAAACACATGAGTCGAGTGTTTGGTCATGATACTCATTTGGTGTGAACAAAAACTGTCCTCAAAGTATGTTCCTTCCCTCAAGTTGACGTTGGAAAACTAGAGTAAGGGTTGGTGTAAGGGTAGGTAAAGCTGAGTGCAAAGTAAAGGCAATTATGTATTTCAACGACGTTTCGGGAACAAAGGGAATCATTGCAAGAACCTGTATAGATTCAAGCTTCATAACATGGAATGGTGTAACCCGTGCTGGTGCCATGCCAAGAATTGAGAAGACGAAAATATTCCTTCGTTACATTGGTGTCCCGGAACTCCAAGTTGGAGTTGGTGAGGACATTAGGATTCATTGATCCACTGTTCGGCAAGTGTTGTTTATGGATGAATTTTTCTCCAACACAACATGTCTGGCGTTTGGGCTTTTTTCCAGCAAGCACAATGTTTTATGAAATCGTCTTCTTCCATTCCAGATTTCTGTTTTCTAAAGGGGGTTTCGCTTACTCCGTCAAAGTTTTCCTTTCTCCATATTTTAGCACCTTTCTGTCTGGAAGTCAACTCCTATGCACACTCGACTTCTACAAGGGATCTCTCAGTACATGCCATCTTTATTCACACCAAAACGGAGGAAAGGCATAGCTGTCAAAATATGAGTGGAGGGGTTTTGTTAAACTCTTTGGAGTGTTTCCTTCAAAGTGCTGAGGAAACGCATGTACTCAATTTTTATTCACACCACCCAGTCAGTGTTGCCAGATGTTTTGACAGAAATTCCCCCTAACCGACCTCGAAATTCTCGTTTTTCCCCTTTTTTCCTGAGGAGTTTCCCCATGAATTGCCCACACTAACTTTTCTATGAACAATGCCATTATGCAATATTTCAAACAAAAACTGAGCCATGAATGCTTCGAGCAAGTGCTTGTACCTTCATCATACCTTCATTTTATTTGTGCTTGCTGGAAAAAAAAACCCAAACGCCAGACATGTTGTGTTGGAGAAAAGTCCGTCTATAAACAACAATTGCCAAACTGAGGATCAATACAACCAAAAACGCAAAACCAGCAGACTATCTACAAGGCAGTCTGTTTCAACTTAAGCTAATGTATGTGCCTTGGTCTTAGAACATGCCAAGAGACATTTTAGTGTCTGAAAAATTTCCTTAATATTCTTATTAAGGAGACAAGCTGGTCAAAGCCACAAGGCAAATGAGGCACATAACATTTTGGCGTAGCATCAGTCACAGGGAATTCACTTTCTCTCAATGTACTATGTCCTCAGTTTGCCAGTGAAACAAAAAAAAAACAACAATTTCTAAATTCCAATTAAAATCAATTAAAAATCAAGTTCGTTTCGAAGTTTATTGTTCTTAGGTCCATTGCAACCATAAGTCGGTCTTTGCCTTTTAACCAAAAGTGTATTTCCCACCAGAAGAGTTCTGGTGAATGATAATTAACTTTGCCGCGAATATGAGTGGACTTGAGCTGAATATTCAAAAATGTAATATTTTACGGCATATCATCCCCGACTATCTATGATTGTTTCATAAATGATCATAGACTGAGTCGCCTGGAAGAAAATAAAGATCTGTTTTAAATCTGATCTAAATTAAATTTTTCATTACATTATGATCACACAAGTGCGATGATGTTAGGTTTTCTGGAAAGAAATAGTAAAGATTTTCGGGATATAACTAGTCTTAAGTTTATCTATTGTTCGTTAGTCAGACCGTATTTAGAATACTCTTCCATCAGTCGAGATTCCCCATATGATGCACAAGAGCTCAGATTTGAAAGATTTCATATTTAATATATTTAAACTCCTATAAATTCCCCATATTTAGTTCTACTAGACTATAGGTTCCCCTTTTACCAAATTATACACCGGAATTCCCCATTATCTGGCAACACTGCACCCAATATGCATCCCCTCAAAACTGGATCCGAGCGAGTGCATGCAGATGTCTCTTGACGTACAATTCCCAGAAGAGACTAAAGTCCCATGCTTCTGCGCAACGGATTATAAAATAATTCGCGATTACATCGCTCTGACGAAAAACGTACACTACGTAAGTATGTCAGCATGCAAGCGTGTGTCATTATATTTCTACTTTGCGACCTTGAAGTTCAAACGCGTTATCTGCTGTCAAAAGATTTCAAAAGCCGGCATTAGGTTCGGTGGTAATCAAAACGCAGCAGACAAACTCAAAACTGGTTTCATTCACTCGTGCAATTGCCTACAGCGTGGATGGGAAATGTAGCTTATCTTCGAAGGCTTCGTACAGATGTGTAGCTTAGAGCACCCGTTTTGATTGCCTGATCATAATGAAGTTGTCTCTAGTATCCAAGGCAATTTTAATTCGGCCTACGAGTGCTTGTCATGGTCATTAAATACTCCTTCAAAATACATGCAATTAATATATTAAGGTAACATAGATAAATCGAAGCTCTCAACGGGTGAGGCAAACATCATCTGGCCGACGACAGGTGAGCCTACGCTGTATGCCATGTATGCATAGCTGCTTTATCCTTCGGATATATAAAAATCCGTTTAAGATCATGTCTCTGCCCAGTAACCCTCAAAACCCGAAAATCACCAAGCTAACAATGTATTTAAATGAATGATTAATCCGATGAATCAAATTAAATTTAGATTCATCGGAAAATAAAACTCTTTTCCATTGCTGAAGAGTCCAGTCCAAATGAGCCCGGGTAAAATTCAAGCGGGCCTTGACATTATTTTCTGAAATAAATGTTTTTTTTTTTTTTTTGCAGGTTTATAACTTCGGAGCCCAGACTCTAAAGTTATTCGTCTTATTGTTGATGAGTCAATATCCAATTCCAGTTGCAGCTCTTTAGATGACGATTGAGGATGTTTCTGAACAATATTTAATATTTTTTCTTTTTTGGTGTTTTGCGTGGCCGGCCTCCTCTATGAAACTCGTGCTCATTTCCCTTCCGTATAATGCGGCAAATTGTTGATTTGTGGATTTTATATTTAAATGGAATTTGATTTTTAGTCATTCCTTGGCTATAGTCGCTCAAAATTCTTGATCGGATTTCAGAACCATACTTGTTTCCTGTCATTTTGTTATAAAATATTAATTCGTCACAAATTCACAGGGTTTCTACTTAATGCTATCACCCCAAAAACCACAATGAACTACAAATCTCAGAAATAAACTAGCGAAGCACACTTAATGCATAAATAAACTTCACCGTTGTTTAAACAAAAAATATTGCGAAATAAAAGGGACAAATGCCATCCACCTTTTTACGTGTTGTAAACATTTTTTTTTTTTTTTTTTCTTGAAAATAAATTGAAAAATTCCTTAATTCATTTCAATATTTTTTATTTTACTCTGAAAAAATCATTATTTAGTTAACTTGTTATTCTAGTTGCAAATGTTTTGCACAGCACTGTACTCTGTAATGCTATAACGAGGTTCTTAGCATCTGCGCTCATTGGTAGTGCTTTCTTTTTTGCCTTTGGGCGTAAACCTGTTATTACTGGATCAGAGAAGATGAGGATACGATGCATCACATCTTCATTCGTTTCAATTCGACTGCATTTTCTCGAATTAAAAGTGCGGTACAATTTATAATCCTTGTTTCGACATTCTTGGGCTTCCTCAAAGAGTGATCCAACAGACAATGCACAATTTTAAAAGATTTCTTCTCCACGAATCACCTTGTGTACGCTTGTTGTACCATTTATATTTCTCAACAAAAAGTTGTGCAGTTTCCCAGGCGTACTGTGCGTATTTTTTTAAGTCTAACTCTTCAGTAACAGCAAACCGCCGAATTAGGTCTTCCCTGACTTCAGTGATTTCTGAAGTCATTGTTGGAAAGAACCTTCTGGATATGGTGCTGCCATGACAGGACCCCGTACCCTGTTTTACAACATCAATAATAATGCGCAGTTTTTCACGAAATTTCTGCTGAATATATGGTTTGCAAATTAGGTCAACAAATTGCTACACTTAAAAGTCTCTCGTGGCCAAAGTTGTCTGTAGATGGATATGATATTTATATCATGCACGATTACAGCTGTCTGATATACTAAGTCTTCTCCTCTAGCCTCTTGTAGATTTTTGTCTACAGTCCAACAAACAATAAAAAACGCACTCTGCAAAGGAGTGCTAAATTAAGAAATATAAAATATATAAAATTCAATGTCTCTTCCTTTAAAAAGAAAGATTTATATCTTCTGACCCGCATGCTCCAATAAATGGATCGCGGAGGTAAATCACACACCAGACATCTACAGGCAACTCGATCCTCCGCCATCGACTCTAACTCATCAGGAGTTATGCCCAACTTGGACTTAGTTCAACCACCTCGTCCTAGGTCTGCCAAGCGGTCGCCTATCTGATGAAATCGCATTCAACGCCCGCCTCGGAAATCGTGATAAAGGGGACATTCGTGCCACGTGACCAAACCAACGAAGCATTGCCCTCTCCGTTCGAAGAAGCAGCTCCGCAATGTTGAGTTCCTCGCGCACTGCCGTGTTTCTCACCCTATCCCGGTGAGTAATTCCCACAACAGCGCCAAGAATTGTCATTGTATTCGCGATATTTTGGTCAGTACATAAATGTCATGAGTTGGAACAAATACTGAGTTGAACACTACTGACCTGGCTTTGACAGCAAGCTCGGCATTTCCGATTACCGATCTACCAAGCTGTTTCAAAATTGGTCCAGCTTGACCAATCCTACAGCAACCCAGCAGTGGCCTCGTGAGCCTCTATGGGGGTGGGGGGAAGTCATGCCATGCCAACGGCATCGAACCTTTATATTTCTTCTTAAAATAAAGCCCTAGTTGCATTCATGTCAATCATTATTAGCCAAGACTGACTTTTATGACTTTTACAACATGACCAAATTCGAACAACAAATTTGAACATAACTCCGAAGGTTTGCAAGAAGTTGCAGCTAATTTTTCCGTGCTGCAGATATAACTCGCTACGTGCAGCTTGGCGTAGGATTTTTTTCTACGCCTTTGTTTGCAACTTGAGCAGATATTTTGTTGAGTTTGAGCGCTTATAACTAAGTGCATAATATATGTATCTGTTAAAAAATACTTCGAATTCATAAGCCGAGGTCATCTGGGAGGACTTAGGCACAAAACTTAAAAGGCCTACTGAGGGCTTCCTCCAATGACCTTGTTTCCGCCTTCAACTCACTGTGCGTCGTGCCTCTTCTGTGGTCACCCTTGTGTACCCTTTCATAGCTGATTTTAATGAAGCAACGATTCTTCTCCGCCATCCATTCCAACACAGCAATAGGCGCAATATCTTGCTGGGATCGTGTATCACTCAAATCCACTTCCCTCCGTACTAGCATCTTAACAGGTTTTCCTCCGCATTACAAGCAAACCGATTTGTCATTCCATGGCCGCCGTACGTCAGAGTATAATTTTCCTGTGTCAGATTCCGTACCGAACTCAGCGCATAAAAGCCGTGCCTGCCCTTCGATCATAATGATTACATCTGTTTAAGAGCAAAGACTAAGATCACCCCAAGGTTGGCCATCAAAGAACCAACATACTTGTTTCGGCTTCTTCGTTTTGCTTCGATTTAATGTCATCAAATGGCCGATGATCGGATTTAATTTTGGGTATAAAAGTTACAGCGTCGATCCCAATCGTTACCAGTCAGCGTTTTCTTTGATTACAAGCCAGTCAACTACCGTGGAAGAGCTTAAGATGATGAAATTCGTAAGATCATCATTTTTCGGCATTCGATTTGAATTTGTTAGCATTTTGTTTGTTTTAAGGTTGCTTTGTTTGCCTTTGTTGCTGTGGCATCAGCAGGACACCTGGAACATCATTCCTTAGGTCAGCCTGGCCTCTTGCACGGCGGTCCAGCAGTGTCACATCAATCAGTACACCACAGTGGTTCCCTACACTCGGCGCCATTGATCCACTCAGCACCTCTTGTACACACTGCTCCCGTTCATCACGCTGCACCCTTGGTTCATTCGTCTCCAGTTTTGGCACACCATTCGGCTCCACACCACGCTGCACCACTGCTCCACTCTTCTCCAGTTTTGGCACATCACTCTGATCCACACCATGCTGCGCATCAGCTCCACTCCTCTCCAGTTCTGGCTTATCACTCTGATCCACACCATGCTGCTCCAGTGCATTCAGTTCCCGTCGTACATTCCGCTCCTTTGGTTCACTCAGCGCCACTAGCCCATGCCGGTCATGGTCTCTACGGTGGACATCATCACCACTAAACTGCAAAAATTATCCCAACTTGTACTTACCCATGATCGAATTGAATAAAAAGCGACTTAAATTTCAGCCAGTTTTTTTCTACAAATTTATGGCAAGCAAGTCGAACGTAGGCGAAGCGGGTGTGACGGACAGCAGAAATAAAATTTAAGGCCACATCCCAGAGACGCGTTCGCGCGGTCATTCTTTGGTACGCGTTTTATCGAGTTTACAAGAATGTGTTGTCAAAGCGCGACAAACTCATTGAACTGAGCGCGTTTCACAAGTAAAATGGTCGAAAATCCCTTTTACCAGAAAACAATGAAATTACCACGTGTAAAATCTGTACAAAAAAATGAAATACTTTCACCAATAGTGCCCTCGGCCCTCCAGAAATGAAAGGTTACGAGTAAATAAAATAATGGTTTCACATCTGTCAAAAGCTCGAGTTTGTAGAACTAGTTCTACCTAGAATACGAGACGATAGTACGATCTGTGAACCATCAAAGCTCAACCCCTGCATTGTGACTTGTTCAATGGATTTACGTGTATCCTACTGAAAATGTCAAAGCGCGACCGCGCGAACCCGATATTTTGGTATGGAGCTATGTTTCTTTTTACGTTTTGCATTCTCTGCTTCTGTTCAAATCTTCAGTCGAAAACCAGGTTATATTGTCTGTTTTCGACTTCAAAAGAATGAAAGCGCGTCTACTCACTCGTATTTAAAGTTTTTAGCTCACAGACGAATAAAAGTGTCGCATATGGTCGGACAACGTCTGCTTTTCCCTGAGAGCTAAAGACCTATTAGTCTACTGAGCTCACTTAGTAAATTGTTAGAAAAAATAGTTAAAGAAGAGATGGATAAGTATTTAATAGATAGAAACATCTGCCGAACATCCAGTTTGATTTTAGAAGCGGGCACAATACAAATCACCAGTTGGTTAGACTAAAGAAAATGATTAAAAGTTTTCTCTGTGAAAGATAGTTCGTTGTCAGCACACAAGGCTGCAGTTCTTCTGTAAAAAGGATTCAATATGGTGTTCCTCAAGGATCTGTCCTTGGGCCCACCTTATTTAATACACGTTCAATATATACTCGGTATCGATATGAAGGAAAATGCGAATTCAATTTAAATTTTTCAATATTTTTTATTTTTGTTTTTATTTTTCAATATAATCTCCTCTAACATCAATGCATTTGTTACATCTTGAGATAAGCTTTTTAAACCCTCAAAAAAATAAATTTCCTCTTTCTCTGCAAAATACCCATTTATTGCCGACTTGAGTCCCAAAAAACTGTGGCCATGAGCTTCCCGGCAGACGGAGTGACTTTGAACTTCTTCGGGGAGTCTGTTCCTTTTTTATGCCACTGCATGGACTCTTGTTTGCTTTCAGGGTCATAGTGGTGGACCCATGTTTCGTCACCAGTAACAATTCGATCCATAACACCTCTCACTACACATCTCCAAAAGCTCTCTACAGCATGCGATTCTCACTTTTTTCTGAGGCGCTGTGAGCACTCGTGGCATCCACCTTGCACTGACCTTTGAAAGGTTAAGATGGTCATGAAGAATGGTGTGAATGGTACCAATTGAAAGCTTGGTGATCTCTGCCATCACTTTTACCTTTATTCGGGCATCCTCAAGAACAATTTTTTCGACTTCTTTGATGCTTTCACCCGTACAAGCAGCAGCCGAGGCGCCGGAGCGTCTTCAATGCTCTCTCTGCCTCTCTTGAACTCACTTGACCACTTTTGCACAGTTGATAATGAAGGTGCGGAACCCTGGTAAAGCCACCATCTCTTCTTATCACAGCGCGATGCTCAATTTTCCCCATCATCGCCTCAGTTGCCATTATGATTCTGTTTAACTAGAGATAAAACGCAAATTAATAATCACATTTATATGAAATTTTACATGAATGCACTAAAATAATAGTATTACTTGATAAATAAGTCAATTTATATATACTTATATAGAACTTTACAGATTGTCGTATCCCTTAATTTGTAGAACTTCCAAACTCAATATAGAGAGCAAAACGATTTTGCAAGCCATCCTCTTGAATGGTGGCAGCGTTTGGTACGATTGCGCTAAAACACGCAAGTCAAAACTGCAAAGAGCTCAAAACAAAAATCTAAATATGTATATGCTTATTCTGATAATAATCTTATTAGTTGTCCTAATAATGATTAAATTATATAAATCATAGTTATTAAAATAAAGTGCTTGCAATACTAGTCTTAAGTATTACATAAGGGTTTTTGTTTGTAGTTTTCCTTTAATTATAATTAAATTTATTCCTCTTTTTCATTATAAAAAATTATATTCTAGCTGTAAAGGTAAATTTTAACCTATAACTCTGAACTATAAAAATTGCAACCTCGTTAAATGTTAAGTTTTATCTACTTGAAATAAATTGAATTGAATTGAACGTCTGCTTTCCCTAAGAAGCGAACTGAAGCCGGAGAACGGAAGTCCTAGTCTGCTATCCAGCAGAAAAATTACGAAACAGCAGCATCAGCTTCGTTGATTAAACTGAGAGAGTGCGAGGCACTATCATGATTGTGGATTTGTTGTTCGATGCAGACTTAGGCCGGAAGCTCTTAGCTGACGTGTGTCTCATAACAATCCGAATCAAGGCGAAATTAGTCCAAGTTCAGCCGAATTTGCACGCATGCCCTTAGCATATGCACAGTCTAGACACGACTTAAAATATTCTCTGCTGAAGCTCTGCATCATCGGGAACCAGAGAAACTCTTTTACTCGAGTCAGAGACTTCTCCTCCGCCTTGTGACCTACGTCGTCTTGGCACAACTTAAGGATTTGCCATCAGCACGCATGGGGCACCACCCATTTTGAGTCCCCATTCACAACTCGGAGCAATCGAGGTCTTCTTACTTTGAACACCTCCTGTAGATTATTATTGTTAAAGGTAAATTGCACCGCGACCTGCAGACCAGAGCTCCCCTCTCGTGCAGCTCTTTTCGGAGTTGGTTTGAGGGTATTGAGCTCATGTGGTGGAAGTGATTTGTCCTAAAGTATTGTCTCTAAGACAGTTTGCTTAAGGAATCTGGAAATGAGAGCTGGCTCTACTGACATCAATTCTTCGTCTGATATTAGGTGCTTGACTAAATATCTTCGCCTTTTGTGGGCAAGTGCCTCACAAAATCCCAGTATTTGTTCTGGAATTTCATTAGATTCTGCGCAGAATGTGCAGAGACCTTCTTCTGATGTTCCTTCTGTTTCCTTAGGTGCTCGCTGAGTCTATAGTACCCTGTTAGGATGCGGAAGTTGTTTTGATGCACGTCCCAAACTTCTTCCGGTTATGTTGACCCAAGAGTTTCTTGCCCTGATTTATGTCGCGAGCGCTATGTGTCCTCTCTGAACTCTTCCCTGAGGACGTGATCTCTTACAGTGCAGAATGGCTCGGGGTCTATGAAAGGTTCCGATGCCCCTTTAGTAGCTAGGGAGTCGGCCATTTCATTGCCTTCTATGGCCAGGTATCCAACAAAGTTTCACTCTGTCACTCCAGCTCAGCTCATTAAGCTTCTGTTGACATTCCCAAACGAGCTTGGACTCGATGATAAAGGAGTCTAGTCCCAGGATAGCGCCACGTCCGACATTATTGCTATGTCCAAGTTGGTATAATTCCTGTCAAGATTTATCTCGTCGCATCTGTCTGGCATAGACTTCTGCTTGAAAGATGCTGGTGTGTTTGCCCATGGGTTCGTGGTATTTTGTCCGGGGTCCAAATACTCCTGTCCTCGTTCCCTCATCAGCTCTTGATCCATCTGTGTACCATTTCACCGTGTTGCTGCTCAGTCTGTGGATTGTGTATTCATTGCTCCAGTCTTTTCTGGTGCTGAGCTTAAGGGTGAACTCCTTTAGGAAGTTGAAGTTCCTGATCGCGTCATCATACGGAATGGTCATCTTCCTGTAGATGCTTCTTCATTGCTGTAACCTCTGGTGAGCGTAGTTCCTTTCCGATGATCTTGCCACTGCACTGCGGCCAACCAATCATCATCCATGACATATGAATTCAGAACGGATAGTGATGCCTCTTCTATCCTTTTCCTCTCTCCCACTGGGCGTCGACTGAGCGGGCCTTCGTGCCCCGCTGATAAACTGTCTCAAAAGTAAATTCCTGCTGTTTCAGCCAACATCGCCACAATCTAGGAAAACGAAACGATCGCCTCGCAGTCTGTGATGACCTTAAACTCCTTGCCTAGGGGGTAGACACAGAAGCGTTCCACCGCGAGAACTTCCAACTCAGTGGTACTCAGCATTCGAAAAATATAAAAAAAACTTTAAATTTAAACCTCTCCAGTTAGGACAAGCTGACGCTACTTACATCAACCATACTCCAACTGAAGCATGTTAATTTATGTACACAAGATTAAAATTAATCGGTTACGTCAATCAGTGCACTGTGCCCACCATGAAGCACATCAAATTAAGTCAATACCCTGCTTCAAGCGCAACAGCAAGCTACACCCAGTTGACTGGCAGCACTTACACCTCTTTTGTCTTCAACTAAATATTAATTTCAAGCTCCGCTAGACTATTGTTAGGTACTTGAACTTGAACTTGAACTTCTCCACACCCATCCGTGAGATACACTCACACACATTACCCACTGACCTTAAAAGACTGTTACCATAGGTTTACGTCGGTGTTGTCTATTACCCAACGCTCACTCGCCATTCGCCGGACACACACGTTCATACAATATTACACGGCAGCGCTTAAGCTGTGCTTAAGACGATGATCAGTATCTGCTACGTCGATCGTTTTGACAAGGCGGACGATTAGCTTTTCGTTGAACTTCGAACACAGTTGCGTCGGTGACATGCATTGGAAGTAAGAAGTGAATTGGAATGAAACCAAGGAAGGCGCAGTGTGTAGTCACTTGAATCTTTGATAGTCATGCAGCGGAAAATGGAAAGCTCCATTCTGTTGAAGCGACAGTTGCAAAATTTGGAGCATATACGACATACGGTTGTGCTAGGTAGGTGAAAAACAGTCCCTAATTCCTTCGCAAAAAACGAGTCAAATTCTACAAACTTTATGGCTTGACTCTGGCTGCATTTGCGATCTACTCACACAACCTGAGATTTGTGACAGTGCCAAAGGAGGAAGATTAAAGGCAAAGAAAAAACTGTGCCTCTTAGACGGCAGACAAATTAATTTCTTCTTTTATTTTATCAAGCTGCCGCTACAGTGGCCGCCATCGCACAGTGGTCCGCCTTGTATGGAAATAAATATGTAACTTTGGAACCCGTGGACCGATCTTAATGGAATCTTAAACATACTACATGTGCCATGGATCTATTCGGGATTTAAAAGTGGTTGATGTAGCTCAAACGGGTTACTCATCAACGGAGTAAACTGAAGTGAGAGTCATCGGTAGGTGGATATGATTTTAACAACATGCATAGAGCACGCTTCCAGCTGTGATATAAACTGTAATCAACTGTCTCCTGTTTCTCTCTCTCTCTTTTGGAGCTGTTTATCTACATTCCAACAAACAATAAAATACACCCCCTGCAAAATTGTGCTAAGTTCAGATTCTAGGATAAGAAATTGAATATCTCAGAGCTCCGTCAAAGTATTAATTTTTAAAATAAAGATTTATATTCCTTCTAAAAATAAACTCCCAGTTGCATTGTTTCCAACCATTATCAGCCAAGAAATTATAACTTTTGTAACATTACTGAAGTCATAACCATTTTTTTAAAAACCGATTTACCGGAATAAATTTGTAAAATGTTGTGTCCAGGCGGATCATGGCGGGTAGCATTCTTTATTTAATAGTTAGCATAGTACTGTAGCATTCTAAAACTGTTACCCACTCGTTGGAGCTAAAACTGTACCTCAAGGGAAAAAAAGAATACAATATTAATTCGAGTGCACTAGCAAATTTTATTTTTTTTTTGTTTTTTAACTTAATATACTTAAATAACGGTGTTCATTAAAGAAATTGGGTTGGAACAATTTCATGCCAACGAGTCTGCGAGAAACTACAGGAAATTCAAAACCAAACGAAAGGGAATTTAGAGCTCGATATCTCGTATATCGCTTGACATAACTTGCCAAAATTTTGTGAAAGCATACGCCTGTTATATATATATAAAAAATGTAAATGCCACAACTGCATATTCCAAATTAAATTTTTGGTATCTATCTCCACTATGCGCCGTGACGGAGTGGAAAATAGCGTCGATGACTGCGAAAATAAGCACCGTCTCTTACGCAATCCCAGAATTTAGAAAATCCATCAGCATAATTTACGATTGCACCATTTCCAAGTCGCAAAAAGCTATTCTTGTATAGAAAAAGTACGTCCCATCCACTCGGGATCAGAACTATCAGACGTGGCGATTTATCGCCAAACTGGAGGAGATTTTAAATTGCATTTGGCGACACAAAAGTATATACGGATTTTTGTCACACCCCAAAAAGGTGATTTTTCTTTTGTATCAAAATTGGTTTCGAAAAAGGTGCTCTGGCAAAGTATTCACCGGCTCAGAGGAAGGAATTTGAATGGTGTGTTGCTTTCCAATGAGATGGACATCTTACGCAGATGGCGCGAGTACTTTCCGGAACTGCTCAACATGTGGAACATGTGGATGGCAGGATGGCAGACCTGTAGTCTTGAGTGGGCGGAGAATAGTCCAACGGTGGAGGAAGTCATTTTGGCGATTGAATCGCTAAAAGTTTGCAAATCCGCCGGTGTGGATGAAATCCGGCCAGAAATGCTTAAGACAATGGGTAGAGAGGAAGTTTTATGGCTCTCTGGTGATGAGACATGGCAAACTGGGGTGATTGTCAAACTTTTCAAAAGAGATTGATTGCTCCAACTACAGGGGCATATCTATTTTAAGTCTCCCCGGGAAAGTCTAAGCCAAGGTGTTGGAAGCGCTTTCTAGAGATATGGTCGAGCCCAGCATGGAGGATGAACAGTGCGGCTTTCGCCCCTGTCTGAATACAACCGACCAGCCTTTCACTCTAAGAATGGTACCTGAGAAGGCTTGGGAGGATCACCTCTCCTTTTCATTGTATAT
The DNA here is from genome assembly GCA_905231855.2 of Eristalis tenax. Lineage (NCBI taxonomy): Eukaryota > Metazoa > Arthropoda > Insecta > Diptera > Syrphidae > Eristalis > Eristalis tenax. Next base: position 34,641,126 of record HG993126.1, read on the forward strand.
ATGGAATGCATGTTGCGGTGCAGCAGAGACGAGGAACTTTTCGCACTGGGAGAGTTGAGCGTAAGTCATCTTCATTTTGGAGACGACTTAGTTATGCTCACTTCTTCCCAGATGGAATGCCAGCGCGTCCTGGATAGGTTTGTGGCCATATGTGCAGATGCTGGAATGAAGGTCAACGTGGACAAATCAGAGCTTATGGTCATCTCCAGAACGCCTGTTCAATGCACTCGACAGGTTAGAGGAGTCCCATTGAAGCAGGTGGAAGGTCTTTTTCACGAGTGATGGCAGGAGTAATGCTGAGGATTGGTCAGGCTGGGTGCATTTTGAAACAGCTTGGTAGTCTGTAATCAGAAAGGCCGAGCTTGATGTCCAAGCCAAGTTAGCAGTTTTTAACTCAGTAGTTATTCCAATTCTCACCCAGGGTCATTAATTTTGGGTAAAGACCGAGAGAATAAGATCGCGAATACAAGCTGCTGAGATGAGATTTCTTCTGCTGTTGTGGGAATTACTCGCCAGGGTATGATGAGAAACACGGCAGTGAGTGAGGAGCTCAACATTGAGCGAATGGAAAGGGCTATACTTCGGTGGTTTGGTCACGTGGCACGAATGTCCCCTTCGTCACGACTTTCGAGGCGGGCGTTGAATGCAATTCCATCAGGTAGGCGACCGCTTGGCATATCCAAGACGAGATGGTTGGACCAAATCAAAAAACTCGCCTGGTTACGCTTGGGCATAACTCCTGATGAGTTAGAGTCCATGGCGGACGATCGAGTTTCCAGCAGCTTGTGTTTTTATGATTGCTTTACCTGACAATACATATGTAAGCCGAAGTCGAGATATTTCAGTTTCCTCACACTTTTTTTTTTGGCACACCCATGCGTTTTCGAATTTAGGAAGCGGTTTTTTAATCATTCTTGGTCGATTTCGAGACGTTGATACGAATGTCAAACAGGAATAAAGCCTTCATTTAATTTATTTCAACAGTGACCCACATTTGTACCACTTGAAGTTCAAACATCCACCACAGATATTTTTGATTTCAATGCTGGGTCCAGAGGAGCTATACAACGCTATTTTTGACATTTCTGCCAAACTGGAGCTGGATGACAATCGCTATTCCATTCAGTTCGTAAAGAAACTCACCGAGACCTTCAATGTCAAAAACGCCTTTAGACAAGTCAACTGTCATGTGACTCATTCAACAGCTCATGGAGAGGATCGTGCATTGAGACGGAAGCGTGTAAAATGGGTGAGGGTGGCGGTGAGTGAGGGTAGGGCGGAGTCCTCCTGCTACTTGGGAACCTCTACCGCGCTAATTCATGACCACATCCACCCCGGATTGTAGCGGCAGATAAAGAAGAAGAAATACTTTTTGCATTCACTTAAACTTCAATATTTCAGTGAATTCTACAAAAACAATTTTTTACTTAAAAAGTGTCCTTGCAATAAAGATGAGAATCGAAAATGACCCACCAACCTAAGATCAGTCGAGTTCTTTTTTTTTTTATCGTGGGTCTACTATTATGTAGTTAGTTAGTACATTTTGGCGATTTTTTTATCTTGCATTTTAAAACTTGGCGTTTTTAACTTCAGATTTAGCGATTTCCCCATTTGAAACCTAGTACCAAAACTGTAGAGCTCGTACAATAAGAACCTTTGGGAGCAGCTTTTACTTGCTAAGAGATTTATGAAGAATCCTACTGGTGCTGGCTGTAAACGACTGACGGTTGAAGGGCTCAGTTACAGATGGAGGTTGAATATTTTCCATCAGGTGTAGTTAGTAACGGGTCCAAGGGCAAGGATTGCACGAGTTACCATATACTCCGAGACGAAATACAAATAAAACATAACAAACTTAACAATTCCGACATAGTGGGAGGTCTTTCGTAACTTAACGTCGTTCAGGGTGTATGCACTTTACAAAACAACACGTTAATCAGGACGCTACTGACCGGAAACACGTAAGTAGGGTAGGGTAGGAAAGGGGGCTACTACTGAATTGACCAGCACACTGCCACGGACTACTGCCACTGATCGACCACTCCAGTGCTGGCGGCGTCTGCAAAGTACGGAAACGGAAAAAAATTAATAAGGACTTAATAACTTAATAAGGACACATAACCAGCGTGTCGGACTACTACCACTGATCGACCACTCCAGTGACAGTGTCGTCAATTTGATCCCCACGGCAAATGCTGACTGGGACAGTTTTGAAAACCAGATAAAAGCGTATTAACTTTGCTTTGACTAGGATTCGGACCGGGAACCCCACTAACCAAGGGCTAACCAAGGGCAACTCCGCCATCCAGTCGGAAACAAGTAAGAGCATGGGGAAAGGAAGGAATTGAAAAATGTGTAGACACATAGGTGCAATATTGCAGGACTGAAAGTGTAGCACCTAGCAACAAATTGTTGCACGTAGCTCACGCAAAACATTTCTGTAGAAAAAGCAAAAATGTTGACGCCTGTATTATGTTAAGACCGCTTGATCCGTCGAGAAGGGGTTATAAATGAGCTCCCTATTCTGCATTTCATCTATATACTGGCGTTGTACTTTACATAGAATACAAGAGCCGGAACCATCATCGGTAAAAGTTAAGCCGAATCCATACTTCTAAAGGTAAATCCACATTCTACAAAAAAAAATAAAGCTAAATTCAAACAAAATCTTTTAGATTGCTTCAAGGTCCGGGAAAGGTGGTTTATTTCATAATCATTCGCGCATCGTTTAATGATGGATGGATGTAAGTTGGGCACCATGAACTGAGTGAACCAATGGAGCGGAGTGCAAAACATGGGTACTGTGGACAGCTGGAACTGCGTGGACGGAGCTAAGGACTGGCAGGGCGTGATGAACTTGCGACAGGACTGGGACGGCATGGGCTACAGAGCCGGCATGAAGAACGGGGGCAGCGTGGGCGACGGGAGCGGCAACATATGACTTGACAACGGGAGCAAGGACTGGGGTCACCACCGTCTTGCTGTGATATTGAGTCTGGCTCTGGTGGGAGATAGCGCTTGGAGCAGAGTGGACGGTGGCTCCTACAACGACGGGCTCGACAACTGAGTGGGTGCTCAACAATCCTGGCTTGGCAGCGACCACAGCGGCAACGGCGAGAAGGACGACCTGCAAAGGACGGAAACGGAAAAAAATGAATAAGGACTTCACATAACCAGCATGTCCATCCACTTACGAATTTGAACATGTTGAAGATTTTTTTGATTTCTTTTAGTTACTTGCAGGCAAAGTACCAACTAACTGATGCTGACTTTGACCATGTCGGTCGCTTTTATACTTCGTCTATTCTTTCAAGTCTGGTTTGCCTTCCAGTTAATGACCACAATTCCGGGCGGTACACTCCCTCCTCGCTGTACATTCAACACTTCGTTTCCGATCATATCGCATACAATCGACTGTGGCGGTCATTTAGAGTGATTTTAGTAAGCAACGCTCACCTTGAAAAGTACGAGTACATAAGTCTGTAAGCGACCAGACAGAAAAGGTGTGAATTTGGACGGATTATGCACACACTCCCCAAGAGGAATTGTCAAATCTGACGTAACCGCCTTTATGTACTTGCAAAGACTTGTCCGCACTCAAACATGCCCATTTTTTATGTAAATTTGGGCAACATTGGTGGAGTACCAAAGACTGTGCATGCATATTTTATTTTTGAGCTTAACACAGTAATTATAACGGATTGTTGAAAATGTCTTCACAGTGATCACACCCCGGTTAAGTACGCAACAAATGAGAGGTTTTATGACGTACTTTTAGGTTACACACAAACTGTATGTCAAACATGTGTTAACTCAGATTGAAAGCTGGAATGCAACAGCAGTAGATTTCAAGGAGTAAGGTCAATGGACATTCAATTTTGTTGTAGATAGATCAACAGATTATTCGCGGTGCGCAATTTATTTACCGTTCGCACAACGACGCAGATCTAAACGTTTGTGGGCATGACACTAGTAATTCTCACGCTTCAGTCTGGACTGGACGAAGCAGATTTCAGAAGATGCACCACATCTTGCATTAATTGCGAGGGGATGCTGACGATACTGCGAAAAACGAAATACAGAATTTTGGAGTAGGTAAGGAGACTTTCTACATCTTGAACAACTGACAACTTAGACGTCGTGTCTTCGAATCCTCGCCTCCTGGCTCGAGAAGGCTAGGAAGACCGAGTCTATCGTCATAGCCAACGGATGACTCTTGATAACTGGAACGCTGCTCTGAGGACCGTCGACGAGTCTCAGACTCTGCATGAATCGCGAGGTGTCAACAGGACGACTGGATGGCGTAGTTGGCTAAGTGCGTGCCCTTGGTAAGTAGGGTCCCGGTTCGAATCAGTTTTTCAAATCTACATGTATCACCCGTGATACGTTTTACTCTATAATAGTAAAATAGCGCTACAGACCGTAGAGGGACAGAGCTACAGACCGTAGAGGGCCTTAAATAGCGCTACAGACCGTAGAGGGCCTAAAATAGCGCTACAGACCGTAGAGGGACAGAGCTACAGACCGTAGAGGGCCTTAAATAGCGCTACAGACCGTAGAGGGCCTAAAATAGCGCTACAGACCGTAGAGGGACAGAGCTACAGACCGTAGAGGGCCTAGCTTCTCAGCGATCACTCGTGTTGTGCGTGCTATCGTTCTCGCACGAGCTATATGCCGACTCCGAGCGGGAAATTTGAGAAACTTTTTGTAGATAGTTACACTCTTTGAGCACAGTCAGTGACTCCAGGCAGACGGCAGGTACTTGTCATGCCATAATTCTTGTAAATTGCTTTGTAAAGCCTAAGAAATGAGAAATAAAGAATTTATAATAATAATAACAGTCAGTGACCCGAAATGGGTGGTCCATGAAAATTATTTTACTCGTACCGGGAATCGATCCTGGCAACGCACAGTCTTTTCTTGTTTTTAAGTTTTTTTTTTTTTTTTTTCTTAAAGAACTACCGTAAATCTTTGTCAGTTGGCCACTATGTTCAACTCTCGGATCATTTTGAAAGACAAACAACGGCTCGCTGCGATTTTATAGTCCATCAAACACTGGAAAATTGGTAAGCAATATGAAGAAACAGAAGATGCAGTTTGAAGGCCAAATCTATGCCCTTTAAAATAATATTACTTTAGATTCCAAAGAAGACAATTCTAGGAAATATGCCACATCAACTTTGCTTAAAAAATACGTCTATAGACTATATATATAAATATGTCGCTTCGGGTATTTATTTCCACTGCGGGACCACTGTGCGGCGGGGACTGGTGTTGGTGTACCCACCAATAAAATTGCCGTTCATTGGCAGGCTCCTTCCTGTATCGAGCAGAGATCGCTTTACTGAAGCGGAGGAGACTGCAACCGACATTCCGTTCGTGTTTGAGTCGCCTGTCCACTGTTCGACGAACGGCATGGAAGACAACAGGACATCCGTCTGTATTCTGTATGAGGCCAAACATTCCCGTATGAGGAATGCTTCGGGAGGAATAAAGGCTCAACATTTCATGGTACATAATATTGGGGAAGTAAGCAACAAAGATCAGACTGTTGGAAAAAGTTGAAGCTCATACAATGTGCCTTCTGATCAGCTTAATAATAAAATGATCAATCGTGTTCAAGTTTGCCTCGTCGTTGTACAGAAGATTAACACACAGTGCTTCGTCTAGTACATTCTAGTTGGACCAAAGTCAAAAAATGCTAGCTGATAGCTCTGTTGTTACGCTAGAAACATATTCAAAGAAAAGTTTATTTGCACACATTTATTATTGGGTCCATAACTTAGTTCGTGCGGTTTGCTAAGAGATGGCGTTACCTGTATTATTCCATTGGAACATGCATTGGAAAGCTACTGCCATTGTAAGTCAAAATGTAACAAAAATAATTTTTTTTTCACTCAAATATGTCGAACGTTGTGCCTGAAAAAGTGTTTTTGCGGGGAGTTCTTCTTCATATGAAGAAAACTGCTGCCGAAAGTCAGCGTATTTTGGTGGAAGTTTATGGTGTACTCGCGCTAGCTGAGCGAACGTGCCAAAAGTGGTTTGTACGATTTAAAGGCTTGGCCAACCAGCCAAATCAACGGCAAAGCCGAATATCCATGGCGCGAAGGTAATGCTGTGTACTTGGTGGGATCAGAAGGGTGTGCTGTATTGTGAGCTGCTAAAACCGGGTGAAAACGTCAATGGACAACGGTACCGAGCACACCGAACCTACCTTTTGAAGAGAGCAGTAGTCGAAAAACGCTCGGACCAGACACGATGTAATAATTTTCCATCATGACAACGCTCGGCCCCACGTTGATATTCCGGTTAAGAACTATTTGGAAAACAGTGGTGGGAAGTTGTACCCCACCCGCCTTATAGCCCAGACCTTGCCCCTGCTGACTACCATTTTTTCCGGTCGATGCAGTGCAATAGTTTTTGAAAGAAAATGTCTTTCGGATATTGAAAAAAAAAACGTAAAGTCGCGTTCGCGCGGTTGTGCGTTGATAGGCTTCGTTGCGCGTTTGTTTGTAGAAGTAGCTCCAGAAATTTTTGCTCGCGCTTTCACTATTACGCCCTGTGAGCTATCAAAGCACAACCGCTGCATTCTGACTTGTTTAATGGATTTACGTGTATTCTACATATAATGTCAGAACAGGACCGCGCATACGCGGTATTGTGATATGGAAACTCGTGCAAATCAAAAGTCGCTTAAAACTTAATATTGTACCTAATCACTGCAGGGTCTTTCATCTTGTCTGTGCGAGCTGCCCTGTACTCGCCTCGTGTAGGAAAGCCGCACTGGGCTCCCAGTTCATTGATAACTGAAGCGACCTTTTTTTTGTTAGAGGTTATTACACACGATACTCGAACACTGAGACATATCACCGTGTCCACTGTACTGACAGCAAGACAGTCAGACTTCTACCAGTGATCGACGGCAAATGGTGACTGGGCCAGATTTGAAAACATTGGTATTCGAAAAGGGGACCTGCTTCAGAAGATGATGATTGTGTATTATAGGTTATCCCAGTTTCCGTACAAACTAGCAGATTGTTCACCATTCTGCCAGTTAACTAGCAAATCTCTGACAGATTGCGTTGTTTTTTCCTAAAATTGTTCACACAATGTTGATGTAAGGACATTTCGCTGTCAAATCAAATTGCTTCAATAATAGTGTGAACACTTCGGCAATTTCAAAAGAATAAAAGTGGGCCTTTGTATCGAGCAAGAAGAGCCCAGTATTAAGAAAAGTCAAGTTAAAGATCGACCGTTAAATGTATGAAGCATCCTTTTTCTAAAACTCTAGCCTCGTCATCAAATGTAAAACCTGCAACAGATATTTTGACTTGTGACAATTCAGATTCTGAGTTGTGTGAGACACTAGTGAGCAGCGTTCATTGGATGTTGTAGTTACTCAAGACAAGGAGCGTTCCCCCTGGCGCAACTGCTATCGGTGTTTAAGCAAAACTAGTATATGGGTCGTTTTCAACTCCTTCTGAAGAGTATCCAAACGCTGCTGCGACACGATGCCAGGCTTATACGCACCCATGCTCTCGCTGTTTGAGAGTTGATAAATTAGTGTAGTGACGTATTGGCTAAGTGCGTCGACTTCTACTCTGAGCTGAACAAAGTCAAAGGATTCCCCTGAGTATAAAAATTCCGTTAAGAAACAGCTTCTCAAAAAAGGTCGGATTCGGTAGAAAACTGTAGGAGCCAGCACTTGTTAAGCAAAACCCAGACAAGGGCCAATGTAAACCATACTTTGCCAGGTTATCAAATCCACTGGAGTGCCTCCAATCGTCGAAAATAGTTCTCAAACACCGACCTTGTAAATTTAAATTGAAACTTCTTATGTTCGTCTGCAATCGACCAAGACTTATTTATTTCCAAATCATTCGCGCATCCTTTAATGATGGATGGTTGTAAGTGGGGCAGCATGAACCGAGTGAACCAATGGAGTGGCGTGCAAGACATGGGCGCTGTGCACAGCTGGAACTGTGTGGACGGAGCTGAGGACTGGCAGGGCGTGATGAACATGCGACAGGACTGGGGCGGCGTGAACAACTGGGGCGGCAACGTATGACTTGACAACGGGAGCAAGGACTGGGGTCACCACCGTCTTGCTGTGGTATTGAGTGTGACTCTGGTGGGAGACGGCAGATGGTGCAGAGTGGATGGTGGCTCCAACAACGACGGGCTCGACAACTGAGTGGGTGCTCAACAATCCTGGCTTGGCAGCGACCACAGCGGCAACGGCGAGAAGGACGATCTGCAAAGGACGGAGACGGACACAAATGAATATGGATTTCATATCAAAACCATGTCTGACCACTTACGAATTTGAACATGTTGAAGTTTTGTTTTTTTTTTTTTTGGGGTTTGGTTTGACTAAGCAACGAAAGTGGCAGTTAACTGATGCTGGTTTCGACTGTGACTGACGCTTTTATAGTTAGGTAAGCGTTTTTGCCCTTCCGCTGTGTATGTATCCACAGACCATTGCGTGTCTCTCTTTACACTCTTGTGTGATCATTTGGTAGCGATCATTAAGAGTGGATGTGTTACCAATCGTCACCTTGAAATGTATGCCTCGACTTCACATGTGTTCATTGGACTCAGAGGTGGACAATGCACCCACTAAACCTGGGGTGTGTGTGCCAGAGCGGTAACAATGTAATACATAATGTACACGCATTTGGGAAGATTTACAATCTGCTGTAAGGAGTGGCCTTCTATGATGAATTTGATTTCATCTCGATTTTGTCTTTCGGATTTTATAGGCATGCTTGGGAGTGCTTGTATGTTTATTACGAGATGAAACAAAGATTTCAAGGCCCGCGCTCATGCAATCGCTGGTACGCTTACCTAAAATCGTTAAAATCCTCTATCAAGCACCATATGACACTGTGACAGACAACGGCTTGACGTAAACAGTGCAAAAATATGACACCAGGTAGAGAAGAAGTGACTGACTTCGACTAGGTTAGGTTAAGTTAGGTTAGGTTGATGTGATTGCAACAGTTTTGGCTCACTTAGATCCTAATTGGATCCATTGTCCTCTTCTTTAGGGCACTAACTAAAAACCTGAAATTACCTACTCGAATGCTAGTGACACATCCTGGATGAGGCACTCCTCTGCTGGTTTACAACCACTCTGACATTTTTTATAAATTTTCCTTCGTCCAAAATTCTAATATCCGACATTTCTTCTAGGCTATTAAAAGAATAGCTACATAGTGTGTTTTTCCATGTCCTTGGAAGTGCTGGGAAGGTGACCGTAGTGAAGCGTTCCTCTTCCTCTCCGTCCTTGAGTCTTCGTAGGGGGCTGCCATCCGTCTGGCATGTGTGCCGAATAGGCAATGGTCGGTATTCATTTTAACTGCATTTCTGATTTCCGTTCTATTTAATTTCAGGAGTGTGCTTGTTTTTTTGGATTTATTGAAGGCCAATTGAGCCATAAAGTCCTGCAAGATGGAATTAGATTCCATCCACCTCCGATGGCATCTGTTAACAATGTGTTCAGTACTTGTAGAGAGGGGTATGGGGTGTCCTGATTACTTGCCGTTGAAAAACGACCCCTGTTCTAGCTACCTCGTCGGCCCTTTCGTTGCCTGGAATACCACAATGCCCAGGGAACCAGCATGGGAAAAGTTGCATCTGACCGCTATCTCCCTGAAAGATAGGCGGCAAAGTCTTACCATCTTTGATATTAATGATGGTGTATCCAGAGCCTTAATGGCCGCCTGACTGTCTAGATAGATAGCCCATCTATCGGGTTCAATGACACTAAGCGGGCAGCCTCTTGCATAGCCTTTACTTCTGCCTGATTTATACTGCAATGGTTATGTAGTCGACGGGATGGGGAGAAGGAGATTTCCTGCAATGAAGCGAATACTCCCAATCCGGTACCTTCCTACCGTCTTCCGTTTTCGATCCGCCTTTATGCTTCCAGATAGGCAGAGTCTCTGACTAAGCCTAGTGCCCAGTCTTCTCTATTTGGGATGAGTGTCTTATACCCAAATTCGAAATCTACGACGGACGCAATATAATCAGTAAGCTTTCTTGATAATATCTATGTGCTCTAAACCTTAGCTACAACGGTTACATTTCCTCCTAAATTCCTTCCTAAATGTCCATGGGAAATGTTGCCATGGCAGCTTTAGGTGCGCACCGAAGTGCACCCGTTATGCAAATGCAAGCAGATCTTTGTATACTGCTGATCTTTTTAGGATTGACTGTGTTTCGTGGTGACACCAGACGGGGAGAATTGGTCCGACAACTGCGCTATAAGCCCAGTATGTCATTTTCGGTTTCAGCCCCCATTTGGGGCCGAGATCCCTCCTGCAAGTATATGTAGCTACCGCCGTCTTCCTTATGTGGTCCTGAATATTTGGTTTCCCGCTTAGCCCACTGTCTAATATTACGCCTAAGTATTTGGCCTTGACTAGTAAAGCTCGTTCTTCAAGTTAGGTGGGATAAAATGAGGTATTTTATATCTTTTTGTGAACAGTACGAGCTCTTCAAGAAAACGAAACGTTTGCATTGTCTTTTTCTCGGGCTGTCTTAAGGGCGGAAATCCACCATCGTCCAAATTTTCACACTAAAAGCCGCGGGAAAAGTAAGTCGGCACACAGCTTGTCTTTTTCTCGGGCTGTCTTAAGGGGCGAAGTCCACCATCGTCCAAATTTTCACACTATAAGCCGCGGGAAAAGTAAGTCGGCACACACCACCTATTCGTCGATTTCAAGCGATTTAAAGCGATTTAAAAATTTATTTGAACAGAAAGTAATTTTGACAACTAGACTTACAAACGCGCATCAGTATTTTTCTTTCGAAAATTGCGAGCTTCGTCATGCTGGTCTTAGAGATGGTGTGCCAGATTGGGAAGCCGCACGTTAAGATCGGCCGTATAAGCTGCTTGTCTAGCAGCAGTTTTGTCCTCCTCCATTTTGCTTGCGCATCAAAGGTTGGCCTTCTTAAGGGCCAGTTTCGAATGATTGTTGAACTTCAACCTTTTAGTGAAGTTAACGCCAAGATACTTGACTTTTCGTTTGTTGCTATTTCTGTACATTTAAGGAGCACTACATTTATGCTTCCACATTCGGCTGCTGATCTGCATCCACCTCTGGATGGTCTCCTTAAGCACATAAGTACCGATTTCCCAGCATTGATACGAATACCCCATTTGGTATAGTAGTCAAATTTGTTCGCTGTTTGGATTTCGACCCCTTGCGCGGCTATCTGTGGTGACGTCGAGCTGGCGCAAGTCAGCGAGTCATCTGCAAATAGACGGCAGTTCACTGTGTCGGTTGGATGTGGTTGATCTGCCGTGTATATGTTGAAAAGCCACGGTCCCAGCTTTGATCCTTATGCAACTCCAACCTTGCTGCTCCTCTGAATTGTCTTCAATTTGAACGTAGAATCTTCTGGAATGCAGAAAGCTATAAATTGTTCTGATGAGATTGGAGAGGAATCCCGTCTGGTTCAGCTTGAAAATGAGTCCCTCAATCCAGACCACATCGAAGGCCTTTTCAACGTCCAGGAAGCAGGCGACGGTGACCTTGTTATTGTTCAGCGTAGCTACAACATCGTGGTGGAACTTCATTAGAGGATGTAGGGTTGAATGTTTTTTACCGAGAGGTCGGTAGACCATCGCTTTAGTTTTCGCACTACCAGGTCCTCCAGGATCTTGCTTATATTGCTCAAGAGCGATATAGAAACACTGGCAGCGTTCGCCTTTTTTGATATTGCGACAATTTCTGCTATTTTCCACTTGCTAGGAAAGTAGCAATTTTTTATGCAATTGTTCATGATGATTGTGAGAAGTATCATCACCGTGCGTGGCATTCGCTTCAGGACGAAATTCGAAATATTGTCAGTCCCGGCTGCTTTCCTCATTGGGCTACGTTGAATAATTCCAGCAATTTCTTCGGCCATTGTGAGGTCATCATTTGACGCCGGGTCGTCCGCTTTGTTGGTTTCGCCGAAGATGATGTCTGGTGCGGATGAAGTCTCAAGTGCATTGACGTAGTTGTTGACTTCTGTGACAAAGTCCGGGTCATCGGGCGGTGCTGCTGCTGCTGCTCTGCTTTCACCGCCGGCGTGCTTGCATCTCATTCGCTTGTCGTCAGTGTTTGTGGCAGTGTCTTCCTCTTACCGATGATTTGGTGGATTTGTCGGAATTTTTCGGGTCCTGGCTGTATCTTGCGGAGCCTGTTGTGTATATTGTTGTGCGCTTGTACAGCATTCCGAAACATGATGTTCGTGCAGATCAACTCACTGAGAACAGCTTGGCAGTCTCTGCCTTGTGTGTTCAGCTCCCAGTGGGGTATTCGCTGGAGTCTATTCCTCACCCTATGCCTGTGGTTTGCATTGTTCTTTTTTTTTTGTTCTGTAATTAAATATAGTCCAGACGCAGGAAATATAGCAAAGACGCAATCCAATACGAACGAGTTCCCCACTAAAGGCATCCTGAAATTACAAGAATTAGCAAATACAACCACCGAATGGAAATTGATCCCACTTGAAGACACAAATCTGCAGCATGTGTTGCCAACTTTTTTGAATTTATCTGGAGTAGGAGTTTGAATGGTTTATTGTCACCTCACTTGAATTCAAGAATATAGATGTTGATGTGAGTAAGCAGAAAAATGCGCGAAGATTTTTTCTATAGTCGAACAGACATTAAAACGCTCTCTGCAAAGGTCAGCCGAATTTGAGAGATTGGTAACCAACAAAAATCCCTTAGTGCTATTGGAAAGCCAAATAAATGATATTTCAAAATAAATATTACTCTTTTCATCAAAATACCGAAAACTGGCAGAATATTTAACACCAAATTTGCAAAAAAAAAGACACGTTTTGATGTATTTCAAAGGCGTAAGTTTGGGCTAACGGTACGGTTGGGCTAACGGTACAACATGGAATGTTCAGTTTTAATATTTGTCCAAACGATCATTTCAGGGTATTTTTTCCTCTACCGAACCACTGGGCGCCAGAACAATCGGTTGTTTTTTTACTAGAACTCTCCAGTTTTGCATAGCGAGTTAATTGAGGCCCTTTCCCACGTCCGTTGACACCTCATAAATACATGTGAGTGATCAGAGTGATCACATGGACGATCATGTTGCCAGAAATAGAAGAATTGGTTAAAAGACCACCTTGCTCACGCCACGGTCACGGTGTAGGAACGGGTTAAATTGAGATGGTGGCTCTCCCCAGAGATTCCACAATCGAAATCATTGCATGAATTAACTCAACTCAAGAATATCAATAGTCTCAGAAGATCTTTTTCACAAGTGATGGAAGGAATATTGCTGAGCTTTCCTGTAGGATTGGTCAAGCTGGGTCAATTTTGAAGCAGCTTCATAGATATGCAATTAGGAAGGCCGAGCTTGATGTCAAAGCCAAGTTTGCGGTTTCAACTCAGTATTTGTTCCAACCCTCACCTAGGGTCATGAAATTTGGGTAATGACCGAAAGAATAAAATCGCGAATACAAGCTGCTGAGATGAAATTTCTTCGCGCTGAGGGTGAGAAACACGGCAGTGAGCGAGGAACTCGACATTGAGCAGCTGCTTCTTCGAACGGAAAGGACTATGCCTCCGTGGTTTGGTCACGTGACACGAGTGTCGCCTTCATCACGACTTCCGAGGCGGACGATAAAGTTGTTTTATCAAGATGGCTTAACAACGTTCCTCGCGCCCCCTTTTTACATCCACCTACCCATTTCTGGATGACAGATAAAATTGTCGAATTTGGGACGTTACACATGAGACCCCAGAGCTTTTAATGCATCCCTAAAATGTCCCACATTGGTGTGGATTTGAGGCTAGCGACGTCCATCATCGTCAATGGCGATGATTACCCGCTTCTTTTGGCTTGAATCGGATGATATGGACAACTTTTTTGATATTAAACGCCTCGCTTAATATGTACGACAGCTCAGACCTTGATGAAGCTGCCATAGATCTGCACCGTATTCCTCCACAACCTAAACGTTAGTTCTCACGTCTTCAAATTGAGAGGAATTTGGCAATTGCAATGTCATGGGATTGAACTTTTACTGGTTTCAAACCAAAACGTTGACAAGACAACAATCATTTCAGTTTTTCATCGTGACCAAGATGCTAGACTGGTTTTGGAGATAACAGGTAGACCATGGTAAGGAGTAGTGACTGACCATCTTGTTCCACAGAAATACCACATCTCAGAGTAATCCCAGACACGGTTGCTGTATAAACAGACATGTAGGTGCAGTCAGAGACAAGATCAGCGACATATTTTGTAGTCGAGCAGTAAAAAAAACCAACTCCACCGTTCTGCTTTGAATCACTGTGTTTTGCTCAGTGTTCTGTACAGTAACCTCTTTCCGAAGACGTTTATGGGCTATCGGTGAGGAGAAGTGATATTAGGAATAGAAATAATATGAGGGGTGCTAGTGGTCCAGGTGGACCAGGGGGCCTAAAGCCTCTACAGCAATCGTGCTATTTGTTCTCTTACGAATCGAGGAGCCATAAAGTTGTATGCCACCTCCGGATGCCGAAGCTAGAGTAGCTTTTTCTACAGGCATGCATACACTTTGAGCATGTTCACTCTCTCGGAACTAACACATCAATGAATTATGAAAGACGCTCGAGATTCAATCCTCCAAGACATCCAAGGCAGGAGTCTACTCAGTTTACCTGCTACTCCACGGCATTTGAGAATCTCCAGAAAAGGAGGACTTAAATAGGATGCTTCAAATGCCGATTACAGTCTTCTCCAAAACACGGAAACTAGTAAATTTAAATTGAAACTTCTTATGTTCATCTGTCATCGACCAAGTCTTATTTATTTCCAAATCATTCGCGCGTCCTTTAATGATGGATGGTTGTAAGTGGGGCGGCATGAACCGAGTGAACCAATGGAGTGGCGTGCAAGACATGGGCGCTGTGGACAGCTGGAACTGTGTGAACGGAGCTGAGGACTGGCAGGGCGTGATGAACATGCGACAGGACTGGGGCGGCATGGACTACAGGTGCGGCGTGAACAACTGGCGCGGCAACATATGACTTGACAACGGGAGCAAGGACTGGGGTCACTACAGCCTTGTTGTGGTAGCGAGTCTGGCTCTGGTGGGAGACGGCAGATGGTGCAGAGTGGACGGTGGCTCCAACAACGACGGGCTCGACAACTGAGTGGGTGCTCAACAATCCTGGCTTGGCAGCGGCCACAGCGGCAACGGCGAGAAGAACGATCTGCAAAGGACGGAGACGGACGCAAATGAATAAGGATTTCACAGCAAAACCATGTCTATTCACTTACGAATTTGAACATTTTGAAGTGTTTTTTGGGTTTGGTTTGACTGCTTCGAGACAGGTATCAAATGACTGATGCTGGTTTCGATTGCGCTTGGCACTTTTATACTTTGTTGTGTTTTTAGTTTTCCTTTGCATGCCGCTTTGTGTTTATAATCCGGTGCGTTACACTCTTGCTTGATGGCGATCATTAACTGTGATTTTGTTCGCTGGCAGTGTTCACCTTGAAGCATACCACATGTCTGTCAGGTACCAGACACAAAATACGTACACTTGAACCTGAAGGCGGATTGTGCATAGGAGTGGAATCGATAGACTTGCGTAATAAGCTGCGAGATAATCACTTGGTTGTACAATGCACACAACCCGTATGTGACTAGGTGTATGTTTACGCCGTGACGCTTATTTGATTGCTTCTAATAAACTGGTGGAGTAGATGGATTCGAAGATGATAAATGGAATTATTACGTGCTATTGGTAAGATGTAAAAATGATGATGTGTGACATTGCAATTACGGCATGGAGCGCTAAAAAGGTGGCCATGAATGCTGAGGTTGAAGGAAAGTTCACAAGAATGAAAATTGAAAAAATCGCCTTAAGACGTTAGAGCGCATATCTTAAGACGATTTTGATTTAGAGTGACTTGCAGTCTAGTGAACAATGAAAATGTAAACACGGAAGACTCTGTCTTTCAGTCCATCTCTTGGCTTATGGAGATGACGTCGGCAAAGAGGAGATCCCACGTGACTTCCCCTTAGCAAGCAGTGCTACTTCGATTTGTCGAAACAACTGGGCTCAACATGACTCGAAGGACATGCTCTGTATACACTTATTTTAGCAGTCCTACCGTATCGAGCCAAAAGCTGGTCGATAAGCAAAGCAGGAGACCTGATTCTTAGTTTCTTTGGATTCTGCGTCGGTTCATGGATGGTGAATGCAGGAGAAGCAATTACCGCTAACTATACGAGCTATACCAAGAAGTGGAAATAATTCGTAACGCAAAACTCCGTCGCCTACATTTGCCACATCGAGCGCATGGACACCAATGTTCCAGCTAAAAAGGAGTTCGAATCCGAGCCTCCTGATTCGAGAAGAAGAGGAAGATCAAACCTTCAGCGCAAAGACCACGGTCTTGATGAAACCAGCGTGCGCAGGACCGTCTGCGATGGAAGGGAGCCTTAGATCAGAGCCTCCATGCGTCGCTGGCCTGTTCAGTAAGTAAAAAAATTAAGTCACAGTCTCTCTCTCTCTCTCTCTATCTCTCTCTCTCTATATATATATATATCTCGCTCTATATCTCTCTATCTCTCTCTGTCTATCTCCCTCTCTCTTTCTCTCTCTCTCTCTTTCTCTCTCCCCTCTCTCTCTCATTCTCTCTCTCTATCTCTCTCTCTATCTCTCGCTCTATCTCTCTTTCTCTCTCTCTCGCTCTCTCTCTCTCTCTGTCTCTCTCTATCTCTATCTCTCTCTCTCTCTCTCTCTCTCTCTCTATAAGCCGCTGTCGGATAACAAGTAATACCGACAAACCTGGAATTGAATCTATGGATATTTATGGTGATTAACTTAAGACAAGACAAGACGATGCATCCTATGTTACAGATTATAGAAAATTAAGGGTACTCTAATTATGATGATGATTTGGCTTCACCGCACCGAATTGCCCTAAAGTATTCAGCAAGCTATAAGTTCACAAAAAAGAACTCAATGCACGTCTTCATAACATCGGGTTCCCTTTCTATACTATTTTACTTTTTAAATGCTTTCTTTTTATTTGCACAAATTGTTCGATAACAAATTACAAGTGAATGATTATTGCGAATGCAATTGTTGCTAAATGATTCATCGTATTTGTCTACTGAACACTGGGCTGTAATACTACTTTACCGACTTAACTAAACTAAATGTCAAAGACAACAACAACAATTTGAATATCATACACACTCGACAGTAAGCAGGCGATATAGAAACAAACAATATTTCATGGTCCTTCGAGCCGGGGTCATGAGGTATAACAAAATACAGCTTTGTACTTTAAATAAACAAATAAAACAGAAATATTCCAAAAGTGTACGCAATATTAATTTTAGTTGACAAAATCAATTCTAGGCACTTACTCTGTATGGTCCATTTGGGCAGGCCAGTTTTTAGTCACTTTTTTGAGCACATGCACTCGAACTTCGGTAATGAAACAAGTCATGTTGGATACATGTAGTGTATGGCATATTTCGCGGTCTTAATGGAACCACATGTCGACCAGGTGTAGCTTCTGCATTTCGAAACTGCCATCATTGAGAGTAAGCTTGCTCTGACAGTCGAATTATTCCGTCGGATAGTCGCACAGTGTGTTATTTCGCGAATGTAGCGGAATTTAACTCAAAAACCAAAGTCGTCCGAATGACAAAAGTTTGGTATCAAACGACAGGTAAACAATTTCCTGGAAACGATATTTTCCGTTGTGTGACATCTCAAACAGCAAACATTTTCCAGTTGCATTATGTGAGTAAAATTTCAGTTTCTTGCCTCATATTCAAAAAGTCTTTAAGCTAAGTTTGAATCTTGTGCGACCTCTGCAACTGGTGGTAATTAGGTCTTAGGCTTATCCGTGTTTTTTTTTTTTTGGACATTGTGACTGAATAGGCTTTCAAAAATGTACCCAAATGTACCCATGATGAGGTTTAAAATCTTCTCCTGGATGTTGTGTTTAAGAATCCGTTTTTACTTTTACCCCAAGCTGGCCACCCCATTAAATTTTTTTTTATTTTGTTAACAGCCCAACTTCGTGCTCTTGCAACGAAGTTTTCTATCTATCTCCACATCCATTGTCATTTTCTTAGCTGCGGTTATTAGGCCCCCTTATTGCAACATTATTAAGCATTCATTAACAGACAGAAGTAGTGGTCATAAAATGAAGCCATCTCCACATCCGGGGTTGAATTTTTTTCATTGTTCGGGTTATTTTTATTATGGACTACGTTATTGCTAAAATGAGTTGCAAGAATGCACATATTATTGCACTCACAGAATTAAGCCTTTAATTTTGAAAAAACGTTCAGAGTGTTCAGGAGTTATTCGTGTGCAATATTTGTGTATATCGCAAAATGCAATATAAAGTAAAAAGGAAAACTGAACTTTCAAGTTTTGTTATGGAGAATTTTGGTTTTGCGGGCACAGATAATGTCCCTAGAGTGCTTCAAATGATTGTGGGCTGTATTAGGATGCGTTTTTGACTGTGGGAAGTACAAAATAAAGTACTTTCCAATACAACAGCATGTTGGTGACTATCATCCATTACTCCAATCTATACAAGTGGCCTCAAGCATTTAATTAAAAGGAATGAAATTTTTACTTCAAGACAGCATGGACTTGTTAGTGGTCGCTCCACTGCAACGAACAAAATTTTTGTATATCAACTTTAGAAAACAGAATGCAGGTTGATGTTCTTTACAAAAATTTCGTTAAAGCTTTCGATGGGGTTCATCATAGACTTTTAGTTGAGAAGCTGAGAAAATGGGGCTTAAAATGAATTTCCTTGAATGGCTAGAATCTTATTTGTCTAATCGTCAACAGATTGTCAAAATTGAAGGCGCGCAATACTTCTTTATAGAAGTTCTGTCAGGTTTGGGGCCTATCCTTTTCAATCTTTTCGTCTATGACATCCGGCACTCCTTGCAGTTTTCTAATTGTCTAACTGTTCGCCGATGATATGAAAATATTTTCACAAATTTCTACAATTACTGATTGCTTAAATTTTTAAAAACACATAAATTCGTTTTTTCGATCATCTGGAGTTAAATACGAGGGGCGTTCAATTTTATATATATTTATTAAATTCTCGGTATCGGGGTGAAGCTGTGGTTGTATATATAAATTGACTTATTTATCAAGTAATACTATTATTTTAGTGCATTCATGTAAAATTTCATATAAATGTGATTATTAATTTGCGTTTTATCTCTAGTTAAACAGAATCATAATGGCAACTGAGGCGATGATGGGGAAAATTGAGCATCGCGCTGTGATAAGAAGAGATGGTGGCTTTACCAGGGTTCCGCACCTTCATTATCAACTGTGCAAAAGTGGTCAAGTGAGTTCAAGAGAGGCAGAGAGAGCATTGAAGACGACCCACGCTCCGGCGCCCCGGCTACTGCTTGTACGGGAGAAAGCATCAATGAAGTCGAAAAACTTGTTCTTGAGGATGCCCGAATAAAGGTGAAAATGATGGCAAAGATCACCAAGCTTTCAATTGGTACCATTCACACCATTCTTCATGACCATCTTAACCTTTCAAAGGTCAGTGCAAGGTGGATGCCACGAGTGCTCACAGCGCCTCAGAAAAAAGTGAGAATCGCATGCTGTAGAGAGCTTTTGGAGATGTGTAGTGAGAGGTGTTATGGATCGAATTGTTACTGGTGACGAAACATGGGTCCACCACTATGATCCTGAAAGCAAACAAGAGTCAATGCAGTGGCATAAAAAAGGAACAGACCCCCGAAGAAGTTCAAAGTCACTCCGTCTGCCGGGAAGCTCATGGCCACAGTTTTTTGGGACTCAAACTGAAACCATCAACGCCACGTTCTACGCTTCCACTTTTGCATAATTTGCGGGAGGAAATTAAAAAGAAAAGACGGGTAAACTCGCAGTGGGTGTGTTGCTTCTTCATGACAACGGCGCTGTTCACACAGCGCAAGTTTCCAAAGCTGCTGCGCGAGATTGTGGTTTCGAAGAAATCCAACACCCACCCTATAGTCCAGACCTAGCCCCTAGTCATTATTTCCTGTTTCCGGATTTGAAAAAATGTCTTCGTGGAAAAAGATTTCCGGGTGATGAAAAACTCAAGTCGGCAATAAATGGGTATTTTGCAGAGAAAGAGGAAATTTATTTTTTTGATGGTTTAAAAAAGCTTATCTCAAGATGTAACAAATGCACTGATGTTAGGGGAGATCATATTGCAAAATAAAAACAATTTAAATTGAATTCGCATTTTCCTTCATATCGAGAATATATTGAATGGCCCTCGTATTTCCAAGTGTAAGATTCTTATTGCTTTCCAATCATTACCACGAACTTCGTTTGATTACAGTCTTGGTAACGAGAGACTTTTATTAGTAAGTGAAATTAAAGATCTAGGTGTTATATTTGATTCAAAGCTGTCTTTCTTAGCATTGGATTATATAATATCCAAACCAAATTCCTTGCTAGGCTTCCGGGAACGGAATACGGTAGCATTTAATGCTGTTTATACTCTAAAAACACTTTATTCTTCATTAGTAATCCCCATACTGGAATACTGCAGCGTTATTTGGTTTCCTTTTTATCATAATTCTTCTAACAGGATTGAAAACATTGAAAAAAGATATACGCGCTTTAAATTAAGGAAACTGAGATGGTTCGAAGATTTGCCTAATTAAAGATCTAGATGTGCATTAATTAATCTAAAAACTTTAGAAAGTCGAAGACAAGTTCATAGCGTTATTTTTATTAAGGACCTACTCAATGGTAGGATTATGTCCCTGGATTTACTAGCTCTTATGCCTCTTTGTGTCCCAGAGAGATGCCCAAGAAATAGGAATGTTCTCTTATTTATTCCATATGATGGAACGAATTATAGTTTAAACGAACCCATAACCCGTTGTTCATTACTATTTAACTCAATTTATCGTGAAGTCGACCTTCAAATGAGTCCTTCAACACCTTCAACAAAGTCAATAATAATTAATTGTAGTCAAAAGATTATATATCCACTGATGAATAAATTAATAAATAAATAAATGTGTCAGCATCTACGAAATATGAAAGCAAATTTGTTCCCGGCTTATTATTTAGTTCGGAAATTTTGTTGACCTGACTGATGTGGCTGCTGAAATAAAATTACAAGCATTGATGGAAATATCGAATCGTCAAAGCGCAAGACAACCTAGCTAGACATTTAAAACCTCGAATATCCTTTCGGCTTATATCTAAATGGGGCTGTGATGGTAGCTCGGCACAACGCTGGTACAGGATGTGTATGGATGATGAACAGTGCAGTGACGAGCATTTATTCTCAGTAACTTTCGTGCCACTTCATTTGGTTGATGACGTCTCTGGAAAAGTCCTATGGCCAAAATCAACCAGATCCTGCAGGGTGGCAAAGTATAGTTTAAAAAAGGAGAACAAGCTACAGACCAATACCGAAAGATGCAAGATTAAATAAATTAATTATTGCCAAAAAAATTAACTGTCAACAAACTCAAATACAGTGCAAGCACGAACTTCTTTTTGCAATGGCAGACGGCAAGGTGTACTGTGCTTTGTCAAAATATGATTCCACCCAAAAATGCTGTTTGTTGTGCAACTCCTAAGGAAATGGGCAACGAAGGCAGTGTCACAAGGACACCTGAAATGAATAAATGTTCAACCTTGGCGCTCCTCCATTGCATTCATGGATAAGAGCATTTGAGGGTCTATTACACAGCAGCTACAAGGTAGATACGAAGAAGTGGCAAGCAAGATCGCAAAAAGAAAGACATTTAGTTGCAAGCTGAAAACACAATTTGGGGCTATTAGTAGACATGCCAAAACAAATAGCTGGGAACACCAGTGATGGCAACACAAAGTTTTTTTCGAAACGCTGAAATAAGCTCCGAGATAACAGGTATTAACATTGACCTAATCGAACATTACAGAATTTTACTCGAAGTAATATCGAGTGAATATGCGGGTTGGTGCGGTAGGTCCGCGCCGCTCTGAGGTCCTGTTGGAACCATTGTAATAAACTTATATGAAATTGATGCAGACAAGTTTGGAAGTTATACCACTGAAACGAAGACTATTTATCTTCGAAGAATTGTTTTATTTATCATCCCGAAGATGGTCCATCACGTAGCAGCTTGGTGGAAGTAGTAAAAGCGACTAGTTAAATTAAGAAATAAATAAAATTAAATCAATTGAAATTCCACATCTTTTATTTGCCTTTCTCTTACAAAAGGGTGACGGTGATGATGGACGTAAAATGTGTTAGTTTCATCAAAATGTCTTGGGGGTGTCTTGTGTGGGATTTTAATGTTCTGCTGTCTTTTCTGAACACATTGCTGTTCACAAAATCGGCCCAGTGGTGTTTTAGTTAGAGTCATTTATATACATGAGGTTTATGGAAGATGGATGAGGTGGGGTGCATACCCTTACCTCTTCGAAAGGATATTAGACAGGCTCGTCCAAATTGTGGGGATATCCACATGAGCCATACAACCAGTATCCTATGGACAAACTTTAGACGTATGCATTAGTGGTCTTGATCTTAACCGAGTCATACCCGTTTCTACAATTACCCGACTTTGATAGTCTAAAGAACGGTTAGTGATAGTCGTGATAGTCGAAATAATGGAATGGCACAGCGGGCAGGTGTACGGGGAATCTACACTGACGACTCTAAGATGTGCGGCGAAGTTTGTGCGAGTGGGTGTGTTTTCTCAGAATTTCTGAACATTTCTAAAGCCTACAGACTGCCGGACAGCCTACAGACAGCGTGTTCCAAGTGGAACTATTTGAAATCCAGGAAGCTTGTCGTTAAGTCAAAATACGCGCAATTGTCTTGCCAAGGGACAAGGTTAGCATAAATGTATTGATAGCCAAGCAGCCATCAAAGCTATCAGCTCCTCTACTTCATACTCTAATTTAGTACAGGAATTCCGGGCTGCCCTTCAGTGCTTGCTTGCAGAGGAAGCGCACATACCAATACAAGCAGTCAAGGCTTGTATCTCTGCGCACTTCCTCGAAATAGCCAACCTCAGATGGGCCAGACTGACAAACTGTGCTCCACCATGAAAAATATGGCCTGAGTTCTAGCGACCCAAACTCGACATAGATCGGCTAACTGGACATAACATCGCTAGATTGGTGGCCAATTGGTATCCCGCATACAACACATTGTAGCAACTGCAACAACGCAGCTGAGAGGGAGACCTAAACCCAGTTCATTTGCACTTGCCCGGCTCTTCCTACAGGAGAGGTAAACAACGAGCTCTTGGTAGTCGATGTTCTTCAAGTCACTTGATGAGATTCCTGCGAAGCATATCAAAGCTCTAATGTCCTCCTTAAATACGTCAGGTTCGATTTAGACATATCTCAAAAGTACACTTTACATATAAGGACCAGCACCTGAAGTAACAGAACGTGGCGGCAGATTCAATCCTCCAAGACATCCAAGGTAGGAGTCTACTCAGTTTACCTCTCCAGAAAAGGAGGACTTAAATAGGACGCTTCAAATGCCGACAGTCTTCTCCAAAACACCGAGCTTATAGATTTAAATTGAAACTTCTTACGTTCGTCTGCAATCGACCAAGACTTATTTATTTCCAAATCATTCGCGCATCCTTTAATGATGGATGGTTGTAAGTGGGGCAGCATGAACCGAGTGAACCAATGGAGTGGCGTGCAAGACATGGGCGCTGTGCACAGCTGGAATTGTGTGGACGGAGCTGAGGACTGGCAGGGCGTGATGAACATGCGACAGGACTGGGGCGGCATGGACTACAGGTGCGGCGTGAACAACTGGGGCGGCAACATATGACTTGACAACGGGAGCAAGGACTGGGGTCACTACAGCCTTGTTGTGGTAGCGAGTCTGGCTCTGGTGGGAGACGGCAGATGGTGCAGAGTGGACGGTGGCTCCAACAACGACGGGCTCGACAACTGAGTGGGTGCTCAACAATCCTGGCTTGGCAGCGACCACACCGGCAACGGCGAGAAGAACGATCTGCAAAGGACGGAGACGGAAACAAATGAATAAGGATTTCACAGCAAAACCATGTCTATTCACTTACGAATTTGAACATTTTGAAGTGTTTTTTGGGTTTGGTTTGACTGCTTCGAGACAAGTATCAAATGACTGATGCTGGTTTCGATTGCGCTCGGTACTTTTATAGTTCAGTAATTTATGTTGCGTGTTTGGTTTATCTCTCTCTGTTCCGTTTTGTGTCCGCAACCGAACACGTTACTTACTGTCTTTACACTCTTGTTGGCGGTCATTCAGATCGGCTTTGTTGCTGGATAACCTTGAAATGCACGAACACGCCTTTAACTTACAAGACACAAAATGTTTTCGTTTGAAGGCAGACATATGCATACACTCGAGAAGAGGAACTGTGTGTGTGTGTGGTTACCTTAGGTATGGAGCTTATGCAATGCAACACATCAGTACATCATCCGTTATTAATTTTGGTGATCCATTGTAAGGGGTTTGCATACGAGTGGTCTGGACTCATCCTTGAGTTGTAAAATTTCGTGTACATTTTGAGAAGAATGCCGATTCATTTGTTGTGTCTGCTTTGTGATGAGATAATGCAGTTCATGCTCCTGCGGTTAAGCAAATAATTTGACTAATGTCCTTGTTTGCAAATGAACGCAATCAATGAGCGGGTGTTGCAGAGAATACACAGACGATACAAGAAAGGACCGAACTGTAAAACATCGATTATACAGCTTCTCTGGTGTAGTACGTTGCAAGTGAATTTATGTGCAGACCTTCCAGCCTTGGTCTCCGTTCAGTGAGCAACTCAACTCAGGCAAGGATCCATCAGAATCGGCACATTAGGTTAGTGGGTAGACGCGATGACGCCCATCATGTCAGTACCCGTCATGTCAGTGTGTTGTACAGCCGTCCTGAAACCCTAATGAACCTGACAATGGAGGTTAGACAGGTTTTTGTTAGATCCTAAGGTCTTGGAGGAAGTGGTGTCCCAGTGTTATGTATCTCAATTGGGGGAGACGGGGCAGTGGCGGTGAGGAGTAACCTCTTTTTCTTCTTCATCACCACAGCCGACCACCACTTCAGGCGATTTATGGTCATATGCTTTAATGCCCGCTTGGCTGTCCATTAGGGTGGCAATATCAGTCGGTTGTATTTCCAAGATATCACTCTGGCGGCATTCTTGACTGCCAGGACCTCGGCTTGAAATTCGCGGCCAAAATCAGGGACTCTGATGGAGCAGTGCATGTTTAAAGAAAATGCCCGCGCCTGGGCCTTTTATCATCCTCGATCCATCCGTATAGACGTGGATAGTCGAATAGGAGGAGCACCTACTCTGAATAAAATGGGATGATCCGAGCAGTATGACTCATCGAAGATTTGCACAGATTTCCCTCCAAAGTTTAGTATTCATGCTTGGCTAATTTATGTACGACTCTTATTTCGAGTGTAGCACACATGTACGTGGTTTGGTAGCCTTAACATTCGAACCGATATATCTAAGGTACATTTTCTCAGTACATTATTTTCTACATCAAGCTTTGAGATGCATTCTAGTTGTCTACCCATAAAGTAACATAAATCTTTTCTGTTAGAGCATGCCCACAAAATCACTGATTTCGAAAACTTTTTCTTTTCAGCCCGTTCATGGTCTGAATTGAACCCGCGCCGTGGAACTTTTGAACTGTTTTTGGTTTCATACCACTTTCGACCAATCCAAAAGCAGACAGAACGCCAAACTCGACTGGCTGTATCAAGATGTAGATATAGTCGGTGCACCGGCTCATTCACATCGAAGCATGGATACCAATGCTTCAGTTAAAAAGACCTTTGACTCAAGCTGTCCAGCTCGAGAAGGAGGTATGCCGAAACTCGTGGACTTAAGATGACTAGTCTTCATGACCGTCAGCTATGAAAGGCGACGATATAGTTGAGGCTTACAGACTCGACATGGGTCGCGGCATTGTTGTAATTTGCAAACGGCAGCCTTTTGGAAATGCTGCCGTCTCTTGTTAGAAATTGAATTCGATCAATGGCCGAGTGCTACGCGAAAGTTGTTTCATTGCGATGGTTGTAGCGTACGTTGGCAGGCAGTCCTTATCTCGGAATATTCATTTTACCTCTAGTACCCGCTAACGATAAGTCATAGCTCATGACAAATGGAATAGAATTCATATTACATTCTGCTTCCCGTGTCAAATGCATGATCTACAATGAATCCAATTAATCTTGAAGATTGGACGTTCGATTTATTTCAGTAAACTTAATTTAGATGCTCTCTTACTTTTCTTCAGACTTTACTTTACATGAAGCCAATAGCTTTGAATTAAAGTTGGATTACCACAAGGATGTGTTCTTGGTCCTCTTCTATACTTTTAGAAAACAAAGGGATCACACTTGGTACATCTGCTGATGCCAATTTTGTTCAGAATTGGCAGCAGTGTGCCCCGTAGCGTCAACGATGGAAGGCAGCTATAGCTCACGCTCGGACCCTTCAAGGGCCGTTGGCCTGATAAGTAAGTAAGTTAAATGGTAAAAGAGTCGACAGCAAAATTACAACTAAGATCGGGTAAATACATGGTTTTAGATAAATCTGGCGAATCGCACTCAATACCCAGGATAACTACCGACGAAAAATTGCAGTAGATGGCTGGAAGATGGAAAACAGATTCTGGCTGATTGGAAAATATCCCAGGGTAAGTATTGAGTACAACGTTATTTTACATAAGCAAGTGCTGAATCCCATCCGGAAGTCCAGTTTACAACTCATGGCTTGTGCCAAAAAAAAGCAACATTAACATGTTATAAGCCTTTCAAAACAAACGCGCGCACCTTGGTATACAGTCTTCGCGAGGCTGTACACCTTGTGGCGGTGCGGAAGATCAGTAAAGGTCAATGCCTCTTGGAAGGTATTCTCTTTGAGGAAACATGAAGCTAAGTTGCAGCCATCCCCTCCCTCCCTTGCTACCTTACCCACTCTTTCCCACTCCACTTCCCATCAGGTGGGCTGGATCAAAGTGTCACACACACCGTGCCGATGATCAGCTTGCCTTAAAAACTAGCTCAATTGACAACGGTGTGCCGGGCCTACCTGGCGACCCTCCGGGCTAGTCAGCCTTAGCTGCGCATTGCGGATCTCTAGCCAGACCTCCTCTTCTCCGCTACTCGTGGGACCAATATGTCCACCTTGCTTGGTGAAACCACGATCCGCAAATCTGAAAACAGAGGCACGCCACAAGGCTGTGTACTCTCCCCTCTCTTGTGGAACGTTGTGGTGAACGAACTGCTCACACTGGAAATTACTGGGTACAAGGTCATTGCCTATGCAGATGATATTGCCATTGCAGTATCTGGTAAATTTGTACCCACGATCAGGGATACGAATTCCTACTCTCAAGTCCTCCAACGCCAACCCTCTGTTGAACGCAAAAAGTATACCTTTGCGGAAAACCTCCAGATTGAGTGGCATCGCTGCTAAGAGGGCCTGTAGTGCCTCTGTGGACACTGTGTGACGCACCGGCAGGCATGCAAGAAGCGCTACCCTCTGACATGTCAATATCCTACGCAAGCTACTCACAGTTTTTGCAGTCTCACACCATATATATGCTCCATATGTCGCACAAGCCACAAATACGCCAGTTACATGGCACGAGCTGCATTCTAAGCCCGCAATCATTCTTGAAGACACTCGATATAGTGAACACACACTATATTATACAGGCTATTCTAAAAAGTGAAAAAGTCCATATAATTTAATGTTTGCAGATTATTTCATGCAAATGTTGACCTTGACTGCGCCTCAAATGGTCCATCCGCTTAGTCCAATTTTGGCATACTCTTTCCAACATTTCGGCCGGTATCTCACGAATAAATGCTTCAATGTTGTCTTCCAATGCGTCAATTGTCTGTATAGACATGAGCCGTGAAATAAAATGTTCACCGAACTCGCCTCTCAATAAGTCCATTGTTGCGCATGCTGTGTGGCATGTGACACCGTCTTGTTGAAACCACATGTCATGCAAGTCAAGCTCTTGCATTTTGGGCAAA
This sequence comes from Eristalis tenax, assembly GCA_905231855.2. Lineage (NCBI taxonomy): Eukaryota > Metazoa > Arthropoda > Insecta > Diptera > Syrphidae > Eristalis > Eristalis tenax. The sequence goes on from HG993126.1 coordinate 34,669,178, forward strand.
AAAAAGTTGGATATCATCTCACGGTAGCGCTCACCACTCACAGTTACGTTACGATTCGCATCATCTTTGAAGAAGTACGGTCCAATGATGCCACCAGCCCATAAACAGCACCAAACTGTGACTTTTTCCGGGTGCATTGGTAGCTCTTGCAATGCTTCTGGCTGATATTCACTCCAAAATCGACAATTCTGCTTATTTACGTACCCGTTGAGCCAAAAATGAGCTTCGTCTAAACTGACCATAAAATGGAAGAAGCGCGCGATGAACTTTCTTAACGGAGCACGCGTTTTGATAATAAAATTGAATAATTTGCAAGCGTTGTTCGCTTGTAAGACGATTCATGGTTAAATTACAGACCAAACTGAAGATGTTTGACAGTGAAACACAACACGAAACGTGCGTCAGCTGTTTAAACCAGTGTTGCCAAAAAGATAATAGCTAAAAAATCACCCTTTAGTTTTGTCCATGGAATGTATATAACACAACAATAATGTGTTTTACTTTTTTTTACGAATGAGTTGTCTTTGTTAAAAGGAAATATTCTATTCCATAAATACTGTCTTGCTTTTTAGTACATACTTGTAATTTCAATTAAAACGTTCTTGCTTCGGCAGAACATATACTAAAATTGGAACGATACAGAGAAGATAAGCATGGCCCCTGCGCAAGGATGACACGCAAAATCGTGAAGCGTTCCACATTTTTAAATATTCCCAAACAAGAGGTAAGTGGGTTATTTGCTCCGACAGCCTGTCTGTTATAAAAGCCGTCGCAAATCCACAAAACGTCTCTATAACCCCATCCAAAATTCGTGATATCCTCATCAAATTACAAACGAAGTTAAAGCTGCTATGGACACCAGGCCATGTTGGAATTGCGGGCAATGAATATGCAGATGCTGCTGCAAATGCCGCTCTCAAGGCACCCATCCTCTCCTACAACACCTTCTCTCAATGCGTTCTAAAGAGATACATAAATCAAAAGTGCCAACAACAACAAATATTACGCGAGTGGGAGAATTATAAACATCACTATCAAATAATTAACCCTAATAAAACTCAGCCAAAATTCCCAACCGAAATACCTAAATCGGATATTAGGATGTATATCCGGCTCCGTCTTGGACACACAGAATTCACTCACCAGCACCTGCTAAAAAGGGAGTCCCCTCCAAACTGCCTCACCTGCCGCAGACCAGTAACCATCACCCATCTCTTAAGTCAATGCTTTTTATCATCGCAACCAGCAATGCAAAACAACCTCAGCCACAACGTAGACCTACTACATCTCCTCAAGAAGCCAAACCAATCCAATATTAATAATTTAAAAAGTATCCTAGGAAAACTTACAATATAGACAGACATAAGTATTTCGAGGGCCGTAAGTCATCGCCACTATTTGGCCCCTATAGTTCATATTGATTACAATTTTAATTGTACATGAATATTATAATAAATAAATAAATAAAAAAATTCAATTAAAACGCGGGCATATTCGCTGTGACGAGCTTGCACTCCTTGGAGGAAGTTGCATCGAAATGTGTACGAGTTTGCGTAATCTCTGCAATTCTATTATATTTTTTAAGAACTATACGCAAACGCATACACATTTTGATGCATGATGAACAGGCCCGCGTTTTATTAGTTCACTATGTCGTGTGTCTACTGTACTTACAGTAGAGGAAACCAGAAATGAAGCATTATAGAGATGGCCAACTTCACAGCTGATTGCCCCCTTGTCCATCGACGAATTTGAGAGGATTTTTGACAGTTACTCACGTTTTAATGGGAATACCGTTCTCTGATTGGTCGATTTGGCATGAGAAAGACAAAAATAACTGTTGACTGTTAAAAGTTGGCAATACTTCATTTCTTCATTGAGAAAATATCATTTGAAGTGGTAATTCGGAGACAGCTACTTGATTCCACAAAATGCATGATTTCTCCATTTTGTAATGCATATTCAACATGTTAAAGTCATTCTCTTTTACGCACCAACGGCGACTGATAAACCGTAACGCGTCTAGAATTTCATACAAATTGAATATGATTGCGAGGGACAAAAGAGAGCCAACAAGTACACCCAATTGGATTTGTTTCCATAATTGTTGTATGCATGCACAACAACCATGACAGTGGGCAGTAATCTTAACTTTCTCTCAAGGTTCTGTTTGCGTCTAAAAGCAGTCGACAGTTTCCCATATTTGATTGGTCTCATATTACTCACGCTTGGTCGTGTAAACCTGAAATCAGATGTGTATGCAACAGTCTGTATGCAAGGGCAATTCCTTCCACAAAATTGTGAATGCATGGCAGGGTTGCCGCTATGCGACTTTAGTCGCAATTTCACCATTTTTGACTCCGCTACGCGCCATTTCAAATTATTTCGGCGACCATTTTATGCGAAACATAAGCCTTTCAGGAAATACGTCGTTAAGTTGCTCATAAGCAATAAACTCAACACTAATTAAAAGAAAATGCAACTGACTCCTGAGCATGATAAAACGTTAAAATTAAACGTTTAAATTTTAAGGGCCGATGTTGATTTTGAATAAAACACAAATTATTTAGGAAATTACAGTCATTTCTTTTTATTATGCTAATATTGGTATGGTTAAATTATGTGTGGAACAAAATATCGGCACAACTCCATCCGATGGTCCAAATTTTCGATGACGGTTAAGCATAATTGAGGTTCTATGCCGTTAATGTGCCGAATTATCTCATCCTTTACCTCTTGAATTGTTGCTGGCTTATCGACGTACACCTTGTCTTTCAAATAACCCCAAAGAAAAAAATCACATGATCTTGGCGGCCAATTGACAACACCACCACGTGAGATAACACGGCCATTGAATTTGCCGCGCAAAAGAGCTATTGTTTCGTTAGCTGTGTGGTAAGTGGCAACGTCCAGTTGAAACCACATAACGTCCACATATATTTATCCTAATTCGGGCCATAAAAAGTTCGTTATCATTTCACGATAGCGACCACCTTTCACAGTAACTGCCTGGCCGGCCTCATTTTGGAAAAAATACGGCCCGATGATGCCGCCAAACAGTCACTCTTTGTGGGTGCATTGCCCAAATGCGGCAATTCTGCTTATTGACGAATCCACTGAGGTTAAAATGTGCCTCATCACTGAAGATGATTTTCTTCGAAAATTTATCATCCACTGTTGCCATTTCCTGCCACCATTCTGACCATTGACGACGCTTGAAATGGCCAAGAGGCTTTAGTTCTTGAGTCAATTGCACCTTGTAATCGTGTAAATGCAAGTCTTTATGGATAATGTTCATCAACGACGGGCGTGAGAGGTGCAATTGTTGGGCACGACGACGAGTTGAGGTGGACGGCTCTTCAGCCACACTATCGCGAACAGCAGCAATATTTTCTGCAGTACGAGCTGTACGAGCATGCACTGGTGTTTTCACATCTCCTACAGACCCGGTTTGCCAAATTTTTGCACGATTTTTCCGATTGTACGCACATTTGGACATTTGGCACGATATGCATTTTGATTTGAACGCCCATTTTCATAATAAGCCTGAATAACTTCAACGCGTTGCTCAATTGTGTATCCTTCCAGGGTTCAAATTGAGTTAGTCTGAAATTGAGAAATGTCAAATGAAATGCAGAAAAAACTTGACGTTTAGGTGTGATTCACATTCAATATCGGCCCTTAAAATCCAACCACTCTTTATTAGCAATTTCGGAGGATTGCGACTTTTTATGTCCCGAGACACTTTTTCGTGCGACTTTCTCAAATTTTTCAGCGGCCACACTGATGAATGGCTTTGTTTGATTGGGTTGAGTACAGAACTTAGAATAAAGTGCTCTTCTCGAACAAAATGTCTGCTGAAGAAACGTTGAGAATGTCGCGAAAGGACTTAGATACCACTGGTAACTGGTACGAACAATTCAAAGACGGCAAAGGAAGAGTTGACTATGACGATCGCTCTGGACGGCCATCAACATCAAATGATTAACGCAACACATCCTTTCTTGACTTTTCAAGACCTATTCAACTGTTCACCATTCGATGGGGTGTGTGAACAAAATGAGATCTCAATTTAGAAACAGTTTTATTTTTATTTAAATTCAGTACTGTACGAGAGCCAAATGCTGATGCTGTATTACATGCTGTTGACAAAAATAGCCATGTCCTGAGAGGCGTCTGCACTTACCCTCTGTCAACGAACTCCTACTTTCACGGAGACGAGCCCCTACCGAAATTGTTGATGGGTTGCAGACTGGAGTAACAGCCCATCAGCAGACGCTGTCTTGCGCGCAGTTCTTTTAGATCTGCTTCGACATACTCTGAGTTCAGGTCTAGTGCTGTGCTCCCATCGAACGAGAACGCTAGGTTTCATCAACTTTCTCCGAACCTACCAGGTTCCGCTGTAAACATAGTTGCAGCCCCCTTGCACTCATCCGTCCATGAGAGGTTGTCAAACAGACCAAACCTACAGCGTGAATTTCAATTTATTTTGGTGTTCATTTTCTCATTTTATCTCTTTCTATTTTCTGGTGTTCTCACATCAAAATTTTGGGTCAACAGACAGAGAGCATCAACAAATTGAGAGCGAGTGACTTGAAAATTGAGACCGAAACCACTTTAAACTCATTGGGCACGGCCTATTTAGGTTTCAGAAAATGTTCATCCGAAACTCGCGGTTTCGGTTCGGGAGGAACGTAGCGCACGGCGGGACCTTGGACTATAATGCGGCTGATGAACTATATCTCTCAGGGACATGGCGATACTCACAGCCTCAGTGAGCTCAACTATACCGGAAGGAACCGGACCATTCGCCCGAGTTTCAAAGGAAGGGTATCCCAATGTGGTTGCCTACATTTGAGGTTAACTCCCGCACCGCATAAGGCGTTTCGATTCTTACAACACTGGCGTGCAGGCACCGCATCAGATAACAGACTTAGGTTGGGGAATTTATTCGCAGGCCGGCGTGGTAGCTAGCATGCTGTATGAAACTACCAAGGACAAGCTCTTTGATTATGAGTGTTGCGGGCACATGCAACGAACCAGGATGACTACGTGGTGTAACGAACTACAAGCGCTTCACAAGCTGTCCTCGGAATGAAGTGCTTTTCTGCATTGCAAATTACAGATTTAGAAGAGCAGGATTTATGAGGTATTGCGTCTGAATTAATGTCTGAAAGCCTTACAGAGAGCCTTCCAGTGAGGGTTGTTACAAAATTCGGACAGTAGCCTGACAGGGGGAAAATAAACAAAAAAAGTTGCAGTCGATGCTGAGATTGTAGAGACATTTCTTCTTCTTTGGAGGAATTTCTTCTGCTCCAAGACAGCAATCAGGACTAAAGTACTGCTGTCAGGGAGGGACCTAGGAGAGGCCAGGACAGTAACATCAAGGCTGAATTGTAACTAAGGTGCTGATGTGGACCAGTCCAAATTCATATTCAGGGCGAATGGATATCCGAATGGATCCGTCATCCACCCGTCAGATATGTTCGGAGCATGTTCAAGGAGACGAACCTCATTACCTTTGCTCGACCCACATGAAAGGAGGAAGGAAGGTAAGCGTCTATGTGCTGATTTCCGCCATCAGACTTAAGATGATCATCCAAACCTCACTTCACAATAATTCATTTCGTAAGACGGACCGAGGATCCCGTGCCCTCGCATCGAGTGATCTTGAGTTCCAAATCGACTTCACTAATAGATTCGACTGAGAATCAGTCGATAAACAAGAAATCCATAACGTCAGTCGTCAGTCGCCCAGTCCTAATAATGAACATTGAATGCCCCCAATGTGCCAGTTTTTCTCAAACTAATTTAGACACGGTTGTGGAGGGGGTTTTATGACGAATGCGATGTTGAGCAATGCAGCAACAGACAACCACTCTCCGTCCCGAGTGGTATTCCACATTGAACCTCCATGGTAGCACATCAATCGCCGGCCACTGAGAAGGCAGAGAACACACTTTGAACGGAAGTTCATCCAATTCGGTGTGGAGCAATGGTGTCATACCACTTGGAAGCCCTTGATCAATCCTAGGCAGCCAACACTCACTCGTAACTCGTTAAAAAAAGGCCAGCACATTCCGCATGCGAATCGACACAAATGAACGTTCCATAATCCATAACGCACTGAAAGCAAGAAGCAGGAAAACTCACATTCGCAACAAATTAAATAATAATCATAATTTATTCTATTCAACTTCCTCACTCACAAGCCCGGCCGATACACTGGCCCATATTGTGGGGCAGCGTAGTTTTCGCCAATTGGATTCGTCCGAAAGTCTCTGACGGCCGGTATAACTGCAGGCGCATTGTAGGAGCGTCCCAGCCCTCTAGACGGTGTCACCACCACCTTCCCGTTCAGCTTTGAGGAGCTCTGATTGTAGACCACAGACGGCGCGGTGTCTATGATCACACCACTTCTCGCTGCCGCCGGTTCAATGATCTTCAAGTTTCCCAAATAACTGGATTGTGCACTCACTACCACCAGCACTGCCATCGAGCATAACTACAATAGAAATTCGATAACGTATTGCACACACTTTGAGAATATGCAGATTATGGCTGCGGTGCCACCGATCACACACTTACCGCACTGATCAACATGGTCGTTCGATTTGGGTCAACTTAGTCATACGCCTGTGGTTCAATTCATCTATGGAAACTGGAGAAAACCTCTGGTATTGCAGTGGATTTTATTCAAAATCTGAAGAGCACACGAACGAGTCACGCTTCACAATCTAGACTGGCGACCACTGTGCCGCTGGTACTTCCACGAAGGTGGTAACTTTCGAGTGATTGTGCGCCGATATGAAGGACGGTGGGGTTTGCTTGGCGTTGGCTACTTGTGCTCACTTACATAAAGAAATAACACAAGACGAAAAACGAAAGACCGCTCAATGAGTCATTTACAAAACAGGTAACAGGATACAATGAGCGCCAACAATCGAACATTATTACTAAAGAGCTTACGTGTATTCAGATTCAGGCAGGTCACTCCCAAGTGATGGCTCTCTCGAGATTTTCAGTTTCAGTTGGTGGGCGAACCCAAACCACACGCACACTGATGTCGGTGCTGAGCGCGGCCGACGAATGGATTCTGCTTATGAAATGGATTTGCAGTGTCTTTTCGTTTGTTCGGCGAATGAAAGAAGGCAGTAACCGAATCAAATCGATTGGATTTGTGCTGTGTTTTTCGTTATTACTCAAGATTTCAGGCAGCGAACAATAGGACTTGACAATTGATGAACTAGTTGGCGCATCTGCCACGAGAAAGTGGAGAATGGCTCGCAGACTTCGAAAACAAATTAATCAGACAAGAGAACATTCTATCAGAATGCACAGTGGTTAGTTTGAATGAGTTCGGAGTCTTGGGCTAGTCCGGACACCTAAAGTTTCGGGGGTGTCCGGAACAGCGAAGTCCGGACTATAGAGAATAAATAAAATGTCGTGGGCAACCGCCAACTTTTATTTTAGATCTTTTCTATTATTTCAGATCTTTGCACTTTCAGGGGGAAATTTAAGCCAGAATCATAAAACATACGTCTTCTTAAAGTGGCTTGAAAAGAATGAAAAATTAAGGCAACTATAACTTAACGTTGATTTAAGAAAAATATGTACAATAGTATTATTCAAAGTATTTCCTATCTGAGGCTATAACCTTTTCCCATCTTTCTGGCAGTTTGTGGAACCCATCCCAAAAGAACTGCGCCGGCTTGGCAGCCAAGAATGAATCAAGCCAATTCTTGATATTCTGCTCTGATGTGAACCCTATTTCAGTGAGGACGTTCTGCATCGGCCGGAACAAGTGGTAGTCAGAAGGGGCAAGGTCTGGGCTATAAGGCGGGTGGGGTAAAACTTCCCATCCACTGTTTTCCAAATAGTTCTTAACCGGAATAGCAACGTGGGGCCGAGTGTTGTCATGATGGAAAATTATTGCCTCTTGCCTGGTCGCTTATTCAGGCCTTTTTTCGGCTACTGCTCTCTTCAAACGGATTAATTGTGTTCGGTAGCGTTGTCCGTTGATGGTTTCACCCGGTTTTAGCAGCTCATAATACAGCACACCCTTCTGATCCCACTAAATACAGAGGCTTTGCCGTTGATTTGGCTGGTTGGCCGGGTTTCACATGTGATTTTTGCGCTTGGGGTTATCGTAATGGATCTATTTTTCATTACCAGTAGCAATCCGATGCAAAAATGGCTTCCTTTTGTGGTGTTCCAGCAGCATTTCATGCATGCAAAACCGCCTTTCGACGTCTCTCGTCTTGAGTTCACGTGGAACCCAATTTCCTTGCTTTTGAATATATCCAGCTGCTTTTAAACGTTTTGAAATGGCTGCTTGAGTGACACCCAAAGATTCTGCGAGCTCTTCTTGTGTTGGCAACAATATTCATAGAGTAATGCCCCCAGTTCCTCATCTTCAAACGTTTTTAGCTGCCTAGGACGTTCATCCTCTTCCAAGCCAAAGTCACCACTTTTGGCACGTTCGCTCAGCTAGCGCATGTTCGCCATAAACTTCCACCAAAATACGATGACTTTCGGCAGCAGTTTTCTTCATATTAAAGTGACGAAGAAGAACTCGCCGCAAAAACACTTGTGCAGGCACAAAGTTCGACATATTTGTGTCAAAACAAATTACGCTTCAAATGAATGACATATACTGAAATAACGTACAATGACAATAGTTTTCCAACGCACGTTCCAATGAAATAATACAAGTTACGCCATCTCTTAGCAAACCGCACGAATTAAGTTATAGGCCCAATACATAAAACATAGCAACGGACGCATGCCTACGTAACCACGCAAATCACAACTGCACAACGGTAGTGTACGTGTGCATAAAAACTAAGGGAACACTTCGAGTTCAAACCCACGAGTCAAGTATTTTCTGTAAAGGAGACACTCAATTTGGAGTGAAAAAAAAAACTCAAATTCTTCGGAAAAGGGACCGAGTATAATCATCATCATCTTCTGACCCGCATGCTCCACTAAAGGGGTCACAGGGGTAAATCACGTACGCGAGATCTGCAGGCAACTCGATCGTCCGCCATCGACTTTAACTCATCAGGAGTTATGCCCAAGGCGAGTTTTTGGACTTGGTCCAACCACCTCGTCCTGGGTCTGTCAAGCGGTAGCCTACCTGATGGAATCGCATTTAACACCCGCCTTGGAGGACGTGTTGAAGGGGACATTCGTGCCACGTGACCAAACCACCGAAGTATAGCCCTTTCTGTTCAAAGAAGCAGCTCCTCAATGTCGAGTTCCTCGCGCCATGCCGTCTTTCTCACCCTCTCCCGGTGAGTAATTCCCACACCAGCACGAAGAAAGCTCATCTCAGCAGCTTGTATTCCCGATCTTAGTCTTTGGGTGGGGGTTGGAATAACTACTGAGCTGAAACCACAAAACTTGGCTTGGACATCAAGCTTGGTCTGATTACAGATCTATCTAGCTGTTTCAAAATCGACCCAGCTTGACCAATCCACAGCATTACTCCTGCCATCACTCGTGAAAAAGACCCCGAGACTCTTAAACTTCTCCACCTGCTTCATTGGGACTCCACTAACCTGTAGCGGGCGTTCTGGAGATGACCATAACCTCCGATTTGTCCACGTTGACCTTCATTCCAGCATCAGCACATACGGCCACAAACCTATCGAGGGCGCGCTGGAGTTCCGTCTGAGAAGATGTGAGGATAACCAACTCATCTGCAAAAAGAAGATGACATACCCTCAACTCTCCCAATGTGAAACATTCCTCGCCTTGGCTGCGCCGTATGTGCAATGAAAAGGAGAGGTGACAAAACGCACTCTCGGGCACCCACGGTGAAAGTTGTTGATTTAGCACCGTTCACCCGAACACAGCTACTACAGTTCGTGTATAGAGACTGAATGGCAATCAGAAGAGGACCGAGTATAATTCGAAGAATTTTCCTCTCGAAGCAAGAATCTCTTCGTTCTCTATTGATAGTGCCCATTCTGTTGCGCCAGCAGGACTGGACGACTATCAAGGACAACTTGGTTCTCCGAGACAGGGCTTTATTTCCCAATTGCCGGCTAAGCCCAAGGATAGAGCGGTTGACCAGGGTTATCATTCGTCTCACTTTCGTAGTTTATTGCAGAGCCTAGGTAGGCAAAGTCCCTGTATCTGCCTACATCAACCCTGTATCTGCCTACTGTGACACTTTGTCCAAGATGTCAGTGTTGATGTTTGTCTTCCCCTCATTCCCCGCATTTGCCCTTCTCTCCTTCTCGATGCAAATGCCCCACTGACAGCCCCGTGGAGTTCTTCCGATGATGTCAGTGTCATCAGCTTATCCGAGCAGTTGTACCGACTTGTGAGAGGTCGTGCCTCATTTCACAATTTCAACGACTCCCACCCCATCCGCGATCAAAAAGGCCATAAGCCTAGATAGGGCTTCAAACAAAATGTACATTGCATAAAACCTTTATAGTCCCACTTCAGCGTTACCCCACCAAAGCCAGCACCCTGCCGCTATCAGATTGGGAAGCCTTTGGTCGGCGACTCGAGAGAAACGATTTACTCGCCGTGTTCGTGTACACCGACGCTTGAAATCGAAAGTTCAACGGTGTGTGAATGGAAAGAAGTGGTGCCCTGAGGTGAAAACTCTCGCTGTGATTATTCAAATCGTTTCTTGACCGGCATTTGAATCTAGACCACGTAAGTGGCTGCCATCGTGGCCAGACTATATCGCTCTGCGCCCCTCCGAATGCAGAATCAAATAGAAGACAGAACTTAGTTTAAATTGCATTTAATCGCTTAAGAAGTTAGTTTGTGAATTTATCAACGGATCCCTTGACGATCGATGGGATCAAACCGATCTTGTTTCTTGTCGATATAATCGACCCGCGGAACAGATCGGCCAGGCCCGAAAATGGTTTCCGGAATCGCCGTCTCTGGGTGTCGTCCTCCTCCGAACTCGTCAATGTGACAATCGTTGGATACTTTCTAATCGGCCCGTCGCCGTAGACAGTCTGCTCTGATGCGGCATTTGATTGAATGACGGATACCGTCGTCGGTGCTGGTGGCGCCCGTGGTTGCTCGGTGGTTGTAGTTGGTGGTGCAGCAGTCGCAAGTGCTACCGTCGGTGGCGTCAAACGAATGGGCTGGTAGTCATCTGCTATCTGCGCATAGTACACCGGCACAGGCACCCGATATTCATGGTAGCGAGTAGTAAACGCACCGTAACCGAGGTTCGGCTGGTAGGGTTCCCTTTGCGCGTAGTTTATGTTGTAACGTCTGACTGGTTGCAGAACTGGCGGCGGTGGGGGAGCCGCGTACTGGAGGTCTTCGTAGTCATCGTAGATGCCGGCTGCGGCTGCCACCTGCGATCGGGGCGGTGGTGGGCCATAGACGGGCGCGTAGGGGAACTGCTTGCGAATGTCGTTGAATGCAGGAGCCTGCGCGTATGTGGGTCGCTGAACATTTGCTCCTTCGGATATATCCTGAGGATAGGCTCGCCGAGGAGAGGGCCGCCCTTGATCCGGGGGACCGTACGTGGACTGCGGACTGTAATCCACATTGTCATACGAAGCTGGTCTTTGATAGAGGTCTTGAACGTCCCGCGCCGAAACCGCGCTTTGGCGAGGCTCACAGTCTTTCGTGTCTCCCTGCTGAGCGCCAGTGACTCCGATGGTCACCAACACGACCAAAATCTGAAATGTACGACAAATTACACTGCTCGAAAATGAATATCCAACTTGCTCTGCTCACCAAGATGTTCATACTGCGTTTGATGTTACTACAACTGATGATGTGACGAATGCTGCCTGGCCCCTTTTATACCCGGGCATATATGTCTTCGTTAGTCTTGAACAAAAAACAACACCTCGCCAGCCACCTGGCCACCGTTCTTGACCCCACGCCGCGAGTTCAAGCTCAGAGCAGCCTCAGTCTCAAGCGAGATGATTTCCCAATGAGGCGCGAAAAAGGTGAAATGCGTATTCATGGACCCTGGGAACGAAATGTAGAGCGTAAATAAGTATCGGTTAAAAGTCCCATAAAACCACAAGAGATTTCGACTGCTCAGTGCCAGGGTGTCGTTAACTGCTCGGTTAACGCACTTTTGATGTCTCAACGTTCCTGGCTTGGATGCTGATTCAGGCTCTTCCAAGTAAAGCTAGAACCAACTACTTCGGAGTCCGAAGACAGTGGTACTTAAAGTCTTGTGTGCACATTTACCTGGAATGCTGCGATAATCTCCGCGATGGGGAAATAAGAAGTAAGTGTATTTCCCAAAAACAAAACGTCTCTATTGGCCGCACGGCCTTGAAGTGAAAGTCAGACTGAATGCTTGGATGATGACCAACTTTGGTTGTGAACCTTTGAGACTGAGGGTGACTGAGGTGCTTCTCTGAGGGAACAGCCTAGCCGACTGGCATTCCAGACTATTCCAGGTTCATAACCTTTGCAGTGAGTCCTAAGTTCCGGACCATGCTGCTGTGTTATTTTACGCTCTGGGTTATAGAGCGCCTTATTTGACACCCAAGGCAACGCAATAATGCTCGATTATCTATCCCCTTAGCTCTTGTTTCTGTTAGTCCAGGCAAGGTTTAACTTAGGTAGTCTGTGGGAAATGTTAGGCTGGCAAGAGCATTCCATATTCGTGTGGTGCGGCTGACGAACGAGTCTCTAAATATAACTGTGCGTCCGATTGTAGGCTTAAGGGTAAACTAATGAGCATTCCTGGCGAGACGGGTATCGCGGGTGAATTCATGGGGAGGAGGAATGCAGTTGGCTAGCTCACTTGAGCATCGTCTGTTGAAATAGCGATAAAACACGAACAAAGAAGAGGCGGCACGTCGATGTTCGAGTGAGTCTAATGACTCTGCAATATTTTTGTCTCCTAGAAGTTTAACGCTCGCTTTTGAATTCTATCTAGGTGCTGGGTGGTCTTGGAGGCACCACACCAGATATGAGCGTCGTCCTAAAGCTTGGGGCGGATATACGCCTTATAAATTAAAGCCAGAGGGTGTGAAGTATTTCCTGCATCGATTAGGGAAACCTAAACATTTCGCAGCATTTTTGGCGACCTCAAATATGTGATCGTTCCAACTAAGTGCTGTGTTGATACACACACCAAGGACGGACATTTTTCCGGCTTCATTGACACATGCGCCATTCATGGATAATGGCTGACTAACAGAGGTTCGCTTGGGGGCAGTGTCTGTGCACACAGGGCAACGTGGGTGATCGATCCCATCATGCCGAGATGCCAGCAACCAGAGAGAATGGAGGAAGAGATATTCGTCTTTCCAGTGGAAAACCCCCCAGTCCACCTCAGATTGTGACGGTTGTGCTTGTCACTCATGCTACTTTATTTTCACTAACACTTATTAGGAGTATAGAGCAACGCAATGGTGTTAGGCGGGAGCAATCAGCTTCGCTTAGCTGACACGTATTCACAGACGACTGTCTGCGAAAAGGAGTTATCAAAAACGCTGCCAGATGAATCTGAGGGGCAAGAAACTTACAAGTGGCACATCTCTTCCTCCATTATCTCCGCCAACAACTATCCCTGTCGGTGCATAGGTCAAGCTGGCTTACAGCCTCCTAGCAGCGCCCCCTGGATAGCCTTCGCAGCACCCGTTGTGAGGTGAACTAATGAATGTCAAAGAGGACTTTTACGACCTTTACGGAGCCTGTCCGGAGTACGATGTCAAAATCGTACTCGGAGACTTCAATGCCCAAATCGGGAAGGAAGACATCTTTGGCGGAGTGATCGGAAAGCACAGCCTCCACGACACGACATCGGATAACGGCTTCCGACTCACAGACCATTGCGGCAGCATGTAATATGTTCATAAGCGGCACGAGCTTCCCTCACAAAAGAATCCACACAGCAACCAGGCGATTTTCGGACGGTCGAACCGCCAACCAAATCGACCATGTGCTCATTGACAGATGTGCCAACATTCAGAGGGGCAAACGTCGGCTCTGACCATTTCCTCGTAGCAGCAAGATTCAGAGCTCGACTCTCCAAAGTCAGAAAGCTGCACCAGCCAACAAAGAGGAGTTTTGACATTGGACGCCTGAGCACACCAGAGATGGCCACAGCCTACGAAGAGCAATTACGTGAGAGACTCTCCGGTATGTCTGCAACACCAACGCCAATGAGATGAGGTTACATTGCCGCTTGACGGAAGCTACCTTAGACTACCGACCAGCACTGTTGTGTGATTTCTTCAATCTCGTACTGGAGAAGAGAGTGCGGCGGGCAGCTGTAAACACGAAAGGCACTATCTTCTATAAGTCGGTTCAACTGTTGGGGTAAGCAGACATAGTCGCGGTTTCTCAACGTACCGTAGTGGAGGCTTTAACAGCGATTGAAGAACAGGCGAGACGAACTGGTCTCAAGGTCAATGAGGACAAAACGAAATATATGCTGTCGGCTAAAATACGTTCCGTCGGACATCATCGTGGACAAAACATCACGGTCGTGTGCTACCATTTCGAGGTAGTAAAGGAGTTTGTGTACCTCTGGGCAAATGTGAACTCCACAAACGGCATCACAGTGGAGACCCGACGTAGATTCGCCCTTGGCAACCGGTGCTACTTCGGTTTGTCGAATCAACTGGGCTCAGAACTCCTGACTCGAAGGACCAAGATCATGATCACTCTCATTTTGCCAATCCTGCTCTAGGAGCCGAAAGATGGACGCTAAGCAAAACTGCAGAGCTGATTCTTGGTGCCTTCGAAAGAAAAATTCTGCGTCGGATATATGGTCCCGTCTGCGAGGAAGGTGAACAGAGGAGAAGACACAACCGCGAACTCTACGAGCTGTACTAGGATGTGGACGTTGTCCGGAAGGCAACAATACGTCGACTGCATTAGCTCGGCCACATCGAGCGAATGGACAACAACGCTCTAGCTAAGAGGGACTTCGAATTAGAGTCTCTAGGTTGAAGAAGGAGAGGATGACCAAATGTGAGAGGATGACCAAATGTCTGGCTACATAGACCGGGTGCATATAGACCGTCAACGATGGAAGGCAGCAATTGCTCAGGCTCAGCCCCACCAAAGGTCGCCGGCCAGATAAGTAAGTAAGTAACAAGGGTTCGCTTGAGTGACAGCAGACAGCATTGAGTTTCTGAAGCATTGAATGCCACTCGGTTGTACTTTCCCCAATTAATTATGCTGTCAAGACTGGAATTCAATATGCGCTGCCAAATTTTATTGCCGAGGGGAGGGGACGTGAATCTTTTAACGAATATGAAAAGATGAGGGTGTTGCCATCAGCGAAGGAATGGATTATATTAGAAATAGCAGATTGTAAAAATAAGAAAGAGTGTCGGAGACAGAAGAGAGCCTTGGGGAACACGAGCATTTATTTGGTGGATATCAGAATTGAACCCATCGAAAACAACTTGAATTTAACGGTTCGAAAGGTTATTTCTAATCCATAGAAGAAGAGATTCATCAAATCGAAAAACTGAAATCGTCAAATGTCTTAGGAATCGGTTTAGTATCGAACAGTAGAATCTCGATAATGTGAACCAATGAACAATGTAAACAATGTTGGAAAATGTTGTTGAAAAGTGTTCAAGATTTCTCGTCGGTTAGTGACTAAGATTTTGTACCAGCCGAAAATTGTGGACTGTAGATTCAGCGAACACCGATCCACTTTTCGTACCTAATAACAGTAGATACTAGATCCAAGAAGTTCAAATCGACACCCACCGCCTATTCGATTTCAAGGCTGCATATGACAGCGTGCATCAAGACGAGCTATACAGCGATAGTCTATTTTATGCATTCCCGCCAAAATGGTCAGGTGGTGAAGGATGACATTGGAAAGATATCATTGCTTTGCAATCTTTGCGTCGTGAATTTGAAAATTTGGTAATGCTTATTTTAGATTTGTCGAGTTCTCTATTTGAAACCTGAAAAGTGTGGCTGCGACTTCTTCAAAAGAACGGTATGCTCTTTTGTAATTCGCACAAAATCTATTTGCAATTGAGAACTGCACATTCTAACGAGGTCGTTCACAAAGCAAACATTGCAGAAACAGTAAACAACGGATAAGAACAGAGAAGAGTAAAGCAATTGGAAAATAACACAAAAATAACACAAAGTAGACACAACCTTTGTGGCGGCCATGGTTGATTCGTCGACCCCTATGCACTTAAGTCTACGCAGCGCAGGTTCGTTTCCTGATACCAGCAAAATAATTTTCACGGCTCCACCACTTTCGAGGCACTGACAGTGCTCGTAGAGTACAACTGTCTAGAAAAAGCTTCTCATATTGGCCGTCCTTGAGTAAACGAACAACTCGAGTGGTGGCTTAGAAGCTAGGTCCTAGCCCTCTACGGATTGTAGTGCCACCCATATTATTATTTTTTTTATAAGAATATTTACATTCCATTTTGTCCAGTCTAGACCATTATGGGCAGACAACTCTTGATTGATGATACCGCGATAATGTCCCATCCCGATCTCACATGGTATCCACCTTGACTCTGACTTGTCGACTACGCGACTTAAAAAAAAACACAGTCCTAGAGCTTTTAATCGCACACTCTAGCTGGTCCAAAACTTGAAATAAATTGACCACTGAACCCAATTCCGTGAGACCTTGCTGGAACATCATGTCAACCAGGTTCAGCTCATGCATTCTAGGCAAATAAAGGTAAAGCTGTTTCCTTGAAGAAATACGGTGGTTCCGCCGCACCATATACCGGACGAACGAGTGCACTGGCAGCTCTTCTATTATGCTGGCAACAGGACAATCCACACTGAATGCGAAACCTTCAAAATCAGCCCTGTTGCACTGCACACCTTGCCGAACAAAATGAAATTCGAAATTCTATTAAAAACTGGAACTAATTTATTAATTTATGCGGTTATAAGGCGGTCTTAAACGATAGAGTGAAACGAACGAAATTAAATGTAAGAACATACGACATTTTCATACAACGGGATCGAGGTCTGGTCAATTCAGCTGCTGCTGCTGTCAGTTGATGGAAGTTGTTTGTAAATCCTCGGGCTGATCATTCTGACCCATATCAATGCTGAAGGAATTTGATAACCGGTGCATGTGCAGCATAAACCAACGGAGTGTGATAGGCCCGCACCACTTGTGAGGTGATTGTCCGAACAGCTGGAGCAACAATTGGCGTAACGACCTCGGCATGCTTATGGACCACGGTCTGACTCTGATGTGACACAGCCGTCGGAATCTTTTGTACCAGCTCTCCCACCTTGGCGACAGTCGGCTCATGGATGCGAATTGTTTCCGGTGCCAGAACTGTCCTCAGGCCAGGGCTGGTGGTAATGCTGATTGGCAGCGAAATTGTCTCTGGCGGCAGGATTTGATGTTGAATCGAGACCGATCCGAGCGATGACGTGGTCAAGGAGCTGGCGGGCAACTCAGCGGCTTGCAATGCAGCCGAAGTGTTGGACTCCTGAGTAGTGCTTGCTTCGGTGGGTGCTGGCGCCGATTGTGTTGGTGATGGGGTCTCTCGGGTGTCTGATGTGCGCTCGACTGACTCCTCGGATGACGAGGGAATATCGCTCGGAAGCTGCTGTTGCTGCAACAGCGCCGACAGCGATATGGATTCCTCGGAGGGCAGCGATGCCAACAACAACTGGGAGGGGTAAGCTGTCGCCACTATAAGCATTGACGATACAATTATCTGCGGAAAAGGATCATGCTGCGATTTATCGAACTTTGTCTCTACCACCCGATCACCTTACCAATTTGAACATGTTTGCACTGGTATTCTCAGTCTTTTCTGAAGTTGAGGACCTCCTCTACGCAATCGAAATCCACGCAAAATACGACACACGAACGTAACGAATGGAAATGATGCGCCACAATGTACCGATGCTAAATGCAATGCGTTACTGATGCCCAACTCCTATCAATATCTTGTTTTTATACGATCGCATCAGCCATGCGAGATCTAGATCTAGACGGCAAAATCATCCAAATGCAAAGTCAACCTGACTGCATCGCAGCAGCACGAAGATCGACGATTAATCCAGTTGTGAAACTGATTTCTCATATTTCCATCCATCAGCATCGGGAATAGCAGCATCAATGCCAAGTGGGTACGCAGATAATTTCGCGTGCATTGCTTATGCGCCGCAAAGGTTACGTTCTCGTCAGCCTTACGGCTCAAATGGCATGCAATTACTGAAATCGGATAGGGGTTGCTGGCGCCCACATTGAGGGCATTGGGCTAGTCAGTTGATTACGTGTAGACAGAACAAGATAGAACGGTGGAGGAGACTAACTGAGACGTTGGACTAACAGACACTTGGGCTAAACCACTCCTTTCATGGGCGGTGATTGCAACAAAAATACGATAAGCCGTGAACGTACACAAAAATGAGTGATTAAGCTCGGCCCACAATCATTACCTTTCAGAAATGTGTAATTTTTTGCTGTCTCTTTGCCCAGTGTTCTATTTTTGACAGCTCGTGTGTCATAGTCAAACGTACTCAGTTAGTGTTGCCATTTCTTAGACTTCTAATTTCGGTGAGTGAGCCTGGAAGCTGAAGGAAGATACACTTTTTTTACCGAAAAATTGTCTTCAGCGACGAACCTCATTTCGAGTTGAATGGGCGTTTGATAAGCAAACTTTACTTGGCCCTATGGGCAATCTCAGACAATAAAGGGGTAATGACAGAACTGAAATATTTGTGGCCTGATGGGGTCATTGGTCCGTATTTTTTATTCAGCAATGACCGTGAATCTACCGTCAATGGCGCCTGTAATGATGCCTTTTTTCCACAAAATGCATGTACTGAACCTGGTCGACATGTGGTTCCAGCGAGACGTCGCTACATTCTCGGCAGCACGCGAGTCGATGGACCAATTGAGAAATGAGTTTTTATCCATTGTCTTGGACGAGTGAATTTGGCGGCTAGATCGTGTTCTCTACTAGCAGCATATCAAAATTCCCACATGTGTACAAACATGATACCCACATATGCATCACGTCGAGCATTCCAACAAAACCACAGTGTAAGCTTGTCATGTATCCTACTCTTTAGGTCTCTTTCCGAGCAGAGAGAAAGCAGCATTTGTCCCTAAAAAGGGCGAAACTTCGTCACCCACTTCATACCGACCCATACGAGGGGCGTTCAATATATTCTCGATATGAAGGAAAATGCGAATTCAATTTAAATTGTTTTTATTTTTCAATATAATCTCTCATCAATGCATTTGTTACATCTTGAGATAAGCTTTTTTAAGCCCTCAAAAAAATAAATTTCCTCTTTCTCTGCAAAATACCCATTTATTGCCGACTTGAGTTCTTCATCACCCGGAAATCTTTTTCCACGAAGACATTTTTTCAAATCCGGAAACAGGAAATAATGACTAGGGGCAGGGTCTGGACTATAGGGTGGGTGTTGGATTTCTTCGAAACCACAATCTCGCGCAGCAGCCTTGTAAACTCGCGCCGTGTGAACAGGAGCGTTGTCATGAAGAAGCAACACACCCGCTGCGAGTTGACCCCGTCTTTTCTTTTTAATTTGCTCCCGCTAATTATGCAAAGTGGAAGCGTAGGATGTGGCGTTGATGGTTTCAGTTTGAGTCCCAAAAAACTGTGGCCATGAGCTTCGGAGACGGAGTGACTTTGAACTTCTTCGGGGAGTCTGTTCCTTTTTTATGCCACTGCATGGACTCTTGTTTGCTTTCAGGGTCATAGTGGTGGACCCATGCTTCGTCACCAGTAACAATTCGATCCACAACCCCGTCCGCGTTCTCACTACACATCTCCAAAAGCTCTCTACAGCATGCGATTCTCACTTTTTTCTGAGGCGCTGTGAGCATTCGTGGCACCCACCTTGCACTGACCTTTGAAAGGTTAAGATGGTCAAGAAGAATGGTGTGAATGGTACCAATTGAAAGCTCGGTGATCTCTGCCATCACTTTTACCTTTATTCGGGCATCCTCAAGAACAAGTTTTTCGACTTCTTTGATGAGAGAGATTGCGAATGAGAGAATTTGCGAACAGTGACATCCGGGACACTGTGACACCAGAAAGAATTGCGAAGCAGACGATCTCGCTAGAAAGGGCACCACCTCAACACTCTTTCCGGACGGGGAACGGCCGTCCATGCCTATCGCTACTACAAAACATCTACTCAAGCTTGAAACGCTGACTCACACCAAACGTTGATGGCCTTCTGGCACTAGATGCCTCAGGACCTAACAATTCTGACCTACCTTCGATTCAAAACGCTCACGCGACCTGATCAGCATGAGTAGACCGAATCCCAGAGCTCTCATTGGCGTTATAACAGGGCATTGTGCCTTTGAAACTCACGTCTCAAGACTAGGTACTAGGTATGCCCTATAACGACTTCTGTAGAAGTTGTAGGGATCCATTTCACATCTTGGAGGGAGACCATTTCACATCTTCTTTGCAACTGCAATGCCCTCTCACTCATATTTCTATGACTTGACAGAATTAAGTAGTCAGCTCCATCACTTGATTAAGAGCTCCAGATGGTTCGCGGATTAGGATCTATTAGATCTTGTGGTAACACAACGGGCCTACTTTTGGGCTAAGTGTGGCTACCCTGAAGGTAGTCAGCCACTCTAACCTAGCCTAACCTACGGCTATGCTACACCATGTTACGACATGTATTAGTGAACTTTGCATGACTCTGGAAACTGTCCTGTCGTGCTCCCCCGTCTCGTTAATAGGTAGACGGCAGTCCATTGAAGGCTTTGAAGCCGCCTGGCTATCAAAACATGATGACTACACCTGCGTGGGATTCCACATTGTTCCTTTGACGCACAAGACAAAACGCCAGTGATCGCTGTAGTTTACACTTGATGTTTCTGCATTCTCGAAGCATTCGCACTCGAAGGTTATAATTGAATTAGATTTTAGGCCCACGGGAAAATATCGAACATTTGTAAAGAAAAAACCCTTATTTGCTTTGCATGAAGATTCCCTCGATGGCGTCATGCATCGCTCCGACAAAGCTGCCCAGCACACTTTGTTTTCCCTACACCATGCGTCCGTATCATCTGTCATCTCAGTGACAAGACTTTGTTTTCCCTACACCATGCGTCCGTATCATCTGTCATCACAATGACAAGACTATTCCGTAAAGTGATTACTTCCCTTGACTAATCAAGCACGTCAATTAGCAATTGATCCATGACCAGTACAGTTCCATTGGCATTTTCTCTCGTCTTTACGTCTGGATAGCAAAGGTGCATACAGTCAGTGTCAAAAGTGAGTCTACACTCGGCCAGTGACAGTTGGTCCTCTAAATTAAAATTAACCGGGATGATGAGAGCTGGTGGCAGCCGTGGCGTTGTGGGTTGGTGCGACGACTTCTATGCACTTGAACCTACGTTGTCTAGGTTCGATTCCCGATAAGAGCAAAAAAAGCTTCTCAAATTGGCCGTCCGGGTCGGTTGCTGAGAGCCCTCTATGGGATGTAGCGCCACCCATATATTATGAGCTATGGTAGCCATAAATGCATCCAATTAAAGCTCTCATTCTTCCTGTGAGATGACTGAGACAGGTATATATGAAAACACGGTACGAGAATCGAGGTGTCTCTAAGCAGAGAAAGTACTCGAATTCTAGAGAGGATCACAAGGAAGCTTGTCGAATTCATGCCCCGAAAGCCAGAAGTGGTGATAATGTCCAAAAGAAACCAGCACTCTAACGCACGTTTTTTTAGAGCCGCCAATGGCAATGCTCTGGAAGACGTGCTGTAAATCATGACAACGACAATGTGTCAGCTGCAAACAAACCTGAGACGTTGAGTCATAGTTTAGTGTCAGAAGTTAAGCCGATTACTGGACACGACCGACGCACGTTACACTGAATGTCGAGGAAAGAGAACGAACAATGTAAGCGTCCAAGCAAATCATCAATTTCGATTGTAATGATGGCAGAATTTGTAACCCGGCTGGAGTTTTATTCCTCACTTGACCCAGCCTATTCGCTTCTAGCGCAATGGGATTGAAGTTCATGAACGAGTGCAGAGACATGAATTTACCGGACGGATTGTGCAAAATAAATATAAATACGAGAAATGATTGAGAAATCAGTGCAGCTGGAGGTCGGTGCTGAACGAAAATCTTCGCTCTTTTCCAGACTCGGCTCCAGACTGTTCGATGGTAGCATGTATGGTTGGTGAAGCTTCGTAGATGCACTACCTTTGCTTTTGAATCGGATTAGAGTCAGTTTCTCAAGGTCGAGACAGGTTGATCCGAATGTTCCGTCGCTGTTTATGTGGACGAGTGTTCTTGATGGGTATGACACTGACGGAGATGACGTCACTTTATTGCCGTCGGTACATGGCACACGAAGCTGCGATAATGAACACACGTAGCTTTACCCAGTGCCCTTTAAAAATCCACTCGAGAAGATAGCGGAGCACATTTTATGTTACCGAGTGAGAAACTGAGTGCATGGACATTTTTTGTTTACGAAAAGCAAGAGGTTGCAGTGCAGTGACTCACACATGTCGTAGCATGGTGTAGCATAGCCGTAGTACGTAGCGCGTTGAAATTTCACGTAATATCGTAAGCCCGAGTACGACGTTTTAGGTGGAGCTCCTCTCTTCTGGCTCGGGCGTTTTGACACTTTTGACGGATCGACGGATTTCAGAGGATTTTTGACGGTTACTCACGAAATAACGTTCTCTGATTGTTCAATTTGATTGGATATAAAAAATGGTTGTCAAAAATTTTAAGGGGCAAGAGTGGTAGAAATTGGGCATCTGTATCATACGACATCTCTATCAACGAGGTGTGGTTGCATTGCCGCTCGACCATCAAAGAGGTGGCGGAAACTACCTTGGACCGACCACCGCTGTCGTGTCATTTCTTCAATCTGGTACTGGAGAAGATAGAGACGAACTGGTCTCAAGGTCAATGAGGACAAAACGAAATATATGCTGTCGGCTAAAAAACGTTCCGTCGGACATCACGGTCGAGGTAGTAAAGGAGTTTGTCTACCTCGGGCCGAGTGGAGTGCACACAAACGACATTATAGTGGACTTAGGCTACTTCGGTTTGTGGAAACAACTGGGCTCGGAAGTCTTGACTCGAAGGACCAAAATAATGCTCTACAAAACTCTTATTTTGCCAGTCCTGCTCTGTGGAAGCGAAAGCTGGACGGTAAGCAAAACTGCAGACCTGATTCTTGGTGCCTTCGAAAGAAAAATTCTGAGTCAGATATTTGGTACCGTCTGCGAGGATGGTGAATGGAGGAGATGACACAACTCTACGAGCTGTACCAGGATGTGGATGTAGACCGGAAGGCAACAATAGCCGACTGAATTGGCTCGGCCACATTGAGCGAATGAACAACAACGCTCTAGCTAAGAGGGTCTTCGAATTAGGGTAAAAGACAGAGAGGATGACAAAAATGTCTGGCTATCAGGACAGGGTGCGAGACAGCTTGATGATTGGAAGCAGCGTGCCTCGGACCGGCAGCAATTGCTCAGGCTCAGATCCTCCACGGGTTCCCGGTCTGATAAGCAAGTAAAGGCGATCGCTTGGCAGACCGAGGCCACTGGGAAAAACCTCTGATGTGTTGATGTCGGAGGATCGCGTGGCTTGGTGATACCTTGTGAGAGCCTTGCCTCCGCGATCGCTTTAGTGGATCATGCAGGCCACTGAAGATGAGACCGTTACATGGGTCTAGAACTTGAGAGTTGACCACATGACAGAAGGATTTTTCGTTAACACAGATCTGGACAGCCAGCACCACAAAAAACCACAAAAAGCTAAATGATCGTGCTCAACAAAGTACAAAGGTCAGCCGCTGTTTGTAAAACGGGAGCTATGAAGGACATACCGCAGGCAGGGTTGGACATGATACTTCATCTGCTTCCTCTGGAATTATTTACAAAAGGCTGCGCCGCACAAAGCGCTATCAAACAAAGGGAGTCCTCTTTGTGAAAACAAGCCAACTATAGACATGCGGCCAAAATCAAAACAATGGATGACCTCGGAAAGGGAGATGGTTTCTGTAGCCTCGCAACTACAACCGACTAGATATCTCTCCCCAACCCAACTGTTCCCCCACAGGTACAGGTCAGGCTCTCGAACGCCGTCATCAACGACCAAGAGATTGTCCTTTTTCACCGACGAATCAAACTTGGACACAAGCACTGCTCGGACTCCTTGTAGAAGCAAGAATCATTCAGACTCCCTGATATGTGCAATGTCTTCCAAGCAGGGAGGCAAGCGAGAAAACAGCCGAGCACGATATCCCATTATTAGATATCACCATCGTTGTTGGCAGCCAGACTGCATGGAAGACAATAGAATCCGTTGCGATGAGAGCAAGGGTTGTTATGAATTGCCGGGACTCACTATGGTCCATCAGTCTCCACATGGTCAAACTCTTCTGGTTTCCGGGCAACAGCTCAAATGCAGGGAACGAGGGAGCTGACGAATTGATCAGACAAGGATCTGAAATGGAGGCGGACACATCCGTGCAGCCACCGATCAGTGCATTATACGAAAAGAAGCCAACTCGTTATGGCTCGCAAGAAATGACTCTCCCACGACGAAATCAACGTGGCCGGAGCTCAACAACGGCAAAATAAAGAAGCTTCTGGCATCGGGTCGTAACTCAATCCGCGTACTGGTCGGAGTGATCACAGGACACTGCCCCATCGGAGCAATACTCCGGCAATGGAATACAGAATCCAGCGATCTCTGCTGGAGTTGCGGTGACGATGAAGAGACTTACCTAACCTCACCTAACCTATCCTAACCTAACCTAACCTAAGATGAAAGGGAGAGAGAGAAACAGAGAGAGACAGAGAGAGAGAGTTAGAGAGAGAGATAAAGATGGAGACAGATAAAGATGAAGAGAGAGAGAAAGAGAGGAAGAGATAGAGAGGGAGAGAGAAACAGAGAGAGAGAGAGAGAGAAATACAATCAAAGCACTGCCACCCACCTCGCTTGGATATAAATTCCACTTAGAAATCGCTCAATATTTCATCAAATTTGAGACTTTTCAGTAAATGCATTGTACACGCTTATGTGGCTCCAATACAAATTCGCATGCCCACCGATTGTTGGTACAGGTTTCGTTTCACAACCAGTTCAAGCTGCTTGCTCCACAGCATCTCTGCTCACACACACGCCAGTCCTCTGCGGTAACTAATCCAATTTTTGCCTTGTTCACATGACATCTACTTCCGGTTGTTGTCGCTGTGCAACAAGCTGAGTTTCTTAGACACCCACCAAATACTGTTCATTTGAGATCTAATCAGAAACGTATTCATTTCCAAATCGCTTGCTACGCCACAAACGAGTTTTCATTCATTGAACTTGAACCTGGAGATTAACGCCAATGGCCATTGAATCAACGCAATGTGCCGTGGCCAATTCGCAATCGCACGCCTTGATGAAGTCTATTTCTTTGGGAGGGCAACTCGAAATCCAAGGCATGGCCAGCGGAATAGGCTTTGAATGCGCGTGTGATTTGGCTCGCTACCGTTAAAGTCATTAATCAATTTGAGCGCTAATAATAACTGTCGCCACAATGGACAAACTACTCCAAAAAAAAAATGTGGTTGTCCTCGAGTACTCGAGTCCAAAGAAATTCACAGTCAAAGCGGCTGGATGACTCCAGCTCCACTAGTATAAATAGATAGTGTCGCCAAAGTGACAGCATCAGAAACGGTTTACTTACCAATCCCAAAATGTTCCGTCAAGTAAGTCTTCCGCGCCTTTGATTCAATCAATTTATTTATTTTTTCCTTTAAATAGCTCACTTTTGTCGCCCTCTTCGCCTTTGCCTCTGTGCAAGCTGGAATCATTGGAACCGTGGTGGAGCCAGCTCTGGCAAAAGTTGGAGATGTCGTGAGCAGCTTTCCCACCGCTGTCTCCCATCAGAGCTATACAAGGATTCACAATACCGCCGCCATTGCCAACGTTGTTACCCCAGTCGTGAGTCCTCAACTGGTCGAGCAAGTAGAAGCTGTTCCAGCCGCTGAGCCCGTTTCGGTTGCCCCCGTTGCCGACGTTTCCGATACCGAAGAGGTTGTCTCCGCTGTTAAATCAGCTGAAGCCGAAGTAAAGTCTGCGGATGATTCTGCTGCTGTAGGTGCTACAGAAGCTGCGCCTGTTGCTGATGAAGTTGCCAAAGCTGAAGTTGTCACCAAGTCGGCTGAGAGTGCACCAGTTGAGGAGACCGCATCGCTTGTTAAGACCGTCCCCGTGGCTTCAGTTGCCGCCGCACCAGTCTTCACTCAGTTCTATCACACTGCCCCCGTCCTGAAGACCATTGCATCGCCGGTCATCGTCGCTCACTCCGCTCCATTGGTTTACTCCTCACCAATCATTAAAACAATTACCTCACCCCTCATCTACACCATCCAACACTGATCCGTTTCCAATGAAATAAAAATGTATTGAACACTTGAAATGGATATTTATTTGTTTGGACACTTCTTCTTCGTGTGGCGCTGCAGTGGACCTGGGCCTCAACCAACAAGTCTCTGCAACTCGCGCAATCTCTAGATAGATGCCTCCAGTCACGCACACAAACTATTTTGAGGTCCTTTTTCTCGCCACCAATCAGGCGGACATCCTCTCGTTTGGCCCACAGCCTCGTGTTCTCCCAGAAACTGCGTCCTTTCGTCTGCTAGGGCTGCGCGCTCGCAGAGAAGATGTCGAACAGATTCTATTTCTTCCTCGTCTCAACAGCGCAATGCATGGTACGATGCCGAGTAAAGGCTACTACAAGCATGACTACAAGCACATCCCTGCGAGTAAGACCATAAGTGGTGATCTCTTCGTGCTCAGCGGTGTCCATAGTGCCCTCGCTGTTGAGCCAATACCGGGGGTCTTTCTCAGGGCAAACGGCTCGTCCTCTCCAGAACATTTCCTCGTAATTTTTTAAACACTGGCTATCTCTACAAGCCTTCTTTGTTCTTGTTGAATCATCCAGATCCTAAATAAGGCACCGATCATTTCACAAGACCTCCAGGATAAGGGGAACGGAACAAGTTTGTTGTGGTTCCCAGCTTAAGTTCGGACAAGGAGCTGTCACAATCTATTTTCCATTATATTTCCACACGGATCTAGTCGATCGTACTCCGCAAAGCACTTGCTGATTTTAGCAAACAAAGACTTTTGCTTCGAATGGAGAGGCGGAAGAAAGAGAACAAATTAATGGAGGCTGCACAATGGTTTCCTTCTCTTCGTCTTCTCTGCAATTTCCACGACTTCCGTTGGTCGCAGTTGGCTATGCAAACGTTGATGTGCTGTAACAAATGACCGTGTCTGAGAGTAGCGTGCCCATGTTCTCATTCACCGTTCTCCTATTTGCCAATGACTGGCGATATGGGCGGCCAGAGGCTCTCCCGTGAGCATCTTCCTCTCCACTTGACCCTATACCAACCGACAGACAGTGTACTCGATGATCGCTTATCGCTGTGGCAGAGGATATCTCGTCCAAGCAGAATCTGGTTTGGCAGCAGATCATCTGAAAGAATAAAGAGGTCGGAAATAATTGCCTGGTTAACGATGTTCAAGGGGATGGGTAGGGTAGGGAAGGGGGCTGCTGGAGACCATGTTGGTCCATTGTGGTACCCACAGTCAGACTACTACCACCGGTCGACAGCTCCAGTGATAGTGCCGTTAATTTGATCCCAACGGCAAATGGTGAATGGGCCAGATTTGAAAACCAGATAAAAGTGTATTAACTTTTCTTTTCACTGGGAATCGAACCGGGCACCCCACTAACCAAGGGCAGGCACTTAACCAACTGCGCCATCCAGTCGTGACAAGGGGTGCTCTACAACTCCGCCGGCGCACAGTGTGTTCTTTTGCGAATCTAGCGAAAGTAAATTCCTGAGGCGCTTGGTATCGATGTACTATCGACATACTCGCCCTTATTCTCTTAGACGAGGAGACAAATTCTCGCCTCGCATTTTCAATTCTTCCTCGTCTCAACAGCGCAATACATGGTACGGTGCCGAGTAAAGGCTACTATAAGCATGACTATAAGCACATCCCTGCGACTCACCTCACATCAACATCTGTATTCTTGAATTCAAGTGAGGTGACAATAAACCATACAAACTCTTAGGTTAGGTTGGGTTATAGTGGCTGGCTGCAGAAGGCAGTCACACTTCGGCCAAAGTAGGCCCATTGTGATACCACGCGGATTGATTCCCCCCTAACTTGTGACAAGTGGCTAATACTGACGCTTTTTAGATCATTGAGGTTGTTGAAGTGTAAGTGTCTACGACCTGCTAGCGCGCTACACTAGCAGAGTAGGTGATCCGTGGTTTCTAGCTCCTCTTCATCCATGCAGCATCTACAGAAGTCATTATAGGGGACCCCCAACCTACGGGCAAGGGTGCCAATTGTGCTGTGCCCTGTTATGACACCGGTGAGCGTCCTGAGTGCAGATCTGTCTAAGCAGATTGAGTAATCGTTTGATATGCCTTTGTTTTAAGACAAGTGGTGCCTTCTAGCCATTTAAGATTAGTGATGTTGATTATGTGTATTTTTAGTAGGTGGTGAGCTGCAGCGATTGGCATGGAAGGTGTAACACCTCCTGGTGGAGTATGTGCCAGACCGATCGAGTTCGTCGGCTTTGCAATTGCCCGGTATGTCACAGTGTCCCGGCACCCACATGAGGTGTATGTCAAACTGCTCAGCCATCTCATTAAGAGATAGCCTGCAAATAAGGGATGTTTTCCAATCAAAATATGACATTGTCTTGGGACTGAATTGCGGTCTGACTGTCCGAACAGACAGTGTTCTTACGTTGTTCTTGAGCAAGGACAGCGCCTCCTTTATGGCAACGGTTTCTGCCTGGAATATGCTACAGTGGTCAGGGAGCTTCGAGCTATGTTAAGGTCTTGAGAATAGACACCAGCACCTACACCCTCGTCTGTATTCGACCCATCAGTGAAGATGCGCAGGGGATCAGCCAGCGTCTGATCATCAGATATCCAGTCCAGTCTGGAGGGGATGCTGGTGGAGAGGTTTTTCTCGAAGATAACTTGGGGTAGTAGGCGCTGGGTGTCGTTGGGGAGAAAGTTGAATTCGTTTAGAATGGGTGAGTGGCCGAAGGAGAGTTCGGACCACAGTCGGAGCGTTTTGAGTCTCAGGGCTGTGCTGGCTGCCACCTGTTTAGTGAAAGTTTCAAATGATGGAAGATGGTGGAGTATATTGAGTGCATCCGCCGGAGTGTTCTTCAGTGCCCCGGTGATACACATGCAGGCCAGTCTTTGCACCCGATTGAGTAGCGTACAGTTGACAGCTGTGCTTAGTGCACAGAAGTGTCGGTCTGACAATTGAGATGAAGATCCAATGGATGATCCGTGGTTGTAATCCCCATTTGCAGCTGCAGCTGAACAGGGCAGAAGAAGCCTTTTTGACCCTCTCCTGTAGTTTCCAGCTTAGCTTGTTGTCGATGATGAGACCCAAAAATTTGCGAACTGTCGGTTAGTTGTAAAGTGGTGCCACACAGCGTGGGGGGGGGTCGAATTGAGGGACTAGTGCGAGATCCGTTTTCTGGGGGTTAACACGAGGCCGCATGTTTGTGTCCATGCTTCTAGCTTATTGAGGGCATTCTACATTGTCTCTTAGGGTAGGGACAAATTTGACAGTTGAAGCTATGGCAACATCGTCCGCACAGGCAACAGCTTTACAACCAGCCTCTTCCAGTATTAGTAGCAGCTCATTAACTGCTACGTTCCAAAGAAGGGGCGAGAGTACACCACCTTGTGGGGTTCCTCTATTGACTCCTCTGCGGATCGTAGCATCTCCCAGATTAGAGTGGATCACCCTGCTGGTGAGTAGCTGATGGTTGAAAGCCACTAAGGACTTTCCGATCCCGAGGTTGTTAAGCGCAAGAGAGATTGCCTTTGGTTCGATGTTGTTGAATGCACCTTCTATGTCAAGAAATGCCACAAGGCTATATTCTTTATAGTGGAGAGATTTTTCAATTGTTCCTATTAAGGAGTGTAGGGCTGCCTCTACAGACATAGGCATTCTGAGCAGGTGAGAGTCTGCACGAAGAGATAGTTTGCCTGATATTGATCCATTAGTTTCTCCAGGGTCTTCAGGAGAAGAGAAGAGAGACTGATAGGTCTAAGGTCTTTAGGTCTGACATGAGAGCAAGGAAAATGCAGGGAAATGCTTTTACTACTTAAAGACTACTTTTACCCTCTTCCAAGAGTTAGGAACATGTCCTAGTGTCAAGCAGCCTCTGCAGATGTTAAGAAGCCATGGGATGATGTAGTGCGCTGTTTTTTGGAGTTCCGCAGGGATAATGCCATCAGGTCCCGC
This sequence comes from Eristalis tenax, assembly GCA_905231855.2. Taxonomy (NCBI): domain Eukaryota; kingdom Metazoa; phylum Arthropoda; class Insecta; order Diptera; family Syrphidae; genus Eristalis; species Eristalis tenax. The sequence continues at coordinate 34,699,458 of HG993126.1, forward strand.
TGACTTAAAAGGCGTAAAGCTCATCAGTGCCAACATACAAACTCTTACTCCAAATAAATTCAAAAAAGGTGGCAGCGTCAGTTTTGAGGTCTAGTCGAAGGAGTTGCCAAGACTAGTTGATGCACCATTTGAAAAAAAGCAGGTTTTTGATTGACGAGTCAAATGGAAGGGATTGTGTCGGGTATTGCATCGGGTTCTCGAGCTGTATCTAGCTCAGTCCTGATCGTGCCAAGTCTGATCGATTTTCATTGATGTCGCACATATCTTCTCTCTGTCCAAGCCATTAGCCAGGCACATTCGAACGTCGTTGCCTCGGTTGAGCTCGGATTTCCACAAGGTCCTCGACTGCCTCACCGACTACGCGCCACATGTGTGAACTCTCAAAAAAAAACCCTCCATACCCTCCATTTAAGAAAATGAAAGAACAAATGCAAAAATTTCCACGCAATCCTCTTTTAATTGATCATCAAAAACGTATGGAAATCAGACTGGAAATGAAACACCCTGTGCGAGTGCTGTCATGTCATCCTGCGAGTGGTGTCCAATTTAGAAGGTCCTGATGTATGGCGATGCTGCGTACGTGAAGGGAGCCGAATAGAAGAACGGTGCTCCATGAGCGTAGGCATATCCATAGGCAGTCAAGCCAGCGTCCAGACTCCGCAAGTACGGGGCGTGAATAATCGCATTCGAAGATGGCGCAACGTACGTAGCCTTCAGCAGCGGAGCACTCTCGACGATCGGAGCCGTATAGGTTTTCACAACGGGCGCCGAATAGCTGCGGACAGCCGGAGCAACTATTGGAGTGACCCTGTTGGCCCTGCTGTGAACTATGGTTGAACTCTGATGAGACACAGCCGTCGGAATGCTCTCCACAACGTCTCCGACTTTGGCAAGTGTTGATTCGTGCACTTCGATGTGGCCGGGTTCATGGACTAGAGCGGTCTTTAAGATCGGAGCAGAAATGGTTTCCACAATAGCACTGGGCTTGGCAGAAGCAAGAGCAACTAAAGCAGACAACACCACCTGAAAATAAAGGATTAGTGCACCCTTCCCCCAAATTGGCGTGTGCATTCGGGAAGTACTTACCAACTTGAACATTTTAATGCTTTTTTGAAAATTCGCTAAGAGGTCTGTGCTGAATGCTGATTGAAGCTCCACGTCTGACTGATGCTCTTCATCGGCCAGGCATTGATTCTTATATACTCCACCGTGGGTCCTTTGTCTCCGGGGAAGGAGTCAGCGCGCCCATCGCATCAATACATCCCCCTTACCGCGCATGTCCTCCGAATTCCCTTTCATAGGCGCAATCAACGAGATTCTCGGCATCGTCAACAGAAAATAAATGAAGACAAAAAAATGACCATGAACATGGTTTGACTTTCGTAAATATTCCACGGACCTCGTCTCTTCCTTGTTCCTTGCCTTCCCTCACCTCAGCCCAGCGCGCATAGTGCAGTGTCGTCCCATATTGCCGCAAATAGAATTTGAGCGCGCAGTTCTAGTCTAAATGAGGCGGCATTCCGGTTTAACGATGGCCCGCAATGTGACATGCTCCGTCTCTGAATGCGTGGCTCTGATTAGATCTCCTCGAGCAGGCGTGCGTCAACAACAATGTGACAATTAATGTTGCCGTAGGCTCGGAATCCCTCTGATAGGCAAATCCGAGGGTGCTGGATGCTATCTGCGCGGCGACGTGTTCAATTGATGGCACAAACGTGTATTTTATTGTTATTCCAGGTGTGGGAGATCGCTTCGACATCGCATGCAGATATGTGTCTGCAGTTGAACATTAGGTGTGGTCGGTGCTGCGGACAGCACAGGACGGTGTGTTGGCGGGCGAAAGAGTTGCACTTGAAGTGAAAGAACATGTTCTACGCCGAACTGCAATTTACGGCATCGACTTGAAGGGCCGCAGATACGTTTGTGGCTAACGCGGTCCACTTAATGCTGGTGCCGTGCCATTTAATTGAATTGGCACACACGCATGTGAGTGTGCTTGCTGACGGTAATGAGGCCTTTTCAAGCAGAGTGGTCAAGGGGAAAAGAGGGCAGAATAATGATGTTTGAAGTACTGTCTGTTGGAGATCAACTCAGTTGCTATTGAACGTCAAGAGAATTAACAAATGTTACAGCACCAAGCTTCATAAACAAAACTAATGAACTGAATGAAGAAAACGATGTAGCCGTCGACGAAACACACGGAGGCGAAGGAGTCGAGTGACACTATAACTGGGGAGTGTTATTTGTCTTGATGACTATTTATAGTGAGCGGTTTATTAATCAAAAATCAAGCCGAACTCATGCTCTTGCGATGGCCATCAGTCTGTTCTCTGAGGATATTCATTTGTTTAACTTTCAGTTTCAGCGCAGAGCAACTTGTTGTTTAAACCATTGCAAGAACGAGACTATCGGGACGAACATCTATGCTGATGGTCTCTGGTTCAATTCCGGCTACAACTTTCATTTTCTGGCTTAGCACGCCAGAGTTTTAGTCTTCTCTGTGTGACTGAGTCAAGGTCAACAATGTTCTTCATCTCGTCTGTTCACGTCCAATAGTTGACTCTCTCTCAAAATGTCGGCCAAATGGCCGCCGCGACCTCGGCGGCACACCTCCATCCGATGGTCCAAATTTTCGATGACGCTGAAGCATAATTGAGGTTCTATGCCGTTAATGTGCCGAATTATCTCATCCTTTACCTCTTGAATTGTTGCTGGCTTATCGACGTACACCTTTTCTTTCAAATAACCCCAAATAACACATGATCTTGGCGGCCAATTGACATCGCCACCACGTGAGATTACACGGCCAATGAATTTGCCGCGCAAAATGGCCATTGTTTCGTTAGCTGTGTGGCAAGTGGCACCGTCCTGTTGAAACCACATATCGTCCACACTCATATCTTCCAATTCGGGCCATAAAAAGTTCGTTAGCATTTCACGATAGCGACCACCGTTCACAGTAACTGCCTGGCCGGCCTCATTTTTGAAAAAATACGGCCCGATGATGCCGCCAATCAGTCACTCTTTGTGGGTGCATTGCCCAAATGCGGCAATTCTGCTTATTGACGAATCCACTGCGGTGAAAATGTGCCTCATCACTGAAGATGATTTTCTTCGAAAATTGATCATGCACTGTTGCCATTTCTTGCCACCATTCTGACCACTGACGACGCTTGAAATGGTCAAGAGGCTTTAGTTCTTGAGTCAATTGCACCTTGTAAGCGTGTAAATGCAAGTCTTAATGCATAATGTTCATCAACGACGGGCGTGAGAGGAGCAATTGTTGGGCACGGCGACGAGTTGAGGTGGACAGCAGCTCTTCAGCCACACTATCGCGAACAGCAGCAATATTTTCTGCAGTACGAGCTGTACGAGCATGCACTGGTGTTTTCACATCTCCTACAGACCCGGTTTGCCAAATTTTTGCACAATTTTTCCAATTGTACGCACATTTGGACGATTAAATTGACTGAAAATATCACGAAGTGCACGATATGCATTTTGATTTGAACGCCCATTTTCATAATAAGCCTGAATTACTTTAACGCGTGGCTCAATTGTGTATCTTTCCATGGTTCATGTTGAATTAGTCTGAAATTGAGAAATGACAAATGACATGCAGAAAAAAAACTTGACATTTAGGTGTGGTTCACATTCAACATCGGCTGTCCCTTATAACGTAACTCAGTCATTACTTTGCCTTATACTCAACTGTAGGCACTTATGTAGCTGTTTTGTTTTTCTTTTCAACTCTTCGAACGAGCAAATCAATTTCGAAAATACATACGTGCACACATGCATACATAATTTTAGTGCAAAAAAAACATGCAATCTAAACCAGTGTAAGTCCACCCTTCTATTCACCTATGACTGCTGCAAATGCTTTTCATTCTAGTTCAAAGAAAAACAATGAGAGAAAGAACCACGACACCCACCCTGAGTCAGAGAAAACTCCTATACCGGAAGAGGAGTACGAAAGTCAAGATATCTTGACGAACTTTGTATTTTGGAGATTTGTGATTATCACTGCATGCTATTGCATGTTACCCTTTTACCGTATAATGCAACATGGCAAGAAAACCCAAGAACAATTTCCAAACTGGATTTGGTTCATTGACTTCTGATAATTTAACAGACCGGTGATTTGTTGTTTTGTACTCTTAGCATCTTTTCGCACATCATGTTGTCCAAATAAAATTGCTGCTCAAGACCTGCAGGAGCAAACTTAAGTTGAATATTGATAACATCTATTTGCCCGCAACATGTTCTGACAGAGTTCCTCATCTTATCCCATTTCATTGTCAGTGGCCCGCAGAATCGACTAAAGGGGTCACGTTGGCACGCACGGGAGATCCTCGGGCCACTCGATCCTCCGCCATCGACTCTAAAACATTCGGAGGTACGTCCAACGCACGTCAGTGTCCTATGCCAGCCAAGCATTTGCCTACCTAATGGACATGGATTCAAGGCATTCCTCGGAAGTCGTGCTCGTGATGATGGTAACATTCGTGTACCATCGAAGCATCGCCCTTTCCGTTCGAAGTCTTTTTTTATATAATTTTCTCAGACGGGGATCTCAGACGGAAAGGATCAATCAGAGAATTAAATTTACACGATTTCTTGTTACAAGTTCGTCTTGAACGTCTTTTGATTTTCGATTTATATTTCTCGAATGTTTGATTTCTGATAATAATCATAACTATACAAAACAATGAAAGTGAACCGCCAACACAGACAGGAGTTCAACATTCTGCATCCTGAAGACGAGGCGCGCTTGTTCACTTCCAACAAGGACCCATTGAGATAACTCGTACTCCTGGAACCAGTTGGCACTTGCTACGAAGCGATTTAGCTGGCTTATGTTGACGGCATTCATGAAAGGGGCTCCAAAATGGTCTTCTCTGACCTCAGACCCATCTTCTGGACAAGGATACCAATTGCACAAGAACCTGATATCACGTCAATAAGTGGAAAAGTGAACGTATAAAGGTTAAGTGTTGACCATATCTTCTTCGTCTTAAGGGACGCAGTGCCTCCTAACCACCTGATCTTGATTGTGTCTATAGTTAGAATATGGTTAGCCTCTCCTCTCCCTCATCCGTCTCCATTTGTGAAAACTTCCAAGGATGCACCATCCAGCGTTTTATTGTTCGACTTCCACTTCAATTTTGAACGAATAATGGTGTCGTTGGGAAGAGTTGTTGAGACAGCGGTATGTATTTAGCTCGGTCTGTAATATCAGCTATCAGCAAGTGGAGCAACCCAGCTGTGGGTACATTTTTGTACTAATTTTCAGGTTTTATGGGTTACGCCACTGATACTCTCAATTGACGTGTATTGAGCCTCAACGCTATACATCTTCCGTATACCTAAAAAGTCAACTACTTCTACTCCAACAATGACATCAACGCAAACGCAGAACTGTTTTCTCAAAGAGACCAAAGACTCCTTCATCCGCTTTTGAGGTTGTGCATGCATCTTGTCCTTAGTGAAAGACATTATATACCTGAAGCTATTGACGATGGTACCGCTTGGAAGTAGCTTGGACAACCTTTAGTCTCCAGCATCGACAGGTACCCAGGAAGTATAAAACACGAATTACAGAAAAGGGGTGAACAATACTTAAGACATCTGGGCTACAAAACACGTCCAATCCTATAAATTTCGCAGTTATTTTGTCAATCATCCCTCGCAGAAGATCATGAACTTAAATTGAAAAGGAAAAAGTCTCTCCAACATCCAAGACGTCTTCAAAGAGACTTTCACTTCCAAAAACGCAACTGTCTAGAAATTGAACCAAAACGCAACCTTTTCGATTCGCGAGAAAATATGATATCGGCGTATGATACAGCAAAACGTTGGCTTGGCTGAATGCTCTTTTTCTACCCAACTACACGCTGTCGCTGTTCCATAGCATCAGTTGTCCCCTCTTAACGGTAACAACAAAAAAAAGAAAAGAAAATACGTCAAAACATTTTTATTTAAAACTATGCAGCATCTTGGACAGGTTTTGATTTTTTTGATTTGACCTTTTTCTTTTCAATGACCTTTTGTATGAGCTTGGTTTGTTTCTCTTTAATTTTGTTGTCCAATTTACTTTTGATGGCCTTGGTTCCAGCTTTTCTTTGTTTTTCTGTAAATAAAAAGGAGCGTAAGGGGAGTCGACTTAACAACAGAAATGTGATAAAATTGCATACCTGCTAGAACTTTAGCGGTTTCTAAGACATCTCTCGACTCGAACAACTCATCGTACTCAACACCTTCATATGCGTTCATGGGCTGTGTTGCCTCATGATGCACTTTCTGTTCCACTCTGTTCACATATTTGTCACTAGCAGCCTTCTTGAGTACTTGTCTTTGTTTCGAGGGGCTGACATAGTCTGGATTTTCCCAAATGGCCGTACCAGTGAATGACCCATCAAATACCTTCACAGGATTCATCACAAAACGTGGACCAACTTCTGCCAAGCCTCCGTCTTCCGAGAGAATTTGGAAATTCCTAAACCAGATTCTGTTATCCAAAAAGGTGAACGTGTACACATGATCGACGAAAGGCTGACTCTTTGGATGATAGTTGGGGACACCGAATGTTTGAATGAAAAGCTCCTTGAGCAGCGATAAATGTGGAATTTCATCGAATTTCTGATCAAATGACAGCAGCGGCCTGGATCCACGCAAGCAATTGCCGGTCATCTTTAGTTCGCCCATTGTGTGAATATTCTCGACCAAGAATTTCGCTGACGGGCCTTTGGGCACGTTTGATACCCACATGTACAAGTCTCGCTTGCGTCTTCCCTCGAATAAAACCGCCTTGTTGCAATGCTTCATTTCGCACATTTCATTTACCAGTGACAGAGTTTTGGAACGCTCCATTTTTGATTCTGGTCTATGGTGTGGCATTAATGTTTTTATGTCGCGCATCAGGTGACGATCTCTGTGATTGATTCCGCGAGCTGCGAATACCAAAACACGCTGTTTGTTTGTCCATTTTTCCTGAAATTTGAGAGATAAAATTTATTCATTTACAAACCAACGTTTATGCGTGAAAACATACCTTTTTAGGGATTGAATCATCCGATAATCTCACAGCCGGTAGAGGTGGATTCTCATCTTTTGGTATTTCTGGTACTACTACCTTTTTCTTGTTTTTTTGTTGTCTTTTACCCATATTTTATGTTTAAACGATTCCTTAACAAACGCACGTGTTTGAAAATGACTTGAAACTGAAACAACTCCGACCAAAACTCAAATGACAGCCGCCGCTGGCTGTCTTCTTGACAGTTCCTTGAAAATCGATGTGCGCGGAATATGGATGTGCTTTGAGACGAAAATATTAATTGCTCTTTTAAGGTGTATCTCGGAATTAGGGAATTCAAACATTTTTCTTTTCTTACTAAGATTTGGGCTTTGTAACAAATTATGCAAATCCACCGGATGACGGTGTTTGGAATCTGTTTAGCGATGCGACTTTTCGAAAATACTGCATTCCTAGATTGCTCGCTCTTGAACAAAAGCTAAGATTATGTTCATCAGTTGCCCATTTAGTTCTAAACTTGCAAATAACTCATGAGTCATGAATCCGGCGAATTAATTGAAGCAACGGTTGCGATGACGCTATGATGTACGCCCTCAATATTCATACATGCATAAGAACATATGTATTCATTAGCAATGCAAATCTTTTAAAACACCCTTCACCTCAAAAAGTGGTATTCTATTGTAGTCCGTGACGAAATGTTTGCGAATACGGTTAAACTTAGGAATATAATATTAATGTATGCGATTGGAAATGGGTTGAAATAATTGTTGTGTTACTTACCAGAACTCCTGACATCGAACCTAGCAATCGGAAAATCAATGACTTCCTGAAGAATGTGAAGAGCAAGTTGCTTGCTATTGCGGTGATTATAACAAACGTTCGATGAGTGGAAAAACCAGTTATGTTAAACCAAACAGCACGCTTACCCATTCATATTTTTCGTACATATTCTCGCCGACTACATGGACAAGTTAAATAAGGACAATAGCAAGTAGTGGTATCCGGGCGGGCCATAACATCTGTTAACTGTTTGGCTTAGGAATGCACTTAGACCTGACAGTCCACTGTTGCACCTCTCAGGATTCTTTAGTAATCCATGATGCTACTAAATCTCTGTATAGGTATACTACTCAAGTAGCAAATCATTAGAGATGTAGGCTGAAACAACTAGACATGACATGACTGGAAACTAACGACTGTACTTACTTATCAGGCCAACGACAATTGTAGGATGTGAGCCAGAGCTATAGCTGCCTTTTATCTAGGACGGTCAAAACCAATCTTTCTTGTGTTCACGATGCCAGGGTCTTTATACCGAAAGTTTGGTCTTCCGGATTCGAAGACCTTCTTGACTGCAGAGATAATGGAGGATAGAGATATTCAACTTAGAGATAAACAACCCCTTGTCCATGTCGGCATTGAGCAGTAAATAAGATTTTAGTGGAATGTCCTTTGCATTTCCTACATACTCTTACAAATTCCCGGCTCCACAACTCATCGCAACACCGTATAAGAAACGCTGTCAGATGAAATCAAGGGAGGTACCTGTTGGATACGTCTATCCTCCATTATCTCTGCATTGGTGTCCATGCGCTCAATGTGGCCACTACATCAACATCTTGGTATATAGTGAAAATAAGAGACGTGTGGCTTTATATTTTCATTACTTTTTTTTTTATTTTTTTAATCTGTTCATCCTTCAGCTCCGATCGGAGAACTCTCTACAACTGAACTGAATCAGCGTTGACCCCCCAAACCCCTCATGCACCATAAGATGCTCTCCCCGATACGTGATGGAATGTGCTTACACAGCATTTGTGCAACAATCTGCATTCGCTCTTGGAATAAACAAATGTATTGCAGAAATGCTGATACAGCTGGTGCTACTTTGTGCGCAGCTATCCATCACGCCGGATCGAGACAATCCCGAATGCAGTGTTGGGGATCTATGAAGAGGGGAAATTTATGTTCTGTTATGGATTTAGGGCGAGGGGCAGTTTATATGTGACTATATACGAGTTTTGTAGAGCATGATCCTGGTCCTTCGAGTCAGGAGTTCAGTTGTCAAGGGTGATTCTGCGTCGGATCTCCAAACATAACTGAAGATCGAGTCACTGACAATGCTCAAATGGGCCGTTTGGAGTCGCCATAAAAACTGTAGGTCCTTTTCACTCGTGAGAGAACAATAGCACGTCCCACACGAGTCGTTTTTGAGCAGCCAAGCCATGGCCCTCTAGGTCGTAGGACTCTGTGCGTTGGTTCATGCAAGAATTATCCAACCGAACTGCCCCACCATTTAAACAACCAAACAAACAGTGTAATTTAACAGTTTATTTAGAGATAAAGGTTCAGTATAGTATTGTATCTTAAATAAAATTGTACATCATGCATAGCATAGAAATCTTTTCAAGAAGTTAAGGCAAATTAAAACACAGTACATATTTTTTTGTTTCGATTTTCTTTCTTTTTTTTTGTTTTGTTTTTGATTTTCATTTGTTTTAGAAATTTCTTGGTTACACAGTAGTTAATCTAATATAATTTAAAAATATTTCATACGCTTAGTTACGCTTACGAAATACATTCACTATTACTTAGTCCTGCCTTCTACGAGTATATCTAATTCTACGTGTGTTTTGTTTTCTTTTCATATCATTACGTTCCCTTCCTCATTCAGTTTCAGTTTAATGAACATGTTCATCGTCAGCTTGTTGTTTATTAAAGTGTCGTATTTTGAAGCAGATACATTTGACTAATAACCTGTATTAGTAGCCCTGCTCGAGTACATGTTGTTTGTGAGAGAATGGGTACTCTGTCTGTATAGTAAAACATTGTTGTTACCCTCGGATAAAATAATAAAATCACAAAAGCACTTTCCCATCGTTTATCATGGAATTGCCGTCTCTGAATAAAAATATTTGTATGTTTTGTTTTTTCTTCTTCTAAAAAATTGAAATAATCAAAAAAATATACCTATAATACAAAGAAATGAAAACAAATAATTATTTTCCATTCTGTGGACACATCGCAGTACAAGACCTCTGTTGTATGGGTAATTTTTTAAGCAGCACAATTATCCGCAACAGGGAGTACTCTGGCTAGTTGTCATTGTCGCGGCTGCATACTGGGCGGTTGCTCGCGGTACGCTTTCAGTTTTGTTTCCATGGCCTGCAAGGAGAAGAAATGCACATTCAAACATCTGAGGGACTATAGACGGATTTTGTATGGCATATGAGTGAGACATCATCTAGTCAGTAGTCTTTTGTTTCATTTGTTCCGAGAGAACGCATGCAGTTTCTTCAGTTCAATGGTTAGTCGTTAAAAGCCGCTACAGGTATGCATATGCATCTGAATGTTTCAATAAATAAACCGACAGTTATTAATAGATGGAAAATAGTTGATGGACGGTATTGGTTAGATGTGTAAAAGAAGAGAGGCACAGGAAATAAATAAAAGTCGTTACATTTTGTGTATCATCAGCAGTTGCAGATAGGGACGAAAGCGCGGACGATTGATTCCCGGTAACAGCCTGGGCAAATCGTTTAAATATATTCGATCCGAAAGACTGGTTGACTGAATCAAAGTTCATACTCGTTCTACTCGTGCTACTGGTCGTGTTATTTAAGTGATTGCTATTTTGCAGAATTGCACGTTGATCGCAAATGCAACGAAATTTTTCACAACGCGAACAAATAAGTGTTTTATCCAACTAAAAGGAGACATTTAATATTGTGGGAAAGAGAACAAAATAAGAAGAGAATGGTAATCGTGCAAGTCATAAAAATATAAACAAAAATTAGTCATTTAAACTGGGTTTATGTACATTTAGCGAACAGACTCCTCATCAAGCTCCACGCCAAGACAAAGTTAAAAATAGTTTTTGCTGAATTTTCACCAGGCAATTGTACTCACGTTTAACTTTCTTAACATATCAGCGACGATATTTAGCGCTGTTGTACGGGAACTCGCAGTCATGGCATTTCCATTCAGCAAACTGTCTGGATCTGAAAGAAACGTCTCAACATCAATGGTTTATTGCACAAAGGAGCCTTTAAATGAGCCGCTAGAAAACGTTCACATGACACTTAAGTTAAAAGATGACAAATGACTCCTAGGGAAATTGTGTATTTTTTGGTTTTTATTTTTGCTATATGCGATTTCTTTTTCTTGTATGGAGCATGAATATGTATGAATAATTTACATGAGTATGAAATACATAGTATTAGACAGAAATATAAAAGAATTTTATATACACATTTAAAAAAAAAGAAGAAAATGCAACCAAATCACATGCGACATGACTTTGAGATCTTTAAGGCTCGTTTGGTTTGTTTTAGTGATGAGAGTATCTTACTTTTTAGAGAATTTTGATTATATTCATTCAGCGATGACTGGCTATTGGCTATGGTCGCGCTGACTGGGTTCGCTGTGTTCTCTGAGTGCACTGAGTTTTCGGCGATGCCGTTTGTTGTGTTACTTGGGTATCGTGCTTTTACATTGAGTTCTTGTTTTAAATCTGCGAAAGATAAAGCAAATAATGTGAGTATGGAAATGCTTTGATTTTATTTATTGTATGAAGTACGAAAGCAACTGTCGAAGGAAACAATGTTAAGGGGGCAGCTGATTGTATGAGTATGGCAGTCATTGGCGGGCATCCCTAATGCTGAGCGAAGGTTGCCGCAAGAACTATAGAGGCGTGAAGTAAAAGCTGTTTGCCAGCTCGTCACATGTTTCTGTAGGAAACGGCAAAACGTCTACACTTAGGAAAGGTATGACTAACGACCACGTAATCATATGGGATGTTAATTTCAAGAAATGGTCTCCAAACTTCATCGACCTGGCCTTAAACTGCTGTTCATTAGTTAGCTCATAACGATAACAAAACAGTGCGACGCTGCAGTTCAAGGTCGACGCAAGCTTCTAAAGCAACCATTCGCGGCGTTGTTCATTTTATGCCGACTCTGAGTGTCAAAGATTTAGAAGTTTTCTCACTGAACACTGTCAATGACTCGCAAGTCGTGATTCATGCAAGTCGTTCGTTTTGGCAATTGGACGCAGAAAATGCAGCCAGAAATCAATCAAGCATTGTTCGTAGTTGTGCGGACAATGCGCCGATTTAAATCAATTCATCTATGCACTCCAACTTGATTCAAACCCGAAATTGAACCAACCGTAAAGTCTTTTCACACTGACATCGCACACAGCACAGGCCATCATTATTGACCCCGTATGATGACGTTGCTCGCAAAAATGTACGCACATATTCCAATGCACCATAAGCAATAACAAAAGAAGGATGAGATGCCTCACCTACCCGAATTGTAAATGAAATCGTTTACATGTGTAAATTCTTCCATTTTACATCCAAGCAGATTTCTTTGAATTTTCATTTTCCCAATTAGACAAAGAGCACAACTTTCTCTTGATGAGAAGGATTCGTATTTAATTTATGATTACGTAAGAAATCGATTGTTTCTGTTGTTGTTTTTCTTAAATGACTCTCACCTCTCGTTTCATCCATCAGCCTTTGTAGTTTTTCTTGCAGCATTTCTTTCTCATCCACCTCCATTTCGAGTAGGGCATTTTTTTCGTATGCCTTGTCAAGCATAGCTTCGAAGTCGGCTATACTCTCGTTTAGTATACGATGAGCTCGCTCGAGATCGTCGTTTTTCTGTTCCAACTGACGTAGATACTGCTTCATTGAATCTCTCTCCAGTTTGACGGTATCCAATTGTTTTTCAACATTCGCAAATTCAATTATATGCGAATCGAGTTTCATCTATACAAGAATTGATAAACAATCACAACATTTTTAAAGCGTCCACCTTCTGCACACTCACTCTAAGCGATTCGTTTTCGTTTTCCAAATTTGTTACTTTCAATCTGAGATCTTTGATGGCATTCTGTTTGTGTTCAAGTGTTGCATCCATTTCTGCTTCCATTTGTCGCGACTGTTCAACATATTCATCATATTCCTGTTTCACATCTGTCCATCTGCAAGAAACAAACGCAAAATTAGAACAAAAAAAAATGCTGAAAAATTGTATCCTTACTCTTTGTGATAAAGCTTTGCTCTTTCCTTCCAATATCTGCATTCGTCCTCGACACTATTGAACATCGGCGGAGAGTCCATTTGTAAAAGAAAACTTGGAACCTGATGATTATCGGATGGGTAATCCAATTCGTAGATGCACTGTTTCAATACGGTTTGTTAAATAAAATATCTATATTAACAGGTGACTACTATTCAGGGAAAAGGAAAATATATATATGTATGTATGTATTTTTTCTTTTCTTTTTGTTTTAACTGACAGTGAAAATCAAGGAGAAATGAAATCATCGTATATTTGGGTAGTAAATGCGTACTTAACGACTCACAAATCAAGTATCGATTGGCTTTTGATTTTTACCGTGCAGCGATCCACCAAATGAATTAAATAACTATATAAATTAATTGACTTTATTCGAGTTTTCAACACGTAACTTAAAATCAAAAAGAAAATCTTTACAAAATCGTGTATGTTGTTTGGGAAAAAATGCCATGGAAATATTGTTGCCAGATCTGCTGATGTTTGACTTTTTCGGTTGAATGAATGCATTCAGTCAAGCAGTTTATTTGATGTACAACTGACACATGTGACACTGCGCGTTGCCTGACAGCATTATCTAAATTATTTTGATTGTGTGTCAATTGTTTAAACAACTTAGAGAAAGGACAATCTTTGACGTTTCCACAATTTTTAATTTTTTTATTTAAAAACCAAATTTAATCCAATATTTCAAGGAAAATCGAATTAGCCTTCTATCAGAGATTTGTCATAGAGTAAGTCTCCAGAGCACATGAAATGCATTAGCACCATCAACTCAAAATACAAAAATCACCCTGTGGGCAAAATGTACACCCAACTGACAGATGGCTCTACGATGCTTGACACTTGCACTACAGGTGTGGTTATGATAGTAAACATATGATCATTTTTGACACCGATTGCTTGAAGAAACGTCCAAATCAATAGTATGGCTGACACTGAGACACACTTTTGACGCAATTTACAGTCACAATGGACAGTTATTTCGATTTTCCAGGATTTACACATAAAATAAGTACATTTAACTTTGAATTTAGTTCTATTTACAAGCCGCATCATACAAATATGCACTTAAAAATGCACATCTGCTCACTTATGACTTGACCAGAAATGAAGTTTGATAGAGATACCCAACTTCACAGCTGATTGACCCCTAGCCCATCGACGAATTCATGAATTTTTGACAGTTATTCTCGAAATAACGTAAATGCCGGTCTCTGATTGGTCAATTTGACTTTAGAAAACAATATAAAAAATGCTTGTCAACAAAAATTTTAAGAGGCAAGAGAGGTAGAAGTTGGGCATCTCTATCATACTTCATATCTGGACTTCACCCTATTCATATCAAGAACTTTCCAGAATGCGTTTGAATAAAAAAAAAAAAAAGTTCATGAAATGCAAACACACCCTTATGACAGTATAGTCTTAAAATTCAATTCATAGATGTCTCTTGTAGCGTTTCTTGACATTTGTTTACTTCGTTTTATTCGTGTTGTTAGTGCTTTTCGTTTTTTCTTCCATTTCGCAAGTAATTTGATGTTAAAAGGTGATTTTGACTATTTTCCCTGCAACCAATATCCACCCGAATATCGCTTGCATTAAAATAACTGCGTGTATTGCATTGTTGTTACTATTTTTATATTTCTGAAGCCTCATCATTGTTCGCACAAAGATTGCAAGCAAACGAAAAATAAAACTACATTCCAATCTCTGCATCGACGAAGGGAGGATATACTACACAAAGAAAAATAGAAGAGAAAAAAAAATATATCAAAACCCATTCGCCATTGTTACTGCATGAAAATCATCGACTTGTGCAGTTTTACCGAATCGGAAACATTTAATATCGGGAATAATTTGGGAATTGACTAGACGACATAATGGCCGATGCGGAAAAGCAATCATTACTCCCAAAGCAGTATGAATCCGGTGAAATGTATACGACCGGCGAAGGGACGACATCAGCGGCAGAAAATCCAAATGCAGGTGCGTACTCAATGTAGTAATTTTTTTCCACTCCTTTTCACATCATTCTCGTTGAAGTTATCAACTAGTTAACTAATATTTCCAGTGGTTATTGACATTATTGCCAATGAAGCCCTTGAAGTGCAGTCGCACATCGAGATTTGCCCAGCGGAGGTGAACGAATTCCCTGATATTCCTAAGATATCAGAGTCAAGCCATGGAGTGTGAGCAGCACATACTCTGTATGCATGTGAGATTATTTATGTTTGTAATAAACAAAAGCGTCTATCTATTGATATCAATATCATGTTTTGCCCCACACTGGCACCCATGACTCATCGGTAATAATCATTAGTTTGACTCAATGCAATGCTATAGTCTATGCAGTATAAACGCCGCATATCTGACAATGAGTACAACAATGCTGATAGGATTGTTCGGGGGAATATTCGTTTTATTTTTTTGTGCTTCATTTGAACTTCACTGATAAGAGCGGTGACGTCTTCAGCATATTATGTGGGTTATGAACTAGTCCTATTGCAAACAATAGAGAGTTCTGTGAGGGATTCTTGACTCGATTTGCGTTGCATTGACACCAATAGTTCGCAATTTCATATGATATGTATGGGCTGCGATTGTTTGCAAAGAGATGTTTGAATACAGGCTAGCATTTATTTTTAATCCATCAGTGACTTGGAATGAATCTGTATTACAAAAAAGGTACTTTTTTTTCGAGTGAAAGTGATTCAGTGGCGAGGCAGTCAGATAAAATTCGGGTTTTCTGGTGATTATCTAGATAATGGGTTAGTAATTAAAAGCTTGATTCTGGAAGATGGGATTAAGCTAGTGGAGGCAGGGTTTTTGGTGACATTAGGTCCACATGTAATTTGCAGTCACATGGTCGCGTCTTAAACCAATCTTCTGCAAGACATGCAAAACAAATTAGTTTTCACCTCAAATTTGAATCGAACTTGATTACAATCTCCTGGCTGCAGTGAACTGAATTGTCTTTGGCCAATTGCACATCAAAAGTCTGTCGATTCTTTGCCAAATTCACAACGAATACTGTGATC
This sequence comes from Eristalis tenax, assembly GCA_905231855.2. Classification (NCBI taxonomy): domain Eukaryota; kingdom Metazoa; phylum Arthropoda; class Insecta; order Diptera; family Syrphidae; genus Eristalis; species Eristalis tenax. The sequence goes on from HG993126.1 coordinate 34,715,621, forward strand.
TGACCCCTATTTCGTTGCAATGTTTTTGGTGCGTGTTCATTAGAAAACCAATAAAAAGAGTAGTGGATGATGAAAACAGCAAAGTGCACATTTTCCAGGAAAAACTCAATTATTATTTGTTTGGATTGTCATGCAATTTTCTTACAAACTTATTTACTGAGTGTAGGATACTAAAACTAGAACAAGCAATAATGATAATGGGTGACGCGATGCGATGTTCCTACAGGAGCCTAGCTTCTACCGCAAGCACGCCTGTTGTGTGTGTTATATTGTTCTGTCATCGGTGGCGAAGTTTCGGCACTTTTTCTGGACTGGCATACACTCTGAACATCAGTGACTCCCAATATGTGAAGCCATCAATTATGAAAGTTTCCCACTACGTCTTATTAATATTTCAACAAACATTACGTCCCAGAGAAGAATGACTAAGACTAGCTTCACTTGGTATAAAGACGTCTTAACCTAACATTAAGCGGAGTGTATGCATGGATGGTTAATTATCATGTCAACAATACTGACACATCGCATGACAGTCGTATACATCTGTATTCTATACAAAGGTTGTTTTCAAGAATGCAGCCGGATGCGCAAACCCAGTGGCTGCGTTGCACTGACTGTTCTGGCGGAATAATACAATAAATGTAAATTGGACAACAGCTTTCTCAATTTCAATTGACTTAAGCCACTTGAGTGGTTTTGTTCGCATGAGCTGCGATTTATGAGCAATAAACAATTTTCAGCAAATATTGACTTGTAAAAGTGAAAATGAACGCCACGAAGGGACAGAAGCTGTGCAGTCGTGAAGCTGACTGGGAAATCCCGTACCCGCAAGACCAAGAGTAAGTAAGGCCCAGAGATCATGTCTTCGAGGTTACGCCCTGTTATATAGGACCTCTTTGTGAGTTTTTTTTTTTTTTTTTCTTGTATTCGAACTTGTGTTTTGAAAATGTGAAGGCAAGCTCTCTGTCCAAGCGGAAAGCACATCGACCTCTGGTAAGCAGAAAATTAATGTTTCAGTGACAAGATGCGGTTATCTTGTACCAAGCAAATTTTCAACCTACCTTGAATCTTACTTTGCCATGCTTAACAAGCACAAATTGTTGCCTTGTTCATCATGTTCCATCATTCCATTGATGGCTTCGAAATTCACCAACTCAAACGAACAGTCATTTCATAAACAACCCCCGCCAATCTTCGTAAGATTTCACCTGTGACTTGATGATCTTGATTGAAAAAAGTTCATAGATGTGCAAAAGCGTTTTCTTACGTTCCAGTATTCACACAATTCGAAAAAGAAGTGTGGCACGCCAAATCAGTTGAGGGCCGTCTCGACTGCCGACTGTGCAGCATAGTAGACGTGGGACCACTTTGTGTCCCAAATACTAGGAATCGGAGACTCTTTGATAGAAGTTGTCCATGCGATCTACCTGGCATGGCCATGGATCCCACATTACTGTCCCTAAAGTGTGGTCACCGTGACGTGCTAAAAACTGTTTGCTCCTCCTCCGATGGTCCCTGTTTCAGATATGGAAAAACACAATCTTCACTTTCAAGGCAGGAAGAGGTACACAAGACGACTGCCTTCCTTCGAAAAGCTTTACAATTACAAATATTGGGTTCCCGCTTATACAACTAATATTTTGTTTACCCATAATAGGTGGCTTTGCTCAGGCAGTTGTTTCATCAATTGGACCCGATGAATTACCGCCACCATACCAACAGGCGGCAAGTGGTGGTGTGCCGATGGTTACATGTCGTGTGTGTCAAAATATGATCGACATAACCACCAAAAGAGAACAGCATGTTGTCAAATGCGGACAGTGTAATGAAGCAACTGTACGTATATCCTTTTACAGCGCATTTCCCACCCCAAAATTCGATGAACTGCATGCTCTTGTGTAAATTCTTCTTGCAGCCAATCCGTAATGCTCCTCCCGGAAAGAAGTACGTACGTTGTCCTTGCAATTGTTTGTTAATTTGTAAAAGTTCATCGCAACGGATTGCATGTCCGAGACCAAACTGCAAAAGAATCATCAACTTGGCACCTAGTCCAGTCACACCGCCAGTACCTGCAATGCCGGGAATGTGTCGTGTTACTTGTGGTCATTGCTCAGATACGTTTTTGGTAAGAACAACGCCCTTCACAACTAAATCCTCGGCTAACATGTTGTTTCGTTCAATTTTGCAGTTTAACACTTTCACCAATGCGTTGGCACGTTGCCCCCATTGCCGAAAAGTGTCATCGGTTGGATCAAAGTTTGCCCGTGGGCGTGGTGTGATCTTCTCCGTGTTGGGCTTGCTCTTCCTGATCGCTGGGATTGGCGTTACAGTTGGAACCTTCAAATATGTCAAAGTAAGTAAGATTCTTCAATGCAGCGCTCACGTAATGTCTGCAATTTGCTTTTCAGGATCACGGCGGTATATTTGTGGCCTACATTGGCGCCTTCTTAATCGCTTCGTTTCTCTTCGCTCGAGCGGTATACTATTTCCGCCTTAAAGTTAGTGCCATTGACGGCCCGATGTAAAGGACATAACCCATTTTTATCATTCCTTTTTGATATTACATCAACATCAAAATTCGAGAAAAAAAATTAATAACCAAAACAATAAGCAGCAACTGTTGTAGTAACACGTACATATAAAACAAAAGAAAGTATTTTTTCAAAAAAAAAAAACAAAGATTTTTTTTACACTGATTGCTGTTCGAAGTGATCAAGCATGATTATGATTATTCAAAGGGAAGCAACAAAAAAATACACAAAAGGAAGACCGAACGCAACAAATTCCACCAAACAGGACATGCATCCTCTGATTTGATCGTGTTTTTAGTTGATTTTGAAATTTGTGTTGCCGTCAGTAGTGTTTGTTTGAAGCTGCGATACGATGGAGTGAACGAGACTAGGACTTTGTTTTTATCCGACCCCGCAGTAGGTTTGTGCGTCTTCGAATTTATTTAAAACCCATACTTATTATTTTCATTATTCGCGATGATGTTTGGACATGTCGAACGGAGAGAGGATCTGTCTACCTAGGTGTCACGTAACGAATGTTGTGCTTTAAGAAAATTAATCTTATAATTTATTGTTACTAGTTTGTCCTCTCCCCTCAAAATAAAACATCTTGAGTATTCCATTTGCTTCGATGAACCCATGTTACACACAATTAAATATCTCAGAAACTCAATACGATATAAGAAACAAGAACAACAAGATAATATTTTCAGTAGAACATACATACACGAGATCACGTCTAGTGCCGGTTAGAACAAGTTTAACAAGCGCGTACGCTAGTGCAAGTCTTCGCTAGTGTATGGGTATTCAATACGGAAAATATAAGTAAATCAAGTAAATATGTTATATTATTGAACTTATACACACCCATATAATATGAATAATGTAAATAAATTGAATAAAATAACGAGCATTATTTGTTTTTATAAGTACGAGTTTGTTGTTTTTCTTTTCCTTGTCACTTGCGTGCAGCCTAAGATCGGGGAACGGGCTCTTATTGAGACGAAATGCCTCAGACCGGCCAACGTCGAGCTCTTCAATGGAAGGCAAAGACAGACGAGAGAACTTGTTGCGTTGTGAGTTGATGCGTCCACCTCTACGGACTGGAGCCTACGTTGTCTAGGTTCGATCCCTGGTACGAGGTCTTTACGACCCACCGCTATCACTGACAAAAAAATCAAGCCGACAAGATGACTCTCTGAAATCGGCCACCAGTCTGTAAGCTTTAGAAACGTTCGGGAATTCTGCGAACACAGCCCGACCGACTCCGCGGCCCGTCTTAGAGTCGTCAGTGTGGGTCGCCCAGTTGACTTCCGTGCGCGTTCTTCCTAGTGTGTCCAAGTCTGATAAATTAAGTCTGGCCCATATAGTCTGTTGAGGATGATACGAGATCTGTCGTTGATCTGTCGAACGTGTGATGTCCAATACCCAGACTCTCTGTGTGCTTCTATCAGAGGCAGAAAATGTAAAGGGTGATTTTTTAAAAGCTAAAGGAAAGTTTTTCAAAAAAAGCACATCAAATTCAGAAAAATGCATGAAATCTTTATTTGAATCGCTAGGGGACGGTCCATATAATTTAATGCTTGAAGATTACTTCATGCAAATGTTGACCTCGACTGCGCCTCAAATGGTCCATCCGCTTAGTCCAATTTTGGCATACTCTTTCCAACATTTCGGCCGGTATCTCACGAATAAATGCTCCCATGTTGTCTTCCAATGCGACAATTGAAGCGGGCTTGTCTGTATAGACATGAGCTTGAACATAGCCCCACAAAAAATAGTCTAAAGGCGTTAAATCGCACGATCTAGGCGGCCAATTGACCGGTCCCGAACGTGAATTAAAATGTTCACCGAACTCGCCTCTTAATAAGTGCTGTGTGGCATGTGGCACCATCTTGTTGAAACCACATGTCATGCAAGTCAAGCTCTTGCATTTTGGGCTAAAAAAGTTGGATATCATCTCACGGTAGCGCTCACCATTCACAGTTACGTTACGATTCGCATCATCTTTGAAGAAGTACGGTCCAATGATGCCACCAGCCCATAAACCGCACCAAACTGTGACTTTTTCCGGGTGCATTGGTAGCTCTTGCAATGCTTCTGGCTGGCAATGCTTCACTCAAAAATCGACAATTCTGCTTATTTACGTACCCATTGAGCCAAAAATGAGCTTCGTCTAAACTGACCATAAAATGGAAGAAGCGCGCGATGAACTTTCTTAACAGAGCACGCATTTTGATAACAAAATTCAATAATTTGCAAGCGTTGTTCGTTCGTAAGACGATTCATGGTTAAATTATAGACCAAACTGAAGATGTTTGACAGTGAAACACAACACGAAACGTGCGTCAGCTGTTTAAACCAGTGTTGCCAAAAAGATAATTGCTAAAAAATCACCCTTTATCATCTGACGGAGTCGAACGCAGAACGCGTGTGGTGACTGTGCGTGTTGTTCTCTGTACCTTGTTAAGTTTTGTGATTGTGCACTTTTTTCACAAGGTCTGGCCACCATACTAGATCCAAGTGCTAGATGAATCTCACCCGCAAATATCCACAGGATCACCTTAGCTTGGAGGCTCCCCTGTACCGAAGAGTGCCTTCTGAAGACGTTCACACATCCTGCAAGAAAATAAGACAATCAACGACTTAATTTCTATTGAATTGATCTTTCGGCACCTGGACATCAGCAACGATGCTTCGGTCACAACGGTCATCGCATGCTCGAGCCCACTAGTGTCTGGAGCGATGGAGGACTGATCCTCCGGTACAAAAGCAAGCTGATCGTGTGCACAAACATGGAAGCAGCATGGCTGAGACTCTTAAGGATAGACGACGACATTAGTTTACCCATGCGAACCACGTGGCGGCCGTGGTGTTGCGGGTTGGTGCCTCGACCCCTACACACTTGAGCCTACGTTGCCCGGGTTCGATTCCCGGTACGAGCAAAATACTTTTCACGGCCCCACCTCTTTCGAGTCACTGACAATGCTCAAGAGCTTCTGAAAGTGGTCGTTCATAGTCGGCATAAAAGTGAAGGTCCCTTCCACTCGTGACAGAACAATAATACACACAACACAAGTGGTTGTTGAGAAACTTGGACCTGGCTCTTAACTGGCCGTTGAGCCACCCATATTATTTGATTATGTATGCCATATGTTGTATTCTGCCGTTTACTTCTAATATTAAGAATTTTCTTGATGGACAGCGATTAAGGAAGCAATAAATGAAGTGAAATGTCCTTTGAACTGTAGTCAGCACGTGTAGTGGATCGATATGTACACATAGGGGACTACAATACGTAAACGCTGCAGAAGAAGTAAATACTGGAGTGATAGTAATGGCCGCAGTAATGTGGCAGGAGGTAGAGGACTATCAGGCAAGAAGGTGGGAAGCAACAAAGTGCAATACGCCTAAGGAACTGTTCTCCGGCAACCTTTCCACTCAAGGATATGGAAGAGTCTAGGGAGAACATACAACGTGCACCAGATTGTCTGCAGAATTTGTAAAGAGGAAAGCATGACCGACTGCAGTCCGTGTGAACCTGAGCCGCACCACCAAGCCCCACCAGCGGGCAAGGTCTTTAGTCAATATCACACGCCAATTTGGTTGAGATCCTGCTTCACTTGTGAGCGCCATCAGTTTTGTGGGCGTCCTCTATTGCGATGTCCCACTGGTTTGGAGTCGAAGACTTTGGATCAGACCAAGGCCTGGTTCAGTGTTGTCCATACGCTGTATCTTAGGCGATTGACCTGTAGACACCAGGTTGAATCTTCTCCTAAACCATCAATGCATACGGGATCAAAGATTGAACTCGGAACTTCTTTCAGGAAAATACAAAGGGCTTCTGCATCTGCTTGTGAGATTGTCCAGGCTTTGGACAGAGATTGAACTCGGAACTTTTCTCTGGGAAATACCAAGGGCTTCTGCATCTGCTTGTGAGATTGTCCAGGCTTTGGACAGAGAATGAACTCGGAACTTTTCTCTGGGAAATACCAAGGGCTTCTGCATCTGCTTGTGAGATTGTCCAGGCTTTGGACAGAGATTGAACTCGGAACTTTTCTCTGGGCTTCTGCATCTGCTTGTGAGATTGTCCAGGCTTTGGACAGAGATTGAACTCGGAACTTTTCTCTGGGAAATACCAAGGGCTTCTGCATCTGCGTGTGAGATTGTCCAGGCTTCCGCACCAAAGAACAACTCCACACCAACAACAAGTTATTATAAAATTCCCCCTTTGTTCTCTTAGACGTACCACATGTTATTGTAATCAATTTGTGTTCAATTAGACACTTAAATGTCATATAACGTGACTAAGACAGTTCTAATTTGCCACAGTGACGTGTGACCCGACTAAGAGAAAAAGGAGGAATGTAATCTTGGTCCCTCGAGAGAGAGCTCTACTGCTCAATTGCCCCTTAAGCCCAAAGAAACAGCGACTGGCAAGTTATTCCGCGTTCATCTCGGTACTGATGTTCGTTCTGTTCACTTCGTAGCCGAGGTGATACGCTAGACGCCGGCTTTTGAATTGTTACATTGTAACGCAATTTCCGGCTGCGATTGGAGTTCATGTAAATTAAGGTACAACAAGATATGTGCATTCTGTCGAACAATAAACCATCTGTCACACAACACCTCCTGTCACGACCAAAGCTCAGTTGATGCAAGATAGCAAGTTGATGTCAGCTCGGAGCTCGCGGCTATTCACGAGAAAAGAAACAAATCAGTGTTTATTAACGGGCTAGCACTCAAACTCTCGAGGACAGCTACATATGTCGGTAGGCATTCCTCTCGGTTCCAAACTAAATTGGCAAAGTCCATTAGAAGGCTATGTGCAGGTCTCTACAAATTCATACAAACTCTCTCACTCAAAGAAATGGCCGGACCTACCTGGCAAGGAAAGTTCAGGAGGACCTGCAGAGAGCATTGCCTTAACACACCGGTTACGGACCGTCCTAACCTAACATTTCGTTACTGTACACTGTTCCATGGGTACCTCACTGCCACATGTAGGGTTAGCAGCATATCCTGTCCTGCGACTATAACAAGATGTAGATTACAATGTTTGGGCAATAACTCCTTGGTATGACAAAGGTTCACCCGAAAAGAAAGGCCTCTCGGAAGTAGGTAAAGAAAATCGCAAGAGCATACGCATAGAAAAATAAACTTTTATTTGAAATAATCTAGAATGCATTCTGTGCCTTCCTCGCATCCTTGACAATCTGCTGCAGCGGATTAGTCAATAGTCTTTCGATTTTCTGCTTGATATGTGATTTAACTGGCTCATTGATCGCCTCCAATTTGGGTAGCATTTTCATCAAGAATAGGAGATCCGAGGATAGATTAATTTCAGTTGTCTTCTCTGCAGCAGGTTGATCGAGACCGCTCAATGATTCCACACGTTGTATTTGAAGGGGCATATCCTCACTCTTCTCATCTACTTCAGTCTGTTGCGATTGCTCATCCTCAGTGTTGACCAGATCAATGGAAACTTTTTGATTTCTTTGATCGTTCTCACTTTGAATCCTCTGTATGAGCTGTGGCAGGAGTTGTTCAATTCTCTCTGCAGTCTGCTCATCGGACTTGTCCGCGATAAGTGTTATCTTTTGATGTCTTTTCGTCTCATCATTGTCATCGCCGTTCTCCAAAATCAAGAACATCTTACTCTTCTGTCCCGGCTCACCGCCTTCAGTCTTGTTCTCAGCACTTTGAGTGATAACGAAAAGCTTACGATTCCCACCGTTAATGTCGCCAATGGAAAGCTTCTCTGTTGACTTTGTGGAATCGTTGCTACGCTTCGACCTGGGTTCAGAATCTGACGTGTAGTCACTGTGCGTGGACGATGCAATCGAACTGTGTCTGGAACGCTACAAGATATAAAAACGACTTCAATCAATCACTCCATGAAGCATTGCGAATGCACATACCTTTGTTCCCTTCGAGGACTGTGTTGAGCTGACACTGTCGACGGACGGATGTCGGATTAGTTTGCCATTAATCATTGTGACTTTCTCCTTGAAATGCTTCATGCACACTCTCAAATTGACCAGGCTGCTTTCTCTGATGTGCTTCTCGCTGACTTGAAAGAAATCAATCCAGTCTTGGCACCTGTTTAAGGGAGAACAACAAAACAAAAATACTGCGTTATTACTAGGGGTTGGGTGATTGATTAAGCAACAAACGTTATCAGCGCTAATTTGATGGTTGGAACTTTTCGAAAAGCGTTTTTGGATTCAACAAAAACTTTAGAACTTTCCCAGCAGCTTTAGCTGTGTTTTGCTTTGCTTGCGTTTGCACTTTACTCGCCGTGATGTGGTTACAAGTCGGTGCCTCAGGTTCTATACGTACGGCGTAGTATGTAAACACATGCACAGAATAAGTTTTCTGGATCAAAATCATTCATATCTCTTCGTCATGGCAGAGAGGTTGTACGGTGGAAAAGCTGTTGTAGTCACTCATGCCGAATAGGCAAAAAAGAGACTCTTCGACGTGGTAAGCATTTCGAATCGAAGTACATATGTACATGAGTCAGTGCTTTACTCAAAATTATGTGACTAAAACGGCTTTCAGAACTTGGTGCTGACAGTTTCAAGTGAATAAAAACAATAAATAAACAGAGAGCTTCGTAGTTGATATCCAATTTCCAATCACTTTTCACTTGTCACTAGACCCACACTGAACTGATTTCGGAGAATGAAAGAACGCTGGTTGATGCAAAGTTCCTCTCTTGGATGTAGTCTAGTCAGCACAATCTCTTTGGAATGACTACATACTTCAGACCTTGGACAGAATAGGAACGCGCGTGTATTTTGCAGAAGAAACAACAGCTTTTCTGCGAATGCTCTCAGGGTAAAGTGTTCCTTAAGTTAGAAAAAGGAGTGGCGACCAGGGTGGGCAAACACTTAAAAGAAACAAACAAAACCTTATTAAGAACAATTTGGCATGTACAATTGTCAATGTCCCTTGTACACTACATATACTCATAGAATGCAAGCTGGAATAAACAGAAACTATTTTTGTGTATGCTACAGAGTACAGTTGTTTTTTATATTTATTAGTTTCTCTGTTCCTAGGCGGCGGCGCAGATGGAATCCAAGTCAGTGTCAATGTTAAACCAACAACTGAAAAGAGTCAGGCTTCATCCATGTCAACAATGCCGAAGGCTTCTTCAAGTTGCTTAACGTCACAATACATAGAGAAAACATCAGAAAAGGAAAAACATAAAATTCATATTCAGGTTGCGAAATACATTTATGGCACAAAAACTCCATTTCGGCACGCCGAGCATCCAGAGTTTATCAATATGATGCAATTATGTCGACCGGGCTATTTACCGCCAAACAAAAAAAATTTAAGTGGGAATCTACTGGCTGAAGTATATGGTAATGTAAGATCAAAGATGGAAGAGAATTTGAAAGAAGAAGTGGTTTGTATGGCTCTTGATGGTTGGAGTAACATTAGAAATGGCCAATTGTGTGTGTGAGTGTGGCCTCTGCTGAAATTGATACAATAGACTGGATACAATAGCCACTTCTGGCAACAGTCATACTGGTGATTATCCGTTATCTCTGGCTGTAGACAGCATTAAAAAGTGCCAAAGTTTTGGTTGTAAAGTCCGTAGCTTCGTAACTGACAACGCTGCTAATGTGACAAAAATGCGAGGACAATTAATGCAACTAGAAGATGATCGGATCGGCGATATTATTACATTTGGTTGTTCTGCTCATTTGCTCAATTTATTTGCCAAAGATATTGAATGTGAAAAAAATCGTCAAATATTTCAAGTACCATCATTTTCCACAAGCAAAGTACAAGGAAGCTGGTGGGAAAGCACTTGTCCTACCTCGAGATGTACGTTGGAATACATTAGCAGATTGTATCGAATCATATGTCAACAACTGGCACTGTCTTGTCAACGTATGCAGCGAGCAAAGGTCTGTATAAGAATTACCAATTGTGAAGAAAGTCCAAGATGTTGAGTTCCAGGAAAATGTGGAAAACTATATGAAAAAGTAGCAAGAGCTCTCGATCTCATTCGGAAAGATATGCGCGTCCTAAGCGAATGTACACACATATGAAAAGATCTCCTCTCATCGGACTGGTTGCCAGAAGAAGTAGACAAACTTAAAGCAAGATTTAAAGCTGCTACCCTAAGTATAAAGGTGAAGGACTATCAGAAGAGGAGGACACAATGGGCATGGAGTTCATAGATTCAAGATGTCCACAAGCAATGAAAGATGTCCTGGCGTACCGTGCAAGGAGTTTCCCATTTTTGAGTTACATGTTTAAGAAAGAACTTGTCAGGAATACGCATGTGTCAGTGTGGTGGAAATCACTGAGCAGTAAACTGGATCGACGTCACATGTCACTTATTTACAGCAACTGCGTCTTCCGCAGGAATTGAGCGATTATTCTCGACTTTTGGACTGGTGCATTTCAAATTAAGAAACCGACTCGGGACTGAAATGGCAGCTAAATTGGTGACAATAATGAGGGCTCTCAGTCAACACAGCTTGCTTGAGGAACTAGAGTTCGAAGTTTAACTTAGTTTAAGTTTAAGCATGTTTAAAACATGCAATTTAAACAATTACAAAGAAATAATAAAAAACACGTTTTTTTTTTTTTTTTTAAACATGTTTTTTTCCCAACCCTGATGGCGACTAACTCGTGAAAGAATGAATGCAGTTGGGTTGATAATAATAGGAGCGCCTGTCCAGTAAAAAAAATGCATTTAAGTCTTTATCCTAAAGTCTTCGATGGAGTGATGTTGCCTTATGCCGAATTCGAGATGCCTATTAAATGGGTTTTCCAAAAAAAGATAACACTTGTAATAGGGCAGTCATTGATGTCGGGAAGAACAAATGCAGTCTCTGGAGTCGGAGTGGCCACTACAGTCCCCTGACGCGATGATGGGATGCAAAAGACATGTCGCCGAAGTCAAACCGACAGATATCTACTGTCTCCGGACAAGAAGCTTCACAAAAACTAACACACACTGGTTGCCACTGTGTTGTTGACCTTATTCAGTGACCGTGTTCGAAAGTGCTATGCCAAGTAAAATGATCACGAACACAGGTGTAGATGTTCATATTTTCACAATCAGTTTTCCTTTATAGGCAGGTCACTGAACTATGTTTTCTAACTCCGTGAATGCGTCTTCTTTTGCCTTTTTCTGTGGTAATTGGACAAGTGAATAATATGCTGATTGTAAGAGCAGATGTTTAATTCAGAGTCCAATTCAGACAAGCCAACAGGGAACGGCCCCACGTGCATGTGGAAAAGGACCTCAACAAACTTGGTGTGCGAAAATAGCGACATCTACCAAGTTCACACCCTGGCCATAAATACTGTGTATATCGAAACGACGACCAAGCGCTGTGAAAACGAAACGCACAATGACAAACAGAACTTGCAAAACATTGTAGAATTAAGCTCGCCACCATGGGAGAAGTGACACACATTTCTATGAATCAAACATAAGCGGGGCGTAAGTCCATTATAAGCCCCATACCCCGCAGGAAGGCGAAAGGATGTAAAGCATAACTTTTTGAAGCGTTCAATACCCGTCATGCATGCTTAACATTCCTCAGCAGATATTGATTTCAAACTTAGCACTCATGCGAGATTATTGATTGCTGTTTTCCTGGGGAATTACTTGGAGAAATGTTGTCAACTGGCCAAGACTTTATAAAGCAGTACAGTGGATTCGCGACGATTCGCATCAAAGACTCGGTGCTTTGAAAAAAATCGCGGCAATTCGTATAAAAGCCATACGATTCGGTCTCCTTGATAATTCGTATATTTTTTCTCGGCAAACAAGAGTAGAACTCTCCGTAATTCGAATGTCTTGTGTCACGCATCTCTATGATTCGTATTTCTTATTTCTCGTCCTTTTGTAAACTCGTCCTTTTGTTTGTTGTACATTTATGCGATTGTGCGTTTTCCTCTTGTTCATTGTCGGTTGTCACTTAAGTCATCGCTCTCAGTTTGCAAGATGAGGTCAAAAATGATTGAAGCCGTAGCCAATGAGGAGAAACAGAAGACTGTGGCTTGGCGTTTTGCCATCGGTCCTTCCACGCTTATATCCATTTCATGGATGGAAACGTTGGTTAGTTATGTAAAATGAATATACTTTGAACCCGATAAATTTTACTCTCGGTAATACGTATAAAATGCTTGGTCGCTGGGATAGTACATCGACTCGACGACTGGATGGCGCAGTGCATACTAGCGATGTGCACGCAGGCTAGGAGCGGACGACGTGCATACTAGCCTTCCTCGGTCACCAGTGTCATGGCAAACGGCTAGGAGCTCTGATGAATTGCTGGAGCAACCAAAGACACTTCTGGTGCAAATTGGTAAACTAGGGATTTCGAGACAGGATCGCACTTCGACCAACAACTCTCTCTGAAGTGGCAGAAAACAAACGTCAGTCCATTCATTTTGGAGTCATTGTCACATCCTTGGAGCTCCCACCGATCCTGTATAAAGCCAACGGAATGACTATTTTTTGTAGGAGAGCCGAGACAGACATTGCCGGATGTTGCATTTTAGGGTTAACCTTAATCCAAAGACGACTGGATGCCGCTGTTGGTAAAGTGACTGCCCTTGGGTAGTGGGGTCCCCGGTTCGAATCCAAGTAAAAGCAAAGTTTATACGCTTTTGTCTGGTTTTTAAACCAGGTCCAGTCACCATTTGCTAGATCTGACTGTCGGTGACATGGACCAACATGGTGTAAGTGTGCTGGTGGACCTACCATTATCAAGACTCGACCGTATTGACATTTCATTTCTGACTCTGTTTGTGTCAAATGGTAGCTGTGTTAACAATATTTAAGAGGGTAGACCTACTTGGAACGCGAAAGATGTAGTCTTGTAGCCAGCCACACATTAAAATAATTAATACCCAATATTTTTCTACATAATGAATATGTATTTAAGAAAAATGTAAAAAACAGATGGATTGCGGTGACCATCATTTGGTTGACATTTGTCGAGTAGAATCCATTGGAATCTGTGCAAAGATTCAGCTCACGAACCCGCCACTTTCTATCGGATTCACAACGCATTTGTTGTGACATTTCAAACGCTTTTTAGCGTGAGTACGACAAATTAGCAACAAGAAGCACTTTCTCTGGACGCAACTCACTGTATTCATTCCTTGATGACATGAAACACAGGTTGATCGAAGAAGTCTAAAAAAAAATTCAATTTTTCTAAAAATGCCCGACGTTGGAACTCGAATTTGTTGCTCTTACCAACATTTCTCCCACATTTTTGGGTATACAATAAAAAATCGTCCTTAGTTCACCCGGAGGAAAAATAGAACAAGTGATATAAATTTTAAAACGATCGGTAAAGCCTTTCTTAAGTTACCACAAGAAACATGGTTTGGAGAAAAACCTGCTTAAAGTCTTGAGTACAAGTGAATCACCAGTTGGAAGAAGGGAATAATGGCTGAAACACAATAGTGGCTTTGCGCTGGCGTTGTCTTTCAATGCACACAATTCAATGGCCATGCACAAAATACTGCGTCGAAACTGTTGAAAGTCCCATACGAAATATCCACGCCAGCACTCGTTTGGGTACTCCTTGGGCTAAATATCTATAAGTATGACTTGTAACTTATGTAAGTAACTTGCAAGTAAATGAAGTACTACAGAGGGCTTACAGAAGAACCAAAAGGAACCTAGAATTGGGTTCTATTGGTTTCCTGTATGAAGATTTTTCTAAGTGAGGTTCAATCATAGTTCGAAGTACTCCAAGCGTTTGTGGCGATATTCCTGTGATTTTGATGAAATCTTCGGGAGCTTTATCCATCATTTGAGTAGAATCCATTGGAATCTGCAAAGATTCAGCTCACGGCCCCACCACTTTCTATTTGATTCATAACAAATTTGTTGTGACATTTCAAATATGTGTGTACGCCAAACTAGCAACAAGAAGTATTTTTCTAATTTGTTTAGCGTTTCTTTAGTATTCATTCTACAAATGTACGTAAATTAATTTATCACTTGCAAAATATGAATGATATTTCAGAAGAAATCACTCATCTGGTATTTGAATGAGACAGGCAACAGCTGTTTGACTCAGTGCATCATCGCACTCCCTCCCGTCGTATTTTGATGGAAGTTTATGGTGAACAAGCGTTAGCTGAGCGAACGTGCCAAAAGTGGTTTGCAAGTGGTGATTTTGGCTTGGCCAACCAGCCAAATCAACGGCGAAGCCGAATATCCAAGGCGCGAAGGTAATGCTCTGTATTTGGTGGGATCAGAAGGGAGTGCTGTATTGTGAGCTGCTAAAACCGGGTGAAACCATCAATGGACAACGCTTCCGAACACAATTTATCCGTTCGAAGAGAGCAGTAGCAGGAAAACGCCAGGAATATGCTCCCAGACACCAGGTAATAATTTTCTACCATGACTACGCTCGGCCCCACGTTGCTATTCCGGTTAAGAACTATTTGGAAAACAGTGGATGGGAAGTTCTACCCCACTCGCCTTATAGCCCAGACCTTGCCCCTTCTGACTACCATTTGTTCCAGTCGACGCAGAACGCCCTCACTGAGCCCACATCAGAGCAGAATATCAAAAATTGGCTTGATTCGTTCTTGGCTGCCAAGCCGGCGCCAAGATGGGATCCACAAATTGCCAGAAAGATGGGAAAAAGTCATAGCTTCAGATAGGCAGTACTTTGAACAATGCTATTCTACATGTTTTTCTTAAATAAACGTTCAGATGTTGACCACGAACAAAGTTATAGCCCCAATACTTGAAAAAAAAAGAGAGGATATCTCAAAAACTATGGACAACGATCATAACTCAAAAACGTAACGAAATATATATCACCATCAAATGGCCCTTCTGAGCCTTGCTTGCAAACGCTTTCGGCGCAGGTTACTCTTTCGATAGTTCAGTTAACCTAAACACATCCATTTCTTGATAAGTGGACACACTATTGACCACGGTAGATGCTGCCTGAAAAACCCATATGAGGGCAGATTCCCTTATGTGATTAACATGCTGTACACTTGCTTTTGGGATGCGAATTTCGCTTCATTTTATGGCTTATGCCTCGATGTGCATTTAAGTCTTGGATGCCCGTTTGACATTATCTTTCGATGAGATTGCAAGCACCTTTATGAAACACAATAGTGCGTTGCTGCGTTCGACTTCCATGTTACGGAGGGGTGCGATGACGCGCTGCGATAATCAGCTGTTCACTCTCTCACTCTCAAATACCAGATGAAAAATATTGTGTCAGCTGTCTTCGTTTGTGAAATGTCAAATCAAAAAATATTCTGCTCAAGCAATTCTACTTTTTTAATCCTTGGTCCGAATTCAAATTGATTTTGACGTTAAAATGTAGCCAGCTGTTTGTCATCGCAGCAGTCTGTCAAAAATGTTCCAACATGTTCGATAATGACATGCGATGGTCTTACGTTTTACGATCCTCTCATCTCTCTCATTTTGTACTTGCGTAGGTCACCGCAGTATTCTGTGCATGGCCACTGAATTGTGTGCGTTGAAAGAAGACGCAACGCACTATTGTGTTTCAGGCATTATGCTGTACACTCACTTTTGACACTGACTGTATGTATCTTCTATCTACCTTCAACTCAAACATAATGCGTATACAAGCGTCAAAGGTTTGAAATAGAACACTTTTAGGGCCTGCAATTTTGGGTCACAATGAAAATAACAGCCATCTGTGGCCATGCACGTTCAAGATTGCTCAAGGCTGGGGCATTTTGTATTGGTATAGCGTATGCAGGACAAGCATTTTGAAAATTACATATCTGCCGACGAATCCTTAAGTTTTAATTATTTATCATTTTGCAACGAACACTTAGTGCGTGCAAATAGGTAAGGTTTTCAAAGCAAGCATGTCCTACATACAGAACTCATTTCACGACCCTTTGAACACCAATGCCACTCACTGTAGCTTCAATGAAACATGTACGTGTGTGACATGGCCCTGACGAGTTGCAAAAATACTACATAGCTACAAAATTAATCCAAATCAATAACAGGCATCAGTCAAAGCAGTCAACAAAAACAACAAACCACCGAAAGCTGAAGGTCAAAGTCACACACTGCCACCAAACACTTTGCAGCTACTTATGTGGTTTTCTTCCCCCAAAAAATATCCGAATGAATCCCTCATGATCAGAAGAATAAAAACATTTATGTACATACCACAAAAAAAAAAAACTAACCACCAAACAAACACCACACTTGATACTACTAGTTCCGAAAATCAACGTATGTCGCAACAAAGGAATCCCGAGCGTCTAAAAATACTCCTCTTGAATGCCCTTCCAGGGAAGGCACGAAGACGCAAAATACATGATTAAAGCAGCAACAGAGACTGAATATAGGTACATAAAAGCACAATCCATGCTCACACCCGGTGCAATAGCTTTTTTTCTACCAACCAACATAAACACAAGTCGCCCTTGGCCCTCAGATCCAGATCCCCCTTTGTGCTCCCTTACAGAACATGACTCAACCGCCATGGCTTATGCATCCGAACTTATCAAACGGCATGTGTGCTGTGTGCTCGGAATCAAAAACAAAAACAAAAACAAAAACAAAACACACTCACAAACTCACACAGTGTCTGAATAGCTTCCATCCAGTTCGCCTCACCCTCCGTGACCGGCATCACTCATGCAACAACAAAAACTTCCTGTTTAAGAAAAAACTAACTGCGTAAAAATCACAAGAGAAGCACACAGTGTGAAAGTTCAATTACCCCGACTGAACGCAAAGAAGATAACCACGACGCCGAGGATAGATGGACTACACAGCTGAAACGCAACAGCTGAGAATAAGCGAACGAGGCCCAAGCGATGGTGCCCACCAAGCACATAGAACATGAAGCCAAAGCTTCACCAAGCATTCGAAGCAATCACTTCCCCTTCAAGAAGCACACCTACAGACTCCATTCCCCAGCTCCGCCCACTCCGCAGCATAAACTCGTCCACGTGAATTCATACAACAATAACAACAACACATCAACAACAGAAAAAAAAACCCCAAACAACATACCTTTTGGGGTCATGGACGGGGAAGCGGCAAAGCGTCGACGATCCATCGGTGCACCCGAACATGCATCGCCTGTTTGTTTTTCTAGTCGTACTGCCAACTGACTCAGAACTTTTCCGTCGACTTGTATCTGTTGCGGGACCACAGCTATCGCTGTTGCTGTCCATTATGTTGATGATGTTTCTTCTAGCAGCGAATCGAAAAGCACTTCGCACTCCGCCAACGAAAAGCTACTTTTCAAGCTGAGCTTTCACGTCACGTCTGTGTTATAGCCGAAAGCTCCTATATATGTTGGACTTTCTTAGAAACTTACAGAACAATTCACCGACAAAAAAAAAATAAAAAAAAAAATAATTCTAATTTGATTCGACGAACGACCGTAATTAACTGGGCAACTTACTGCCCCGAGGTTGAGGACGCACAACACGTGGTTCACTGCTTTTGTTCTTGAATTAATTCCGATACGGAATCCTTGTTGGCTGAGGAGTATCGCGAGCAAGTCGTCACCACCGTTGGATCAATACGCCGAACTAAAAGCTACAAACGATGCCATCTGCACAGAGGCTAACCCAAAGAACTTCCTGGATGTCAAAGCTCTACTTAAGAAAAAGCCCAAAAGCTATATACCATTTGATTTGAGTTTTCTTATGTACTCCTGATACATGCACACATACACACACATGTGATCCACTTTATGCCAGAAGAGAACTGCGCGTGCATGGCGGGTTAGAAGTGAAAGCTCTTCGGACAGCATGAAGGAATAACTGAGAATTGGCGAATAACACGCGATCGATCGTTAACTGGAATTGTTCCGAACGGGCAGGACTTTAACCGGTTGACTGGGAATCCGGTTGTCCACGATCACTTTTCAGTTTTTTTTTTTTTTTTGATTAGATCACTGCAGCAAAAAGGATTAAAAGTCCGTTTATTTTTACACCGAAAAAGCTTTTCAAATTGCCAAATTTTATAATGGCCCGCGATATCTTTCTCTACGAATTAAGAACTAAAAGTTTTGCTCGATCTGGGTATTGCTCATTTTTTAGCTAAAGGAAGCTTTGAAAGAACTTTCAGATTAATAATATCTAGTCGTACCTTGATAATCCGAACTTCCGAAATAAATTGAAGTGACAGATTCGCTTACTCGGCTGTCATACAAAAACAAAAATTAGTGGAGTGAAAGAGTTCAGTTTCATATTTCGATGGATGATATAGGCGCTCAGTCTGTCCTTTGAAAGATTGTAGAGTGTGTACGTGTGTGTGTGACTTATGCCAGCTTTGGTTACACATTGCTCGCCTTACCAACACAAATCCGTAACAAACAGTCTAAGAGTGATTAACTAGACGGTGCTTGCATGAGCTTTCTTGGTTGGTGTTGAATTTTTACAAAATGTTTGAAGTGAGTACAGTCAAAATCGGTTATAACGACATTGAAGGGACTGACTTGGTCGTTGCCAGGTTGGTGATGTCAGGGAAATCTAACCTTGGGTAGACCGGTACGTTGTTTTAAGCCATGTTAGCAGAGCCTTTCCAAACTCAGTGTGCAAGGAACTCTTTACTTTTTTCACGGTAGGTAAGTTTTGCTTTCTCAAATTGATTTTTTCTATTTTTTTCTCGTCCTTTTAAGTTGTGGATGTAGTGGAGTGTGAATCGGAATACTTTTGCAAGGTCTTTACCAGAAATGAAGTATGATAGAGATGCCCAACTTCACAGCTGACTGACCCCTAGTCTACCGACGAATTTCAGAGGCTTTTTGACAGATATTCATGAATTTTTGAGAGTTATTCACGAAATAACATGAATACTGTTCTCTGATTGGTCAAGTTGGCTTTAGCGACAGCAGCTGTCTCGATTTCAGTCGCTGTAGACAACATTTTATTTCAAACAAAAAATAAATAATGAAAAAATCGTTTTAGGTGATGTCGTAGTAAGGGATTTTTCAATGGAATTATAATGGTCCCCTGTCGGGAGCTAAGAATTCGGTCGTATTAACCGATATGTCGTTATAAGCTGTTTTGACTGTACTTCAGACGGTGTTTATTTTTGCCTGCACCACGGCTGATCACTCAGAATGGATGGTGGAGGAGGAGCTGGTCAACCGGTTGGTCAGCGACAGCATCCAGAGCTCCAGTCCAGTCTTTTAGATCGCTCCGACTCATTCCATCCAGAGCTCCAGTCCAGTCTATTAGAGCCGGAGTGGCTCATTCGGAGTTCAGGTTTCTTCCAACGCCAGGTGCAGACATCAGTATAGCATCGGCGGTGGAGGAGCCCTATCAGGGTTGACATCGCGCCGATCACAGCTGCTGCGAGGATACTGATGTCGGATGCCTCCGAAGCCTTTCACTGAGGGTCAAGCTCCCAGTTGGAGATTGTGCACCGACCACGTAAAAAACGTATAATTTGAACTGTTGATGACCCCAGCAATTGCACAACGATTTTAAAATGTAAGGAAAGAAAAATGTGAGTAAACACAATTATTAGTCGCGTTTAAAAATGTATTTTTTCTTATGTAAGTTCCGAAGCAGGGAACTATGTCCACTTTGGCGGGGAGCATGCCAAGCGACTTCATCCCTTCGCTAAGGGTACGTCAACAACTGTCTAGCAGGTGCCTGGAGCTAAAGTTTGAGTTCTAGATTAAACCTCGACATCGCCTAAACTAGGCAAATACGCGAATTTTGGTACATTATGTTTTGTTCTTACATATATCGTCAACGACTGGATGGCGCAGTTGGTTAAGTGCCTGCCGGTGGTTAGTGGGGTCCCCCGCTCGAATCCCAATGAAAGCAAAGTTAATACCCAGATTTTTAAACCTGGTCCAGCCACCATTTGCCATTGGGATCAAACTAACGGCACTATCACTGGAGTGGTCGATCAGTGGTAGTAGTCCGACTGTGGGTATCACAATGGACCATTTCACTAGCAGCCCCTTTCCCTACCCTACCCTATATATATCGTCGAGATCCAACCAGAACCACGGGAAACGTATTATCCCCCTCAGAATCAACCAGAGGTGTGTGTCGTTAAACCAGTGGTCCCAGCAGGCAAGGAAGCGGCTAGAGTGATATCAATGTTGTTAATACCACCGGCTGCTATTACCACTCTAATTGACTGTCGAAATTAATTCTAAGTTGATGGCATACTGGCGCTTGAGGTTCTCAGCACGTATGACCCGATTACTCTGGATTCCAGTCTAAAGGAACAAAACCGGCAATGAAGCACTGAATGTGGCCAGAATACGAGTGGAAACCGATCCAAAAACTGGAAACAGTACAAAAACTCCATCAATGCGACGAAAAGTTGCTAGCTAGGGTAGTTGGACCATTAACATCCCATAATCACAAGTCCCTTGAAATGCAAATGGGACTAGTCGTTGGCTAGACTATATAAAGGGTGATTTTTTAAAAGCTATAGGAAAGTTTTTCAAAAAAAAAACACATAAAATGCATGAAATCTTTTTTTTGTATCGATAGTACGGTCCATATAATTTAATGTTTGAAGATTATTTCATGCCAATGTTGACCTTGACTGCGCCTCAAATGGTCCATCCGCTTAGTCCAATTTTGGCATACTCTTTCCAACATTTCGGCCGGTATCTCACGAATAAATGCTCCCATGTTGTCTTCCAATGCGTCCATTGAAGCGGGCTTGTCTGTATAGACATGAGCTTTAACATAGCCCCACAAAAAATAGTCTAAAGGCGTTAAATCGCACGATCTACGCGGCCAATTGACCGGTCCCGAACGTGAAATAAAATGTTCACCGAACTCGCCTCTCAATAAGTCCAGTGTTGCGCGTGCTGTGTGGCATGTGGCATCATCTTGTTGAAACCACATGTCATGCAAGTCAAGCTCTTGCATTTTGGGCAAACAAAAGTTGGATATCATCTCACGGTAGCGCTCACCATTCACAGTTACGTTACGATTCGCATCATCTTTGAAGAAGTACGGTCCAATGATGCCACCAGCCCATAAACCGCACCAATCTGTGACTTTTTCCGGGTGCATTGGCAGCTCTTGCAATGCTACTGGCTGGCAATGCTTCACTCAAAAATCGACAATTCTGCTTATTTACGTACCCATTGAGCCAAAAATGAGCTTCGTCTAAACTGACCATAAAATGGAAGAAGCGCGCGATGAACTTTCTTAACAGAGCACGCATCTTGATAACAAAATTCAATAATTTGCAAGCGTTGTTCGTTTGTCAGACGATTCATGGTTAAATTATAGACCAAACTGAAGATGTTTGACAGTGAAACACAACACGTCGATGTCACGACGAAGAGGAAAAAGAGGACACTCTGTTGCCACTGCATGAGTCTCTGCCAGTTGAGATATAAAACACTGGTCGAATATTTCTTTCTCCAGGACCTCCAGGGTAAAACGAAAGTCCCACTAAAATCAGTTTCCATGTCCAAACTTGCATCGGAAAATCTTAATTTTACAACATGGCATGAGCTCTGTTCAAAAGTTGGACATGAGATTTAACGTTATCCAATATGTGCATGATTTTGTGAATAGAGTGGTATTTATTGAGAGTAAAAGTACAAGTGTTAGTGAATATCATTTTTTGGCATTATTTTTTAGAGAGACCTGATCGATGGATGGTTGTCCGCTTCTTCATGTTGACGCTTTCGTAGACAACGGGAGACGACACACACTCTTGCCCACGAATGAAAATATCGCGGATAGCTGTTCAGATTGTGGATGTGCAGACATATGTGCAGTGGAGACGGTGTGTAATGTAACGTTAAGAGTCGGGTGGCAGCGACATGTGTCACTGAAATAAGTGTGAACTACATGCGCACACATTTTGATGTGAAACTTTGGAGGGTACCCTGATAGGGGGTGAGGATAAGTCCATTTGCTAGCAGGTGAAATCAGTGTGTATGAAAATCACATGTTAAGCCTTTACCCTTCACTCTTCGAGTAGTTCTCGAAAGCGACCGACGTGTTTAGGTGCCAAGTGCGAAAGTTAAAAAGTGCCTTCCCAAGGCCATATACTTCACCTACAGTTGGAAAATTAAACAACAGGTTTTGTAAAACTTTATGCATTTTTTTTTTTCTTTTTAACTTGCTTAACAAATATTCATCCCCAAAATGGTAAGGTGCGGTAACTGCGAGGAAGACATCCTCAGTGAAAGTGATTGTGTCCCTTTGCAACATAAAACTGCATTCAATCAAAACCAGAGCTTACAAAAAGCCAACGAGCAGAAAAAATCCTAGTTCCAGTGCAAGTATTGTCGTGCACAGTCCGCAACACCAGGTGACCAAGCCTCACAAGATGACAAACATCCAGATGCGAATGAGCGCAATGGATCCAAGGAGACTCTGCCTTTAAGGACATCACTGAAATAAAAGAAACGCTGAAAGAGTACTCCAGGTCTGTAGAGTTCTTTACAAAGGGCTACGACGATGTGAAGCAGACAATACGGAAAAGTAACATGCACTGACGGGGCAAATCAAAGACTTAAAAGCACAGTGTGAACATAAAGACACGATAATTCCAAATGTGCAAAAACAAATTAACAATATGGAACAAGAAATCGTCAGGAATGACATAGAAATCACACATATTCCTTTTTTCATTATTTTTCATTCTACAATCCGAACTTGCCCTGATTTCTGTTCGCTGTAATTCGAATTCTAACTAAAAGAAATGTACGAAGTTTTCACTGGAATTTTAGTTACTTGGTATTTGCCTTCTGGGCACCACAATCGGAAATGAAGGACTAGAGGGATGCCCAACTTCACAGCTGATTGCCCCCTAGTCCATCGACGAATTTGATAGGTTTTCCGACAATTATTCATGAATTCACGAAATAACCTAAATGCGGTTCTCTGATTGGTCAATTTGGCTTTAGAAAACGATATAAAAAATGGTTATCAAACATTTCAAGTGGCAAGAGAGGTAGTTGGGCGTCTCTATCATACTTCATTTCTGACCACAATTGTGAATGTAAAGGGTGGTTAAATTTTAAGGGCCGATGTTGAATGTGAACCACTCCTAAACGTCAAGTTTTTTTCTGCATTTCATTTGGCATTTCTCAATTTCAGACTAACTCAATTTGAACCATGGAAAGATACACAATCGAGCAACGCGTTAAAGTTATTCAGGCTTATTATGAAAATGAGTGTTCAAATCAAAATGCATATCGTGCCAAATGTCCAAATGTGCGTACAATCGGAAAAATCGTGCAAAAATTTGAGCAAACCGGGTCTGTAGGAGAAGTGAAAACACCAGCATGCTCGTACAGCTCGCGATAGTGTGACTGAAGAGCTGCCGTCCACCTCAACTCATCGTCGTGCCCAACAATTGCACCTCTCACGCTCGTCGTTGGTGAACATTATGCATAAAGACTTGCATTTACACGCTTACAAGGTGCAATTGACTCAAGAACTAAAGCCTATTGACCATTTCAAGCGTCGTCAATGATCAGAATGGTGGCAGGAAATGGCAACAGGGGATGATCAATTTTCGAAGAAAACCATCTTCAGTAATGAGGCACATTTTCCCCTCAGTGGATTCGTCAATAAGCAGAATTGCCGCATTTGGGTGAAACCAAGAGATTCAAGAGCGATTGTCGAAAAACCAATGCACCCACAAAGAGTGACTGTTTGGCCGCATCATCGGGCCGTATTTTTTCCAAAATGAGGCCCGTCAGGCAGTTACTGTGAACGGTGTTCGCTATCGTGAAATGATAACGAACTTTTTATGGCCCGAATTGGAAGATATGAATGTGGACGATATGTGGTTTCAACAGGACGGTGCCACTTGCCACACAGTCGTCGAGGTCGCGGCGTCCATTTTGCCGATATTTTGTTCCATACATAATTGAACCATATCAATATTATCATAAGAAAAATAAATGACAATAATTTCCTAAATAATTTGTGTATTATTCAAAATCAACATTTTAAAATTTAACCACCCTTCATAAGCATGCACATTCTCATTATTCCTTGTTGCTTCCCTGGTGTTGCATCCATTTGGCTTTCGTTCTTGCCGGTTAAAAACACGGGCATGACAGGTTTTGTTTTGTTTGACTTTGATTGGAAATGGCCGGAGAGAGGTAGCAGACAACACAAAAATTTAAACCAAAATGTGAAATCATTAAGAAAGTCTACAGCGGTGCTTATGGGAAAACACTAGCTCGAGACTATGATGTTTCTTGCCCTCGTTAATCCGATTAACTTGATAATCCGAATACCCCCTGCAATAATTGAGTCGGATTAGCAAGGCATTAGTGTAATTGTGTTCACTAAAACTTCAACACTACTGTGGGATTTTTCTCTTCAACTTTTCGATTTGCTTTCATTCACTCAAATGTTATGGTATCAACTTTAACTATTCAACAACAACGATTTACAACTCTTAGGTATATTAACGACTGATTTTCTCAACTTACGGAATAGTAGAAGTTAAGGGCGCATCAGAGATTTCGCGCTGTCTCTTTTCTTTCAACGCGTTGTTGCCTGTTCGTTCTGAACTCAAATGTCAAAAAATGTCCCATTCAAATAGAAACATCAAAGTCTCTGTTGAATTAGTCGTAATTTAAAGTTATTCGCCCTGACTCCCTGTGTCATAAACGGTCATGGCACAAGGCAATCAGTATTCTGTATGCCGTTAATTTTCGTGCACAAACGTCAGCTGTCGTTTTCTGTTGTTGATGTATGCCATGTCCTAATCAGAAATGTATCATTATTGAGACAGCCAACTTCACAGCTGATTGATCCCTAGCCCATCGACGACGTTGAGAGACTTTTTGACAGTTATTCATGAATGACGATTATTCACGAAATAACGTAAATGCCGTTCTCTGATTGGTCAATTTGACTTTAGAAAACGATATAAAGAAAGGGTTGTCAAACATTTTAAGGGGCGAGAGAGGTATAAGTTGGTCATCTCTTTCATACTTCATTTCTGGTTCTAATTATGTACCTACGTCGTTTGGATATGACATTCTTTCGTAAAAACGACATGTAAGTTTCGGAATTACCATGAAAAACCAATTGACGACACAAGGAATCAGCGTGATTTATTTTTTCCCCAAGTCTAAATAGTCTTCGTTTCCGTGGCATAATGTCCAAACGTGTGTGCATCAAATTCTTATTCACTCGATATTACTTCGAGTAAAATTCGGAAATGTTTGATGCGGTCAATGTGAATACCTGTTATCTCGGAGCTTATATCAGCGTTTTGAAAAGAGAAACTGTGTTGCCATCATTGGTGTTCCCCGCTATTTGTTTTGGGATGTCGGATAATAGCCCGATTCGTTCCTAGCCAAATGTGGAAATGGTCTAATTTTTTTTACCACCACTGTAGGTTTTTTAAAGAACAATTACCCTCTCATAATGTAGCAATAACAGGGCCTTTTAACCCCAGAAAAAAAAATTGACGCTGGATGCGACGGCAAACTTCATCGCCCGAGCACGAGGTAGGTCTGTTCAAATAAAAAATGTTGATGGGTTGGGCAGCTGAGGGCAAAAATTGAAAACGTCTTCTAAAAGGCAACATGCAGGAGAATATTTGAAACCTTATCTCCCGGTGGGTACATTGGGGTACATTTTACGTCACAATGTACAGTGTACAAAATAACGGATGAGCCTAAGGCCTTCAAGCCAAATAATAATTACTACCAGTTTCTGAGGCCGTACAAGATTCAAATTAACCTTAAAAATGTTTTGAATAACCGGAAAGAAATTAAAGAAAAACAAACCTTAAAGATCTTTTTAATAACCGGAGAAAAATTAAAGAAAATTAAAAGGATAGCGTTGCTACGTACTCCGTACGAGCACGACAAATTTGACTCACGTATTGCAACTGTTTTACATTTCTCTTGCTGGAAAATGTTGATGATTTCATCCAACGGCAAATAAAGACGTTTTGGCAGAACGTTAAGACCTGAACGCTTTACCTGTCGTTTGATACCAAACTGTGTCATTCAGACGACATCGATTTATAAATTAAGTTCCTCTAGACTCGGAAAATAGCACACTGTGCGCTGAGGGACATCGACTTAAACTGGAAATTCGCCAGTTTGCAATTTTGCGAGGAATTAATTGGTTTGTTACAGATGTGTCAAATGGTTATCCGTATTTAGGGTTAAAATTAGTAATTTGTTGGCAAGGG
This sequence comes from Eristalis tenax, assembly GCA_905231855.2. Lineage (NCBI taxonomy): Eukaryota > Metazoa > Arthropoda > Insecta > Diptera > Syrphidae > Eristalis > Eristalis tenax. The sequence continues at coordinate 34,742,300 of HG993126.1, forward strand.
AGGTGAGATGTGATAGGCGTAGGGGCAGCCAGCGCATAGTGTGCTGGAGGTTAGAATGAACACTGCCTAGAGGGCACTCTTCGTTATTTTTTATTCTTGTGTTCTGGGTGTATTCTCAAGCATGTGTGACAAAGAGATGACGCATGTGTGAGAAACCGAAAAATTGTGTCACAGTCGAAGCTGGAAGATCTCATCGTGCCCAAGTAAAATGGGACCCCAAACGTGAATTTGTGCAGTACCCGGGTAGAATAATCTCAAGTGTAGAAATGTCGAACAAAATCTTACTTGCATATAATGTACACGTATGCAGATGTACATAAATACTTGACGCGAGACATCACAATCATCCAAAGCTCTGCCTATCATTTATACGTTCATAACATCGACTTGTTGTAAATGAAAACATGAACGCGCGTACAACGCTTTAGACTTAAAAAAATCTCATTATCACTTGTACTCTACTCAGCAGAATTTTAGTCTGAGAGCTTTCTAGATAGCTTTATCCTTCTTCTACGCGGTGTTATCAAAAGCTTCAAAAGTTCTACGAAGACTAGGCAATACTTTTTGCGTTCTGTGAACAGTTTTTCTTTTTCTGAAAGAAGCTCTTCCACTGAACTTTATTCAACAGGGAGGTGGCACTTTCTGTAGCCTCGGTGGCGCAGTAGGCAGCGCGTAAGTCTCATAATCTTAAGGTCGTGAGTTCGAGCCTCACCCGGGGCATTTACTTTTTTTAACACAAATATTTCGCCGTCTTTGTTTCGTTTTCTTTGTATTTATCCGATGTAAGGAACTTAAGGAGTCAGTGGAGAGATTGAAAAAAAAAAACAACCCATTGGAAGGTGTGTTATGAATATTCCCTTGGTGGATTCCAGAGTTATTCTTGGTGTTTGATAAAATATTCTCGCAAGTCCTTGGGACGATTTAAGAACTGTACGGTGGCCAGAAGCTATTTTTTACAATTTGATGTTACAACTCGACTGACAACTAAGGGTTAGGGTGTTGGCAAAACAATAGGTGCTCAACTGATATACCAGCAATGTTCAAATCCGCGTGTTTGTGGGCTCCTTTTGGGAATCCTAGGAACTCTTCCACGTGTAATGTTTTTTGTCTCTACCGGATTTTGGAGTCTGTTGCCGCAACAACATTCCATTTCGTAGTCTGGTCAGTTGTGACAGGAAATATGCAATATCCTGCGTCTGTACACCACCTCAGTCATGGTAGTTCTACGCCTTGTTCTCTGTGTGACTCTTAAGTCCGGGGTAGACGAGTGCCTCCACCAGCAACCCTCTCCAACTGGCACTTCTCACAGATTGCGCTCCTTCTCGACTTGTGTGCCCCACCTTAGAGCCTCTGTTGCGTTGACTCACAGGTTCGTAGTCGAAGACTTTTTCGGTCGGAGCTAATTTATCCATGCACTCTACATGGCCCACTCACCTTGGGCGTTGGATTCGTAGACATCTCACTACAGTTAGTCGTTGAATCTTCCCCTCCAGATCGCTTCAATGCAAACTGGGCCCTGGATGACACTGGATGCCATGTCTCTGCACTGTACAGCACAGTGCCTTTCATGAACTCACTTTGGTCCTTCGACAGACGGCTCTATTGCTCAATTTCCCTCTTAAGCCTCTAAAGACACAGCGGTTGTCAATAATTATGCATTGCATTTTATCTCGAAGAAGTTAAGGACTTCGTCTACTACGTCCTTCGAAGTGCCCATTGTGGATCGCTGTTTCAAACGTCGATGATGTATCTCCTTTCTTCAGCTCAACAAAGATATCCTCGTTTTGCTTTCATGTTAACAGCTTCCATGTCATGCCAACAAATGCCTCATTGATTGATGATGCTTTAAACCCTCGATTTGTCTTGATTTTTAATTGCAATTTTTAAATATTCTTTGTAACACTCCTCAAACAGAGTCGAACTGTGAATAAAACACTAAACTGGGAGAATTAACAGAAACATTCGTCTTTTGTAGATCCACGAGTAATCGAAACGTTCTTATGACTTTTGTACACATCAATGGTACAATTTTATAGTTAGGTACCCTCAGTGAAAAATCCAACAAAGCAAGCAAAGATTTCCGTCACTCATGTTTTAGGACGCGATATTCAATTAAAATAAGGCCTTTTTCATTGTTGCCCCTGCACTTCACAAAATATTCTCTCAATACATATATGAACACGAATATTGCCGCAATTTTTCAGCTGGTCAGCATTGTCAAAAAAGTATTCATAAATGCAACACATGGCGTGTTTTATTGAGAATTTCTACTCAGCTCAGTATCACTTTTATACGCGAAGCAACAACAAAACCAATTACTGTGCAGAAACCACTCAGTCATGCTTGACAGTCAACACTGACTAGATCGCGTTGAAGAATCTCAATGACAGGTGGTGCCTGACATACAATTCAGTTAACACCACGGAATCACAGATGCCGCTGACAACACTTTTTGAATATACAGCAGAATTATTGGCATTGGTGGTATGATTCTTGTCACAGGATAGCGTGTATCAATTTGTAATTCATGCTTTCTCTCATATTTAACTAACATTATAAAACACATTACGCTCTATTTGTATTTTGACATCTAATGCCACGAAAGTAAGGACATGCACCAACTTTTGACACAAAAAAATAAAATGAGAAGAAGTGAGTTTTATTGAGAATCAAAGCTGAGCTGAGGACTGAGTTCTCAATGAAACACGCCTATAAGTAGGCGACACAAAAATGATTTGGTTGACGTTTGTATTGCTAAATGCAGAACTTCTTCCTCTTCGAACTTCTACCTCTCTGCCCCTTAAAATATATGACAACCATTTTTTATATTGCTTTCTAAAGCCAAATTGAACAATCAGAGAACGTTCACGTTGTTTCGTGAATAACTGTCAAAAATTCATGAATATCTGTCAAAGAGTCTCTCAAATTCGTCGATGGACTAGAGGTCAATCAGCTGTGAAGTTGGCCATCTCTATTATACTTCATTTTTGGCTGAAATGAATGTCTACATAACGTCTAAGAAAAGTATAATACAAGGTTTAATGTTTGATACACATAATAAAGTGATCAACACAAAAAATATTGAAGAAAGAAACAGTAGCAAAATACGCAAAAAAGGGTCATACTTATTTAAATCGCAGAGATTTCTTTAAAGCAATGAGAGAATTTCCGTATGATGTTTTTGATTTTTGCATGAAAAAGTCCACTTTTCGGTTTCCCTGCAATCCTCCATTAAAACAAAAATCAATGTCAATTTGGTTGCAGACTGTCACAATGCTTTTATGAACGCAGTTTCTGACTGCTCTCATCCATAGTCACTGCAGTTTATTTACATTTATGAACGCAAACCTTGCAGGGCTGTCGCAGTGTGACGTTTGTATGGCCCATACCAGAAGTGAAGTATTACCAATTTTCAAAAAATCTTTAGGGCCAAGGGAGGTAGACGTCGGGTATCTCGGTGATTCTTCATTTCTCGGTAGCTTTCATTTCAAGATGGAAATCTGAGACTGTAGCGTTCTGACACAACTTTCTCGTAAACTCGACAAAACGCGATTCAGGCATTATGTCTACATGCTGGGTCTACATGCCTTTATGTGACTTTAGTCGCAATTTTTTGAAGCTCAGAGACCGTGGAACGACTTTAAAAATACCCCTCTTTTGACACATTATTTACATAGTTTCTCAAATTTTTCAGCGGCAACACTGTTTATATGACGTACCTTGACACGTTAGTGTTCCGTTGGTTTACCCAGGCTGGCGAGGGCGTTGCCCTTAAGACGTTCTATTGTGCGAAATGGTCAATTGCGAAAATCAGCCAGGAAATATGCGATATTTCAATCACCGCTTGTTAGCTTCTTGGATGTTTGCGCAGCCTGAGCATCCTGAGCGGCTGTTCCGATTTGGATAAAGAGTGGTAATTCTGTGGCTCTAGCTTCACCAAAATATTTAGCTCGAGTTCAACTTAGAAAAGAGCTCCATACGCAGGCATACGGACTTCCAAGGGTCAGTACAATTGCCACCATACACGGGCGAAATTGACATTGACATTGCGAGCCGCCAATAGCGTTTGACTGGCATTGAGTCGGAAGTGGCCAAAATGTGTTTCGCGATAACTCGCTGACTATGCTGTCCAATACTCCTTTGGGGTCGATTCATATCACCGTCCTAGACTTCGTGAGGAGGAGATCTCCCAAGAATTGTAGCTTCCTCCGCCCTAGTGAAACTGTACTCCTAAACCGGCCTAAACCTGCAAGTCTGGTCTGTAATCTTGTTCGTGTCACATGTTCGTCTCCTTCTCAGACATGCCTCGTATTTCATGTCGACCAGCGTTTGCTTTAATTAATGCCCGCGCAGTATCTCATACTAATTGCAGCAAAACATGCTCTTAACAAATTAATTGCTCTCCCAAGTGAGCTTAAAAATCACATGTACCACAGATCAAGTTCGAAAGTGGCTCCCAATTAAACAACAAACAAAAAGGCGACTGAGATTAATTGTCGGTCGCTTTTGAGCCAATTGATGTTTTGCAATGTAAATGATAGTCACAATGGCCAATCGGGCACATGATCGAGTGTCTCGTCGCAGATTTGTCACCGTTTGCCCGCCACTACCTCCCCGAGGGTGTCAGACATGCAAATTGCAACTTGCAGCGGGCACACGACCGACAAACTGCCCGCGAATACTCCACCAGCATTTCGAATGTGTTTTGTTTCTGTTGCCTGTCTATCACTTAGATAGAATCATTTGCTCAAACAGTTGACGCCGCGGCAGCAGCAATGTGTACAGACAAAAAATGGGAACAGGCAATTAGCTTTGTGCCTGGCGGCCCCCGCCGGAGTGGGTGGGCCGAAACGTCCACTGCACGTATTAATCGCCGCATGTGGTGCCTTTGCATCGGAGTCTTGCAAAAGCAGCACTTTGTCGCGTTACAATGTGTTTTATTAAGCAAATGTCGTTCTGTCGTAAAACGAAAAGGGTTCGCTTAATTTATGACCGCCCGTCGGGTGCGACCCCAATGGGGTGTTTCTTATTTGAGTTTGATGGCAAATTGCTGCTGCCTCCGTCTTATGGGATCGTCCTTGGCGATGCTTTCGGTTTATGGCTCGAAACTTTTATTGATAGAAAAGGACATTAATTATTTTTAATTACCACGTGCAGTCTGAAGGCTGTACATCATTCTGACGCTTTCTAAATGTGGCCCATGTGCAGCATGTTAATTGAACTGAAGTTTCGTAATCGCTTTGCAGCGAGTTGCATTGGGTGATAAAAATGGTCTTGCTCATTAGCATGGATTTCACACAGTTTGGGCGATGACTGTCAAGCCACCCGTAGTCTCATGTCACACAGATGTGACACGATGAATGAGTTGAGATGAAATCAGGTCTTTTTGAATGATGTTCGCAACGAGACTGCTGCTTAATTCCGTGGAATTCTTACTTATCAGGCCAGAAAGCATCGATGAGTCTGAGCACAAGCAAATGCTGCCTTTGATTGTTGATGGTCCCAGTTCGTCGGGCGAACGAATTGTTCAGACCTAGTTTTTTTGCGCCCCGATGACCAAGTCTTCCAAATCGTCTGTAACGATGAAACTTGAAACAGAAGACCTTCTTGGGTGCAGTATTCTTCTACACACGGCCTTTGCGTCGACCTAAACGCACACGTCTTCTCCTGCCTTCGGGATTGTTGCTGGCATTTCGCCAGAGCAGGATCAACAAGCAGCGAACTGCCTATTCCCTAGCTTTAAATACACTCCTCAACGTTCCGCCAAAAGGTCTCTTCGGCAGGCAGGTCTCTGCCAGCACGGCAATTAAATTGCTGCATATGTGGAAGAAGCTTAGCTCCGGACACTCTACCATCCTCGATCAATTTGGATCCCTACCAGGACACACCGACCTCACGATACCTCAGCTGGCATGCTCCATTAAAGGAGTCGCGGGGGAAAACCACGCACGACAGATCTCCAGGCAACTCGATCCACCGCCAACGACTATAACTCATCAGGAGTTATGTTCCAGGCGAGTTTTTGTTTTTTGACGGTCGCCTACATGATGTAAACGCATTCAACGCCCGCCTCAGAAGTCGTAATGAAGGGGACATTCGTGCCACGTGACCAAATCGCCGAAGCATAGCCCTCTCCGTTTGAAGAATAGGGTGCTTCTCCCGGCGAGTAATTCCCATAACAGCACGAAGAAATCTCATCTCAGCAGCTTGTATTCGCGATCTTATTCTTTCGATCATAACCCAAACTAAAATGAGACTTTTTTCTAGCTTTCCGGATTCGTTTGAAAATTGTAGGAGGTTCTTCATTTTCACATGGCACAACTCATCCAGCCCTACACTGTGCTTTCTAAAGAACTGTTGTCAGAGCAGATTGTCGCCCCAGTCTTGGTTTGTTCCATAAGCCATTTGCACTTTTTCGAGAAAAATGAACAGTCTAAAATAAAAATTATAAATTAACAATTATTCTAAAAAAAAAAAATAAAAATTATTTTAAATGATATTTAAATGTATTAAATCGTTCCCTTTTTACGCTGCATTTCACTCTACATTTGTTTCTATTTTTATTACATTTTTATAATTAATCAAAGGCGAGGCACCTGGCGATTGCGAAACTGGGCCGATTGTCCCAATTTTCAAGGAGGGGGACAAAATAGACTGCTCCACCTACAGGGGCGTATCTCTTTTAAGTCTCCTCGGGAAGGTCTACGCTAAGGTGTTGGAAGCGCGTTCTAGAGCTATGGTCGAGCCCAGAATAGGGGATGAACAGTGTGGCTTTCGTCCCGGCGGAAATACAATCGTCCAGCTTTCCACTCTAATGGTATTTGAGAAGGATTGGGAGTACACAAAACCCATCTGCAGTTGTTTGTAGATTTGGAAAGGGCATATGATCGAATCCCTCGAGTATTCTGCAGGAGTATGGGATTGACGGTCGCCTTCTGAGGGCCATTCAGTCTCTATACACAAACTGTAGCAGCTGTGTGCGGGTATCAAATCAACACCTTTCACCGTGGGCGTTGGACTTCGACAAGGGAGCGTACATCGCAAATGTTCACACTCCAAAATTTGAACATGAACAAACAGTGGCCTCAAATAACACCTCATCCGTTCCCAGCACACGCAATCGCAGACTCAACGTCTGGACCACATGACACTGCTGCACTCCATCACGTCCAGCTCAGTTATTCGGAGGCATCCTCTAAGATGCATGATAGTATTTAAGGCAGTTTAGGAATTTTTCAGTTTAAGTTTAAGCTTGATCGTGTAAGGGGAAGCTCTGCCCTACAGAGCTAGGAAATAAGAATTATTTTTTTAAGTTACAAAAGTATAGAATAATTTAATTTATATGTGGACTGGAAGCTGCAGCGCGAGAAATGTCACCCAACATGTTGGTCCAAGTGAGGGACGACCTCAAGGGCACTCATTTACCTACAAACCTACCTAAAGTCAAACAAAATTAAATGGTTTAGGCAGGGTGCATGGGTCAGTAGGTGAGAATTATGCACAATTGACTCCCATTTACCCAGTTTAGCCGATTCCATCTCAATGAGACCAAACTTATTATTGACGACTCGCTGTGTTCTGCCAATCAACAGCTGTACCGACTCCTGGAAGGCTGTGCCTCTAGCGTTACCGTGGGAGTTTTGCATGACCTTTTCGGCGTTGCTTTGCCTAAATCCTATTTTGAGATTCGAGGTTTTGGTGCTTGTTTTGTTAATGTTCAGTTGAGTGGCCCCTTCTTTCTTCTATCATTTTTTTGTTATAATTTGCGCCCGCTCAAGGGATTTTGTTAAAACCCTTAAGTGTCCAAGGTTAAGACACGGCACCTGCCGAAGGTATAGAAAAAAATCACTTGTGTCGGAGGGCTCAGACGAGTGGGGTAGTAAGAGATCTTCTTTCCCCTCTCAATGTGACTGGAATTGGGGGTTGCTTTTCGTTTCCATCCAGAGTAGCCAAATCCAAAATCCAAAACTCTACTGACATCGTCAACATGAGGATCAGTCGTCCAACTCAACTCAACAAGGGCCTAGAATCGTTGGGACTCGCCAGCTCTAGGCGGACTGCAAGGTAATTCGAACAGTAGGAATCCCCCGTGAATAGATTTAAGTCCTGTTTCAGGAAGGAGTAGACGGAGAAGGTCTCTGGCGGTTGTTCTTCGTTTTCTTCCCAGTTTGCATCCAGAGTGGTCAAGACCATTACCGTCAACAGCGGTCTTCCAACTCTCCGAACTCACTCTCATGCAACTTGACCAGTCTGTGCATGAAAACGCTTCAAATTATTGAGAGTAGGAGGAGCCCGACTTCAGGTTATTGAATGTCGACGGGTAAGATGATATTCCTCCAACTGCCGAGGGAAACAATTAATAATGACTTTACTCATTATACCGAGATTTTTCAAGGGACCGGGAAAAATATTCGAATTATCAACGAGTGTCAAAACATCGAGAGTCGACTGTATTTTCTTCATTCCTCGGGGTTCTCGACTTCGGTGAGCGTTCGTCGTCTTCACGAATATCGCAAAATCTAACAAACGAGCGGAATGCGGGCTGGTGGCCGATGAAAGACGTGCCTACAACGTTGTGTCATTGAAACTGTTGGCTGTTCACATAACTCAGTCGCATCACATGTTAAGGAGTGTGTATGTGTGTGCAGCTAAACAGAGTTGTGTTCTGCTGATTCCTTCTCCGTCTACTCCTTCCTGAAACAGGACTTAAATCCATCTTCACAAGGCGTGGCACTGTTCATGCGACCGATATGATGCCGGGGGATTCCTACTGGCTGGCGAGTCCTGGTTGCACTTCGCTGCCTTGGTCTAATTGTGTCTAGCTATGTGGCAACAAACAATAAGTTTTATTGTGACTTGCAGCCTCTCCCATCTCGACCCCCCATTTCGAAACCCAAATATCACAATCGACCACAACATATGGCTCGGAGTCCTACCGTCTCAGGCATCATTAATCACCGAACAAAGGCCACGGCCCCACAGATGGTGGTGCAGAGAAGCGAAAGAAACAATTCAGCGCCGCAAGCCTAAGCTGATTAAGTCGAATTTTGATACAATTCTGGATTGTAGTCACTTAGCCCCCCGATTTGGTGTCATTATCGTCGGCGCTGTGTGCATTCAATGCCAGCTATCTGTCGCAAAAGCCGTCTCTCGCACATGCCGCCGTGAGTTGATTAATCAATTAATCTCTTCCCACTACAGTGGGGTGGATGTAGCACATAAAGCCGAAAGCGATTAGTTACGGCACCGCATCATGATGCTGAAACTTACTCCGCCACCCCATGTCGTCCAGCCAGCCATTAGACTCGGTTCAAATAAGTTCATCTTGAGACTTTACGTTTCCGTCGTTTCCCTGCTCAACTAGATATGAATCAGCGCCGTCTTGCCTGACACTGACGGCTTTAGCTTTTATTGCGTTCCTCGTTTGTTCTTCATTCTTTGGTTTCTTTCTTTTTGTGTGTTCAAAAAGCTGTTGAACTTTACGAAGGCCAAGTCCGTTTGTTCTTCTTTCGGTTTCTTTTCATTTCTTTGGGTTTTCTTTGTGCTTTCTGGTTTCGCTGAAAGCACAAGGTGAGCGTGTGAGTGGTGTGGTTAGAGTTCCTCCGACGAAGGGGTACTCTTTTGTTGCGACAGTGAGTTCTTCGGCGACAAGAGAGAGCCACAAATTCCACCACTTTACTCTACACTGATGACGGTCTTGGAGACTTTTTGTGAGAATGTGTACGATTTGCTATCAGGACATTGGTCATCGACGTAGCAAGCGTTTGCACGTTGCGAAGTTAATCTTTTAGCATATCTGACATGATGGAAGAATTTCCTCGTCGCTTTATTAAGCGATTAAATCAAGTGACTGTACAAGCACAACTAGGTTTGACGGTGCTTGCGTTAAAGCTTCCCGACTAAAGACCATCCGATGAATCATCAACAAAGTCTATGTGCTGAGGAACATAATTACGCTCTTGGGTTTCACTTAATTGCCTAGTACAATCAAAGTCCCTTCGGGTGGTGGCCGTTGCGGTATGGTGTAGTGACTCAATGAGTCAGTCATCACACAGCTTTCATTCAAGAACCATGTATACACGATTACGCCTTACGGAAAAAACATGGTTCACCTTCACATTATGTACAGTCTTATGTACAGTCAGTCCCATAAGTATGTCTGTATTCTCGGAGATTCTCATGCTCTAAGAACGGACGACTGATTTGCGTATCCTCACAAAGCATAGTCCAAGGCCGTCAAAACGCATCAACGAGCCGCCAGTTTATCTGTTCAAAGCGAGGGCGAAAGAGCTCAGCGAACTTAATTGATCCAAGCTTAAGGCTGCTCTGGTCTTTGGTCTTTTATTAGCTAATTCAAAATTAAGTTCTTTAAATAAATAAACAATTCATCCATTGATTATTGAGGACATGAGGAATGTAGCGCCACTTAAAAACTGAGAACTATTACCGATAGAAAGCGTCTTTCGGCCATCAACTGTCGTGCCCACTGACATGTGAGTTTCAGGGATCTTACTTACTTACTTAAGGTGGAGCTACAGTCCGAGGTGGACCTGGGCCTCAACCAACAAGCGTCTCCAGCCAGCTCGATCTTTAGCTAGCTGTCTCCAGTTTCGCACGCATAGTTGGTTGAGGTCCCTTTCCACTTGCGTGCGCCACCTGAGTCGCGGTCTTCCTCTACTGCGCCGTCCCTCGGGGGTGGATTCGAAGACTTTTCGGGCCGGAGCATTGGTTTCCATCCGCCCTACATGACCTAGCCACCTCAATCGTTGGATCTTCACTCTTCTGGCTAAGTCGATGTCGCTCAACAGCCCGTATAGTTCGTCATTATATCTCCTCCTCCACTCACCAACTATGCAGACGGGACCGAAAATCACACGAAGAATTTTCCTCTCGAAGCATCCAAGAACAGCTTCATCCGCTTTTGATAAAGTCCATGCCTCCGCGCCATATAGCAGGACTGGGACGATTAAGGTCTTGTAAAGCGTTAGCTTGGTTGTTCGAGAGAGGGCTTTGTTTACCAATTGCTTTCTTAGCCCAAAGAAGCAGCGATTGGCAAGAGTTATTCTTCGTTTGATTTCAGCGCTGGTGTCGTTGTCTGAATTGATAGCGGTGCCTAGGTAGACAAAGTTTTTGACTACCTCAAAGTTATATCTGTCTGCTGTGACGTTCTGACCGAGACGTCGGTGTTGGGTGTCCTTTCTCGTTGACAGCATATACTTGGTCTTACCCTCGTTTACCGCTAAACCCATCCTCCGTTGCAATACCCACAAAAGCGCCATTGACATCACGCTGCGTTCTTCCGATAATGTCAACATCGTCGGCATATGCGAGTAGTTGGACGGACTTCTGAAAGATTGTTCCTCTGGTGTTGGCGTTCGAGTTTTGAACAATTCTTTCAAGAACGATGTTGAAAAAGTCGCATGACAGCGCGTCGCCTTGTCTGAATCCTTTTTTGACCTCAAAGGTCTCGTTTAGGTCTTTACCGACCTTGATGGAGCTGCGTGCATTCTCCATCGTCATCCTACACAATCGGACGAGTTTGGTAGGGATGCCAAAACTAGACATTGCTCTATATAGCTCGTCTCTATAAATGCTATCATACGCGGCCTTAAAATCGATGAAAAGGTGGTGGGTATCGATTTGTTGCTCCTGGGTTTTCTCCAAAATCTGCCGCAGTGTGAATATTTGGTCGATGGTGGATTTTCCGGGCCTAAAGCCACACTGGTATGGACCGACCAGGTTGTTGACGAATGGCTTTAGGCGTTCACACAGTACGGCAGATAAGATTTTATATGCGATACTTAGGAGACTGATGCCTCTGTAGTTGGCGCAGTTCAAAGGGTCTCCTTTTTTATGGATCGGGCAGACTATGCTGAGGTTCCATTCATCGGGCATGTTTTCCTCCGACCATATTTTACAGATGAGTTGGTGCATGCTCCTTACCAAATAATCGCCTGCGGCCTAAAAAGCTAGGCGGGTAGGCCGTCAGCTCCCGCAGTTTCCAGGGATCTATCAGAATAAACTGAGAGTTACGGAGCAAATACGCGACTCTGAAAACTTTATGAACCAAGAATATCGAAAAATGTTAATTTTTCCTCAAGCAGTGTCAACACAAAGATGTTGAAGAATCTTGGATCCAGAGAGAGATTACCACGCATAAAGTGAACATGAAATGTAGTGAAAAAAGTATCTCAGGAGATATACACCTACAGATGAACAAAAACAGGTGCATTATTCATTGGTGGAATCTCGTTTGAGGTATGGGGTACTAGCATGGGGAAATGCATCAAAAACTCATTTAGGTAAGCTGAAAGATCAAACAGTAATATATTCAAGGTATTAGATGTTAGCTGTCTTTTTAGAATGGCAGTAGTTTTGGACTACTACAATGACCATCGTTTCCAGCAACCCATACGCCACAACTTAAACACACGAAGACGAGCACGAGGGTTACTTGAAATTCCTGACATCTTCAACGTTTATGGAAGACGACAACTCAGCTACGCCGTACCAACAATCTTCAATAGTTTACCAGTTAACATAAAAAACATCATAAACTTAAAAAAACGAAAAAAGAAAATTAAAGAATTTTTTCTAACTCATAACTATGTAATCAATCAACTTGCACCTCTATAAGTAATCTAAATTAAAACTAAAAACGTAATATTAAAATTTAAAGCAAAGCATGTACTAAGACTTCGAAACAATGTACCAATACGAATTTCAACCACCTGCAGATAAGCAATAAGCTTCGCAGGTAACTTAAACTTAAATTGTAACTTTTTCAAATGTATTAAAGAACAAATTCAAAAAATAGTGAACTCTCTCACAAGCGGGCATCAATACACTTGAGAGGGAAGAGAATCATCTTCAAGCCCAGTCATCATCTTCAGGAACCGATGTTCCACTAAAGGGGTCGCGGGGGTAAACCATGCACGAGAGATCTCCTGGGAACTCGAACTTCCGTCATCGACCCTAATCCATCGGGAGTTATGGCCAAGGCGAGTTTTTGGATTTGGTCCAAACACCTCGTCCTGACCTCCTCTGACAAGCGGTCGCCTAGCTGATGGAATCGCATTCAAGGCCCGCCTCAGAAGTCGTAATGAAGGGGTCATTCGTGCCAAATACCGAAGCATAGCCCTCTCCGTTCGAAGAAGCAGCTCCCCAATGTTGAGTTCCTCCCGCACTGCCATGTGTCTCATCCTCTCCCGGCGATTAATTCCCACAAAAGCACGAAGAAATCTCATCTCAGCAGCTTGTGTTCGCGATCTTATCGGTTCTACACAAATTTCATGACCGTAGGTGAGAGTTGGAACAAATACTGAGTTGGCTTTGATACCAAGCTCGGCCTTCCTGATGACAGATCTACCAAGCTGTTTCAAAATGCACCCAGCTTGACCAATCCAGCACCCAACAAAACCAATCGTGAAAAAGACCCCGAGATACTTAAACGTCTCCACCTGCTTCAATGGGCCTCGACTAACCTGTAGAGTGCATTGAACATGCGTTCTGGAGATGACAGGAAAATGGTACAAATAAAAAGATGAGATGAGAAAAACTAGAAACAAGCGTAGCTGTGCAGGTAGGTGGTTCCAGAGATGAAGAGCATGAATAAAGAAGTGCCTGCGTGACTTTAAGCAGGCATGAATTGAGGGTCTTAAGGTAATATGACGACTTGATCGACAGAAGGTGATCTTTTCGTATGAATAATTTGGCTGTTTCTTGGGAATAATTTTGACGAGTAATATGCACGATGTGTAACCTAGGAATGCTTCCAATGGACATCCTAGGAGATTCCGACGTTGCCCCGAGACATGGTCAAACCTGCGAAGATCAAAAACGTACGCGTGCAGCCGCGTTGATTGCTTTTGTCGACTTTTGCGAAGAAGAATAATCACAGTCAGCGAACAACTCTGATCCATATGAGTGCTTTGGCAAGTTTTAATTTAACGTTGATAGGGGGAATATATTTGCTGATTTACAAGCCTCTTAGGGATGTATATATCTTGGACATGTCAGTTCACTATTGCACATTATTCCAAGGCTTTTTTTTACACACGTAACATATCCAATTGCAGTCGAGTTGAGTTCAATTGGCGGGAAATTGGATAGGGAAGGCGGCAATAGAGTCAACTTATTTTAGCAACTGAGTCTTCAGCCATACCAAGAGGGAAACTTAAGTAGATTTGAACATCGTCTGCGTAGATATGGAATTCGCAGTAGGACAAAACCATTGGAAGGTCACTGATAAGCATTGAAAATAATAACGGACAGAGAATTGAACCTTGAGGAACACCACACCACTTACGTCACAAAAAGATGACAGTTTTGAATTATGGAAAACAGCTTGGACTCTGTGAGTGCTATCAGAGAGAATTAATTTATTAGTGGGACTACAGAAGTTGAATTGAGCGGACAGTTTATGACAGAGTGAGTATCCTTGGGTCAACGCAGTCGAATGCTTTCGAAAAGTCAAGTAAGGTTAATATGGTCGTTTTGTCTTCCTCAATAGCTCTTCTTATGGCGTCCGTTACCTTTAACAAGGCTGTGGCCCAACTATGTCCTTTACGAAAACCTGACTGCAATGGGTCAGTTTCAGTTTTTTTTTATTTTGCCGCTAACACACAAACGCTGATTTTCGTTGTGCTATGTTGTTGAATACATGTTGAACAGTCCAAACAAATGCGTCACCTCTCCCGTAATGACGCTATTCGACCAAATTGCGAAGAAACAATAATTTGCATCTATGACATTAAAACCTCTAATTATCCGTATACTTCCACACAGACCTAAGTATTGTGTAACGGGGATCATAGTCGGATAAGTCAGATAGACAGACGTTTTTTTGAAATGTTTGCTGGGTACCAAGGGCAAAGCTCAATGAAAAGCAAACGAATTAAAATGCATATAACGAAGTGTACCAGATGCGTTTTGTCCGTTTAAGAGAGGGCGAAATTCTATTGTTATGAAAATTTGGTGTCCGCGTCCGGTTATAAGAGATGAGAGAAATCTTTATTTGAAATGGTGTGAAAATTGCACATTAATTTA
Source organism: Eristalis tenax (assembly GCA_905231855.2). Lineage (NCBI taxonomy): Eukaryota > Metazoa > Arthropoda > Insecta > Diptera > Syrphidae > Eristalis > Eristalis tenax. Next base: position 34,757,348 of record HG993126.1, read on the forward strand.
TTAATTGAGAACGGCAGGGCCGCTTTGGCTCGAATTTTTTCTCAGTTGTTTTATTATCAGTCTGGAGTTTATCTAAAGGTGTTAAATTGGTACGTTAAAAGTAGCGTAAGTAGTTCGGTTCGGTAACAGGTGTCCGTAACAGAGAGAGAGAGAGAGAGAGAGAGAGTAGACTGTAGTACAAAATAATATCGTGTTCAGAAACTTTGTAAACATTCGACTGTTGCCATTGAACGTGAAAGACCAGCATGACCAATCTGAAACCAGGTGCTACGACGGTTAGGTTAGGTTATGGAAGGGGAGTGTGATGGTTGAATATCACTTCCACTCGGAGGCCTTAATTTCCATTGTGGATTCCTTCATTTCTGGTGTACACTTTCTAAGTAAAACTTATCCTATATTCCTTAATTTACAGAGATATTAAGAAATGAAACTCTCTAACCACTTGTGAGACTACCGGAATGCAATGGCCTAGGTTTAACAGCGCAGGACCTTCTATGCAGTAAAGGGCTGCTCCTCATCTCATGCAATCAATCATTGCACCATGATCCAGTCCAAAGGTGCCCCGTTTTCAGAGGTTCACTGAAATGAAACAAAAAACGACTGTATGCAGAGTGTCTCAGTTAGGAGATTTCTCTGTAATTTCTTCTAGGCAGTAAATACACTAAAAATGTATTGATTTTCGTAATTCACACATTCCATTGAAAAATGATTTCAACTGCAGTCCATGAAATTCGCAAACAAACTAAACTTAACACGAAGACAAAAAAAACCAAAGTACTAGTGTTGAGTGTTACACGTATTTGTAATGAGTGTGCATGAGGTACTCATTTCGTGAAGTGGAGAGTGGTTGATTTTGCTCATAATTAAATAAACCAAACTTAACGAAACTTGACGAAAGTCGACAGAAATTAACGAACAACTTAACGAAACTTAGCAAAGTGGTCACATTTTATCATTTCTGTGTATAAGCTCACTTGCTTAAGTTGAATTATGTTTCCCTATGTACATGCATCATGGGTGGACCTTAAGTACAAGCTGTCATCAGGATGCAGCAAACACAGATACCTTCAACACGACTTCGAAATAACGCACAGCCGACAGAGTTCAGACGGAGAAACAGCCTTGATGATCTTGAATAGTTAAATACGCGTTTGCACACGTTTCCTGATTACTCCAGTCCTGCTGAATGGCAAGAACGGGCAGTATTCCAAGATCATGAAGTCCTTACACTTACCTGCGTCTGTCTGCTTATTCAGGTTGGAGGAGGCGGTTAAACCATTAACTATCCCGGCGGTGGTGTGATGTGAATGCCTCCGGTGTTTGTGGCTAGCGAGTTTCAAATCCCGGAAATGTTCAAAAACCAACACAGCAGACGTGCAGGACGCTTGTCGTGCGAATCTGGTGTTAACTAGAGTTCACAACATGACTTCCATACTTACCACTTATCCCATAGGCGTGATGGCTTGAACCACCCCGTGCTCTTTACGAATCTTAGAAGATCCTATGTATCCGCATTCGCTAAGACCGCAGTCTCTGTGAAGAATCTTTGGACCAGCGAAGCTAGGCGCTGATTCTGGAGAGCTGGGCACTTGCAAAACAGCAGTCTCTTTCTCGTCACCTCAACTCCAGCAGAGATCGCTGGATATGTAGAAGTCGGTTAAATCATCAACATTTTTATTCGGTTAGTCCCAGAAATGCACATTTGAAGTCGGAAAAAGTCTCAGTGAGGTCTCTGTGAAGATTCTGGAGAGCTGGCAAAGCAGATGTTGGATCGTTTCAGTCCCTTCCTAGTCGCCGCAACTCCGGCAGAGATGACTGCATTCTGAGTTCCATTTTCGGAGCATTGCTCCGATGGGGCAGGGTCCTGTGATCATTTCGACCAGTTTGCGGATTGAGTTACGATCCCACGCCAGAAGCTTCTTTGGTTTGCCGTTGTTGAGCGTGCTACGATAGTCAGACTGGCATTAAGTCCTTAGAATTAGTCTCTATTAAGTCTACGGCTCTATTAATGCTTCTGAACCCTAGTGAACTGGGCTCAACTATCAGCGTCCACAGTGAGAGTTCACTTATTTTTGAAGCACCCTCTCTAGACCTTCTTACATGTGTTGGTCTCTTTGGAAGGGATTCAACGATGTTTTTCGAAACTGCTTCTGGATTATGACCACATTCACGTGTTTTGTGCGTCTCTCGGCATTTACGGTATTTCGTGAATAACCATCAAAAATTCATGAATAACTGCCAAAAAGTCTCTGAAATTCGTCGATGGACTAGAGATTAATCAGCTGTCAGGATGGGCATCTCTATAAACTTCATTTCTGATTGCACCCAGCCTGCGGTCAAATCACGCTTTCCCGGCCTACGTCACATAAAAAAACGAGGAAATATAAAGGCGTACTCTTGTTGTCTGTCATTTCTGGATTTCATTTATGTAAATGTCGTTTTTCCGATTTTTGAGTGGCAGCATTGTTTCCTGTGCCGGCTGATTTAACGATTCCCGGTTGTTTTGAGGTTAGTTTGGTTCATCTTGCATAATCTCTTGCCGAGGCAAAATTCACAAATTGCTCAAAGTTGTTAACAACAACAGGGTCCAATTCGAAAATCTCAAAATAAGGTACAGTGGTACCTCCATACGTCGAATAGTCACGGGGACAAATACTGCGTTCGAGTTGAAGATTGCTAAATATGGGCAAATTTAAGTCTTGAGTCCCTTTAAGTCGTGAAACATTTGTTCGACTTATACGAAACTCGATTTAAGGATGTTCGACTTGCAGAGGATTGATTGTAATTGTGGAAAACCCGGAAAAATGCGACATACAGTCAAGTGCAACGGTGACTGCTACAGAGACATTTTTGACTCCCCCTTGCTCTCTCATTCGCTTCTTCTGTCACTAGACGCACTAGATAACCTTCTCCGATCTTCTTCTCAAATCTCTGTAATCTTCAGCAGTAGCCCTAATCCCTTAATCGAGCTTATCTCACGGTGCCTACCTGCAAGTCGTAACGAAACCCATTTCGCCTTATCAACGACCATTTGTCCAACTCCAAACGTGTTCACAAACGACCGCAGAAGCCATGAGGTGTCGGCAGTGATTTGTTTGATTCTTTTGTTGCCCAACCAGCCCGGTCCGCTTAGGCATAGGCATTCAAATTTACCCACGGCCCCAGCGGTTTCCGGAACCGATCGAGCCACGCCGCGCCCAGCTGGCAGCTCAGTCTTATCTGGGCAAGTGCCCCGAACTGGATTTGTGCGTCCTAATCACCACTAATTGGAAACAGCGGCGGCGTGCATAAGAATGAATGACAGTTGGGCGGATAACAAGCCGGTATACGACTGATTCGGGTGCGTGCGCCGTCCAGCACCAGGCGTTGACAGCTCGTCTGCAGCAAGTGACACTTCATAAACCCACTCGCTTTGCTATTGTTTCAATTGAACCGCCTTGATCTGCGCGCCCGTAAATCAATTCCTTTTGCAGCACTTCACAGTTAGTTGGTCGCGTCTGCAGAGTCGGTAAGTGTGACAGTGTCAATTGTTGGCGTGCTCATGCATCAGCCGAAGCCGGGCTGCCCGCGTCGCATCAATTGAAAACAGTGTTAAGCACTTAAGATTGCGATCTTTCGCTTTTCGCAGTGCAGATGCCAACGCGAAGATGCATGATCGAGGTTGAGTTCGCCGCCAGGCAGCGCGCTGCTGGCAGCAATTACCAGCGGTCGTGCATGCGAATGGTGCTGTAGGTCATTGAGCGCGTTGCATCAATTACAAAGCTAGCGGACCACCGCGATCATTTATGGCGCGCTGGCATAGCAGCACGATCTCTAGCCACTGATGAACGGATCTGGGACAAAAACGCGTTGGAATTAAAATGGCCAGTCTGAGACTGACAGTGCGACAGCTGGGAGTAGGAGTTTGTGGACACGAAGGACCGCTAATGGGTTCGTAAATGAAGACAAACATTCAAGCCGGGGAACTGGGGGCAGTCAATGTGTCGGCTGTCATCGGAGACGTCTGTCGACTAATAAACGTCAAGACGAAGACAGCGCTAGAAACATGCATTTATGACAGGCGTGCACGCCGACACATGACATATGGAGTTCGGTTTCAGTTGTGATCGTGTAACTTCAGGGCTGTGGTGATCGATGGCTGTGACCTGAATTCACTGAGACAGCGACGATTATACAACTCAGCGCAGGCGATGACGACGGATTGCTGGTTCGATTGTCTCGGACTGGACAAATAATTGATTGTAGGCTTGTGTTTGGCGATTCGAGCATGGCTTGCGGCAAACAAATAATGGGTGTGGAGGGAAAATTGTCTCACACATGGTTGTTCGGATAATTGGTGAGCGAATGCGATGCGATCATGCACTCTAGACATTTTGCTTGTGCACAAGAACCTTCGGATTCGTCGCAGCGGTGGATGAAGCGAGGCTCACGTTGTGGAATATTTGTTCCAAGCCTAGTCAAAGCTGATGTTTGGTGATTCAATGAAAGGGTTGCCATTTAGGTGGTGCCTGTGTGCGCTCAAAGTTACAATAGGTCTTCATCCACGAGTGACAAGCCTGTCTTATCACAGCGATTTCGGGCTCAAAAGACAGTCGAGCAGTCGGACGCTATTCCATGAACCAACTTGGATTTTTTCATGCTTTTGTTCGGTCTGATGTTAGTGGTGATTCTAGAGGGTTCACCCAACAACTGTACTCGGCATGAGCCTAGGAATGGCTCTACTGATTCAACATCTAGCTAGACTGTGTAAATGAATGGACAACTTGAGTTGAGTCTTCGAAGGTGATAAAGGACGCGCACGGTTAAGATAAGCGAAGGACGTATAAAATGACGTCAACCAACTTGACGTGCGTAACTGGAGACAGCTACCGAAATACCGTGACCAGCTGGGGAGCCATGTTGATTGTGCGGCCAATACAGTAAACTCTTGAGAGCTCAACTTGGCCCAGGGACCCCTAGGACCTTACACGGAGCCAAGTCAAAGGAGTGCATTAAATTCCTTATGTGCTCAAATTCACGTTGTAGCAAGTGGTACACCGACTGCTGTGTGACATTTGAAACCATCAGCTGCCCGAAATTGGAATCCTGGTTTGGATGCGATGTCGGTTGCAGTTTATTCGTGACCCAGGAAGTTTTTGAGAACGACTTTGTTCTCGCTTTTCAAATATCAGACTGTACGTACTAAGAACGAGTGATAAGTTGCTACTCTCATTCACTTTGGGGGCGCCTTGACGTGAATTGAAGATCGTCGGTCAAGTAGCAGCCGCAGTCTACATCCTCCGAATGGGGGGGGTAAATACTCAAGGACAATTAATGTGCAACTCGCCGCCATTGCCTTTTATAACATCACCACCTCACTTCAGCCAACAACAAGTTGGCGGCAGCAGAAAGAGGATAATGCAATCCTTCAGAGGGTTATGTAACAAAAGCTTGGTCTTACGTACATGACGGTTACAAACCTTGGAAGGGCTGCAGTAGCCGCAGGTGGACTTCTCTTTCCATTCATGTCCTGTTTCCCCTTATGCGGCTTAGGGCCTCTACTACGCCTACACGGCATCAGGTTCAAGTACTGCGTGCCTTCACTGTTGTTCTCAGCGCCGGAACGACCATATGCGCAGATGCGCGGGGCGTCAAGCGCCGATATAGGAGCGGTTATGTCTCTATCCGGTCACAATAATGGCATGGCTTTGGTGACAGATTTTAGAAATGTTCGTCTTTCCCAACAACTCAGAATACATTATCACCCACAGCCACTATAATCATGATCATCAAAGTGAACCCAATCTTGGAATGTGACGCTAACGCCCACCTTTCAATTTTGGAAAATGTTCACACTAGCTGGAGCAGATGTCAGTTTTGACCTTGTACTCAACGCTGCGGGCATTGAATGCAAGTGGGAACAGTGTAAGTAATATTTCCCATCTGGTAAAGGACCGAAAGGTGTCAAGCGTGAATCTTCCAACTGATTTGGACGACAACCCACATGAACAACCACATTACGGGAAATATAGGGAAACTGTGTGATCTCTTTTTTGAAATTCTGAATTAGTGTCTGCTCTTCGAAACTCCTTCTCCATTCAGTAACATAGATGAGACCCAGCATAGAGGAGACCGAACACAGAAGAGAGTCGCGCAGTCTAGTGAAGTCACTCACTAGTGCTGTCAATGATTTAAGATGGTCTAATGACCCACAGAATCATTAACTCTCGTCTCCTCTGGATAATGATGGTGAATAGAATTACTAAAGAACTGAGTTGGCATCAAAGATGCTAGCTAATGGGAAATACAGCGTCGAACAGGATGTAAATGATGTTCGGCCTTCTCATTCTGATCGCGTGAGCGTTTTGGATCGGTTGTGGGCCATAATTGCTTTGTGATGAGGCACATAGTGCCAGAAGATCATCTAAGTTTAGTATGAGTGAGCGTTTCAAGCTTCAGTAGATGTTTTGCTGGAGCGATAGGTATGGACGGCAGTTCCCCGTCCGGGAAGAGTGTTGAAATGGTGCTCCTCTGGGACGTCACAGTGTCACAGCGCCCACATAAGTTGGATGCTAAAATACTTGGACGAAGATGCATAGGTCAATTGAGAGTCGTCTTTGAGTTGAATGTGACTACGCTCAGAGATTTGATCGCTTTTTTAAGCATGACAGAGCTTCCTTGATCACTATAGTCTCTGCATTCCTCACATGCCAGAAAGACTCTACAGTGAGAAGGTAGTCGGAATGACAGTTCAAAATTCAGATCCTTAGAGCCACATCCACTCCTTGGCCCATCTTCGATCCAACTGTGAATATTCGAAGAGGACCGTCCAGCGTCCAGTCATGTCTGTCTCTGGAAGGTGAGCTTGGGTGTCGTGAAGTCGGTGTTTTCTCGTGACCCAGGAAGTTCTGCCGAAGAGATAAATCGGCAAAAGGGCGACGAGTGTATTATTTAAAACTAGAGAAGGGGTAGTCCGCATTGCTCCGCTGTGGCAAATATATGCCATTCGCTGCACCCTTTCGAGGGAGTTGCAGTTGGTGCCTTTGTCTAACGCAGTCCACCAGATAGCCGCACAGTAGGCCCGTTGGATGGGAGAGTTGAAAAATAAATCTGTATCTTTTGACCGATTTTAATTAAACATAGAAACACACAATTACCACGAGATCTTCTCATGTTTCAAAAATGGTTGCTGTAGCTCAACGGCTAACGTAGTAATCTTAAGTTTATAAAATAAAAATAAATCACCTTTTTTTGAAATTCCATCACATCCCCATTTGGTCGAAAGAGTAGGACTGACATTTTGTTATGATTGGAAAATGTCACAATCTACCGTCTTAATGATTCTGGTTGCAGCAAATAAAGGGTGATTTTTTAAAAGCTATAGGAAAGTTTTTCAAAAAAAAAAAAAACACATAAAATTCAGAAAAATGCAAATCTTTATTTGAATCGATAGTACGGTCCATATAATTTAATGTTTGAGGATTATTTCATGCAAATGTTGACCTTGACTTCGCCTCAAATGGTCCATCCGCTTAGTCCGATTTTGGCATATTCTTTCCAACATTTCCGCCGGTATCTCACGAATAAATGCTTCAATGTTGTCGTCCAATGCGTCAATTGAAGCGGTATAGTCATGAGCTTTAACATAGCCCCTCAAAAAGTCTAAAGGCGTTAAATCGCACGATCTCAGCCAACAGACCGGCCCCGAACGTGAAATAAAATGTTCACCGAACTCGCCTCTCAATAAGTCCATTAATGCGCGTGCTGTGTGGCATGTGGCAACGTCTTGTTGAAACCACATGTCATGCAAGTCAAGCTCTTGCATTTTGGGCAAAAAAAAGTTGGATATCATCTCACGGTAGCACAGTTACGTTACGATTCGCATCATCTTTGAAGAAGTACGGACCACTGATGCCACCAGCCCATAAACCGCACCAAACTGTGACTTTTTCCGGGTGCATTGGTAGCTCTTGCAATGCTTCTGGCTGGCAATGCTTCACTCAAAAATCGACAATTCTGCTTATTTACATACCCATTGAGCCAAAAATGAGCTTCGTCTAAACTGACCATAAAATAGAAGAAGCGTGCGATGAACTTTCTTAACAGAGCACGCATTTTGATAACAAAATTCAATAATTTGCAAGCGTTGTTCGTTTGTCAGACGATTCATGGTTAAATTATAGACCAAACTGAAGATGTTTGACAGTGAAACAAAACACGAAACGTGCGTCAGCTGTTTAAGCCAGTGTTGCCAAAAAGATTATAGCAAAAAAATCACCCTTTACTTGGCTGAAGTAGGATTTGGGCTTCAGTTTCGGATACTTGAATGTTTTCTGGGAAACACTGTATTTTGGATTTCAGGACCTGCTTCTACGTACGAAATATTGAATGGCCACTGTTTATGTCGTCATATTGATATTTACTCAATTTTGCTTGGATTATTAAAGCCAAGGCTTCATCAGGACTGAAGACTGAACAGACTGAACTGCGGGAACAGGCTGGAGCATCAGCAGCAGCATTGATCAAGTTTTGCGTTGTTGAGGATTTCAATTCTTCTGCTTTCTTCATTCCATTCCGAATAATGACCGAAGAACCTCTCTTTTATCCGATGCGCCACCTTAAGCTGTTCATTTAAATGTGGCAACAACCTTTGCTTCACTTCTAAAACTATTTGGTTGATTTTTTTGGCAACAACACCATTGCGACATGTGACACCGCAAGCAAAACAAGGTAAAAGCCATTAGATTCGTAATTATAACAATTTTATGACCGAAAATATTTCAATTCATAAAAATTAATACGAGATTGCATCACTCTTCCGAAGGGGCACTTTTTTTTATTGCACCATCGAAAGAGAGAACTTTAAGCTTTCAGAAAATGTTAGTTTCCCGTTGGAGCCTCTTGGAGCCTTTTTGTTACAGACCGTCAAACATTGAAATGCTCCCCCAAAAAGGTGGACTTCCTTAAAAGCCTCGCCTTATCTAGACGAGCGGGGTAAGCAGCTGAAGACCAAATGTATGCACTTTAAAAAGAAGTATAACTTCAGGTTGCAATGTTGCTTTTTCTAAAATTCAAAGTCTCAACTTTGAGCTAACGGTACAGCCCTTACAGTTTTATGTGCCTGACCACCGATACGACCAGTCAGTGAACCTACAACCAACCAAAAGAAGGTGTCAACCAATGACAGCCTTCTCTCAAAAGTAAGTCTTCATAGATTCTACTCGACTTCCAAACTTTACTTGAAAAAACTTTAAGCAATTGTCCCCCCCTCCCTCCATCATGGGATGCACCCTCAAGGCCATCTTCCGTCTTAAGAGACAAGGTCTTTGGTAAAACACTCACTGGAGTTTCGAGGACCTTGCGCAACGCATTTCATTTGACCCAATTCTCATGGATATGCCGTCTGACCAGTACTTCATTTGCGGCGCACATACAAAGTCGACTTTCCCTACACACAGGACTGGCTCCGACCAGTCCGACTCCGAATCTGAGCCAGGAAATGAATGTAGTCGAATCTTTACGGATGGCGCCAAAACCAATGAAGGACCTGGCGCTGGCGCCTTCGCCGAGAGCGACAACATTAGACTGCACTTTTCAAGCGGAAACCTTTGCCATCCTAATGGCCACGAACTATATTGCAAAGAACAGGAAGGGGAGCCAAGTTGTGGCAACAACCTTTGCTTCACCAATTGTGGTTGGATGCAGACAGACCACGCAGAGCTGATGATGTAGGCTTCTCATCACAGAAGTGCCTGCTGGTCTTCCTTCGGAAAATCGGTTATTGTCGATCTTACTCAGAAGTATCGAAAAGAAGGCAGGCCCCGGCTTTGCATTGCATCCGAGTTTGATGAGCTATCGCCGGAGGATTGGCCGATCTTTCGAAATGTTCGATGGTTGTCAGTTTGACAAACATTTTCATTGACCCAAGTGATGGTCGGTTTTGTTTCGTTTCCAAAAGAAAACTCCGTGCCTAACCTCGCCACACCTCAAATCATAAACGAGTCCCAAACAACTTTATTGCCATTTATTAACTAACAATGCCAATAATAAAATAAATCACTCTCCCCCGTGCTTTTGATCTTGAAAGCTTATCAACGGCCGTCTTATCAGCGTAACCGCGACGTAATCAGGTCACTCGGACGCCTTTAAATACACTTCGAATGGCACTGCAGGAGCTTATCATCACCCCGAATCAACGCGCTCAGTTGATTCAATCGCGTCGTACGATGAAGACGATCTTGTGTGTTTTCCTTCTAGCCGTGGTGCCTTTTACTCTGGCCTTTGAAGAGTATGCACTTTTCGAGGACGAGGACATCTACAACAAGGCCCTGCCACCGATCCCCTACACGGGAACCATTGTTCCCGGCACGAAGTGGTGCGGTCCGGGCAACATTTCGAGCAGCTACAATGACCTGGGGTACTTCAGTACCACCGACCGATGCTGTCGAACGCACGATCATTGCCCGGAAGTCATCGAACCAGGAACTAGCTTGCACGCACTCAACAATCCCGACGTTTTCCCAAGGTGAGTTGTATGGACCTATTTGGTGGATCTTTCATAAGCACTCTGCGTCCTAGGCTGAGCTGCGAATGCGAGCAGCAGTTCCTGAATTGTCTTCAGTCGTCGAATGACTTTGTGTCGAACACGATTGGCCGCGCGTACTTTGGCGCAAGGAGTCAGTGCTTTCAGCTGGCGTTTCCTGCTGTCGAATGCATCGAGTATCAGCGGGCGGTCTTTGGAAAGCGGTGCATTAAGTACAAGTTCGACAGATTGAGGCCGATGAAGTGGCAGTATTTTGAAATACCGTTTTATACGACCAAATAAAGTGATCTCAGTCTGGAAGTGTTTTGTGTTTCATGTGGATGGGAAGTGACTGATGCTTGGTTCTTCTGCGGATTAGTTTGCTTGCCTTTTGCCCACGGTTAGAGTGACTAAGGGGATCAGTGAAGAGGTGAAGATAAGTTGACGCTACTGGACATTTTTTGTAGAAGAAACGGGGAGACGAAAGAACTAGTGGCAACGTTCCATTCAACCTGGATTCTGATAGAGCCTTGATTGCTGATTGCGCCTCCCTCTCAGTCAGACTTGTCCTTGCTGGTGTCCTTAAATCAACTAGGGGGCATGCATATTTTATATCATTCCGTTGACGAACTGCGTCGATCGAAACGAAATAAAGACAAGCCGAAACCAACGCACACGCATCCACATTTCAATCTTTGCGTCACTGAGCTGGTGAGCGATCCATCAACCGTCGAAGAAGCTCTTTCTCGTCCAGATGCTCAGCGATGGAAAGCAGCGATGCAAGCCGAGATGGACTCCGTGAACACGAACAATACTTGGTCATTAACAACTGCCCCTCCTGGTAAGAAACCAAAGGACCCACACAAAGTGGGTGTCCAAAATCAAAAGAAGATGAAATTGCGCGTTACAAAGCAAGATTAGTTGTGAAGGGGTACAGTCAGCAGAAGGGTATTGACTATGAGCAAACTTTCGCACCTGTAGTCAGGTATACTTCGATTTGGTATCTACTCGCACTGGGTGTACAGTATTGTTACGTTTAGTAAGTGAGTCTACGTACGATCGCTGGGTTGTGACGAATGAAACACAAAAGTTCACTATTTACGTTATACACGAATTTCGGGAATACTCTTCGGAGTTGATGGTTCTTCTAACTGCGTATAGATGGCGTTGGTGTCCTGATTATCTCATACGCATCTTATACGCGTTGTACCATCCACGTCACAATATGATCTTGACATCTACCAGATGGACGCAATCACTGCGTTCCTGAATTGTGAGTTGAAGGAAGAAATTTACGCGAACCAGCCGACCAGTTATGAGGACTATTCTGGTAGAGTTTGCAGATTAAAGATGGTCTGAAACAAGCAAGCAGAGTGTGGAACGAAACGCTTAACAGTGTTCTCATCGGTGTCGGAGTGACACGCAGCGAGGTTGACCAATGCATTCATTTTCGAATTTCTGGACCAAAAATATTGTCGATGATGAGCTGATTTTTTCAAATAATATGAGTCCAGTTCATCACCATCATCATCATCTTCTCCCCGGCATGCCCCACTAAAGGGTCCGCGGTGGTAGACCACGCACGAGAGATCTCCAGGCAACTCGATCCTTCGCCATGGACTACAATTCATCAGGAGTTATGTCCCAGGTGAGTTTTTGGACTTGTTCTAAACACCTCGTCCTGGGTCTGCAAGGCGGTCGCCTACCTGATGGAATGGCATTTAACGCCCGCCTCGGAAGTCGTGATGAAGGGGACATTCGTGCCTCGTGGCCAAGCCAACGAAGCATAGCCCTCCCCGTTCGAAGAAGCACCTGCTCAATTTTGAGTTCCTCGCGCACGGCCGTGTTTCTCACCCTATCTCGGCGAGTAATTCTCACAACAGCACGGAAAATGTCATTGTATTCGCGATATTTTGGTCAGTACACAAATGTCATGAGTTGGAACAAATACTGTGTTGAAAACCGCTAACAAGGCTTTGACATCAAGCTCGGCATTCCCGATTACAGATCTACCAAGCTGTTTCAAAATTGGCCCAGCTTGGCCAATCCTACAGGAAAGCTCAACATTACTCCTTCCATCACTCGAGATACTTAAACTTCTCCACCCGATTCAATGGGGCTCCACTAACCTGTAGAGTGCATTGAACAGGCCCCCACGGCAGCTGACCTTCTAGTGGTGAGGGGCGGGCAAGTGGTTTGGGGTGTAGGAGTTTATTTTCATACATCCCAAGCTTGGCTAACGAAGCGCAACCCACCCAAACACGATTGGCATCGGATATCGACTACCCTGGTGTGCCAGGGCACTATTTGGAGCCAGGTCTGAAAGGTGGCAGTAAGCGAGTGTCTGGTGGCCGATCTGTCCCGCTCGGCAGCCGGTCGGGCTTAGCCCGAAGAAACTACGAACAACCCAGCAGTGGCCTCGTGAGCCTCTATGGGGGTGGAGGGAAGCCACGCCATGCACAAACGAATGCGTACGGGGAGCAAAAGGCAACGGACAAAGGCATTGAAGCTTTATATTTCTTCTTAAAATAAGGCCCTAGTTGCAGTTCATTCCAATCATTACTAGCCAAGAAATAATGACTTTTGCAACATGACCAAAGTCAAAACCGTGTTCTTTAACTCCGAAGGTTGAAGCCCGTGCTGCAGATATAACTCGCTACGTGCAGCTTGGCGTAGGTTACGGAGAAAAAATTGAAATGGAGGAGTTGCTCTTAGGAAAATATTTAAAGTTTGCGCAAAAATATTAAAACGTGCCTCCAGAGTTTTGCGAAACCGTCGTGTTTACTGATGAGACAAAAATAGACTTATTTGCCTCAGATGGTAGGTAAATTGTGTGGCGTGAGCCTCATACGGCGCTGAGAACAAAAAATATGTGGCCAACAGTAAAACACGGAGGAGGATGTATTGGGGGTTCTATGGCAGCTAGTGGCGCTGGCGATTTTGAATGGACATAATTATGAATGTAAACATTTTAATGTCCAATTCATCACAATTTCCGAGGCGGGCGTTGAATGCGATTCCACCAGGTAGTCGACCGCTGGGCAGACCCACGACGACATGGTTGGACCAAGTCCAAAAACTTGCCTGGTTACGCTTGGGCATAACTCCTGATGAGTTAGAGTCGATGGCGGAGGATCGAGTTGGCTGGAGATCTGTCGTGCGTGGTTTACCCTCGCAACCCCTTTAGTGGAGAACGCGGTTCAGAAGATGATGATGACGATGAACATTTCAAAACGAAACATGATCGCTTCTGCGAGGAAACTAGGTTTACCCGTGGTTTCTGCTTCCAACAGGACAATGATCCGAAGCATACCTCATATGTACTTAGGGAGGAGGCAGGAGATTAAAACCAGGTTAAAGAAAACGAATTCTTCTAACAAAGTTGATCCGAGGAGGCATGGAACACAATCCCCCCTTATTTTATTTACAAAGAAATTGGTAGACTCTATACCTCAACACTTGCAGGCGGTTAGAGACGCTAGAGGTCGCCATAATGCGATTCTCTTTTACAAATTATTTATTTATAAAAAAAATTCACAAAAAATGTGTACGAGGGGCGTTCAATATATTCTCGGTATCGGGGTGAAGCTGTGGTTGTATATATAAAACGACTTATTTATCAAGTAATACTATTATTTTACCGCATTCATATGATTATTAATTCGCGTTTTATCTCTAGTTAAACAGAATCATAATGGCTACTGAGGCGATGATGGCGAAAATTGAGCATAGCGCTTTAATTAAATTTCTCACTAAGCAGGGAAAAAGTCAAAAACTATTCACGAAGAGATGGTGGCTGTTTACCAGGGTTCCGCACCTTCATTATCAACTGTGCAAAAGTGGCCAAGTGAGTTCAAGAGAGGCAGAGAGAGCATTGAAGACGACCCCCGCTCCGGCGCCGAGAAAGCATCAAAGAAGTCGAAAAACTTGTTCTTGAGGATGCCCGAATAAAGGTGAAAATGATGGCAGAGATCACCAAGCTTTCAATTGGTACCATTCACTCCATTCTTCAAGACCATCTTAACCTTTCAAAGGTCAGTGCAAGGTGGGCGCCACGAATGCTCACAGCGCCTCAGAAAAAAGTGAGAATCGCATGCTGTAGAGAACTTTTGGAGATGTGTAGTGAGACGGTGTTATGGATCGAATTGTTACTGGTGACGAAACATGGGTCCACCACTATGACCCTGAAAGCAAACAAGAGTCCATGCAGTGGCATAAAAAAGGAACAGACCCCCCGAAGAAGTTCAAAGTCACTCCGTCTGCCGGGAAACTCATGGCCACAGTTTTTTGGAACTCAAACGGAATCTTGCTCATTGTGTGAAACCATCAACGCCACATCCTACGCTTCCACTTTGCATAATTTGCGGGAGGAAATTAAAAATAAAAAACGGGGTAAACTCGCAGCGGGTGTGTTGCTTCTTCATGACAACGCTCCTGTTCACACGGCGCGAGTTTCCAAGGCTGCTGAGCGAGATTGTGGTTTCGAAGAATTCCGACACCCACCCTATAGTCCAGACCTTGCCCCTAGCGATTATTTCCTGTTTCCGGATTTGAAAAAAATGTCTTCGTGGAAAAAGATTTTCGGATGATGAAGAACTCAAGTCGGCAATAAATGGGTATTTTGCAGAGAAAGAGGAAATTTATTTTTTTGAGGGTTTAAAAAAGCTTATCTCGAGATGTAACAAATGCATTGATGCTAGGGGAGATTATATTGAAAATAAATACAATTTAAATTGAATTCGCATTTTCCTTCATATCGATACCGAGAATATATTGAACGCCCCTCGTATCTGTATTTTTGGAGTCCGTTTTTATGTTTTTTAAACGTTTTTTTACTGTCTACGCTCAATTTTGTGCGATAAAATGTTATTTTAAGAATGAATGCACTATTTTTTGTTGTTTTCTTCCTTTTACATTTAAAATTGCATTTTTAGAACATTCCTTTCAATTGCAAAGGGAAAATTACGGCTGTTCCACGGGTGTACGATTGTGAGGTATTGTATATAATATTTTATGTATTTTTTGTTCTTTTATATTTTTTATATTTTTTTCATATCATTTAAAGTGGCCGCCATAGTTCAATTATCTGGTCACCCTGAAAAGCCAGCGGTGGCGAGGACTGGTTTCGGTGTAACCACCAGTAAAATTGCGGTTCTTTGGAAGACTCTTTCCCATCTCGAGCGGGAATCGCGCTTCTGAACCGGAGGAGATCCTCGTGTCTGCGGGCGACATCACGTTCGTATTGGACTCGCCTGGCCACTGTTCGGCGCATGACATGGAAGATCACAGGGCATCCGTCTGTATTAAGCCAATCGTATATAAATAAAGGAATGCTGCGCCGTCGGCGCACCCTTTCATGGTACAGAATATTGGGGTATTAAGCCTCAAAGATAAGACTGTTGGAAGCAGCCATAGCTCGTGCAATATGCCTTCTGTGCAGCTGGATGATTATCTATCCTGTTCAAGTTTGCCCCGTTGTACAGGACCTAGTCAGGCTCGGGTTTACGATACAACCAGAGACAGGTCCGAAGGCACTCTCTCTCGAACAAGCTCATCTTGTCCATCTGGGAGGGACTCACGTTGAACCACAGTGGACAACCATACGCCATAATTGTCCGGAGGAGGGCCATGTAGCAGATTAGCTTCACTCTGGTATCGAGTTGGCTGCTGTACAACAACCCAACTCTTGCCACAGCAAGGGCTTTGTAAGATTTTGTCAGAGCAATATATTGATCCATCCATACATTGATCACCCTAACGGGTCAACTATGCCAGGCTTGCGACAGTTTATGCGTGTATCCCATGATGCCATGTACACCGGGGTCCTGAAAATGATAGTTTCCCACTTCAGGAAGTTGAATCAACCTCCTGTCGTCACAAAATCGCTGAATTTGTTCGAAGACACATGGCAACAAGATATTCATCACTTCGACCTGCGGTCCTGATTTGTGAGCTACTAGAACGTCGTCAGGATCGTCGCCAATGCTGACCTGTTGTTGAACTTGTCATTTAGTTTTCCAAACTGTCGGTTGGACCGCCACCGTGGGTCCAGTGGGTCATATGTGGTTGGACCACAATTTTCCATTAGCTAGTGTTACACTCCTACGGTGCACTAAATTAGGGTTTTGAGTCTATGAACTGTGTTTCTCATCCAGAATAAGCCACGGGTTCTTGCCTGTACATGCGAAAATACAAATTAAACACGTATTCTCTTTCGTTTCCCTCTATGAGGGATTTTATTTATCAAAATTAAACTGCTGACGTTACCCAGCCCGAAGTCAACTTAAAACTGAACTTACTCTACTTATTCTAATCGTTCGATGTCGTTGAACGATGCTCTTGATGTGATTCGGTCCCACGGTAGATGGTCGGCGACGCTCCCAAAGAGGTGTCGGATTCTTTCGCTGATCTAGCGTCTAGCTGTTCACACACTTTGCAACTTTGAGAGCGTCTTAACTTACATCTGGCACCGCATCTGATTGGGAATCGGGTTGTGCGATTTTTTACCTCATATCGAAGGAGTCCGTCTCCCGTAAGCTTCTGTCCTAAGACGCAGTACGAACAATAGACTCAAGCTTGTGGCAGATAAGCCAAACGTAAAAAGTCAAAATCACTCATTAAAGGAAACGCAGACATTCCACATCGTTCTT
Source organism: Eristalis tenax (assembly GCA_905231855.2). Taxonomy (NCBI): domain Eukaryota; kingdom Metazoa; phylum Arthropoda; class Insecta; order Diptera; family Syrphidae; genus Eristalis; species Eristalis tenax. Next base: position 34,774,499 of record HG993126.1, read on the forward strand.
GGCCACCTCGAATAGGTGGTCATTCCATCGAAGTGCCTTTTTAACACGCATTCCTTGGCTTGAGAATCTTTGCCACTTTCATCGATAAAAGAGCCATTTATGGATAATGGCTCTTTATTGGGGTTTCACTTTAATGACGGCGGACAGGATTGGGCATTAAATTCCACTCGATTGTTTATGGCCCATATAATTACACAGCCGAGGTCGGAATTGAATCCGCTTTACATAATCTGTGGTTTCAACTCATTCAGTCGTGGAACGAATTAAGAAGCTATGTGTGCTGATACCCGGGAGGGAGTGGATGGAACTGGAAGTAACCGACATGGGATTGTTATTCACAATTATACAATGGGTGTCGATAGGGAACCTTGAGGAACACCAAGACGCCAACGCGAGGGTGATTCACTGATACCCCGGTGGGAGAAAAATATAATGCTCCCAACACAAGTGGTCACCACTCTCCTTATTATTTATACATTTTCGACAAAGAGACCAGATGTCAAACACCGGAGAATGAAATATCACTCGAAACGGCTCGAAGTAATTTAGCTCCAGGCGCCTGCTTGACACAGTTGTTGACATACTCTTAGTGGAGGGACGAAGTTCCGTGAACGAGTTAAGCCCTGTTGGAAAAAGGTGACACTTTCTTTTGAGTCTTATTTCCAAATCACACTATTTTGGAGATTTTGGCGTCGAAAAATTGGCGTTGTTTTTGGCGATTTTTTTGAAATCAGACAAGCCATGAGGACTCACCGCTGCTGGGCAGCCATCTCCATTTTCTCTTCTATTTTGTGTGCTCGTATGAAATCGTGTATGAACACTCTGATAGGTGCATAGCAGCTTCAGTGCCGGGCAGGCCACAACAAACCCGTTCCTGGAAAAGCCCAAGGAAGTGCACATCAACCGATTGTAGGCCACCAAGTGGCTTGTGCAGGGTGACGAATTATTGCTGCTGGTTTTAGACAATGCGATGTCTTCTGAAATCTTCTGGCGAAGACCGTGCAGAACTCACTCGCCAACACAAGAGGCACGATCCGTACACAGCGTTACCACACCCAGCGAGCCGTCAGTGAGGCGTTTGCTGGCATTCAGTCGAAGAAATGAGTGCAAGACGAAATAAATGCTGTCCTCATGAAAGGACATCCAGCATCGACCTCTTGGGCAGATCGTCGAGGTAGTGAGGGACCTTATCTACCCCCGCTCCAACATCAGTACGGACATCAAATGAAGCGTAGTCCATCATCACTGCGGCTGGTGGGTGGAGGCACCTCACGAAAGACCAAGATGACTTTGCACAATTAAAAAGGAGCGAGTTGGGAGTCTCGAAAGTGGCTGTTGTAATAATGTAACAGCGCCCTAAGTGAGAATGCATCCACCTCAGCATTGTAGACAGCACATACACACATGTAGCGTGTGTACATTGAGCTAACCTCAAAATGTAAGCAATCGGAAGTGACACAGATCATCCTGAATAAACACTTGAACAAACTTGGTCTTTCCGAGAGAAGTTGGCATGCATTGAGTCCTTACAACAAGGCCTGCGATTGCGATTGTTGGACGAACAAGGGTTGTGTAGCGACATGCGCTCAGCGAGGCTGTTCGTTCAAATCCACTAAAGTGTCCTACGATGAAGTGGGGCTGGGCTATGGCTAGAATCCTTGGGAGCAGCCTAGTGGCAGCGGACTTAGGCCCCAAGGGAATTTGCTGGCGGTGAGCGAGTTCCAGATCCACGCTGCAAATGTTGCATGTTTTCCCCCGTCAAAGACACTAGAACTGCCTCCCAACTGTGCTGTCGGAGGCCATGTTGAACATCCAACAGGCAGGCGGAGTCACACTTCTGTGACGGATGAGCAAATTGGCATGCGATGGCAAGACAATGCCAATTGGGTGATCCTGCAGATTGTCGATTGACACATTGTGAACGAAGATGGACAACAACATTTCATACAGTCCGGGGAATGTATTTTGAAAGAAACGCTATGAATGTTTGCTCATGGCGCACATTGAGTAACTTTCAGGAACTGCTTAGACGCACTTCGCGCCCGAACAGGTGCGTCATAGAAGAATGCATTTGCGCAGTATCCCCGTTGCGTGGCGCTGTCAATGTATACACACCTCAACTTTCATAGTTGCTGGCTAACAGACTGCCATCCAATGTAAACACATGTCCATCTTCTCCCGCTAGTCGATATGGGCGTGAAGGCATGCCCCCCCCCCCCCCCTACTCCCACACACACTCAACTCCAACAACCCCCTCCCAGACACCCAGCGTGTGTGCAGCAGAGAAAGCTTCACACACGAAAAGCTCGCCGATTCATTGCGTTGCGAACAAAATAATGCGCTTCCAATCTCAAAGAGAAAACCCATTGAGACGACGGAAAAAAAACCTCTCTGTTGCTTTACCCCCACAGGCCACAAACAAACAAAAAAAAGCGCCGGGCATTGTCAGGGAACTGCTTCTGGGGGCCAAGCAGCTGGTTGGAGCTCTCCGGCATTTCGGCGTGCTCAGTAAACATTGGAAATCGGAACGGTTCAGTTCGGTTCGGTTCGGTTTAGCTTAGAGAGCGCGATCTATTCCAAACGTTCGCGTTGTTTATCTCACGGATTGCATTCAACTGGTGTGGGCTCTGCGTTCGTTTCCGAAAATAGGTTCAAACGATAATCAATTCGATCGCAGTTTGTGAATATTTTTCATTCATAGACACACAGTTTTTGTGCGTCCGGTTGCGAGTGCCGTCCGTGTGGTTTGCGGCATAATACGGGCGCCGCCGGTTGTGCCCAAAAAGGTGTTCAATATCTCCAACTCAACAGCCCCCCAATGTGGGTGGAGTGAAATCATTTCAAAAAGGAGAAAAAATACGTATGTTTATCCATCATTTCGGGTTTATCTGTGTGTTCATGCAGCGAGTGCAGCATATGCACGGTGCGCGATAGTGTGTTGACAGTGTCATAAATCGAGAATGTCACTTGAGTGTTAATACGGCGGTTTCACAAGCCGGTCCCCCATATCAAATACCTCAGTTTCCCGTATCTCAGCCGTATCTAAAGTGGTTTCGAGTGTGTGTAACACAGTGCGCTTACCGCACCATCAATCATTGTTCTGAAACCCGCCGCGGATAGGAGTTATGAAATAGTTCACTTATCTCCGTGTGTGCCCGTGTCTCTCTCTGTGCAGCGAACGCAACTCCTAGCCCTTCCCTTCGGAGTGAATTATTTTCTACGCGATCAGCTGTTGAAGTTTCCGTCCACTGCCCACCGTCCGCGCAGCCCGCCGTCAATCCGGTTCCGGTTGTGTGGCAAAACTCTTGAGGTATGTGAGTGGAATTTGACTTTTTCTCTCTCGAGATTATCCAGACTCCAGTCGGATTCACATGTGTGGAGATCTTTCGAAATTTATCACACGCCCTCTTCGACTTTTGACTGGAAGACATCGCACAAAAGAAACCATTTGTTTTTGTATATCTCAGTTGCTGTGTGTGCGTTTTTTTTTTTCGGAGTTTCTCTCTGCAGCTTAATACGTTCCGTTTTTTTTTTTTGAGTTTATTTCCTATCCAGCGCAGCGAACCGGTCGCCGTAAGTCGTCTTTGTTGTCTTCGTCGTCATCTTTGCCTTGTTTCTTGTTGAATTCGTGTCTGTTTTCTGTTCGTTCTCTTGACTTCTGCTTGTGGTCGTTCTGGAGCGTCGTCGCTTGCCTGTGTATTCGATGGATCGACGATGGAAATGTATTCATCTCCGAGAGCGATCTTGTTGATTGATATTTTTTTTTTGCTTTTTTACTTTTTTGCGCTCTTTCAGCTGTCTTTTTTGGTTTGTTTTCCTGTTCGGTGTGACTTCAATTAAAAAAAAAAAAATTAAGTATCGAGTTTTATGACAGACGTTACGTGCGAGGTAGTCTTTTGGGTGCCCACAAAAAACAAAAGTCGTTAAATGCAGAGTTTTAACACGAAAAAGATGCATTTCGCACTGAAGGCGGGGGCCGGGTGACTGCCAGTGGCAGAGGGCCCAAATGAGAATTGCCCGCGCCGAGGTGCTAATAAATTATTCATTCTCCTATCCGCGGGTTTCCAGGCGAAGATTTATCGTGGTAATGAAACGTTGAACGTTGTTTTTTACGACGCAGCCGAGTGGAGGCTAATAGTGGGCACGCCGTGGCCCTCCTCAACCAACCACACGGTGCTGGCGTTTGTTTATGAAATGAGATGCATTTGTCAATGCAGCCTCGAACAATGCACGCAACAGCAGAACATGTTGCCTGAAATCAAACACCACAAAATCTTGTGAAGCTGTCACTGAATCCGACGCGGAGTCATTCAGAAATGCGGAGAAATTGACATTCAAAAATACCCAGATAAACATTTCCCTCGAATTTGTATACATTCGCCTATTTTTATTTTCCCATTACCTCTCGATGTTTATGCAAAGATTTTACCGATGGGAGCGTCAAAATTTCGAACTGACACATTGCTTGCAGAGGAACAACAACAACAACTAGTTGTATAACCGAACTGTCTCTAGCGGCTTTGAAGCAAAACCACTCGAGTTTGTGATCCAGGCGAACTGGCTTTTTTCCTCTGCTGACCGCTTCATGGCCAACAAATGTATTCCTAATTTAGAGATTAAACCTCGACAACTTGAGTTGCCTGAGCCATTCATTGGCTTAATCTGATCAGTGGCCAAGCTGAGTAAAACCCCTAATCTTCCACATCAATTCGAACGGCGGAAGGCAAACAACTTTTGTATCACAATTGCCGCTTGAATCGCATGTGTCCTGTGGCTGAGCAACTCTTAACTGTGATTAAAGAGTCATTTCGACCGAATCTGCGGCCGTTCGAGTGCATGGACATGTTCTTGTCAATGGATGGTGTGAGGCAACAGCTGCTTTCAATTATTGACGTTCCAGTCGTCAGTGACTTGCGTCCGCGATCCCTTGGACTTTATATCGATGATTTGGATTTCCTTTGCGGATTCAAAGACTTTCTAAGCTGGAGCATTGGCCATGCGCTCAATGTGGCCCAGCCAGTGCAGTCGACGGATGTTTGCCTCCAGACGGCTGGCGGGCTTCGTTTTTTTCCTTGCAAGACCGTATATCCGACTCCAAATTTTTTCCGATACATCATCATCCACATAGCAGGACCGACAAAATTGGAGGTTATCTTCTACAGCCGAGGCGCTGTAGGCTGGTGCGTCTACCTCAACGCACTTAAGCCTACGCAGCCCAGGTTCAACGACGGCCCTACCTCTTTCGAGTCACTGACAAGGTGTGGCGGCCGTGGCGTTGTGGATTGATGCGGCTACCTTCACGCACTGCAGCCCAGGTTCGATTCCCGGTACGAGCAAAATACTTTTCACTGCCCCACCTCTTTCGAGGGGGGTATGCTCAAGAACGTCTCAAATTGGCCGTTCGGAGTCGGCATAGAACTGCATTCGTTAGAGAACAGTAGCACGCACAACACGAGTGGTTGCTGGGAAGCAAGACCCTGGCCCTCTACGGGCTGTAGTGCCGCACATAATTATATAATAATAACTTCAACCTGGGTCTAGCTTCGACAGAAACCACTCATCTTCTGCTTTGTGAACCAACCTTGTTGTATGCCAACTCCGAGGTCTGAAAAGCTCCGACAGACAGCTAGGCATTGTCAGTTGCCCGAGAGACGTGGAGTCGTGAGTTTTGAATGTTGTTCGTGTCGGAAATTGAACCTAGAGCCAGAGGGTATGGGTCGATGGACTGGAAGACCACTGGCACACCAGGAAAAAAACAAAAACAAAATGTTCACATTGTTTGATGCACTTAGGGGCTTTTCATTCTCAAAGTGTATAAGTTGATAACACAATCCGATGGAAGGGAGAAGCATTAAGACATATTTGCATGTACCTAGCTTTAGAGGCGTTCCATTGTGTACCCATGTTCAGGCCATACAGCGAAGAGCCTTTTATTCTAGTCAATATCTGTGCCGCAACATGGTGATTAATTTTGCAAATGTTAATACGTTATACAGCATGTCTAAAGAAAATTTTAAGGCTACGGGTTTCTTATCCGCCAAGCTATGAATTTTTAAATAAGAATCAATATCTGCGAATCTTCAGTAGACCAGAAAAAACGAGATCCTTTTCAGACATTCTTTAGAGTCCTACCTAAAATAAATCAACGGTCCGTCAAGCGGTCGCCTACCTGAAGGAATCGCATTCAACTCCTACCTCGGAAGTCGTAATAAAGGACATTCGTGCCACGTGACCAAACCACCGAAGCATTGCCCTCTCTGTTCGAAGAAGCAGCTCCTCAATGTTGAGTTCCTCGTGCACTGCCGTGTTCCTCACCATATCCCGGCGAGTAATTCCCACATTAGCACGGAGAAATCTCATCATTTGCAGGCGTTCTGGAGATGACCAAAACCTCCGATTTGTCCACGTTGACCTTCATTCCAGCATCAGCACATACGGCCTCAAACCTATCGAGTGCGCGCTGGAGTTCCGTCTGGGAAGATGTGAGGATCACTGAGTCATCTGCAAAAGAAGACGACTTGCCATCAACTCTCCCATTGTGAAACATTCCTCACTTCGGCTGCAATGAAAAGGACAAGACGCACCCTTGGCGAAATCCAACGCCTACGCTGAAAGGTGTTGATTTAGCACGGTTAACCGGAACATAGCTGCTACAGTTTGTGTATAGAGACTGAATGACCCTCAGAAGGGGACCACTCCTGCAGAACAGTCCAGAGCTGTCCTCGAGTTACTCTGTCAACTCTGACATTACTCAACTCTGACAACTGTAGATGGTCTTTACATACTCCCAAGCCTTCTCGAGTACCATTCTTAGAGTAAAAAGCTGGTCGGTTGTACTTCTGCCGGGACGCAAGCCGCACTGTTCACCCCCCATCCTGGGCTCGAACACAGCTCTGGGACGCGCTTCCAACACCTTAGCGTAGACTTTCCCCCGGAGACTTAAAAGAGCCTCTGTAATTGGAGCAATCTCTTTTGTCTCCCTTCTTGAAAAGTGGGGGAATCACCCCAGGTTGCCATCGCCAGGTGTCTCACCACATTCCCAGGCAACTTTAACGACACGAGAGAGCCATAAAACTCCCATTACCTTAAGCACTTCTGGCCGGATTTCATCCACACCGCCGGATTTGCCAACTTTTGGCGAATCAGTCGCCTAAATGGTTTCCTCCACCGTTGGACTATTCTCCGTCCCACTTTTTTTCATTTTTCATTTTACATGATGTGCCACAAAACTGCTAAAGTCGTACCTGGTTGGCCGGCAGCAAAGTGTAGCCGCCGAAGGTCGAGTCTCTAACTTCCTACATCGCGCATCGGGAGTACCACAAGGATCCATTCTCATTCCCGCCCTCTTTTGCTATGTGTACATGAGATCCCTCAAATCCTCAAGTATTGTACTTGCCACAAGCACGCCGACGACATCTAACTTGATCTGAGTTGTACACCTTCTAATGAAGAAAATGCTATCAGTGCTCTAAATGAAGAAGAAGAACCATGGGCAATGGAAAGCACACTTTGTGTAAACCCTGAAAAGTCCAAAACACTTGTAATTTCCAAAATAAACCTCTTAGTACTCATAATCTCTCACACCTCAGACTGGGTGACTTGAAGAATATATATCTTATAACCAGACGCTGGCTGATCCCCTGCGCATCTTCACAGACGGATAGAAGACCGACGAGGGAGTAGGTGCAGGTGTCTATTTCAAGGACCTTAATATTGCTATCTCCCTGAAGCTCCAATTGATCACTGTAGCGTTCTCCAGACAGAAGCCATTGCGATAAAAGAGGCACTGTCCTGGCTGAAGTCTGACCGCAATTAAGTCCCTGGACAGTGCTATGTTTAACTCAAAAACATCCCTTAGTTGAAGACTGTCTCTTGACGAGATGGCTGAGTGTTTTAACATACACCTCTTGTGGGTGCCGATGAACTCTCTAGGTGTGGTGCATGGTCCTGCCTAGGATGAGTTCCGAATTCCATGCCAATCGCTGCAGTCTTCCATCTACTCAAGATGCACATAATCAGCACTACCAATCGCAAATAGCTAGAAGGTACCACATGCCTTAAGACAAGAAATAAAGCCATTACTTAATCTCAGACGATCGCTGAATCTGCTTAGACTTGGCCGATTTTCACTCAGACCGTTCACCGGCGTCTGATCCGGACACTGCACAATTGGCATGATGTTGAAACCACATATCATCTACTCTGCTCGTGTAGCACGCTTGCAAGTCGGAGCTACTTATACCTAGGGGCTTACTTCGTGAATAACCTCACTGAGTGTCAGCATTAGCCAGCTTAACCGCTTCGTCATAAGCACCAATTGGCTCCAATTGTCAGCGGAAATCAATCCTCAATGGCCTCATTCAGCAATCAGCCACTACAACCTAACCAATCCCATACGTGAGGCAAACTGGCGAGTACTGCGAACAGCAGACACATCAGTCGCCAAAAATGTATGATGGCAGGACCACTACCCACCTACCTACATACATACTTCTCAGGGCAACAGCCAGCGACAAATGGAGTGTGAGCTCGAGCTGCCTTCCATCCTCATACCTTGTGGGTCCAGGTTGTTTCTAGTCATCGAAGGCAAATTGTCTTTCGTTCGCCATCACTTTATACCGACGATTCAATCCTCCTCTCCTTGTCAATCTAAGAGACTTGGATTTGAAGACCGTCTTAGAGGATGCATTGGTGTTCATGCGCTCATTGCGGCCGAGCCAGCTTAGCTGACGGGCCAGGCTGGCTACACATCTTTGTCTGGTTGTGTCTACCCTTCCTCGCAATGAGCTTCAAATTTCCGCCATTTTTATGTCCATGGACCCACCCTTCTTCATTTCTTCGGGAACCTGGTCCTCTCCCATCCTGCATCTTCAGCAACATGGACCGTCTCCTCATTTCAAGATCGTTATCAAGATCCGGCAGAGAAAATCAACGGTCCGAAGCCCAGCAGACACTTTTACTTCGACTTGACAAGCGCCCAGATCGACTCGATCTGCATGCAAATTGGGGCCGTAAACGCAGCGTCAGGTCTAGCTCCAAAGACTTACCGCCAAGCACGTGGTATAGTTGCCCGTCACTCTGCTGATTGTCGAGAATTAAGTCGAGAACGCCCGCCCGCAAAGAACTACCAGTCTCTTTCAGTCTCCCATTCCCATCAACAACTCCACATTTGGATAGTCGTTAATCGTAGTCAGCGCTAATGCCGACATGATTTATCTTGTATCCAGCTCCCGGAACAGCCAGCACGTCGTGTGAATTGTGTTAAAAATTCCAAATTCCTCAGCCCCATGAAATGTCACTTCGACTGCCAGCCGTCAATCAAGCCCACCGTGTCAGTCAAGCAGCAAGCATTCGGCGGCCTCCTCCTCCTCCGCTCTCCACATCGTCGTTGTTCACGCTGAATCGGAGCAACTTTTCACATCTCACCACCGCCGGTCGTTTCGTTTTGTTTACGCCAATAATTGCCTTCAATTAAATTAATCTAGACGATTCCGAGGAAAACAATCCATGCCAGCGACGACGACGCCGAGCTACTCTCAGCAACAACAACCTGAGTGTGGCCGCTACTTCGGCGGTTTTTATTGCTGAATCGGCTGAATGCGAATCGCTCAGCTCCCGGTGGGCTTTAACTGGGAGGGAAAAGAAAAACAAGAAAACCACCATCCGATCGCCGCTTGGGCTTCTGTTTCGTTTATCCCGCTTGCCAGGTTGGCGGAGGTGGTAATGAAAGTGAATACGCACATCCACGAGATACATCGCCGCCACCGCCTGCCACATGGAGCCTGTGGAAGATCACTTGCCAATAATTTTTGAGTAAATAAACACACAGCACGAACCAGTGAGGGTCACGTAGGCGCTTCTAGCCGTGATCCTAGGTCAGAGTCTCCAGCCGGCCGCACAAACTTCGGAACAACACAAAGACCAGCATCCGTGCGCACCAACACTGGGATGTGCATCTGCTTGTGGGTTTGTGTGCGCTCCCTTTTATGTCAGCAGAGATCACCGATCGATACACATTTCTGTGTTCGTTCTAGTTTTAGGGATCGACTGACTCTGGGGATATTTTTGGACGCGAAATAGTGCGCTGCTTGCGCTAATAAATTTTTGAAAGAAGAACACACTCGCAAGCAGATGATTAAATTAAACAACAGAAGCCAAGCGGAAGTGAAGAGCGGCAGCCAACGGGGTAACACCGATTTGGTCGAGGCTATAAAAAGATGCAGTAGCAGTGGGCTTCTGAGAGAGAATTTATTGCGCGCCGTGCAGTGCGGATGGAGCTTTGATTCATTTACGACGTGTCTACGTAGCAGGTGATTGGGGCATAAAATGTATCAACGATTCAGCGGCATGCAGATCGGATGTGACGCTTCGGCAACCGGTTGTAGATTCAGTTGAACGTGTTTCTCTTTTGTGTAGTTTTTGTGTCCTTATAGGCCCAACCGGTAAGTCAACTTTTAGCTCGCAGAAGATGTGAATCAGTGGGAACAAGGTCGAGAGACACAGTCATTCGGGGTCATCGTTCATTTTGTGGTTCTGAAAGTAAATTTGAATAGACACATATTTATGGCTGTGATTTCGGCCAGATTTGCTTCGATTCCGACTTCTGAAGGGAATTCAAAGGCATTCATGGTCCCCTCCATGGGAGGTCTTGCTGGATTCGAGGTAAATTTCGACGCATATGTGGCATAACTTGACGACTATTCGATTTCAAGGCGCCAAGAGCATATTTGAACATCGTCTTCATAGATATGAAGTCAAAAATACAACAGCACTGTTGGAAGATCTTTACTGAGCAGTGAAAATAATAAGGGACCAAGTACAGAACCTTGGGGTACACCATTCAGCCAGAAACTCACTCGTAATATTTCCCTTTTTTCTGATCGCCTGTTATGAATTTCTCGTGAAAAAAGTGCCATGTTCGTTCCCTTATCGCGAACAGCAAATCCGGGCGAAAACAAATGTCAAACCAAAATGTTCCGTAGCTTTTTACAGGTGAACATGAGGCGAATCGTGATGAATCCATGAACAAACTCAAAATAAATACCATTGGAGCATGCGTTGGAAAGCTACTGTCATTGTACGTCACTCAGCATGTGTCATTCATTTGAAGCGTAAAAAACAATCTTTTCTTTCACTCAAATATGTAAAACTTGGTGCCTGAAAAAGTGTTTTTGCGGCGAGTTCTTCTTCATTACTTTAATCTGAAGAAAACTGCTGCTGAAAGTCATCGTATTTTGATGGAAGTTTATGGTGAACATGCGCTAGCTAAGCGAACGTGTCAAAAGTGGCTTAAACGATTTGGCCTGGCCAACCAGCCAAATCAACGGCAAAGCCGAATATCCACGGCACGAAGGTAATGCTGTGTACTTGGTGGGATCCGAAGGGCGTGCTGTATTATGAGCTGCTAAGCCCGGTGAAGCCATCAATGGACAACGCTAAAGAACACAATTAATCCGTGTGAAGAGCCGAAGAACTCACGGAATATGCGCCCAGACACGAGGCAATAATTTTCCATCGTGACAACGCTCGGCCCACGTTGCTATTCCGGTTAAGAACTATTTGGAAAACAGTGGATGGGAAGTTTTACCCCACGCGCCGTATGGCCCAGACCTTGCCCCTTCTGACTACCATTTGTTCCGGTCGATGCAGAACGCCCTCACTGAAATACGGTTCACATCAAAAATTGGCTTGATTCATTCTTGGCTGCTAAGCATTCAGCCGTATCATGAATCTCGCCCGAACAGCATTTCTCTTTTTTCTGTTCGCCTGTTATGAATTTCTCGTGAAAAAAAGTGCCATGTTAGAAGAAATAGCTTACGGCCAATTTGGATAGCATATCAGACGGCAAAAATATAGGACCTGCACCCATCTCAACAAGAGCGTCGCCGAAAAAACAGAGTTCCTTGACCAAACAGGAAGCGTTTATCAAAGGACGATTAAGGAGAGTGGGATACGTAGCATCTATGAAACGAATCCCTAGCTAATTGACAGAAACCTGAAAGAATGAGGTTACATAAAACTATTTCAGTGTTATTAGCACACTTCACTAACAAGTAAACACTCATGCTGCATTTTCCTTTTCTGTGATAGAAAATTCGTTTATTTGAAGGCGGCGATATGAAGTTCCATTGCGGGCCATCAGTACAGCCAACAACACCGGGTATCTTATATCTGCCATCAACAGTCTTGGGCATTTTTTCGTTGTTCATCTGGCGTTGGCCAAGATGTCCATTGTGGACAAAGTTTTCCTTCCAAATTGTGCAATACATCGGTAGGTTAGGTTGAAGTGACAGACTGCAGCGCAAAGGACAACAGACACACTTAGGCCAAGCGGATCCTGGGGTACCTATTCCGCAACCAATTAGCGACTTTAAAAAAGCGAAGGCGGATTCTACTATTGCTCAGTTCAGTCAGATTATGGAAAAAGTGGGCTCCTGAAGTCTGAATCTACAGGACGAGAGAGCGCTCCAGCTGCATAGCAAGGGTTCAATGGTTTCTTCTTCGTTCTCGTTCCTGCAGCTTGTAAGGAAGGCCTAGTCTATAGGCGTGAGTTCCGATGGCACAATGCCCTGTTGGAACGCCAATAAGAGACCTGAGATTTGGCCTGCTTAACCTGATCAAGCCAAGCGATCGTTTGGAGTCGATCATAGGCCAGAGTTGTTTGGTGATGAGGCATCCTGTGCCTGATGTCCATCCGCGGTTTGTTTGAACAAGCGTTTGAAGCTTCAGTAGATGTTTTATATCAGCGATGGGCATGGAGGGTGGGTCTCAACCATGAAAGGTGGGTCTCCACCATGGAGAGTGGGTCCCCACCCGGAAAGAGTACAGAGTTTACGCCCTTCCTAGCGATTTCGTCCGCTTTGCAATTCTCTTGCATGTCACAGGGTCCCGCCGCCCACATAAGGTGGATGTTAAAGTACTTGACCCTTTCGTTTAGAGATACTGGGCAATTAAGGGAAGTTTTAGAGTTGAAAGTGACAGCGTCCAGAGATTTGATCACCGCCTGGCTGTCGGAACAGATGACTGTGCTTGATATTACTCTGATTTTTAGGCAGGACAGAGCTGAAGATAATGATAGCTGAACGTTTAGGTCCTTGGCATAGACACCAGCACCCGCACCTGCATTCATCCTCGATCCATCTGTGAAGATTCGCAATGGACCATCCAGCGCCTGGTTTTCAGACCCCCAGTAAGAACTGGGTGGTATGCTTGAGAATTTTTTCTCGAAGAGGAGTTTAGGTGACGTGAGGAAATAGAGCTATACCTGCTCAGGATCGTTGAATGTCCAGACTGAAGATCTTTCCAGCTGTTCCGCGATCTTAATCTGATCGCCATGCTGGCCGCTGTCTGTCTGCCAATAAGTTCTATCGCTGGCAGGTTAAGAAGGATGTTTTAGTGCTTCGGAGGGGTTAATGCTTCACTAATGCATTTGATTACAAAATTCCCAACTCCACCACTCATCACAACACCGTATAAAAAACGATGTCAGTTGAAATCAAGGGGCAAGGGAGGTAGAAGTTAGATATCTCCATCTTCCATTATCTCTGCTCAGGACTGGCTCTGGCCAGAATCTGAGCCAGGAAAGGAATGTTGTCGAATCTTTACGGATGGCTTTAAAATCTCCTTCGCCTTCGCCGACAGCGATAACATTAGACTGCACACTACATTAGCAAAATTTGCGTCGGTTTTCCAAGCGGAAACCTATGCGATCCTAATGGCCACGAATTATATTGGAAGGGAAGCGAAGCTGTACTTCACCTTGCTCAGGCCTTTAACCACTTCCAAGATAGTTCAGGAATGCAAGTCCTCTCTGAACTTGATCGGCAGTCATAATTCACTAAGACTTGTCTGGGTCCCGGGTCAGCAAGGGATCGCTGGAAATGAGATCGCAGATGAACTTGCTAGACAAGGATACGAGCAGACATTCTCAGGACCTGAACCTGCGCTGGGTCTACCGGCGTCCTGGGTCTACCGGCTTCCGTCGATGGTTGGGCCTCTCGAGAGCACAATCGGAGGTGGCATGACTCTCTCTCTAGGTTGCAGACAGACCAAGCGTATGCTGTAAGAAATCCGCGGCATTCTTGTTATCTCTTGGCAGAAAAGAATGCTGACGACTTACAGGCGAACAAACGGAGCACTACACCCTCACCAAACATCTAAATGTGCTTGGACTAAGCGATGACACCCTCTGCGGACGACGACACTGCAGAGCACTTCCTCTGTCCCTGTCCCGCCTTTGACCGGATCAGGTGGCAGGTTTTCGATGCTGAAGTGGTGAGAGCTGATAATGTAGGCTCATTATCACAGAAGTCCAAGAAACTACACCAAAAGTAGGTTGCTGGCAGTACAGTGGACCAGTTTTTGAGTCTGAGTGGTCAAGTGTAGTCTAAAAAGCCTCCGAAAAAAAGGTTCACGCAACTCCAAAGGATAATCTCTTAAATGTCCACTTTCAGTTCGTCGGTTCCTTCATCCTCAGATGAAATTCTCACGGCTGTGGTGTGCATTTTAATTTAAATTCAATTTATAAAAACTCGTTTTCTAACTTCAATGAAGACACAAACTTTGTGCAATTATTTCTCAAGCTGTATTTCCCACTTCTTGCCAAGTGAGATACCTGATGATAACCTTTTCGTAGTTCGGGCGAAAAACAAGTATTTCGGGCGAAATGCTGTTCGGGCGAGCACTTCCTCTGTCTGTTGAGACTTCCTCTGTCTCTGAGAGTTGTAGAAAACCGCTTAGACGCGGTTATCTAAGTACGAGAAGGTTAACTTATAAGTCGGCTTACAGAAGTTGAATGCGGAGGATAGCTTGTGACAAACAATTGATGGGTTAACTTAACACAGTCGCGAATGACATCACACGATCTTGGTGGGGGCCAAACGTACCTACAACAGAGTCACTGTCAGTATTTACGATGTAGGTGTACCATTTTAACAAGAATTTAGGAGTCTGACTGTAGGCATCACATTTTAACAACATGGTCCAAGTGTGCTGGTGGTCCCATTAGCACGCTAGTCCAGCCCTTTATAAATGAGATTCCAATGGATTCATACAACTTCTTTTGTATTTGCGGCTACAGCCCGGAGTGGCCCTGGGTCTCAACCAACAAGCTTGAGCTCTGCCTAGGTGGGTAGGGTAGGGAAGGGGGCTTCTAGCGAAAACCAGCGCACTGAGGGTATCACATGTGGGCCCATTGTGATACCCTCAGTCTGACTACTATCACCGGTCGACCACTCCAGTGACAGTGCCGTTAATTTGATCCCAACGGCAAATGTCCAGTTTTCACTGGGATTCGAACCGGGGACCCCACTAACCAAGGGCAGGCACTTAACCAACTGCGCCATCCAGTCGTCTAAGCTCTGGCTAGCTATCTCCAGTTTCGCACTCCAAGTTTGGTGTTCCACCGAAGATGTGGGCGGCCTCTCTTGCGTTGTCCCACTGTCCAATAACTGTCAAATTTCGCCACTTCTCCTTAGTGTCCATCGAAGCCTTATATGGCGGCGTTCTGGTCAAGATTGTTTCCGACTTCGAGAAAGTTGATGATACAAGCTCGTGGTTGAAACAGGCTTCAGGCAAACAGGCTTCAGGCAAACAGGCTAATGAACATGTAATGAAGATGGCAGACAACAGACTCCCAGAGATAGTGGCCAGAGAGCTTATAAACAGTCCTTGAAGAGCTATGTTTTCAAGTTTTCTCGGCAAAATGAAATAAATAATAAATACGTCTTCAGACAGAACAAAAAAAACGATAGTATATGCGATAGTATATGGAAGGCAATAAGAGTAGAAGACTAGGTTACACAGGGTCAGTAAGTTAGTTATAAGTTCAAATGAATTGTTAGAGTTAAGCTAGATCTAAACATTTTGTCTAGGATGAAGATAGACATAAGATTGCATCAAAATAGAAATTAATTTAAAAAAAAATAGTGGCCAGAGATAATGGAGGAAGAGATATTCGTCTTTCCAGTGGAAAACCCCCAGATCACCTCAGTTTTTACTGCTTTATTTTCACCCACACTTGCTTGGAGTATAGAGCAACGCAATGGTGTTAGGCGGGAGTAATCAGCTTCGCTGTCACGCTGTCACATGAATCTGAGGGGCAAGAAACGTAGAAGTGGCACATCCCTTCCTCCATTATCTCTGATAGTGGCACTGCAACCCATAAAACGGCATGGTTCGAAAAGCGGATGGAACTGGCTACTGAACACAGACTGTAGTGACTGGGGTAACTTACGACTACGAGCAGGCGGGCATAAAGTTTTCAGAAGGAGCGGCGGGATCACTGAATCGCGTTACATACAGCCGGCTTAACCACAACCTGGAGAGTCGAAATTAATTTAAAGATATCTGTAGCATCCAGGAGATTTCTTAGAGGGGAACTTCTAAGACTGGGTTCTGTACCGCATAGAGAAGATGTCTCTATACTTTGCAGCGTGTGTAATCCGGAAGGGAGGGAAGATAGCATACACTTCCCTGGCAAGTGGTCAATCCTAAGGGAAACTAGTGAAAATGGAAGTAAGCGGGTTGTTCAAACACTGCAAAATAGCACTAAAATACAGAAAAAAATATCCTAACAGGGAACCTTTGGCATTTATATTATTCTGCATGGAGAGCTAATAACTGTTGCCTGTATTAGACTATAGTCAATCCGGCGGACGGCAAAGCCCTGCTGATTTCGTTAGACTTTTTGTAAAAGAAACATGATGACATAAAATTTATTTATTTATTTATTTATTTATTTACAAAGCTAACATATAATTATTAAAATTAGAAATTAGCTGTTAAGCCAGAGCGATGAAGCCTTAGGCTAAAGACATCGGTCTGCCTGAATTTCCAGAAAGATATTGACTCATTTCCGAACTTGTGCGCGGACAATCATCTTAGCATAAAGGGTGATTTTTTTAAAAGCTGTAGGAAAGTTTTTCAAAAAAAAAAAAACACATCAAATTCAGAAAAATTCATGAAATCTTTATTTGAATCGATAGTACGGTCCATATAATTTAATGTTTGAAGATTATTTCATGCAAATGTTGACCTTGACTGCGCCTCAAATGGTCCATCCGCTTAGTCCAATTTTGGCATACTCTTTCCAACATTTCGGCCGGTATCTCACGAATAAATGCTTCAATGTTGTCTTCCATTGCGTCAATTGAAGCGGTATAGTCATGAGCTTTAACATAGCCCCTCAAAAAATAGTCTAAAGGCGTTAAATCGCACGATCTAGGCGGCCAATTGACCGGTCCCGAACGTGAAATAAAATGTTCACCGAACTCGCCTCTCAATAAGTCCATTGTTGCGCGTGCTGTGTGGCATGTTTCACCATCTTGTTGAAACCACATGTCATGCAAGTCAAGCTCTTGCATTTTGGGCTAAAAAAGTTGGATATCATCTCACGGTAGCGCTCACCATTCACAGTTACGTTACGATTCGCATCATCTTTGAAGAAGTACGGTCCAATGATGCCACCAGCCCATAAACCGCACCAAACTGTGACTTTTTCCGGGTGCATTGGTAGCTCTTGCAATGCTTCTGGCTGATATGCACTCCAAAATCGACAATTCTGCTTATTTACCCATTGAGCCAAAAAGGAGCTTCATCTAAACTGACCATAAAATAGAAGAAGCGCACGATGAACTTTCTTAACAGAGCACGCATTTTGATAACAAAATTCAATAATTTGCAAGCGTTGTTCGTTTGAAAGACGATTCATGGTTAAATTATAGACCAAACTGAAGATGTTTGACAGTGAAATAGAACACGAAACGTGCGTCAGCTGTTTAAACCAGTGTTGCCAAAAAGATTATAGCTAAAAAATCACCCTTTATATTAAATTGTTAATTTGCTGTGCCCACAGATCATGTACAAGCTCGGAGATGATAAACTCCCAACAGTTAGTCAAGTGAAAGATCTTGGTGTTACCTTTGATTCGAAATTGAAGGCCCACATCGATTTTATTATATCGAGAGCGAATTCACTAGGTTTTCTCAGACGAGGCGGATTTTAAAGAAAGGCAATTTTCATGTCATTGGTACTTCCAACATGTTGTCTGGTCCCCATTGTATGAAACCGCTAGCAAAAGAACTGAATGAGTACAAACGAGATTTACACGGTTTGCCACAAGAAATATAAGATGGTCCGATGAAATGCCTGGTTATTGCTCAACATGCACGCTAATCAATTTAAAAACTTTAGACTGCCGCAAAGACATTGTGACAGTATTCAAACTGAAGAGCTGCTCGCACTTGTCTATTGGTAAGTCCCAGGAAGATGCCTTCGAAATAGAAATGAGACTTCCATTCCCAGTCATAGAACAACTTATGGATGTAACAATCCAATAACCCGGGCCTTAATGCTATACAACTCTATTTGCTATGAAGTCGATCTACAATTGAGAAGGGATAGTTTTGGGAATACATTTATGAATTTGTCAAACTCTTGCAAGTGCGTGAGTTACATCATGGCAACCATGCCGAGACTCGGAAACATTGATCACCCAGCAACAGCTACGCGCTTGCCTTCATCCACATTGTCCTACGGTCTCACACTTCCTTATCCTCTCATTGGTTAGCACAATAAGCGTCTCTCGACGGTCAAGTTACCGGCGACATAAAATGAAAGCTTACCAAAGCTCTCAAAGTCCCTATCTTAACGTATGGCTGTGATTTATTTTCTGACTGTGATAACTTCAGGCAATCAACGCGACTGCACGGTATGTCCTTAGCCGTCGAAGATTCGATCGTGTCCCGCACCATCGTCGCATTCTTCTTGGATGTGAATTGGAGGCATTTTCATGACTACAGCCTACTCCTTAAAATCATTCATAGTACAAAGCCTAATAATCTGTATGAAAAGTTGACATTCTGCCGATCGAGTCGTATTATTACATTGAAACCTTCTATCCACAAACATCGCGCAGGCATTTTTTGTCAAGAATATGGTGTAAAATGTTCGCTGTCATTTGGCGATCAAAGTCATAGAAAACAGGCTGCTTCCATTTGGCAATAAGTCGTACGACTGCGGTTGTATCGTTGGAACCGTTCCCATCTTCAACTTGAATCCATAACTTTTGCAAAGTCCTGCAATCAATTGCGATTAACTTTTATGTGCGAATGGATCAACGAATACATTAATTGGCCCATTTCAAACTGAAAGTTCCTTTCGGAGTCATCTGGAGTAAAATGTAGCAATTCCGAGACGTATTTGGATTTAAATTGTCCCTTCTGCAAAAGTGAATCCATTGCTTCCGCAAGATGATGTCTTTTGGAAAGACATAAAACCGTTCGGGTTTCCTTTGCTATTGTTTGCAAAGGTTTTCCTTTTATTTAGATCTTCACAAACTTCCATAGGATAGATTTTAAATTGTAAACTTTTCGCGCCGAAATCACAACCAATTTGAGTACCCGCCCGTCTCGGCCTACGTCAATAAAAAATTGACAGATACGAGGACGTTCGATATATTCTCGGTATCGGGGTGAAGCTGTGGTTTTATATATAAATTGACTTTATCAAGCAATACTATTATTTTGGTGCATTCATGTGATTATTAATTCGCGTTTTATCTCTAGTTAAACAGAATCATAATGGCAACTGAGGCGATGATGGCGAAAATTGAGCATCGCGCTGTAATTAAAGTCAAAAAACTATTCACGAAGAGATGGTGGCTGTTTAAGAGGGTTCCGCACCTTCATAATCAACTATGCAAAAGTGGTCAAGTGAGTTCAAGAGAGGCAGAGGCAGCATTGAAGACGACCCATGCTCCGGCGCCTCGGCTACTGCTTGTACGGGAGAAAGCATCAAAGAAGTCGAAAAACTTGTTCTTGAGGATGCCCTAATAAAGGTGAAAATGATGGCAGAGATCACCAAGCTTTCAATTGGTACCATTCACTCCATTCTTCATGACCATCTTAACCTTGCAAAGGTCCGTGCAAGGTGGGCGCCACGAATGCTCACAGCGCCTCAGAGAAAAGTGAGAATCGCATGCTGTAGAGAGCTTTTGGAGATGTGTAGTGAGAACGCGGACGGTTTTATGGATCGAATTGTTACTGGTGACGAAGCATGGGTCCACCACTATGACCCTGAAAGCAAACAGGAGTCCATGCAGTGGCATAAAAAAGGAACAGACCCCCCGAAGAAGTTCAAAGTCACTCCGTCTGCCGGGAAGTTCATGGCCACAGTTTTTTGGGAATCAAACTGAAACCATCAACGCCACATCCTACGCTTCCACTTTGCATAGTTTGCGGGAGGAAATTAAAAATAAAAGACGGGGTAAACTCGCAGCGGGTGTGTTGCTTCTTCATGACAACGCTCCTGTTCACACGGCGCGAGTTTCCAAGGCTGCTGCGCGAGATTGTGGTTTCGAAGAATTCCGACACCCACAATAGTCCAGACCTTGCCCCTAGTGATTATTTCCTGTTTCCGGATTTGAAAAAATGTTTTCGTGGAAAAAGATTTTCGGATGATGAAGAATTGAGTTCTTCAATAAATGGGTATTTTGCAGAGAAAGAGGAAATTTATTTTTTTGAGGGATTAAAAAAGATTATCTCAAGATGTAACAAATGCATTGATGCTGGTGGAGATTATATTGAAAAATTAAAACAATTTAAATTGAATTTGCATTTTCCTTCATATCGATACCGAGAATATATTGAACGCCCCTCGTAGCTGGCAAACAGGGCGGATTGTCGTAAGGCGTAATAAGAAATGAAGTATGATAGAGACGCCCAACTTCTACCTCTCTTGGCCCTTAAAGTTTTTGACAACCATTTTTTATCGTTTTCTAACACCAAATTGACCAATTAGAGAACGGCATTTACGTTATTTCGTGAATAACTGTCAAAAATTCTGGAATAACCGTCAAAAAGTCTCTGAAATTAGTCGATGGACTAGGGGTCAATCAGCTGTGAAGTTGGGTATCTCTATAATACTTCATTTCTGGGCGTAATCTTGTATACATCATTCTTGACCGTGAACGAATGCTTTGACGCTACGCAAGTAAAGTATTCCATGTGCCTCAGCCTCAAGTGAGTGTCTTTAGACATTGCTCGGAGTGTAAACCATATTTCCATTAAATGTGCATGTTTGATGAGCAATTTAAGCAATTTAAGACAAATTTCAAAACGCATCCGCTTAAGGATGGCTAATAATACATCAAATCGTAGCAGCACCTCAGCCCTCAGCCGCACAAAGCTGGCCCACCAGCGAATTCAGCGTTTCTAGCCAAAGGCTCGTGTGTGCATACTTAATTGGCACCGCATTCAATCAGTGACTGCTAAATCCCCAACTCGTAGTCTTTGTATCTGCTATCACTTCCTGCTTCACTTTTTCCCCCTCAAATAGCCTCAATTTCGTAGTCAGCCAATTCAAGGCTGACGGTTATCAGTCTGTTTTCAATGCAGGCGAGTGCCCCGTTCGTTCGGTCGTTCATGGGCAGGCACATTCATTTCGTCGCCACGTTGGAAATTAATTAGATTTCAATGCAATTTGAAAGAAAAGTTGTGTTCGACTTCAATCGGAAAGCCATCCGGCTGCGGTGAGAGCAAAGTTTACCCATCGAAGCTGTGCGATCGGAGAGCCATTCGTCCGCGATGAGAGCGGAGTTTACCCATCGAAGCTGTGCGAAGACTTCGCTCGGAAAGCCATTAGGCTGCAGTGAGAGCAGAGTTTACGGAAAGCCATCCGGCTGCGGTGAGAGCAGAGTTTTAGAGAGCATCAAAGCTGAGCAAAGACTTCTATCGGACAGCCATTTGTCTGCGGTGAGGGCAGAGTTCACCCATCGAAGCTGTCCGAAGACTTCGATCGGAAAGCCATTAGGCTGCAGTGAGAGCAGAGTTTACCCATCGAAGCTGTGCGATCGGAGAGCAATTTGTCTGCGGTGAGAGCAGAGTTCACCCATCGAAGCTGTGCGAAGAATGATCGCAGAAGTAAGGAAAGCGTCGCATATTGATTGAAGAATTGGAAATAAGTTCAAGACAATGGAACTCGATTCGATCACGAAAATACTCTCGTACAACAAGACAAAGACAATTGTCAAAATTGTGTCTTGTGGACGGGTAAACCACGCGTTCGACTCTCCGACGAGCCATGTTTTACCGAGGCCTTGCAGTTCGCCTTAACCACGAATTGAGTGCCCAACCACTGTGCCCCAAGTGATCTTGTTTGAGATCGGCCCGAATTAAAGATCACCAGAACGTCTGCAGAGTGCAGTCAAAAACGCAATATTTCGCCTGGACTACACAGCAAAAAATTCCCCAACTGACCCTCATGCCATACGCTCATCGCCCGTCATTCTCGTGCCATTCTCTCAAAAATCATTCCAAAATTCCTCCAGACAACATTCCTGCGCGCAACAGTTCGTCTGCGTCCAATGAAATGTTCAAAAAGAACACACGAACCGCTCTCAGCTCCGTCAGTCAAGAAAAAACATACGGACAAGGGAAAAAAGAATTAAATCGAAATCCATCATATTCGGCGCACACATCCATCATTCGAATGGGCATACTCTCTCCACAGAGAGATGAATACGTTTTGGTGGAAAATGACGAAGCCAATGCGGACTTTGGCACGTCGGACGGCAAACGCAAGCGTTGAGCACAATTCGAATAAATGAGACATTACTTAAGGGGTCACATGCTTTACGAGATTTTCATCAAGACAAATGAGCTCTTGACAGATGGTTAATGATTGAATGACATGTGTGACACTTCCAGACGAGTTGAGTTCGAGCGTTGAAGAAATAATTGTGTCAGCCCATCGGACGAGGGGAACTGCAAATGCTGTTAATTGACGGTAATCGGATAAGGGCATTATGGAGAGGAAACGACACTTTGGAAGAGTCGAAATAGTGCACAATTTCAAATGGAAGCATGGCCGAGTGGCTGAGTTCAAGAAGCGATCAGAGAGAAGACAAGACCGACAGAGGCTGCTTCTCGCTGTCGGCACACTGACGCACGAAAAGAGAGCTGCTAAAGAGCAGTCCTGGAAGAAATTTGGAGAGAAATTGGTGCTGTGTGTGTTCTGGCAAACCATTCGACGACTCAGGGGAGGTACATTCAGCATAATCGAAGGAGGCAGGTATAAAGATGGTGTGTTGCCTTCCAATGAGGTGGATATTTTGCTCATGGCGCGAGCACTTTTTAGAGCTACTCAGACCGGTAGCCTTTAGTAGGACAAGGAATAGTCCAAGTGCAGAGGAGGAAGTCATTTTGCGATTGAATCAACCGCCGTGTGGGTGAAATTCGGCCAGAACTCTCCTCTCATTACGGCGGCCTAAGGGGAGATAGAGCGGCCGAACTGTCGTGCGTGGTTTGCCCCCATGACCCCTTTAGTGGAACACGCGGAAGATGATTTGACACGGTTTGGGCATGTCAAAAAATGGAATTCTTGTCAAATTCTGTCACGACGTTTGCAAAAAAATACCGCCGCAATAAATTTTGTTAGCATTTAAGCGTGGAAAGGTTAATTGTTTATTATTAAGGATCTTTGATAGATTGGCCATGGCGTTGAGGGTTGGTGCGTCGACCCCTACGCACTTGAGCCTATGATACCGAGTCACATGACAATGCTCGAAGAGTATGCTCAAGATCTTCTCAAATTGGCCATTCTGAGCCGGCACAAAACTATAGCTCCCCTCCACTCGTGAGAGAACAACAGCACGAGTGGTTGCTGAGAAGCTAGGCCCTCTACCAATTTTGTCATGTGACTTGTGTTCGAAGTTTGTTGTTATTCTTTTCTTCTAATGGCGCAATAGTCCGCGATGGGCCTGGGCCACAATGATAAGCTGAACCAGATGGGATTCCCTCCAACCTCATCAGAATAATTCATAGCATTCTGCATTCCAGAAGATTCTACGTCTCAGTTGAAGGTATCAAGTCAACAGAGCGGAGCGCCAAGGCGGGAGTTGCACAAGGATCAAACGGCAGATCAACCACATCCAACTGACACAGCGAACTGCTGTCTATTTGCAGATGACTCGCTGGCTCATGCCAGCTCGACGTCACCACAGATCGAAATCGAAACAGCGAAAAGAAATTTGACTACTATACTAAATGGGGTATCCGCATCAATGCTGTCTCGGTACTTGTGTGCTTAAGGGATCATCCAGAGGTGGAGGATAAAGATAGAGCTCCCTGAAGGTGCAGAAATATCAACAAACGAAAAGGTCGAGTATCTTGGTGTTAACTTCGGAAATGTTGAAGTTCAACAGTCATTCGAAACTGTCCATTAAGAAGGCCAACCAAGGCTTCCATCGCATCTATCCCTTGATGCGCAAGCAAAGAGGATTAAGCCAGAGGACAAGACTACTGCTCTACAAGCAGCTTATACGGCCGATCTTAACGTACGGCATCTCAATTTGGAACACCACCTCTAAGAAAACTACTGCTAATATGTACCGGACTCATCTTCGACAGGGACCGTCAAAGGCAACAACAGGCTTTACGACCAAGCACGCATCTTCGTCCTGCAACAGTGCATGGTGACACTGTTCAGAAAGGAGCTACTTGACATCAACAACCATCCTAACGAGGGAATCAGGAACTTGAACACAGAGGACAAAACTGCTGCTAACGTACGGCTTCCCAATCTGGCACACCACCTCTAAGAAAACTACTGCTAATATGTACCGGACTCATCTTCGACAGGGACCGTCAAAGGCAACAACAGGCTTTACGACCAAGCACGCATCTTCGTCCTGCAACAGTATATGGTGACACTGTTCAGAAAGCAGCTACTAAACATCAAAAACCATCCTAACGAGGGAATCAGGAACCTGGGAAACACAATTCCCAGACAACGCTACTCACCTTTCAACGCGTTAAATCTGCTAAAGGAGCAAAACTTTCCAACTAGCCGCATGGATTCCACCAGAGCAGCGAGCGCAATCACTATCGAGGCTAAGTCGGCTACCGCATCACCAGCCCATCCCAAAAGGACCACCATGGACACACGGACTTGAACAACCCGATGTAAGCACCAGCCATTGTAGGACATAAAAAATAAACAATAAACCGACAGTAACAAACATTAAATTAAACAAAGTACATCAGTTGGGCCCCTACTGTTGAGCCAACACCCTAACCTTTAGTTTGTAAGTCTAGTTGTAATCTCAACTGTCAAACATAATTCTGTTCAAATAAATTTTGTAATCGCGCTTGGGCCACAATGACGTTGGCGTCTAAAGTTGGCACGGTCTTCAGTCGGCTGTCTCCAATTTGGACTATCTAAAGAGTAATCTGCGCCAAAAGCGTTTGCAAGCAAGGTTTAGAAGGGCCATTTATTGGTGTCACAAATGTCGATACGTTTTTGGTTTATAACCCGCCGTGCCTATTGTTTGTGAGATAGGCCCGTTTCCCGATATATTCCCTTTGTATTGAGAGTCACCTTTATGGTGTGAACTAACTTTTGTGGTTGAATGTATTTTGCCTTTATGGTGTGCACTTACTTTTGTGGTTGACTGTATGGTGTGCCTTTATGGTGTGTACTTACTTTGTGGTTGACTATATTTTGCCTTTATGGTGTGTACTTACTTTTGTGATTGACTGTATTTTACCTTAAGGATGTGTACTTACTTTTGTGGTTGACTATATTTTGCCTTTATGGTGTATACTTAATTTTGTGGTTGACTGTATTTTACCTTTATGGTGTATACTTAATTTTGTGGTTGACTGTATTTTGCCTTTATGGTGTGTACTTACTTTTGTGGTTGACTGTAATTTACCCTTATGCTGTTTACTTACTTTTGTGATTGACTGTATTTTGCCTTTATGGTGTGTACTTACTTTTCTGGTTGACTGTATTTTGTTTTGTTCTCATTGACCTTGAGACCAGCTCGTTTCGTCCGTTCGCCATGAAACTTCTGCTGCGGGTCGTTCAGAACGCCCGTCGGTGTCTATGCATCTGCATAACCCAACAGTGAGATGGACTGACTTGTAGAAGATAGTGTCTTCCTTGTTTACACGGCACCTCTTTATCAAAATCCGCTGCAGGTTATAATGGCCAGATCACAATGTCACGTTTGCGAGGTCGGGCGTCAGTAGGCTTCAGTACGCATTTTATCGAGCTTACGAGACTGTCAAAGCGCGGCCCCTTCACTTTTCCAAATCACAATGAAAGCCGATCAAAGTGTTTCACAATTGTCAAAAGCCGGAGTTTGTAGAAGGAGCTCAACCTCGGAGTTTGTGCTCGCGCTTACGATATTACGGTCTGTGAACTATCAAAGCGCGACCACTGCATTGTGACTTGTTTAATGGACTTACGTGTATTCTACTTAAAATGTCAGAGCACGACCGCGCGACCAACTGGATACATTTTCCCGCCTTCCCGTTTCTTACGATAAATGCTGTCGCATGCGTCTTGTTTTGAACGCATGGGCAAGACTGCTGCAACGCGCAAAGTCTTAGAGTCAAACTGGCGAGAATAATTGGTGGCAGCTGGCTAAGTTTCGTTCAACTGGAGAGGCTTCTTGGTTGAGGACGACCGTCTCCGTCTCTATCAGTCGCTTGGTTGCGAATATTTAGCCTGTGGTCGATTACAAGGTTCCTTGACGATCTGTGCGGTGCTGAGACGTTTACTCAGCACGCTATAAAGAATGTTGCGGACTATCTCGAGCAGGGATGTACATCCAGGAGGAATCTCGAGGCCGCCGGACTTGAAGTGTTCTAATGGTAAACTCTCTGGGATCCTCCTCTCCTCCTCTTCGAAATCCTTGATGCGGAAAGGTGCGACAGATCTTTTCGAGTTCGCGTCAAACTGAACACACAATAGTTGACAGCTTTTGTTGTGTGAGAGTCGGCAGGGAAAGCAACTAGAAGTCAAGCTCCTGGATGAAGTGGACCCAATCCGAGGCCTAAGTGGAGCATGAGGCAATCCTAGCCTAGTACCCGTGGCTTCCTTCTAATCTCTGTTTTCTTCCTGGAATACGGAGTGACTCTGAGCCTCCGCTCTTCGACGATGCTCAATCCTAGCCTAGTACCCGTGGCTTCCATCTAATCTCTGTGTTCTTTCTGACTGACTCTGAGTCTCCGATCTTGGACGACGCTCAATCCTAGCCTAGTACCCATGGCTTCCATCTAATCTCTGTGTTCTTTCTGACTGACTCTGAGTCTCCGATCTTGGACGACGCTCAATCCTAGCCTAGTACCCATGGCTTCCATCTAATCTCTGTGTTCTTTCTGACTGACTCGGAGTCTCCGATCTTGGACGACGCTCAATCCTAGCCTAGTATCCGTGGCTTCCTTCTAATTTCTGTGATCTTCCTGGACTGACTCTGAGCCTCCGCTCTCGACCTCGCTCAAGGTACCTTCTCTCCACCCTATCCTACCACTCTGTAGTGACCTCTTTGAAATGAGCTTGTTCCAATTCACAAGAAAGTGCCCTCGAGAGTCACTGTGTTCAGTTCGTCTGTCTGTTACCCACACACCGAGATCGTACTCCTTTTCCAACTCGTTCAGATTGCCCAACAAACCGCTCCCATTTCGTTCTAAACTGCCAGCACAGCCGCTCCCATTTCAAAACCCATTGATGCCGTCCTCATTCGCCCAATTCTGAGGGAGCGCAGTCAGCAGGTGCCCACTAACCCATTGAATTCGCTGTCGAACGCAACCAACTGCCATCCTAACCCACATGCCAGTGGACACTTTTAATCCGACACACCGCACGAGTGTACTCGTACTCGTGTGCGAGTAAGCCCTTTCCACGCGAATGTAAACAAAGCGAATATCTGCCGCGTCGCATTCACATTTCTGTGTCACCCAGTTTCGGCGGCACCACGACGCGTCGGCGCCCGTTGTTCTGTCACGAGGTTTACATAATCCACCAGAAACTCAAGCAGGCAGCCTAAAGAAACTGAAACAGAATGACAGCCGCCCTTTTGGGTCGCGTCTCGGTCGTGTAACAGATGTCAGCCATGTCTCTCGAAGTTACACAACGACGCGGTCGCGTCTTCCCGCCTGTCAGGTCCGCGTTGATTTATTTTCTCGTGAAAGTACGTATCGGGCTAGAACCAGAGACGGGCTCTGGAAGTCTTGGTGAAAACCACTTATGGCGATGCGAGTGACGACCGGCGATGGCATCAGTGCGTCATATTCCACTCGCACCCACGCTGTCACCGAGGCACTGCACAGCTCCACGCAGTCAGCGCTTGATAAAAGGCAATAACATTAAAAATAAATTAACGGCCGACATCTTTGACCATATTTGAGGGCCGCTCGGAGACAGAGTCGACTTCGGTTTGCTTCTCGTGAAATTTCACTTGAGTCAAGTCGCTCTGAGTGGCGGCACGGTGGTGGGGGCGGGAGGCTCGTCCGCATGTCTAGCCTCCCGCCTCCGGTCGGCGTGAAAGTGTGATTCATTATGCGCCCCCTCTCGGAGACACTCGAACGGTTTCGCAAGCTCCCCTCACTCGCATGACCTCAATGGAGTTTTGTTTTGAGACATGCATGGCTACTTCAATCAGCCGATTGCAAGCTTGTTGCCAATTCGATTGTGGTCGAACAATACCTGAGCCGACGACGCTTCGCTTGGCCATCGGCGCGCCACTGTTGATGTTGTTGATGAGGATGGTTGTAGCGGTGGCGGTGGGGGAGTGGTTGGCGTGGAAACGGTCGCATCAGAATGCAAATAAACACCTTTCGTGACCAATGTACGACTTCAATTGTTTCGGTTCGTGAGTGATTTCCCGCATGACATGCAGATCCGCTTTCGGAGTACATTAGAGGCTCTTCGGAGTGCCGGCCTGTGCGTGATTTGATTCACAAAGCACACATTTGGCGGCAGCCAATGACAAGGGGTAACGACTGGCGCGCTGAGAGTTGATGGCCAAATTGATTTGTTTGACCATTCAACTAACCTCTGACTTGCATGACTTTCATGTCGTTGACATGGTTTCGTCGAAGCGTCGTCGGAGTCGGATTGTCAACTTTTGAACGTACGCGTGATTTGCGGACGAAATCGTGGCACTCGTGGGTTTTTGAAGGCTTAACTTTTTTTTCTGTCGGCATTGGCATTTGTGCGGCCGGAAAAGTCGAAAAGATTCTATGCCTCTGCATGACTCGTCTGGGATTGTGGGAGATGACCTGATCAGGGACGGCGCTCGCAATTGGTCGGCGCAAAGGTGGATTCCTTTACGGTGTGAGTAGTGTTGCCCTCTCTCTCTCTCTCTCGATGTCCACATGCATTAGGTCACCTCACAACGACTGCTTCGAGAGACCCTTCAAAGGGCGCTGCGCCGATGGTTGCTGCATTGAGTTCTAGAACAGAATATTAAAACCGGCGACAAATGTGAAATCCACAAGCATCAGCCTGCCCAAAGAGCATCTCATCTTCAGCGACCCGCATGATCTTCTAAAGGGTTCGGGGGTGGCAGTGGCCACTTGCCATCAATGGAACTTATTATGAGTTGCCTGTGCATACAAGAGCAACCAATCTTGGCAAGCTTTCGCCTACCAGATGGCATCGCATTCAAGGCACGTCTTGATGATGGGGACGACGCCACGTTGGCCCGACCATCGGAGCATAGCCCTTTCCGAACGAAGAAGCAACTAAGCCACATTCGCCGAGTACTGCCGTGTTTCTTACCCGAGGACTTAAACTTCTCCAACTACTCCAATGGGGCTTCACTAACATGAGGAGTGCATTGAATAGGCACGAGAAGTTCAACTTCATCTCAGCGTTCACAGTCGTATGCTTTTTCCAAATCCAGAAAACAGTTACAAATCGGTTTGGCATATCCTTCTTCTTCTTTGCTTGGCGCTACAGTCCGGGGTGGACCTGTGCCTCAACCAACAAGCCTCTCCAGCCAGTACGATCTTTCGCCAGCTGCCTCCAGTTGCGTTGGTTGAGGTCCTTCTCCACTCATGTGCGCCATCTCGTTCGAGGATCCCATCCCATTGGCTCGGAATCGAAGACTCTTCGGAGAGGTGGTGTCCATCCGCTCCATGTTGGATCCGAAGACGCTTAACTAGGTGCTTGCCGCTGTGCAGCCCGTACAGTTCATGGTTGAATCTTCTCCTCCAGACGAAATCAACGCAAACAGGACCAAAGATCACACGCAGCGTCCATGTCTCTGCGCCACAGAGCAGGACAAGGATGATCAGACCTTATAATGTCAGCTTGGTGTTTCGAGAAATGGCTCCGTGAGTCAACTGTCCCAAGAAACAGCGACTGGCAAGAGTAATTCTGCGCTTGATCTCGGTACTGGCGTTATTGTCCATGTTTACTGCAGAGTCGAGTCAGACGAAGTCTGTCCAAGACGTCGATGTTGTGCGTCCTTCCCTAATGACAGCATGCACTCTGTTTTGCCCTGATTCACTGCCAGACCCATTTCAGCCGCTTCCGCTTCAATACCAGCAAACGCCTCATTGACGGCTCGCTGTGTTCGTCCAATCCCGTCAATGTCGTCCGCGGAAGCAAGTAGTTTGGAACGGACTTTTGGAAGGTCGTGCCTCTGGGGTTGACGATTGAGTTGCGGCCGACTTTCTCAAGTGGAGAAATCACATGACAGCGTGTCGCCTTGTCTAAAACCTTCTGTGACATTGGAGGTCTCGGTGAGGTCGTTACCGACTTTGATGGAGCAGCGACAGTTATCCATCGTCATCCCGCACAACCTTACGAGTTTGGCAGGAAAGTCTAAACTAGACATGGCGGTGTGTAGCTGTCATATGCGGCCTTGAAATCGACGACTATATGATGGGTGTGGATCTGCATCTCTTGGGTCTTTTCCAGGATCTGTCGCAGCGTGAACATTTGGTCGATGGTGGACTTTCCGGGCCTGAAATCGCACTGATAAGGGCCTAATCAGGTCGATGGTGGACTTTTTCGGCCTCAAATCACACTGATAAGGACCTAATCAGATTATTGACGAATGATTTCCGGCGTTCACACAAAACGGTAAAGAGGATCTTGCACACGACGTTAAGGAGACTGATCCCTCGATAGTTGGCGCAGTCAAAGGAGTCTCGGGGGCAAACGACGCTGAGATTCCACTCATCGTTTGGCCCATTCGCAAGACTTAAAACTTCTCACCAGACATCCTATGTGGAAGCAAAAAGCTGGGCGATAAGAAAACAATCCTCTGTTGGATATGAGATCCCCTGACTTTGACACAGCCATGATCACTTTTACCTAAAAAAAGTTGTAGACGCAGTCCAGATGATTGGTCGGACACCAAAGCTCCAGCTGAGATGTTCTTCCAAGACCGAAACTCCGATGTAAGGTCCAATTAGTGGATCAACTAAAGACTTGAGATTCTTAACTTCGTATGAAGAGAGACATACGGGAGAGCGAAAGCGCAGAGACATGTATGCTGAACCACATGACACACTCAACCTGTGTCCCCACGTCGACTTTCGTGTTGCCTCGTCGTGGAAACTTTCATCGATAGCGTGACGTGATAGAATCATAAAAAAAACTCATGATTCCATTAAACCGAGTCATTTTGATGCGAGATTGTCATATGATATGGAGCGCCGAGGGTCTTATGACTGTCCTGTTTATGTTCGAACGAACGAGGTTTCAGGTCACGTCATGCCGTCAACAACATGCCACATCAGTCTGGTTTATGGATGTTGACCTAAAAGTTGTTGACTTTAACAGCAAAAAACAGTTAAGAAGGCAAAAGTACGAAAATGACGTGAATGCACGTTGAGTTATACAGTCGAACCCGGGCTTAACGGACCCATCGCTTAAGCCTTGTGACAACACCCACCAAAGTATACATAAACATACACCCAACAGGCCCCGGTGTGTCACACGTTTTCGTGTGTCCACGGGCATCGGAAGGAGTTGGAAGGAGTCTGACCCGCATGCTCCGCGAAAGGGGTCGCGGGTGTAAACCACGCATGAGAGAGCTCCAGGCAACTCGATCCTCCTCCATCGACTCTAGCTCATCAGGAGTTATGCCCATGGTGAGTTTTTGGACTTGGTCCAATCACCTCGTCCTGTCCTCCTCTGACAAGCGGTCGCCTACCTGATGGATTCGCATTCAATGCCCGCCTCGGAAGTCGTGAAGAAGGGGACTTTCGTGCCACGTGACCAAACCAACGTAGCATAGCCCTCTCCGTTCGAAGAAGCAGCTCCCCAATGTTGAGCTCTTCGCGCACTGCCGTGTTTCTCACCCTACCCCCACGAGTAATTCCCACAGCAGCACGAAGAAATCTCATCTCAGCGGCTTGTATTTGCGATCTTAGTCTTTCGGTCTTTACCCAAATTTCACAACCATAGGGGAGAGTTGGGACAAATACTGAGTTGAAAACCGCTAATTGGCTTTAAACCAAGCTCGGCCTTCTTGCTTACAGACCTACTGTTGTCGTCACACATTCACCAGCAGAAAACCCTGACCGGCGCCATCCACAATCGATGCGACTGCGAAACGGAGTTGTATCGAGTGACGAAGGAAATTTGTAGGGATATGGCTGGCGCCGTCCGAAAACTGCTTCCTATGAAGACAAAGCATTTTTAGATAGAAGCCAACCCTTGATTGGTTTTCGGATGGTGCCGTTCGTGTTCCTGTGGAGACGTTGAAGTATCTCGGGGTCTGGAAGGAGTAATGCTGAGCTTTCCTGTAGGATTGGTCAAGCTGGGTCAATTTTGAAACAGCTTGGTAGGTGTAACAGTCGTAGAATTAAGTTGTATTTAAGAACTAAACTTTGTATATTGTGTCGCAATTTAAATACGTTTAAACAGAAGCCAGATCCCGATCTGTGTTATATTGTCGACCAATAAGGACCCCCTTCTATATCGCAAACCCGACCGCAACCCACGGGAACACGAACGGCACCATCCGAAAACCAATCCAGCGTTGATTTGTCTACGTTTTCATTCCAGCATCAGCACATACGGCCACAAACCTATCGAGTGCGCGCTGGAGTTCCGTCTGGGAAGATGTGAGGATCACTAAGTAAGATGACTTACTATCAACTCTCCCAATGTGGAACATTCCTCGCCTCGGCTGTGCTGCAACAACCAGTCCATGTATACAATGAAAAGCAGAGGTGACAAGACTCACCCTTGGCGAGGTCCAACGCCCACGGTGAACGGTGGTGCGTTAACCCGCACACAGCTGCTACAGTTTGTGCATAGAGACTGAATGGCCCTCAGAAGGCGATCGATCCGATCCTGTTTGACTGTCACCTAATGTGAGACTGCATTAGGCGATTGAATTAATAAAACGGTAGAATTTTTCATTCGTGTTGCCCCACAAGTTCGGAGTCGGAGATTTTTCGGACTGGAGCTAAGTTGTCGATGCGCTCTATAAAGCCTAAACATCTTAGGCGTTGGATCCGTAGACGCCTGGCTAGACTCATTTCGCTGTACAGTCCATACAGTTCGTGCTTGAACGTTCTTCTCCAAATGCCATCAACGCAGACAGGACCAATCGCGCATAGAACTTTTCCCCAGAGCCTCTTCATCGGCTTTGGATATAGTCCATGACTCTGGCCTGCTGAAGAGTTGAGGCCCACGTCCACCCCAGGCTGAACGAAAAAGAAGTAGCTCTCCCCGCAGTCAGCCACTTGTACCTAACCTCACCTAACAAAAGAACTGCCGCAGGAATCACTTCTTGGACCCAGTTTCTTTGTTCTGCTTTCACACTCAACGTAGCGCAGCTCCCTTCTCAAGCAATTATAAATAATTGTATATTTGCTCCATTTTATCTGAGACATGTTTTTGGGGTTGTTAGTCCAGATTCTCGATCCCATCCCGTATCGGGAAATGCTTAAGAGGACCGTGGTGGGAGTGGTATCTAGTCTCTGAGAATCCTAAGAGCCTGTCCAATCTTCACAAGGATCGTCTCCATAGTTTAGAAGTTAATCGTACCCACCACTCATCAGTTACAGATTCTACGCTGAGCAGCAGTCAACGGCCGCATTGAGTGTCATCCATGTCCTTTTGAGACTCAAGCGAAGAACGCCCAGTGACTCAGTTCGAAAGCAAAATGCCTTGCATGCTGAATCAATTAACGAGGAATACCTCGCCTGACTTTGACACCAAAAGCTGCTCTCCTGATGAGCCATCGTGACAGATGGCGTCGTTCGATACCCCAAGTCCACCGAGGAGTGAAAAACAAAATTGCAAAAAAAGTAACTTTCCATTCTTCCTCCACCCTTCGCCAGCACAGCAGCAGAAACTAAGCGAAAACACGTAGCGTATGCGCCCAATCGGATTACGCCGGTCCAAGCAGCTTTGAGGTTTCGAATTTCGTTCCAGTTGTTTTTCCCCGCTCACATGTCGTCACCGCAATACCTCACGCACACACGCAGCCGGTGCTTTGTTGGCAATCAGTGTGAATGCGGCGACGCAAACATGCGGCAGACTGTCACTGTGACAGCGCGGCGAATACGATACGGCTTGCATTAGATCGGGTTTGCTAATCCCATCTGTTTCACGTCGAGGATAAGAAAGTTTGTAGGCTCTCCAGACGTGCGGGTATATCACGCGTAACAGCCTTTCATGGCCCGCCCCCCTCAGCTGGGTCAATGCGCACTTGCGCCACCAGCCGAACGGCGCACTTGCAAGCATCCATTTAACGCTCAAGTACGCGAATATCGAATGAGTTAATAAAAACTGTGTTCAAGTGGATTTATGACCACTGACAGAAGCCAGGTGCCGAAATACGCTTGTATCTCACACGCTGCTGGCGGAAAATGGAGGAGAGAGATATAAAATCGATTCATGGCAAGTCAACGATCTCGGGGATCCGGCGGACGAGTTGTGGCCGCTCGTAGAACTGGCTCCCCGTGACAGGTCGCACTTAATTTCAGCCCGTTTGACAGCTCTTCTAGTGTGCTTGCCGCTGGCGAGCTAATTTGCGCACTTCGACAAGCGCCCGCTCGCACAATTGCCAAGTTGACAGCCGAACTGCGCCGGGCCGGGCGGGAAGAATTTGTCGCAGGCATTGTTAAAAATAAACTCTCATACGATGGAGCACGTGGTGGGACAAGGAAAACGATCAACCGTTTAATGGCATCTAGCGCTTAATGGTTGATGGGCCATTTAGCTTTTGCTTTGTTGTCCGACAACAAGGAAGCGACGACACCACGCAACGTGGGTATAGTTCTGTCGATAGCATGTGAGATGAATTTTGAGAAATTTACGTCGCAGACACACTTGTTCGTTGTGAAATGCCTCGTCTTCGATGAGGGAAATCAAAGGTTTGAATCGAAAAGCTTAACCAAAGCGGTTGTAACATTTTTTTTATTTCACCATAAATTATATCTTCTCTTAAGTACCGTGCTCGAATTATGACTTTTATAGCCCTCGACGTGAGAGGGGGGGTTTCTCTCTGCCATCTCGATTTGGGGACACTTTTGGGGATTAAGCCACCGCCATTAAATTGTGAATGTGCACACAGTAGGGAGGCCTTTCATTCAACGAAGGGCTTCTGGTGGAAGTCAAGCCCGCATCACCAAGTTTTATTGTTTCTGAATCCGTCTAAGCCCGACGTTGTGTGTGGCCATGGCTTAACGGAGTGTCATGCCCCAACTCAGGAACCCCACTGTGCTCAAAAGCACACCATGCACTGGAACCTATGAACTTGCAATCTTGGGCCGGATATGGCCATCGTCGGTTTTGTTTCACACGGGGCACCATGTTACCACAAGTGGAAAAATACGACTTTCGACTGTCCTCTCGAAGCCGAAGCTGTAACGAAAAGCTGGTGTTCTAGGAAGCTTACATTCGCCTGTAACGGCGAGAGATATTGCCTTTATCACTCCTTCTCAGGTCTTCTCAGTCTCTCAGCAAGCGACCATGTACGAAACAGGGGTCACGAACTACTTTGCAAGGCAACGATGAGAAGACACTCGGCAGCCGAGTGAAATTGTCTTCGTGATTCAGTAGAAGTTGTGCGGATTACTAACCGTATGTACTTAGATAGTTTTGTCATCTTCGGATCAAACATAAGAGGAGCGACCATAATTGTCACGAAGAGACTTGAGACAACTGCAGAGAAATCATATTTTGTGACCACAAAAAAATAATTCGTTCAGTTTCGTTAAGTTTCGTTAAGTTTTGTTACGTTTCGTTAAGTTTCGTTAAGTTTCGTTAAGTTTCGTTCACTTTTGCTTGCTTAAACGGAAGTCAAATATGCCACCCTCTACGTACGTAATGAAGCACACAGTCGACCTGTAATTTTGACGAAGCTTAAGTCCACTTTTTCGTTCAGTTCTGATATGCTACGCAATGTAGCACATAGTTGATGTTGAATTTTGACTAAGTTTCAGTCTCCTTTTCCGTTCAGTTCTGATATGTTACGTAAATGGGAATTGGCGTGGAATTTTGACGAAGTTCCAGTCCACTTTTTCGTTCAGTTCTGATATAAGGCAATCAGTGCAGAAATGGCGTACCCCACAAAAATTGATACTATGCTGATCGTAGCTAGAGAGCTCTGAGGGCTTCAGAAATTATTATTTTGGTTGGATTTTCAGGTGTTGTGGGTTACGCCACTTTCGCACGAATAGCCTCATGTTATCTACGTTAACATGAATTTAATTACAGTTGGGCCTTAAGTCTCATCAGTAGCTTCCCCGAAGAGGAAACCAATGCCAGTTCATTTTGAACAAGATGTCCTCATGCGAGGGAACGATGTTTTGTTCAATATTTAGCTCAGTTATTGCTACCAAATCGGAAGAAAGGTTGTACAACTTTGTCCTCGACAAGTTCTTCATAGACATGACTGCCATAACCTGCTGACTGCACTGTTCCAGGAAGAGAACAGTAATGGCCCGATATTCCTGGAAGAGCCCACGCTTAGGACCGACACACAATTTTTAACGATCACTCTGTAACGCCCGAATAAGTAGGCCAGCACTTAGGACAGTCATCGTCGTCATACATGGCACGCACTAGAGTTGGGTCGTTCCGGACCTGTATAGTTCCTGGAACTATGTCCACTGTCGGAACTATTTCTGAACGTTCCGCATACTTCAACTACACATGTTCATTTGATCCAAATAGTTCCCAGTTCGCAGGGATGTGTATGAATGAAAAGGAATACACGTTTGCATGGACATGTCAGATTGAAAATAAAATCCGAACATATTCGGACATGGGTGGTGTTAGAGAAACATTTCTCTAGTACGACTACGAATTTCGATGTGACTTAGCTTAACTGACATGGGCAGATCGTGGTTGTAGTACATCTCTTACTGACAAGGATTGAAAGTGGAACTGGAACTATGACGATAATTCGAATGAACATGGGACATTTCGTCTCTTGCATATCGTCCGGCGCCAGTGCTTAAAGTATTATTTATCCATATCTCCGAGGAAGTATACTCGGATACGTATCCGAGGAACTAGGTCCGATCTAAAATCACACATGTTCGTACCGCCATTGGAACTAGTTAGCACAACTCTCGCAAGTAAACTGTGTCTACATGAGGAGTGTGGCGTGAGCGATGAGAAGCTTTTTCGCTCTCAAGCCACGATTGAGTAGTACACGCCTCTCTTAAAGAACTGAGAACTATCCTGTCTCTTCGAGACACACGTGAGCTGTATCTCATATAGTGTGCGGTGAAGTCATCTAGGGAAGAAAATTCCGCTACGCACTCAAGAGACTATACAGAGACACGATTCCAGTCACACAAGTGCAAGCTCTGCCTACAAGGTGTGTAATGTGGAAAATGGTTAATCTCGAAGAAGAAGATAGGTTGGGCCCAAGTACATGGGGCATATCTGTTGAATAAGCCAGAGCATGAGAAAAGCTGCAGCTTTTAAAGATCGTGTACAGTCTACCTCATACAGAGGTGAGCACTTTGATTTGGGGACTTTGTGGCCACTCTTCGAGGAGCAACGCCCTTCATTGAACGCATGTGACAAGTTCGACAGCTTTAAGACCAGGCATGGAACCGGATCACTTATGCACTTATCCGCCTCGATTTGGCGCAGACAAGGGATCGAGCAAATCACACAGTCTGTCAGGTCAGCGCCAACATTAAAAGCAGTCTGCGCGGACAGACTTTTCATCTTTCGCGGTTCAGACTGCACACGACAGCACACATATTCGTAACTCTTTTTATTACACTGGGTCTATAAAAATTATACGAGCAAAGTAATAAACGAGGTTCTAGACTCTCGAGTACTGCAAGTAATTTACATAAGCAATGACTTACCAAACAGATGTACTGCTGTCATCATCGTTATTCCCTTGGCCTTAACATTTAGTATGGGTGACCTTACACAGTCCATTTGGATCTAGCTCCAGGCGACAGTTTGACTAAACGATGTTACATGGGCCTTTGGGAGGCAGCTGATCGATTAACACGACCGGTTGAAGATGAAGTCTGTGGAAGATGAGTCTGAAGATGAATTATACTTCGGTTGATTGAAGGCCTTTGCGTGTACGTGGCTGTCGGCGAGTTCTCACAAGTGAATTTGGTGAATCGTCTGCAGAATGCGTGGGCAGTTAAATATAATCTAGCGGCAGACAGTTCGTTGTTGAGCGAGACCCTCCATGGAGGCGACTAGGCCTGGACAACCTAGACCGGGTGATGTGTGCGTCGAGCTTCTTGATACAAACTCTCTAAACAACCCACCCAACCATCTCTGCTCAACAGCAGTAACAATGCCTGTGGAGTCACATTGTGCATAATTAATGCAAGCACCGCTGGCCAGGCAACCGATTAAACTTAGCAATTGACGTGAGCCCTCTCGTAAAAGCAATGGCAGGTGTTAGGTCTGAAAAGACCTTGTCCCACCAAGGGAAAGGGCAAGAAACGAAACAGAAACCATGGCCCACCGGAAGTGGCCTCTTCCAGCACCACCAGTGCCATTCTTTATTTCATTCACGCAGCCACTGCTTCCCTTCACCGAGCCAATTAAATCCGAGTTAAAGGCCTCAACAGTGGAAAATGAAACGCCGTGAGAGCAGATATGCCCCTCCACTTGCCCCCGTTCACAAGAATGACATCCAAGCGAATATCCAATGTCAACCGCTCACAGGCATAACGACCCTGGACTGAGCACAGAAACACGAAACCTTAAACCCTCTAATCACTTGATACCCAGCGGCGGCTCCGGAGACTCGTTACCACTTTTGTTTTGATTTATGTGCGCATGGCTCTTGTCAGATGTGACACACATCTGTAGGTAAACACGATGTGTGTGCCCCTTCGGCGCCACGCCAGCACTCCGGCAGGCCGACGCGGGGTACCGACACGATTTCGAAATCTCCAGATCAACCCACAATTGCAGCGAGTTTGAAATTTATTTTCGTGCCCAACCATAATCTAAGCGTTTAATTTTGTTTTCTAATTCTTTTCAGACGACAGGCGATAACCTTCTGCGCTCTGTGACCGCCAAATGTCGCTGCTGTGTCAATTAGAGGTTGAAGATTTTAATTGACCATAAATCATCATCCCCAAATGATCGCCAACGCCGGAGGAGCGAGCGAGCCAGCGACACAACACACACGCACACAGCTCACCCCTGGGCAAGCCGCGAGCAATAGCAGCAGCAGCAGCAGCAGAATATGGGTCAGAGCCGCTAGCACGGCGAATCGGTGAATACGCCTTCTGACGCGTAACGTTGAATATCAATCGGAAACCGAAAGACATTACACAAAAAGCCTGTTTTTGTTTTCCCCCGTGCTTCTGTTTTCCGACATAAATTACGTCCGATCCGGTGTCTGATTGCACGGTGCTTCGTGCCTTTGTTATCGTTCGGCTATTTTTGAATGCCACTAAAAGTCCGCGCAGCAAAGAGGGGAAAGTCCAACTGACACGCCAGGCAAGCGCGTCATGCGCCAGTGCTCGCTACAATTAACTGCACGAGAGGAAACAGACTTCAGACGCCAAACGTCAGTGAGAAAAGCAACACCAGCACGAGTGAAGAACAACCTCCAAGCCGCGCCGGTTAAGAGAATTCATAGAGCTTTTGCCCAATTAAGAGAGACAGCCAGAGAGAGAGAACGAATTG
The DNA here is from genome assembly GCA_905231855.2 of Eristalis tenax. Lineage (NCBI taxonomy): Eukaryota > Metazoa > Arthropoda > Insecta > Diptera > Syrphidae > Eristalis > Eristalis tenax. The sequence goes on from HG993126.1 coordinate 34,814,405, forward strand.
AAAATGAGCAGCCCGCACGCACACCTCCATCACCACACAGCAACGTCGGCTGCGCCGCATGGCGTTGATTCCTCGTCGGCGAATAAATATGCGCCTACGCGTAGACTAGCAGCGCGGCACACACTCCGGCTGGCGATTCCCAAGTACGACGGCACTTTCGCTACCCCCATCAATGGCAACTCGAACAGTGGCGGTGGACTGTCGGTGAACAACAGTAGCGGTCACAGATATCAGCCACACGTGTCGCCGCCGCATCAGGTCCATCACACGCCGGCCAGCAGTTACTATCGCTCGAACGGCATTCACCATTCGAAGCCACCATCGGCTCCTGTCATAACGATGAACGGCGTCAAGACAACATCGCCGATTCGAGACACATCTCTGAGTTCGGCGTGCAGCTCGCTGAACAGCAAATTCCTGGGCGTCCGCAAGCCGAGCATCACGCTGAGCTCGGCCGATGTGACCAACAACAACGAGATGTTCGCGTTCGCCAAGGAATGCTCTCCGGTGGTGGATCATCTAAGCGGTAAGTTGAAGACTTTTCTTTCCCTCCTATAAATGCACCTACGTTTGGACCCTTTTCGAGGATATTGAGCACCAAATTCATGACAGTTCCAATTGTCAGGAGCGAGTCCTTCCTTCCTTTCCTGAATTTCATATCATTTTTAAGGATTTTTGTTGGTTTAGCAAAAAGTTGGCATTAGCAATGTGCCGTGTGGTGAAAGGTCCCCATTGTACTCCTCTCCGCCATTGCTGACTGACCAACACTTCAGGCTCCACCCATGCGTTTGGAGCTAAAAACACGTGTAAACAAAACAAAACGCTGCGTTCATTCATAAAACATCGTAAAGACACAGCCCTCGAATGACTGTCCATGGAAACACCTCTCAAACGCAGAAGTTTGGAGCAGGAATGAAGCTAACTTACCTCCTTTGTCCCTTAAACTTTTTGACAACTGCTTTTTTTATACCGTTTTCTCAAACCGCATTGACCAATCAGAGAATGGCATCCACATTGTTTCGTGAATAACTGTCAAAAAGTCAAAGAAGGTTGTCGATGGGCTGTGAAGTTGACCACCTCTTTAAACTTTCTGGTTAAAAGCTGACGCGATGTGATGCACTTCACTTGTGCCATGCGGCCCATATGTTTCATCTCTCCCTTTCCTTAGGTCTTATGAGTCTTGAATTTTTTGACAGAACTCAACGCACACCACGGATGCTCTGAGCTGGGGCCTTTACGCTCCATTTGATGACATGCTTCTCGTGGAAGCTTCTATAATGCCCCTTGTCAAGTAGATACACCGTGGTGTGGAATTTATCCTTCCGTCGATATTTTTAAGTCTGACCCGTTTGCAGCTCATGCTAGATTCAAGGCGTGTGTATGCTTTGAACATCTCGCCTTAAACACTCGAAGTAGAAGTCTCTAATGAACAGTTCACAATGAATGTTGACCTTGACTGCGCCTCAAATGGTCCATCCGTTTAGTCCAATTTTGGCATACTCTTCCCAACATTTCGGCTGGTATCTCACGAATAAATGCTTCAATGTTGTCTTCCAATGCGACAATTGAAGCGGGCTTGTCTGTATAGACATGAGCCTTAACATAGCCCCACAAAAAATGCGTTAAATCGCACGATCTAGGCGGCAAATTGACCGGTCCCGAACGTGAAATAAAATGCTCACCGAACTCGCCTCTCAATAAGTCCATTGTTGCGCGTGCTTTGCGGCATGTGGCACCGTCTTGTTGAAACCACATGTCATGCAAGTCGAGCTCTTGCATTTTGGGCAAAAAAAAGTTGAATATCATCTCACGGTAGCACTCACCATTCACAGTTACGTTACTATTCGCATCATCTTTGAAGAAGTAGGGTCCAATGATGCCACCAGTCCATAAACCGCACCAAACTGTGACTTTTCTCTTGCAATGCTTCTGGCTGATATTCACTCAAAAATCGACAATTCTGCTTATTTACGTACCCATTGAGCCAAAAATGAGCTTCGTCTAAACTGACCAAAAAATGGAAGAAGCGTGCGATGGGCTTTCTTAACAGAGCACGCATTTTGATAACAAAATTCAATAATTTGCAAGCGTTGTTCGTTTGTATGACGATTCATGGTTAAATTATAGACCAAACTGAAGATGTTTGACAGTGAAACAAAACACGCAACGTGCGTCAGATGCTTAAACCAGTGTTGCCAAAAAGATAATAGCTCAAAAATCACCCTTTATTACTCGTTTTTTATAATTTGAGCACCCACAAGGGATTGTTAAGTCCCTTAAGACACAGCACGGGCCAAAGGTGTAGAGTGAGAAAGGGAGAGGGGGTACCTGTGGGTTTAAATATCTGCGGATTGTATTCTGGGGGAAATATTGGGCTGGGAAGAGCGTTCCATATTCGTGTCGTGCGGCTGATGAACGAGTCTCTAAATTTAACTGTGCGTCCGAAGGTAGGCTTAAGGGTTAACTTCTGAGCATTCCTGGCGAGGCGGGTATTTCGGCCTGCGAGTGAATTGTGCAAATGAGCGTTGTACTCAAGTTTGGGGCGTATATACGCCTCATGAATTAAAGCCAAATCAGAAGGGGTGAAGTATTTCCTGCATCGATTGAGGAAACCCAAACATTTCGCAGCATTTTTGGCGACCTCAAATATGTGATCGTTCCAACTAAGTGTTGTGTTGATTCACATTCCAAGGATGGAAAGCTTTCCGGTTTCATCGGCACAGGCGCCGTTCATGGATAATGGCAGATTAACAAGGGTTCGCTTCGGTGACAGCAGGCAGCATTGAGTTTTTGAAGCATTGAATTTTACTCGATTGTTCTTTCCCCAGCTTAACATAAGCTGCCGTTCCAATTCTACGGCCGAAGGGCGGGGTCGTGAGTCTTGGAAGCTGAGGGTGCTGTCATCAGCGAAGGAATGGAATAGATTAGAGGTAGCAGACAAGAGATCATTTGTAAAAATGAGAAAGAGTGTCGGAGACAGAACAGAGCCTTGGGGAACCCCAGCATTTATTTGGTGGATATCAGACTTGATGGATATCAGACTTGGATTCGAAAGGTAATTTCTAATCCATTGAAGAAGAGATTCATCGACACCATGGGCACGCATTTTCGACAAGAGAGCTTGATGATAAACTCTGCCAAATGCCTTAGAAATAACAAGCGCAACGATCTTGCTTTCGCCTGCATTGTGCAAAGATTGGTTCCAGTTTTCCACCAGTGGACCAGTTGCAGCGGAAACCATACTGAAACCATAGAAGCTTCCGCGATTCAAGATATTTCATCAGCTGACGATTTATCAGCGTTTCCAGGACCTTAGAAAGAAGGGCCATAAGTGCTATGGGTCGGTACGAAGTGGGTGACGAAGATTCGTCCTTTTTAGGGGCGGGCTGGTCAAAAGCTGTTTTCCATCTGCTCGGCAAGAGACCTAAAGAGCAGGATAGATGAAAAAGCTTACACAGTGGTTTTGACAGCTCAGAAGAATAGGGGGAATACCATCCGGGCCAGTGGATTTGTGCACGTCGAGACCTTGAAGAAGTGGATTTGTCCCATGGTGAAATCAACGATCTCCAGTACAGGTGGCGACATATTGGGATCTGGCAGTGTTCAGCTGGCTGCAAGATGCGGCGCAAGCAGATTCGCCTTGACATCCCAGCTGACAGCTGCAGAATAGGTCTGAATTCCCGGCATTTTTTGAATGTTTGATGGAATGTATCGACTAGCTTATGTCCGAATGTCCTAATCCAGAAGAAAAACATTCGCTTGCCCATGTTTCATTAAAGTTTGAGCAGCCGTTTAGTTCTCCAGAAAAATTCAAGCATCCTAAGAACAATTGTACGACGCCACGACAAAAAATGTTCACGACGGCGCGAAAAAGCCTTCTCAAACTTGGTCGTTCGCATTCGGCATAAAACTGTAGATCCATCTACTCGTGAGAGAATAACAGCACGCACAAAACGAGTGTTGGCTGTGGAAGCTGGGCCTTGGCCGCGGCTTAGTGACGTTTTATGCTGAGTTCAGCTTGTCATCTTGGAATAAATTCAGGGGATGCTTCTAGAAGAGCGAAACTAAAGGCAGTAGGGGAGCGATGTAAGTTTCGTTTCAGATCTTGGCAGACAACACTCGAGGAACTGTTAGTTTGCAGACATAACCAGAGGTGAACTTTTTGTCGCTTACGTACTCGATGTTAGCTCCTCAGCCAGTTTGTCATAATTGGCAAACACACGTCACTGTGCTGAAGGATGTACTCATGTGAATAAGGCACTGGACTACTTCATTTGAATCCCACGCAACTCTGAAGTTAATTGTCGTGGTTTGACGCTGCTGAGTAGGCGTGGGAAAAGAAACAAAAAACAACAGTGCTTCAATGTCGCTAATGCATGGCATCTGGAAATGAATACTTACTTCTCAGATGAACGACCCACGGGGGGTCTGATCCTAAGCTAATGCAGCCTTCCACTGTTGAGGGTCCCCGGCGCGCAGCTTCCAGTTACCGAGACCACGACTGTCTTAGGTTGGCCATGACATGGTCGATGTAATGTGAGTTCAATGTTCCACTTCTTGTCACACCGGGGCAAAGAAGTGGTGCTCGACGGGGTCCATAAGCTCGAGGTGGCCAATCCAGTGCCGTCGACGAGTTCTTCGTCCCAACTGGTGTGTGACGGACCGATTATTGCTCGACAGCATACACTCATGCGCGTTTTGTCCTCAATGGCCATTACTTGGCCAGCTTGTGACCATTTATGAGATTTTTGTTTCTTGTCACCCTCACAAGCAAGCTGTTTTTTAATGGTTGTCTGGTATGAATTTGGTTGTGTTTTTAACCTCTTAAGTGGACGTGGACAGTGTCATACTTCATTGTTCATTCTTATTGACAATGTTCCCCTGAAAGTCCGCGCACCGGTGTCTCGGCGGTGCACTCTCGCACCTTCTTTGCAACGCAGCGGTTAATGAGCTGCTACTTATACTGGAAGAGGCTGGATGTGAAGTTGTTGTTGCCATAGCTACAACTGGCAAATTTGTCTCTACCCTAAGAGACATAAGAATGCTCGCAATAAGCTAGAAGCATGGATACAAACATGCGGCCTCAGTGTTAACGCCCAGAAAACGGATCTCGTTCTATTCACCGGAAGGTACAAAAACCCTCAATTTCATGCCCGCCTGTGCGAAATTTTTTGGTCTCATCATCCACAACAAGGTAAGATGGAAACTCAATATCCAGGAGAGGGTCAAGAAGGCTTATTCTGCCCTGTTCAGCTGCAGAAAGGCCATAGGCTGCAAATGGAGATTACAACCAGGCATCACTCATTGGATCGTCATCTCAATTGTCTGACCGACGCCTCTGTATGTGGTTTCAGTTTGGTGGACAGCACCAAACACAGCTGTCAACTGCACACTACTCAATCGGGTGCAAAGACTGGCCTGCATGTGTATCACCGGGGCACTGAAGAGCACCCCGGCGGATGCATTCAATTTACTCCTCCATCGTCCACCACTGGAGACCTTCAGTAAACAGGTGGCAGCCAGCACAGCCCTGAGATTCAAAACGCTCCGACTGTGGTCCGAACTCTCCTCCGGCCACTTAACCATTCTAAACGAATTCAACTTTCTCCCCAACGACACCGACCGCCTACTACCCCAAGCTATCTTCGAGAAGAAATACTCCATCAGCATACTCTCCAGACTGGACTGGATATCTGATAATCCGACGCCGGCTGATCCCCTGCGCATCTTCACAGATGGGATGAAGACAGACGAGCGTGTAGGTGCAGGTGTCTATTCTCAAGACCTTAACACAGCTATCTCCCTGAAGCTGCCTGATCAGCGAATTTCAGGCAAAAATCATTGCGATAAAGTACGCGCTGTCCTGGTTCAAGAACAACTTCAGAACACCATCTGTTACGACAGTCAGGCCGCAATCAAGTGCTTGGACAATGTCATGTTTAATTCGAAAACATCCCTTCTTTGCAGGCTGTCTCTTAACGAGATGGCTGAGCATTTTAACACACACCTCATGTGGGTGCCGGGCTCTGTGACATACCGGGCAATTGCAAAGCCGACGAACTCGATAGGTCTGGCACATCCTCCACCAGGAGGTGTTCCAACTTCCATGCCAATCGCTACAGCTCACCATCTACTAAAAATACACACAATCAACGTCACTAATCGTAAATGGCTAGCACTTGTCTCAAAACACGCTTAATATCAAACGATCTCTCAAACTTCATCGACTCAGCAGATCTGTATTTAGGACGCTCACCTTCGTCATAACAGGGCACTGCACAATTGGTACCCATGTCCGCACGATAGGTGTCCCTTATAACGACTTCTGTAGAAGCTACATGGATGAAGAGGAGGATGAAACCACAGATCCCCTACTCTGCTCGTGTAGGCAGGTCGTAGATACTTACACCTAGGGGCCTACTACTTCAGCAACCTCAATGAGCTAAAAAGCGCCAGTACCAACTGGTTTTAAATGTTAAGGGTCATCAATCCGCGTGGTATCACAATGGACCTACTTTGGCCGAAGTGTGACTGTCTTCTGCAGCCAGCCACTATAACCTAACCTAGCCTAACCCATGAGTCGGACTGACGTGTAGGAGCTACTTACTTACTTACTTAAGGTGGCGCTACAGTCCGGGGTGGACCTGGGCCTCAACCAACAAGCGTCTCCAGCCAGCTCGATCTTTAGCTAGCTGTCTCCAGTTTCGCACGCATAGTTGGTTGAGGTCCCTTTCCACTTGCGTGCACCACCTGAGTCGCGGTCTTCCTCTACAGCGTCGTCCCTCGGGGGTGGATTCGAAGACTTTTCGCGCCGGAGCATTGGTTTCCATCCGCTCTACATGACCTAGCCACCTCAATCGTTGGATCTTCACTCTTCTGGCTAAGTCGATGTCGCTCAACAGCCCGTATAGTTCGTCATTATATCTCCCCCTCCACTCACCATCTATGCAGACGGGACCGAAAATCATTCTAACTTTACCCTTTGGTAAAACTTCCTTACCTCATTCCTGCAGTAATATCCCTCTAGTTTGCCGATCGCGCGCTTTTCATGCTGCTTCTTTTTTCTCCTGAGAAGCCGGTGTTCGTCTCTCCTCTTCTGCTCGTAGAGCTCCCGAGCAGCTCTTGTCCTTCTTTGCAGTGCCGCTTTGTATGCTTCTTGCTTGGCTGCATTCGCCTGCCGACACTCGTTGTCAAACCAGGGGTTTCGCTGTGGTGGCGGATTGAAACCCAGCACATCAGAGGCGGCATCTCTGATGGCTTTTTGGCAATGCTGCCACTGATCTTCAATACTTGATGTTGGCGGCGTAGGATTTCTTAAGAGGTTAAGGATTTGGCAATCTCTTGCGATTGTAGCCGGCTGACGTTAAACTTCCTCACAGTATTTCTTTGTCTTGGCGGTGTTCGGGATATCCGCAACTTTATCTTGGCTACAACAAGGTGGTGGTCCGAGTCAATTTTGGCGCCTCGGAACGTTCGAACATCTATAATATTGGAGGACTGCCTTGCGACGATCGCAATATGATCAATCTGATTGACGGTTGATTGATCAGGAGATCGCCATGTTCCTTTGTGGATATCGAGATGTGAGAATCTTGTACTGGCTACTACAACATTTCGCCCCGCAGCAAAGTCGATCAGCCTAAATCCGTTATCGGATGTGGTGTCGTGTAGGCGAACGTACTACCAAAGATGTTCTCTTTTCCAAGCTTTGCGTTAAAATCGCCAAGGACAATTTTAATGTCGTAGCTAGGGCATTGCTCATAAGTTTTGTCCAGGAGCTCATAGAACTTGTCTTTGGTGTCGTCATCTTTCTCCTCTGTGGGGGCATGTGCGCATATAAGGCTTATGTTGGTAAATTTAGCCTGGATGCGAATTGTCGTGAGGCGCTCGTTCACGGATCTGAACGATAAGACTTCTTGCCCAAGTCTGCCTCTAACGACAAATCCACATCCAAATAGGCGCTGTTTTTGCTGTTTGTAGCAGTTACCGTAATATATATCACAGTTTTTCAGCCTTCTTTTGCCCGGTCCATCCCATCGCACTTCTTGGATGGCGGTTATATCTGCTTTGCAGCAGTCTAGGGCTTCCGCTAATTGTTCGGCTGCACGTGGCCTATAAAGGGACCTTACATTCCACGTACAGATCAGAAGATCGTTGTCCGTATATCGTTTGCAGGGTTTGTCATCAGTAAAATCCTCCGTTTCCGAGGCTTGTTGTTGCTTCGTAACTACATATTTTTTTTATGTGGCCGAACAGTTACCACGACGACACAACCCCCAACCTGGAGGGCCAGTTCCTTTTTTGTCACCCCTAGGACAAGAGGTCGCACTTATAAGTTTGGCAAGTTGAGCTCGGGTGAACTACAACCAGTACCCGATGGCTACCACTTGGAGGTAAAATAAGCACAATTGGTGTGTAGAAAAAGTTACAACACTGGGCATCGCCAGGTTGACGCCAGTCAGTGCCTACCCGATTCCCGCAACACCCAACCATCCATGTAGAAGCTAGCCCCTTACGTATTTACAGCTGCCCACTGTCCCAGTACCACACAGCACACCTCCGTTCCGTAATCCGGCGGGGGTTTCAAACGGCTCGGAAGTCCTCAAACTGAACTGAAAGCTGCGCCGAATCGAATCTCGGAATAGTTTCTTGCGATGAATGCTCTGCAAGTGAACATTCTTAACATTTCACCAGCAGACAAACCTTAAAACGCAAAACAAGCGCTAAACACTGCGGCCTCCTTCTCAATCAGCTCCCACCACATTCCTCTCATTCCCTTGAGATCTGCTCGAGGGTCTACTCACGTCCCCCAAAACAAGGTGATTTTTGAAAAAAAATACGAGTCTTCCATACATCGGCAGTGTCTCACCGCCGCCAGAGCGTCTAGTCAATTAGCAGTCATTACCGAACCTCCCTCCCCCCTCCCTCTCCCCCACCCTCCCTCAACAAACATTCCTCAATTCCAATTAATTCAAATTGTCTGTTTGTCCACTTTCAGAGCACTCACCGATCTTCGCCGAAATAGCATCGTCCATATCGCCATCGACGGGTTCCAGCTCGCCAACGTTCAACCGTCTCTTCAGCCTGAGTCCGCCTTCGATGAGAAGCTACGCATTGGATAACGTAAGTACCCCCACTGGCCCTAGAGGCGACTTCAAAGATTCACATTTCAAATGCCGCACACACAGGCACACTACCGTTCAGCGGAGAGAAGTCGTTTACATACCAATCAGACTCGTCGTTGAATCGACAAGCGGGCGAGCTGTAGGTGGACCCTACCTTGCCAGGCGATGCTCCCATGCTGCAAGATCACGGCTGGCAAGTTTCGAGTCGCGAATGGGGCCATCGCGTAGGAACCAATGAAACGCAAAGCAGACGTCATGAGAAATCCATGGCAATTGGAGATAGTATCTGAAACTCCGTCTAGTCGCGGCGTGTCGCCTCGACAACATCGGTTGAAATTCCATTCACATTCAGTCAGTGGCTGGCTGGCTGGGTGGCGGCGATGTTTCGATGTTCGGGGGAATGGCGTGGCGGAATGCTATCGTAACACTTGAGGCGATTAGATACATCTTCCAGGCGCACACCACCGCGCAGTGGCCCGGCCACCCTGGCTCTGTCTTCGATTTCAGTTTCGGTTCCGTGCCATTTGTCGAAGCGGGCCCCTCCGCTGCTGGATAAATCAATTTCCATTTCTTTCTGAAAACGGCCGAGTATCTGTGGCTTTTAACTCAGTATCTGGCGGGTGTTTGACGGCGCTTGGGCAATAGAAGCACTCTCTGTGCGAGTCGGTTTGTTTAGTCTCGCTCTCGAAGCTACTTCTGCTTCAGCTGCTAGGAAGTTCGCTGCTACTCGTAGGTCTGTCGCAATTGTGTGTGTGTGTGCGACTGTATTTTCGTGCGTCTTTCCTTCTTGCCAGCAGTTGGCACTGCTGTGCACGATGACATCAGTCTAAACGGGGGCCGTGTGAGTGTTGTCGTGAGTGATAGCAGCGTTAACAGTGAACGATAACTTTGCGGTAGACTGTGAGGTGGTCTGTCAGCGCCTATGAGCATGGGAAATGTGCACGGCTTGTGGTGCAGGAAGACTATTCAAATATCCGACAGAGACAAGCCCGGCAAGCCGATGAACTTCAGCGGGGAGGGCAAGGAAACCATTCGGACAGTGACGTCAACTGCGGACACTAATGAGCACATCACGCCCAAGGTGAGAATCACAATCGTGCTTTGTTTTGTTTCGTTTCGCTTCGATTTGAATGCTTCGTTGGGTGCTTTGGTGGTTCCGTTTGGGGGTTGAATTCGATTTGGCCGGTTCTGTGGACTCGCTGCTAGCGGTTGTTAAATCCGGTTGCCAGTGTGTAACCTTGACAAGTGCTGGTGCTGTAAACGAAGAGGTGTTGCTGCGACGGACTTCGTTGAGTTGGTGGTTTTTGGAGTCGCTGGTTGGAAAGTTGACTAGTTCTTAGTTTTCGTTACGTATTCATGGTGGAAATTGGATGTGTGTGTCGATGGGGTTTCCGCAGTGGAGTTCCCAGGAGGCGCTGTGTTTGTTGTGCGAAAGAACTAAGTCAAGTCAGCTTGAAGTACGGAGCAATGTTTTGGAAGTTCCAAAGTGACTTTATTCGAGTTGAACAAATTCGTATAGGCTGCACGGGCCGAGTACTGGATCTCGGATGTCCTGCTGAAATGGTACCGTTCTCTTTCAGTCAGTCACAGGCACAAAAACAGAGAAGACGCTCCGGACTTTTACCCGCTGCCTTTTCTATACAGTCTCTGCATCTATCAAAGGGATTCGGGGATAGTCTCTGAGCATGGAGACCCACCAGACAGTGGCCTGTAATGATCTCCACCAGTATGCCGCAGTTAACTCTTGGTAGAGAGGAAAGGTAATATTTGTTGGCCAGACAATCTTGGTGCGTCAAGCATGAGGTCTGTTCTTATCGAAGTCCTTGACGAACAATTTTATCAGAGCTGCCATACTTAATGTGTCACCTTTCATTGGGACGACTGCTTCATTTTCCTGGATTTCCATGAGTTCAGGAACCCACATAAGGGAGATTTCGTTGTTACCAGTGTTGTTCGACCTTGTAACTTTACGTTTTTTACACTTTTTTACATAATTTTTGTACATGCTGATTTTTCACTAAACTTGTGTAAAAAAAGTAAAAAAAAAGAGTCGGAAATTGGGGAGCCTAAAAACAGAAGACTTGATTAAAACTCCGTTAGGAATAACTATGTTTTTGTCAGGGACCGGATTTTGTTGACCTAAAAAGGGGAAAAAAAGGCAAACCAAAAAACTTAAAACACATTTATTAAAAAATAAGAAAATTAACTTAAGTGAGCATTTAATTGTAGTAGCAAGGGACTACAAGAGTTTTTTGAAATTCTCTGGCAATGATCTCCTCCGGTTGGCTCTTAGAAGCGCCTTGCAAGACCTAAATCACCTTTCTATTTGGTAAATATTTTAATTCATGCGGTTTTTTTTGTTTTCAAAATTTGAACGTTTATTTAAGAAAAACATGTACAACAGCATTATTCAAAGTATTGCCCATCTGAAGCTATGACTTTTTCTCATCTTTCTGGCAATTTGTGGATCCCATCCCAATTTTTGATATTCTACTCTGATGTGAACCGTATTTCAGTGAGGGCGTTCTGCATCAGGGGCAAGGTCTGGGCTGTAAGGTGGGTGGGGTAACACTTCCTATCCACTGCCAAATAGTTCTTAACCGGAATAGCAACGTGGGGCCGAGCGTTGTCATGATGGAAAATTATTGCCTCGTGTCTGGCTGCATATTCCGGGCGCTTTTCGGCTACGACTCTCTTCAAACGGATTAATTGTGTTCGGTAGCGGTTTTAGCAGCTCATAACACAGCACACCCTTCTGATCCCACCAAATACAGAGCATTACCTTCGCGCCATGGGTACTCGGCTTTGCAGTTGATTTGGCTGGTTGGCCGGGTTCCACATATGATTTTTTGGATCCATTTTTCATCAACATTAACAATCCTATGCATTTCGGACATGCCAAAAATCATTTCGACGTCTCTCGGCTTGAGTTCATGTGGAACCCAATTAGCTTGCTTTTGTATATATACAGCTGCTTTTAAACTTTTTGAAATGGCTGCTTGAGTGACACCCAAAGATTCTGCGAGCTCTTCTTGTGTTTGGCAACAATCTTCATGGAGTAATTCTTCCAGTTCCTCATCTTCAAACTTTTTTGGCTGCCTGGGACGTGCATTGTCTTCCAAGTCAAAATCACCACTTGTAAATCGTGCAAACCACCATTGGCACGTTCGCTCAGCTAGTGCATGTTCACCATAAGCTTCCATCAAAATACGATGACTTTCTGCAGCAGTTTCCTTCATATTAAAGTAACGAAGACGAATTCCCCGCAAAAACACTTTTTCAGGCACAAAGTTTGACATATTTGAGTGAAAAAAAATTATTGTTGTTTCCGCTTCAAATGAATGACATATGCTGAATGACGTACAATGACAGTAGCTTTCCAACGCATGTTCCAATGGAATAATACAAGTTACGCCATCTCTTAGCAAACCGCACGAATTAAGTACAGACCCAATACTTCAGCTGAAACAAGTGAAGTCCATGCAAAGTCCAAACACATTATCAACATCAATGTTTTCTGGAAGTTTGGCATTCACGTCGCCGTTCATTACTGAATTTATCTGCTTTGAAAACCTCAGTAAACTTCTTCATGACTTCCTTTGCAATCGGGCCCTTTGCTTTTTTCAAATTTTCGTGAACGTTGTTCAAAACCGGCAACACTTCGCCAACTGATGCTCCTTGATGAGAATGAAGTTAGCTAAAAATAAAAGCAGAGACTCTCAAAATACCTTTTTTTGTGACACTTCGAAAATTCGTTGTTTTTTTTTTTGTCGCCTAGAAACTCAAAATTGACTTTGATATACGCCAGCTGCACTTGTACTGCTTCATCTTCAATCAATTCCTTTGCAGACACAACACGGCTTGCACCACAGAGTGTTGCTCTTGAAAACACTTCAACTGAGCTTGGAATAGTCTATGCCATGCGCCGTGGATCACAATAATAATGATCAATTGTGATCATCTGGGTTCTTCGAAAGACGGCTGATGAGCCAGATAAGCTCAAGGAAACAGCGTTCCGCAAGAGTTGTTCTGCGTGAAATGTGTCTTACCATGGAGCTCAGATAAGTGAAGTCTCTGAGGAAGTCACAAATTGTTGCTTGACACTTTGTCCAAGACACTGTTGCACTCTTCGTTTCGACCTCGTTTACCACACCTCTCAGACCCCTGATGTGTCGAGAAGATCTTGAACGCGATTTTACGCCAACTTATCCCTCGATCGTCGACATGTTTAAGGTGCAACATTAACTCCAAGTACGTGGTGGTGTCATCGGAGAACGGAATGGACGTCCTATTGTATGTCAGCCGTTGCTGCTTTTTTCGACCACATGAAGAATGCAATGTGAGTACGACCCCAAAGAGCTTGAAAACGTTGTCCAATCATGAATCGCCGCCACGGTTGTAGCCAAGTTCAACTGACTAGGTGGCTGACCACTTTCGTTCTCACTGAGGGATACGAACCCTCAAAGCGCTCCGACTACCTTCCACTTCGACACAGAAACCATTTGAGAATATATATAAACAACAGGATATAAACCACATCCGCTGTGGGAGTAAGCACAAATAGTTGCAGTCGGTGCCAAGTAAACAACCCCCTTCCCCGCCGTGTTTCCCGTTCGTGAACTGCAAACCTTCGAAAAGTACACAACTTCCATTTATCTACGTCTGTTTGCGTTTCGCATTCCTCGCCTCAGATTCAGACTAAAACTCATCATAAAACTTGTCGGCAAACTGTGATTAGATCACAATCAGCAAACACGAGCAGCGTGCATGCGGCCGGCTTACAGCAGCTCTTAGCCGCGCCAAAGCGCCGCGCAACGTATCAGGTGTCAAATTCAAAGTATTTGACAGTTCAACTGTCACCCAGGAGTGCGAGGATATCGCTTGCAAATTCGATTTGCTGGCCACCCGACAGATTGGGGTCGCTGTCGAAATTCGAAACCTCCATCCACGGCCGGCGCAGACAGCAATTAGATAAAGTAAACTGCACTAAATGTTGATTCATTCAATTAGTATTTATTTATTTGCTTGTGCATTCGTGCGCTTTTGCGCCTTGGCGGGAGATAAAATGCCGGCGTGCTTAGATGGTGAATTCAGCGAATTGAGTGCGCGCCTATTCGGAATGCAGGCCATGGCGTGTCATTCCGCACAAGTCTGGTGATATATTTCTTTTGACGATCAGTCCCGACCTCGAGTCCGTGACGGCGAACAGAGAATGGCCTAGGAACAGTGCGCGAGGGCGGTCTGGTGGGCGGACGATCCTAAAATGCGTGGGATGCCAAATTAATTAAACGTCATTCGGTGACAGTCGCGATTAATTCACAATCTCCTCGTCATCAGATCTCGATGGAGATGTCAATCGCCTACGATTAGATCGACGGAGGAGTGAGCTTCGATCGATTTCGGCTGACATGGGATGGCACTTTGAGTGGCAGTTGTGAGCACCTCGCGTCGTCAGCGGGTGTGAATCGGAGACATTCGGGCAACCACAACTGATTCTCCGACTCTGAGGCTACCAGTTTCGGTTCAATGACATCTGCGTTGGCATTGGCCGCCTTTCAGTGACTTATTTGCCGATGGATTAGTCACCGACAGCTGCGGCTGTCGGCTTCGATTTAGTGACATGGCACAGTGCGTTTGTGGTTTTCGACAACTTTCAAGTTCGTTCATCTCGTCTCACTTTCGCTCGACGCGTCTTGGGCGGATTTGCAGTCAGACCATGTCTGCGGGACTATCCGGAGGAGGCTTTGCATACAAATTGGTAATGGCTGCAGACTGAAAGGCGGCCATGAAGTGACTGTACTGTGAATGGAGAGAACAATTGGCGAAGAAGAACTTGGATGCTCAAGGCAGTGACTGTGTGTGAGCGGCGGATGGAGATCTAATGAGATGACGTCCATGAGAAGCACTCAACTTCTTGCATAGGCAAGGCGATTCGCAATGTGAGTGCGGTCGTTGGTGATGGCTGGCATAAGACCTTTTTGAGATGAAGTTTGGGAAAGACGCCCTTAAAGGCAGTTTGGGCAACTTTGTGGTAATGTTCTTGCTCAACACATCGGTGAATAAGAAGAACAGCCAAATTTCCCCCTCTCCTCCAGTGACATTCGGGAGAACAAAGAAGAACACAAAAAGTGAACACAACGCACTCACATCGAGCTGATACCTGAACACACAATAAGAGGATCCAATTCACTTGACAAAAGCCAACATTTGTATGGAATGTGGTGCACATTCATAGGATTCAGGAGTCACTAATCAGGGGCAGTCACTTAACCAACTGCGACACCCAGTCGTCTCACTGTAACGAGTGTGAACTCCTTGAAGTAAATTTAACCAAAATGTATTCTTGAAAAATAGAATGTATGTAAGTAACGATGTTTCCTTGTAAGCCCAGAGCTGGTGCTGATTAGCGAAACCAAGCCAACCCAGAAAGGGAAATTGGAGCACAGTGATTATAATGTTATTAGAAGAGACCGGCCCAATTCCAGTGGTGGAGGCGATGTTGCGATCCTCATAAAGAATAACATTAAACACAAAGTAGTGTATAGTACTGAAGTACGAAGGTTTCAGGAGTTGGAGGCCTGCATCGTGTGCATTTCGCTCCGCAGTGGAAGGAGGCTGTATGCGGTGTCGGTCTACTCCTGCGGCAACCCTAGTTCGAGAGCAACGAGAGCTCGATGCACTCTTTCGATGTCTAAGGCTAGACTCGGAGGGGAATTATTTAACT
Organism: Eristalis tenax; assembly: GCA_905231855.2. Lineage (NCBI taxonomy): Eukaryota > Metazoa > Arthropoda > Insecta > Diptera > Syrphidae > Eristalis > Eristalis tenax. Next base: position 34,830,254 of record HG993126.1, read on the forward strand.
TTGACCGAAGAGTTAAATGCCCGACATGGACATTGGACGAACATAGTTCCCAATCCCAGAGGGGACCAGGTCTATAGCTGGTTTTGCCTACACAGTGTCGAGTATAGACTCAATTTGAAAGCAACCGAGAAGCGGTTCTTATCTGGACCTCCTGCTGCTTGACGCATGATTGCAGGTGACAGACATAAACTCACAAACGGTAAACTGTTTGAACACATTCGTGTATCTCAGTGACCATTGCGGGCGCAGCGCCGAAATCAAGACTCCTAACGATGTTGCGGAATTAGGAGAGTTTGTCCAAACGCATCCCTACGATTACAGTAGGGCACGATGGACACGCTTCTCCAGCCAAATGACTCCACATACCACCCAATAGAAACTCGTCTAACGAAGAGATTGACATGTATCTAATTCAGTTGGACGAGACAATTAAACGAACGATGGACAGGCGATACCGCAATGCGCCAATAGACGCACTCCACCAACAAAAAATTAGACTCCTGTCAAGATTAAAAACCTTGCACAGGCGGTTTACGGACCGACGTGATGACGAAGTTAGGACAATGAAATCGCTCATCAAAACCATTCAAACTTTGATTGCACAGAATTACCGAGTTTCTGCTAACTTGTATTGTGGAACAATAAGATTCGGGCTGTAAGATCCAACAACCCGAGCATGTCCAAGCAGATAAATAAATTCTTTCATAGCAATTAGCAAAGCGAGCTTCCGTGTCTTAAGCTCCCCAGAACGACGGACAATGAACAAATACTGACTACAGCAGGTATTGATCCAGATAACGCCGTACTCGACGATAACTTCTTTGTGATCGAAGATCCGCACGAAGAAGTGGAAGTACTTGGCGCGGTCTTTCAGGAAGTGTACAAGGTGAACGAGAGTGTTCGCCCGAACCACGACCTGGATAACCGCGTACTGGTTAACAACACACCATTGTTGCAGATCTTCACGAAGAAGCAGATAATGTCATAGCCGGGGGTTCATCCCCCGTTCAAATCGAAGACAGAGCTCCAAGCGGTCTTCGAATCAATAAAGAAAAAGAAGTCAGTGGGAGTCGACGAGATCTCGAACATTGTGTTAAAACATCTCCCCCTGGAAGTGAATACACACGCAATCCTGTTTAACAATGCACATTATCTAGAGCACTGGAAAACTGCGATTATGCAACCCATACCCAAGCGAGGAATAGATTCTTCGTCAATTAGTCTCCTTCCGAACATCAGCAAGATATTTGTGGAGGTGATAAATAGAGCTTCGATCAACTGGACTAAGGACAAAAATATAACTCCGGATAACCAATTCGGTTTCAAAGCGGGGCATGACACTATTCATGCCGCGTCGAAACTGGTGTGCGATGTCCAATGGAACAAGAGCCAGAAACAATGTACGGGTGCCTGCTTGATTGACCTGGAGACACCGTATGCTGTCACTGTATGGTTAGAAGGTCCTTTTTACAAGCTCAATCGGCTGGGCATTAGCAAACCACTGCTGTACCTACTGTGTAACATGCTTACAGGCACACGGTTCGTCGTCAACAGAGAGAGAGAGTTGGTCAATCAATCAGGGTAGAGGAGCACGAATTTGAAGTAATGCAATCCTTCAACTACCTTGGGTCGATAGTAGCAGCCGATAACAACATTGCGGAGGAAAGACACGGGTGTAAGTCTGTCAAGTCTCCAGACACCGAGACACAGAGCTACTGCTGTACAGAACCATGGCCGTGCCAGGACTCATGTATGGATCCGAAACTTGGGTGTCCAGTAAAAGGCTCGCTCGCCGAGTTCGAGAGGGAAGTTATTGTAGGAGAATTATTGGCCTCATACGTGAGGAAGAGCGGAGACGCTACAACCATGAGTCGTACGCTGTCTACCTAGAATCAGATGTGATAAAGATGATAAAGCTCGGTAGACTCCGGTGAGCTGGGCACAAGCTCGGGAGAGGAGCCTGCTCGGAAGACCCTTATGGAGTTAGGCAGCGAGGTGGACCCTGCTTTCGCTGGAAGGATGGCAGCCAACGAATGGCAAACTAGATGACATCGGCATCGCGATCAGTGGAGAGTCTTGTTGAAAGAAGCCAGGGCAGGTCGGACCGGGAGGTTGTAGTGCCGATAATGATGATGAAAAGTAGGGGTCGCACAATGGCAATTTGCTTGCTTTTTTTTCTCATTAAAGCCTGCTCGGCAAGCACTGCCTTATGAGAAACCCCACGCACCAAAGGCAGATGCGAGATTCTGCTCCTTTCGAGCCACTCAGTACTTACGTCAAGCCACCATTCCACCAGATCGTAGGGGAATTTCCGCTATCTCGGCATTCAAATACAAATGAGCAGAGATACGCACTTGGAATCTATTAACCCCCGTTCGGGTGTATCCCAGATCCCATCGAGTCTCCCTCCACTCACTTATCGCTCAGTTTCTTTTGTTGCCTTCGCATCAATTTCTCGCTGGGGCCTTTTCGATTACTCACAGATGTGAATCTGGGCAATTTCATCGCAAACCGACCGCCACACCACCACCCGCCTCCTCCTGACATCGCTGGGAGTGCATTAATTTCAAAACAACCAAACAAACCGAACACACGAACAGCACACGCGAACGTGTAAATTCGAAAATAAAATACCGAAAATACTTTCGCCAAACAGAACAGAAAAAAGCATGAGTTTTCCTGGAACTGGAACTCACATTCGTGCCTTTTGCGTCCACCCACCGAAGCGGTTTATTTGCACGATCAGCATGGGTCGGTCCAGTTGTAGTGGGCGAGGTCTCGAGATGGATGTCTGTTTACTTTGCGACCAGAGGGGAGGACTTCCATCCGCGCGGTTCGGCGAAAACAGAGAAACAGAAAATAAACAATTCCCGAGAGAGCGTGTGTTTTTGGAAACCCTATGACAAATCCGTGATCTGCACCGACTGCTGTTGAGATTACATCGGCCTTGACAGATGGCGTAACCTGTTTGAAGGTGAAATGGAGCGCCTCTGAATAGGTGTTCGAGTGTTCTGGGGGCTGCCGTAGGATTGTATGAAATCAACCACATTGTCTGCGTTTAGTTTGGGGATGGTGGCTCGGGATGGAAGGCTCTTTGACACCGCCTTCGAAATTTACGTTCTTTTGTTAGGAGTTACGAATCTCCGGTCATTAGGCTCGAAACACCAGTTCGCAGTACCAAACGCCTTGAGGTAGGAATCTCAAATCCCGCTTGACTTCTTGATTATGGACAATCCGTCGACCTTTGCTGAGCGTCGCAGCACCCGGATGTGTTGGCAACGCCACAACGATTTGAAGGAAATATGTTTCGCTCCTCAGAGTGGCACACGCTACCCTCATTGTTCTTGGGCCTCACTCAGCGTGCCTCCCCAGCCGGCCCGATTTCTCGGCACCTGTCTCCAGCTTCGCACACCAAGCCGACTGAGGAGCAACTCCACGTGTGGACAACGCCTTGTACGCGGACGTCCTCTGTTGCGTTGCCCCACAGGTTCAGAGTTGAAGATTCTTCAGGCCGGAACTGAGCTGTCCATATGCTCTACGTGACCCAACCATCTAAGGCGTTCGATCCGTAGACGCCTGGCTAGGCACACGTCGCTGTACAGCCCGTAAAGTTGGTGGTGGAACCTTCATTTCCAAGTGCCGTCGGCGGTGGTAAGTGGGGTGGATAGGTCCCAGGACGGTGGCCCCTTCCTCCTGTTTTCTGACTACTCGGAAAGTGGCCTGAAGTATAGGAACAGACTTGAGCAGGGCTTTTGCACTGCTTGCTGTCAGCGGATATGAACCAACCCCAAGAGATAAGGATGCCGTAGTCCCAGATGGCGACACGTTCATAGGATCGTTTGATGAATACCGAAACCACTTGGGCTCTGGTGGGACAGTTTGAGAAAATAAAAGGCACTACTAACCACTAGAGCCCTCGATGACGGTGGCAGTCTTCAGTGCGAGACACGTTCGCCGCTAGTGCTTAAGACTTAATTTAAATAAAAGTCTTAAATGTGAAATTGTGTGCGTTGTTCTTTTCCTCATTTTCTTCTCTTTGGATGCGCAACTTCAGCAACGCTCCAAGTGGAAGCCAACGAAAGAGGCTTACATAAGCGTTGATGAACTTGTTCCGCCAAGATAAAAGGGTTCACACGACAGTGTTGAGTAAAGGCAGTCATCATAGAAAACCTATTACAAACCTGAGCCCATTACCGCGTAATCATTCCGACATAGAAAAGCAAGAAGCTAGCGAACTAAGCCCACCGTTTCAGATCCATACAACTTTTGTAAACCAACCATACACCGCCGGCACAAGAGCACAAGAACACAAGAATTACGCCTTTCCTGTGGATGCGTGTTCATCACCGCCACTGCGTCTTCAAAATATGGGCCGAGTCCACAAAGAGTCCACATCGAGAACCAGCCTCGTCGTTTCTTTGAGCACGTTGGCCGAGCAAGCATGATCGGAATTTGAATATGGACCAGATTTGTATGGGACACATAGCAAATAGAAACCAGATAAAAGCGTGTTAACTTTGACTTCACTGGGTTTCGAACCGGAGACCTCACTAACCAAGGGCAGTCACTTAACCAACTTGCGGCATCCAGTCGCCTTTGGATTGAGGTTAACACTTAAATCCAAGATGCGGCAATGTCTGTCTCGGCTGACGCCTGTTTTCTGCCACTTCAGAGAGAGTTGTTGGTCGATGTGCGACAGACATCCTGCCTCGAAATCAGTGACTTACCGAACTACCCTCGTTTACCAATTTGCATCAGAAGTGTCTTTGGTTCCTCTAACAATTTTTGGGAGCTCCTAGTCACCTGCCATGATCCTGGTGACCACGGAAGGCTAGTATGCTTATCGCCCGCTCCTAGCCTTCTGCCATGACACTGGTGAACAGCGAAGGCTAGTATGCACATCGTCCGCTCCTAGCCTTCTGCACTGACACTGGTGACCAGCGAAGGCTAGTAGGCACATCGTCCGCTCCTAGCCTTCTGCCATGACACTGGTGACCGAGGAAGGGTGGCATGCACATCGTCCGCTCCTAGCCTTCTGCCATGACACTGGTGACCAGGGAAGGCTAGTATGCTTATCGCCCGCTCCTAGCCTTCTGCCATGACACTGGTGAACAGCGAAGGCTAGTATGCACATCGTCCGCTCCTAGCCTTCTGCACTGACACTGGTGACCAGCGAAGGCTAGTAGGCACATCGTCCGCTCCTAGCCTTCTGCCATGACACTGGTGACCGAGGAAGGGTGGCATGCACATCGTCCGCTCCTAGCCTTCTGCCATGACACTGGTGACCGAGGAAGGGTGGCATGCACATCGTCCGCTGCTAGCCTTCTGCCATGACACTGGTGAACAGCAAAGGCTAGTATGCACATCGTCCGCTCCTAGCCTACTGCCATGACACTGGTGACCGAGGAAGGGTGGCATGCACATCGTCCGCTCCTAGCCTTCTGCCCTGACACTGGTGACCGGGGGAGGCTAGTATGAACATCGCTAGTAGACACATCAGTCAGCAGTTGGAGCAGATGGAGTTAAATCATGATGTCCTATTGCACGCAAGCAACGTGCCTGCGCGAGATTAGAGATTGCCAATCGACCCCATTGGAACTGTGGCAAATGAGCTATTCCGCGTGCTCGAACAGCGCCTTGCTCAGGGACAGAATGAAACGATCGGAATGGTGCAGGAAACTGAGAAGCACATTGTTCAGTTGATGAGACATCAGACTTCCATTTTTGACTCCACCGTCAACATGTTCAAGAAGGAACGAGCGTCAAACCGAATGCTGCCTAAATCTCTAGCGGAGACAATAAATGATTTAAAGGAAGAGTACGATGAGGACAACGTTTTCAGGACATGAAGCTCCACTGCAGTTAACGTCTTGCTGATGATGGAACATCCTGCGGTACTCTCGACACATCAGGGAAGGCTGCATCCCTTCATCCTCGATGTGAAACGGATGCATGAAAATATCCCTCAAACACGCAGGGTACCATGAATCCAATCTTCAGTTTTGTAAGGATCTCCATCCAAAAGGCAGAGTCACGGACACAAACTTGATCGTGAACGTTCCTTTATTATGCAACGAAGAATTCAAGACATTCAACGTGTTGCCCGTGCCAACCTCCCACGATGGAAGTTTAGTTCCGCCAACTTCTCTCTTCGATCTACTTGTCAGAGCGCCCCCATAAGGGCCCAAGTCCCCATACAACATACCGACAGATCGTTATGATCCGATCGCGAGCAGACCATCGAACCCATCAATACACTCGGAAGTGTATTAACCAATCGCCAGGCTGGACTCTTACGCCAAGCATCCAAACAACTTATAATTAACCCGATTACAATCGGCTTCCAACGGCTGCCCGCGTGTTGACCTGGCCATCGCATCGACGCACCATCGTTCGCACCTCATCAGCGATTTTCACGCTTGCCTGCCCTCAATTATGCTGAGCTCCGGACCGGAGACGCATTTGTCTTGCTCATCGTTTCCTTCGGTTTAACTGCCAGTCATTAATTCAAATCAGAGCCCGCACCGAATTGCGCTGCTTCATGTGAGATCCGCATGTCCGGCACGTCGTTGAGTCACCGCACTGTGTTGTGCCCTCTGTCGACAAGCGAAAGCCGTGTTTCGATGTCAAATTTAAAAATTATCACCGCCACGAGGTAGTAATTGATCGCGATTTCTTGGAATCCTCCATTCGAGTCGAGAGTCGATCGCCATCGGGGTGGCGTGCCATTCCTCCCGCATTGGCACACGGACGGCGGGTGATGTTGGGTGATCGAGTTATATGACACGCATCCGTTCACCTGCCGCTCGTGGGAAACTCTCGCGATGGGCTCGTATGCGATGAATCATCAACCGAAGCGGATACGGTAATCCGTCGTGACCCCAAGACGCCCAGCCGGTGGGGGCTAGAAAGTTCGTGTGCCCAGGAGCCACGTCTCTGCGATAAGATGGCACCAAAGACGCGTCGTCGACTGTCGGAGAAATGCAGTGATCCGCCAGACGGTCCGAGGAATGTGCACCGTCTCGTCCGATGACTAAACTTGCTCGTCGTTGTTGCCGGCGAAACGAGTTTCTCTCGGTCGCCTTCCAAGGCACGCGGCATGACTCAGTGCTGCAGATATTTGGGAACCAAAAGTGCCTGTCTCCGCCTAATCTGGTCCATTGAACACGGATCGGGGCTTGTCGTGTTCGCGTGCGTCACGGCTTCCCCGAACTTGACGACGGACTGGGGCCCATTTAAACGGTGTTGATTCTGCTCCGAATTGACGTCAATGAGCAGTTGATTGGTGTTTATCTGCGCGGGAAGCTGGACGGATGAATGATGATCTCATATTTGTTTTGACTTTGAAGTGACACTTTTATTCGACGGCATGTCTGTCGTAGCTCGTCAGTCGTGGCTGACATGAAGTGGCCGGGACACTTCGACAGTTGCTGATAGTTGGTGGCTGATCCTCTGGTTGACGCCATCCCTTTGTGACCTAATGACCGGCGTCAGTCATGGCAGGTCCTATGCTCCTAGGACCCAACTCTTCCTCCACATGTGCTCCATCATGCACATCGTCCACTCCTAGCCTTCTGCCATGACACTGGTGACCAGGGAAGGCTAGTGTGCACATCGTCCGCTCCTAGCCTTCCACCTTTCCCAATGCCTCCACGCCAAATATCCATCAGCACCCACTGCCTACTGCTGCAACGAGGACTTTGGCCCTTCCGAGATGCTGGCCCTGCCGTCATCTCCTCGCAACCGCTTACTCGTACATGGTAATTGACTCCCTTTACGACTGTCTCAACACTAAACCGATGCGAATAAATATCAACACCCTGACGAGAGATGTGTCTCCCCCAAGGCAGCAAAACGCGCTCCACATCCAGAAATACTTAGCATTGACGGAAGATATGAGCACGTTGTCACTCCGTGGCAAGTAGTGGCTGGCAAGTTGGCGCCAATAGTACGCAGCCACAACCACAAGTCCGCTTTCGTTCCGGTCGAGAGAGCACGACGTCCCTCATCCAACCGAATGGCACAATTCATGAGTTCCTTTGCCGAGCCCCGTAAAGCACGTCGCAGGACTGCAGAGAGCAGTGCTCGCGCACCGCACCATAAACACTCCAAATATAGACTAATGTGGCACCAATCGAGACTGGGTACCGAATTGGACGGCCTCTGTGACGCCACCGATGGCAGCGGATCGATGGAACAATGTAATTGACCACATGATTTGGAAAGGCATCGTTGTGGTCGGTCTCGCGTTCGTGCGCGGATAATTGTTATGTGGCTCGACATAATTAGTTTCCCCACATCACTTGTGCTGTCCGCGAACAGAACAGACATCTCGGAGCGATGCTGGGCTGCGAGGGAGTTGATGAATTGAGGAAGTCACTGGCGACTGTGAGTGGGGGTAATTGGAAGAAATTTTCGAACGAATAGCTCATCACAAAATCTGGGGTTTGTCCATCGCCCATCTGATCGTGACTTTGGGCATCAAGTCCAGTGAATTGAGGTCAAGCCAAGGCCATGTTGGATCAGAGGGAGTGAACGCAATTGGGTGGACAGCAGCAACATTGTAGGAGTGAAACATTGTGTGACAAAAGTGGTGACAGTGTGGTGTCCACGACGTAGACTCTGGAATGCTTAGATGGAAGTAATGACTTGGTTTGAGGCCTTAAAAGTGATCGGGAGTGATTATCAAGGAATGCAGAGAGAGAGGGAGAGAGAGGGAGAGAAAAAGAGAGATAGAGAGAGAGACAAAAGGATAGATAGATAGATACAGAGAGAGGGAGAGAGAGAGAGAGAGAGAGAGAGAGAGAGAGAGGTGGAGAGAAAGGGAGAGAGAGGGGGGGAGAGAAAGATAGATGGATAGAGAGACAGAGAGAGAGAGGGAGAGAGAGATGGATAGAGAGAGAGACAGAGAAGGAGAGATCGAGAGAGAGGGAGAGAGAAAGATAGATGGATAGAGAGACAGAGAGAGAGAGAGAGAGAGAGAGAGAAAGAGAGAGATGGATAGAGAGAGAGAGGGGGGGGGGGGGAGAGAGAGACACAGAGAAAGAGAGATCGAGCGAGAGGGAGAGAGAAAGATAGATGGAGAGAGAGATTCAGTCATTAAATGTACGAACTGTACAGGTACCTATCCCGTGACAGATGCATACGGATCCACCGCTTAGGGTGGGTGGGCTACGCTGAGGCCATGGGCGGCCTGGCGGTGTAATGATAGAAAAAGACATCAACCATCTTAGCTCGCGTAAACAGGTTGAAACTAGTCGGAAATAGACCGCGTTAGAGACACTTGTAGGTTGAGGCCCATAGGCACAAAAAGGAAGAAGATCAAACAAGTGACTGTTAAGGCTCCGGCACCCACAATACTTTACTTGCGTAGCGTCAAAGCATTCGTTCACGGTGAAGTGCCTAACGCAAGGGGATGACACAATGAATACTTCAACTCACAGCTGATTTCATCTGTCAGTCTCAAGTCTCAATGTAAAATGCAAGTGACTTTGGGCATCAAATCCAATGAAATGAGGTCAAGCCAAGGCCATGGGATTATTTATTATTATGCACAAATAAAATATTTTATTACAAATACTCAATTAAAATTCTTTGTTTGTATTGTCATGTGTTTTGAACTTTGCTTCGACCGAGACCAACTTCTTTGAAATGTCACAATTTGACGATTGTCAACGCTGAGGGAGAGACAAAAGTTGAAAGTTGAGCAACTACATCCGTCGCGTCAGCGTTGGTCTACGTGTCACCTCCCATGAGAACACATGTGTTTTAAGCATCTGTCAAAGTATATCAGCTGACGCTGACGCAAGTAAAGTATTCTATAGGCTGGAGCCTTTAGTGTAGCGCCGCGACATTTTCAAGGGCTAGACTGTTTATGTAAATCCGGGATACAGTAGATTTCGTTATAGTGAACACACAATGTTTTATAAAGGTTATTTTAAATAGTGAACAAAAAAAATCTCGCTAATAGTGAGCACAAGTTGTTGTACTTTCTTTGAAGCCTTCAGCAAGCAAAAGCACTTCTAAAACTCATTAGAGCTACGCACACGTATCCATAAATTAAAATCGCCTGTACAACGCTTATGAAGGTTCGGGACTCTGTTGGAAACTTCTTTCCGGGAAGGCATAGGTAGCATCCAGCGCAAAAGATGCTCAGCAAAAACAAAGGATCACATTTTTAGCGTGTCCACAGGCCACCATCGAGTGAAACCACGTGTCATGGTAAAAGCACAGAGGAACGAGATCCTTTAAAAATAAGTCCTTGTCTGTGCCTCGATGGCATCAGGAAATTTTAAAGAGCCGGTTCCATGCCTCATTTGTTTCAGAAGAACAACGTTTTCTTCGCTTGGTTTCACTTAAGTAGACAACGCACAGCCATCCCCCAGAAAATGAACTTGCTTGAATTTGCTGCTTCTCGAAAGGGTAGGTGCATGTCACCATTTATTCCATCCACCATCAAAATTACGTTCTTTATTCAGACACCATTTGTGTAGCTATTAAGGGAGCAGTTTTTAACTTTAATAGATCCTCCGATTTGTTCAGTGTCTTCGAGAGATGCTGTCCATTTATGGCAAGCACTGGGCAATTAACAATGAAGTGCAATACACGGGTGTTTGCGTTCTTACGAGGTTCCAAGAGAAGGGGATCAGCACAGCTTCAGCACAGCTTAAGTGTTGTACTTTTGTTTCTTAAGTCGGATGTTGCCTTTGTTGAAAATGCAAAATTTCGTTTTTATAAATATTGTCCTGTTTTTTAGTAAAAAATTGTCTATTGTAAATATATTGTAATTGTAAATTTTAATTATACTCCCTTGTTAATGCATTGCACATAAAAGCATTTTGATACACATTTTGATGCAATTTGCTTCAAGGAGTCCACGCTTGTTACCGTGAACAGGCCCGATTTTTATTGGTTCACTATATCAAGCGTCTACTGTTCACAACATATTTGCCTTCCGATATGGTAAACCCTACTGGTAAGTATCATCAAGGAGGATTTCTGCTTGGAGGCAGGAGGATGAACAAAATGGGAACCCTTCAAGGACTCCTGCAGCAGCTCCAAGGACCTAGCACCAGCCTACCGACAGTAGAGACTGAGAATTTGAAACATAATTTTGGCCAATTATGATACAGACGCTGTTCCCGGGAATAGTGCTTCTTTCAAAAAAGTAACGCGCCCAGTGTCTGTCTGGTGAGGTCTTCACTGAGGCGCACGGTTGGGCGCCAGATCAACGCCGATGAGACTTAGTCAAACTGGCTTTATCCCTCTTTTCACTCGAGTGTGAGTTAACGCTTAAGTCCTTGATTCATAGCAACGATAAAGAGGTCTTGCGCGGTGATTCTGGGTTGATGCTCGACCTTCATCACTTAGCTTAAGTCCTCGATTCATAGCAACGATGAAGAGGTCTTGCGCGGTGATTCCCTGCGACTAGTCTGGCCAACTGGTTCCTAGAGAGACTCAGTCTTCATGTAAATACGAAGAATTTGCGTCAACGACAGTCAAACAAAAGGCTTAGGTCGAACAAGTTCCCCCAATGGTCGTCTTAACCGCTTATTGCCGACCCGAGAATTCAGATGCACACAAAAAATGAAAATCATTCAAAAGCAGAAATAGCCATCCCCACCGCTGCACAAGACGCCGATTGCTTTTTATTCAGAATGTGAATGAGAACAGAAAAATTCCCCCGAGTGACATAACATCTCACTCACTCGTTATCCAATTTGCATCTGCGGCGCAAACGAACGCACACGCAAATGTGCCTCGTCCGTCGGCGATACTGCGCCAGTTCATTATCCCTCTACTTTACGGTTTTCGCTTAATTTTTCCGGAATGCCGGCTTAATTTCGTGAATAAATTCAATTGAACCCCGAGCTCGAGTCAGCGGTTATGGGAACGACTCCAGCCGCACAGAACGTCTCCTCCTCCGGTCACACTGCCCGCCAGCAGGGCACATCCTTGCACGTCGAACTCTCGTCGCTGCTCTGCGGTTGTCATTGACCTTGGTCGAGGCGTAACAACTGCATAAGCGGTTGCCTCACTTCTTCCTGCATCTCGTTCAAATTTAGCAGCCATCCAGGGGTTATTTTTAAACTTTATCTCTGCATCGGTACCGCGACGCACAACTGTACGTCGGTCGTCGGCGGAACGACGATCACACACGGCGACCGCACATGAACGGATTTGGAAGTCGTACAGAGCGCGCTGTCACGATAGTTCACTGCAGCCCGAGGAAACTTCATGCATGACACTTGACATTTGACTAGCTCGGCGTTGTGTCGGGTGTGCTGGGCGATTTTTACGAGCTCCATTTTTGTCAAAATGCGGGGTTATGCAAGTTTGGCCATACAACCGAGCCCACGTCAAGTTGGCCGCTTCTGAAATGAAGGCTTTCAGTCATCCAGAATGGCTAATAATAATCGTTGCGAGATACAAAGTTTACGATCTGTAAATTAAGCGGGCGATATACGTTTTCCAGCGAACTTGATTTACGACTGAGTGGAAATTTATTTGTGTACTCAATTAAGACGGGCGGACGATTGCGAAGCGAACATATCTGGGCAAAGAGTTCTTCTCGAAAACACATGGCGGCTAGCTGCGCTCGCAGGGTTCGCAGAGTTTTCCTCTGCAGCACTTTGCTGAGTGCACAAACTCTGCGCGCGATGAAATATTTGCTTTGTTTATTGTCGTAATGGATGGAGTGAAGCGAGGCGCTGCAGCAATCTCTCCATATGTACATAGCTCGTCAGTCATTCGTGAGAGGAACAGTTTGTGCAAAAAGTATGGGACCAGCCTGAAAGCGTCTTGCGTACTTCGCTCTTCAGTCACCGCTGCTGTGTGACCCGAGTCTTTGATTTGTTGATTGCTATCAGCTGTTACTGTGGCTGTTCCTTATCTCATTCCAGTCCGACCAGCTGTCAGATAGCAGACTGCAATATATTGCGTTTGCAATCTTATCGTGATGGCGGGCTTCAACGTTGGCAACGTTATAGTTCTGTATGGTTGTTGGTTCTGACGGGCAACATAACCAAGACCGGCATTCGCAGATTTGTTGACGGTTACCGCACAACACTTTCTTTGCCTGATGCCCTGCCTTTGAGATGACTGTTTGTCACTGACTGCAATTTGTGCGTTTGTTTTCTGAACAGACTGCTTACCTGCCGCTTGTTATAAGCGCCGATGCTGCCTTATGCAACTGGGCCTACTTGTGTTGTTGACTTTTAAATCCTCTCTTATGCCCCATCCGTGACCCGTGTAGCGAAAGGCATTATTCTCTGTTCACTCAATCCATTCGAGTGCGCACCATCTTCTCATTTTGGTCTTCTGTCTGTCGAATCTTCAGCCAATGCTCATCTGAAAGGAAGAAGATCTCTGCTGGTAGCTCTTAACTTCTGAAGGGAAACAACAGTTCAATGTTCATAAAGTACTGTTCGCATATATAACCCTTGACGATACACAATTCATGGTCAATGAGCTACGAACGCGAAAAGCTGAATGAACTGACCGGATCAACAATGTTTGCATTAAACAAATGCCTACATCTGGTCTTAAGCATTTAACATTCATTCTTAATGCTTGCATCTAAATAGACTACTTTTCAAATACAGTGGACGTCCAGTATAACGAATTATATAAGGCACAGTCATTCGTTATAACGAAACATTCGTTATATCGATCGTCTTTTTTGCCCTAAATAATACTCGAATATAAAAAACAAGTGTTTTAGAAGGAAGTTCATGTACACATTTATTTGTCAGAAAGTAAATACTAATTAATGAGTTGTTGATAAACAAAACAATTATGATTTGGAAAGTATTAGCCTTTTGGTTCCGTCCAAGCTTTTTTGGACCGCCAACCGTCACTGACAAAAAATTATCCTTCACAAAATTTCGTACGAAGCTCTTGAGCTACGTTCTCTAAGTGTTAAGTCTCAGTAACGCTTTACACAGCAGATTTTTGTTGCGCGACTAAGGATCATCTGCCGATGTTGCATCTCATAGATTACATCAAATAAACAATATTGTTTAAAGAATAGGGTATGGCTACATTTTTAAAACTCCAATCGAGACAACCTAAAATCAATTTCGTTGCAATGCTCATTAATCGTGTTTATACACCTTGTAATAGGTTCATTAGAACCGAAGTTGGTTCGATGCCTCTTATCGTATAGTAAATTTCTCGCCCGAAGAGATCTTTGGATCGCATATATATTCCAAGTAAATCTGATGAATTTACACGGCAATTAATACTGTCGCGGATGAACATGGCTGACGCTGCCTAACGCCTGAAACTTAAGGTTCACAAGAGGGAAGTGCGGCTGATCAACGAGTCTCTAAATTTAACTGTGCGTAGGCTTAAGGGTGAACTGATGAGCATTCCTGGTTAGACGAGTATTGCGGGTGAATTCATGAAGAGGAGGAATGCAGTTGGCAAGCTCACTTGAGCATCGTTTGTCAAAATAGCGATAAAATACGAGACGGTACGTCGATGTTCGAGCGAGTCTAATTAAATTGTTGTCTCTTATAAGTTTTATCGCTCGCTTTTGGATTCTATCTAGTAGGTGCAGGGTAGTTTTGGGGGCACCTCAGCAGCTTTTACTCGCGATCTTATTCATTCGGTCATTACCCAAATTGCATGTCCCTAGGTGAGAGTTGGAACAAATACTGAGTTGAAAACCGATAACTTGGCTTTGACACCAAGCTCGGCCTTCCTGATGACAAATCTACCAAGCTGTTTCAATATTGACCCAGTTTGATCAATCCTACAAGAAGGCTCATGACAAAGACCCCGAGATACTTAAACTCCTTCACCTGATTCAATCGGACTCCACTAACCTGTAGAGTGCATTGAGCAGGAGTTCTAGAGATGACCATAACCTCGGATTTGTCCAAGTTAACCTTCATTCCAGCATCAGCACTTACGACCTCCAAAACCTGTCGATTGCGCGCTGGAGTACCTTCCGTGGGGATAACTAAGTCATCTGCAAAAAGAAGATGACCCTCAGCTCTAACGCCTGGATGGAGGAGTTGACTAAATGCCTGCCCGGTTCGAATCCCAGTGAAAGCAAAGTTTATACGCTTTTCTTTGGGCTTCAAATCTGGTCCAGTCACAATTTGCCGTTGGGATCAAATAAACGGCACTAGAGTGGCACTGGAGTAATAGTAGTCCGACTGTGGGTATCACAATTGACCAATATGGTCTAAGTGTTCTTCTCTACCCTACCTAAGCCTCTACTTTCCCAATGTGAAACATTCCTCGCCTCGGCTGCACCGCAACATCCAGTCCATATATACAATGAAAGCGAGAGGTGACAAGACGCACCCTTGGCCAAGTCCACGCCCACGGTGAAACGTGTTGATTGACCACCATTACCCCCATTCATACCACCCATGCTACAGTTTGTGTATAGAGACTGAATGGCCCTCAGAAAAGGGCCATCAATCCCATCCTCCTGCAGAACACTCCAGAGTTTATCTCGAGGAACTCGGTCGTATGCCTCTTCCAAATCTAGGAAACAACTCCAGATGGGTTTGGCACACTCCCAAGCCTTCTCCAGTACCGGCATTCTTAGAGTGAAAAGCGAGTCAGTTGTACTTCTATCGGGACGAAAGCCGCACTATTCATACCCCATCCTGGGCTCGACCATAGCTCTGGAACGCGCTTCCAACACCTCAGCGTAGACTTTCCCGGGGAGACTTTAAAGACATAGGCTCCTGTAGCTGGAGCAATCTACAAGAGACTGCTCTTCACCCCAGTTTGCCAATCGCCAGGTGCCTCACCATGTTTCCAGGCCACTTTAATGAAATGAGAGAGCCATGAAACTCCCCTTTACCCAATGCCATGAGCATTTCTAGCCGGATTTCGGCAACACCGACGGATATGCCAACTGTTAGCGATTCAGTCGCCAAAATGACTTCCTGCAGCTTAGAGAGCTACGGGTCCCTCTAAAAGCCACGGGTCTTTCATCCACAGTGCCCTGTTAGAGATTCAGTAACTCCGAAAAGTGCTCTCCCCATCTGCGTAGGATGCCCACCTCATTGGAACGCAACACACCATCTTCGGATTTGACTCCTTCGATGAATGGTGTGCCGGAAGGTGTTTATATCTGTTTGCTTATTTTCCCATTTATTTATTTAATTAATTATTTATTTATTTATTAATTTTAGTATTTGTTTATGAATTTATTTATTTATTGTTTTTTCCCTTCCTTAAAACAACAACATGTAAATAACTTTAATTCGTACAGTTGTTCGTAAAAAAAACCTAAGTGAATGTGATAATTTTGTTTTCAACTGACGGGGGGGAATCCTCCCGTCAACAGGACATACAGTGGTTCAAGTTCCGCTGTATTTAAGCCTCAACATGGCGCACACCTGGTTTTGTCAGCCAAAAAGTCGGCTAACGCTTGGTATGGGGTCATGCCAAGAGGCATATCCTTCCACAAATCTGGTGTAAGACAAGCGTAGGTCTTAGCGATGGCAGCATATGTTGCCTTGGCGAAGGAGCCCAAGGTTCTAGTGTAGCCACGAGACGATGTGTAACAATACTCAATACCAGCCATGGTCAACAACTTCGTGGAGACTGGAGCCGATACAATGCCGGTACCACGGGGAGCACCGAAACAGAACCGCTCTTGCCAGTGACCTTGCATGGTACGATATGGGGTCTAACGAACTTGTTACCCCAATAACCACGGTGAACTTGAACAACCAACAACTTGGCCCAAATGATAGCTCCACGGGTGGCTGTAGCGACTTCCTTGCTGCACTTAACACCCAAGCCATTGTGTCCATTGTCATCACCAAATGGCGACGAAAGCCTTGAAATGGGTACATTGACCAGCAAGTGTCTGCTTCTGAAAGGGCACAGTCTTCAGCACCTCATCCTTAAGAGCAGAGAACAAGTGGAAATCAATGATTTCCAACTCTTTCATTGGCAGAGCGTACAGATAGATTTCTTCAAGGCTCTGGATGTTGCTATCGCGGGCCGTTTGGTCCCAATTTGGTGACTGGAACCCACTCCATGGAGTCTTCCTTGCCACCACGACCACGACATCTGCCGCGTCCACGGCCACGACCTCATCCACGACCAACACCATCACGAGAACCAAATCCTCCACGGAGTCCCCCACGGGCTGGAGCAGTCACCGCCAGTCTGTCAACTTATATCGGCGAAGGGAAAAAACCGAATAGAATTGCAAAATAATGTTACAGAAGAAGGATAGTAAATGTCGTATATCTGAGTTGTTAAACGTGTGGTATCTCTGCCTTTGTGAATCTATTTTGCGAAATAAAGTGCTACTACTACTACTACTACTACTATTACTATTACTACTACTACTACTACTGTTACTACTACTACTACCACGACTACTACTGTTACTACTACTACTACTACTACTACTACTACTACTGTTACTATTACTACTACTACTACTACTACTACTGGTACTACTACTACTACTTGTACTACTACTACTACTACAACTACTACTACGGCTACTACTACTACTACTACTACTACCACTACCACAACAACAACTACTACTACTACTAGTACTACTACTACTATTATTACTAGTACTACTACTACAACTACTACTACGGCTACTACTACTACTACTACTACTACAACAACAACTACTACTACTACAACAACTACTACTACTACTAAAGTAGTGTTCACATTAGGCGCGAACTCCGGTCGCGAATTTTCAGATGTAAAAAAGTTTCAACAAATAGAAAATAATTCTAAGATTGATCAAATGTGCGCACTTAATTATTGAACATTCTTATCGACAGCCTCCACAGAAACAGCGTAAATGTCGCAATTAATGGTTGTAGCTTCTTTCGCCGTGAATTATTGGATTCCCTGGGAACTTGAAAAACTGATATTACAATCCACAAAGTCCCGGTCGCAGTCCTGTCAGCGAACAGACAAAATTCTAAGCGCATGAAGCGTCAGGATGTCCGGTCGCATGAAACGTCAGGATGTTCAGTCCTTAAGGCAGATACTGTGCATAATTATGAAAAAAGTTGCTCAAACTTTGCCGTGAGATTGTGTTGATGAAGCAAGAAATGCTCGTTATTCAGAACTTTTAAATTTTTTAAAACCATTTCTTTCATAACATAGCATTTTTTCTATTTTCTATGACTTCAAGGTGTTCCAACTCTAATCGTGTTTTCCTTTCTTTCTAGGTAAGTCTCAGTCGAATTCAAATCAGCTCGTAAGTAATAAATCCACCGCATGGTCTGAGACCAGAAAGAAATCGGATTTATTCGAAATTGTATTAATTCCTTAAAATGTAGAAAAATATTTAAAAACAACGGCAACACTTACAATGAACTACCGTACCGAACTTGAAAGCAAGAAATTTCGCCCGATTATTCGTTTTTAAATAATTCGCATTCACCAACTCCGTAATTTGTACCGAAAAACAATTTTCTGCTCTGAGTCCTGATGTCCTGCCCTGATGAGTTAGAGTCGATCGAGTTGCCTGGAGATCTCTCGTGCGTGGCTTACCCCCGCTAGCCTTTTAGTGGAGTGTATGGTTCAGAAGCTGATGATGATGATCAATTTTCTGCGAAGTGTATTTGGTGGAGGAAGGAGTCAATTTGGACGACGTCTGTTTCCAATTGCTCATAACGCTCCGAAGGCTGTAGAGTTCATAAAGAATTTCCTTAACTCGCTGACCCACATCAACAAAGACTAGATGGATTATTAAGGTTCCGTCTCCAAACAGTCGGTCCATCCGTGTGTTCTTTCAAACGTTCTGTCCTGTCCTGTCCATTCGTCCTATGAGTACTACTAGCACTTCCTGGTCGATGGCGCTACACAGCGGCTTTGGCCTGGTCCGCAACCCACAAGCTCCTCCATCTAGCCAGCTGCCTTCAATTAGGCAAACCAAGCTGACTTGGAAGACCATTTCCACTTGTGTGCGCCATTGGTTTCGAGGGCGCGGTCTTGAAGCTACTCGCACTATACTAGCTTTTGCGAGTGCGAGTATTTTCTCTCAAAATTGCGACAACATCCTTCTTCCAAGTTGGCCAGGTTACATGTTTAGATTTCAGTTAATCAATAAAGTCCATGAACACTTTAAAAAGTTGTAACGGAAGAGGAAGGCCATTAGTCCAAGACTTACACTCAGTTTGTGAAACATAGGTCATCAACTTCCGCCCAAGTTGTAGTCATCAAAAACTGTTTTTTTTTTGCAAGAGTATGCACGGTAAAGTTATAAGTGCACAAAAAAAGCGGGATAGAGCACGATAACTTTGGCGCCAAAACATTTAAAAAATATATAGGCTACAATAAAATCACTAGATTTGTGTGACTCGAAGGATGGGCTTGGGCGCAATTTTCGCCATGCCCATACATTTGGCAGTTGAAGCACTGCGTAACTGGGTTCAGCTGTCGTCTTGCAAAATCCCATTAGACTTGCGTTTTGTGAATGGCTCTAAAGTTTTTTCTAAGTTCTGCAAGTCGCATGGAACCATTTTCAAGAAAAACTAAGTAAAATATATCCACGAACCGTTCATATTGCTTTTTTATGATTTTAATGTTTTGACACTTCAATCCGAGTGACACTAGTTCGCTTTTAGGCTCTTCGGGAGATAATTCCTCTAGCCCATACAACATCACTTTGAATGACCTTGATGTTGGTAGGTCATGAGTGAAGAATTCCATTTTAAAGGGTGATTTTTTAGCTATTATCTTTTTGGCAACACTGGTTTAAGCAGCTGACGCACGTTTCGTGTTTTGTTTCACTGTCAAACATCTTCAGTTTGGTCTAGAATTTAACCATGAATCGTCTTACGAACGAACAACGCTTGCAAATTATTGAATTTTGTTATGAAAATGCGTGCTCTGTTAAGAAAGTTCATCGCACGCTTCTTCCATTTTATGGTCAGTTTAGGGGAAGATCATTATTGGCTCAATGGGTACGTAAATAAGCAGAATTGTCGATTTTGGAGTGAAGCATTGCCAGCCAGAAGCATTGCAAGAGCTACCAATGCATCCAGAAAAAGTCACAGTTTGGTGCGGTTTATGGGCTGGTGGCATCATTGGACCGTACTTCTTCAAAGATGATGCGAATCGTAACGTAACTGTGAATGGTGAGCGCTACCGTGAGATGATATCCAACTTTTTTTTGCCCAAAATGCAAGAGCTTGACTTGCATGACATGTGGTTTCAACAAGACGGTGCCACATGCCACACAGCACTTGCAACAATGGACTTATTGAGAGGCGAGTTCGGTGAACATTTTATTTCACGTTCGGGACCGGTCAATTGGCCGCCTAGATCGTGCGATTTAACGTCTTTAGACTATTTTTTGAGGGGCTATGTTAAAGCTCATGACTATACCGCTTCAATTGGCGCATTGGAAGACAACATTGAAGCATTTATTCGTGAGATGCCGGCCGAAATGTTGGAAAGAGTATGCCAAAATGGGACTGAGCGGATGGACCATTTGAGGCGCAGTCAAGGTCAACATTGGCATGAAATAATCTGCAAACATTAAATTATATGGACCGTACTATCGATTCAAATAAAGATTTCATGCCTTTTTCTGAATTTTATGTGTTTTTTTTGAAAGACTTTCCTATAGCTTTTAAAAAAGTCACACTTTACATTGGTGCGGGTTTTTTTTTCTTCAAAATTTGAACGTTTATTTAAGAAAAACATGTACAACAGCATTATTCAAAGTATTGCCCATCTGAAGCTATGACTTTTTCCCATCTTTCTGGCAATTTGTGGATCCCATCCCAAAAGAACTGCGCCGGCTTGGCAGCCAAGAAAGAATCAAGGCAATTTTTGATATTCTGCTCTGATGTGAACCATATTTCAGTGAGGGCGTTCTGCATCGAATAAATGGTAGTCAGATGGGGCAAGGTCTGGGCTATAAGGCGGGTGGAGAAAACTCCCCATCCACTGTTTTCCAAATAGTTCTTAACCAGAATAGCAACGTGGGGCCGAGCGTTGTCATGATGGAAACTTATTGGCTCGTCTCGGGTCGCATATTCCGGGCGCTTTTCGGCTACTGCTCTCTTCGAACGGATTAATTGTGTTCGGTAGAGTTGTCCATTGATGGTTTCAGCCGGTTTTAGCAGCTCATAATACAGCACACCCTTCTGATCCCACCAAATACAGGGCATTACCTTCATGCCATGGGTATTCGGCCGGGTTTCACATATGAATTTTTTGCGCTTGGAATTCTCGTAGTGGATCCATTTTTCATCACCAGTAACAATCCGATGCAACAGTGACTTCCTTTTGTGGCGTTCCAGCAGTATTTCGGACATGCCTTTGGACGTCTCTCGGCTTGAGTTCATGTGTAACCCAATTTCCTTGCTTTTGAATATATCCAGCTGCTTTTAAAAGTTTTGAAATGGATGCTTGAGTGACACCCAAGGATTCTGCGAGCTCTTCTTGTGTTTGGCAACAATCTTCATGGAGTAATTCTTCCAGTTCCTCATCTTCAAACTTTTTTGGCTGCCTGGGACGTTCATCGTTTTCCAAGCCAAAATCACCCCTTTGTATCGTGTAAACCACTTTTGGCACGTTCGCTCAGCTAGCGCATGTTCACCATAGACTTCCATCAAAATACGATGACTTTCGGCAGCAGTTTTCTTCATATTAAAGTAATGAAGAAGAATTCCCCGCAAAAACACCTTTTCAGGCACATAGTTCGACATATTTGAGTGAAAAAAAAAATTATTGTTGTTTCCGCTTCAAATGAATGACATATGCTGAATGACGTACAATGACAGTAGCTTTCCAACGAATGTTCCAATGGAATAATACAAGTTACGCCATCTCTTAGCAAGCCGCACGAATTAAGTTACAGACCCAATATTCAGAAAGTTAACATATAAAGGGTGGTTAAGTTTAAGGGCCGATGTTGATTTTGAATAAAACACAAATTACTTGGGAAATTATTGACATTTATTTTTAATTTGATAATATTCGTGCAGCAAAATATAGGCCAATTAAACCACCCTTTAATTGTAAAAATTACAAGTTAGCTGTTAAGCCAGAGCGGTGAAGTCTTAAGCTGGACATATTTCATTAAAATTAAACCAACTTTGATGTGTCAATGCAATAAATAATGTTTAAAATTCTAACATTTTCAAATAGCTTCACTATTTCTTTTTTATAGAAGAAACGCACTTAGCTGCACCCTTCGCGACTACCACGTATTAACTGATCGCGTATTTCGCAAACCAGTTATCACTTCGTGTGCAAAACTTCGTGTGTTGTATTTATTTTACGCCCTAAGCCCGGCGAATTCGCTTCTTCCTTGACAATAAACGACGAAGTGTCCGGCTACTAGCACTGTCCGGCTACTAGTGCCTTTACCCTACTTAGCCGACCTTAGGATCTACTCTTCGAAGCGATGGGCTCAACTGAATGAGTATCAGCAAACGGCCCTAAATCGTGGAAGTCATTACATGGCCCAGAGTGCCCAGAATTCACTTTCCACATGGGAACAGGAAGAACTATAAATGATTTAAAAAACAGACAATTGGAAATGACTTGCTTGCTCGATATCGCTTGGAGCTGCTCTCCAAAGCAAACCAAACATAAGTCGATTGTCATACTCTTTTGTCATTGCACTCACATTAGAGCTTTTGAGACCTTTGTAAGCGGACCAGATAATTTACGGTGTTTGCCTTTTTTATCTCCAACGCCCAGTCGTCACCCACACACGTGAAGTGACCTTCAAAATGACTCAACGCTGAAGTGCCCTGACAGTTAAATTCACAAAACCTTGTCAATGACTCATGTGCATTCGAATAAATGCTCCTTCAAATGCTGCTTGAAAGGCAACACAAATCCCTGCAGGCTGGTTAAGTAACCAAGCCCCCCGTCAACCCCTTCACCTTGAAAGACGAAAGCAACCATGCCACTGAGTCGCCACAACTCATGTACGGTTGACAAGTGAAGCTCATGCCGGGAAAACCCCACAACGACAATATCCATTTTCATCGAGATACTCATTAAATACAAAACTGCACGGCACAGTGCTTCACTCGAAGAAACCAAACAACAGCCAACAACAAAACGAAGGAGGTGCGTCTTGGCGTCGTTGCAGCATGCTGCTGCGCTTCGTGCGTACATTCGCCGTGCCCGTTGCACTATCCGTCCATAACTCATACACCCAACTGTCGTATTTTCTCTGTTCTTGCACGATCGCCCCTCCCGCAGCCCCACACACAGCTCCAACGATGTGACGTGCTGCGGCTTATTTAGGCGAACAGGTCTTGCCATACCCAGCGCACAAGTCAAGTCCACCAAAGTAGAAGGGAAAAAAATGAAATAAAAACAAAACAGAAACTGATTAAAATAAAAGAACAAAATAGCTATTCGCTCGCAATACAAGCGCACCGCCACTCTCTGTCGCTGTGTATGCCCATGCATGTGTCCAAATGGAAACAAAAAAGATACGCGCTCAGCTAAGCTCACGCTCTCCGCGTTCGACCATTGAATTTTCATTCAGCGTTCGCCGCGCGCAACTCAGTCCATTTTCGAACTCTCAATGGAGACGAACGTTTCGTAAACGTATCAACGACGTCGACGCAACGCAACTTATAGTGTAGAAAATTAAAAAAGCCGACTAAATTTAGTTGCATTTCGAGTATCCAATCCGATCGAGCGGTGTTACAAAAATTGTTTGTTTTCGATTTTTTTGTCTTTGTTTTGTAATTTCAATCCGATACATTTTTTTTCTGTTTTTGCTTGCTTGTCTCTGGCACCCCCTCGAGCATAGATACAAATTAAGTGGCGATTCGAATAAATCGAAAATTCGAAGAACTCCTGTATAGTGTGCGTGATTTGAGAAAAAGAAAAAAAAAACACAAAACACAAAGAAATTGAGAAAAAAAAAGAAAAAAAAAGAATTTTTGTTTCTAAACCCCTTGAAAAATAAGTATCTACGACAGAGTACAAGTGAATTACCCGTGAGCGTGTATTATTTACAGCCCGTGCAGATAGTTCTTTGTCAATAAATCCATCGAAACGAGTTGGTTCATGCGGCCAAATCCAGTAAAAAGGTGAAACAAGCGACAAGAAACACAAAAAAAAAGCGGAAAAAAAACACACGAAGATACAAAATGTTGCGATTCTGTTGTATGCGAATATTCAATGATCACATGTCGTACAATTTCGCAATCTCGTTCGCAGATAGCCGCTGGGAAATAAGTCACAACACTTCAGCCCCGATTCTCGGGGGAGCCTGTTGAACTTCATACACATGAGCCCGAGACTGCGACTGAGTCCGAAGACGAAGAGATTGTCGCGATTGTCGGGTTGGAGGTTATTTTTAAACAGTTTTTCTGTTCGGTTTCTTAATTCAGCCAAATTTCATGAAATCCCATGCGTTTTTGTTGATTTTTTTCCGTTTTTTTTTCTGCTTTTCTTGAGACAAACTTTGTGACGTAAGATCGTGGAAGTGATTGAGGGTTTGTCATTCTTTGTGTCGGATGCGACGAAACGAGACGAAACTGTTGACACAAGTCGATATTGGATATCAGTCTGGGATTACAGTTGACCGGTGCGCTGGCTAAGTGCTGGCAACGAACTTTGTTATTGTTTGTTCTTCTCACAACAAGATGAATTTATCCACGAGAGGGGGACTTAGATAACGAGTGGGCTGGCTTCTAGAACAGTCTTAGATGCCATTCACTTGTCTTGACACAGTTACTAAATTTATTCCTCTTGACGATGATGTGCGTTTGATTTCGAGGAATTCGGTTGAGAGTGCAATTTTTGGTTTAATTTTCCTCTGCAAACGATGTGGCAGTGTGACAAGAACGTCGAAATTGCTTTTAAATGTGTCCGCTTGGCAGCACAAGGACGTGTGACGGGAGATATTTATGAACGTTGGGACAGCGACGAGTGTTGGGGTGACTAAATTGCTGTGGAAAAGCTGTGCATTGTGGCCTTGCGGCCGACTCATGTTCTCGGAAACGTGCGAATTCGTGGGAAAAGTGCACGCCGGTGGATCTTGGGCCAATTTACCGCTGATGTGCCAAGCAGTGTGTGCCAAGTTAGAGAAGTTGTGCAAGTTAGGGTAGCCTTTCGGGGTCATCGGTCAGAGACAGTGAATCAGGGAACAAGAATCGTGCAAATTTTCTCCTGATCCCGGCACTCCGAAGAAAGTAAAGCCAAAAGTAGGTAGAAGCTAACCTTAGATGGTTGCCTTCTTGCGAACACAAGTCCTAAGCTGCCACTAGACCGAGGGTGGTGATTGACGGTCACGGTTGTTCTTCTCCTCCAGGCGCTACAGTCCGAGGGTGGGAGTGGGTCTTAGCCACCAAGCCTCTCCAGCTGGCACCATCCTTAGCCAGCTGGGACCATCCTCAGCCAGCTGCCTCCAATTCTTCTCAACTGTGCGCCATCGGATTCGTGTCCGTCCCCTATTGTGGTTCGGAGTCGAAGATTCTTCGGGACGGCGGTAAGTGAGTCCATGCACTCTACATGGCTCAGGCACCTTAGACGTTAGATCCGCACCGGCATGACTAAGAGCATGTCGCTCTACAGCCCATGTCAAGCCCTTCTCACCCGATTTTGAGAATGTCCATGCCTCTACAGGAGGGCTGGGATGATTCGGGTGAGTTTGGTTTTTCGAAACGATCCTATTACGACTCTATCACTGGCCGAAATACCGGCTCTATATACCAAAATGCTCAATTGAATCTTGAGCCCAGAGAAACAGCGACTTTCAGTCGAGTTTATTGTGCAGGGAACATCCGAAGAAGGCTCTCAAATAGAAGTTTTTGTCCGCCTTGGCTTGTAGTTCAAATGAACTGCGTTTCATTTGGGTGTGTCGCAAGGTTTAGACCAATACCTTTACGCCACAGTGTGAACTGAGAGGTTCTCTTGTACTTACCATGGTCGCTTTTCAAACGGAACTGTTGCCCTTGGGATAGGTTGTAGTGGCTGAGTGCAGAAGGCAGTCACCAAAGTAAGACCAAAGTGGGCCCGTTGGTACTGAAGAAGTAGGCCAGTACCTACGACCCTTATGACATGGTTCCAACCTCCTCTTCATCCGTGCAGCTTTCAGGCATGAATGCCAGTTGTGCAATGTTCGGTTATAACGCCGGTGGGTGTCCTAAGTGAAGTTCTGATAAGTCTAAACAGATTGAGCGATGGTTTGAGATTAAATGGTGGCCATGTTTCCTTCCTTCTAGGCACTTGAGACTGGTGGTGTTGATTGTGTGTAACTTGAGTAGATGGTAGGCTGTTGCGATTGGCTTGGAAGGTGGAACTCCTCCTAGGCAGGCGAGTTCATCGGCCTTGCAATTGGCCGGAATGTCACAATACCCCGGCAGCCACATGAGGTGTATGTTAAAGCCATCTTGTAAAGAGACTGCCTCCAATTAAGGGATGTGAGTGAGTTAAACATGACATTGTCAAGGGACCTAATTGCAGCCAGACTTGCATTGCCTGACTGCACTGTTCTTCAGCCAGGACAGTGCCTCTCTTATCGCAATGGCTTCTGCCCGGAAATCGCTGCAGTGATCAGTTGGAGCTTCAGGGGGATGGCAATATTAAGGTCTTTGAAATAGTCACCCGCAGTTACTCTCTCGTCCGTCTGTGACGATGAGCCAGCGTCTGGTTATCGGATACCCAATCTGATCTCGAGGAAATGTTGCTGGGTAGTTGGCGGTCGGTGTCGTTGGGGAGGAGGTTATATTCGTTTAGAATGGTTGAGTGGCAGAAGGTGAGTCGGAGTGTTTGCTGACCATTTCCATTTGTGTATTTTTCGGAGGAAGCTGACTTATACCTTAAAAGACTCGAAACTCTTTATGAGAGCAGTAAATTTTCACTAAGCGCAGGAGTATGTTGAGTGCCTCCCACGGAGTGCTCTTCAGTGTCCCGGTGATGCACATGCAGGCCAGTCTCTGCACCCGATTAAGTGCCGAGCAGTTGTCCTTAGTGCTGTCCACCAAACTGAGACCCCAGAAGTGGCGGTCTAACAATTCAGATGAAAATCCAGCAGGTGATCAGTGGCTGTGATCCCCATTTGCATCCTACGGCTTTTTTACAGCTGAAATGGGCGAGTTTTCAGAAATGGGAGTTTCCAGTTTGTTGCTAATAATGATACCGGAATGGCGGTCAATTGTAGAATGGTGCCGCACAGCTTGGGAGGGTCCAACTGAGGGACTTCGAACCTTCTAGTGAATAGTACAAGATCCGTTTTTTGTGGTTTAATGGTGAGGTCGTATGTTTGTATCCAAGCCTCCAGCTCATTGCATACATTCTGCTATCGTTTTCCTTACGTCGCCGCCATGGCGTTGAGGATACTCCGAACGTGAGTGTCTGGGTTCGATTTCCACAAAACCAACTTCCATGATTCACGGATCCTCCTCTCCTGGGTCACTGACAAGGCTCAGAAAGTGTAGCTCTACCGATAAATCACTGGCCGAAATACCGGCCGCGTTGAAGGGCAACAGGCTTCAACAGAACCACCAACCAACAATTGGGTGTTCTATAATGCCGCCCCTTGTCCTGAAGTCTGCGAGCCTGACCTTTCCTTCCTGCCCTGTGACAACTGCGACCACTCGTCCTGTTGTCCATATTGTCCTACTGTGCGAGGTCACGTTGTCATCACAAGTTCAAACTCTGCTGAGTTCCGGGCCACAGTTCAATGGCAGGGAACGGACAAATTGGCCAGACAAGGCTCCGAAATGGACATCAGCCACAGCTCAATGGCAGGGAACGAGAGAGCGGACGAATTGGCCAGACAAGGCTCTGAAATGGACTTCAGCGAGGCGGACACATCATTGCAGCCACCGAAACAGTGCATTAGACTGAACCGTAAGCGAAGAAGCCAACTCGTCATGGTTCGCATAAAATGACTATCACACGACAAAAGCAACGTGGTCAGAGCTCAACACCGGCAAAACCTAGAAGCTTCTGGCGGTGGATCGTAAATCAACCCGCGGACTGGTCGGCGTGATCACAGGACACCGCCCAATGCTCCGGAAATGGAATGCAGAATCCAGCCATCTCTGCCGGAGTTGCGGTGACGAGGAAGAGACTGCTACTTTGCCACTGCCCAGGTTCCCAGAATCGGCGCTTAGCTTCGCTGGGCCAAAGATTCTTCACAGAGTCTGCGGACTTAGTGAATGTGGTCGGCGCTTAGCTTCGCTGGACCAAAGGTTCTTCACAAAGTCTACGGACTTAGTGAATGTGGATATATCGGAGCTTCCACGATTCCTAAAAGGCACGGGGTGGTTTAAGCCATCACGCTGCACAAGATTGGTTAACAGAATGTGTTCTCCACAAATGCAGGGATTCACTATGGATCCTAAGGCCTCCGAGTGGAAGTGATGTTCAACCATCACACTCCCCTCCCAAAACCTAACTTACCGATAAATCAACTCATTGCCGTTCCAATTTGGTAAAAACTCGTCAATAGCACGCACAACACGAATGGTTGCTGTGGAAACTTGGTGCAAGTCCATCTCAGGTGCGCCCCCGTATACGTGGTCTCACGATCGAAATTTTTCGGAGGAATCTGACACGACCCTTAAAAGACTCGTTACTCTCTATGAGAGCAGCCAATTTACACTCCAAGCAAAACTGAATCTCCCTGCTTAGCCGCGGGTTCTCATGCGCCAACGTGTCGTATCAAGTGTTTGGTGATGCCAAGAGATTTACGCGGGGCTCTACATCAACAGCCTTCGATTGGCTAAGGGAACTACACGACGTAAAATTCTTGTGGTTAGCTTGACAGTCAATCAACAAACTATGTTAGGAGGGGTCTGAATATCCATCGTGATGCCACACATTTATTTCATACCTTGTTGCCGTCCGTATCGATGGCATTGCATTCCATCGTTAGCACGCTGCTTCCAGTCGTCACGGGCAAGCTGTCGTGCCGCGGCGATGACTTGGTCTTCCACCGGAGATTCGTTCTCGAACGAAGACGCTCAGATTCGAAGACCATTGGTGTCGCATATGGTTGGGTGTTGCCGGTGCAACGACAGTTGTCGAAAAAGGATCAAAAGTCGGGATCACTTTTCGTAGAGAAGGTGTTGTTCGAGGGAGGAGTTGCAGAAGTTATGGCTAGTCTTTTGTCATCGTCCAGTTTTCGGCTCAATGTAACAGGGCTAGCAGGACGAGAGTCTTGTAGGGCAGTCCTTTTAACCAGTTTTGGCCCAAGTTGTTTCGTCAATCCGAAGTAGGACCCGGGGCCTCCACATAGACGCCATTTGCGCACCACTTCTCTCGACTCACTGACAATGTTCAAAGGACAAACTTCGCGTCTCAAACTTCGACTTTCGGAATAGCTCAAGCATTAAAGGTCCCAAGTGAGAGAGCAACAGCACTCACAACACGAGTGGTTGGTTTAGAAGCTAAGCCCAGGTCCACCTCGGATCGTCGCGCCATCCATAGGAGTTTGTCAATCTGCGTGAGTTGCTATTTGCAGCCACCCTCATTAATCTAACCTTACCCACTCCTCAGCGTACACCAGTTGTGTGTAGTTGCTGCTGTTTCTATAAGATGGCTAGTTTATGAAAAAGGTGAATAAACACATGAAAGCATTTTTGTAGAGCTCTGAACGGGAGCGACCGTCTTCCTTCTGATTGTCGTAGCCCGTCTGTCTCACATTCAACTTCAACATCGTGCCTGTCCTGAGAAAGGCTGCCTTGTATACCATTCTGGTCGTTCGCATACATACATCGCCAGCATTTCCTCAAGGCTGTGAATCGATGTGTGGCAAGTCTTGACAAAGATCAGGCAGTTCTGCTCCAGTCAAAGTACTGACTTGTCACGTTGCCTGCTGCCATATTTTTGATTTAACATTTCCGACGTCTTTTCGACATTTCTTCGTTGACTTTACGTTATTTCGTTGCCACCTTTAATGAGCGCTGATGCCCAAGCGTGGTGCACGCAGTGGCCGAAGACCGATAGAGAAGTAGGAGCAGGTAGTCTACGATTCAGAAGTCAGTTGTTCACCCCCTTTTGCAAGGAATCCAAGCCAGTTTCAGCCTTGAAATCCATCTGAGTCGCCACAGATTTTCTAAAAGCTTGTGTGGCTTCCTTAAAATCATTCCTGACAATGTTGTGGACTGCATTCAAAAAAAAAAAAACGAGCCAACATAGCCTTTCAACGCGGTGGGAGCAGAGAAGCTTGTTATTGCCCCAATTCTGCATTGACTCCTTAAATCTCAGGTGTCAATGCAGATGTGGATCAGGTCCACGCGTGGGCGTCATTGCAGTGCGGAGACCCGCAACAGGGCCCAGCCGGACTAAGTCCGTCATCAATTCCTCATTCCCTGCACATCCTCGTCCCACCGAGCTCTCTCTCTCTCTCCATTGACAGACTTCCTGTTGCCGAATTTCGAAAGTCTTCGTTTCGTGAGAAGCCACGAAGTGTAGTACGTTCCTTGGGTACGGCCTGCGCGTGCGCTCGCTGGCCGCTCGCGTGTTGGAGTGCCCCTTAAACGTGTCTTACAATTCCATTAGTCATCCCCTGCTGGCGGATGCTACGACAGTATCCTTCTGCCCGGCCATCGCAATCGTATTACACAACCTCCGCACACCATCCGCATCCGTCAGAGGAAAGTCCCAATGAAACAAAAAAAACACGCCGACACACATGCTCGTACGTTCGACTCTTGTCGCTTGCCGCTGCGTCAGACCCCTCGTTGTTTTGCTGTTTTCTCGTTATCTCGTCTCTCTTCTTCATCGTTCCACTGTCAGGCAAGTCAACCTACATCGAACTTCCTCTTCGGCGTTTCCACCGCCGTAATCGAGCAGTAACCTCGCAAGTCACAATCGTATCCAGATACTCCGGTACACCGGTTGAAGTCACTCTGCGTCCGTATGCCCGGCTCGACACGCTGGAGACCGCGTTTCCGCTCCTGCGGTTGGATTGGATCTTCCGCCAAAGACACACGACAACTGTTTCTTCAAGTGGGCATGGAGTTCTTCGGATGAAGCCGCCCCTCCGTCCGTCCACCACCCCGATCATGGCGACGCGATTATTGTGAAAAAAGAAAACCAACAAGCAAACAAGCAACATCAAGCCCCACAAGACCCACGCATGATTGCGTGTTTACTCTTGTGAAATACTACTCGTACCTGCGACAGCGAATACGCTATGAACAGTTGGGTGGGTAGATGGGTATCTCCAGCGGCTCCTCCGGTGTGCAACTGGTAGAACCAGTTTAGAAGTCACTTCGCTTGCAACGCGCTCATATGCGCGGCTCTCTAACGCTCGAGGTGACGCGACGGTGGCGACGATGGCGACGATGGGACGATGATGACGACGGCGCTCGGAACGGAAAAGAAGTTCCCGGCCTTAATTGGCACGACCAGGGTTACCAGCAGTGGCACATTACCGGCTCCAACGACGGGCCTACCATGCAAATTGTCCACTCCGCTCGAAATGGTCTTGTGGCCACATCCATTAACTGCGCAGTGGTCTATTTGGGACACTGACACGAAGAATGACACGTCTCTACGTCTTTCACTGTTTAACCCTTGTTCCTTTTTGTCTCCTCCAGTAAATCATACAGTCATTTAGAGGCATTTAAGTAAAGTGTGTGACTAAGTGCGAGAAAGTGAAGAGCAGACCTTGGGCGCTTCAGATGAAAGTGATTCAATTTTGAAGCGCAGCAGCTACAAAGTGTGTGAATCGTGTTCAATTCGAGAAGAGTCCAAGTGAAAAGTAGTCAATCTGGCTGCGATAAAAGTCAACGAATTTGATCATCGTAATTTGTTCAATAATTACGCTCATCAACGAGTGCCAACGAATCTAAGCAGAAGCCCCAAAATGGTCGTCACTTCGGCGAGGAATCCGATGCCGCAGTCGAGGCAGTTGCGATTGGTGCTGCCGAGGAGCTATCATCAGGTAATTTCACATTTTTCTTGATTTATTGATATTTTTTACTTGAGTTTGGGGCGAAGATGATGCTTCATCTAGACGGGGTTTTGCTGCAACATCTCGGCAGACTCCCAGGCACAGCTACTTCCCCACAGAATTCTGCTCGCCTTGCGGCGGAGAGATGTGATATTTGTGAACTTTAAACAAACATGGTTTCAATTATCACCAGCCGCAGCATCCGCTGCTAAGTGGTTGGGTTTATTTTCTCCCGAGCAAGACTAAAGTTGACACTTGTCAACTCCCCCTGTGAAAAAATGAGTTAACAATGTTTTATAATTTTCTTTTTAAAGACAAAAATGAACTGTACACGGCCTTAGACACGAAGAACTTATCAAAAACCGACTCTAACGAAAACTTGCGCCAAACTTTGAAGTTTCAACAAAATAACCAGCAGCTACATCGGCGCGGAATTTGACATCCAGACAGAAGAATAGCTAGGCGTTTAGGAAAAAAAAAACTCAAAAACACTGGGGGGACTGACCTTGCATGCCATCGCCCTATAACCAGCTTGGTGAATTTGAAGGAACTCTAGGTCACGTAACTCGCTGGGAACATCATAGTTTCTCAATTGCTGCCAAGTTCTCCTTTTAGTTCAACTTCATTCCGATGATTGTTGAAGGGTCCACGGAACTTTGCAAAGTTAAGAGCATTTTATTGTTCTGATGAAATAGTTGACATCCGCTCCAAAATTTCGTGTGCATACCTTCAAATACGCATTCTAATTCAATATCCCAGGAAATTTTCGAAGATTTGCTGGACGAGCAGCCGAAATCCAAACCCAACCCATTCTTGATGCAGATCCATGTTGAAACGTGGAGGCAATTGTGTCGATGTCAGACCAATGTCCCCACACCCCCCCCCCCCCCCAGCGTCACCCCAGCGTCACCCAAGCGTGACCCCAGCGTCACCCAAGCGTCACCCCAAGTGACACCTCAGCTTCACCCCTCCCAGCTTCCCCCCTCACCCCTCACCAATTTTAATAAGGCAGCAAAATCAGCTTTCATTAGCGGCTTTATAATGTTGGCCAACTACGTTATAAATTAAATTTTCGACAGCAAAATTTAGTGGTGGTCCAGCATAACGAATGCTATAATGTGCCGGTACGTTCGTTAAATCGAAAAATTTGTACTATCGAGTAAATTTCCCTTCTACGAAACGTCAAAAATGAACGAGTTTTGTTTCTACTCATCATAACATTAAGGCATTTGTCACTTTGAGTTCATCTTTTACCAGAACTGTCAAATAAGTCAAAGCGCTACTTATGTCGAGGGGTAGACCACGCTCGAGAGATTTTTAGGCAACTCGGTCCTCCCCCTTCGACTCTAACTCATGCCCAAATGCAACCAGGCGAGTTTTTGAACTTGGTGCCACCACAGAACTTATGTCGAGGGGTTAGACCACACTCGAGAGATCTCCAGGTCCTCCGCCATCGACTCTAACTCATGCGCAAGTTTAATCAGGCCAGTTTTTGAACCTACCTTACTTGGCTTCGTTTTTATTGAATACATGGGCTGGATGTTGCAGCGCAGCCAAGGCGAGGAATGTTTCACATTAGGTGAGCTGAGGCTTGGGTAGGGTAGGGAAGCACACTTAGACCATATTGGTTCAGTCAGACAACTACCACTGATCGACCACTCCAGTGATAGTGCCGTCAATTTGATGCCAACGGCAAATGGTGACTGAAAACCCGATAAATGCACTTCGACTTTTGCTTTTACTGGGATTCGAACCGGGCACCCCTCGAATGGAGGGCGGGCACTAAATCCACCACATGGAGCAAGTGGAAAGAAAAAACTCCACTGCTCACCAATCAAAATCTCGAGGCTGTTCAGGGTAGTCATGGATACCGTGCGTGGAATATCTTTGGAAGACTCGAGCGATGAGGAACCTATCTCGGAAGGCGAAGAAGATTAGTAAGAAGGTTTTGGGTACACCCAGTGATGGAGGCTTATTCCGTGCATCAGCAATGAGACAAAACGATGGGCTTGGGGTTCCTCGCTCGCCGCTAAAAAATAATTCAAGTGATAGTTCCTTTCCATGTTCCAGTGATGAAGTGTCGCGATGATGATGAGACCCTATCCCTTAAGGGAATTGGATAATGTGAGAAGCATACTTTACTGTAGATTGAACTGAGACCGGAAAGCGCTTTTGGGATGGCGTGCGAGAAGATTGCTGCTTCGAATGGTGAAATTTTTGATGACTTTTATGTTTCCCCCTCTCCCCCCACCGGCAACAGGTTCGTTTGTCGTTAGCTCACCTTCTGAACTGAAATCAGTAGGCAACCTGACATGACAATCAACAGACGACTGGTTACCAGGCATGATTTACCACAGAGACAGCCAACTTGTACCTCTCTTGTTTGGCAACCATTTCTTTTCAAACCAAATTGACCAATTGATTGACAATCAGAGAACGGCATTCACATTGTTCCGTGAATAAGCGTCCAAAACGCATGAATACCCGACAAAAAGCCTCTCACATTCATCGATGGGCTAGGCTGGCTAGGCTGGCTAGGCTGGCTAGGCTGGCTAGGCTGGCTAGGCTGGCTAGGCTGGCTAGGCTGGCTAGGCTGGCTAGGCTGGCTAGGCTGGCTAGGCTGGCTAGGCTAGCTACGTTGGCTAGGCTGACTAGGCTGGCTAGGCTGGCTAGGCTGGCTAGGCTGGCTAGGCTGGCTAGGCTGGCTAGGCTAGCTACGTTGGCTAGGCTGGCTAGGCTGGCTAGGCTGGCTAGGCTGGCTAGGCTGGCTAGGCTGGCTAGGCTGGCTAGGCTGGCTAGGCTGGCTAGTCGGGTGGTCCCTTCCGCTCGAGTAGCTACTGTAGAAGCTAGGCCTCGGCCATCTACAGACTGTCGTGCCATGCTGTGTACACAAATGGAGAAAATGTCTGCAAACGAATGCCCCATCAAGCGAACAGTCTCCCGAATTCCCCCTCTGATCTCTTCCGAATTCGGAAAATGTTGCTCCTGTGCCCAACCAATCCTAACTAATCCCTTTATCTCCAGTCATGGGGAAAGCCACTTCAAAGTACCGAAAGTCAAATGTCAGGCAATAACTCCAGAAAGTCATGCCCGAGTGCACACAATCCCCAGGAGATCTCACTCAACTGCAAGCGCATGGGCGACACTCGAATACACTGTCTATCTAACCCCACTCCCGTTCCACGATAAGCGCTCATAAAACTAATCACATCCCTTAATCTCCTTGAAGACATGCTCCGGGGTGTAAAGACTAAACATAGCCCCAACCATGCGCTGGAAACAGTTTATTTTATCTTTCAGATAAAGTGTAGCGTGACGTAATCTCATATTTTGCTTGTGGTTAATTTTTCATTTTGACAGTGAATTGGATTTATTGATTAATTGAATGCGCGGGTCTGTGGAGGACACCAGGGTTCAGTGATGGAGTTCGATGTTAGAAGGCCAACTCGAATACTGGTTGATCGGCGATGTGGAGTAGAGACTGTTCAATCGGTTGCAACAGCACCGCCTTCTGTTCAACACAACTCTCGAGTCGCAGTCTGACTTCTGATGGAAGATCCCGCTCTCCTAATTGAATTTCATCCACTTCGCAGAAACACATTGCTTCGCCGAATTCCAATTTGCGATGCAGTGCGATTGCCGATTCAATTACCCCTATCGACGACTGTTTCCACAAGATGACCCGCGCGATAGTCACCGAGACGATACAATCACCAAATCAAACATCAGGTGGTATCTCTGGGAACCAAAACAAAACAAAGCGAAAAACCCCCACGAGTCGAGAACACCGATAAGAGAGCTCCGTTTACGAGGTCGACAGGGTGAATGATAAGATTTCGCAAGACCGTCAGCAGGCGACTGCTTGTTCGATGAATCGCAGACACCTTAGCTGGTGCCAGATCAAACACATCACGTTCACCGGCTGATGGCGTGTTATCTTTTTCTTGGAAAACTGTAATCTGAGAGGATGTGACTTAGGAATTTGAAAATAGCTTTAGTTTGTGTTTATTTCGGTCGGCTGTTTGCTTCGACTAAGCATCGTCTTCCCGTTGATGCGTCAAGATTGAGATTGAAGCTGCCTTCTAGTCGATTTGACAGTGGCAACGACAAGGTGAACAAATCGTCTTTCAAGCCCTGTGGACATGTTAAGAAGAACTCCAGTCATGAGACTGAGTGCATTCAATCCTCAGGAGAACTTGTTTGTCCTTAATTCTGGTTTTCTGTTTGAATGGAAGGATAAGCCTCGAGTAGTCTCCAGTTGAAGTCTTCGAGATACAGTGTCTCCGAAGCAAGCTAGGCTTAATGAAGCGTCTACGGAAATAAGTCGTGTTCTGAGTGCTCTCTAGCGAGTGGGAGTACTCCCTTACATGTACTGCCTTACGAGTATTCTCGAGAAAAGAAAAGTCTTAGAAGTTCGCACGTGACTCTATAGAGGTGGAGCCGTCCATTGTAAAACTTTCACGTGTCGGAGATCGAACCCAGAACTACCTACTACACCATGGCCACTACACCATGGCCACTTCAATTTCCTGATCAAAGTACGGTCGTAAACTCGTTGGTTGGCAGATTCAATGAGCGTACGTAGAATTGAGTCATTTAAACGCATGATTTCTTGGCGCTCCAGTCCGAGGTGGAGCCGGCATCACCCGACATGCCCGATCTCTCGCAGTTTCGGTCACTTTAGCTTACGTCTTCTTCTTCTTTATTTGGCGCTCCAGTCAGAGATGGAACCGGGCCTCACCCGACATGCCCGATCTCTCGCAGTTTCGGCCACTTTTGCGTATGTCTTCTTCTTCTTTCTTGGCGCTCCAGTCCGAGGTGGAGCCGGGCCTCACCCGACATGCCCGATCTCTTGCCAGAGTCGCACACCAATCCGGGTGAGGTCCCCCTCGACTTGTGTGCACCACCTTGTGCGTGGATGTCCCCTGTTGCGTTGTGACACAGTTTCACGATCGAAGACTCTTTGGGCAGGGTACTAAGTTGTTCAGGCGCCTGGCAAAGCTTAGGCCTTGAACCCTGGCTAGTCTCATGTGTACAGCCCGTACTGGGAGTGGTTGACTCTGACCGTTAGCTCAAAGGCACCCAGGACCCAAGATCGCACGAAGAGCTTTCTCTCAAAGAGTAGAGGACTTCTTCTG
Organism: Eristalis tenax; assembly: GCA_905231855.2. Classification (NCBI taxonomy): domain Eukaryota; kingdom Metazoa; phylum Arthropoda; class Insecta; order Diptera; family Syrphidae; genus Eristalis; species Eristalis tenax. The sequence goes on from HG993126.1 coordinate 34,867,265, forward strand.
AGCCTCTACAGCAGGACATGCATGAGCAGTGTCTTATAGTCCTTCGAGAGGAGACTGTATTACTCAATTGCCTCTTGAGTCCATTGAAACAGCGGTTGGCAAGAGTTGCTCTGCGTTTGATCTCGGTACTGACGTTTTTCGTTTGCTGCTTAGCCTGTGTAGATGCAGTCCTTGAGCGTAGCCGCCCATTGAGACACACTGTCCAAGACGTCGATGTTGTTGAGCGCTTTGGCCTCATTCGCTTACGTCTAACAAACGCCTCAACTACCAACGGCTCGCTGTGTCGATGTCAATCTCGTATGCCAACAATTTCACGGACCTCTGGAAGAGTTTGGCTCTAGTCCTGGCGGTTTAGTCATGCACGACCATCTCCAGGATGATGTTGAAGAAGTCGCATGGTCCGCCAGAGCGCGTTGACTTGTGAAAGCCCCCAAGTCTCAGTGAGTTCGTTACCGACCTTAATGGAGCAGCGAGGATTCTCCATTGTCAACCTGCACAATCTGACGGGTTTGGCAAGACTGTCAAAACTAGTGCAACTCGTCTCAATGCACGCTGTCATAATGTGGCTTTGAAATCGACGTGGAGGCAGTGGATGCCGATCTGCATTTCTCGGTTTTTTCGAGGATCTGCCGGTGTGCCGAGTTGGTGGACACACTTGCCTGAAGCCACACTGGGATGGACCTAAACCTAGCTAGACGCCAGAGAAGATCTTATATGTGGTGGTAAGGAGATTTATCCCTCGATAGTTGGTGCAGGCAAATTCCTTGTGGAGCGGGCAAACGACACTTAGGTTCCACTCTTCGGGCGGGAATCCCTGAGGAAATGTCTTACAGATGAGCAGGAGTATGCTCCCAAGCAGATCATGTCCAGCTGCTTAAGTAGGGTATGGTAGGGTAAGCAGGGTATGTAGGCTAGGCTGTTGGTCCATTGTGATACCCGCAGTCAGACTACCAAGCACACAAATGGTGACTGGACCAGATTTGAAAACCAAAAAAAATCTATTCACTTTGCTTTCACTGGGGCTCGAACCTGGAACCCCACTAACTAAGGACAACCAGTTAACTGGAGTCACAGTACTCCTACCAGACCTACTTCTGCGCTCTATCGGCAAACCACAGGCAACCGGTAGTATTCATAATTACTGCGCAGAAAACCCCATCCACACACGTGCATGGCGTTTTTCAAAAGCCAGGAAGTCCTCTTAATCGCCGGGGATTTTCTTCATTCTGCGAACATCAACAATTGCATAAATCTCCGAGCTTTTGATTGAGTCAGGGCAAACCAGAGCGCGTGCAGTTGTCGCAGTTGACTCACGCTGAGACTGAGACATCCACAGTCAAGGCCTCAATCACGCCGCCCACACCAATTGAATTTTCGACACACTTCCAGGGCTGTGTGCGCCATGACCTGCTTCCGTGTGGTCTAGACTTTGAATGTGTCGCCTCCGCTTGGACTCATAGATCATATCAGTCGAAGTAGTTCAACGATTTCCTCATTGCTCAATCGAACGCATTTACTTGAAAGTCGTTAACAATCGAATGTAAACACCCCAGCGGCCAGTTTTTTTCCCAGAAAAACTCGTAAAAATGGTTTGACCCAAAAACATGCTCCATGCAGTCGATTGGAGCGTCACCCTCGTCGTGGATGGATTTCAAAGGCCGCCGGAGATACCCCCGGCGACTGGTGCGGTCCAGTTCAGGCGGTCATTCACACATAGACCAGTGTTACCCGGTTGACACATAATTGCTCGGCAAACATTCGAATCCGGTGTCCATGACAATTAGAGATACAATTTATGCATCCACTGTGCCCGTTCGTTGGCGGCGCTGGAAAATTCTTGGGCTGCCCACTGACCATTAATGAGTCGCCTCTTTCCCGTCCGAAGCCAAAGTGTCAATTGACCACGAAGATTGAATTAGCCGATGCACATTCCGTTGGGCGAGCACATGTGCGCATCGCTTGTGGTGCAGCTCACAACTCGGACACGAACAGTGCACACCATTCTTCAATTGACGAAACGCATCTTTAATTAAGATTGATTTAGAGCGGTTTGATTAAGGCGGCTTCGGGCTCCGTGGCTCGGGGGGTCACCCAGGGTATCGGGATTTCGGGATCTGCGCGCTTCTAGATCCCCACACACACACGACCCGTCCGCTGCTGTTTACGTCTAAAAACAGAAAACCATCGCGAGCAGACCTCGCACAAGGGGAACTCAGTGTTCTGAGGTTTATCTTCACATCTTCCCGCGTGGATAGCGAGTATTTTGATGTTTCGTAGTTTGACGTCACACGTGTGCTGGCCCCCATTAACGAAAAGAAAAGCGAACATTTTTGAAATTTCCATGTCGACACTGAGCGATGCTTTCGGACTGTTGTTTGGATACTAGTGAGTTTTCGGCCGAAATAATGAAATCTTTTATTAGAAAGATTTTTGTTTGCGTTTATCTACGGCTGCGACACGAGGTTTGTTGTTGCATTAATCTTGTTTTTTAATTGAGATGACGGCATGGCATTCGCCTTGGATTGATTTTTAGACCGGGTTTTCTTTTGTGTTTGCGTGGAATTGTGAAATTCCTGACGACAATGGTGGCCTGTGTGTGGCAGCACACGTTTTTGTGAAGAGGTCTTGACGGTCGGGCTCTGCGAAAACGACAGGCTTTCGCAGAAACTTGTGTTCGGTTTCTCTTCCGGGCGCCATTCATATGTGTGTGTTCGAGTCACTTTGCCGGGCGCCATTTAAGGGAATTGACCACTTGAGGTATCATTATTTGGTGCATAATTTGCGTTTGCATTCTATGCTCGTGCTCTTCTGCTGCGCCCTCTACTTCGAGGAACTAAGCCTACGCTTTAGCCTGAGCTATGTTTTGAAAGAGGAGATTATGGGAACCTGGGAAACCCTTTCATGGTCAAAATGGAATGGAAAGTATCAACAAGAGATGTCTGCATTTTTATAGATAGCTAGGGCGTCATATAGGCTCATTCTGGACACTCATCTCTCACTCCGTCTTTTAATCGGTTGCGAATACATCAAAGGAGGCTCTAGGAGGAGATCAGGAGCCCCCTCGGCTTCAGTCTAATCGGTTGAGGTTGGCCCCCCTAGGAGAGCGTCGCATTGGCTTTGACAAAAAGTCGGGGGAAAAAGTGGAGATCTTACCAGCATGTCGAGTGGTTTATCACGGGTAGCGTGTGTGACTGTCGTAATCGGTTGAGGTTGGCCCCTTAGTGCAGCGTCGTAGTGGCTTAGACAAAAACCCAGGGGAACAAGTGGAGACCTTACCATCTTGTCCTGGAGTTTATCACGGGTAGCGTGAGTGGCAAAGAGCAGAGGAGGTCTTAGACCGATCTCACACTTCACCAAGGCGGAGGAATCGTCCATAGTCGTGAACTCAAGTGGTGCGTGAGATTCCTACCTGAAGGCGTTTCGTATTGCGAACTGAACCTGGTGGTATAAGCTGGTTAATGGCAGGACATCACATAAGTCCCAACACCACCTGTCACTCATATCAATCGGAGTTTAATGTGCCCTAGGTCACAGAGGGAGGTAGGTAGGAAGGTAGGGGGTTGCTAGTGAATTCACCATCTCACTTAGACCATGTTGGTCCATTGTGACACCCACAGTCAGACTACTACCATCGATCGACCACTCCAGGGGCAAACGGAGTGGGCAAATGGTGACTGGACCAGATTTGAAGACCAGATGAAAGCGAATTAACTTTGCTTTCACTCGGATTCGAATTAATCGTGAATCTCCACAAGCCACTAGCAGGCATTTAGCCAGCTGCGACATCCAGTCACAGAGACATCCCAGGAAATTGGGAAGCGAATGGACCCGTCAGACGGCAGTGAGAATTGGGACCCTCTTACTACAGACGTATGACCAACACAAGACGATTGACTTAAAAAAATCCACTGAGCTCCAAGGAATATATAAGCAATTTTTTTTTCTTGATTAATTAATTTCTAGATTAATTAGAAGCTTAAGCGAATGATTTGACATCTTCTGTGCCATTGTCTCTGTTGGACTAGAACGCTCCTTTTTTGTCAATCTCTCCGACTTACACGTCATTCAGATGGAAAGACTGCCCAGGCCCACCGCTCACTGAAGGGATAAATAATCGATCCCGCGGGGCACCACAATGGGTAGTCAGTGCATTCCTTATGCCTCTCAACGTAGCCTAATTTCGGCCGAATAGTAGCCTATACCAAGCCGTCCTTCAAACATCATCCCCTCTCCATTCCAGAGAGAAAGGTAGTGTTGTGAGGCGAAATCAAGCCAAGGACGAATGTGGAAAGTCTGCTTTATTTCACACTATTAAACTGAAAAATCTGTTAGAACCCGTCTTCGGCTACTCTTAAGCAGTTCGACGTGGCGAATACTGTGACTCCACGCCCAAAGTTTGTCGGGATGAAGATCCTTGCCCCAGCAGCACGAGCTTTCTCGTCTCGAAGCGCGATTTATAACATCGCTTGCGATGAAGAAAAGTATTTTTGAACTTTATGAGGATGCTATGGACTCAGATGAATGGCAGGCTGAGTTGCGCACTCAGACTTGGAGGCGGGGTTCTATTATGCGCCCTAATCTAATTTTGTTCTTGTTTTTATTTTTTCTTAATTTTAGCTTATTTTATTTTTACTTTAAACAATTTTTTGCATTTTTTTTATTCTTTTTCTTGAGGAAATGATTTTTTTTTATCTTAAAAATAATTTTTTTTTCTTATTTTGTTTTTTTTTTTTCATAAGGAAATGAAATTTTTCTAGCTTAATTTTTTTTTGTAATTTTTTTAATTTTTTTTGCATTTAATTAAAATTTTTTTTGTTACTCAAACCATGTCTATGTGAATTATGCACCGGGTTGTAAAGCTTTTTTTCCGAAATCTGGAGCGGCCCACCCACACTTTCTTTAGGCACCTGCCTGACAAAATGTTTGCTTAGTCCGCACAATGGAAGCCTGAGCCCCGACTTGACTTGATCCATTGTGCAACTACGTGGTTTAACGATCGACTAACCATCTGGAGCTGTGAAGATGAAGGGAAGTCAACTTATGATGGGTACTTTTATTTCTTCTTCGTGTGGAGCTACAGTTCGGAGTGGGCTTGGTCCTCAACCACCTAGCCTGTCAAACTAGCGCGATCTCTTGCTAGATGCCTCCAGTTAAACACGCCAAGCTGGTGTAGGTCTTTCTCCATCTGGGTGCGCCGCATTAGACGCTGGCGTGCGTTGCCTTAGGTTCGGAATCGAAGACCCTTACAGCTGGAGCAGTATTGTCCATGCGCTCTACATGGCCCACCCACCATAAGCGTTGGATCCGCAGTTGTCTGACTAGGCTCATGGAGGCCGTAAGTGTATGGCGCTACAGCTCGTAGGTGGCCAGGGACTGGCTTCTCATCTCACACCCATTCCTGTTTTGCGTGCTATCGTTCCCACACGAATGGAGGGGACCTGCCGACTCCGAAAGGCCAATTTGAGAAGCTTTTTCTAAACAGTTAGCAGTGTCAGTGACTCGAAAGAGGTGGAGCGGTGAAAATTATTTTGCGCGTACCAGGAATCGAGTCTAGGCAACGTAGGAGTGGACGCAGCAACCCACAACTCGACGGTCGCCACTAGTTCGCTTATGCAGTTCGTAGTTAAATCTTCTCCGTTGGATCGGAAGACGCTTAACTAGGTGCTTGCCACTGTACTCTCTCCTCCAGACGAAATCAACGCAAACAGGACCAAAGATCGCACGCAGAACTTGTCCCTCAAACGACCAAGAGCTTCTTTAGCGTCCATGTCTCTGCCCCATTGAGCAGGACAGGGATGATCAGAGTGTTACATAAAGTCAGCTTGGAGTTTCGAGAGATGGCTCTCTGTTACTCGACTGCCTCTTGAGCCCGAAGAAACCGCGATTGGCAAGAGTTCTGCGCTGGATCTCGGTTCTGGTGTTATTGTCCTGTTTACTGCAGAGTCGAGTCAGACGAAGTCCTTGACTCCTCAAAGTTCCTGCCGCCCATTATGACGCTCTGTTGTGCGTCCTTCTGTGATGACAGCATGTACCTTGTTTTGCCCCGATTCACTGCCAGACCCATTTTAGCCGCTTCCGCTTCAATACCAGCAAACGCCTTACTGACGGCTTGCTGTGTTCGTCCAATCACGTCAATGTCGTCCGCGGAAGCAAGTAGTTTGGAACGGACTTTTGGAAGGTCGTGCCTCTGGGGTTGACGTTTGAGCTGCGACCGACTTTCTCAAATGATATTGAAGAAACCACATGACAGCGTGTCGCCTTGTCTTAAATCTTCTGTGACATTGGAGGTCTCGGTGAGGTCGTTACCGACCTTGATGAAGCAGCTAGAGTTCTCCATCGGCTGAATGCAGCACATGCAAATATTGGACGGTGATTCAGAGAAGACATCTCATTTTTTGTGCAAAGGCAAATATCACACGCGGATATTAGCCTCCGTGACAAGGCCTTACGCCATAAGCTCTGCCTACGACTGATTTCCTCATCTCTTCTTTGTAGCTGCACCCCCGCAGGATTTGATAAAAGCCACTTCAAACTGTGGACGTGGTCCCTGTGGTGGCGACCATGTCCTGTTTCAACAAACTGAATTTACCACTGTGGCCAAATGTCATACTCGCGCAGTGCGTCTACCAGGTTTTCGTCGTCCTCGCACTGACCTTAGGATCAACTCGTTTGACCACGATTGGATTGAACGTGCCTTTGCCGGAAACTGGGTGAAGTGCGAAACATTTGCAAAAACTCAAAGCAACATCGAAACGATGTCAAGAAACTAATTTGGTTTGGCCCAGACCTGGAAAGAACCTTTGCTAACTGCAGAAGGTTGGACGCCCATTTGTTGGTCCTCATTACTTCTTGACAATGCCCGCGCCTCCTCTGTCTGTTCAGAGGTCTTATGGAGAATGATGGTGATGAGGTTTTACTGGTTTTTCGCTCGCTTTAAGCCATCTTTCTTCTCAGCAACCACGCGTTGGCTTGTGCGTGCGTGGGGTTCATCCCCAGACTCTGCCGAGCTCCTCGTCCAAATCCTAAGTCCAGTTCTTGTGAGAGGCGATGGCTGAAAAATGCACGATTGTGAGTGCGGCATCGAACGATGAACCGTGTCTGCTGCTATCCTACAACCCCTCCTCTTCCTGCATCGCAAATGGCAACTTCCACAGAAAGCCGTGAATATGGCCGTCATCGGTCTCGCTTTATATATCACTCCTCAGCACTTTGACCAGAACCAGCTGAACGTCACAATTGGTGTCACACCACCCATGCCAAGTGGAGTGAATCTCTTGTTGACGTCAGAATTTGTTGTCACTGCCCCGCCTTTGTCACGTGAATCATTCCACGCTATCTGCCAACCCTGACATCGAATCGCATTCTGTTTTGTTTACTCTCGAAGTTTGCTGGCCCCATAGGGGCTGAAAATATTCGCGAAACCAGAAAGCCACCGACTACGACTTCACTTTAACTTGACAGCCATTGAAAAACAGCCCTGGTTTGCTGATAAGATGTGCGACAAGCACTTCAATCAGATATCTTCTGCGTTCGAACTCTCGGAATATTCCATTCGATCCACTCTCTGAGTCATGAGGCAGTCAGGAGCTGCGGCAATTGGAACGAATTGGTCGCAAGCAAACATTCAGATGTTTCGCGTAACGTGCCAAACAAAACGACGTCATTTTGCAAGCACTTCTGTAACCACCCTCACGACACACACGCGACATCCTAAAAGTATGCCATGGTCGAGCGACTCACGGCGCGGCGCCAGCTCTCTCATTTCCACCACACTTTACATGTCGTCCTCGAGTCGCCCCGCAAAACAAACGACACAGCTCCAACAACAACAAAAAAAAGCCGGTTCTTCACGCCGGGCATGCTGTGGGGGGCACAAGCACACGCCATTGTAGCATTCCCCGTGGGGAACTTCGAAATGTCATGCGCACTGAACCAAGTTCACTCCGGCTGTCAAAGTCGCAAAGTCACCACGCGATGCAACTCTGCCGCAGACACTCGAGCAACTACAGCGCAGGTATGGGTTTCTCCAAGTGTGTGCGCCTGATTACGGCGACACATGTGTTGGGCATGAATGAACGTGTTACCTATTGTGCTTGTACTTTGAACACGCTTCACCCGACCAAACTTGTATTTACCACTTTTTCTTCGATTCCGCCTTTGTGCCCACATTCGGCCACTCGAAGTAGACTGTATTTACGAAAGACGAAGCGCAACCAACGAACGACCGAGCATAGCGACAAGCGAAACCCGAGAGTGGAATTCGGTTTGATGCTCCGTGGTGAATTCAGTTCCGGGCTTACTAGACAACACAACGTACACGTTCTCAATACGATTGTCGAAGGCGGCCATGTCGGTTGATTGTTCTCGTGGTTGCGCCGTACCACCACCATTCGCTTGGTAGTTGTGTAGAGTGTAGAGTGGCAGCGGTTCGGAACGTGCATAGTTCGTAGATAATTTTTCGCTATCATGCGAAATAGACACGCCGCCGTGTTGGGGTGATTTTTTTTTTTGCTTCAATTTCTTTGTTTTTCGCTTGTCGCGCAACTCGAGTGCAAAGTGTAATCAATTTCGTGGGAAATTGATTTCCAAAGAGAACGAAAAAGTTAAGCACCTTTGCAGCGAGATTGACGTTGTGAAGAAGCCACAAGTGCTCGACCGAGTTTCGTGAACGCGGAGGGGGGCCTTGCATCTGCGCGGACCGCTGTACCCCCTTCCGGTCGCCCGGCATCGATGTGTCTAGTGCTGTGCAGTGGAATCGGTCGGGAAACGTGTTTCGACGTTACTCAGCGTCCGTCAAGTGTGCCTATGGTCGACGGATGGTGTTCAACGAAAGAGGCTTCTGTTCATCTCCGCGAGCGGATGAAGCCAGAAAAATGTTTGATCAGTGCTAAGTGCTAAGTGTATTAATTGGTTTTTTTGCGAGATACTAACGCGAAATCGCATAATCGAGGATATTTGCTGCCGGAGGCCGGAGAGTTTAATTGAACCCAGTTTCGCGGAAGTCGAGGATTTGGATCGAGAGTCAAGAAGGTGGGTCTGCCGATGCGTGCATTTAGTGTTTAGATTGAAGACTGTTTTTGCCTTGATACACAGAACTGTGGCATGTGCGCAGTGCTTCCAAGGTCGGCGGTAGGGGCTCTGTGGGAGCACTGTGCGCCCCCAGAGGTTTGATGTAGATGGTGTGGACATTGTTGCAACAACCGATGCTGAACGGTGTCGATCGCAGATTGATGGTTTATTTCCGTCGCAGATGTTCTGGCGGTAGGTACCTTCCTACTCGACGTCGTCGATTTGAGGACGTTTCTGAAGGCGGGCAGAATGTTCGTGATCGAAACAGGTTTGCGAAGAGATGACCGATGTGGGAAGGGGACTGTCTTGCAGTGGAAGCAATGGACGGGGAGAAGGCAGTCCATAAATAGACACAGAAGTGGGCATATGACCAACGCATGCACCAAAGCTGAGGCCTATATCAAGTATAGTCATGTGAAGGTAGGGACAGTGTTCGGGATTCAAAAGCTGACCAGATTTTGAGAGGCAGCCTTGAAAGGGTCTCGCTGTAGCGCTGCTATTGGAATAGGCACCAAACGTCAACAAGTGACGGGTTTGGAGATAGTGCCCGCGCTGGAAAAAGTGACGATGTATGGGACAGTGCCCATAAAGACGTGTTTGTGCAGTGCCCAGTGATAACTCCGCCATTGGACTGCAGAAGCTGCGGAGACGATTGTGAAGAGGACACCATTGTACACCTTTTTTGCACTTGCAGCGCTGTCGCCTCCGAAGGAAAATCCACCTAGTCACCTAGTCTTCAATAACCTGGTCAAAAAACGCCAACTGGCGCCCGTAGGAGTATCGACTTAATCCGCGTGGCCTACGGCGGACTTAATGTGACAGCGGCAAGTTGGCATTCGGCCGTCCCGGAAATGCAAGGAACACTGCATTATTTTGTGAAGAGCTGGAAGAGAATTTCCCCCAGAGCCCCAGATCGCCCGTTGCTGCCTTGAAGAGGCCTGGATCTAAGATCATACCGAATCACCGGAAGACCGAAATCATACTCTTCAAAGCCCTTATTCTGCGGGTCTTGTCGCAGAACATTGGAAGATGGATACAACTGTGAACACTGCGAACTGCACAGAGACACTTGGAAGCCGGGACAGTAATTCCATTTTCATGAGTTTGAAGCCACTGACTCGTCAAGGCTCTACATCGATGCTCTCAATGAGGGGTAACTAGAGCCGGCCTTCGAACGACGCTAGCTCAGCCCGGCATACTAGTTACCTGCTTGGCTATCAACGCATATGGCAGCCCTTTGTCTTGGCAAGATATTCCGACGTTCTGAAATCGGCCACCAGTCTGTAAGCTTTAGAAACGTTCGGGAATTCTGGGAACACAGCCCGACTGACTCCGCGGCCCCTCTTAGAGTCGTCAGCGCGGATCGCCCAGTTGAGTTACCTGTACGTTAGAGTGTCCAAGTCGTTTGATAAATCAAGTCTGGGCCCGTATAGTCTGTTGAGGATGATACGAGATCTCTCGTTGCAAGGAGGTCCTGTACCCAGACTCTCGGTGTGCTTCTACCAGGGGCGGTAAATGTAGCATTGCCGTCAGAGCATCTGACGGAGTCGAGCGTAGTGGTGACTATGCTTGTTGTTCTGTACATTGTGAAGTTTTGTGATTCTGCATTGTGCAAGGTCTGGCAACCAAACTAGTGATCCAAGTGCTAGATGAATCTCATCCACAAATATCCACAGGAGCACCTTAGCTTGGAGACTCCACTGCAACGGGTCCCAAAGAGTGCCTTCAGTTGGCGTTCACACATCCTCGTAAGCAAAGGTGCAAGAAAATAAGGCAATCAACGCCTTCAAAGTGCGCGCCTTATTTTCGATTGAATTGATCTTTGGGCACCTGGACATCAGCACATCACAACGAGCGTACTAGTGTCTGGAGCGATGGAGGGCTGATCCTCCGGTACAAAAGCAAGGTGATCGTGTGCACGAGCCTGGAAGCAGCGTGGCTAAGACTCTCACGGATAGACGACAACTTAAGTTTAGCCATGCGGCCCACGTGGCAGCCGTGGTGTTGCGGGTTGGTGCAGCGACCCCTACGCACTTGAGCCTACGTTGCCCAGGTTCGATCCCCGGTACGAGCAAAATACTCTTCACGGCCCCACCTCTTTCGAGTCACTGACAATGCTCAAGAGCTTCTCAAAGTGGCCGTTCATAGTCGGCATAAGACTTCCACTCGTGTGAGAACAATAGCACGCACAACACGAGCGGTTGCTGAGAAGCTAGGCCCTGGCCTTCTACGGTCTGTATTAAAATATGCGACCCACGGAGGGCTTCAGAGGAAAGTCAAGATTGTTTTTATTTCCCTCCCGATCCGTGCAAACGAATTAACGAGGGTATTTCCGTCCCACGACGGGGAAGGTGAAAAATGGCACACGTACGCAGACACAAATCGACTCCATTTAACTAGTCTCAATCGTTGAAGTTGGTCTCCGTTCATAAAGACTGTCCAGGCTGCTGAAGGCATTGAAAGTTCCAGAATTCGTGGAACCCGTCCTCCTCGCACAGCGCCACATCAAGAGTTCCAGGAATCCCCCTACGCCCACTTCAATTTCCGACGAACTTGGCCCAGCTTCCCCTCGAAATGTCCTCTGCCGTGAAATTGTCACGTCAGGCAGCTGAACAAGTGGCTCGGCAGGCGGCACGTCTTTCGTTTTAATTATAAACCACGTCAATCTCTAGCAGTGCACTATTTTTAACCGACAAGACAAAAAAAACCGCATATTTTCACAATAAAATGCCTGAGATAGCTTCCAAGAAACACAGGTAACCCCTTGGCAGCGGGCCATCTCACTCGGACGCTCTAAATATATCCAACTCTTGGCGAGTGGCCCTCGTCCGCCACGGTGAGAGAGCGGCCACGGAGTCAATGCGGATGCGTTCTCGTGAAGAATTCCCTCGCCGGCAACGGCAACCTTGAAGCGACCACCTCTTCCGTCTTCGATTGGACCGCAAGCAGCTGCACCCCAACAGCGACGAACACTGGGTTACAAGTGCAATTGGTTCTCTGATCATCTCAAGGACGGCGTGAAATGAAAATAACCCCCCCCAGGGCATGGCATCGTGCCGGTGATGGGTTGTGTGACAATCCGCTGGCGCACCAGCCGCAAGACAATCGTTGATCATCTAGATCAGCTGGCTGTTGGCAGCTGCAGAATAAAATCACTTGTGCCTTCGAATGAATAATTCATCGACAGTCTGGCTAAAAGGCACTCAAACCAGACGCCAAGGCTCGATTTTTATGCCGTTTTCGTGACGAGATTTGACGTTTAATTATTGCAATTAAATTGATGCTACCCCGATGATGGAGAGTGGCTGCTTCTTTTATCGAAGAGGCTGCTCTGTTGACTGGTTTTCGGAGCGATTGGCAGCTACGTTCGCCGGCTCAATACGAGACGACTTGAATTGCAAACAGAGCTGGGGCATCGCGGCTTTCCAACTAATGAATCATTCGATTGTTGTTCCGGTTGATGTTTTCAATTTGTTGTGGATTTCGACCGGAGAATCGCGATGTGGCCTGTGTCACGTTTTGGTGCTCGCGTAGGGTCTACTGTACGTTGTTCCTCTTGGCTACAATCTCTGATTCAGCATTGTCACACTTCGTTGAGCGAATTGCGATTTGGTGGACTCTGACTTCAAGAGTGCCTTGCGATCGGGAACTCAGTTGAAGACCGTTTGCGGATAGTAGTGTGCGTTTGGTCGGTGACTCTTTGTGACTCTTTCCTGCAAACAACGTATTGGCACGCGTGTTGGTTTCAACATGGTACGTGGTATCGGTCATTTGGAGAAGGCATTGCCTTTGCCAAGACGTACTGTCATTTCAAACGTCGGCCATGCTTACGAACAAATATCTCCATCTCCATCTTGGACTGTCATGTCGCTAAGGTCTGTGTGGGTGGCATTATTTCGAATATACCACTACCACTGATTGTTTACTCGGCCTAGTTTTAATGCAGCGGCAAAATTGGGTGTCGTGTATCCAGCACTTGCTTATAAAGGGTGTTTCTTGATGTGAGACATCTATTGGCGCGTAGAACCGAGTTGTATGCCGTGACGGCAAACGGCATGACGCTGTCACACCAAATAAAGGGTGTTTTCTTTTATGTGAAACATCGATTGGCACGCCTTTGCAGTAAACCTGACTCGTATGCCGTGACGGAAAATGGCATGACGCTGTCACGTCATCATGCCCTCTGCCGTCAAGCTACCGTGCAACAGTCTGAGTGCACTTCTTTGTCGTACTTCAGCGTTTTGATAGCTCCGTCGGTTCCTTCAAGACTACGCGGGATGACTACAGGGCTTGGGATTTCTTGATTCCCCGTCAATCTCTCCTGGTCAGTTGTTCGAAGTGCTGCATCCATTACGCGCTCCGGGTCCCTTTTTTCCAGAAACTCCGTCTGGACCTCCATGAGCTGGGAGGTTGTGAGAACCCGAAAATAAGCTTCTTTGCTCCCGCCTTCCATTCGGATGCTTCTCTTGTCGTGCCCCTGTTTCGGATTATCTCTTCGATACACTGCGACGGTTACTTGTTCTGCTTCAGTGTATGTAACCTAAAAATACCCCGCGATGTGTTGGCTATCTGACTTCACGAGCACATCCTCCTCGAGCTTCGCTCAGCAGATTAGCGCATTCCCTTATCACGGATCAAGCCAATCACTTTCAACTGAAATAGGACACTTGCACTCAATCAATAAAACAAAATCACAGCCACCCAATGAGTCCGAGATAAACCCCAGCCACAAGAAATCCATTCCGTGTCTCATCACAGATTATTCCAACTAGCCGTCCGAGAAGACCATTAAATCAATTCCAATTCGAATTCCGACGAATGTGTGTGCGCCTTTTTCTTCGAATTCACATTAATCGCATTGTCACAACACACAGCCAACTGGGAAACCAGATTCGACTAGAATAAACATCTTCATCACCCTGACCACAATCACAGAGAAGCACTGCAGAATGTGGCCCGCTCATCCACAAGATATGCCAACTATTCAAAGCGCTCCCAGATCATTAAAAAACATAAATACACACGATAGCCGTACACAAATATTCCATCTCAATTGGATATCTGCATGCGGAGAGCGATACTGCCCGGCTTCTCCTGAGATACTGTGTCTCTCGCGTCCACCACGAAATCCCCGAAACAAGAACATTCGAAAATATCAGTTCAATTATTGAATTGCTTTACAGATGAGTTGATAACGAAAATTCGTGCAGCCCCGCAAAGACGCGAATTTGTGCGGCTGTGGCGATTAGCTGGTGGTGGATTGCCAATTGAAAAATTGAACTCGTTTGAGTTTTTTGTTTTTTTTGCAAATTTGATGCGTTCCTATGGCCGTTGAAGGGTCAATTGAGCGAGTTAAACGATTTAACTGGAATTTTCGCTTTCGTTGGTATCGCTGGTGAGTGCGTGTATCTTTTGGTCGAAATCAATCAGTCTCTGACACTAGATGAATTTGTTTTTCATGCGAAGGGGGTTGTTTGTGTCTGTGTGTGTTTATTTTTTGTGGTTTGCGCCAATCGATGCACCATGAACCTGCAGCATGAACCTAAATCACACCTCGCCACACATCTACCACTCTCCCCGCGGCTGGTTAGCAATTAGGCTCTAGTCTGTAAGGGCGCCTCTTGAGCTCGTAGTGTATTCTGCACGAGCAGACCTCTGTCCAGTCGCTCTCCGAACTCGTCACGTGGCCTACAAGGTCCTCCGGGCTTGGCAAGCTCATTCCGTCTTCTGTGAAGCCTGGGCAGTGGAACACTGCATGTTCCGCGTCCTCATTCGAGTATAGATTCCAAACCTGTGGAGGTACTTCCGATAGCCACCTTGCCCCCGGCAGGAACTGCGTAAGGTAAAAACCACAGTTGCCTATTTTTCTTTCGGTCCATAATTCATTGGTAGGAATGAGCCTATGGGTCCACCTGCCGTTTATGGAGCAGCTCTTTCCTTAATTTTTATCATTCTGACGCTTGAGGGACCGCCTCAGGTACACCCTCTGGCTAGAGCATATGCTGCATCGTCAGCGATGGGTCGGAAGACGCTGATGGCTGATGGCTCTGATTGCGCAAAGCTTGTACTGCGCCAACAGCTTCCTCCTGCACCAGGTATTGTCAGTATTACAGCCCATATCGGAGCACTGAGCTCACCGCTCTGGACAGCAGGCCGCCGATGATCGGGAGCATTCAGGGCAGTGGTGGCTTCCTCATCGATGCCCTCTTACTGGAGAACAGGGGGACTTACCCAAGATATCATATGCAGGGGCTGCGGGGACGAAGAGGAATTAGAGGATACCCCTCACTAGCTTTGTCAATGCCCCATCTTCTGTCGCCTGAGACATAGAACGCTGGGAGAATTCTGTTTCCTGTCGGACCCGAGTGAGGCATGGTCCCACTCGTCTACCCACTTACCTAACTCCGAGTCTTGAAGCGAATCCTATTTCAGATCATGACACCGAGATGCTTCAGTGAGTCCTTTGATCTTATTTTCTGATTTCCGTTCCGGAAACTTGCGTACGCCACCCTCTTGCTTGGACAGCCTCAATCTTGTGAGCAGCCACTTCCGGCAGACTCCTCGTCACTAGCAGACCCCACCTCCTTGCCAACTGTGACCATTGCGATGTCAATCAGCAAAGCCCCTCACTTTGACTCCA
Source organism: Eristalis tenax (assembly GCA_905231855.2). Taxonomy (NCBI): domain Eukaryota; kingdom Metazoa; phylum Arthropoda; class Insecta; order Diptera; family Syrphidae; genus Eristalis; species Eristalis tenax. Next base: position 34,882,974 of record HG993126.1, read on the forward strand.
TCTGGTAGCAACAGACGTAGAACCACGTCGTTCACGACGTGCCATAGAAGAGGTCCAAGACCATACCCTTGCGGGATTCCTGCTTGTCGTCGGGATCGTGTGTGCTTGATGTCGAGATGGTTTACCGTGAAACGACTTTTTGCGAATTCGAGTTTCAACGGCAAGTCTGTCTGTCTATCGGTGCGACACTAAGAATTACTCCGTCCAGTGCACTTGACGTGCACTAGACCTTCATTCTTACGGCACTTGGACACAAATGGCTCCGTCTAAAATCTTCCCATGCTTAGAACCCCAACCACATCCTGCACATAAGACGCACTCATCAATCCAATCAAGAATGCTCCTTTCAAGGTCTCGTCAGACAGTCACGTCCGCAAGCCACATCGACTTCGCCTAGATCGGCAAACGCTGGGTCCTCACCTAGCACGGTTTGGATTGAGAGTAACATTCCACCAGACGCTTATCCCACTGACCTTGGTCGACATTAATTGACAACGTCCACAGACTGCCCAAAAGCACGTCTCAGCCTCCCTTTATCTGTCGCATCCACTTAAGCGGGCGCAGTGAGCAAATCTTGTTCACTTCATTCGGATAAGATCTGAATAGCCTTGTACGCCTCGTCCGGCCGTCCAACAAATCATTCCCACTTGACACTTGGCGCGGCTTATACGCCCATTAGCATATGCTGCGGCTTATCGAGCATGTCAGATCGCTCATGATTGCCGAGCTGCTCGCCACGCAACGTCCACTGTCAAGTTCAGCGACAGCAGTCTTATCTCGTCCCGCGACGTCAATTGGTGCATGTCACTCAATAACAGCCAGCTAAGCCATCCGTCCGATGAATTCGCGATCAGCTTGTGGAATTTCAGCTCAATTGCCAGAACGTGCGTGCGGATGAAATACATTTCGATTTTGCAAAATAGCATGCATCTCAATTGAAATGCGCAAACAGGCACGCAACACACTCGGACTTGAGAGCAGACCGCCCGGCAAGCGGCGGCTGGCTACATCCATGCTGCTAGGCACTCGCGGAGTAGACGGAGCTTGACGGAGCGGCCGGGCGGAGGCACGCAGCCGACATGGCGTCGAGTGGGAAATTGGAAAAATAAACTGCAAGCTCCAGTGCTTCTGCTGAGTTCTGGTGGGTGGGGCAGCTGAACAGCGTCACGTCTCGGGCGGCACAAACAAACGTTTGAAGGCACATATTGACTTTTGAATTTTTCCCAGCAACCGCAGAGCAACTAAAAAACCTCAAGTGTGTCTTGTTGGCGAAGCGTATCTGAGCAAATGTTGACTTGCAAATTGGCGAGCGTTTGCCCCTTCTTGTGGGAGAACTTGTTTGCTGCGCATTGTGACGGAAACAAATGTTCAATAATTGAGACTTTCGTTGCTGGACAATTTTGCACGCCGCACAGCGCTCGATAGTGGTCGGGGTTTGCTGTGTTGCTCGACACAGCGCAGCGCCAGTAGAGAAGCCGTTTATCTGGGAACGGAATGAAAGCGGCGAGCTGTGTTCAGGGAGGGGACTTCCAAGAAAGCAGTTGGCGAAAAGCTGGAAGAACAGTCAATGGAGTTTCTAGGTGGACGTGCCATTGGCCTTTCACTTGAATTTTCGTGGGTTACACTGTAGTCATTATACCGGCTCGGCCACATCGTGCGAATGGACACCAACTCTCCAGCTAAGAGGGGCTTCAATGTCGAGCCTGCTGATTGGAGATGGAGGGGAAGACCGAATCTCCGGCTGGGACTTGATGACTGGAAGCAGCGTGTCCAGGACCATCAGCGATGGATGACAGCAATTGCTCAGGCTCGGACACACCATGGGTAGCCGACCTAAGTAGTAAGTAAGTGCACTGTAGCCGCTGCTATTCATCACAACTGATGACTTAGCCCTGAAGAAGCGAGCAAAACATTGGTAAGAGGCGAATTGTTGCTGGAGGTACACAAGGCCTCCGCTGAACTTTTCCAGTTGCCTTGATCTGTGTCCATGCGAATTTGGTTGAAGTCTTGGCTGTCGGTACTTCGTGGGTGAGGACAAGTCCTCCTTCAATTCGGTCCCTTCATTGTGCTTTGTCCCATTGCTTCGAAGTTGCTACAGGCCTCCATAGCCTCTATGTGGCGCAACCACTTTGAAAAAACCGACGAGCCATAGCCAGGCGATTAGTTTGACTTGGTCCAACCACCTTGTCCTGCCAAGCGTGTCCAATTGCCAAAATTGTCGAATTGCAAGGAATTCGTTCCAAGTGACCATACCAAACCAAGCATAGTCCTTTGGGTTCAGAGAGATAGCGCGTTCCTTGCGCAATGCCGTCTTTAACACGAGTCCATCAGGGCGAGTAACTCCCAACTTACATTCGCGATCTTAGTCTTTCGGCCATATTCATGACCACATGTGAGAGTTGGAACAAAAATTGAGTTGATAAGCGCCAGTTTTGCTTTGGCGCCTTCGGATTACAGATCTTCCAAGGCGCTTCAAAGCTGATCCAGCCCGGGAAATCCTATTTGCCGAGAAATACACTTAAACGCGGGGACTCAATGGGCTCGGTACTGGATGAATCTCTGGCAATCCCGTACGCGCTTATGCTACAGGCTTGCAGACAAGGCCTTGGATAGAGACGGTGCTCGCAGGCTCAGCCTAAATACTTCAGCAAGGGCCCTATGGCCGAAGCTGAACGGGGAGAGATTAATGTCATTGATCAGTTTTTGTCGCACGCTAATAGGAGTCCTTACCGGACACTGTGCCATAACGACTTTTGCAGAAGCTGCAGAGACGAGGAAGAAGTGGAATCTATTTAACATCAACATCAGTATAGATAGACGACGTGGGTTGGCTTGAGAAACCCTCTAGGATTCGCACACGAATCTGACGGGTTTTGGAATCGCGATAGGTCCTGCGGTAGTCTATTTCTCCTAGATATGGACGCAATGGACCCAACTCGGTGGTCTAAGTGAGCCGCGGCCAATAGCCGCCCGTCATGGCACCCAGTACACCTACCTACCTACCTTGCTCCTGATCACGAAGACGATTTTTGTACGCCCGCAGTATTTCTTCTTTAATATTTTCTTCCGTCAACGGTTTGAAAAATGTGTGCTTGAAGCGTGGGCCTAAACAAGTGGGTATAGCAAATAAATACTTTTCATCCAAGGCCGAGAATTTAGACTACATTTGGTGACTGTCAGTCTAATCGGATCAGTGTCCTGCGACCTAGTTAAATGGTCATCTAGTTTTTTCACTAGCCCATGAGTTACTGAAATTACAGACGATATGAGGTGATATGAATCGTTCCGGTACCGACTTGATTACCATCCGCATTCGCATGAACATTCCCATTCAATTTTGCGGATGCGAATACGGATGTAGACGTCGAAATCCGAAGCTGCGGACACCCCTGCTCCGGGGACCTCACTTGAGTACCGTCAAACAAAGCATACATCGAAGGTGGGAACAAACCTTGCAAAGCCCCATCAGCAACGTTGATAGGTATATTGGTGCCCTGATGACCTCACGGCAGTGACTCACTAAGCCCAACGTGTAGGGTCCACTGGTCCAGTAAGCTTTCGACTGTTGGCCAAGCACGTGCCAAAGGGTGGAAAAGGACCATTAATCCAATATACGTCCGTTTGGCCGCATTTATGAGGGCTCAGTTGAGTGCGTTGCGTTCTGTCAAAAAATTGGCAACTCCGTAGCCGTTATGAGAAGAAGAGAGACAACCAATGCGGCCCACAAGTGGAATGCATCACGACGGGCGAAGTGGGTCAACTTCCACCTCTTTTTGTGTTTAACAGATGTTTCCATGGAAATTTATTTGGGTGCTCTTTATATCTTTGTTTTTAGGACAAATTTATAAATGACGTTGACATGGCTGTCATATGCGACCTTGGAGTCGACTGATGGGTGGTGGGTGTCGATTTGGTCTGTCCCACAATCTGCCGTAAAGTGTGAACACCTTGTCGGTCATAGACTTCCCCGGCCGAATCTATCGTGGACTTCCCCGGCCGGAAGCCACACTGATGTGGATTGTCTATAAACCGCTTCAGGCGGGCAAACAGAACGGCAGAAATAATCTCTTTCTCCTTTCTGATACTGAGATTCCCCTCGCCGGGAATGCTTTCCTCCGACCATGTCTTGCAGATGAGCTGGTGCATGCGCCCAACCAGATCATCTTCAGCTCTGAAGCATCCATTCATTGGTTGTCTCTGAAACATTTTCTTTTTACCTTAACCTCGTGCACAACCCCCAGACTCTGTTCTTTTACCCCGGGTTTCGGTAACCTCGCTGAGGCTGTGAGCTCTGCCGTTGGCCCTAGACTATAGGGCTCTTCCACCGCCATCTCTACTCCAAAGCCCCGACCTAGCCCTCGGAGATCCTTCTAGACTTGAGCCCCAAATATGTCGGAGTAGCTCTAGAAGGAAATCGCATCAGGTAGCTCCTGCTGACTGGAGTTTTTTGCAGCTCTCCAGCTCCTCCGCCGCAGTCTATAGCGAGATGAGCCATGGTACAGACTCACTCTCCCCTTGGGTACCCCATCTTCGATCGAAAGTGCTCGGCTCCCAGATTTCACCACGTGTAGGTGAGAGTAGGAGTTGTTAGCCTCTATCAGTGTTGCCTGCATGAGACGCCATATCAACGCTTTTGGGTTGATCTGCGGTCTGCAACCGGCTACCATTCCGACCGGCCGTGCAAAGTCTAGGCAAAACGAACTTCGCACGATATGTGGCTCAAAGTGGTCCACGAATTGGTGAGATGAAGGCGCAGCGATCAAATCTTCCCGCACTCTCAGTCGTCCCAATTAAAATGCGTCCCATGACCTTTTTCAAACGAAATCATGAGCAACCTAATTTCAGTCAAGAATGGAATGCCATTGCTGTGATAATCTCCCACCACCACGTCACGATTGCCACAGCCAACGCAGCGAATGTGTGAAACGGGGATGCCTCATGGGGCGACGTGTCTGTCGTAAGAGACTAGAATCGCCTCCGATTCGATATGCTCACGATAACAAAGGCTCCATGTGCACACAATCGTGACAGACCTTCTTCGATGTCTGATCGCTCATTAAAGGCAATGAGCGACGAAGTGCACAACAAAGGAAGAGGAGCAATCACATCCCGTGGAGACATGTTTCAGAATTCGGTGTGCACCGTGTTATCTTCTTGATCAAAGACTTGGGGCTTAAATAACACAAATAGAATACGTAGTTCGTTCATCACGGTTTCATGATAATTTGTCGCAGACTGCGCTTGCCTCTAACAAGACGACGTCGCGGTTAGACACCAAAGTGTCTACTTCACTGACAATCTTCGAAGCTCTAGTGCTAACTTTGCAATGCCACCACTGTCTAGATGCCAGCCACAAATCAGACCGCCTCCTAATGGACATGTCAAGCAGCAGTGCGGAGCGACACTAACTCAAACAAGCCATAAAATGCAATTCACGGCCACCCATCCACTGACTCGTGCACACACATCTTCGATTCAATTGAAGAGACAATTTTCGCAATTTCCCCAGAACCTTCAAGTCGCTCGGTGCCTTGTGATTCCCCAGAAAAATGCCATCACTGCCAGTGTGGCGGCGCCAAATGCGAATGAATCTGTCATGATTCGCTGGCACCGATTCAGAACGGTGGTCGCATTACAAATTCAATTATACACTGCCGCTGCTCTCGTTGCAAAATCAAGTCAAATCAAACTTTTTCAAATCAAACCAGCGACGAGCAACGTGGGCGAAGGGGTTTTTATTGTGAAATCCGCTCAAAGCGAGCGGGTCCCCGCAGCGACTTCGCATCGGTGATGTTTTCCCGATCGCCCACTCGATGGCGTCAAGTTGTTAAGCAGCCTAGAGATCTAATCGCTTTTCTGTCGATCTCCGTGGCAGCCCGCTCCAACGGCGTAAATAATGAGTCGTTCAATAATTTAATTGTAACACACTCTCCTCGAGAACCCTTCATCTGCGCTGTTGACAGGCTTGCCTTCAGCATTTGATCTTGTGGCCTGACCTTAACTCGCAAAGTGCGCGTGTTTACACACAATTGTTGCCGATCGCGTCCCACTAGCCGCAGTCGGTTGTGTGGTACCATTCGCGAGCGTATGCAAATTGTGGACCAAACAAGTAGCGACTGAACTGCACTTCCCTCCCGCCGGACACGTCACATTGATTTATGTCGCTTTTGGTAGCGGTTCGTGTGGGCTGGAGGAACTTCACTCTGACCGAACTCGGATTCCCCTCATGTGGGTATGCCGTCTCGAAGATTCGCGCAAACGTGAATCACCCCGCTTGCGGCCACGTGCCACATGGCGAAATGGACAGCCGACGGATTAACGCGAAAAGTCAAACATAAACAAAGTCCGCACTGTCCGCGGTATTTTTTTGGTTTCCTTTTGTGGGTGAGGCCTGAGACAGGCAGCCATTATCAGCGCTGGTCGTTGGACAGCAGCATTCCCGTCGCCAAACCTAGAAAAAGAAGGAGAAGGAAACAGAAACAAAACAGACACACCAAATAGAAAGTGAAATTGTTTCGCTGGCCTGTCGTAAATCAAGCAAGGACCCAGAAATTGTGTGCGAAGAGGACGCCTCTGGGGACACTCACATTCCCGGGGCTTCAAGGCGCTTCTCACCTCAGAGCGTTGTTGCGTGCCCGCTGGTCATTAGTTCGCTGTCGTGGCGTGCGTCGTGGACGCTGGCGATGTAGGGCAGGGCGGATAGGGATTTGTGAAAGTTTGATGTGACTTGGTGGCGGAATGACTGTTGGGGGGCGGGGCTGCGGTTGGGGACTTGATTGATGCGAAGCCCTACGCAGTGACATGGGTTAAAGCAAGGAATTTACATTTCCACGGGGACATGGTAGAGTCGGCAGACATGAACCGTGTTTTAGGCGAAAAAAGATGAAATCGAAACTATGCTCGGGCTCGTGCCAACATGTTGTTCTCCGGAGAGGCGGAGGGGAAGGGGCTAGGCCAGGGAAACCAACCATTCTTGACTGTGCCGCAGGCTAGATGACGCAGTTGAAGCTGGCTTGAGGTGGGTGGTGACCATGAGACATTGACCTGAAGTCAAACCCTGACCACTCGTGCGTGGTCAAGCACCGACCAACGTTTCCGGCGAGTGTTTTGAATTGGAAAGGGTCGATTGTCGATGTTAGTGGCCTGGCCTAGGGCTGAAACTTGGGAGATAGACTGCTTGTATTGTAGACTACGGCCACTCTGAACGGGATAATTTCCCAGAAAGACCGTGGAAAACTATCGCTACACCAAATACATCGCAGCGCTAAAATCGGTGCTGGACAGTCTCAAATGTCCACGATCGATCCTCACACAACTCACACCCGTATCAGCAATAAGGACAGATGCGTCTAACCACCACGAGCGTCACAGAGTCTTAGTTTTCCAATCTAGTGGAACCTTATTCACGTTGGGCTTGGTATAGCTGAACTGACGAAAAATAAGTAATTCCAGCAAGTTTTAAAACCTTTAGCCATATATCCTCCGTAAACCTCACGGAGACAAGCGTCTCTAACTAAAAGACGCCTGGACCGATTTTGTTGAAATCTTCACTAGTGTGTTCAGAAAAGCCAGCCAAAAATTCATTTCTCTTACTCCAAGCCATTACCTGAGACAAGTCGCATGATATTTTGATGAAACTAACAAATTATGCTTTCATTACGGGTGTTATTTCCCGATTGTACAAATCTTTGCTGCACAATGAACATTTTCAAATTTGTTGCGGAATTTGACATATACTGAAATGACGTACAATGACAGTAGCTTTCCAACGCATGTTCCAGTGGAATAATACAAGTTGCGCCATCTCGTAGCAAACCACAAGAACTAAGTTATAGACTACCGATGACTGTCGATGTTTAAGCAATGATCCAAGAATGCAAGAGAGAAATCCCAAAGTTGGACATTTTTTCAATTGGTCTTTCTTTTTGACACTATCGATGTTCATTCCTTTGAGAGTCGCTCCACAAATATAGCATTTTTGCGAAGGGTCATATTGTGATTTGAGCTCTAATCGGGCGGTCGGCTCTGACATTTTATGTAGGATGCCCGTAAATCCTTTAAACACGTCACAATGCCGCGGTCGCGCTTTGATAGTTCACAGACCGAAATGTCGTAAGCGCGAGCACAGAACTTCTAGTTGGAACTCGGGCTTTTGACAGTTGTGAAACGATTTTCTTTTATTTACTCGGCTGAGGCAACTATTTGTGTCAGTAATTAATTTTTTGCAGGAATCTTATATGTACTGCAGTGAAATTCTGCCATGCGGATACAACGACGAAAATTCAGAGTCCCATGATTTTACACCATATTTTCCATGCACACATTCATCCTGACATAGCGACTTCGGATATAATGACGATTCGGGATGAACCGTCCGCTTTTTCAAGCACTTAAAATTTAGCTTTCGGATACAGCGACGAAATAAAAATGGTTTCTGTCGTGTGAAATCGTAACAAATCTTTGGTTTCTTATAAAGGGTGATTTTTTAAAAGCTGTAGGAAAGTTTTTCAAAAAAAAAAAAAACACATAAAATTCAGAAAAATTCATGAAATCTTTATTTGAATCGATGGTACGGTCCATATAATTTAATGTTTGAAGATTATTTCATGCAAGTGTTGACCTTGACTGCGCCTCAAATGGTCCGTCCACTTAGTCCAATTTTGGCATACTCTTTCCAACAATTCGGCCGGTATCTCACGAATAAATGCTCCCATGTTGTCTTCCAATGCGTCAATTGAAGAGGACTTGTCTGTATAGTCATGAGCTTTAACATAGCCCCACAAAAAATAGTCTAAGGGCGTTAAATCGCACGATCTAGGCGGCCAATTGAGCGGTCCCGAACGTGAATTAAAATGTTCACCGGACTCGCCTCTTAATAAGTGCTGTGTGGCATGTGGCACCGTCTTGTTGAAACCACATGTCATGCAAGCCAAGCTCTTGCATTTTGGGCAAAAAAAAGTTGGATATCATCTCACGGTAGCGCTCACCATTCACAGTTACGTTACGATTCGCATCATCTTTGAAGAAGTAGGGTCCAATGATGCCACCAGCCCATAAACCGCACCAAACTGTAACTTTTTCTGGATGCATTGGTAGCTCTTGCAATGCTTCTGGCTGATATTCACTCCAAAATCGACAATTCTGCTTATTTACGTACCCACTGAGCCAAAAATGAGCTTCGTCTAAACTGACCATAAAATGGAAGAAGCGCGCGATGAACTTTCTTGACAGAGCACGCATTTTGATAACAAAATTCAATAATTTGCAAGCGTTGTTCGTTTGTAAGCCGATTCATGGTTTAATTATAGACCAAACTGAAGATGTTTGACAGTGAAACAAAACACGAAACGTGCGTCAGTGTTGCCAAAAAGAAAGTAGCTAAAAAATCACCCTTTACTTGTTCTGCTCCTTTGGATCGCGCAGTTCAAGGATTGGACTTATCTATTCCGAAAGCGGCATAACATTGTGGTCGACACAATGCTGGTGAAGCAGCAAGTGTTTGTCAAAGTTACGGGAGGAAACAGACCTGAAACACCTGAAAGGCTATAAAAGCTGAAGTGAGTGCGTGGTGAGTTGTCAAAAGCAAGGATCACAGTGTTAGTTGCTGCAAGTATGGGTGGAGTAAAACGGAAATTAGTTATCATCTGTAAGTGAAAGAAAAGCGACTTCCAGCCAGCCAAGCGACTTCCAGCGTGTACAAGCTCGATTAAAAAATAAACTAATGAAAATTTGAAATTTGACAAAGGAGTCCTAATGTTGTCATCATCTCCGACGCCCTCCGACCCAGTGATCTACAAACTTCCCAACAACCACACAACACCTCTTAAGTGTTCGATTAATAGACCATAAATTTCCCCAAAAACCCACTAAACGTCTGGCAGGCGACCAATTTTTAAAGATTTTATGCGCACTCAAAATTGTGTGATGGATGTTGCTGCATGCATCACCTCGTAAGTGATAATTTGCCACCTCTAAGCACTGCAATAAAAGTTTGACATTAATTGTCCGCAGCGCCAACAATGCTGCAGTGTTTCAGCGGGCTGGCGTTGACGCGTCTTTTCGTGAATGCCATCATTTGGGTTAGATTTGATGTTCGGGTCGATGCTTCTGCAATGGGCTTATGTGTCAGGTGACAGCGGCAGAAATAAACTTGCTGTGGGCTGCGAACAAAGCGTCTACAATTTATTGCTCAACAAGGCTGTAAACCTGAGTGTAACACAAGTAAGACAAGCTCACAGAGTTTTCGGTGAATTCGGAGCTGGCGCGTCGGTGGATAGAGAGTGAACTGCTCTCGGTGTCCCACTGAAGTGGCACGCATTTTTGGGCATCTCTCCCACGTAAAGGGTGGCGCATCGTATGGCGGTGTTTGGGTAGGTTTTTCTTGATAAATGCACTTCTTGAACATTGCCAGGAATTTGAAAGGGGTGGGGCCATGAATTAGAAACGCTGCCCATTTTGGCGGATCAGACACAAATCTCCAGCAAATGAATCAACGCACCATCCCACGAGCCACAGACAGTCCTTATGCGCCCAAAAGTGGTTGCATGCTGAGTTTGCGGATCGATTTCCTCTCGAACGCGGCCGGAAATTTGGTAAGATGGCTTCCAGAGTGGATGCTCTGCTACTTAAACAGTGCCACCTTCAAAAACAAATGTCAGCGCTGGTCAGACTGGTTTTGTGATTGGCAACGGAGACTGTGTTCGTCCTGTCCACTCAACTGATAATGGCGCAGTATCCCTGAATCGGAAAACTTCAACAGCGCGTAGCTGATCAGTAGCAACAAGGATTATGCACTTCAACAGCGCGCCGATCGATCGCAACAAGTCAGCTGATCAGGATTTTATGCACTTACCAGACCGATCGATCATTGACTGCGGAATAGTAACAAAATGGCTACCATCCAGTGTGGTATTCCCTCCCTGTTTGGCCTTTAAAGCAGTTCCACTTTGGTGACGTTTTTGTAGAAACCAATCATCTTGTCATACAAGGCGCATTTCCAACTCGGGAGCTAAGTGTTGAATTGCTGTATATGGTGATCGGAAAAACCGACTTGTGGTCCCAGAAGAGCCAATGAATCGGGAACATTCACCCATCTTCCTATCCCGTCTGGATTGAGGGACTCAAGTATAAGTTGAACCAGATGGGACTCCCCTCCAACCTGATCAGAATAATTTATGGCTTTCTGTATTCCAGAAGATTCTTGGTCTCAATTGAAGGCAGAAAGTCAACAGAGAGGAGCACTAAGGCGGGAGTTGCACAAGGATCAAAGCTGGGATCGTGGCTTTTGAACATCTGCACGGCAGATCAGCCACATCCAACCGACACAGTGCTGTCTATTTCTAGATGACTCGCTGACTTATGCCGGCTCGACGTCACCACAAATAGCCACGCGAAGGATCGAAATCCAAACAGCGAACAAATGTGGCAACTATACCAAATGGGCTATTCGTGCCAATGCTGGCAAATTGGTAATTATGTGCTTAAGGGTACCATCCAGAGGTGGATGCAACCCTTGATCATCATCATCATCATCATTTTCTGACCCGCAAGCTCCACTAAAGGGGTCGTGGGGGTAAACCACGCTCGAGAGATCTCCAGGCAACTCGGTCCTCCGCCATCGACTCTAACTGATGCCCAAGTGTAACCAGGCGAGTTTTTGGACTTGTTCCAACCTTCTCGTCGTGGGTCTGCCAAGCGCTCGCCTACCTAATGGAATCGCATTCAACGCCCGCCTCGGAATTCGTGATTAAGGGGACATTCGTGCCACGTGACCAAACCAATGAAGGACAGCCATCTCCGTTCGAAGAAGCAGCCCCTCAATGTTGAGTTCCTCTCACACTGCCGTGTCACTCAGGCGAGTAATTCCCACAACAGCGCGGAGAAATCTCATCTCAGCAGCTTGTACTCGCGATCTTATTCTGTCGGTCATTACTCTATCCCTCGATGCGCCAGCAAAATGGATTAAGCCAGAGGACAAAACTGCTGCTCTACAAGCAGCTTATATGGCCGATCTTAACGTCCGGCTTCCCAACATGGCATGCTTGCAATATGTACCGGACTCACCTTCGACAGCGACCGTCAAAGGCAACAATAAGCTTTACGACCAAGCACGCATCATCCCCCTGCAACAGTACATGGTGACTCTGCTCAGAAAGCGGCCACTAGACATCAACAACCATCCTAACGAGGAAATCAGGAACCTGAGAAACACAATCCCCGGACAACGCTACATGTCAACATGGCTCAAGTCAATGAAACACTTAAGAAGAAGCGCACGTTCAAAAGGTTCACCCACCGTGGTGTGGACTTCAATCAACTCCTTGGCATGCCAGACAATCAGCTTGTCGAGTTGATGTCCAGCCGGCCTCGCAGGCGATTCTCCCGTGGTCTTAAGCGCAAGCCAATGGCCAAGAAGGAAGCACCAGCAAATGAGAGGCCAGAAATCGTCAAGACTCACTCGAGAAACATGATTTTTGTTCCAGAGATGACTGGGTCCATCATTGGTGTGTACAATGGCTTCAGTCAGGTTGGAGTTAAGCCAGAAATGATCGGACTACTTGGGGGATACAAACCCGTTCACATACAAACCCGTCAAGCACGGTAGGCCCGGTGTTGGTGCCACCCACAGCTCTAGGTTTATCCCACTTAAGCAAACAGACAATGGAGTTCGTATAACCAGTACTTTTATAAAAATAACGCCAAACTCAACGCGTTAAATCTGCTAAACGAGCAGAACTTTCCAACGACGTCGAACAACGAACTGCATGGGTTCTACCAGAGCAGCGATAGCAATCACCATCGAGGCTAAGTCGGCTAACACATCACCAGCAGATCCCAACCGGACCACCATGGACACACGCACTTGCGTAACCGGATGTAAGCACCAGTCGTTGTAGGACATAAAAAATAAACCGACATTAATAATAAACAATCAATTTATCAAAGCGCATCAGTTGGGCCCCTCTTGTTGAGCCAACACCCAAATCAACATCTGGTCGACATCGCATACTCCTTGGCCTTGTCGACAGGATGCCCTCCAGCCATACAGCACTGACTTCACGCAAGACCTTGGCTGGGAGTTGTTGCGAAAAATGTGAAAAATGTACTCTCTGAGCACTATGCATTCGACCGGAGCCCCAGCACTTACGAAACCGCATTTCGTCTAGAAGTTATTCATCGGAAACCTGGAACATAGCAAAGCACCTCTGACAAGGCTACCATGTCTGAAGCACCGTTGACTAGGGCTTCACCCACAAGCACCACATGTGCATAAATTACCGAAGCCACACTGTAAGCTGGCCTCTCGCTCTTTCGTCACTCCTTCAGCCGCAAAGCCGCTCCGCGCCGCCGCCACCATCCCCAGTTGCGACTGCTGCCAGTGATTGCCTCGTCTAATCTAATTCCTGTTAACTCATGAATTTGCATTGGCACTCTCGATCGCCGTCGATTGAAGTCACACATTTCCATCACGACTTGCATCGCTTACATGTGTTCAGCGCGCAACTGTCCGCTGGAGTGGCACCATTCGTGTCTAATTGATTCCCGAACAGGTCGGCTGCCTGAGAATTCCTTAAGTGGCCGTGTCTGGCGGCGGTACTCTCGTACCGTTGAATGCACTTGGTGCACTTATCGGCGCGAAGTATTTCGCTATCTAGCGAACCGCCACTCAGTCCACCTTCAGACCGTGACCCTTATCAGTTGACCGAGTGAGTTTTGAATTGACTTGTTCACATCCGTGTTGATACACTGGCGGCATGCCGTCAGAGAATGCTCAGGTTATTGCAAAACGAAAACAAACTCAAAAATAAACCAACAAAGCCGGCCATTGATAAGACCTGCGTCCACATACACGCACCCGAGCGAGGGGCGGTCGTTTCTGTGTGACATGTAGCAGCCGATTAGCGGACGCACAGACATGCTGGCAGGCGGATGGAACTGTTGCTAAGCAGCTTACGCACCAGCGAGCGCAGAAGACACGATCGGTGGTCGTTGGAGAAGCAGTGAGCTACCGGCAAGTGGATGGGTGTGCGCTGAGAGGCTTAGGTGTTGAAAGAGCCACAAAGGGCGGACATTCTTGGGCGGATTATGTGCAAGAGTGTGTTCAGATCTTCTAATGCCTCGTAATTGGTCGTCTTTAAGACGGTTTTGGTGGAAATGGTGGACTTAATTTTGAATGCTTCTTATGGCTTAATCAGCGACAGAGACAAATCGCAGCTTCGTGGATAACTTGAGACTGGATGGCGTCGGCACGGATGCTCAAGTTATAGGCTGGTGACATCGGATTTAGTGTGGATGGAGTCACAACGGCCTCGCAGAGACGGAAGTGCCCACGAACTGGCCAGAACCTCACAAAACCGCAAGGACGAGTATGTAGGATGTATTAACAACTTGGCCGAAGTCAGGGACCGGACCGGGATCACTTTTCCCAGAAGGTCTTTTGTTTTGGATCGGTTGTAGTCAGGCCATACTTTCGCTCGTGTCGTACAGCTTGTCAGTCCTGCCAGGCTGAGGCAAGGAAGTGCGTAGAGAGGCATAAGCCTTGACTGCTTCTTGTGGAATGTGCACATCCTCTGCATGCTAGCCCTGAAGGGCAGACCCCGCATAGCCTGTTCATCGGTTTCCTCATTGCCTGCGATGTCACTGTGACTTGGAACCCAGATATGGGAAAATTTTGGGCTGGCCTTCTAACGGCACTGGTTCTGCTCGTCACTCTTGCCAGGATTCAATTGAGTAATTCTGATCCATCTGAAGGAGAACGAAGCCGATCCAATCCTTCTGAAGTGGTCAGGCCCTGGGAAGTGCATGGAAATCTCTGCTCGCACCCCAAGAAGCTTAAGCTTTGCTTCTAAAAGGGACAGCCACAATTGAGGTTGAGGAATCGAGTTGAGAATGACTTCAACCAGCTTAGTCCGTGGAGCTAGAGGCTGGCACTGACGGACTTGGTGGTACACCTGTGGGTTCACCCTGGACTGCCGTGCTACAGGAAAACACTCCGAGACAGAAAAAAAATGTATTCCATTTCAGAATGTGTACTCTGGGCAAGATTGAATGCATTTAAAATGGCACCTCTTATCGTGTATCCGGTCAATCAAATGACGGGGTCCTCTGCATGTGGGGAATGCCCTGCTGTACTCAATGACTTCTCTTCACTGCCCGCCTGCCCCTCGATGAGATGCCCGCGACACAGAAACATTACAGGCCCTTGCGATGAAACTGGGACTGAAGGTGGGTAGTCGCAAATCAAATCTCACCCAAACTCGAGATCGACCACTCTGCGTATTCCGACTGGGAATGCTAACTCAAAGACAGTCCTCGACGTCACCACCCTTCCCAGAGCTCATTTAAATTGCATCCGCTTACTTACCTACTGTTACGGTGGCGCTACAGCCCGGGGTGGACCTGGGCCTCAACCAACAAGCGTCTCCGGCCAGCTCGATCTTTAGCTAGATGACTCCAGTTTCGTTCCATTTGCGTGCGCCACCTGCGTCGCGGTCTGCCTCTACTGCCTCGTCCCTCTGGCTTGAATTCCAAGATTGCATGCGCTACAAAATGTCATCGCAATTTGGGGGAAAAAATATAAAGCACTGTATAGTGTGTGATCGAGTGACGGCCGCGGCGTTGTGTCGACCCCTACGCAACCGAACCTCGCTGCCTGGGTTCAATTGCCGGCACGACCAAAATAATTTTCACGGTCCACTGACGATGCTCAAAGGGTGTAACTGTCTAGAAAAAGCTTCTCAAATTTGGAGTCCGAAGTCGCACATCATTATTTTTGCAATTCATTATTTTTGCCGCTTGGCCAAAATGACACGCCTGCGTTGTCTCCACAGAAAGGTACCAGCTTCTTGTTTATGATTAATTTGCTCATTGCGGCATTCCCCAAATTCTCGACTATTCCGGAAGTTTCTCCACGTTCACCTACCAAATCGACCATTTTTTCATTTAAACGCGTTCCTTTTCGGAAAACAGACTCGTCAAGAAGGGAAACATTTTTGTGCGTCTATGAATAGACGCGTGAAGAAATGACTGTCGTCCAAGTCTTTTTTTCAGCTCTCGCATTACGTACTCCGGTTGCGATGACTTCGCGCTTCGTTCGCGCGTTGGCCAAGCGAAGCAACTCCGAATGATTTTGGAAGCACATTGGAATTGATCATTTCAAACGTGCAAACAGCTAGACGCCTTTACTCAACACTGTTTGGCCATCGTGTTCGCTGAATGTGGAACTTTCCAAATATTACTCTTGATTCAGCGTGATGCTGATTTTTTGACTTCGTATGCGACTCAATGTCTCGGCGTGCACTATGCACAATTCTCAAACCCGTGTTGCACACTTCACAAGGAGCGTCACTTCCGGGCGTTGTTTTCGTTTTAAACGCAAATTCGTCACGCAATTTTTCGCTCAACACACAACAACCAAGTGCAACAAGTTTGCCGTGGCATTTCAGCGGAATAATTTGTTGAACTTATCCAAAACGATTGCGAAACACGAAGTAACACAGTGGAAGCATTGCACAAAAATTGGTGGAGTTTCTCTGGGTCGGGTTCGAATCTCACTCCGGGAAGTCATTAACTTTTTTGTCTATTTCTGGTGGGAGACGGCTTAAGACAGCAGAACTATCATGTGCTGTTACCGTGGCTGGTAGCAGGGAAACAGGGAAATGGTACGCTTGCGATTTAGTTGACGATGCACTGGTGGCCAATCGGCAAAATCAGGTAGATACCCATTAGACACGGGAATGTGGGAGTCAGAGTCACCTCAGCTGCACAGCACCGTCCAGCGAGTTCCCACCATACTAGCCTAGACTTTATGGATTTGTCGGTTCGTGGCGCAAATGACGCTCGTTCGATATTAATAGTTGCCTTTGCGGTGTCTTTGGACGGGATACTAATGGTTACTTAATACAAATAATTATTCTTGTGCGAGCGGTAAGAATTTATACAGTTGGTGTTGGGTCCAGTTTCGACAGATGTTGGAATTTGAACATAATCCTCCAGAGGACATTTGTGGGCTCTTTGAAGTTTGACGAATCGTTTAAATTATTTTTCGTTAAGTCTTGACATAATCCTTTGCCCAAACTTCGTTAAGTCTTGGCATAATCCTTTGCCCAAGCGCAACCAAGCGAGTTTCTAGACTTGATACAACTTCCTCGTCCTGGGTCGCGGGGTAAACCACGCACGAGAGATCTCCAGGCAACTCAATCCTCCGCCATCGACTCTAGCTCATCAGGAGGTATGCCCAAGCGCAACCAAGCGAGTTTCTAGACTTGGTCCAACCATCTCGTCCTGGGTCGCGGGGTAGACCACGCACGAGAGGTCTCCAGGCAACTCGATCCTCCGCCATCGGCTCTAGCTCATTAGACCAAGCGCAACCAAGCGAGTTTCTAGACTTGGTCCAACCATCTCGTCCTGGCTCGCGGGGTAAACTACGCACGAGAGATCTCCAGGCAACTCAATCGTCCGCCATCGACTCTCGTTCATCAGGAGGTATGCCCAAGCGAAACCAAGTGAGTTTCTAGACTTGGTCTAACTACCTCGTCCTGGTTCTGCTAAGCGGTGGAATCGCATTCATCGCAACGGACAATGGATTGGAGCTTAATGTTTCTGAATGTAAGATATTTACTGTGCACCGTATTGCAGCGCCGTCCATAAGTGATTATTTTATCAACGATCCTCTGCTTCTTCGTCTAGATGAAGTTAAGGATCTGAGGTCCTATACAACAACATTAAGACTAAGCCGGATCTAAATGTACCTCTTCGTTAGGTTTTCTCAAGCGGAATAGTAAAGACTTCCAAGAAGATTAAAGCCTTACAAGTGTATACTGCTCATTGGTCGGTCCTCATTTAGAATGCTCTTCCACATAGTGTTCAAGGACTTAAATCCGGAAGGGTTCAAAAGAAAGAGAGATTTCACGAGGTATGCCACGGAACATGTTTGACGAACTTCCTCCTTATGACGAAAAATGCAAGATCATGGGCTTGGTTCCAGGCGGAAAGCATCATCAGTCATGTATATTCGCGACATAAGCGCGAATTCACTCCTTGTTCAGGGTTACAAGGACGTGCATAGTTAATCGTGCGCAGTAAACCGTGTGGCGCCCACACCTCAAATCTAACCTCTCGGCCTAGCTCCACAGTTGGTCAGACAAAGGTGTTAACGTCGCGTGCATAGAGGTTACGGCGGTAAAAATGTCCTTGCTTAGGTTTACGTCGCTTCGGTACACGGTACATGACTCCAAATGTACGCACTGTGCGTGGCATTTCCACGTAAATGGTGGTCAAGTTCGTCAGTGCCAGCCTCCAGCTCCACGGGCTAAGCTGGTTGAAGCTGGTTCCGAACTTGATTCCTCAACCTCAATTGTGGCTGTCCCTTGTAGAAGCAAAGCTCAAGCTTCTTCGGGTGCGAGCCGAGATTTCCATGCACTTCCCAGGGCCTGACCACTTTAGAAGGATTGGATCGGCGTTGTTCTCCTTCGGGAAATAAATAATTACTCACTTGAATCCTGACGAAGAGTAGCGAGCGGAATCAGCGCCGTTAGATGGCCAGCCCAAAATTTCCCCATATCTGGGTTCCAAGTCACGGTAGGTCCGTAGAAGGGATCTCGCGCACAATGATACCCGCAGAGACAATGCGGAAGAGGAGGTTGTCTTGTAGTGCCCTCGCAATTCGTAGAAAGACTCGCCATGTTTTAAGATTGTTGATAGAATGCCCTCGGACTTGACTGTCTCCATTGCACAGCCAGCACATGGGGCCTTATTTCCATGACACCTTGAGCGACCTTGAACTGACATCAACATTGTTTAGAAGTACCCACGTGACAGGCATCCGTCAGGCACCAAAATCTAACCCAAGCCATTGCAGTCTCCGTCACACTCTCGAATAGTCCGCACACTGGCTCCAGAAGTGCATCGAATCATCATGTCCACACGCACATCCGCCACGTATTTCCGCAGTGTCAACGCCTCATCTGGTGTTGTTAAACTTCCGAGTGACCAGACATGACTTCACTCCTCCCGCCTGACCTTCACCAACAGAGCCCAGTGCAAGCCTAGCCCCTCCAGAAGATGATCACTCGCAGACCGTCCCAATTGACATCACAACAGATCACAAGCGGATGCCCGCAAAGCACTTAAATGCCACATGCCCATGCCAGACAATTAAGGAAGCAATTCCATGGATTTGTCATAAAAGCCCGGCCACTGCCCAATTCAGAGCCTACATGCTGTCGAAACTTATTAAAGCCTCTCCATGGCCGTGACTCCGGTCCCCTCCCTCCACACACGTGGTCACACAATTGGCCCCATAAATACCTTCTCGGCTCGTAAAACTGTCTCCGGATTGCTGGATCGGATTGCAACGCAGCTCGGTTGTGGGGACGGTCCGGTCGGTCGCATCGCATTCAGTGTTGGTGCAGCAGTGCCTCGCTGGCATTTCCTCACCACGTGACTGGCATTTGATGCTCACATGCGCTGCGAAACGTTTCTCGACGCCGGTCACGTTCGGTTTCTTTCTTTGCGATAAACTCGCGACTAATCAGCTGGCACTGCCGCCGCTCGGCCCACCCTGGGCCGTCACGGAAATGCAAGTCTCAGTTGCCATGCGCCGAAGAAACGCTCCAGTGGATTCGCCTATTGAATGATTCCTCTGCCAAGCCCATTTTCCCCTCGGTTCTGGGCCCTCACCTGCCTCACATTTGATTTGTGGCTAAATTCTCGTTTGCTTTGTCTCTTTACAGATGTCTGACTTCTCGGATAGCACACAGCACGTCAGTCCGGCAGCAAGTTTGATTGAGAATTTCCACAAGAAGAATGGCACAATTGGATCGACGGCTACCGCCAACACCACCACCGGCAGCAGCAGCAGTGTGGGCGGTAGCTCGGGATCAAGCACACCAACGGTCAGCGGTGGCCCACCGAGTGCCGGTGTTGGCAGTGGCAGCGCCCTCAGTTCGATAACATCAAACACCAGACAGAATTTAATCAACACTAGTTCTAGTTCAAGCAGTAGTCTTAAGGAAACCTCATCCACATCACAACAGGTGAGTGATTTTTTCTTGATTTATCCATTTTGTGGTTGCAAAAGTAAATTTGACTGAAACGTGTTAAGGATTCAGATTTTGATGAAAGTTTAATGTCAGTGTGTTGCTGAGATCTTGCCGTTTTTAAAGAAGGATGACTTCGTTTTAAATGTCCTTGTGACGGCGATGATCTGTGGGTTTTCGTCAATAACTCGGTCATAACCACGATCTTCTGCATGCTTACTCATCGATCCTGCGCCCCTTGAAGGGACTGAGCCTGAGCGACAGCTTGATGGTCCGGGGTAGCTCCCAGTATTCAAAACCAAACAACATTGGTTCAAGATCAAGATTCAGTCTTCCTCTCCTTCTCGGTAGATCGAATTCGAAGACCCTCCTAACTGGAGCAATGGTGTCCACGCGCTCGATGGGGCAGAGCCAGTGCAGACCGGACTGCATCCACAGTTGTGTCTTCCTTCCACGCAGGCAGGACCATAACCAAGACAAGAATACATCTAGACTGGCGATTTCAGTCTTCTGTAGATGATGAGTTTGTCCTGCACTCAAGCTTTTAGTTGAAACTACGCCTCAGTTCTTCGACGTAATAACGCGGGAAAATAATCAAGGGTCAATGTATTTTTTGAAATAACCGTGCACTTACATTTTGCCGGGCTTAACTTCAGGCCAGTTTGTTATTTTTTTTAAAGCTTTAGGAAAGTTTTTCCAAAAAAAAAACACATAAAATTCAGAAAAATGCATGAAATCTTTATTTGAACCGATAGTACGGTCCATATAATTTAATGTTTGAAGATTATTTCATGCAAATATTGACCTTGACTGAGCCTCAAATGGTCCATCCGCTTAGTTCAATTTTAGCATACTCTTTGTAACATTTCGGTCGGTATCTCACGAATAAATGCTTCAATGTTGTCCTCCAATATTTCAATTGAAGCGGGCTTGTCTGTACAGACATGAGCTTTAACATAGCCCCACAAAAAATAGTCTAAAGGCGTTAAATCGCACGATCTAGGCGGCCAATTGACCGGTCCCGAATGTGAATTAAAATGTTCCAAAAGTCCATAGTTGCGCGTGCTGTGTGGCATGTGGCACCGTCTTGTTGAAACCACATGTCATGCAAGTCAAGCTCTTGCATTTTGGGCAAAAAAAGTTGGATATCATCTCACGGTAGCACAGTTACGTAACGATTCGCATCATCTTTGAAGAAGTACGGTCCAATGATGCCACCAGCCCATAATCCGCACCAAACTGTGACATTTTCTTGATGCATTGGTAGCTCTTGCAATGCTTCTGGCTGGCAATGCTTCACTCAAAAATCGACAATTCTGCTTATTTACGTACCCATTGAGCCAAAAATGAGCTTCGTCTAAACTGACCATAAAATGGAAGAAGCGCGCGATGAACTTTCTTAATAGAGCACGCATTTTGATAATAAAAAGGAAAATAATTTGCAAGCGTTGTTCGTTTGTAAGCCGATTCATGGTTAAATTCTAGACCAAACCGAAGATGTTTGACAGTGAAAGAAAGCACGAAACGTGCGTCAGCTGCTTAAACCAGTGTTGCCAAAAAGATAGTAGCTAAAAAATCACCCTTTATTTGCTCCAGGTCATAATTGAATCTTTCCACGCAGTTTTCAGTCCAAGTGGACAGCTTTTATAATTTTGGATATTGTCGGCATAGATATGAGTCGACGGATACGTCGCAATACTTGGAATTTTATTAATGCACACGCTGAATAAAAGAGGTCCTAAAATCGAACCTTGAGGTACTCCTTTTAATACAAGTAAGAATTCCGATAAAATGCCAGTCACACATACAACTTGCATGCGACCACATAAAAAGGATAAAATAAGATTTGGGGTCTATCTAGTTTAGACCTAATATCATCAGTGATTTTCATTAGACCTGTTAAACAACTGCGTCGAAAGCCGGATGGGTATGCAGTTTCTTGAATTGAGATGTGTATTTAATTGCTTAGGTAGCAAACGTTAGCAGACCATAGACAAGGAGGGCAATATGGAAATGGGCCTGAAGTCTTCGCATATTGAGTTCTTAGGTACGGGAATAATTTTTGCCATATTCCATTGGTAGGGAAAGACTCCTGTATTCAAAATTGTATTAAAAATATGCAGGAGATACGGCAGAATAATTTTGATAAAACCAGGATGGTTTAAATCAACTCCGGCTGCATGCGACTTTATTGACAGAATGCTTTCCACCACATCCAGATCATTAACATTGCGAAACTCAAAAGAGGTCTCATTCGTGGGTTCATGACTTATCCCACTTATTACATTTAAGTCTATAGAGCCACTACTCATTGTAAATTTGCGATTTAATTCATTTGCGTCTATATTATGCAAGGACTGAGAGCGTTGCTCAACAATGCCCATAGTTCTTAAATTGATCCATAGCTTTTTTCCATTTAGGTTTTCACCAGACCAGAAAGTGCATTATTTTGGCGGCCTTAGACATTTGTAAACTCCATATAGCTCATCTACTCGGAAACGTCTCCATCGTCGGTAAGTTCGAGTTGTTTCAAAAACCAAGTCGATTCTGCTTCGGATCTCGGCTGAGTTGTCAATTGTGGAGTTCACGTTTGACCCCAGGGCAGTCAAACTCCTTCGCTGCCACAAAATTGTAGCTGCTGATCGTCATGTACATGGAATGCATAGTTTTGTCATCATTGACCCTAAGACCAGCTCGCTTCAGCCTCTTCTTCAATTGCCATGAAATCTTCCATTACGGGACGTTGAGACTATGCCAATGTCATCTGAGTAGCCCAACTGTTGGATTGACTTGTAGAAGGCAAAACACTGAAGCCACGTGATCTCAGCTGCCTGATTGAAGATATCACAGGGCAGCGGATCTCCTTGCCGGAATCCGGGTCGAACGGCTCAGAGCTTCTTAAACCGATCAATGTTCCCGCATTCGACCTTCAATGCGAACTTCGTGCAAGCAGAACGCCTGCGCAGAAAACTTGCGTACGTTGTTGCAAAGATGCTAACTAATCTCACCAAGTCCTGAGATGAAGCAATTGACCTTTGACAATGAAAAGTCGCCGAAATCGAAAAAGCCGTATGAGAGTCCAATCAACGATTATATGACATGTCCTCACCATCCTGACATCATCCTGTACCTCAGGTCGATGCTGCAAGTGATCACAAATGAGTGTCCTACAGCAACGGAGGCGGGAACAGGGCTCCATCGGCGATTAATGGAAGTCCACTGGATAATCAACCAATCGCTCCATCCAAGCTTCCAAAGCTTCGATTGAGAGCTGTCGCTTTATAATCGATGAAAAGGCTGTGTGTATCGCTGATCTTCGCCGGGCCTTGCTTTTTTAGTGTGGGAAGTCACCCAGAAGCTGTAGCGCTACAGAGGCTAGGCCCTAGCCTCTCAGCAACCACTCATGTTGTGCGTGCTATTGTTCTTTCAAGAGTAGAAGGGACCTACATTTTTATGCCGACGGCCACTTTGAGAAGCTCTTGAGAATACTCTTTGTCCGTGACTCGAAAGAGGTGAGCTGCGTAGGCTCAAGTGCGTAGGGGTCGACGCACTAATCCACCACGCCACGACCGTGTGGTGTAAAAGTGCTTTAGACGCTGCTTTAGCCGGGATGTACCTCTATCGCTGTTGCAAGGGGAAGGATCGCCTTTTTTGTGCATAGAGGGGAGCTCATTTTCTACACATTCATCTTTCCAAAATCTGCAGATGACCTGGTATGGCCACTAGCTCTGATGGAGAACCATGTGAGCCTGCGCCTTTATTGCTCTTCACCTATTTCGTGGCTGTCCCAATACACTTCAAAGCTGGTGACGAACAGACTTGAGTTGGGATTTCTCGATTCCCTATCACTCCTAGTCAGCCGCGTTAAAGAGCTGTGGAAAGTGCTTCTCAAATAAAACCGCTATTCCCTGCGCGCCAGTAACAAGGTTACCCTCACAGCTTCGAAGAGCCTGGTATGCCTCGTCAGAGATAGAACGAAGAATTCCTCTTGCCAATCGTTGTTTCCCTAGGGCCCAATCCCGGACAAGTAAGGACGTCCTATATAAGACCTTGGTCATTCCAGTCCTTCTTTGCGGGTCTAAAACATGGCGGATATCCTCAGTCGGGTCGAGGGAAAATTCTTCGGAAACTAAACGGCCTGGAGGAGGAGATTCAATAACGAACTACACAAGCTATACAGTGACATCGACCAGGTCAAAGAACTGGGCATCAGTCGTTTAAGATGGCTTTGACATGCGGAGCGAATGGACACCAATGCTCCGGCATGCAGAGCTTTCGAATCAAGCCCGCAAAGAAAACGCAGTGGAGGAAGACCTCGCTTTAGGTGGCGCCCACAAGTTGAAGGGGACATCAAACGGCTTGGAGTGCTGGCGACTGGCGACAGCTAGCTATGGACCGTGGTAGCTGGAGAGGTTGGTTAGTTGAGGCCCAGGTTCACCCCGAACTGGAGCGGAGTATGCCTCGTCGTGTGCACATTTCTTCTGCATTTCTTTTCTTCTCGCCGGCGGGTTTCTTGTCTACCTACCGGCGGGCGGTAGGTAGTCCAAAGTAACCACAACCTTGGTGCTGGTGTGCGACCCAGGTCCACCGGAGAGTCTCTCCGGTTTGAAACCTTGTTGTTGATGCAGTTTTCGGACATTGGACAGTCGAGCTGAATCGTGCTGCCACCAGGAAATGGACAGAGTGGACATTTGCCCGCCTTCAAGGATATTTGAAGCGTGCCTTGCGTCAGTGACCATATGGACGACCGGAGATTGCCAAAAATCGTAGCAAAATCTGTGATCTTGCACAGCTCCACGTCAATGGGTTGAGGAAGGAAGACTGGTTTTCGTTTGGCTGAAAGTCAGGCAGAGTCAGATTAAGGACCACATTTCGAGGATCCGATGGCAGTGTTTGTTAGAAAGCCAGAGTTGGAGATGCGGGCTTGTGGAGCTTGGAATCGATGGCGAGAGCATTGAATCGCATTGTTCCTCGCTTCCAGTGCAATGGACAGTGTCGTGAGTCTTGGAAAAAATATGAAAAACAAGAAAGAAAGCCGGCCGCAGAACAGAGCCTTGGGGCACACTGGCGTTTACTTGGTGGACATCATGTTTGAACCCGTTCCAAAAAGGCGTTCAATTACGTACACTCGAAGTGCCCAGCGCCTTTCCAAAATTCACCATCTCCCTCGTAGCACAGCTGACTCAACTGTTGTCTGTTCAGTCTGTGGAAAGCACAAGTGATGTGAGGAAACTATTTATGTCGAGGCACACACACGGCCACGATGATTCCTCTACACGTTTCACATGTGCGTGCTGTCTTCGTCACTTTATGTGACGATGTGACGACTAAGAGAATAAGGGTGAGTGTCGGATAAGAGTTCAGTTTGACGAGACAAGGACGTCAGTTGTCAAAACCCGGCTTTAAATCGTTTAATCTCAAGTGAGTATCTGCAGTGAATAAGTTTGACAAGTGTTGCTGCATGTAGAATCCTGCCTCTTGACACGCCGTCCTTTCATTCAAGACATCTCTTCGTCCTTTGTCACTTCAGCAACAGCCCGTGAACCACACCAACGACCGTATTGCCCAACCAGGTGGCTCACACCCCGAAACTCTGTCGATAAGCGTATCCATCGATACGCTTGCGATAACAAATTCCAAACATGCCCACAGTCGCTGTTGGAGCACTGCCAATCTGTTCGCACCCAAGGTCAACGCCCAGTGTCGACACAATGGAATTCAGTGAAATCCATAAAACCCTGGTCCGCGCTTTAGCTGCAATTAGCCTAATCAACACCACTAACCGTTCACTCGGTCTCCGATCGCGGGGCGATAGCGGGCTTTATTTGTATATGGCTCCACGGCCGCAGAGTGCGTGTGTGGGTGGGCGTGGGGGATCCGAAGCACAAACCTATGTCGGCGGCAATTAGGCTGACTTCTGGTTGTGTTTACACTTGAGCATCGAAAAACATTAAAACTAAATTTGGCCAAAATAGCAGAACAACAACGCGTCGTGGAATAAATTGCAGTTCGCGCGATAAGATAACGCAGAAAGGGGGAACTTTTTTCTCCGATTTTCTCCGCACCCCAGACATTTTGCGTGTCCTCAGCTGGGGAGACGTCTGATCTGCATTTAGACGGATGAGCAAGGGGACAGTCCACGCACACGCACACAAGCACACATTTGTCGGGAATTTGATTTAAAATAAAGTCAGCCTTGTCAACGCAGTGGATTGGCACTGATTCACCGAATGTGAAATGGCACCTGTGGAGGCGGGCCGTCACTGTTTGTATTTTTGTTTTGACAGAGGTCGCGTCGCTGTGGACTGTGGAGCTTTCCACTGAGAGCTGTTGAGTCACTTGTGTGTTGCTAGTGCCACCCTTCCTGGGGGGAGAAGCTCACTTTTTTCCGCTGAAACGTATCAGGCGAGCTGTCGTTCTTGCGAATCTTGTTAGTTTTCTAATTCGCAAGAAAGCGGCGTTCGTGGAAATTGGCGGCTGTGGTGAATTCGACTAAGACTGTGCGGCGTGCACCTTACCCGCGCGATAAGAGGCTCTCGATAAGCCGGATATCTCATGTTTGCGCGGCGGCTCGATAAGATAAGTGACGTGTTCCCGTTTGCTGAAGGTGTACACAACACTGTCGAGGCCTCAAATCAGTGCTAGAATTTTCTGCAATATCACTTCATTGGATAGCGAGTTGTTTTATTATCTGTTTGGAGTGCGTAACCTTTGGTGGTGCCGCCTAAACTTTGTGGCAAAATTTCGGCGGATTCTTGACTGGATTATGGGCGGATCATGATTTCCGTGGCAACTATTCATAGTTAATGTGTCAGCTTGAGTACTCTTTAGCGACAAAAATTCCCCGCAGTTAGTGTTGACATTTGGGCGGAATTAAACGAAAAAGTTATTCACTCTTCTAATTGATTTAAGAAGAGTGTGTTATTCTTGAAGACCGTGGCCTTGAGGCATTTCAGAAAAGTTCAACAGGGTTATCCAATCCAATCATTGGATATTTTTCCATTCATAGGTTTATTTCCGATTTTCAGGTAAGAGTGGCTGACTGCAGATGGTAGGCACGATCTAGGCCCACTGCCATACCACATTGATTGACTGCTCCTTAACTTGGAACCAGTTGGTGTTCGTGAGAAAGCGCGTTAGCTGGCTTATATTTGAAGATATTCAGTACACTGTAGCTGTAGAAATAGTAGTCTCCTAACCTACGGCTTCTAACCTTGGTCTAGCGAGAGCTGACGAAATGATTTATGGTTTCTACCCCATCTTCATTCATCATGCAGTTTTTGCAAAAATCATTGTATGGGACCAATTGCGCAGCGTTCACTTATGGCGCGTATAAAGTGCCCCATACACACTTGTATGCACACTTCAGTGCGAACACATGTGTCGCTTTCTGCCACGCTCGTCACACAAGTTCGTGTAGTCCTGTATTGGCTGTATTCGATGACGGTGCAACAGCGCTATAAGCAGTGATTTGGCACTATGCGCATCAAAAATGATCTATTTATGTGTCGTGCATGCTTCATGAACTAGTCACAAGCTTATTGTTCTGAACCATGTAAATTGCTCAGATATGGATAAAACTCAAAATGGATAAATCAAAATTCAATATAACCGCTTCAGAATATTTCATCGCCTCAACGATCGGAATGCGACTAATATCTTGTATGAAAGTGTGCGGACAAGCCCACACACATCACACTTCAAGGACGACCGCCACAAGAAATGTAAATCTTTTCAGTTTACTCACACGTGTGGCAAACCTGTGAGCGGACTAGCCCAGATACAGTGTAGCACAAAGACACGTGTGTATGGGGCACATAACATCCTGAGCAGGGTTGCCACTCTTCGACTTTAATCGAAATTGGACACTTTGTCGAGGCCACGACGCGCCGAAAGGCTATAACATGACTTCGGCGACTTCGAACTCACTTCTTTCACGAATCACGTCGTTAGCAATAAAGTCAGTTATACTGGGTATATAACTTAATCCGTGCGGTTTTATGTATTAATGATAAAAATAAAACATGTACAATAGTATTATTCAAAGCATTGCCCATCTGAAGCTGTGACTTTTCCCCATCTTTCTGGCAATTTGTGGATCCCATCCCAAAAGAACTGCGCCGGCCTGGCAGCCAAGAAAGAATCAAGGCAATTTTTGATATTCTGGTCTGATGTGAACAAATAGTTCTTAACCGGAATAGCAACTTGGGGCCGAGCGTTGTCATGGAGGCGAATTATTGCCTCGTCTCTGGTCGCATATTCCGGGCTCTATTCGGCTACTGCTCTCTTCAAACGGATTAATTGTGTTCGGTAGCGGTCTTAGCAGCTCATAATCACCCTTCTGATCCCACTAAATACAGAGCATTACCTTCGCGCCATGGATATTCGGCTTTGCCGTTGATTTGGCTGGTTGGCCAAGCCAAAATCGTTCAAACCACTTTTGGCACGTTCCCTCAGCTAGCGCATAAACTTCCACCAAAATACGATGGCTTTCGGCAGCAGTTTTCTTCATATTAAAGTAATGAAGAAGAACTCCCCTTTTTCAGGCACAAAGTTCGACATATTTGAGTGGA
This sequence comes from Eristalis tenax, assembly GCA_905231855.2. Taxonomy (NCBI): domain Eukaryota; kingdom Metazoa; phylum Arthropoda; class Insecta; order Diptera; family Syrphidae; genus Eristalis; species Eristalis tenax. Next base: position 34,911,586 of record HG993126.1, read on the forward strand.
AAAAAATTGTTGTTGTTTACGCTTCAAATGAATGACACATACTGAAGTGACGTACAATGACAGTAACTTTCCAACGCATGTTCCAATGGAATAATACAAGTTACGCCATCTATTAGCAAACCGCACGAATTAAGTTATGGACGCAATAAGAAAATGGAACTAAATGACTGCACCAGATTTACAACACCAGAATTAGTAGCTTTTTTTTGTGCGAATTTTTCAAATTTGTCAGCGGCAACACTCTCTCCAACGTCTTGAGGTCTGAATGTTCTGAGCAAGCAGAGTGATCGCTTAAGATGTAGTACTGGCCATATTTCCCGAGGCAGGTTGGTTGTTCTAATTGGGTATATCTTAAGAAGGTGATAGGCTGTAGCACTCGGCATAGAGGAAGGATCTCCTCCTGGTGTGAGAGAAGAGGCTGTAGCACGGGCTTTGCAGTTAAAAATCGATTAAAATGCTCAGCCATCGCATTAAGAGTCCATTCAAACGTCTTCTTGAGTGGAACTTGACATTGTTTAAGTTCCTAATTCCGGCCTGGCTGTCCGAATCGATTTTGTCGACCATTTTGGATATTATATTGGCCTTTAGCCAGTAGAGTGCCTCTGTAATCACAATGATATCTGCCTGTAAAATGGAGCTCAGAGGAAATGGAGCTTCAAGGAGAGTCTACAAGAGCTCTCCAACTAGACTCTAACTAGACCAAGAGCACACGGCATATTTTCTGGGGTGAGGGTGTAACTAAAATGGAGTGCTATGCTTGATGTACGATGTGATTCTAGAATCGAATGTGTCTCTAAGACGGCTTACGTGTCGCGTTCACCCTGCCAGACGAGTAAGAAACACGAATTTCATACACTAAGCCTGATACCGCATTTCATGCCATAACTTCATAGAGGCATCAAGTAGGAAGCTTCTGAAACCCATTTTCAACAACACAATTTCATAAGGAATGCACTGCAAAAAAAGTCCTTCGAATTCCAGGCCTCAACAAAAAGACACGTGGTCCCAAAATTAAAAGACGTACAACTAAAGTACAACATTTTATGTTCGCTCACAAATATCTCGAAATTTTATGCATAACTTCTACTTTCTAATGATGCAGTTTTGTTCTCTGAGAAATTCTCTGGAAATGATCCATACACAGTTTAGACCTGCAGTCCAATCGCAGTTCCATAAATTGGGTGAAAAGTCATGCGATTAATGCAAATTGATGTAAAAAAAATGTTAACTCATCATCATCGTCATCCTCTTCTGACCAGCGGGGGGAAACCACGTACAACCACGATCTCCAATCAAGTTGATCCCCATTGACTGTAACTCACCAGGAGGTGTGCCCAAGCGTGACCAGTTTTGGACTTGACCCGACCATGGAATCGCATTCAATGCCCGCCTCAGAAGTCGTGATGAAGGGGACATTCGTGCCAAACCACCGAAGCATAGCCCTTTCCATTAGAGAAGCAGCTACCGGAACTCGAGTCCCGGCGAGTAATTCCGGGACTCATTCGCGATTCTTTCGGCCATTGCCCAAATTTCATGACCTTAGGTGAGAGTTGGAGTTGAAAACCGGCAACTACGACGAGCAACCCGTCAGTAACCTTGTGAGCAGCTATGAAAGTGGGGGGAATTCGCGCCGTACACTAACCAGTGCGTGTGGGGAACAAAAGGCAACGGACGACCAAAAAATTACCTTCCCAGCCACGGACGACGGCGTCATCCGTGTTGGCAGAGAGCTCTTCAGAATGCAGACTTTTGCGTATTGACAATGAATTTCAATTCATCACATCTTGTGTGTTTTCTTTCTGGTGGCAAGTCGCTTTCTGGCATTTGGCCTTCACACAAGTGAGCTAATTCCTTTGGAATACCGGGTGTCTTCGACGTCCAATTGACAACCGAATGACAACGATATTGTCCCACCTGACAACCCAGAAAAATGACAAGCCTTTTTTTACAAATGCGATGCACGTTCCCATCAGACCCTGCCAGAAGCGAGTCACTAAGCTGGCCTTCGAAACACACTTTATGCAGTCAACAAACCTGACTCAGACTCCTATCGCCTATCGAAGATCCTAACCACATTTAGCGAGATCCCAGTGATCGTCTCCGTCTCTAGACCCCGTCGCAATCCCAAACACTATAATTAATCAGTTGCGGTTCACAGAAATGACACACGATTATGCAAACACACGGAACGCGGCTCGAATGTGTTCCAGTTAAATGACAAACGTTTCAAGTGACACGGGGCGCTTATCGCCTTCACTTGGGCAAACAATAAGTTCTGAGGCAAAGCCAAAAGAATACAGATAACATATTTTCCGCGAATTTTCAAGCGAAATTCATGGTGACTTCAGGAGCATGGGCTGACACGGTGCTCGTGAGTCAGTTTAAAAATGCTCTCACTGAACTGGGTCACTGTGGAGGGAGGACGATGATCTGCGGTTTGGCAATCTTTTGTGTTCCAAACGCCAAGCGGAGTTCTGTTTGACGTGGTCTTTGTTCTTCTTACGTATCGAAAGTGGTCGCGTGACAGGCTGACGGGGGCTCAAGACTTGATCTAGTTTTGCTTTCTTCAGGATGAACCCAGACCTCAACGAGTCTTTCGAGGCAGACTCTTGTGCCCTTCAGTTGGGCACGTTACGCGAGGTCCTTTTCCACTTCTCACATGACACATTAAATGGGGGCGTCCTCTGTTGTGGGCTGTCCCACCTGCCTCACTAGTGGGACTCATAAACGCCTGACTGTGTACAGTCGATGGCTTGTCTTCTTCAACAGCTTCTCTAAACGCATGCAAGACCTAGTATTGTCAGATGCTCTGGACCTCCTTTCGGTGGGCAAATGACTGCTTAAACCGCCACTTTCTGTTTTCACGTCGGTTTCTAAACATCCACACAGATAGTTGAAAGTAGAACGAATATGGAGGGGTTGAGTTTTAAGGACCCTGCCACCTATCTAATGCAGCAGCTCCAGTCGTCGCAATCAAATAAAATGCGGGAAGCTAGACAGATCACAGGGATGGCACTCACCTTACTCATCATCTTGGCTGCAGGCAGGCAGGCACTAAAACCACTAGTTAGAAATTGTGCTCTGTCGCTGCAAAGTCGTGTAACAACACACAGTCTCCTTGGATATCAGAATGAAACCCTTTTCCTCCCCAGTGTCAACAGACACCGCAGCTATCATTCCTCTGTTCTTCGCTGGAACGGGGGGTAATATTTTGGAAGCGATCAATTTCCGTTGAGTAACCATTTGCGCTTGACCATGGCATCAACATAAACTAATGGTCTTCGTTTTTAGGCTTCACTGTGACCTACTGATCTTCACGAGGTCTGTGAAGCTTGGCTAGGACCACTCAGACAGTTGTAATTGGACAGGACACAACATCTCCTCATGAAAAGTCCTCTCGACCATTCTGCCTAGTTCAAGCTCAGTTAACGCTCAGTTCTTTGAATGTCCCAAAGCTCGCAGGCAAATGTATTGTCATTTAATGTGCCCAGATTGTGGATCTTCTTCTTCGGCTCGTCCGATAGTCTGTGGCGGTCCTATGCCTCAGCCAACATGTCTCTCCAGCCACAATGGCCTTGGTCTAGTTCAGCTGATTGAGGTCCCAGTTGTGCACGCCACTTCCGGAATAGTTCTCCTTAACCACGATGATTGAAATCAAAGATTTTCCGGGTCGAATGGTCATTGGTCACTCTCTAGCCATCTGAGGCCAGAGGCTCTAACTCGAACGCTGTACACTTCCATCTTCTCCAACCAAAGGATTTCCCCCTCGAAGCGACCAAGAATCATCCGAATTAGTTAGCGTCCACGCTTCTGTGTCTCACAGCAGATTGTGTATCATTGAATGAACATAACATTAAAAGGCCAGCAGTCCCGGATGTCTGGAATCGCGGTCTTATTCTGGAATCGCGGGTGATCAGGAGCCTCTCGAACTTGGTGCGGTTTCGGGAGCGTCATGGTGGCCATGGTTCAGGCAAAAACTCGCGTGAAGAAGTGGAGCGAGAGCAGACAACTGTGCGATTCTGAGATTTCGTTGTGGAGTTGCAAACACAACCCGGTGCTGCGACCCAATGTCTTTCTTCACTAAGGGAGATGAAGGAAAAGTCCATAACTCAAGTGGTTCTTGAGATTCCTACCTCGGGGGGTTGGTCGAGGGGATTGGACCCCAAAGGTGAATGGTCTTGGTATAAGCCAAGTGGGAGCTGATCACTTAAATCCAAACACCACCTGATCGGTGACTCAGTTTGCACATAAGACTTAAGAAATGCTAGGAAGTCAAACCGTGCATAGAGGATTGGAACAAGAACTCCACCCCCAAGGATGGAGCCCAAGAACGGAATGCAGATCGGTCGAAATCTTAAACAAACTAGGAGCTGATGGATAGGTCCAAGATACGGCCCACGGGCTGCAAGGAAACAGCAATAATTGATGGTTTGCATGGATCACAAATGAATCATTTAAGAAATGAGACAGACGAGAACAAAACTACAATCCCAACCAAGCCAAAGAAGCTCTCCAACTTAATAAAGCTGGCCTAGAGCACATGAGCATGTAGTTGAGGTGGTATCTCAATAAAATGGGCATTATCGGTGTCAGAAATCTGAAGGCACTGCGGCCAGGAGGCAGGAACACATACTAATCGACTGCCCCAGCCTCAAAATGCTAAGAGGAACATCCGTAACAGGGAAACACTTCCACGAAAGCCGACCTAGAAGAGTTGTCAAATTTCTGAAGGCAGCACTTAAAGCCTGGACCAAAAGAAAGGCGTACCATAGATCTTTATGTCAAATGCGTACCGTCCTGATAAGTCTAGGAAGCGGTAGGCAAATTTGTTAAGAATATTAAAACATCATCGGCTGCAGTTTTTGCTCAAGGCTTGGTAACAATTACCTCAACTACTCAGCAGAGCGCACGCAACCAGAATTGATGAATCATTTAATAAAGACAATTTAAAAGATTTATGTGAATGCACGTCAAAATACGCACGGACAGTCGTGCACCTACCCTGGCACTAGACTATTATATCATCAAGCCCAAGCTTTTGTGGCGATGTCTACAGAAGCTTAAGGAGCTGAGCAGACGCAACAGAGTAAAACTGTGCTGGATGCCTGGTCACAATGCTATAAAAGGCAATGAAATGGCCGACTCCTAGCTAGGAAAGGAGCATCAGAACCTTTTGTAGGCCCTGACCCATTCGGCGTTGTAAGAGATCATGTCCTCAGGGAAGAGTTCAAGGAACTAGAACGAAGGAACCGGGCAGGTACCTGTAATAACGCTCATGACATGAAGCAGGCCAAGAAACTTTCTCGGAAGTCTTTCCCTGTTACGGATATTCCATTTATCATTTTTGGGCTGGGCAGTCGATTAGTATGTGCTCCTCTCGCCTGGCCGCAGTGCCTTCAGAATTCTGATACTGATAATGCCCATTTTATGGAAGTGGTAATTGGGTCAACATAACCGGAAGAGGTTTGAGGCATGTATCAGAATGAGCAAGAACAACCTCCATACTCTAACCGGTCACTGTAGACTCAGGGGCACCTAAGGAAACTAGAAACATCAGAAGAAGGTCTCTGCAGATTCTGTGAAGAATCTTACGATATCCCAGAACTTATACTCGGATTTTGTGAGGCACTAGCCCTGGGCAAGTACCTGATATCAGAGGAAGAACTGAAGTCACTGGAACCTCCTCTCATTCTCAGATTCCTAAAGGAAACTGTCTTCTACCACCTTCGCTCAACAGAAGCCTATAACCCGCAACACAACTCTGAATAGAACTGCATGTGAGGGGAGCTCTTAATGAAAGGGGGCACACTACATCCAAAAGTCGCGGTTCTCAGACACACTGCAACTAATTTTAGTGCCGTTTGAGTCACTGCCACGAGACAAGCTTACAGAATTCCAGTCGCCGGAGAAGTCAAGAAGCCACCCCCACATCCATCCACACTAGCTAGCTAGCTGCTATTAGCCCCCCAAATGGTCATGTCCGAAGCACCGATCTGATCATTTGGCAAACGTGCAGACGCAGATGATTCATATTCAAATGAAATTGACCATTCCCATAAATCGACCCGGATGACTCACACAAATTTCACATCAGAATGTAAGAGCTCGCAATATTTGCACATCATCCACCATCGGACCTGTACCACGGCCAATTATTAGCCACATTATGTCAACTCGATTACCCATTCCCTGGGCACGCCTCAGTCCATCACACCTAGCCGCAAAAACACGATAGTCTCAAGTGCAAACGACTCCGACACTTCTCCAAATACGGCTCACACCATAAATCAACATCACCGATCGACTAGGAAACAAATATTACATGCCTTCGCCACAATCGCCCGCCACAATCGATCAACATCAAAAACGCGAGACATAAGCACTCACTTCGTCACTCAGTCCTCGGATAGATTCGGCGAGATTATGCCCGAAAATCCACACAAAATCACGCATTCCTACATCTCTCTCCTATCGTCCGTCAGACTCGTTCGTCTGTCAGTTCGCCATTATCACTCAGCTGTCAGTTGCATCTGTCAAGCAAATACGCTTTTCTTAAGTGAGGGCTGACATCAATTAAACGACCTTCTTTCTCCCCCCGATCGAGTTGGAGGAAAAAAAACAAAAATAAAAGCAAATGTGTCTAAAACCGTGCACAACAGTGGTAAAGGGTGAAAAAAAACAAATCGAATTCCACCACACAATTCAGCAGAGACCCCTGTGCTCAAGCTCCCCACCACAGTCTCACACACTTGCACAACTTAGAAAAAAAGCTCATCTCGTCTTCACCACGGGTGTACGGGTAGCACGACTGAAGCTCTCATTCATTTTCAGTTTTCCCGTCAAACGAACGAAGACGATCTTTTGTCGTGCGCGTAGGAAAGTAATTTTATTTCTAAACGTCGCTCTTCAAGTCGATCAGTCACTTACGATAATTTATTTTAAGCACAAAAAAAAACGATAATCGAACGAAACAAACTTAATTTTTAAACTCCCGACAAACCATCCTTAAATCGAAAGGAAGTTCAAGTATTATACGCAAAAGACAGACTCTCCAAAGCAAAGAGAGAGACCAGCCAAGACACGACTCAAGTGGAACGTAGACATTGTATCCCGAAGCGGAAGTACCACTTAGCCATTCAGCCGCTAATAAGGTTAGTATTGCTATTGCCCCCGCTCCGATCATCATCATCGCCATCATCAGCATGTCACGACCGATGCCAGGGCTTCCTGGTGGTGGTGAGTCCCGGAAGAACTCAATCCATGCCCGAGTGCCGGCTCTTGAAACGGCCGTTGTGCACCGACCTGCTTTAGGGAGGCATTCTTGTACATCATCCATTAAAAATAGACGTGAGCTTTTTCTTTTTTTCGTTCTTGACTTATCTTTTGTAATTTTTTTCACTTTTTTTGACAAACTCGTTTCCATTACTACTATTCTGTGGCGTCAAATGCAAATTTCCGCCGTCAAAGCAGCCACCTGTCGGTTTAAAAATAAGAAGAAAATGTATCTGTTTTTAGAATCGAGTGTCATTCGAATACGATTCAATGAAGGCGAAAAAAAAAACGAATGCACCGCGTGACAAGTACGATTTTAATTGAAATGTTTGAGATGTTTCTAGTCTTCCCGGTCTTCGATGAATTCCGCTGAGTGATGCGACGCGAATAGAGGCGAATTATGTTGACCTAACTGGGACTTCTTCGACGAGCGTCATTCATTTGCTTTCTTGGTCAACAACTGGCAGAGGAGAAACAAACAAACACAAGCCGGCATGTGGCAGGCACGTGGCTTGTGTGTTGTGTGCGGAAACTTTTTGTTTTCGTTGAATTCCATGCTAACCACCGGATAAGTGTGGGTTTGATAAGACGAAATAAGCACACTTTTGGGAAACTGACCTTTAAGCACGATAGTCGTTCCTCGGTGGGGTACTTCTCGTTACACAATTTTTATCGTCGCGGTCGTGATACTTTGCCTTGAGTCATCGCACACTGATCGACGCTAGGCACGGGCAGCGATACAAGTTTGGGGTCTTGTTGAATGAGCCAAGTGTAATTTCAAATCGTTAGAACATGGCGGGCTTGCTACGAGCAGTGGTCATAGTTGTGTCTCTGAGGGCAGTAGGAGGCATGGACTGAGGTCGTGAACATGCAAGTCAAACGACAGCCAGACAATAAGCCACCATCAAGGAAATTAGGAAATCTTTCACGCAGTAGATCGAATTGTTCCATCACTCGGCGTGTGGCAGCGTTAAGCAGCCCATACACAGCACACTTTATCTCTATCTATGACTTGGCACAAAATTGAAGAGAGACAGAAAATGCGATCCACAAGGGGAATGCATCGCTTCGGATGAAGTTGGTCAAATTTAAAAACTAAATCCTCAACTTAAATCATTTCACAGTACAGCCTCGCAAGTCCGGACACATAAAGTTTCGGGGTGTGTCCGGAATAACGAAAAGTGCGGACAGGGAAAAAATAAAATGACAGATTACGGATGGAGCCTTTCCCTTGCTAGGAACTTAGTGAGAAATTTAAGCCGGAACCACAAAAAAAAAAGTCTTAAAAGAACTTCAAAATAAAACAAACTTAACGCGACTAAGAAGGCTCGCCGTGAAATACATAGAACATAGCATGAAAAACCAGCAGACACATGCGGAACCTTGCTAATCGCAACTCAAGAGCTGACTGCAAGTAAGACAACTACTAGGACAGTTCACCCAATTGTATGAACATATGCGTGCACCTAGAACAGAGTTAAAATATGTCCGCATTGTGCGAATACTCAGCTCGGACTGTAGAGGTAACATTTTGAAAGTGTCCGAAATATAGAGGTGTCCGGACTACTGAACTGTCCGGACTAACGAGGCTGCACTGTATTGTGCATTTTGATTGGATGGACTTCGGACGCAACGTACCGATTCATTGGACACCTCTTTGCAATCCTGGAATTACGATTTTGGTAGATTTTATGGGTTTGGGCCCTTAGCTGTTCACTTTGACGAAGACGGAGCTATGAGAGTGGGGTTGATAGTGATATATTTCTATACCTCCGTCGAACTGTGCAGACCCGAGCTCGTCACTCTCCACCACTATCGCATGGAGACTGATATCTGAAAGTCTGCGAACTAGCCATCACACATCACACACTCGGAAAATAAAATAAAAACAATTTCACTTTACTGGCACACAGAGCACACTTCAGGACGCCGCACACAAGTGTGCTGTGTATGGGCCGCTTTAGCCTACAATTAAACGTCGTTTACGTACATACAGTGACCCAAGAAAATGATGTAATGAATTGCAAATATTTCGGCTTCTTATAGGGCCCACATAAGTTGTTGTGCTGCGCAGACCGTCTGTGTGGTGTGTATTCATGTCCCATGTTTGCAGCGACGGTCTGCTTGAATTCAAAATTTTGTTGAATTTTGCATGGTCTGCAACGACGTGTCTGTGTCGTGTATGGTGAATTTAGCACAGATCACCACCGGATCAGAACACGGATAGATAATCTCGGGCGGAGTTCTTGGAAATTTATTAAAGTTGTACCACTCCTTGGTCCACATTTTTTCTTTTTTTTTAATTGCCAAAAGCAATGATTATGGCTGCACAAGCAATGTTGTCATATTCCGACCCGCCAACTACGACGAAACGAAACAAACTAATGTCTGTGCACATTGCCTGCACCGTCTGTGGCGAAGGGGTGTTTGCACAGACTTAAGGTTTGCAGCGACGCCCTTGTGCCTTATTACTAGCTTTTCCATGTCACTTCCGTTTTGTGTCCTATTGCAATCATAGTCACAGCAGGATGTACGCATGCCACTTTGAGTCCCTGTATGTGCAGTTCAGGCAAACAAAGTTAGTCCAGTTAGTCAACATCGTTAAAACGGTCGCAACAGCATACTTTTTGGAAAAAATGTCAATGTCACGCAAAAACTGCATCCAACTGCCACTTCTTGTGGATGCGAGGTTGTTTCACTGCGTTTGTAGTGCCTTGCCAACTCACATTTTATCCAAGTTCCACTCTGAGACCTCATTATCTTCTGACCTGCATGCTCCACTAAAAGGGTAGCGGGGGTAAAGAGATCTCCAGGCAACTCGATCCTTCGTCATCGACTCTAACTCTTCAGGAGTTATGCCCACGCGTGACCAGTCGAGCTTTTGGACTTGGTCCAACCATCTCGTCCTGGGTCTGCCAAGCGGTCGCCTACCTGATGGAATTGCACATGGAGCTCTGAGACCTTCCCCTTCATAGGAGGCTGTTCAACTGGACCTTCACAAATTGTTTGCCTTTCTCCTGCGCACAATAGGAAGTCTGACGCTGCCAGCCTGATTGCCGGCTGGCCCTTGAACTACACAACGGTCTTCTGATAGTCTACTTTCTAGAAGCCGTTCAGTTTTGCGTCTTCCCAAATGGATTTTTTTCCCTTCTTCCGACTGGTGATTCTGGACTGGTACCTTGAGCCCTTTCTGTTTCAACTTGGCATGTGCATGGGGAAATGCAGCGTCCTCTGTCGTGACGGTATTTCCCTTTATCAAACTTAATTTCTCGTTGCATCTCGCTGCTCATTGTAACAAATGGGCGGCACTACCGTGACATGGAGCACACAAAGGCCGGTGGGGATTGGCTGTAAAGAAGTCGTGAGTTGTTACAAAGTTCCCGGCTCCAGCGCCCATGGTGCCCATCATCGGGAAAGGCAGATAGAAGTTGTATGTGTCTATCCTCCATTCTCTCTGCTTAGTATGATCAATCTGTGTGTCTCCAGATGAGAGAGAGGTGATCATGAGATGGGAGATCTTGCAGTAGTGAGAGGGTTGACAGATTTGGATCCGAAAAAGTGACTCAAGACAAGCGAGTTGTCACAGTGTCCGCAGCACCCTCATGACTTGTGGTAGATTAGGCCAAGGCGTGAATTCACCAGCACACGTAAACCAGCTTAGTCCATTGTGATGCCCATAGTCTGACTGATCGACCACTCCAGTTATAGGGTCGTTTATTGTGGTTACAGCGGCAAATGGTGATGGACCCAACTTCGCTTTCACTGGGACTCGAACCGGGGACCCCACAAACCAGAGGCAGGCTCTTAACCTACTGCGCCATCTAGTCGCAGTCCTGACTTACTACTTACTTATCAGGCGAGCACCCATGAAGGTTCTGAGCCATAGCACACACCTGACATGGCCGCTGCAATACTCGACCGTCTCATTAACAGATTTCAGAGCGACTGAATCAAGCCACTTGGTCAGCCGGCCATCAGACCATATGATGATATCTGTCGATCTGCGCTTAACGAAGCCATAGCTTCCTTGATTGCTACAGCTTCTGCTCCTCCACCAGCGTTGTTTTTTTAAACTAAAGTAAAAGTTCGGTTTTTTGTACTCACTGGAGATCGGCCTCATCATTGGCGAGCACCCTGGAGATCGGCCTCGTCATTGAACCAACTTGTAGCGGCTCCTGGATACGTGAGTCGACGCCAATTCAGGCCGTGTTGATTCAATGGTAATTTAAATGTGGAAACACATTAAAAAGGAAGGACGTGGAGTCCTCCTTGTTGTCAAGCTGGTCTAAGGAGGGACACTTAAGCCAGCGTAGCCCCATGTACACCTAATTTCACAATTACAGCAAAAGATTCTTGTACAATCATAAGCGATTCCGTGGACTGAGCCGCTGATATGGCGATGTTCAAAACGAGATCCCTGTGACAGCGAATACATACACCGAGTCAATTAAGTCAACTCATATTACTACCCTGAGTGCTAAACGAATTCCTTTCGAGACTGATGGCTTTCATTCAATAAAGCTACGTTCCCACCGAAACGAAAGCGCAAGCTCCGGATGAACTTTTACTGAAATGTCTGGTCGAGTTCCCACCGAGTTTCAAGTGGTGTCGCTCTCAATTTACAAAACAAATGTCACTCGCTCTCAATGTTTAAATGGCCCCCGGAACAGCTGTCTGTTGACAGGAAATAATGGTGTTAGAACACCAGAAAATAGAAGGAGATAAAAGAATTACCAAATTCACGCTGTAGGCTTGTTCGGTTTGACAACCCCTCAGGAGCGGATGAATTCAAGGGCTGATGTAAGAAGGGTTATCAGAAACCGCGAGGTGTCCAGACCCCGAAAATGAATGCCGGAACATGAAGGAACCTCGCGGTTTTGTTCAATGGGACCATGGCATTAGTTGCCTAGTGAGGGTTGCGGCCTTACAGTGCTGGAACCCTCTATTGTAGCTTGGATTCATCGTTATCAAATGGCTTGCCTCCGAGAGTCTCACTTCCAGATTGCTCATCGCAAAAATTAGCAATGCTTCATCAGAAACATCAAATCCAATAAAAACCACAGCAAACTTCCCCTTAGTGCCTGCAACTACAGATAACGGCAATAAAACAGTCGACAAAATGATAATCACTATCTAAAGTGATAAATGAGGAGTTTGGTTGAGATTTACACATGCACTCACCTTGGATTCCATTTGATTTTATGAACCGCTGCGATAACAGATATCAGCCAGCTTTGCGGAGGGCGATGAATCAAATCACGACACCATTCGAGTGTCGTGGTCGATACGGTAGATACGTTCCAGAAAAAACCGTATAAAAACAGAATTGGGTGTATTTACGTCATGACCGATCTGCTGAGAACTAGAACAACTCACGAGTAAGACCTGTATTTGAGCTCCAAAGGAGTCTGAATGTTTTCGCCTTTTTCGAACTTCTTTGCGCCTGCAGAGGTATCTGGTTGATATGTGATCCCAACAAGATGGCGCTACATACACGCGTCAGCGGCCAGATCGTGCTGCTTTAGACAATTTGTTATGGGGTCTTGATACACGGGCCATCATGTTATGAGGACACGACAAATCATCAGTCTATGCCGATGAGCCAGCGACAATAGCAGACTTTGAACAGCTTTTTCGAGATACCAGCCAACATGTTCGAAAAATGGAGCCAAGTCCTCAAGTATCGCGATATCTGGCCAGCTGCCTTCAGTTTCACAGCCCAAGTTGATTGAAGTCCTTCTCCACATGGGTATGCCACCTTAGACGCGGACGTCCTCTGTTGCGTTGTCTCACTGGTTCGGAGGCGACGATTCTCCTTGTTATCTAAGCGGTCTACGTGTCACCTAGGGCGTTGGATCCGTAGACGCGTGACTAAGCTCATGTCGCTGTTTCTGGTTGAATATTTCCCTTCAAGCACCGTCAACCCAAACATGACAAAGATCGTACGCAGATCCTTACTCTGGAAAAGACCTTTAGGACTTCCTTATCCGTTTCTGACATTGTCCTCCGACACCGCGCGCAAGACTGGGATGATCATGTAAAGTCAGCTTGGTCCTTCGAGAGATGGCTCTATTACTCAATTGCCTCTAGCGCCCACAGAAACAGCGATTGGCAGATGATCCCGCTACAAATGCTGTTACAGTGAAACTTCTCTAAAGCGGACAGCATCGACCATCATGATTGTCCGCTATGCAGGCGTCTCCAGTCTGACGGGGTTGAAATAAACGAATGTCTTCATGACGAGACGATGACGAATTGTCCGTAAAAGAACAATGAAACTTCTCTACAGCGGACAGCATCGGGACCATCATGATTGTCCGTTATGTAGGTGTCTCCTTTCGGATGGGGTTGAAATAAACGAATTTCTTCATGACGAGACCATGACGAATTGTCCGTAAAAGAACAGTGAAACTTCTCTACAGCGGACAGCATCGACCATCATGATTGTCCGCTATGCAGGCGTCTCCAGTCTGACGGGGTTGAAATAAACGAATGTCTTCATGACGAGACGATGACGAATTGTCCGTAAAAGAACAGTGAAACTTCTCTAAAGCGGACAGCATCGACCATCATGATTGTCCGCTATGCAGGCGTCTCCAGTCTGACGGGGTTGAAATAAACGAATGTCTTCATGACGAGACGATGACGAATTGTCCGTAAAAGAACAGTGAAACTTCTCTACAGCGGACAGCATCGACCATCATGATTGTCCGTTATGTAGGCATCTCCTTTCGGATGGGGTTGAAATAAACGAATATCTTCATGACGGGACCGCTAGGAATTGTCCGTAAATTGAGGTGTACTTTATGGAAGGGTGTCCGTAGACAGAAGTATTTACTGCGGAGGCTAGGTAGGCGAAGTCTTGGACTACGTCGAAGTTACAGCTGCCCATTGTGACACTCTGTTCAAGACGGCGATGTTGTATGTTCTTTCGTGTGGACATCATATCCTTCGTTTTGCCTTCACTCACCATTGGACCTGGAACACAGCGAGCCGTTTGGGTTCAATTTTGAGTGAAGGCGAAACGAAGTACGGGCTTCCGCCAATCACGTCAATGTCCTCGGCGTTTGCTAACAGTTATACTGACTTCTGGAAGGTCGTGCCTCTAGTGTTGGCGTGTGAGTCTTGTATGATCTTCTTCAGGATGAAGTTGAAAAAGTCGCATGACAACGCCTCGCCTTGTCTAAACACTCTTTTGACGTTGAATGTCTCCGTGAGTTCGTTGCGAACCTTGATGGAGCAGCATTGCCGTTCACAACCTGACGAGCTTGGCAGCACTACCCTCGGAGTTTTTTAGCTCGTTTCCATGCACGCGGCATCGAAATCAGCTGAACAGCTGGTGCTTGGCGATCTGCATTCCTTGCGTGTTTTTCCAGGATCTGACCCCACTACTCAAGGGCAGGCACTTAACCAACAGCGCCATCCAGTGGTCTTTGTAAGCGATGTTATGAAGAAGGCGCCGTTGACTGGATCTCCGGTTTTGGAACTGCTTGGTTTTGAAAAGCTTTAAAAATCACCCACAAAAAAGGCACCTTCTACATGGTCTATCCAGCACCTGCCCTCCTCTTGCCACTGAAGCGCACTGACAACCGTTTCCACTATCAGTCCAGGATAGACCTTCATAGAAGGCATTTCTGAACCAACATACGGTCTTATTCTCTTCGTCGTGTCACATGTCACTGTGACAAATTTGGTCTTAGTAACTTTATGCGACATTTAAGTGACCAATTGAATACAAATTTGTCACAGTGACACGTTCCACGTCTGACACGAGAATAAGGGTGACAGTCTTAAACAGACGACACCCCGGGGAGAACCAGAGCCTGAACCAACAAGAGACAACCGCTAAACAGAATCTCTGCACAGCTGCTGATATTGATCGTCGCGCAGTACGTACGCCAATGGCAAGCAAAGTTGATGACTAAAGTTTATGGCCCCAAAATGATTTATAGCCGCGCATGATGACGTTCTGAAAATAACAGTCAGATTATTTTTTTTCCATGACAGCACACATATATTTTCAGCGTATTTCGTCGGTTCATATGCAGACACGCGCCTTATTGATGGTTCGGTGGATTAACGTCAGGCGCGTTTATCAGCGCTTCTGTGAACTTTGCCATGAAGATAGTTTCTTGATGGAAGTGCTAAAATTATCAAATGACCATGCGTTGGCTTACCTTAAGCCTCTGCATACGCTGCAAAGCCTTTGAATTGATTGCCAATGTCGGTGGAGCGGCAGTAGATTCACGTTTTGACTGTTGACGGGGCGAGGCAAAGTGCTGAGAAAATATGCCAAGGGAAGGAATGACCAGTCGTTAAACAGTATCAGAAGCCCAGGATTCAGCCAAGAATCCTGGTGCGCCTCAACCAACAAGGAAACGGGGGCTGTCTTGCTAGTTGACTAGACCTCAACTAAATCTATCACCGCGGGTCTCACCGCGGCCTTTAAGTAATACTCCACGATGTTTGAGGGGCGGTACAATTCGGAGTGAACGTGGGACTTAAGAATGCTGAAATCTTCTGTTGCGCTTTCCAAGTGGCTAGCAGTCAGAGATCGCTCATGTCAGAGTCGAATTCACGGGACAGCGTCTGTGAACGCCTGAATAGCCTCTCGTTTATACGATAACACAATTTGTGGTTGAATGCAAATACGACCAGAGATCGCAAGAAGAGCTCTCGCCATGGACTTCTTCTTATGCTCTCAATATGCCTCTGCAAGATGGTCCTGTCAACTAGAGTACTCTCACCTAACAGAACTGTTCCCTTTTTTTGTGCCTTTGATCTCAGCACTGCTTGCCACGGTGACGAGGTAGACGAAGTCTTTGTCGTCACTTGCCTCACACAGCAACGCCAGACCGCTTCTATTTCAAGGCCTTCAAGGCATAATTTGTTACGACAAAGCTCAGCAGTTACTGCCTCTTGACCTCACAAGCTTGCTGGTCTTCGTACTTCACTGCGTATTATAAAGTAGCTGACACGATTTTCTGGGAAGCCACCCTGCAGGGAGTCTGCAACGAAAGGTTCCTTGGTCTGCATACCATATCTTACTTTAAAAATGTCAGACATGGACCGGAGATCGGCAAACTCAGGCAAGCCCAATAATTGCGATCCTCTATCGGCCACGCCTGCTGCAACTATGTAGTGGCGCACAAGAGTGGTCCGAGCACTGACCCCTGTGGCACCCTACTGTTCGTGCCGAACGAGAGTGGTTTTTGGACCAATCCATGTGGCACTCCAGCTGCAACTATGTACTGGCGCAAAAGAGTGGTCCGAGGACCGACTCCTGTGGCAGCCCTACTGCAAGTCTATTGTGTCAAACACGACAGATCCTAAGACCGATCCTTGTGGCACTTCTGCTGCTAGCCTGTTGTGTCGAACAAGAGTGGTCCGAGGACTGACCCCTGTGGCACCCTACTACAAGTCTGTTTTGTTGAACAAGAGTGGTCCGAGCACTGACCCCTGTGGCACCCTACTACGAGTCTGTTGTGTCGAACAAGACTGGTCTGTGGACTGACCCCTGTGAGACTCCTGCTGCAAGTCTGATGTGTCGTGCTCCGAGGACTGATCCCTGTTGAAAATTTTGACATGCCACAATCTTGGTTCCAGGGAACTGTGGTTGACTCTAGAATTGACGCGAAATGGGTTAAGTCACAAACAAGACCTAAGCTACCTAACTGTTAGCGCCACACCGACTGCCCACAAAACTCCAACCTGAATCTGAAATCGATTATGAGCCACCCCAGCGACCACTTAATATGCAAATCTCTCTCTAATTCGAAACCACAACTGTTCACCAACTGCAAAGGCCCCGCTGACAGTTATCTCGGTCATAACTCACCCCTCCGCCTGCCGGTCCAGTCAATGAATCATAGCCAATAGAACACAATTTCAGTGGGAGTGGAACGATCGGAAATAGAAACTCATGTCAAAGACCCAAGTCATGCATAAAAATAGCCACAAACCGCTCGGCCACCTCCCGGCGAAGATTGATGGCCAGCAACTCGCGCAGATAGACACAGTTCCCTCATCGCAACCAAAGTGAGGTTTCTTTTCGCAATTTACAAGAGAAGTCCCCGCCTTAGGGATGCAAAATGCCACCACTTTCACTAATGACTTGCTTTGCTTTTCTCTTTTTAGGTCGTCAACAGCAGCAGCACGACGACACGTGTTGAGAAGAAATCCCAGCGCTTGCATCACGTCACATCGTCATCATCATCTTCCTCATCGTCCACATCCGAAATGAAGGCGTCCGCCCTGAAGCGGGACCTGAACGAGATCAAGAACTCGATGTCTGAAATCAATGACTTGGCCATGGGCCGGACTGCGTCGCAGATTCAAAAGAAGTGAGTTCTGTTGTTGTCCTCTGACGGATGCACTCATCGCTAATTCGTTGTTCGTTCTTTGTTGCAGGATACGATCATCTCTGGAGAATCTTGTAGACAGTCCAACTGAGCCGATGGTCACGTTCCCCGACGGCGATGATGACCATCACGATCTGAAGTTGGACCTGGCGAGTGCCTCGAAGGCCGCCGCACTGACAAATGGCCTGAGTGGCTCTTCGAAGACCGTCGACACGGTGAAATTCGAGGAGAAACGCACAAAAACTGAATCAAAAACGAAAGTGGTGACCGACGGCTTCAGCTCGGAACAGGCCACGAGTAATATGGCTTTAAGCAAGCGCCTGCAGGCCGGTGATATTGACTATAAAGAGGCTAAGGCGGCGTCAGCAATGAGAAATAGACTGGAAGTGGACGGCCTAAAGTCGGAGGAGAATGCTGCTGTTGTTCAGGTAATTTGTAAAATATTTAAAACATTGGATAACCACTGACGTAGGTGGCTTTTTTTTTGGATTTTCACATCTTTTTGTTTGTTTGGTGGTTAGGATTACTCAGTAGCGACGTGTGACTAAACGTGGCGATTAATTGAGCGAGTGAGGGAATAGAACGGCGAGCAATGGGCCGTCTGGCGATATATTGAAGAAATATACAGCGGCGGCCATTCGATCGCCGACTTCTCACTTACTGAGCGTCATCGCTTAAGGGTTCTGCTTTTCAGAACCAAATGCATTGGTTAAGGCAGCTTCCACGAAATTCAAATCCGCACACATAAGAAATCAGCGTCGCTCAACAATGCCTGAAACCTCGTCACTCCATCGGCGACAGTGCGACGATTTCCGAAGAGCCACCAACGTCCTTAAAACGCTCTTTAGATACAATCATACTTCTACAGCCCATTATGGACGACAGGCCTCTCCAACTGATACGATCTTAAGGCAGCTGCCCCCAAGTCCCCAAGCCCAGTTGACTGAGGTCCTTCTCCTGTTGTGTGGTTCCTGGATTGTCGATCGTGGGCTACCCCTTTTTGGGTTGTCCCAGTATTGTCCATACGCTCATCTTAGTCGTTTCTATTTTATGCGGTTTCTTTTGGTCTTACTACGTACCATAGGCCACACAATTCTTCTAACCCACATGCTCCTCTAAAGGGGTCGAGGGGGTAAAGCACGAGAGATCTCCAGACAACTCGGTCCTCCGCCATCGACTCTAACTTGGTCCAACCACCTCGTCTTGGGTCCTCCAAGTGGTCGCCTACCTGATGGAATCGCATTCAGCGCCCGCCTCGGAAGTCGTGATGAAGGGGACATTAGTGCCACGTGACGAAACCACCGAGGCATAGCCCTCTCCGTTCGAAGAAGCAGCTCCTCAATGTTGAGTTCCTCGCGCACTGCCGTGTGTCTCACCTTCTCAAGGCGCGTAATTCCCACAACAGCACGGAAAAGTCTCATCTCAGCAGCTTGAATTCGCGATCTTATTCGTCCAGTCATTACCCAAATTGCATGACCATCGGTGTGAGTTGGAACAAATACTGAGTTGAAAAACGCTAATTTGGCTTTGACAACAAGCTCGGCCTTTCTGGTTACAGATCTACCAAGCTGTTTCAAAAATGACCCAGTTTGACCAATCCTACAGAACAGCATTGGTCCTTCTAACACTCACCCTTAAAGAAGACCCCCGAGATACTTAAGCTTTTCCACCTCCTCCAATAGGACTCCACTAACCTGTAGAGTGCATTAAACAGGCGTTCTGGAGATGGCCATAACCTCCGATTTGTCCACGTTGACCTTCATTCCATCGTCAGCCCAAACGGCCACGAACCTATCGAGTGCGCGCTGGTGTTCCGTCTGGGAAGATGTGAGGCTAAGTAAGTCATCTGCAAAAAGAAGAGGACTTGCCCTCAACTCTAACGACTGGATGGAGCAGTTGGTTAGTGGGGTCCCCGGTTCGAATTCCAGTGAAAGCAAAGTTAATACGCTTTTCCCTGGGTTTCAAATCCAGGGAGTCCAGACACCATTTGCCGTTGCAGTGGTTGTAGTCTGACTGTGGGCATCACAATGTACCAACATGGTCTGAGTGTGCTTCCATACCCTACCCTACCCTCAACTCTCCCAATGTGAAACATTCCTCGCCTCTTCTGGTCCGCAACATCCAGTCCATATATACAATGAAAACGAGACGCACCCTTGGCGAAGTCCAATGCCCATGGTGAAGGTGCTGATTTAGCACCAATCCCCTCCCGGAACACAGCTGCTGCAGTTTGCGTATAGAGACTGAATGTCCCTCAGAAGGGGACCATCAATCCCATACTCCTGCAGAAGACTCCAGAGTCCACCTCGAGGAACTCTCGTCCACAAAACGGCTTTAGATGGGCTAAGCATACTCCCAAGCCTTCTCGAGTACCATTCTTTGAGTGAAAAGCTGGTACTTCTATCGGCACGAAAGCCTCACTGTTCATCCCCCGGGCTCGACCATAGCTCTGCAGCGCTCTTCCAACACCTTAGGTTAGACTTTCCCGAGGAGACTTAAAAGAGCTATGTCCCTGTAGCTGGAGCAATCTCTTTTGTGGCCCTTGTGGGCAGCCTCATTGTCTCACCACTTTCCCAGGCCACTTTAATGACACGAGAGAGCCCTCTTTACCCATCACCTGAAGCATTTCTGGCCGGATTTCATTCACACCGGCGGATCTGCCAACTTTTACCGATTCAATCGCCAAAATGACTTCCTCCACCGTTGGACTCTATTCGCCGCCCCACACAAGACAACAGGTCTGCCATCCTCAGTGTCCGCAGTTCGGGAGGGACCAGCTGCGGAAATTGCTCGCTCCATCTGTGTAAGATGGAAAGCAACACACCATCTTTGGATTTGACTCCTTCGATGATGTTGAATTTCCTTCCTCTGAGTCGGGCAATGGTTTGCCAGAACACCTTTTTCTCAGACCTCTGGTCGCTTTCCAACTTCTCGCCGAGCTGCTTCCAAGACTGCCCTTTAGCTGCTCACACAGCCAATTTGCAAGGTCTTCGCGACTCAGTGTAGCGGTCACGAAAAGCAGAGTCCCCCAAGAGAATCCAGTCTCGGTATGTCTTCTCCTTCTCTCTGATGACGAGGCGCTTGAAACCACGCATTTCTTTTCTCACCAGCAGTCGCCACTCCAAGCCGCTTCTCTCCACAAACAGAGACTCGCACGAAGGGCAATGACAGCTTCTGAAAACCCGCGCCATTCTTCCTCTACACACGATGGAACAGTTGGAACTCGCTAAAACCTTTCAGATATGTGCCGCGCAATATTTAGCCCCAACTCACTGTTCTGTAGTCTCTCCCACCGTATGCGTGTAATCACTCTTGGTCTCCGCCTTGGCAGGAAGTAACGTCTATTGCGAGAATTTCGAGACATTTTGGGACTCATTCCCTTCTTCCAACTGGCGATTCAATGGAGCTTGCATCCGACCGACTTTCTATCCAAATTAACGCAATAAAAGTGATCCTAACTCAACGTCTCGCAAGGAGGCCTAGGAGCTAAGAAAGTAAGCAGTGAGCATAGTCAAACTCTGCTCATGGCTCCCTACTTCCGCTTCACCCCAACTCGAATTAGAGCTTATCGCACAGTGCCACCATTTTCTTTTCCCAGCTGATCCTTGCTTTCGACGATATTTGCGCTGTTTACGGCACAAAGCACGTCCGCTGTTCAGCTTTTCCCCACGACGACATATGAACAGAGTGTCACTACACTTGACAAAAGAGTGAGTTTAAATTTTGCACAAGCAAGCGATGTTCATACTGGGGAAGCCCCTTAAGCTCGCTAAAGTCGTCTTTGTTATCAGAGCAAAATAATAATATGCCACAAAGTCCTACCTTCGCGCCGCCGGGGTCAACGAATGCCTGTTCCCTCCCCGTCGGCTGTCGCGTTCCACAATCAGCGAATTCCAGTTGTCGCCAGCCGTATCGTTGGCATGAACTACTTAAGTTTTATTGATTGTAGCGCAAGACAGACTCAATTCTCAAGTCACGAAGGAAAGAAAATGCTGTTTGTGTTCCATTTCACGGCACTTGGCGTCACTGTGGCGTATACGTGACCTTTTCCGTGTTCCCATCGAAACATGCATTCCCGTCGTTAGCTCGTTCGCCTGCACTTATCCGTGGAAATCAAATAAATCATCCCCTCCTGTGAAAAGCCCTTTCGAGGTTTTCCCCAACGACGTAACAAGAGAAAGCTCTCTCTGTCTGTGCGAACCCTGCTGCTGAGGCAGTCAATTCGCATTCGAGTGGAGCAGCTCCCTACCAGGCACCACTCGGCTTGCTTGCAGAACAGGGTGTGTTCACACAAAATTCCAACCCCCTCCCACGGCGGCGATGTGTCCTTATGACTTTCCCCCGACGGCCGGGTGGGCCAGGATAGACTTTCGCTTTTGTTTGGGTGTGCTCCGCGTTTCTGTTTTGACTCCTTCAGTTATTTTTTACGGCTCCGCGCCGATGTTCTGGTCTAGGACTCTCGCAGTGTTGTCAGCGGACGCGTAAGATAACCAAGTCATTAACAAATTAAACTCACAGTGTGTGCCAAGAAGCGGTTATGTTCGTTTGCTATCGATTTTTTTGCTGTTGCCGCCCGTGAGTTTTCCCTGAGACCGTCCAGCTGCCCGGCGGCCCGGAAAATGTTGCTAACAAAATGCTTCCCAGGAGCCGTGAGATTTCTTCCATCGCCCTCTCGACTCCACCACAAGCAACACAACAAATCAATTTTCCAGAAGCTATCGGTAAATATTCGATTTTTTTGCTTTGTCTCATTCCTTTGTGGTGACATTCGAAAACGTCACCCAGTGACGGTGACGCAGGAACTGATTAAAATTAGCAACCAAACGGCTTGACAGTTACTTAAAAGTGAGCTTAACCAAAAGATTTATGATTATTTTATTCATTAATTGTGTGCCCGGCGTTGGAACGAGTCCAAAGTGAATCTTGAGCAGAGTCGGAAGAAATGTTGTTGTTGTGGATCTTTTGGGGGAATGATACAGTTCTGGATGGCCAACCGGAACGGCTCGTCCAAGCACACACATCTGGCATTCAAATCGTATTCTTTTCGTTGAATAATTGGATGGACGGCTGCTGCACGTTTTTCATCTTAACGCCTTCGAATTGGACTTAAAAATCATCGAACGCGTGTGACATTTGTTCGCTTCTCATTCCTGTCCGATCAGGCATGGCTGAACGCACCTCCGGCTTGGGCAAAGGCACTCAACGAATTTGCGATTCAAATTGGATGTTGATTGGACAACATCGCGCAGCAGAGCTTGATTATTAAATTTTAGACGCAGCCCGAGTCCACTAGAATGTGTTCAGTGTCAAGGTGTGGGCTTGTCAACACCAGTAGCGTGCTTTGTTCTTGCACGTCGTCGTTATGACGCCATCCACCACTCTTGGCGGGTGCAGTTACCGTGGCAGAGGCGAAGTTCGGTTGTTTCGGAATTCCTGCGCACTCGAGTGGACAGTCTTAGAGCACCTGCACGATCGTTCGTGCCAAAAGCAAAGTGCAGGCAATCGGCTTTGATTGACTTTGAGTTCTAGAACATGAATACATTTCTCTGCGTACGTCCGCTGCACATTGAGGTGCTTGGCAGGGTGAACAAAAGCTGTCATTTTTTGTTTGGTGTGAAGTGCTTCTTGTCTCGCATAGAGGGTGATTTCCGAAGCGTTTGGTTTCAAATAGTGCATCAAAATGGCATGAAAATTGCAAAAGAGTACACAATTCTTATTCGAGTTGATAAATCAATGTTGGCCGCGACCGTGTTTCAAGTGGTTCTTACGAAGAAGCCAATTTTTCTTGCATGTCGACTGGCATCTCGCTTATAACACGTGTAATGTTGTGTTCCTGGGCACTGCGGATGGGAGACCCCTGCTCTTGAGTGGGGCGGAGAATAGTTGTCATTGATGAGGAAGGCCATTTCGGGCGCAGAATAGTTGTCATTGTTGATGGAGGTCATTTTGGCGGAAGCTAACTCGTCGGCTTAGAAAGTCGTTTTGGCTAAAAGTTGGCAAATCCGCCCGTGTGCCTGAAATCCGTGTGAAGAGGGAGTTTTATGGTTCTCTCGTGTCATTATGGAGGCTGGCAAACACACCTGGCGATTGACAAACTGGGGTGATTGGCCCTTGTTCCAAAAGGGGAGATTGTTCCAACTACAGGGGCATATTCTTTGTAAGTGTTCTTATCTAAGCTAAGGTGTTAGATGCGCGTTCTAGAGCTATGGACGAGTCCATGACGGGGGATTGCTTCGTGCTGTTGTGGGTGTTACTCACCGTGATAGTGTGAGAAAAACAGAGAAAAACACCAGTACGCGAGGAATACAGTGTTCAGCAGCTCCTTCTGTATTCCTTTCCAAGCATAGGCCTTTCCTCCGAACGGAAAGGGCTATGCTTCGGTGGTTTGATCACGTAACACTGCCCCCATCGTCACTACTTCCGAGGTGTGTCTTGAATGCGTCTCCCTCAGGTAGGCCTCCGCTTGGCAGACGCAGGATGAGGTGACTAGACCAAGTTCAAGGCTCGACTGACTACACTTGGACATAACTCCAGTTGATAGGAAAAAAAGAGAACAGGACAATCTACCCGAAGATGACAGTCGACTGAAAAGTTCGTGTCCACTCGCAGAGGGAGCTCACTGCGCAACGTCGTGTCCACGCAATAATTGCTTACACAACAAATGCAGTGAAACTTCTCTTTTCGGACACCCCTCCACAAAGGACACCTCTCTTTATGGACATTTCGTAATGGTCCCGTCGTGAAGATATTCGTTTACTTCAACCCCGTCAGAATGGACACCCCTATATAGCGGACAATCAAGACTATAAGGATGCTGTCCGCTTTAGAGAAGCTTCACTGTACATTACTTTTGAGATATTGTCCAATGATGACGCGCCATTTGTACACACTGTCTTCACATCCTCGAACGAGATGGCGCACACAAATGGAGAAGGACCTCAACCAACTTGGTGTGGGCAACTGGAGGCAGCTGGCGAAAGATCGTACTGGCTGGACAGGCTTGTTGGTTCAGGCCCAGGTCAAGTCTAAGTCCAGATTTTTACCAACCCTAAACTATCAGTCGTCAGTGCGTTGTTGTTTTTTTTCACTGTTGCCAACAATTTAGTCTGCAAGTATCCGCAAATTCTAGTCTTGCGTTAATTTTGGGACACCCTTAATTAATTACAACAGGCTCCCGAAGATTAGCTTCGTTAAGCCCACCATAGACTCTCTCCATCTGAACACTCTCAGCGCAGATGCCGAACTGGATCTTTTTCTTCAAGCTTGCTAAGACGTTGTTCGTGAGTTTCGACGGCACAGTGCCCGGTAAGGGCTCACACTAGACTGACCTGTGAGGCTGATGTTGTGCCCTAGTGGTGCCCAGAGAGGAACTCATTTCAGGATTGAGAATGTTTGACTTTTTTGCTTTTCCAGCAGCTTTAACCTCGCTCAAGTCGCTTCGGTAAGAAGCTTAGAGGTGTGCCAGCATCCATCTTTTGATAGAAAGTCCGCTCACTCATTCCCTGTGATTTATTTCGCTGATGTGAGACCTGCATATTCTGTCAAGTTTTGAAGTGGGACCGACGACACGACGGGGGAGTTTATGGCTCTCCCGTGCTTTTGACTACTAGCCCAAGTATCTTGTGCAAAATGATGAATTCGTCTCTAAGAGCCTAATGATCTTCCACAGAGGTTGCAGGAGACCCTGGTCCCTGCACTTGTGACCGCTCTAGAACCATCTGTGTCTAGGTATCTAGGTTCTATTCCAATCATACCTGTCCAGTATCAAGAAGTCTGTCGCTTGTCATTTTTGTGTGTAGACGTGTAGACGCATGCCGAAAGGGTTTGTCGGGCCAAGAGTCGGCTTCAAGTAACTCAAGAATTGCGACCGTTGCCTTCTTCGATCCAAGACAGTGGGTGACAGACACGCCATCGGTTAGGCTAAGGTCAAGAGTAAGAAGTCACTCACAGTCCCAGCGTAGGTGCATTGTACCACCCCGATCTATTCGATCTCACTATGCAATCGAATTGGTGTGCATTTGATGGTGCGATGACCCGCGATGAAGATGACGGACTGCTTATTTCGACCAGATTATGGAAGAAGTGAGCCCCTGAGTTGTTTTTACTCCGTACACAACACAAACCAACAAAACACAAACCCGCTAAATTCTCGAAAGCACCCAAAATCATGCCAATCCACATCTCTATTAATTATGTGCCTAATGTCAAATCATATTTCTTTCGCGAGTCGTTTCAAAAATATCGGTTTATGTCCACAGTCCGTGGATAGCGGACATAAACCGAACAAACGCAACTAATGCGCTCCCATTCTGTGACCCAAGCAATCCCTTCGGCACTCTGCTACGCAATGAAGTCGGTCATAAAAAATTAAATGTCTTTTTTACTGCCACAGATCCCCGCCTATGATAAGCCCTACCTCCCTTGAATGTCTGCTCTTAAATTCGGTCAACAAAATTATCTGGCTCGTATCTCAAAATGTTTCACACTTACTCTGCTCGTCTTTATGGGTCACGTTATGCCAAATGACAACTAAAAGCTGTGCTTTAACGCCTGGCTAGTAAATGTTCGGGAGTACTGATGCATTTATGAGTGCCCTGCCCAAACTTTATCTTTTGATTAGAGAAAGCATTCTCAGGCAGTTTATGGTGCAGTCACAGACTGATTTTCCAGATCCTTGTGCCTCTTGGTGCACAGTCACCACAGGGATGGTTTTATCGACCGTGGCTTGGCGTCACCATTGAGATGAGTCGCGTTGAGTCGAACGGTCTCGAAGATAACGGCAAGAGTCATCCGGTTTGACTCCGACTTGTGCGGGCTGAAAGCAATTCTGCGCTCCTTTTTCTCTGCCTTTCTTCAGAATTGTTGATACAGAAACCGGTTGATCTCAGGGCACTCTAAAGCCTTCCAAAGGATTGACTAATGACTGTACCTGCTTTATGGACTTTAGGGGATCTTCTGCCACAGTTGAACTTGTGGCAACCAAGGCAAAGTGTTTAGTTGAGGCGACCCGTACCCTTGGGGTTTAAGGGGCAACAACGAATCGAGGCACAATGCTCCACCTTTTGCGAGTGTTTCTTTCTACAAAAGTCTTCAAAAACTTCGCTATTCGGTGTTGGCAGAAAACTATAGGTCCCATCAACTCATGATAGAACAACAGCACCCCAAACACGACGGGTTGTTGTACAAGCTAGGCCCACGTCCAACTCGGACGGTCACGGACTGTAAATATGGCCGAAAAAAGTGTAGAAAATGTGTTGCCATTGCGGAGAAAAGGCTAACTCTGATGGCACCAGCAGCATATGTACGAATTAAGCCACATTATGGTGTACCACAGGGTTCAATACTCGCTCCTATATCTTTTTTAAAAATTAAAATTTGGTGCTCTTCTTCTCTCTGACGCAAAATTCTTCTTTTTTGACGGACTGACATTCAGATTAGTCTACAACTCGCACTTATCGCGAGTCAACCGGGTCTCAGGTTAGCGCGTGAAATTCCGTGGCCAACATGGCATGCTACCATGTGTGGTCTTTGGTGGCACCAATAGACGCGAGTCAACCGGGTCTCAGGTAAGCGCGTGAAATTCCGTGGCCAGCATGGCATGCTACCATGTGTGGTCATTGGTGGCACCAATAGACGCGAGTCAACCGGGTCTCAGGTTAGCGCGTGAAATTCCGTGGCCAGCATGGCATGCTACCATGTGTGGTCTTTGGTGGCACCAATAGACGCGAGTCAACCGGGTCTCAGGTTAGCGCGTGAAATTCCGTGGCTAACATGGCGTGCTACCATGTTACCATAGATTGGTGAGGCTTATTGACAATTGACATTTTTACAAAGAGTAGTCCTCCTCTTATTGTTCTTAATACGAGGCTACACTTTAATGTTGTGGCTGCCTTCAAGGACACACTTCTTGTTGGTTTAGATGCGTTTCCAGACGGAGCTGCTGTGATTATGCGCCTCAGATCGATTAGGTGCTGGATTGTACATTCAAGGTGGGACACTCTGGCTGAGAATGACCTCTCTCTAATCTGAGAAGTGGAAGCATTGAACGAAAGATTCAGTAGACACTTGGTCGGAGCAGCAACGAGTAGTTACTGCAATTCCTGACCGTTCGACAACTCAGAAGTAAGTTGAATGCTTTAGCTGCCTTACATGCTGGTGCGACCACTGAGCGCTCGAGGCCAAATTATTTCCTTGAATCTAGCGCGATGTAGCTACGCTTTGCTAAGTCGCTAAAAAATGTGCCGTTGTGTGGAATGATGCTGTTTCGTGGGGTCGCATGTTTCTCTCGGTCTGAAGCAAGCCTTCATTCTGCACAAGGGTGTAATGTGGGTATGGTGGCATGTTTGCTCTAGGAAAGAGGAGGATCCTTTGCGTCACCTCAGATGGCATTTCTGCAGAATCAATGTCGGTGCCCCGCCCCATGTTTTTGAACAGTTGCAGTCCTCACCTTAGCCATTGGGCGCGGGTGCACAAGCCTGTTTGGTCTGGAGTATCAGAGCAAGAGCGTATGATTTCCCCTTAAGCTATGTGCCGCTTAACAGCTCACTTGTGTGTGGACTTGTGTCGGTGTGCTAAGGTGTGTCCTGTGGGTGGGCTACTCCGCGCACCGCTGATTTGCCGACTATGGGAGTAAAATGAAAATGGTATAATTTCTATTGTCTCTGTTCTGCGAAGTGTATAATGTGTGCGCGAAATAGTGTCAAGTGTGGCGGAAAGCGATGTACACACAAGAGTGCTGTGTATGGGCCGCTTAATGCAGACAATTTAAATGGAATTTGAAATTGTTTCTTTGTTTCCAACAAGGACTAACCCTATTTCAAAAACTTGATTGCCGACTTGAAGTACAATCAAAACATTCATGAATGGAACTCGACTTCGTTCATATGGCCACCGCGGGCACATTTGCAGCGGTCGATTCTTTGGAACCAATTTTCAACTCCTCGGCCACACATTTTCCGACCGAACGGCCGCTACTTCGCGTTCAACGTTGGCTCTGAGTTCTTCCAACGTCGCCGGCGTGTTGGCATAAACGAAGGACTTGACGTAGCCCCACAGAAAGGCGGCCAATCGACTGTCCCATTTCTTGAGACGTACCACGCTCACCATACTTGCTTAAATTTGCGATGATGAACTCCGAAATTTTTATAATTTGCAGACTCTGCTCGTTCATGTACTTTACCACGATGAAAACGTTGAGTTTACTGAGTAAATTTACGGCGACAGTTTGATGATTTGTGGAAGAGTGCGTTAAATTCAAGGTTGTCAAGTCTCTATTGGAACACCCTTTGGTTGGCATGGCATCCATTTAACGTGAATAATCCCAGAACCAAGTATAACCCTGCTCAGCTCTTATGAGGGCATGCTTGAGCAGAGATCTCATGGAAACGGTCCGAAGTCTGAGGTGACGAATGATATCGGCAGGCGCGTGTGTCTGTGTCTTGTGCCATCCATGGTTGAGGTGAACTAACAGACAAACGCCTTCGTTGCCTCGCTGGCTTTCGGATGTGTTTGACGCAAATCTGCAACAATCAGTTCCTCTTCAGGTGATCTACAGTCCAGACTGAATTCCTATGGATGACCAGCACATTCTCCACCTGTTCACAATCAGCTCCACCACTCGTTCATGTCAATGTCCAAGCAAGCGACATACCGACAACCAATCATTCATTCCCACTTGTGAATGCGGCAAGGCGTCCTCACTCCCCCACCCACCAATCAATATCCGTGTGCACGGATTCTAATGACCGACTCGATGTGTTTCGCCTTGCCGGAAGTCCAGGGTTTCCCCCTGACTCACGCTCAAGTGACGAGAATTTTAAAATGCCTGGAATGTTTTTCCCATGCGGCGTCTTGCTGATTTGAATGCCAATCAGCTGTGAATTGACAACCCAGCTCGCTGACAGGCGAAATGGAACAACTTTCTTTATCTCGCAATTCATTAGGCGTTCATTGCGGTTTGATTAACTCGTTCGACTGAAATTGTCTGGTTGGGTGCTTCTTGGAATCGCTTTTAGAAATGGTTGAAATTGTATTTTATTCTTGGAATCGGATAGCAGACAAACTCGCTGAATTAGTTTTGCTCGGGAAATGTAGATACTGGCTGTGATATTCCTGGACACAACTAGCGGTCGACGAAGGGTACGGATTTAGGGATTATAATGATATGAGTGGCAGTCCAGCTCGTAGAGGGCCTGTGCCAGAGATAATGGAGGGATCTCCATCTGTGGCCGACACCCACTATTCTTGTGGGTAGGCGACTTGCTTAGATTGATGCGAAACCTCGATGCTTGCATGGTAGGTCGGCTATGAACGATCGGAAACAGAGCACGATATTTGTCGATAATTTGTAACAATTTTTGTACAACCCATGCCGTAAAGGCAACGACACTGCGAAGAGATCTGTTGTATGGAAGGCTTGGAGTTGAACCAAAAGATGTTCTGGTTCCCTTACGAAGGGTAGTATGTCCTTTGTAGTGAAATTTTCCAATTCCATAGAAGTGAGTATTTCACTATATACGTGTCCTTGACCAGAGTAGTGCCGGACATTCATATAAAATGTGCTCGGGTGTCTCTTCCTCTGACATTCCTTGCCCTGGTACAGGTTCATTGCATTACGGTGGTGACTCAAAGCCTTGTCGAGGCAGAGTATTTCCTTATAGGAAATTCCTTATTGCCTAAGACCATCCCCATTGGTGCATTGGTCTAGGCGCAGTTTGTGTTCCCATTCGTTAACCAGCGTTGTAGCTGTTGTCGAGTCGACTTATCAGTACAGTTCGGGACCTCTGAACACATATTCCGAGCCAGTCCTCTCGAGCTCTTCTGCGGATTCGTTGCCTGCAGTTTCCCTGTGTCCTGGGTTCCAGCCGAGCTCTTTTTGTTGTTTCTGGCAAGAGAATGTAGTGCTTCGTAACTACATTTGACGGAGTCTAGTAGGTTAGACGAGAGTGCTTTAAGCTCTGACCAACTGGGAAGATCATCTGAGAACATTCTAGCTGGTGTGTGTCTTTCGTAGATCTCGATGGCGTTGATTTCGGCACGGCAACCGGTAGGGCCCCATAATATGCGACTGCCCGAGGCGGACATGGGTCTAGCTTCTACAGCAGGCGCATGGGATCTACAGACAGCATCCCATGGGTACGAAAAATGTCTAACCATAGTTCGGATGTAGGTCTTTCGGCAATGCTTCCTCATCATGTCGCGAGTAACGCGTGAGATGTCGAAAATATAACTCGCCAACTCCTCCAGTTGATGCGTTGTGAATGTCTTCCACCTACTCGTCCATTTGGTAGGACTCCTCTCCTCTCTTAATTTATAATGACAGTTAAAAATATTTCCGCTCTTTGCATGAATGACTCAAAGGCGTCTCTAACCACTTTGTTTGGCAAATCCAACAAGTGGAGTGGTTTCAAATCGGGTGCACAACGTTCTGAGGTTTATGATGGCACACAAGATCCCCCGAATGTCCACCTCAAATCCGACTTCCTGTGGGTGCATTTTTTCATAACGCATCATGCAACGGGTTGTCGTCAGCCGCCTCCTTGCCGCTGTCCTAAGTCAATGACGGCTTAGATTGTTTGCAATCTGCCAGTCCTCAAAAATAATATGTGTCACACGGCACTTAGGCAGCGGCGAGAGATTAAATCTATCAGCAAGTCAAACAGTCTCAAATTGTCTGTTTGCCTGATAAAGTGTTATGGTCTGCGCGGTGTCTTGGAATAAATTACACGCGTGCATCCGGTGGCGAAATAAAAACGAAATCCCGCACAGTAGCCGAGCAAAAGTGCTTCGTGTCGCGTCTCTGATAGACTCTGTAAAATATTCGAGCAAAAAATAAAACCGAAAACCTCTCAAATCAAGTGCTCTCCTCGCTTCAAATTGAATCATCATCGAGCAACACATTGGCACTCATCCGAACTCGAGCGTCTGACGGTAAATCTGGTTTATTAGTGCTTCCGTCTCACCCATCTGTTCGGGGGATTTTGGGGAAAACGAAAATTCGAATACCGCCAATTAGGCTCACTGTCATCACTATGCGGCATCATCCGCTCCCGCAGAACCGCAGCACCACAGTGAATGGCGGCGACCACGGTTTGCTGACGCACCTCCTCGTCCCTTGAATCTGTAGCGCTGGTAAACATCATTCAGCTAATCTCTCGGGGAACAGAAAAACCTACACTTGTCACATCTAAGACCTCTCAGCACCCACTCCCAGCGCGAGCATCGTAAAACTAGCAGAAGTCTACTTTTTTAGATTAATTCACCGCCGAAAATTCTATTTTCGTCGAAAATATTATCTCCCAGCAGATGCGGCGAGGACTGAGACGACACAGTGGGCTCGCTAGCTCTCCCTCTCTCGCGTCGAACGCTCTGCAAAAAGCTTGATTACCCTTTCAAAACATCCAATTCTCTTTCGGCTCGCACTGCCCGCAGCGTTTTCGAAACATTTTCCACCGCCCAGTGACCGTTTGCGTAGATCATCACTTGCACGCGTGTGCTCGCTGATCGGACAGCCAGTCGGTTCGCATTAAAAAACGCGATTCTATCGGAATTCTCTCGAAATATTTAATAATAGATGCGATCCGACGACCTTCTGCAGGAAGACGTCAAACGTCCGAACTATCAAAAACGCCGTACGATTGCTTTGTGTGTTGCGAATAAAACAGCATTTCAACGGTGTCCGTGCATTTCGCCGTGTCCGCGACAGTGACAGCGAATCGCGAATCGGCCGAGCGCCCGCTCGTACTGCGCTTCGGTCTGGTGGTGTATCACGGAACTCGGAACTACATGCTGATTAGTGAGCGCTGCTAGTTCAAGGGAACATACATGGATCGCGTGGATGCATGCAGTGCCGCCGTCGAATGTACGAGTGCATAAGTGCAGCAAGTGCGGCATCATATCTGTCAGTCGATTCGACACTCCCGAGCTTTTCGTTTGCGCTTCCCGTCGAGTTCGCGTTCGCGTTTGCGTTTGCGTTTGCTTTTACGTTCGTATTCGAGAGAGATCGTCGCTTAGCCGAGGGAACGAACGAAGAGTGGAGCGGAATTTTATCAACGTTAGTTAATTCATTTAAAAATAAAATTCACACGCAGATGCTAATTTTAAATCCATGCCGAGTATTTCGATGTGTGCTGTGAGACTTTGCGCGGAACTAAATAGATACAATTTTAATTGGACGCTTCTTTGAGATTCTTTTGATCGCTCTAAGAGAGACGAAGAACGAACAACCGACCCGAAGCACCTCCATTATTCTAGAACAGAAAATAAACAAGAACACATCGTCGTATCGGGAGATGTCCGCTAACGTGCCGTGGGGTGTGCGAAAGGGTATCTTTCGGTCTAGTGGGCAATCTGATTTCAATTCGGCTCGATCGCCGAGTCCGATTGTTGAGATGCCATTGTCACCGCCACCGCCGTCGTCGTCGTCGTCGCCGTCTCCGATGTCTGATTACTCGAGTGCCGGTAGCTCGTATACGTCGCCGCGTGAAAATGGATGCGGAAGCCCATTCAGTCCGCGCGTTACTATTGTCGAGAGTCCCCTGTCGCCGTGTGAACCACCATCGCCGCCATTGCCATCGCCGCCTGTGCCGCAGCCGACTACAAATGGCCGAAAACATTCCCATTCCTCTTCACCGCCACTGAATGCCACCAACTACAACACTTCGATAAATCGAAACGTTCGGGACATCCCCATCGAAGTCGAACAAAATCAGGTAAAAAAAAATGAATTTTGCAACGCTCGCCGAAGGCAAGACAGACCCAGACGGGAGTGCTTTTGTCAACAGATCGTGGCGAGTTGTGGAATGTGACAACATTTGCATGTGAGAGATTTATCTTACGTCCCGTGGATTGTTTTTCTTGTGGCACATGCAACGTCGTAAATTGCAGGGTTTCTGACCATTTTCTGGTGACTTCATTTCAATTTATACGCGATTTGAGAACGATTTTTGACAAATAATAGAATTCAGTTGGATGCCCCAAACTGGGGCCAAGTTTAGCTTCCACTCTTCAGAGAGCGTGCATCCATCAGTGCCCATCCACTCGGTGTCCATTTTGTGACCCGGTTGACTGAGATGAGGACAGACGAATCTCAGAATATGGAATGCCGCACAATTGGGCTCAATTCAGGAAGAAAATCTTGCTCACGTGGGCCATCAGATCGTTGGACCTGTGAGGGAATTGGTGGCTTACCCTCTGCAGCGCTGCCTTTGCTTATGAACCTCAGACGTAGCTTGCTTGCGCTTTGCTTATCCAGATTGTTTGATCTTGCAGATGGCAATCGTGCCTCTTTAAGCACTGTCTTCCGGTTTAGTTCATTCGACAAGATTTACATTAATTTGCAAAATTCTTCTGATCTTCTTCTGTCCTTTATCCACGTCTTATGCGAGTCTTTGGATTTATTCAATTCAGCCTTTTCTCGACAAATTTAATGTGAAGCTGAAAGTGGTTAGGGTAGGGAAGGGGGCTGCTAGTGTAGACGGCTGCTAGCGTAGAGGCCTTCTAGTGAAGAGGGCTTCTAGTGTAGAATTCTGCTAGTGTAGAGGGCTGCTTGTGTAGAGGGCTGCTAGTGTAAAGGGTTGCTAGTGTAGAAGGCTTCTAGTGAAGAGGGCTTCTAGTGTGGAAATCTGATAGTATAGAGGGCTGCTAGTGAATTTTGCAGCACACTTAGACCATCTTGTGATGCCCACCGACCACTCCCACTAATCAACCACTCCAGGGACAGTGTCGTTAATTTGATCACAACGCTGACTGACACTGCTGACTAGGCCAGATTTGAAAACCAAATAAAAGCGCATTAATTTAGCTTTATCTGCGATTCGAACCGGGGACTCCACTAACCAAGGGCTTGCTCTTAACCAACTGCTCCATCCAGTCGCCAAGCTCGAGGTTTACCTTATATCGGGTTTCCCTAGACTGGACAGCAAAGCAATGGAGACCTCTCGATAAAGTTGAAGTACAATCAAACGTCAAAACGTTGTCGTTTGGTGCGTCGCCCCCACGCACTTGAGCCTACGTTGTGTAGGTTCGATTCCCAGTAGGAGCAACAAAATGTTCATGCCCCTCCTCTTCCGAGTCACTAACATTGCTAACTGTCTAGAAAAAGCCTTTCAAGTCCGTTCGGCGTCGACATAAAACCGAAGACCGCTTCCACTCATGAGAGATCAGTAGCACGCCCAACACGAGTGGTTACTGAGAAGCCGGGCCCTGGCTCGCTAGGGGCTGTAGAGAGCAATAGAGTGGAATTCAATGCTGAAAAAACTCAATGCTGTCTTCTGTCACTTAGGCGAACCATTGATCATCTGCCATTACCTTTGAATGGTGCTTGGTTCCATCTTGGTATGTGCATCAGCACTTAGTTGGAGCACTTGCTTGGAACGAGCATATATTCGAGGTGCTGTGAAATGTCTAGGAAATACGAATAGAAGGTCTTCCTGGTCCCTTCCAGTCGTCATGGATCTTGTGAACGCACTCGCAAATGAAGTCCTTGGAGAACCCGTCCTCGCATTTGGTCAGCCAATAACCTCTGATGACGTCTGCGGATCCGAAGCAAGGGAGCGGTCCACCTTGGTTGTAGACCCGTCCTCGCATTTGGTCACCCGATAGCCTCAGATTACCTCTGCGGAGACGAAGCAAGGGAGCGGTCCACCTTGGTTGTAGACCCGTCCTCGCATTTGGTCACCCGATAGCCTCAGATGATCTCTGCGGAGCCGAAGCAGTGGAGCGGTCCGCCTTGGTTGTAGAGAAGATGGTCCATCACCAACTCTGACAGCTTCGCCTCAACAGCACACCAGTCCGCTATTCCTTTCTCGCTGTTTGTTGGCTCGTCTATTAAGGCCACTTGGAGGTCGGCTTTGACGACCTCGCTAACCGTCCGCGAAGCATGACTTGGAGCTGCAGGTATTGTTAAAGTGGACGAGATGGGGACTTTACTCCTCTTGGTTAGCGGAAGGACTTCTTGCTGGGAGGGGTTGTGCTTGGATGCTGTAGGTTGAGTTAATGTACTCATCAACCACCCTTCGCTACTTAACCTTATCGGCCGCAACTTGTAAGGAAGGCGTACCCGACTTTTCATTCTTATCAATCTTGCCCAGGATAAAGATGGCTTTCGCGTACGCACTTTTCTTACGGTTGCTGGCCGACCTACGTCTGTTCGCGGTGCCTTTATGGACACTAGGACAAGTGCCCTGCCCAGCAGCAAGTGAGGATGTGGAAGGTATGGGGAGTGTAGTGCACACACTTGGCTGGAGGCCAGCAGTTCGTCCTTTGATGAGGATGCTCCAACCCCTGGGAACCCTTCCTCAGGAGATCCCGTACCTGGTGGGGTTCTCACTAGCTTGGGATCTATCGAGACTCAGTCCTCTAGCTTCGACATTTTCTGAGAGTGAGAGAGGGGAAAGAAAGAAGAAAAACCCGAGCCTAGACAGCAAACTTCGCCACACGCCAGCGTGCGCTGTTTCTATAGAAATTCGGATCCATACGGATCAAAAGAAGATCCACTACGAATTAACAAATATTCAAGCAGCGAAGGTGAAGCGGCATTTTTGGCGGGAGAGCGATGTACACATGTTCCATTCCTGGTCTGTAAAAGTTCATCGTGCACAAGCAATCAGATGAACGAGTACACAGCCGCTTATGCGCAACACTAGTGGTTTCATTCACATCCGAGGCTGCATTCACGTTTCCTCAAGTGGCCAAACTGCCCCTATTTCCGCAGACCCTGTTAATCGTGAGATTACGTTGATGTGTCGAATCTTGCTCTCCCTCGGATCGCATTTATGTGTCTGCCCTTCAAATCATTTCTGGCCACTGGAAAGCATTCAGTTTTGAAAATCTCAGTTTACATCCTCCCCTCCCAGCAAAGTGCCTGTGAAGCGGATAACGTTCAACATTTACACCAAAGTGTCAGTTTTCGCCACCGCCTCCTGCACTCATCATAAGATTATTTGTTTACCGCACTGAACCGAGGGAACTCCACCGTGGGTGTGAAATGACAGTCGCATATGAGGACGAGATTTTAAGTCGAAGCCGCACTACGACGCTGATGTTTCAACCTGCGCAACCGACCGTCGCTTGTCATTTGATTTGCACGAAATTTGACATCGGTGTGCTAAGCTTTTCAGGCAACTAAGGAAAAATGTGTTGTTTACAATTTATTCAAATGACAGTCAAACAGTTGAGATGGCTTCATTGCAAGTGGGATCGAGGGAGTTCTGTGTCAAGACGTGTTAATGACGCCAACCGGATGCTGCGACGAATAGGGCACGTTCGGTACTGTCGATGGAGACCCACAGACCAGATTGGACATAGTGTCTGCAAGCGTTAAGTTGGTTGGTATGGCTTGGGAACTTCTTAAGTCGCCACCCCACGGAAGGTCAGTGCTTGAGCGAACAGACAAGCTAGTTCCAACCATCGTCATGTGCCCTCGATCATCCATCTTTGTATGACGCTATAGTCCGGCTTGAACTTGTGGCTCAGCGGGCAAGATGTGTTTGTTGAGGTTCCTCTCTACTTACACACTGACTGTCTTGAAGGTTCCTCCGTCTGTGGACGTCATTTTCTGAAGGTTTATCCTGTCCTCTGTTCGATTGCCCCAGTAGCACGGAGTCGCTGACTTTGAGGCAAGTTGTCCGTGCACCTAAGCACCTTCGACGTTGGATCCGCCGGGCTAGACCCATGGTGGTGTACAGAAGCTTCTCCATCCAGGAGCATTGGACTACATGCACTAGCAGTCGACGCAACCTTGCCTTCTGGACAACATTCACATCCTTGTGCAGCTCATTGAGTTCAGTCTCCTCACGCATTCAACTTCGCCTAAGTATCCGACGCCGATTTTCCTTTTTAAAGTGCAAAGAATAAGCTCTGCCACTCTGCATATCATCCACCTTTCGAATGCACGAGAATTGGACAAACGTTGCTCCTTCGAATCAGGAGCCTAGACACTGGTGGACAAACCCATGTAGCAACTGTTGGCAAAGGGGATTCTGCATCGGCTCTACACCAGAATCTAGAACGTCATTTGTAAAGATTATGCTTTCCCGAGGACAAACTCCTGAGATGCCTCGAAATTCGAGCTGTCGACTATGTCGTCTTGTCCCAGTATCTTGACGCCAATAATCAATGTTCGCCCTCGGGACCAGTTTCGTCCACGAAACCGTCAACAACCCCAATCTAGGACCGTGCGAAGATGTCCAAGTCGTGCCTCAGCTGAACGGGGCACTACCAAGTAGGTGAAAGCACGGAAGGCGAACCCCACGGCGACTAAGGTGCCTTCTATAATTCACCTCCTCATGCATCACTACCCAAACAGAGCACCGATGAATGAGAGCAACTCATTCACTTTTCCCGGAGGCGGCAAAGGATGTCGCCGTGAAACATAGTTCTTCCGAACACTTGGTTCTTAAATGTATTTTCGAAATTCATTCACAAATCTTTAGACGTCTCGGCCATTCATTCACCGCAGAGAACTTCTAAAAAGCCAGTCCCCCATGCTTTGCGCATCCCCACCGACTTGTGTGGGTTACAGCCAAAATAAAGACGCTCGTTCCACTTCCGAAGATGAATGATTGCTCCGTTCGCGACGGCACCTGTTGTGGCACGTTCCCCATCACACGTTGAACACAAACAACCGCCATTCCTGACTCATCAGCATCCATCACGCCTCCTCAGAGGCGCGCCACTGCTCGCTTCCCTTAAAATCGACGCAAACAAACAAGACAAGTTTATTGTGAAAAATCAGCCGAACACGTGAGGACTTCAGCATATCTACACTAAGTCTAGTTAATTTTATTGTGCCTTCAATTAGCGCCTTCACTAGCAGCGGCGAGCTCGTTCGACTGGCTGGCGATTGCGCGGCCAAGGGATATGCAAATGCAAGTCATGATTAATCAAATTGTTCAACCGATAGTTTGCGGGGTCAAAGCCGAGTGGGACGATTTACATTGCGACGCCTCAGCTGTTTTTTCATGCAATGCTGCCTAATTCAATGGAGTCCAGATCATTCGATGACACTCGGTGCAAGATGACATGAAGTCATGCTTCAGTAGAAGGTGGGATGTTTCTTGGGAAATGCTTTGAGGAGATGTTGATTAATGGGGAACGCGATGACAGTGTATCCAGAAGAGAGTTAATCAGTCATCACTCAGATAAGGCTGAAAGAAGAGAGGCTCTCGATTTTAAAGCCCGTGCTGAGACACAGCATATACCTCTTCTATGCGATGGTTCAAGGCGTCATCCCGTGAAAATTGATCTGATCGTGCCGTTCGACCATACTGAGTAACCATAGCCTATTCCCATAGCCTGTTCCCAGTTGAACGAGTTCTTGTCTTCGAATCTTCGTCGGTGTTGGCTTCAGTGGTCGCTGTGTCTGCGTCTTCGACTCCGTGTCAGTAACTACACAGAGGAGGACGTGCACGACAAAATTGAAAACTCAAAAACAGTAAACTTCTAATAACCAAATTGGTTCCACTTAGACGTAGGGTGGGGTAGGGGCCTCCTAGTGAATTCCTCAGCACACTTAGACCATGGTGGTCGGACTACTACCGTCAGCCTACTACCACTGATACCGACAGACTACTACCGTCAGACTACTACCACTGATATACCACTCCAGTGATTTCGCCTCTTCTTCAATCGACGCCCCGTGAAATCATCAACAACCCCAATCTAGGACCGTGCGAAGATGTCCATGTCGTGCCTCAGCTGAACTGATCTATGGCAGCTTGGGGCACTACCAAGTGGTAAAAGCACGGAAGTCGAACCTCCAGCGACTGTCATTCACCTCCTGCTGCGTAAAATTCATGAAACCACGCGACAACGCATCATCGTTAATGTTGTGGTAATGGTGAAAAAGTGTATTAACTTTTCTTTCACTGGGATTCGAACCGGGGACCCCACTAACCAGGGGCAGGCACTTAACCAACTGGGCCATCCAGTCGTTTTTTCAAATGATAGAGTATTTCTTGGCAGGAACCCATAGAGAGCCCTCTAAACTATCGTTCCTCATTAAAAAACTATCTTCTTGAAGCACGATGTTCTAACTCTACACAAGAGCATTTGCCATGACCAGAGAGAAACATTGTTTCAGAGACCAAGTAGGTCACAGTAAACTGTGAACGAAAAGAAAACCTTGAAATATATCGGGTCCGTTGGCGGAGTGGGTTGGTGCGTTGCTCACAAGTCGAAATGAGTAGATGGGTCTCTTTTCTTTGTCCGGCTGTGTACATGGTCCCAAGCTTTGATCCTGTTAGATTCTTTAGAAAAAATCACGGATTTCTTTACAAAATAAAAAAAAAATATCAGTTTCATAAATTTTCTCCGAACCTACCATGTTCCGCCATACAATTTCGTCTGGGCACCTCGCGGTTTTTGATAAACCTACCGTCCATGAGAGGTTGTCAAACCGAACAAGACTACAGCGTGAACTTGAGTTTATTTTGGTCGTATTTGGTGTTCATCTCTTTGTGTTCCCACACCATTATTTACTGTCAATAGACAGCTGTTCTGGCGGCCATTTTAAAGTTAAGAGCGAGTGACTTTGTGGCGGGCACTTACAAACTGAGAGCGACTGACTTGAAAATTGAGAGCGAAACCCTTTCAAACTCGGTTTCAGTAAAAGTTCATCCGGACCTCGCGGTTTCGGTTCGGTGGGTAGCATAAAATTGTGTGTCCGTGTTTTTCGTACTAAAATGTTTAAAAACATTGTTTCACATGTACTACAGTACAACCCCGGCAATTCGAACTAATAGAAGCCTACCCTAGTTCGAACCACGGAGATTTTCGGAGAGACATTCAGTACCTTTTTCTTCGAAAATATTTTGAATTAAGAATGTCGTTTTACACAGCTTTCAGTCAGTCACATAAATAAGTTCAAAGAAAGTTTCGGACAAAGAACCGAACGCTAATTATGCAAAAAATCACATCTGTTTAGCCAAACAAGAAAAAAGCTACAGTTGCGAAAAAATTGATATTTTCGAATTGGGTACTTAACGGACAATGTTGGGTGTTCGAATAAGTGGAGCTTTCGAATGAGTGGAGCGTTCGAATAAGTGGAGCGTTCGAATAAGAGGAGCGTTCGAATAAGTGGAGCGTTCGAATTAGTGGAGCTTCCGAATTAACGAGGCTGTACTGTCTATAGCTATTTCGTTTTTGTCCTCCGCTTCAACTCGACCATTTCTCGTTAATTCGAACTCTCGTTAATTCGCATTTCTTGTAAGGTCCCTTGAGCTTCGAATTATAGAGCATATGGAGTCGCTTCCATAGATTCTGTCTGTCGTACACAGGCTTTTCTACTAGCCACACAATAACAAATATGTGCACACCACATTCACACCTAATGCCAGTGGATGCTAGAACAAACCCGACTAAGTGGCTACACCGCATTCTTGAATCATCGTTCGTTTACGATTGCCTTCAGTCAAAGGTCTCTCTCTCACTGCGCCTCTCTCCGAGAATAATTGACGAGTCCATTTACATAAGAATTTGGAATTGCCTTGAGGTGATAAGCGGTTGTCTTATCACGTCGCTTCTTTTTTGATACTTGATAAGCAGTCGCCGACGATTTAGACTTACTGAGGTCGCCGCCTCAGAAGCAGTTTAAAACTTTGTGTGAAGTTCAGGGGCCAAGTGTTGATGTTACTGACAAGCGCTGAAAAGCACTCATTTTGCAACGCGTCTAAGGTTGGTGTTCGGTCTACTTTTATCGACTTCACTGGATTAGCAAGAAATTAAATTGAAACTTGTGCTCGATGTGATTGCGCTTTCTGTGTTGTTGTGTTCAATGAGTGTTTACAATTTGAGGACGGTTCCCTTGTCCTTGGGCCGGATTCCAAGACCATGTTCATTGCAAATGTACTCATTTGATGTCGATTTTGTCACTCTTTTATCGCCCGTTAGAAAGATGTGGTGGCCGAGGAGCAATCCCGGAATCCAGACATTGAAGCATGACTTCGCGAATTATTGACATTCTTTGCCTTTCGGTGGTCTATAGCTCCAAATATTGACATCTTTTGCCTTTCAATGGTGGTTAAGTCCATTGTACAACATTTTGATCACATTTTTGTGAAAAAAAAAGTGTCCGGACGAACCAGACTGTCAACCCGCTCAAAAATCATTTACAAAGCAGTTCACCCGCAGACCACTCGTGTCAAATGATCCTAATTTAGAAGCTCCTTTCCATGGATCGCTCTTCCACTGTCGAAACTTTGTGCTCCGCGTCTCTTCGGCTCTTGTCTCTCTGACTCCTGTTCCTTCGCACTGAGCCCCCTACATCTCTACCACCTCAGATTCAATCATAACA
Source organism: Eristalis tenax (assembly GCA_905231855.2). Classification (NCBI taxonomy): domain Eukaryota; kingdom Metazoa; phylum Arthropoda; class Insecta; order Diptera; family Syrphidae; genus Eristalis; species Eristalis tenax. The sequence goes on from HG993126.1 coordinate 34,953,511, forward strand.
CCTTCCACCGCAATCTACAGACATTGATTCTCTTCATTTATCTCTCTTGCAGGAAGCCTTATCCTTACGCACTGGTGATGTTACCCAACAAGCGTGCAATAATGTAGCAGCAGCAAGTATTAAAGTTCAGGGCGACACTTTCAGTGCCGAACGCAAGGCAATCTCACGACAGCAGCAAAGTCAGACGATGACATCGAATGGCGTCATCAATCAGGAGAAGCACATGTCGTCGGCATCCCAGTCGAACTACACAATCACGACGAAGGGCGTGTCCAGCACCGGAAGCAGCATGATCTCATCATCTCAGAAAACCTCCTCGAACACCTTCGAAGATTTGATATCATTGTCGTCGGGCAGTTCGCAGCGAGAGATCGAGAGCGCCAAGAGCAAGTATTCCAATTTCCTGAAGAGCCGCGTCAACAAACTGCGAGAAACGCAGTCGCCGGAGAAGTTCGAGCTGCTGGACACGCTTAACGACGTCATGCAGAGCGCCTGGGCCGTGCCGACGCATGGCCACGAGTTGGGGTACAGCTTGTGCAACTCGCTGCGTCAGAGTGGCGGACTGGACATGCTTATGGAGAACTGCATGCAGAGTGACAAGGCCCTGCAGTTCTCGTCGGCCCGCCTGCTGGAGCAATGCCTGACCACGGAGAATAGGACTCATGTCGTGGACTACGGCCTCGACAAGGTGGTCAAAGTGGCCTGCGTCTGCACCAAGAACACGGACACACAGCACTCGAGGGTGGGCACCGGTATACTGGAGCATCTCTTCAAGCACAGCGAAGGAACGTGCTACGACGTGATACGCCTCGGGGGCCTGGACGCGGTGCTGTTCGAGTGCCGAACCAACGACGTGGAGACTCTGAGGCACTGCGCTAGTGCCCTGGCCAACCTGTCCCTGTACGGTGGCGCTGAGAACCAGGAGGCGATGATCAACCGGAAGGTGCCCATGTGGCTGTTCCCACTGGCCTTCCATCACGACGACAACATTAAGTATTACGCTTGCCTGGCCATCGCAGTCCTCGTTGCCAATAAGGAAATCGAAGCCGAAGTGCTCAAGTCCGGCACCCTGGACCTCGTTGAGCCATTCGTCACCAGCCACGACCCGTCAGAATTCGCCAAGTCGAACCTGGCGCACGCCCATGGGCAGAGCAAGCACTGGCTGGAGCGCCTCGTACCGGTGCTGAGCTCGAACCGAGAGGAAGCCCGCAATCTAGCCGCCTTCCACTTCTGCATGGAGGCGGGCATAAAGAAGGAACAAGGAAACACTGAGATCTTTAGGGAGATCGGCGCCATAGAGCCGCTCAAGAATGTGGCCAGCTGCCCGAATGCCATCGCCTCCAAGTTCGCCGCGCAGGCCCTGCGCCTCATCGGAGAGACCGTCCCCCACAAGCTGTCCCAGCAGGTACCCCTGTGGTCGGTCGAGGATGTCCAGGAGTGGGTGAAGCAGATCGGCTTCGGCAACTTCGAGGCACAGTTCGCCGAGTCGCAGGTGGACGGTGACCTACTGCTGAAGCTGAACGAGGACAATCTGCGGCAAGACATCGGCATCTCGAACGGCATCCTCCGGAAGCGCTTCGCCCGTGAGCTTCAGACTCTGAAGAAGATGGCCGACTACTCCTCCAAGGACTGCGCCAAGATGAACCAGTTCCTCAGCGAGATCGGCCCCGAATACTGCATCTACACGTACGCCATGCTGAACGCCGGCATTGACAAGGCCTCCATAAGGCAGCTGAACGAGGACATGTTGATCACCGAGTGCGGCGTCAAGAATTCCATCCACAGGCTGCGAATCCTGAACGCAGTCAAGTCGCTCGAGAACTCCATGCCGAGCATCTCGGAGGAGAACATGGCCAAGACCCTGGACGTGTTTGTCAGCTACAGACGATCGAATGGCTCCCAGTTGGCCAGTTTGCTGAAGGTAAGATCGCACCAGTCCCCACTGCAATTGGGCGTCTAATTGTTTGCTTTTGCGCTTCCAGGTCCACTTGCAGCTGCGTGGATTCTCAGTGTTCATCGACGTCGAGCGACTGGAGGCGGGCAAATTCGACAACGGCCTGTTGAACAGCATCAAGCAAGCTAAACACTTCATACTAGTATTAACCCCTAATGCCCTGGAGAGATGCATTGAAGACTACGACGGAAAGGATTGGGTACACCGGGTAGGTCTCAGACTCGGAACGCCGCTGTGAATCGTCCCAGAAATGACTTTGGATCGTATTTTTTGCAGGAAATTGTAGCTGCCCTGAACTCGAACTGCAACATCATCCCAATCATAGACAGCTTCCATTGGCCAGAACCTGAGAAGCTCCCCGAGGACATGCGCAGTGTGTGTCATTTCAATGGAGTCACATGGATCCATGACTACCAGGACGCTTGCATCGATAAACTAGAACGGTATGCATGCCCCGGCGAGAGATCGCATCCCAGACCGACTAACTGACTTACGCATTTCGTTACAGATTCATGCGCGGCGAGAAGAATTCAGATCGCATTGGCAATGTGACACCGGGATCCGCTTCCGCTTCATACCAAAGAATGCTCAGCAACGATTCCGACTATCAGACGGGCGGTAGCTGCCCGAGCAGTGCTGTTGGCAGCGGAAGTGGCAATATCAATGGCGTTAGCGGTTGCGGCAGCGCGATTAATGGCAATGGCGGTGCACCGGGAGCCTGTACTGGATCAAATGGCGGACAAGGTGGGCCAACGAACACAACCACAACGGGGCGATCCGGTTCTGATTGACTAGATTGCCCCACGTCTCCGTACACTAATTTAATTAATAATAATCAATTTAATACTAATCACAAACTAGCAGCTAATCATCCGGCAAATAGATACCGTAAATCGTCCAGTCCAGCGCGCACGTATTTCGGCGGCCATGGGCATCACGGCGGTAGCGGTGTAGTCTCTGGTGCGGGTTCGATGGGTGGAATCAGTCCGTACGGTGGTCGTGGCGGATCGAAGAGGAACGTCCTCTTGTCCCCGTACCGCACGAATCCGATTTCGGGGCGGCCAGTGGCCAACAGCATGGCGAATGTGTCACCGAACAGCGCATCCAGAGCGATGCCTGTGTCCCCATACAAGTCAGCACGTCGCAGTTCGGCGGTGACGGTGAAGAGCCCCTCGCCGACACCAAGCTTCAGAAGTCACAGCCTGGACGGCCTGCTCGACGGGCCAACGGGCAACGAGAATAACGTCTCAGCCGAAGAATCAATCGATGACGACGCGACCCTGGAAGCCAGCTGCGACTCAGTTGTCCTCAAGAGGGACAAGTCCACAATGGCCCTCAACACGCAAAATCGCAAGTCGCGCAGCCTTGATCAACTCCTCGACGGGTTTCCGCTCTCGTCGTCGCCTGGTCCCACTGAGGGCACACAAAGCATGCAAAATCTAGCCACGCCCAATACACCGGACATCAGTGGCCGGCAAAAGTGCATGGAAACCGTACGCGAAACGTCCCCACAACCATCGAAGCTACCCACGCCATCGCCCCCATCCAGAGACTCGCACTCCGTAACGCCCGAACGCAAAGTGGCGGCGTCGCCGGCGGTGTCCCGTCAGAGCCCCGAAGGCATCAGCTCGGCCGAAGATGACCGCGAAGATACCCAATCGAATTACAGTACCGGCTCAAAGGACACTGGTAAAAGTTCAAATAGTCAGAAAACTCTCTTGAATCGAACCTTGAAAAAGGTCCGATCGCTCATGAAAAAGTAAGCAATCTTGGCTTTACCTAACTACTACTACCATAATTTACAATTCGAGTCTACTACATTCGCAAGATATGTTATCTTATCTTACCGCCCAACAAAGTATGCCCTCTATACGCGCGCCTCTCATTCCCCACCTCTAGCACACATTTATTTATTTAACCATACTCTTTACCTGTATCCGATAATCGCATCTGTAGATTGTTGACAATCAAGTGAACCTCATTGCTTCTTGTACACTTGTCAAATGCTATTTTTTGACGTTTCCTCGAATGTCAATGCTTCTCTCCCCTCAAACAAACAAAAACAAACGTATGTATGATCTAAGGAACTGAACCGCTTAAACTGTTTCCATTTAAACTTAAAGGACGCTCTGTGAATGTCAACCGTCCTCTTTCGCAAATTAATCAACAAGAGTGGACACAAACAATGTTTTTCCTAACATTTTTCTTTTTTTGTTTGCAATCTGATTGTGTAAACGTCTTTACAAAAAAAAATACAAGTTGTGGTGATATTTTTGACAAGAATAAAAACAAACAAACAAAATTAGCTTAAGTCTTTCGAGAAGTAACGTGATGATGACTTGTGAACGCACCAATTATTTATTAAGTACACACTCGCATTCGCATACATTTACACATATTATTATTATTTTTTTTTTTTTTTTTGTTATGTTTAATTGGCAGAAGAAACACGGAAACGCTTTGATTACATGCTGAATTGAAAAAATTTTAAATTTAAGTTGAAAACTCATGAATACACACCCTAAATGTCAAAGTGCCTACCTTACCGACACGCATTCAATTTACCGACGGCTTGGCATTGAAAGGAGACCTCATACACTTTTCGCATTGTTTTGTCAAGGTTTTTGACTGTTTTTATTTTTTTTTCTTGTTTTGTTTGATTTTCGAGAGTATTGTGTAAGTTACTTACTTGTTTGTGCATGTTAGCTTGAAATTAGTCTTATGTCTTGTATGAATACACTCTCGGTTAGGCTTAGTTAGGTTAGGTGGTGCAGGATGTGTTGCCTGGGTTGCTTCGTTTTAAATGTTATGACTTTGTTGTAGAAGTTCTCACAAAACGGACGAATCTAGGCGTGCGTTCTTGGAGTGTTTCTTTTGGAGATTTAATCCCCATTGAGATGGTCTTTGCGGAGACTTTTGCGTTATCACTGGAAACACATAAACCTGCCACAGAAACTCGAAGTTCCCCGTGGTCTCTTGTGACATTATGACGGTTTCTCATTCCATTCCGACTCCACAGACGACTGCTTCCTTCTCTGCCGGCGAATTTGAGTGATTTATTGACAGATTGTCATGTCAATTCTGACAGTTAGTGATGAAATCATTTCGAATTGGTCCGTTTGGTCCGAAAAATTGTTAAAATAAACACGCTGTTATAAGTGAGCGAGAGGAGTACATGGAACAAATGTTTGATTTCTGGCACACAACAGACGTTGTCCTGATGAATGAGTCGGTATTGAACAACAAGGGCGTCGCTACACTGGCACTTTAATAGAGAGTCCTTAACAGGTCTACCTATTCCTGATGTTGGAACGCGATCAGATTCTCGGATTCAACCGGAAATGAAAGACATTTTTGACGAAAATTGGAAAAGCCGGGTTATTTTTCGTCGAATCGACGAACCGGAGTTTTGTATTTTGGGGATTTCTCTTTGACTATCCATTAAGGAAGGCTTTTCGTTGATGAATACATTGATTGAACTCGTTTAAATGTACATTAGTGGAGTTAGTTAGTTAAGGCATTGTACATGTCAAATGTACACAACCATCCACGGGGGATGATAGTGGAGCGAACGAAATACGCTCAATAAGACAAATCAATAATCTTAGATCTTAGGAAACTCTGGTAGGCACCAGAAAAAAATCTCCACGAGCCCGAGAATATTAACCGTAAAATGAAGTTTTACTGATCCAAGCTGGGTGAGTAGGTTCGGTTCCCTACACGAACAACTTTTATGAGTCACCGCTGTCTTGGATCACTGACAAGGACGGAGAGTAGAATTCCATACATGAGACTTCTAAAAATGTCGCCGTTCGAAAGCGGCATAAACCTGCAGGACTCTTCACTGAAGCTGCCCATACACAGCACACAGTGTGCACACACGTCACACAATATCGCGCACGGTGATACTTTAAATGAAAACATTTTCATTTTACTCGCACAGTGTGGCATTTCAAAAATCGGGGTGCACGGGCTGGCCCACACACAGAATATTCCAACAAGCGAGCTGTGTATGGGGCGGTTTATGAGAGAACGCAACACGTGTGGTTGGTGGATTGCAAAAATAGCTATGCGCCTTTTTGTCCGTTCCTACTTTTGCATCTATTATGTTTGAGCCTTCAATTCTTTACTGGACTTCGACGGAGAAGTGGAAGCAGTATGATTTTCATCAATACTAATAACTAGAGTTCATGTAAACGAAAGGACATGCTATACAAGTTAAATCAGGTGGCAGCTTTATACAGCAGCATTAGGGACTCTAAACCGGCAGATATTTTGTATAAAAGTACGCCGACTAGCAAACGTCACACTTTTAGGAACACAGGTGCAAAAACAAATTTTGTGACACTTCCAAAAATGTATGCCCAGACTAAAGACCCAGCACAACACACCGACTTGTGGCGGCAGTTTATGGGACGGTTAAGGCAGCGTAACTATTTAGACAACGTGAACCAGGCAAAGCAGCCGATGTCATTTTATCATGCTTGCGTGAATCAAGACAAGTACAAGCGATGTCCTTCCACGATTGCCGACTTACAAATAATCCATGCTATGTTGGCAAATGACATCAACAGTTTCATTTGTAGATTCACTGCTGCTTCTCTAGCTCGTTAAACAATCCGCAATTCCTTACTCAAGACATTCAGTGCGAGAAGCTGCTTTCCGAGAATTCACGAGTTTTTGTATTACACGGTACTGTGTGTAGTCGTGTAATTTGTCACCGTAAATACTAAATACACGTGTAATTAGTCAGAAATTGTTTCACTTATTTTTCCAACATTCACGTTTAATTACGCGATGACATGCACCGCATTAAGTGGCGAAAGCCGTACATGTACAAATACACGAACCACGTGAAATTGTAATCTGGGCTTAGTGATTATAACAGAGCTTCTCCGCTCATTTCTCTATATTCCCAACTCAATCTGCCGAACGTGTTGTGAGGGTTGAGTGAGGGACAGCAATCTTTGGCAAAAACTAGGTCAGCTAGGGTTGAGGGTGAAGTATGATGGGTGAGCCCTCCAGAATCCTTACATCGCGAGTGACATCTGGAGTAAGACTAATATTGAGATTGGCTTTTTTGCCGTCAAAGTCGAGATGTTTTTGGCTCGACGCCTCACCTGGGGATTTATGATTCATAAGCCCTCCCGCCACGAGAAGGCTTCCAGAACGGCAAGGAAGCTCTAGCAACAACAGCATAGAATACATCAAATTGGCGATTAGTTCCATTCAAACTGCTGCAATTGTTTAAATAGATTTCGAAGAGAAGGCGCTCACGTTTGTATTGGAGAGGGTCTTAGAGTTAAGGGTACACTTACATCACTTCTTATATCTTCAGTCCCGACGGGTCGCACCGGTAGCCGGCTGGTAGCAAGATGTTATTCGATATAAACTGAAAAAGTAGTCAAAGTCTTTTCGAAACCTCTTAGCAAATTCTGGTTTTTTTTTCCTTCATAAGAGTTCGTCAATCGAGTGCTTCTCATCGCCTTTTCTTATGCTCTATCCGAATTTATGATCAGTTCATTCTTATTTCCTTATCCTACCGCTTTCAGCATCTCCTTCAACCCTCTTCTTGCCTGTGCTCTCTTTTCACAACTCAAAATGTATTCTCACGGTGGAAGTTGCCATTGTTCTCAGTTCTGTGAGGTCATGAAATTTCAATCTGGGTATCAGTCCTTGTCTTCTGACGCATACTCGTTCAAAGGCTTCTGACGCTCTCTGTCACGCGTGCTTCCTGTTTCAAGCTACATCCTTGTGTGAAATGAAAATGAAAACATTTACAAAATGCATACATATCTCAATAGGAAGAAGAAGGATGATAGTCAGGTTGACTATCGAAAGTCTCCAAGAACAACTGTCAAAAAGTCGAAAATGTCAGATATGATACACTACGGTGATTAGCTGCAGCGTTTATGATTCAGGTGATGATTAGTGCACTCATAAGTAAACTTCACACATCCACGCAAGTGTATGGTATTCAAAGAAAACAAAAATGCATGCCAACAAATGTAAAAAGAATGTCCTTTCCTTTTTTGTCATGTTTTTTTTTTTCCTTGTTTTGTTTTTTGTTTAATTTTGTTTCATTTGCATTTTGTTTTGTTTGTTTATTTGTACAAATAAAAATAAATACATATACATTCATTTTATTTGCTTGAAAAGAAAGAATCAAAGAACCAATTTTTCTCCTTCCAATCTTTTTTTATTTGTAGACCGTAAAAAGTCGTCTTCGTTATGCCTGATGTGTCCGTGACAGCATTAATGAATGAGATTGCACATAAATTTGAAAAAAAAAAACACAAACAAAGAAATCAAAGAACTAAACGCATCCACCCCTCACAGATATATTGTTGTTCAGTTGTAGTGAATTGTGATTGCCGGTGCAGTTTTGCTTTGTTCTAGATTTGCTATGTTCAAAGACTATATTTATGTTTATATTTGTCTTTTTTTTGTTTCGTAAATCCTAAAAATATTTGTAATTTTTTTTGAGACAAAAAGATGGCGACATGTCCTTCTTTTTACATTAATTTATTTTTCTTATGTGATTTTATTTTTGTTCTTAGTGCAAGAAACAACGTTATTTATTTTCTTATTTTTATTTTATTTTATTTCTTCGATCTTATCATTAAAACAAAACAAAAAAAACAAAAACACTCTCTCACACGCACACACATATGTTGCATATCTAGCAATGAAAACGAAGATGATGCTGAAATGCCAGGGATAGTACTTTCAAAAATCAATACGCCCTCATCAGGCAAAATGGTCTTTTGGTAAAATTAAAATTAAATTCACAAACAAAGAAAAAACGGATGACTAAGAGAACAACAAAAAAAAAAGCATATATGTAATTATTTTCCATAAACAAAGATGACTTGTTTTTCCTTAGACTGGTCTAAGAAAATTCTAATCAAGCCATATTGATTTTGCTGAAGCTAATAAAACAAAGGTGACATGACAAAAACAAAAACAAAATTCAAACAAGAAAACATTAGTGATTTTCCCCCATTTGAGTATGTAGTATTTTTGTTGTTGTTTCGTGAAGTAAATACGATTTGAATTCATTTCAACATGTAATCAAGGCTTATTTTTGACAACCAATCATGTTTCTTTTGATGCGAAACAAAAGCCGATAAAAAGATAGATAGTTCAAATTGAAATAGAAAACAAAAACAATGGTGCCTTAGACAAGAAAAAAAATATATACCTTTGTTAGACTGTTCTTTTGGCAGAGGCAAAGCAAATACACACATATACACTCACAATAAAGAAAACGAAACTACATGAATAATTGTAAAAACGTTATAAGGAATGAATTAAATTTAAAACTAATTTAAGTTTTAACACTAATTTAATGTATAGTACCTGTTAAGTATATTCTCTATTAATAATATACGCAGTAATTTCTTTTTTTTTTTTCTGTTCTTAACCATTGTGATTATTATTTCTTTTTCCACTTACTATGCATTCATTATCAAAACAGACACACAAAAAAAATATCAGAATAATTTGTTTCTTCCTGTGCAATTTTACGATAAAAAAAGGAACGATTGCGTTTGTTCAAAACTAAATTCTTTTCTTTTTCACATTCTTAAACTTGTTCATGGAAAATAAGAACACATACATACGTGTACAGAAGAATCGTAAAACAAACGAAAAAAAAAAATGTCTCATTAAATTAATTCTCTAAAAGCAATCCACATGCAATGTTAGTCTATTTATGATTTCCGATAATTGTAGCCAATTAATTTATAAACAAAACAAGAAAACAATGAAACTCAAAATAACGACTTTCTTGTACGGTTTCCTTGTTCGAATGCTGAATTTAAACTTTTCTGTTTTAGTTGTTAAATGATTACGTTAAATTTTAATGTTTAACCGTTAAGAGTACTATATTAGTAGATTATTCTTTAGAGAGACTACTGCAGCGTAAAGGAATACTGTGTAAAGATTTTATTCAGCAACTTGAATAAGCAATAAAAAAAGGTAAATAAAAGGAATCTTAGACCTAAAAAGGCTAAAATAAAATGCTGTTTCATTGTGTTGGAGGTGTGGGTTTCTAGCACACACGGTTCCCATCATTGGGTGTGAACAACTCAAGGCACTTGCTGCCCTCGCTTGTTAGGCTGAATATATGTGTTTCCACAATATTATGTCAGCTAGTAAATAAATAAAGAATTTAGTGGGAACGAGATTTTTCTGAAGAGTTGCGTATTTCGCTTTCGATGTAAAATATATGGCATTTCTGAAAAAGGTTAGTATGAGGATGTGATGGCGCCATAAGTCTGTTCACTGGGATAACGAAGAAGGAGAGCAAGGGTAGTAAATATCGTCGCCGATAGTACTCGTCTTCCCACGAAAGGTGTAAATATCAGCGATCAGACCGCAGTAAGAAGTCCTTTTGCTGTCCTCTCTTATTTCTGTGTATTCTTTGTTTTCTTTGATTTTTTGTACCTTCTTGTATTTTGTGTGTTATTTAATTTTTTTATTGCATTAAAAAATATGAAAGATTGTTTTTCATATATTTATCAAAGAACTAGCCTGCTTCGCGAGACAGATCACATCAATATAAGAATGAAAGACACTCGTTTTATGCTACATTTCCACTGAACCGAAACCGCGAGGTCCGGATGAAATTTTACTCAAACCTCAAGAAGCCGTTTCCATCGAGCTTGAAGTGGTTTCGCTCTCAATTCTCAAGTCACTGATAAGTGCCCGCCAGAAGAAGTGTCACTCGCTCTCAATTTTTAATAAATAATAGGAATAATAGAGATGAACACCAAATGCTACCAAAATAAACTGAAATTCACGCTGCAGGCTTATTCGGGTTCACAACCTCTCAAGGAGGATTTAACGAGTTTTATCAGAAACCGCGAGATTTCCAGACCCCGAAAATGTATGGCGGAACCTGGTAGGCTCGGAGAAAATTAATGGAACCTCGTGGTTTCGTTCGGTACTGTCGGTTTTTCCAATTATCGAATGCTATGTTTTTACTCAAACTATAGCAGATCCCTTTCGTAAAATGTATTCTTTGTTTTGCCCGAAGTTGTGGTATAAATAAACAGGACTCATAGTGAACATCATACACTTAGAATGTAGAATGTCTCGCATTGCGTTGGCGTAGGATTTGGAAAATGCAGCGGATGTGCCAATGTGTCCAATTTGACATTTATCAGCTAAATTAACCGTTTGATGTTTCTTCTTATATCCTACTAGGCGATTTGAGGTAAATTAATGGTACGGTAAACCACTTACAGATTTGAAAAAAACAAAAAAATCAAATACTTCAAGAGGGCGGTGATAACGAACGCAATGTATGAGTAGGGCCTATACAGAGCCTACAGAAATAAGTACAGGTCTGAGATTCAAAAGTGCAGTGGGTAGTGGGTAGTGCGAAAGATGTGTGGAGTAATCAACACAACTCGAAAGAAATTGCGGACAACTTTAACGAGTTCTTAAAAGTATCGTTCAAACGAATAATTCAATTCAGTAGGCTATAGGAAAGTTTTTCAAAAAAAACACATAAAATTCAGAAAAATGCATGAAATCTTTCTTTGAATCGATAGTACGGTCCATATAATTTAATGTTTGAAGATTATTTCATGCAAATGTTGACCTTGACCGCGCCTCAAATGGTCCATCCGCTTAGTCCAATTTTGGCATACTCTTTCCAACATTTCGGCCGGTATCTCACGAATAAATGCTTCAATGTTGTCTTCCAATGGGTCAATTGAAGCGGGTTTGTCTGTATAGACATGAACTTTAACAAAGCCCCACAAAAAATAGTGTAAAGGCGTTAAATCGCACGATCTGGGCGGCCAATTGACCGGTCCCGAACGTGAAATAAAATGTTCACCGAACTCGCCTCTCAATAAGTCCATTGTTGCGCGTGCTGTGTGGCATGTGGCACCGTCTTGTTGAAACCACATGTCATGCAAGTCAAGCTCTTGCATTTTGGGCAAAAAAAAGTTGGATATCATCTCACGGTAGCGCTCACCATTCGCATCATCTTTGAAGAAGTACGATCCAATGATGCCCATAAACCGCACCAAACTGTGACTTTTTCTGGACGCATTGGTAGCTCTTGCAATGCTTCTGGCTGATATTCACTCCAAAATCGACAATTCTGCTTATTTACGCACCCATTGAGCCAAAAAAAAAGCGTTATTTAGTATAATTATCAAGCCATTAGAAGTGTGTGAATTTCCAAAGTCGTGGAAAGAAGCCACAATAACTCTTGTCGAAAAAGTGACTAACACTCAAGGATGTAAGGAGTTTCGTCTGGTTAATTCCCTGCCGCTATGTGAGAAAGTGTACTTCGAGAGAAACCAATTTGTTATTAGAAGAGCAATCAGTGTTCGGGGAAACGCGCATTCCTGTGAAAGTGCTCTTAATCTAGTGATTACGGAATGGAAAGAACAAATAGCCCAAAAAAAATGATGCATTTGAGGCAGTAGACAGACAATTGTTGGTAGAAAAACAGAAAAGCCACGGCGTGAAAAGCAAGGAGCTACAGTGGTTTGAAACTTATTTGAACAATAGAACTCAGGAGTGAATGGAGTCCCATCCAATGGAAAAGAAGTCCAGTTTGGTGTTCCATTATCACTGGATCGGTGCTACGAACCAGTGATAATGGAACAAGAGATGTGCCACTTCTACGTTTCTTGGCCCACATATTCATCTGACAGCGTTTTTTATAACTTTTTCACACACAGCTAAGCGAAGCTGATTACTCCCGCCTACCACCATTCCTCCATACTCCTAACGCGGGTTCTTGAAAGTGAAGTAGTATGAGTGACTTAAGAGCGCAAACGTCAAAATCTGAGGTGAACTGCGCTGGACTGGGGGTTTTCCACTGGAAAGACGAATATCTCGTCCCCCAACTGTTTAAAATTAGTTAACGTTATCGATCAGCACTTGAAAATACGGAGAATCACCCGAGAATCTCGACTCATGACGTTAACACACTTAGCAAAGGACTTAGATTGGACATTGGGAAACGAGCGCACTCCGACGACAACGACACAGCAGCCACTCGAATGATCTCATCGAACAATATCACCGGAGCATAGTTTTAAGAAAGCATTGTTAGTTCTTAAGTCGAGGTGAACCGTGGTGGTCCAGTACGACCGCCGGTAGGAGATAATTAAAGAAATATTTTTTTAAAAAACTCCCAAAGAACCGAACATTTTAATTCAATAAATATAAATGACAAAAAGTTTAGTAAAAAAAAATGTAAAGTAGTGCTGTCTGCGGACGATGCACAGGGTTAATAGAGGATGAATACATCCATCTTCTACCTCTCTTGCCCCTTGATTTCATCTGACAGTGGTTTTTATACAATTTTTGTCAACTGTTTGTGAATACGTGTGAGTTCTTAAGAGCTCACACATATTCATAGGCGAACAGCTGATGCCCTTCCCCAACCTAGGAGCGGGTGAATTAGAGTTCTTATTTGAAAATTCGCTCGTTAGTTGGACGTTATTTCAAATTTTGCTGTCGCCATCTTTTCCCACTAAAATCCACGAATCTGCGAAATTCCCACTAAAATCCATGAATCGGCCGCCATTGCGTGGTGGATCAATGGTTTGTGTAAAAGAATGTGTGAAATGCAAGGGAACACCACTACATCCCCGGTGTGGACTAGGGGTAAAAGTGGCCGAAGATGGATATCTCTATCATCCATTATCTCTGACGACGCTGTAAGATATGCCATTGAGACCAACTCCGTGCAATGCCATGGAAGTATGCAGGAGGGCTGCAGGAGGTGTAAATAGATGGTTAAAACAAAAAAAGATCGAAGTTAAGCCTAAGGATTGTGAAGGAATGACCAGGAGAGGATACAAGACTCGAAATTGACGGTTAAATAATTGAATAAAGTCAATTAATTTTTCAAAGCACATTGACTATACATCAGAAATGGAGTATGATAGAGATGCACAATTTTCTACCTCTTTTTTCTCTGAACATTTTTGACAACCATTTTTTATATCGTTTTCTAAAGCCAAATTGACCAGGCGGAGAACGTCATTCACGTTATTCCGTGAATAATTGTCAAAAATTCATGAATAAGTGTCAAAAAGTCTCTTAAATTGGTCGATGGACTAGCGGTCAATCAGCTGTGAAGTTGGGCATCTCTATAATACTTCATTTCTGCTATACATGTAAGAAAGTGACAAAAAAAAAACATAGCTGCCTAAGGAGGACAATGTAAGGTCACATAAAAAATAAAACAAAGAACACAGACTCACTCGAGAATGTACCGCCTCAACAGCTTTTATTTAACAGAGAACGTTAATAACATCGATCAGGCTTTTTATAACATTCGTATAACATTAATATAACAGTATGACATGAGATCATATGTAATTGAGATCATAGAGCATACATAATTGAGAACAGAAGTGTACATCATTGAGAGAATTCTAGCAAGTTGATAGAAGAATTGCATTGATAATGATTGTGTGTGTGTATGTGGGAGGGTGCAGGGTGATACGAAATAAATTAAACGCTTACAACACGAAACAATGTTTAGTGCACTAAATGTTTATAATGTTCTATTATTTTGTTTTTTGGAGAAAACCCAGGAGCAACAAATCGATACCCACCACCTTTTTATCGATTTCAAGGCCGCGTATGATAGCATTTATAGAGACGAGCTATACAGAGCAATGTCTAGTTTTGGCATCCCTACCAAACTCGTCCGTCTGTGTAGGATGACGATGGAGAATGCACGCTGCTCCATCAAGGTCGGTAAAGACCTAACCGAGACCTTTGATTCAGACAAGGCGACGCGCTGTCATGCGACTTTTTCCACATTGTTCTTGAAAGAATTGTTCAAAACTCGAAGCCAACACCAGAGGAACAATCTTTCAGAAGTCCGTCCAACTACTCGCATATGCCGACGGTATTGACATTATCGGAAGAACGCAGCGTGATGTCAATGGCGCTTTTGTGGGTATTGCAACGGAGGCCGCGAAGATGGGTTTAGCGGTAAACGAGGGTAAGACCAAGTATATGCTGTCAACGAGAAAGGACACCCAACACCGACGTCTCGGTCAGAACGTCACAGCAGACAGATATAACTTTGAGGTAGTCAAAAACTTTGTCTACCTAGGCACCGCTATCAATTCAGACAACGACACCAGCGCTGAAATCAAACGAAGAATAACTCTTGCCAATCGCTGCTTCTTTGGGCTAAGAAAGCAATTGGCAAACAAAGCCCTCTCTCGAACAACCAAGCTAACGCTCTACAAGACCTTAATCGTCCCAGTCCTGCTATATGGCGCGGAGGCATGGACTTTATCAAAAGCGGATGAAGCTGCTCTTGGTTGCTTCGAGAGGAAAATTCTTCGTGTGATTTTCGGTCCCGTCTGCATAGATGGTGAGAGGAGGAGGAGATATAATGACGAACTATACGGGCTCCGGCCCGAAAAGTCTTCGAATCCACCCCCGAGGGACGGCGCAGTAGAGGAAGACCGCGACTCAGGTGGCGCACGCAAGTGGAAAGGGACCTCAACCAACTATGCGTGCGAAACTGGAGACAGCTAGCTAAAGATCGAGCTGGCTGGAGACGCTTGTTGGTTGAGGCCCAGGTCCACCCCGGACTGTAGCGCCACCTTAAGTAAGTAAGTAAGTAAGTATTTTGTTTCTGTGCAGTGATAATGTTATTAAAAGACTGCAATTATTGCAGAACAGAGTAATGAGATGCAGGTATACTAAAGTAAAACGCCGATGTTGAATGTGAACCACACCTAAACGTCAAGTTTTTTTCTGCATTTCATTTGACATTCCTCAATTTCAGACTAACTCAATTTGAACCCTATTAAGATACACAATCGAGCAATATTCAGGCTTACTATGAAAATTTGCGTTCAAATCAAAATGCATATCGTGCACTTCGTGATTTTTTCGGTCAATTTAATCGTCCAAATGTCCGTATAATCGAAATAATCGTGCAAAAATTTGAGCAAACCGGGTCTGTAGGAGATGTGAAAACACCAGTGCATGCTCGGACAGCTCGTACTGCAGAAAATATTGCTGCTGTTCGGGATAGTGTGGCTGAAGAGCCGTCCACCTCAAGTCGTCGTCTTGCCCAACAATTGCACCTCTCACGCTCGTCGTTGGTGAACATTATGCACAAAGACTTGCATTTACACGCTTACAAGGTGCAATTGACTCAAGAACTAAAGCCTCTTTACCATTTCAAGCGTCGTCGAATGGTGGCAAGAAATGGCAACAGTGAATGATAAATTTTCGAAGAAAATCATCTTCAGTGATAGGCACATTTTCACCTCAGTGGATTCGTCAATAAGCAGAGTTGCCGCATTTGGGCGAATGATAATCCAAGAGTGATTGTCGAAAGACCAATGCACCCACAAAGAGTGACCGTTTGGTGCGGTTTATGGGCTGGCGGCATCATCAGGCCGGATTTTTTTCCAAAATGAGGCCGGTCAGGCAGTTACTGTGAATGTTGATGATGTGAATGTTGCTATCGTGAAATGATAACGAGCTTTTTATGGCCCAAATTGGAAGATATGAATGTGAACGATACGTGGTTTCAGCAGGACTGTGCCACTTGCCACACAGCTAACGAAACAATGGCTCTTTTGCGCGACAAATTCAATGGCCGTGTTATCTCACGTGGTGGCGATGTCAATTGGCCGCCAAGATCTTGTGATTTGACACCGTTGGTGTACGTCGATAAGCCAGCAGCAATTCAAGAGCTAAAGGATGAGATAATTCGGCACATTAACGGCTTAGAACCTCAATTATGCTTCAGCGTCATCGAAAATTTGGACCCTCGGATGGAGGTGTGCCGCCGAGGTCGCGGCGGTCATTTAGCCGATATTTTGTTCCATACATAATTGAACCATACCAAAATTACCATAATAAGAAGAAATGACAATAATTTCCTAAATAATTTGTGTTTTATTCAAAACCAACATCGGCCCTTAAAATTTAACCACCCTTTATAATAGATTTGTATCAGTTAATGTCATGTTAAATCCATTGAAATGTTTGTCTACTAAGCAAAGAGTTGTAATGAATGTTAATATATTAGAGATGTACTATTATAAGCAAACAGTCATGCCATCTATGTGAAGACGAGAAGGATCCTCTGAGTTGGTAGCACCGAACAACTGAGGGAAGTTCGAGAAGAGGGTAGATACCGTCAGTAGTGGATAGGCGTCATCCTTGAAGAGAACGTGGTTTTTTTGTTGAGTAGAAAAATAAAGAACTCTGTGTTTTGAATTAAAAGTTGTTGTTGTTTTTTATCATATTTCAAACTGTTCCAAAATTGTTCACTGTAGTAAGCACGCAAAATTATTTAATATATAAAGGCCTTAATTTACATGAGGATTTACCAAACAACATCAAAAATGAGACAAATTGTGTACGTTTTAAAAGATTATATAAAGAGCTCGCTAGCGATAAGTACTTATATTGTAAAACACCGTAAAACTGATTTGCAATATCTCTGAAGGGAGCTAGTTGATAAGCTTCAATTCAATTGACACACGGATCTGAGCAAGCACATGTTAGTACTAGGCATTGCTGGGCAAACAAAATCAAAACTAAACCGATACTAAATCTAAATGTTAAACTAAGCAGTGTACAGACATCAGCTGTGACGGCCGTGGGTATGTGCGCTGACCCCTTGTAACTGAAACTCGCTGCCTGGGTACTTTCGGAGTTGGAATAATCCTGTAGGTCCCTTCTACTCGTGAGAGAACAACGACGAGTGTTTTCTGAGAAGCTAGGCCCTGGCCTCGATAGGCTGTAGCGCCTCCCGAATTATTATTATTACATACCTACATCAGCGATTAAAAAATTTATTTGAGCGGAATTATTTTTACAATTGATTTTACAACTAGACTAAAGGTTAGGGTGTTGGCTCAACAATAGGGGCCCAACAGTTGTACTTTGTTTAATTGAATGTTTATTATTATTGTCTGCTTATTGTTTATTTTGTATGTCCTACAATGGTGCTTATATCGGGTTGTTCTAGTTCGTGTGAACATGAATGATGTTACCTGTTCACCGCGACGATCTCGACGTGCACAAATCCGCTGGCCCGGATGGTATTCCCCTATTTTTCTGAAGAGGTGTTCTTCTGCGCTGGCAAAACCACTGCGTAAGCTTTTTCATCTATCCTACTATTAAGGTCTCTTTCTGAGCAGATGGAATAGAGCATTTGTGCAGCCCGTCCCTAAAAAGGGCGAATCTTCGTCACCCACCTCGTACCGACCCATAGCACTTGCGTCCCTTCTTTCTAAGGTCATGGAAATACTGATAAATCGTCTGCTTATGAAATATCTTGAATCGCGGAAGAGTCTTAATGGCTTATGGTTTCCGCAGCAACTGGTCCACTGGTGGAAAACTGGAACCAATCTTTGCACAATGCAGGCGAAAGCAAGATCGTTGCGTTTGATATTCTGACAGAGTTTGGCATCAAGCTCTCTTGTCGAAAATGCGTGCCTATGGTGTCGATGAATCTCTTCTTCAATGGATTAGAAATTACCTTTCGAACTGTTCAATTCGAGCTGTTTTGGATGGGTTCAAGTCTTATATCCACCAAATAAATGCTGGTGTTCCCCAAGGCTCTGTTCTGTCTCCGACACTCTTTCTCATTTTTATAAATGATCTCTTGTCTGCTACCTCTAATATATTCCTCAGCTTCCAAGACTCACGACCCCGCCCTTCGGCCGTAGAATTGGAACGGCAGTTTATGTTAAGCTGGGGAAAGAACAATCGAGTAAAATTCAATGCTTCAAAAACCCAATGCTGCCTGCTGTCACCGAAGCGAACCCTTGTTAATCAGCCATTATCCATGAATGGCGCCTGTGTCGATGAAACCGGAAAGCTTTCCATCCTTGGTAGGTGCATCAACACAACACATATTTGAGGTCGCCAAAAATGCTGCGAAATGTTTAGGTTTCCTCAATCGATGCAAGAAATACTTCACTCCCTCTGGCTTGGCTTTAATTTATAAGGCGTATATACGCCCCAACCTTGAGCACAACACTCATATCCGGTCTGGTGCCCCCAAAACCAGCCTGCACCTACTAGATGAATCCAAAAGCGAGATAAAACTTAGAGGAGACAACAACATTGCAGAGTCATTAGACTCGCTCGAACATCGGCGTACCGTCTCGTCTCTATCCGTATTTTATAGCTGTTTTAACAAACGATGCTCAAGTGAGCTTGGCAACTGCATTCCTCCTCTCCATGAATTCACCCGCAATACCCGTCTCGTCAGGAATGCTCACCAGTTCACCCTTAACCCCTTCTTTCGGTAGCACAGTTAAATTTGGAGACGCGTTCATCAGCCGCACGACACGAATATGGAATGCTCTTCCCAGACCAATATTTCCCCCAGAATGCAATCCGCAGCTATTTACCTCCTCTCCCTTTCTCCCCTACACCTTCGGCCCGTGCTGTGTCTTGAACCCGGACACTTAAGGGTATTAAAAAACAATGCGCGCGCAAATCATAAAAAAATTGCACTCAGCCAACCTACATCAGCTGGGCCCCTATTGATTAGCCAATACTCAAAACCCAGTTTAAAGTCTACTTGTTATCTCACTCATAAAAGAAATAACTTCCGATCGAATAATTTTGTTTTGTCTAGAAGTCTGTGTATTTCAACAGTTAGCTGTGCTAACTGGTAGCTCTGCGCAGTGTAGCTGCCCTTTGGGGCAGAGGTTCTCCATTCGCCTGTGCGCCATCAGATCTAATAATATCCCACTACTGTGATAAAATGAACAACAGACACGTCACTGGCACTTTGGCTGGCAGTAAATAAAATCTATCGGTAATTTTATTGTTTCCGGGTATTCCCCACATGACGAATGACACCGCCAACAGTTTGGATAAGATATTTTTCGCCGGTGATGAGGAAAGCAAGGACGAATGAAACGCGAATCTATGTATAGCCCGCTGGCACATTTGTACGCTTTACCAATGAATTTCCCCCGTAATTTCGGAGAAATTCTCGTCAAAATCAAGTTCTACCAGGAAAACCATTAAAATTGCGGCGGTATAACAACCCTGGTCGACGATGAGATCTGAAACAAAGTGGAAACGAAACAGAACCGAGAAACATCACCGCCTTGCCATCGTCAGCCATTCTTCGAACGAATTTCGTGGAGTACTGTTCGGGGTTGCTGCGTTTCAAGGGAACGACAAATTGGCTCGTGAAGTGAACCTGTGGGCGTCGGGCAATAGCTTGTATTTATGTTCTAAGTTCACAGTTAATTTAATTTGTTTGTTTAGTTTGAGTGTTTTTTCTTTTGCGAATTTCATCGCGCCATCGAAGAAGTTTTTATTAACATCACGTCGATGTTCGACGTACGTAGTGCGTGCTTGGTAGAATTCAAAACAAGTGATTCCAGTCCAGTGCAAATAAGTGGAGAAAGAGAATACGAATAAGTGTAATTATCTAATTGTGACGAAAGAGAAAATACAACCCAAAGAGGAATAACAAAGTGTTTTGATATTTCTGTGAGCCAGTGTGTCTCTGATTTGAGTGTGTGGCGTGGCGACAAGGCAACAAAGAAAATCCAGAAATCAGAAACCAGAAGCCAGGGAACCAATGAAATCAGATCTGTGGATGCTGTAGCTGACGTCGGATTTGTGGATACAAATTTTTGTTTTTTTTTGCTGTAAGTTGCAAACCTCAATCACTGGTGAATATTATTTTTTCTTGCGGAAAATGTAGAACGTTCTGCCGGATTGGTAGATGTGTTGGTGTTTTTTTGTTTGTCCACTTGCGAAAGTTTCTCTTTTTCGGATTGGGTGAAGTTGCTCGTTTGTTGATGCGATCACTTGTTCAGTTTCAGAGTGAATCAGGGGATTCTGTCGCCAGAAAGCGAAGGCATTACTTGCAACGTGATCGAATGCAGTGCGAAGAAGTGGGAATACAAGGTCTGATGTAATTGGATTGGAAAGATATTCTGCATGTGGTCTGGTCACGGCAGTACATAGAATTGGAAAGCGATTGACGAAAGGTTGCCAAGTGTTGGATTACCATTTTAAATGTTGTGACACTTTCTTTTGCAGCGTTTATATGTTGATCGCCTAGAAAATTGAGAATTTCTTCGGGAAACCATTCCTATTCAGACCGATTCCGGGTATTTCCCGTCTTGCTTGGCGGAGACCAGCCTAGTTCATATATTTTAAGACGTACATTCATGATAAAAACACAACAAGGTGGGAGTGGTGCTGTTGTGTTTGCGATAAGAGCACTCAGGGTCTGCTATCGGGAATGAGAACACTCAAGTTCCGTGCCTTAATCAGCAAGGCTACAAGCTAGTTCTTTGTTGTGTTTACGGGTGGGTTTTGAGTTTCTTAGAAGGCGACAGCAATACGGGAAGTAACCATGCGTCTCCTTTTGCGCCTAGCTGAACAACTTTTCGGTAAACACCTCTGCCACTGTAGGACCGACCTGGTGTAAAGTTTCGATGGCTGAAATCTGAGCCTTAATTCAGAGAAAACACTGGGCAGGGAGTGCAATTTCACCCTCTTTCTCCTCTCTTATCATTACTAGGTAAATAATCAATAAATCGATATGGTTCTGAATTGAAAGCAACTCAGCTTATCTACCAGGCTCCTGCTATCTCCGCCTGCCCTCTGTTTTGTCTGATCCATCAGTCGGTGCATTGCCAGTTTGACTGCATGGCATGATGTCAAAAATCTTCTCTTCGGCTGTTTCTATTTATAACAAAGGTTGATGATGTCGTATTTGTTGAACTCAAGTCACAATCAGATGAGTGTGGTCGCTCGCATTTTGACAGGATTTGACACGCATTAGATTAATTGACAAATGACATGTAAAATTAATTTCATTCATCGTATCATTGTTGTTTGCACGAAAAAAAGCGCTCGCTCGGTTTGAGTGGGTGGACAGTGTTGGCTGCACATGAGATCCCACAGAATGTGCATTTTGGTGTCGACGAAAAATTGTGTGCATACCCAGTCTTCCCTGTTTGTTCACACCTGATGGAATTTTTTTCCTCTGGAATCCGCTTCCGGGGCCGTCATTTGTGCACACTCATTGCAGTCCAAATCGTCAACTTTTGACTTGTGCCAAAAATACTGGAAAACCAGAAATTTGGTTTTTGGAAAATTGGTTTTTATTTGATGAGTTATTCGATTCCACAGTGGGCGCGCACAAAATTCCCTTTACTCACACAAGCTGAAATGAAGGGGATATCGCGACGATACAAAATATTTAAGAACCGAATTTCCCGTTTTGCCTAGTTTAGGAATTTTCGAGTTTTAATCTGGAAATTAAACTTAGCTCCAGGCGACAGCCAGACAGTTGTTGACAGGACGTTAGCGAACCCTAAACCCTGCGGAAGAAGGGGTTAAAATCCTGTCCACCTCATAGCCACCCGCCTTGCCCCCATTTTCAAAGTTCACTTAGCTCCTTGCACCGAAATTTAGGTAGGAAAAAATTAATATTTAAATCTGGATACCGCCTAAACTAGCTATTAATGAATTTCCTTTTTTTTTTACATTTTGTGCTTATTTCGTCGAGAAAAAGACGATTGTGTCTTCAAAACGCTTTTCCACGGAAATCGTTATCGTGCCGAAATGGATGAGCAACTAGACTTACTCCTAGTCCGTCCGTCACTTGACGCATACTAGGACCGTCAGAACTTGACGCATATTTTTAAAAGTACAAGAATAGTATTATTGCCTCAATTTAGCTCTTCAGAGTTGCATAAAATTAACTCAAGAAGGTAACTCAATATTTTTGGTAGGTTTGCACCCAATTCGAATGAAGGCGTCGTGGTTTCTTTTTCTTTTTTTGGTAAAACGAATGGCTTTCAGTCGATGCAGTTATCAGTGGACTGGACATTCTCCGTGACCTATTAACAGACGAAGTAAGGCAGTAAAGGATCTATGCACCTGTCTGACTTTTTAAGCGCTCTGTAAATTTGATGGAGTTGCTGTAGACATAGCGGAGTCATTTGTGAAGAATCCATGGTTAGATTCCTTGAGTGTGAGTCCACGAATGTTGAGAGATAAGTGGGGAAAGCACAGTGTCAAGGTTGGGCGTTGATGGACATCGGTACGCATTTTTATCGTGTTTACGAGAATGTTATGTCAAAGAGCATCAATTTTTCCAAATCACGATGAAAGGCTCGCAAGTAAAGTGGTCTGAAATCCTTTTTACCAAAAAAAAAAATGAAATTATTTCACATAAAGTCTCTACAAAAAATTAATTATGTACGTACACAAATGCAGTCGACGCTCGATATAGTTGCCTGTCCGGGCCTGTTCACTATAACAAGATTGTTGACTGTGTTCATGTTTACGTAGAATTCATGGAAAATATTATGTATTTATTTATTTACATGTACGCTTCTTTGCAATTACAAAATAAAAGAGAATATTATATCATCAAGGAAGACATCGCTTCCAACAGAAATAGTACACAAATAATGGCAACACACAAACCTGCAACTGACTTAGGGGCACACTCAGTTGGGATTTTGAGAAAATTTGTTTAGTCAGACCGCACCATTCTTTATGGAGATAAATGACTTTCTCTTTGTGCAGGCTAATGGTACTCAAGACTTGTGTTCTTCTCGAAACCGTGTTTTCGAAGTCGGGGGTCACTGTAACTTGAGATGAGCTTTATCGATCACTTGTTCTCGGACATTGTAGTGTCCTCCGTGTGAACGAAGGGTGTTTTTTTGAACAACTCGCTTTTTATAGCCGAACTTGGGTTAAAACAACAAATTTGAGTTTCAACTCCGTGGTGCTTAGAAAAATCAAATGTTCATGAAGCACCGGGATTATAACTACATTTGGTTGCTCCTTTTCGCCTTCGTTTTGTTTTTTTTTCTTCTTCAATATGTGAAGATCCTTGATGATCGATATAATTGTTTAAGTCGGTGTCTATTTCATCTTCATCATCAAAATCGTCTTTCGGGTCTTCTTCAAACGGAAAGCCCTATTCCACGCTGCTGTCAAGTTTAAAACAGGAAGACTCATGACTTTTAGACGTACTTCCGGAAAGGTTTGTTTACTACATTGGATTGTTCACTATATCGAGTGTCTACTGTACTTGCCTCAGCCAGCCAACAATGGCTGTAATCACAAGTAAAAAAAAATTTAGAAATTTTTTCACAGCTGTCAAAAGCCTGAGTTTGTAGCTCGATCTAGAGATTTGTGATCGCGCGGCCGCTGCATGACTTCTTTCACGGATTTACGTGTATCCTACGTGAAATGTCAGAGCTCGACCGCGCGAATGCGACGTTGTGATATGGGCAAAAAGCGTGAGAATGACACGTACATGTTATTTGTTCTCTCTTTTATCTGCGTCGCGTTGTTGCCATGTGCGTCGGCCCCTATACAACTCAAACTCGCTGCCTAGGTTCTGTTCCCGGCCGGTAAGTCCAAAAATAATTTTCACGGCTCCACCTCTTTCGATTCACTGACAATGCTCAAAGAGCAATAATTGTCTAAAAAAAGGTTTCTTAAACTTGGCCCTTTGGAGGCGGCATATCTCTGTATGTCCATGTCAATAGCACGCTCAACACGAATGGTTGCTGAGTTGGCCCTCTACGTTCTGCAGTGGCAGTGGTATTATATCTACTGTGATGAGTTCAAGTTTGCTATAAATAAGCTTCCAGGATTAAGTAGTTGCTCCCTAATTGTGGAGCACTTCCGAGTTGAAGCGCACTTCATGCATACTGCTGAGTGTAGAGAAAAATAAAAGACGAAAAAATATAATAGAAAACTTTTATTGTGTTCACCTCGCTCAAAGTTCAATCAAATATTTCCAATACATGAAAGGAGAAGAATCTGTCAGAGCCTGACGGGTTATTTATATAAATGACTTTTAGAGCACTTTTTGACACTCTGATAAGTACTAAATTTGAAGATACTACAGTGTTTTATAGCACATTTAATATTTATCAGCACATTACCAAAAAATTATTTTCATTGACTTCATCTTCTTTTACGCTGGACACATACACACTGTTTTTTTTTTTTTCGTATAAGTGAACTTCTGCAAACGGGCCAACTCTGAATTCGGTCATGGGCTATCAAAAACAACCTAGAAATCTCAAGGATTCCGTATACGCAGGTTGTGATGCCAAAAGCAGAAATGACGTATGCTAGAGATGCCCAACTTCTAGCTCTCTTGCCCTTTAACATTTTTGACAGCCATTTTTTATATCGATTTGTAAGGCCAAAGTGACCTTTCAGAGAAGTGTATTTACGTTATTTCGTGAAGAGCTGTCAAAAATTCATGCATAGCTGTCAAAAAGCCTCTGAAATTCGTCGATTTACTACTAGGGGCCAATCAGCTGTCATGTTGGGCATCTCTACAATGCTGGAAACAGATGTACGAATTTCTCATGCAGCGACATTAGAACACACAAGATTATATGTAGCTAAACACACGTAAATTCTGCCTGCAGAGCAGCGCTGCAGTTAATTTCGCTGCGCAGAGAATATACTACCTCAACACAAAACAAAATACAGTCGCCTGTCGATAATTCGAAACTCATGGGACCCCACAACAAATGCGAATTAACAAGAGTTTGAAATATCAAATGGTTCGAAAGTGTCGAGAGAAAAAATATGAAAGTTCGAATTATTGAGTAATAATCAATTGTTATTTATTAACTGCTAATTTTTTAACAAAATCAAATGGTTAGATGTACGTAATGTGAATTAATTATTAGTCTTTTGGATCTCTTTAATGTGAGATTGCTTCAAAGCACTTTGCTGAGATTGATCAATAACTTGTTTTATCAGAAATAGTGCCTGAAATGCTGTTTCATCAGTTTTGTTTTGTAGACAGAAGCTTTGTAATGTGTCGAATGTCGAAAAGGCCCTTGCTTCCTTTACTGACACATCTGTATCATCCTCATCTTTGTCGTTGCCTGTTTCATTTGTATCTGTAGAAGTTCAAATTTCGCCATCGGTTAGAGGTCCCGAGACACCAACATCTTGATCCGCTAATATCAACCAGTGGAACTACTGCTGCTTCTGCATCTTCAGTAATTACAGGCTGATTTTTCTGATCTTCTTTTATGAAAACAATAACAAATGCTCTACAACGATGAGACCAGTTTAAACTTGTCTCAAAATGTACCTCTATTCTGTGCAATCTGGTAACTTGGAATTGTTGAGTGTTCGAAGCCTATGAGTTCGAATTGACGCGTCGTTTTGTTACGTAGTGCTTAAATATGTATAGATTTTTTTTCGAAATATAAAGAGATTTTGCAGGGAACTCGTGACAACTTCGAATTATCGCAGGTTTGAATTAACGAGAGGCGACTGTATACTTATTTGAGTATTGCCACCTGTCGTTAGGCATTTGTTTATTATTTCTTCTAAGCAAAGAATGCAGGATATTACAATGGAAGTAACATTAATAGATTTTGTACGCACAAATAAATTTTTGAATGGTATTAAATTCTGCGCGTGTGTTTCGTGTGCAGATATGTATGCAGTGCTGCCAGCAGAAATTCTGCACATCTGTTTCCAGCGTGAAACCTACTTCATTTCTGACCAAAAGCAGGCGATTTCACCGGTGTGTCGAATATGCTTGGGCAAACAAAATCATTCCTCTCATTCTGTTGTGACACAGCCCGTCACACCACGCTTTATAAATTGATTTAATAAAAACGAACCATCCACCATCAACCGTCCATCCACCCATCATCCACCGTCCACCATCCACCATCCACCATCCGCATTTGTTATTGCCTTTCATTTCTCCACAGAAGCCCACTGCATTGATTGTTCCTTCATTTCTAACGTTTTGTGGCGTGTCTAGGAGTCATCAATAGTGTAGCCGTAAAATCCACTGTTTTATAATCTCCACACGAATCCGACTTTGGTTCACCATCTGAAAATGTCTCGCCTATCTGTCCGTCTAAATTGTCATGGAGGACAGGACTCGAATGACTTTATAATTAGAAACTCCTACAATCTGAGCTATCTCGACGAAACTTCAACTCTGTCCAGTATAACATCGTGGGTTGTTGTTGACCATTTCTTCCCCTGACACGTCTTTTGTTCCTCCTGTGAGAACATAATCTTTTGTGCGCTCGTATGACCACAACGAAATGCAGTAAGCAACTTGAGCAAAAAGTCTATAAATCAGTGAAAGCTCCTGTTAGGGACAACTCAATTTCTCACGACCGTAGATCAATTTGAAGTTCCATACATTCCCATGGACGGATAACTGCCTTAGCCGGACAAAAGTTCTGCGACCGTCGCTGTCCGCCTATGAGGGGTTTCACACGTCATAAGCACACGAAATTCACGAACATATTTTCATTTCGCCCAAATCATACAAATCGAACATCTTGCGATCACTGACAGATCTGTCAAGAAAGAAAAAAGCAAGCACCATCTTGCCCCAAAATCACAGAATTATCTAACGATCCTCGTAAATAGCAAAATGATGTGACATCAAAATGCGATCTTATCCCGGACATTATCCAACGATTTCTGATCACAGAAAGGTTAAAATTTGACAGCATTTTGATTTGGTGTCACTTGTATAACGAATGACATTTGCAGTGAATGTCAAATATTGAATAAATCTTTTGTTACAGCATCCAATGAGATTCGAGAAAGGTCTTCGCAAAGCTTAGTTTTAATGTCAAATTAACGATTTTTTTCCTACGCGAGTTAATCAATTAGTTCATGCTGGGTGCAGTGGTCGGACCAGAAATGAAGTGCACACAAATAGAGATGGCCAACTTCAGAGCTGATTAGCGGCATTCACACACACAGCAATTTGTCGCGAGGATTTGCTTGGCTAGAAATTGGTACTTAGCGTTCACACACAACACATGTTGGCAGATCAGTTGGATCAGTTTTGAGAAAAACTCCGAAGTGTTTGCATAAAATGGCTGAGCGCGCCCTTTTTTCGGTTTTCTTGTTAATGAAATTTTGGGAAATGAAGAAATAGTTAGGTAAAACCCTGGATAAAGGATCTAGACCAAATGATCGTGGACTCAACTTAAACTAATGTAGCACACATTCAGACCCTTCGTGAGGCAGTGACCTAAGACCCAATATAATAACTAAACGTATCCCATTGATCACAGTCCCTCGGGAGACTGTAATAGCTGAATAGCTGAGAAACCCCGTCCTGGCAAGATTTATATAAATACCAGCAGTCAACGACGTCTAACAAGGGTCCTTCCTCTTCGAGAATAACTTCCCAACCAGACGTCGGGTGGTCTTCTGCAAATGTGCACGGATTGATCGAAGACGGGAGTAGGTGTGGGTTCGGTCGTGTACTGATCAAGGAGGTCTTGTCCAGAAATGAAAAAATTAATTCCATCATTTATCTAAAGAGCTTAACATAGACTTTCAATCCCAATTTTCTCAGCCTCTATTCGTTCCAGAAGTACAATGCCTTCTTCGAAATAGACGTTTTTCTCCTTGTGTGTTTATAACAGCAGCACCGGTAAATTAGAAGTTTCAGTCATTGCGAAATGTTGGGAAACGTCCTTTTGTTTTTTTAGAAGACCTGAGCCTGAACGAAATATCTCCAGTAGTCTTCGCAACAATTTAACATCCAATGCTGTCTTAGTGGTCACGAAAGAAGTTATGAACCTTCTAAACCATACCACAGGAGCAACGCATAAGGCAGCCGATGTAAACAGTTGAAACGAAGATCATGTATCTTCAGATTTTGAACAAGACAAGAGCCAATATTCTTCAAGGAGTCCACGCTCGTTGTAGTGAACCGTCCCGGTTTCTATTAGTTCACTATATCGAACGTCTAGTGTATTGCGAAAAGCGGAGCAAATCGACTCCTTTTAGTGTAAAGTCGGAATACTGGCTGGATGTGGTCTGTCAATCTGGAATAAAATTTCAATTCTCGTGATAATCGACTCCGAAGGGGGAAATTGATTCTGCTCAATAAATGGTAAATTCTGGAGATAGCTTGATATGCAAAATGTGTCCCGATGTGCTCGAAGAGTGTAAAAGCGATTCGAACATGCTCGCCTCATGAAAGAACTTGTCAACTATAGCTTGTGCGTCCTCTCCTCATGGTGACTCTTGAGTCCGGAATAGGCCTTGAGCTGACCCAAAACTCATCGCTCATTCTGCAGCGCCGCACTCAACGTTGAAGTCCCTTTCGACTTCAGCACTCGATCTGAGGTCGCGCCTTCCGTCAGTTATCCTTGGAAGTCTCTCCAGGACGCGTCTTCATTTGTTCTCTAGCCTTGGTGACTGCCAGTTGTAAAGACCTCGTATTCTTGCTATTCTAGCTCTATGAGCCGATTTTTTAACTTCATTTCACTCCGGCACCGATTTGAATTCGCCATGAAACTGATCGTTCATATGCTCGTCATGGACGTTTGGTGACAGTGTTTCTACGGTCCAAGATTTTGTTCTCGCCTTCAACTCACCATACTTCGTGAAAACTCAAAATACTTACCTATTGTCATCTTTTGACTTTAAATGTCAGAATTTGACGTAGCATGACTACAGACGTCGTCGTCGATCAAAGCAAGATTGATGAGCAGGGATGAGATCTCTGCCAGAAGATCACTTGTGAATTCTGTATTTGCCTCGGGGTAGATGAACTCATCCACTACGTCAGGTTTGTAGTCAACTGTCTCCTACAAGTTGGTGCCCTGATCTTGTGCGAGTTACGAAATGTTTCGAAACAAGGGTTAAAGCAAACAAATTCGTTAAATAAGAAGCAATGTTATCGATATGGCGATGGTCTAACTGCCAACGAAACATAAAACCAACAGTTAACAATTAGATTGACATAAACAAACGAGTGGAGATGCACAAACAAGTAAACAAATGAGAGATCGGAGGAATTTGCAAACGACGCGATCGTGTAAGAAACGGAACAAGTGCATGGATGCATTGTTGTTGGGCGACGAGTTGAGTGGAGAGTTAGTTAAATGTCAGTAGTCAAGACGAAAGGAGGTAACAATGCACAATAAATGAGGCATTCTTCAGATAATTCCATGTTTGGCTAAAAACGAGTCTCCGAAGGCTGCTGAGGTCAGATTTCGCAAGATTGAGCTTTGCTGGAGACTCACAAGAGTACGTACCCGCTCTGTCTGTTCCAATTCCACAGGCGCGACGATGAATGACTGTGCACCACATTTCATGGCATTTATTCACTCTGCCGTGAATTAACTCTACAGTCGATCTCGAAGCAAAACCACCCCCGTCACAATTTTGCGTCACACTTTACCAAATAAACAGTGACGCACGCAAGTTACTATCACAATAAGTAGTCTCAACTCAACTTTATTTTCTGATCACTCACTTTGTTCTTGTCTTGTTTACAGCATTGTGATGTCATTTCTTGAATTGTAAACATTTTTTGAATTTTCTTCGCGTTGAATTTTCATTTAATTGAGTAAACACCACTTAGCGTCCATTAAAGAGCATAGCATCGGCGGTTAATGGCAGGAAGCTGATTCGAAATAGAACCAAAATAAATCCCCACAGACTCCGTCGTATCTTCACACAGGAACCCACGGCGCAATATTTGTCAAGGAATCCGAAATCCGCGCTGACTGATGCGTTACACATTTACTTATCGCCAGAGCAATATCCATTCATCACATTCTTACGGACAGTCGACTGATCTGCTGCATTTCTCTGCAAAGCGCACATCTTAATATTTCTCTCTTCGAGAGAGTGCTTATTTTTAACCTCGCAACGTCACACACACTGTCTAAACTTGGAGATGACTGAAACTGTCTGATGCATTCACCGGCCGGCGAATTTGACATCTGACATAACCGAGACACACAAAACACTAAATAAGATGACCATGTTGTTTTACGTTTGAATTGACACGCGTTTGTACGCGTAGTCAACTTGTTTGTTTTGCATAATTCATGGAGTCGCGTTTTTGGAGGTGGGACGTGTTTTACAAATGTCCCCTGCTCAGGTCCCTGTTGACTTGTTTGACATTTTGACGGACTTCATCAGTGACACAGTGAACTGTCACCCTCGAAATGGCCTTGAGAAGAGAGGAGACATTTTGAAACCATGCCGTGCCCGTGAACTAGAAGTCAATAGGTCTTACAGCTTGAGAGAAACAGTGTTCGCCGCATTGGCAGATTTGTTCGTGCATTGACAGCAACTAGAACTCTCCACAGCCGTACAGTGATGCACAAAAACATACGTACTAGTCCGATCGGTAAAGACGTGTGAGATGATATGCAAGCCAACGGAATTTTGACGATTTTCCCAACCCTCGTAGACTGTCTCTGGAAACTCTTGCCAGCATCGCTCTCGCAAACAGAACACTTCTCGAATCGATTTTGTCCCCATGCACGACGTTAAGACGTCCATTATGGAGAAGTGTCATCTTCTGTGCGTCTGCCACATTAGTTGACAAAAGCAACTTTCGAGTGGCATCTGATTCAAGAGATGCTGTGCACACTGCG
Source organism: Eristalis tenax (assembly GCA_905231855.2). NCBI lineage: Eukaryota > Metazoa > Arthropoda > Insecta > Diptera > Syrphidae > Eristalis > Eristalis tenax. The sequence continues at coordinate 34,984,897 of HG993126.1, forward strand.
CTGCCGAGTATGTGTGCACTGCTGTTGATGTTGCAGGGGCAAAATTCAAAAGATTCCCCCACCACATCCCGCCGCGCCACTAGAGCCAGAGAGATCAGTGTTGACAATGATATTGAACTGATAAACCATGTTTTTTACTTGGCTTACAGAAGGTCAAGTGTGGGGGTGCGACACATTCATGTGTGCCCATCCACTTATGGGCCCTTTATCCCCCATGTTCCCGTCATCGTGCACACAATGGCCCAGATGAATACTTTGCAACCGTTGGACACCTGGCAAACACGTACGTCAACGACGTTGAATGCCTTTAGATGAATACGTGAAGGCATTATGATAAACGACTTGATGTAGTCAAAGTCAGCACTGAACACAGCTCGCGCAGTAAACACACAATTATGAGTGTTTATGCAAAACAAGAGAGAAGAAAAACCTGATTTGCCAAATGGAGAGATTACTGCGAGTCATGCGGTCTTATGCAAGCGAGCCAAGTTTCGAAGGCTGAGCCAGTATGGACTGATGCGGGTTACGTCATTGGATCTGGATTTGGCGTCTCATTGGCGGATCTTCCTCGAACCATGAAGTGTGCAATTAGTGCGTTGCAATGGATGCGAGGAGTTGTGTGAAGACACAACATAAGTCCAGCGTTAAGATAATTGTGTGAATGATGGTATCTTCCTTGTTTGGCGGATAAACTCACCGAATCTACACAAGTTCCACATGTGTTCATGCGACCTAAACAACTAAAGACGTATTCACAATCGCCATCCTATCCAGTTTTTGAACAAAGGAAAGAACCGGTACCGATGCGGACATGATTTCAAAAATTTCTGGGAAAGGTAGTGTAATAATTTGACACCCACCGCAACGACAGAATTTGTCACCACGACAACATTTTAAGCAATGGATCCGTATTCGCTGTACTGGTAAAAACTGTGATCCGATTAAATTGTAGGCAAGGCCTTGTTGTTTTCTTCCAATTGGGACTTGACAACTTTAAACTTCCACTGTGAACGCACCCTTAAACCAATGGCCATGCTGTCAATGTCAAAACATTAACCAAAAATGACGTTTTCATCGTTTACGAACGAGGAATGTTTCGCGATCACAAGCTGTCGAGTTACTCCGGGTGTAGGATCTATAGAGGCGCATTCCAGTCACTTCATTCTCTGGACTTCCTCCAACCACCTCGTTCTAGATCTGTCAAGCGGGCTGATGGAGTCGCATTCCAGGCACGACGCGAAGTCGTGATGATGGCAACAACAGTCGTGCTAAGTCACCAAACTATCGAAACACAGCCCATTCCGTTCGAAGAGACGCAGCTGCTCAATATTGAGTTCCTTGCCATGTTTCGCACGCTATCACCGCTTAGTAGATCCAGAACGAGGTGGTTGGACGAAGTCCAGAAAGTGAAGTGCCTGGAATGCGACTAAAGGAGGTAGGCGCCCGCTTGACAAATCCCGAGCGAGGTGGTTGGACGAAGTCCAGAGGATGGAGTGGCAGGGACCCACGATGCACCCACGATTCCTTTACTGGAACATGCGGGTCACTGAAGATTATGATGGATCTGAAGTGACTTAAAATTTCGTGGTCATGGACCAACATTCACAAAAATACTTGCAATTATCCTGTTTTCCTAAATTAAGCATCAAAGGCCTTAAAAAAAATCCTCTATAAAGGTCACAGACCATATAATCGGTTAAGTGCGTTGCCTTCTGTCAAAAAAATTGACAACTCATAAGACCCAAGCAGAAATGAAGCGCTACAGAAATGGGCAACTTCACAGCTGATTGACTCCTAGAGAGGCTTTTTGACAGTTCAGGAAATAATCCGTTCTCTGATTGGCTTTGGAAAACGGTATACAAAGTGACTGTCAACAATTTTAAGGGGCAAGAGAGGTAAAAGTTGGCTATCGCTATAACACTTCATTTCTGGACCAAATGAAGGGGAGAGGCAGTAAATGCGGTCCACAAGTGGAGTGCATCACGCCGGATGGAATCGGTCAACTTTTTTCTGCGGTTGACAGATGTTTCCATTCGATGTTTATTCGATGTTCATTCGATTGTATGAATGAATAAATATCTACGTACGTTTTGTGTTGCTTAAAATAGTTTTTGAAGAATTCCCAATAATTCATGAACTTTAAAAATTTCGAATGTCTTTTATTTATACAAGAGTGGATTGCAGACACAATCTATTCGCGGCTACGAAAATTTCCTATGTACTCTAAACCCACACAACTGAACCCAAAGACATTTCCCCCATGCCCTGTTCAATCTGCTTCTCAAATTAAAAATTTCAAGAGCTTCTTTTCGACAAAACTCCTTAGGGGCAGCTCGACTAAAAATCGCAAAGGAAGTTTCCTATGACACGGTTTTCTATTTGCTTATTCTGTTCCTCTTCCTGGATGCTTTCGTGATGAATTTACTTGGAAAATATCGCAGAAAATGTGATGTAACACTCCATTGTTTGAACATTTCATCGCAACATCACTTTCCTTGTGGAATTGCGTGTTTTTGTTTAAAATTCTCCTTACGCGCGATGTATTTGACTGATTCCCTTCCTTATTACTTTGCACAAAAGGTTTCCTCTTGTGTTGACGAACGAAAATTTCTCAGCGCATATCACGTTTCTCTTCGTCGACAAGCAATTTTTTTTCGAATTTAAGTCGATCTTGTAAACAAAGTCCCCATCGGCGGCCGATACATAAATAAAACAAAGTTGCAGCATTTGGTTTTCGGATAACTCGCTCGCTGCTTACTCAGGAATATCGCATTGTCAGCGGACGCCTTCGTAATCATAATGCGCGTGTGATTGGGAGCTATTTTGTTCGGTAAGAGCATTGTTATGGTGAATTGTGCAGCTGCTGAAATTTATGCGACAGCAGCAGCGTCTGTCTTCGTCAGGCGCAACGAAATTAAATTTCACACTGCCAGTGTTTAAGTTCGATCATTTTTCGAGTATCTGCGTTACAAATTGTCGAGAGGCAAATGTATATGCGTCAGATTTTAAGTATGTTCGAACGACTTTCTCCGCTTGTCACCAAGCACCTTCGCGCTCCTGCATCTTATTTGATCGGTGAATCCTAGCGTATCGGCAAGTTTCGAGGAACTCTTACACAGCCTCCAACTCATAGCATTCCTGGCGCCAGAGGCTGAACCCTATGAGACGTCGGCTATGCATTGAAACCTTGCCTCCAAACGCCCTCAGAAGCTAGAACCTTAGACCCCGTATTCAACCAGAAGCATTTCTCAGCTCAAAAAGTAGTCGAAGGGACAAAATACTTTCAATGGAGCGTTGCATAATATTTGCAGACATTTTAAGATACAGCACGAAGAAGGTGTAAGTGAATCAATTGGACTCGAACGAGTAAACTACGATGTGCCTTCCAACGACGCTAGACGCCAAATTTCAAGTGATAGTCATTTAAGGCATTGGTCCCGACTATCGACGCTTGCCGACAAATTGATCGACTTTAGATATTTGTAACTCAGTCGATAGACAGCTCTATCACTGTGAATGAAAAAGTTCCTATTGTGAATGTTTTACATTTTGACAGGACGAGGACTTTTACCAGAAGTGAGGTATTATAGAGGTGCCCAACTTCACAGGTGATTGACTTTTAGTCCATCGAGACTTTTTGACACTTATTCATGAATTTTTGACAGTTAGTCACGAAATAACGTGAATGCCGTTCTCTGATTGGTCAATTTGGCTTCAGAAAGCGATATAAAAAACAGCTGTCAAATATTTCAAGGGGCAAGAGAGGTAGAAGTTGGGCATCTCTATCATACTTCATTTCTGACTTTTACAACCTCTTGAACGATGTCAATGTCGCACTCGGAGACTTCAATGCCAAAATCGGTAAGGAAGACATCGTGGGCGAAGTGATCAGAAAGAAAAACCTGAACGAACTACAGACATCAAGGCTGCACCTAATATGGTCATAACAACCACCAGGTTCCCCCGCAAAAGAATCCACACTTCGCGACCTACGCAAGTCCTCGCGAGGAACTCACGGGGATGCGGTGTTTTTGAATCTAATTTGTCTTTAATTTGCCTACAATTTAGCCAATCTTTTGTTGCTTCCTCAAAAATTCGCTCTTTTTGGCGGACGGTGAGCTTTGTGTTGCCGTTTATTTTGTTTTCCCTTTCCCGTAAATGTCTCCTTTCTTCAAGAAGAAACAATCATGTCGTATCGTTAGGTAATAAGACCTATCCAGTAAGCTTCAGCTAAATTATTATTCACGCATATGATGTCTGTCTACTCTTACGACATTCCAAACACTTGCGGACCAGATCCAAAAATATGTTGTCAGATTGATTTCAAGCGTATACCGGGCCTTGGCACACTGGTCCTTGGCGTATTCAGCCATAAGCTATCGATGAAAATAACGTGGCACGAAGATGAGGCCATTCACAATCATTCGTGACAAATAACAGCAAGTATTGTGGACATTACAGAGCGGAAATGCTGGTAGACCAGTGGCGTAAAACAGCAGAGCAATTCCATTGGGAGATGATTTGCTTTAAAGTCAATTAATTTTCATTGATTCCTAAAAACGGTGGTTTCTCTTAAACGAATGTTTTACCTGAGAGCTAATGATCCCTTATGCCCTAAAGCGAAATGCCACAAAAACATCAAGTGTAGATGCTTTCCATTATTTTGTTGAGTAAAGAAATGTCGCTAACCAGTGTCCATGTGTTTTTAGAGGGATATTCGTACATTTACTTCTCAAGAAAATAATGGCAGAATTATGAAAAGTTATCCAGTGCGTTTAAACAAATGTTTGCCACTGTACGTTACGTACACAATTCGGTGTTCGAGTTAGTGGAGCGTTCGAATTATCAAGTGTTCGATTGATCGAATGATCGCGTCTTCGAATGATCGACTATTTGAATGATCGTGTGTTCGAAAGATCGAGCGTTTGAATGATCGAGTGTTCGAATGATCGACTGTTTGAATGATCGCGTCTTCGAATGATCGACTATTTGAATGATCGACTATTCGAATGATCGACTGTTCGAATGATCGAGTGTTCGAATGATCGACTGTTTTAATGATCGACTGTTCGAATGGTGAGGTGTTCAAATGATCGTCTGTTCGAATGATCGACTGTTCGAATGATCAGGTGTTCGAATTATCAAGGTTGTACTGTATAAGCATATTTTCAAAAAAAAAGTGAAAAAAAAAATCATGTCTGCACAATCTGCCCAACTTCGATGACATATCGACTCTTATGAACGTAGGCACTGTAGTTCACCTTAGTTTCAGTACGATCGTCAATATGCCTTAACGAGCATGTCTAACGCAAATCTCTGTTAGTCTGACGATTATGAAAACACCCGATGTTTATTTTCATCTGGACACGACACGACACATGTCACGCATGTGGTGAAAGAAGTACTCTATTGCGTGGTAAATTTGCTCGGGCGGGGAAATCTCTTTGGCGAGACTGTGCTATTCAGTGGAATTCGACGCAGAAATTGATTGTCCTTTTACAACGAACAAATGTACTCGACATATGGGCGGTGTCGATCTGATGGATAGTCTTCATGGTCGCGAGCATGAACCAACCGGGGTTTTGTCAATTGTATTCGATGTTTTGATGGTAAACGTATACATTCTTGTATTTCATGAGAGAGTGAACATAGACTTGCCAATAGTTCGCTGCTCTAAAACCCAATCTATGCACGCACTATGGAAATGTATTTGTTTCAAATGAAATACTTTTTCGTGGTCACTCGTGTCTAACGACGTTCTTCTAATTTTTCATGCGCACGTAAAATTCTAATTCAAGGCGCTTAGGACTCGGTATTACGACAATCTCAATTAAACCCCTGCAGCGTGGTGTGTCGATCTGTTTCGGTTTTTTGTTAGACCAATTTCGGATTCAATGCATCTTATCAGTAAGAATCCAGAAACCAGAAACCAAAGATATCTTAGGTCCCGCTTGACCGCCACTATTCGTCGACTTCTCGGGTTAAACTACCCTTCTCGCACTATGGACGGTTCAAGCAACTGCTCGAATGTCCCATCGGTTGCTTTTACCGAGGGTGTACTGTGTGCCCACGTTAGTCAAATCTAAAAATAAAGCATTAAGGCTCCGGCACATAGAATGTGAAGGAGAATGAGAATGAGAACCGTGAAGGAGATGACACAAGGAATACATCGACGCACAGATGATTTCATTTGTCAGTCTCAAGTGGTTTTGATTATTACTGCACCAATAAAATATTTATTTTATTTACAAAATTTGGGTTAAAACTTAGATATTCATCCTGCGTCGTTTGGCGTCACCCACAAAAATGCAAGTGACAAAATCTCTCACTTTGGCTCACTTTCTTCACTTCTGTCACTTGAAATGTGAAGAAGGGAATACTCATGATCGTCGTGCAAGTGACAAATGTCACATAAAGTGACCAAGAGAATACAAACTTGTCAAGGTGGCACATATTTTTGGGTGACACGACTGAGAGAAGAAGGGGGTATATACATATCGTCATCTGTTCCGACAGCCAGTCAGCGATCAAACCTCTGAACTCTGTCACTGTCAACTCTAAGACTTCCAGGATTTGTCGCCTGTCTCTTAACGAGACGGCCAGGCATCTTCTGTGGGTGCCGGGACACTGTGACACTTCAGAGAATTGCGAAGCAAACGAAATCGCTGGAAATGGCACAAATTCGGTACTCTTTCCAGGTTGAGAACCACCCTCCATGCCTGTCGCTACTATAAAGCATCTCCTAAAGCTTGAAACACATGCTCAAACACACGGCATGTGGACATAAGGCACAGGATGTCTCATTACCAAACAACTCTGGCCTATGATCGATCCTAAACGATGAGATTGAGCAGGCACAAGGCACGGTCCCAGCGGAACTCACGCCTCTAGACTAGGCTTTCCTTATAATGATTTCTGCAGCTCGAACGAGTAGGAAACCCTTGAATGCTTGCTATTTAGCAGCAGTGCTCTGCCTCCTGCATCTGGTGACCCACTATTTCGATAACCTGGCTGACCTGAGCAACATTGAAGCCAGCCGTCGTCATCGCTTTTTTAAAACCACTAATTGGCTTGCGGAATAGGTTTCCTCAGATCCTCGGGGTAACTCAATGGGCCTGTGCTGGCCTAAGTGTGGCCGCTGTCCTTCTGCGCAGCCGTCTGCCACTTCAACCCAACCCAACCTTACTTATCGTAATAAGCCCTAATGTTGCCATTTTAGTTTTTCTGGGAGGCACACAAATCCAAAATGTTCTTCATCTGGAAAATCAAATATCACGCCTAAGCAGCCACTTTGTCAAGAAACGGAGGACACTGAATTCTCCTCTTCGCGTGTGACTTGGAGTAAAGTACATCCTGCAGCACAGCACTGAATCAGAGAACGAACAAGAAACATTCCAAGATCCACTCTATCTCTGATCAGAGCAGACCAACGGAGAGAAAATTCAAAGCCCTTAGACCGAAGTTCGAAATTTGTTTTCAAGTGAGTCCGCCAATGTAAACCTTGACCACATTTGTGAACATTTTCCATTCGAGCACTTGCTACACCCTTACGCGCTCGTTTCTCAATTGATTTTTTTTTTTTCATTTTTCCATTTTTCCAATTAGCATCAATAAAAAATAAATACAGAAGCTTCCAGCCGCAGACCACCGGTCGTCGTCCGCGCACTTGTCCGTCCTGTGCTCTTACACGTACCTTGTTGTCAACGCTCATGTATATTCAGGAATATTCGCTTAACGTGATCAAACTCATCGCGACCAAAACAAATGACTGCTGGAATTTATCGAATAGCACGCATCAGTCGTCGCCGACACCAATTGAATGTGTAATGCCAGCTCGGGCGTTACACGGGCAATTGTGTGCGGGAGGGGGCGTGCACATCGGACTGCTGTCGCTGGGATGCGCTGTGGAAGTGTTGTGTTCATTATTCGCATTGTCGTTCGCAACAGCTCAGAAAGAGATTGATCCGCAATCTAAACATTTCTCAGGTAGTTGGGCATTTTGTAAATGTTTCTGTTTCTGTCACGGCAGGTAGCCGAGTGACAGTTTGTTGTTGTTTGTCGCCGTTGTGCTAGAAGTCATTTTGAGGTGATTTGGGCGTAATCGGTAGTGTTTAGAGAAGTTAAACGTCCGCGTCGAGTGGCAAGGCGAGCGTAAACCCAGCCTGACACCACGACAATGGACGGATTTCCCAATCGGGGTACGCCATCTGAAATGGTTTCGAATTACTGTCGTACGTGACTTTCGCTGTTGCCTGTGTCAACAGGAAGGCAGACGGGAGGTTCATGTGGTTTTTAGTTGATTTATGAAACGAGCGCACTCATGAGGCATTGAATTTGGCGACAGTGAAAGGAGGAAGGAACGGCCGATGGATGGTTGGACTGTCCGATGATGGTGGTGTTGAAGTCTTATGACTTTTGACACTTGTTTGCATTTTTGTTGGGCCATGCATTGCTTCCTCTGTGGCGTCAGCATGAGAACGGATCAAGTTCAGCGATGGGCTCTTGAGTTCAAGAGGAAGGCGCATAAAGCCACAATGGTGGTCTTTTTATCTCTCTTCGGTGAAGTCAATATTTGCGACGAGTTTGTCTGAGTTTGATGCGATCGCTGCCACTATTTGCGGCGAGAGTGTCTAAGTTCGACGCGACCGCTACCACTCGCAAGTCGCTTCAAACACGGGTTATGACACGGTAAGCATTTGGAACAGCGGGGGAGACGCTCAAGCTGATGGCAATGCCCTCCGTTGATGTCATCCTTAAGGGAACGGCAAAGACGTGGGCGCCCTCTATCCATCGGGCAAGCAAGTGACGCTTCGGGGAGCGCTGGAAGTGTGTGGAGCTTCTTCAAATGCGAATGCACTCGCTGCAGTCACCACATAGTCGGCCGGGTGTTGGATAAAACTTGATTTTCTGGATTTCCTTGCCTACTAACTCGACCACGAACACAAGCAAATGCCGGCCCACACATTCGCAGCGCAGAGCCCCAGTGTGTGGGCTCTATCGGCGGGTCTGGAGGCTTCCAGATTCCAAAGACTTGGGCGCCCTCTATCCATCGTGTCGTGTTCTTTCGGAACTGTGGGAGACTGTCCAGGCTGAAAGCAAGCAGCTTCAACAACAAGAAAGTACCCATTCTCTAAAATATCAACATCCTCCGATGGACAGCTTGGCATCAAACTCCAGGGCTGCCTGGGAAAGCCACAAAAATCAAGTTGAAACCGAATTAGGTGCCAGGACATGGAAACCGTGAGGGCAATGAGAAAGCAGTCATCAGCAAGAACTCGTTTGATTGGTTCTTTCCGTCTTTACGGATTCAGCGACGTGGACATACAGTAACAATTCTGGAACATCGAGAATGGACTTCTACAGTTTGAACAGTGCACGAAGACCGATCTCAGTGGAACCAAGGATGCCGACTTAAGGGTATTGTGTGGTGCACCTACAGGCCCCCGCACAATTGGGCACATCCGCACAGAAAACTGTAGACAGACTATGGTACACCTGAAGAACTATGGACACTTGAAGAAACGCCGTAGCAGAGACAGACTGCCAGGACATTCCATCTGAGAGGTCATCAAATTTCTCAAGATAGCTCTCAACGCCTAGATCAAGGGAGGGGCACAGAGCTCAATGTGCAATGTTATCCTTAAATCCACTCTTCATTTTCTTCAGTTGAAGTGAAGTAGACTCTTATTTATGTTCTGAGGCTGACTCCGAACTTCGGGTATTCAATGGAGGCAGTCCCTCAAAGTTACAGGGATCCGATGCACGGATTCGTGACGTAGGAGTCGATGAACTTACAAGAAAAATCAGACTGTGTTCACATGCTCGAGTTGATTTTCCATGCATGCCTCGTCAAAATCAAAGGAAGTACAACTCCTCGACATCCATTGAATTTGGTGACAATGAAAGGGGAAGGAACGGCCTGGTTTGACTGGCCACAATGCTCTAAGAAGGCCCTCAAGGCTGCGTGTGACAGCTTCCGTGGAGACGATCTATGGAGCGCCGAATAACTTTAGTCATTCTCTGTTTCCTCTCATTAGGCTCGAGAGGCGATAGAGAGTAGAGCTCTATCGCGAAGGATCAAACTATGTAACGCCTTTATCATCCCAGTCCTGCTGTATAGCGCGCAAGCACGGACAAGCACATGGACTTCAAGCTTCGATGGAGAATCCCTTGATATATCCGAGTGTTCAATCCAACTTGAGATGATCATTTTTGGAGAAGAACTCTACGAGCTCTACAGCCACATGAGTCTAGCCAAGCGTCTACCACTCCTTGCCTGTGGGACACCCCATTAGAGGACGTCCACGAAACCGATGTCGCCCACAACTGGAGAAGAATCTCAACCAACTTGGCGTGTTGAAGTGGAAGCGGCTGGCTAAAGGTCATGCCAACAGTAGAGGCTCGTAGTCCAGGTCCACCTAGGTCCAGAAGTAGAAGGAGATTAATTGCCGTCGAACCCGGATAATAGCACATCAACCGTGCAACGAAATATTGTGTCATTCAGCGGGTTGTGCTCCAACCTTTCCCTTAGAAACTACATTATGGACATGTGTAGGATGTGCCAATAAGCGGGCAATATTGTACGTGATCTGTTTGGTTTGTCAAATTTGTGTGTGATATTAAGCGGGTTGTGGCATTAAGCGATGTGCTATTAAAGGATGTTGCGCCAGTACAATTTGTGCCAAAGAGACAACTGCCAGCACTATAGTGTGCCATTAAACGGTTTGGGCTATATTATCCGGGTTCGACTGTAAAGATTTCACCCGCCAATTCGGTTGACTGAGAGCTTGGAGTCCGTATCTCAATCTGTCCTAGATCCATTCGGAATGAACGTTTTTCCGATTTCCAGCGAAACGGATGATTTTTGATTTGAACCAACATCCCGGTCAGTTGATCGGTGTTTCCGACAAAATGTAACGCAACCCCCAAATCTGCTTTGCCACGCTGTTAATTTTGTGGACATTCGTGTCAGGCAAATGTCAAATTTGGTCAATACTCTCCATAAATCCAATTTATCGCGGAGCAGTGTACGAAGGAGTGTGCGTTGCCAAAATGTTTCCGTTCCGAACGGTTACCTCGCTGCAGTGGTTCACTAGACGAGTCATTCTTCGTAAATCCACTTGGGGTCCTTCAAAGTTAAAGAGAACTTTGAGAACAGACCCTTAAGCGGTCGAGTCAAAGGAGCATCGCCCGGTTTTTGACGCTCTTCTTCGTCCTCCATTCCACGGCTCGCAACAGAGGACGCCAGCGTCAAGGGCAACTCCATCAAGAGACGCCAGCTAGTGAGACTTGCTGTTTTAGGACACGGTCCCCTCCTTACTGGAGCACCACACAGAGGACTAAGGAGGCATTCCTTCCTTCGCGACTGAGGGTAATCAGTTGCTGCAGAAGTCACTTGCCAGTCTAATCTCCCCAAAACGAGGGCAGAAACAAAGGAATGAATGTTTGCATGTGTTGAATGCCTGCCTGCGTGCCTGTTTGTGAACCCATGACTGTATGTAGCCAAGGTCTTGAGTCTGGGAAGATAAATCCCTTCTTATCGAGGCCTTTGTATTTGGTTCTGTTTCTCGATCGCGTTTTGGTTTATCTCACAGCTTTTCTGATGCATGACTGGATCTGCGTCGATGGCGTAAGCACTACCCTCCAACTGTTGGCACGAAACTTGCTCAAACAAAAAGTCAACCTGATAACTTGTTGAGTGCTGGCTGTGTGAAGTGACGTATCCTTGTGTTTATGCGACTTCACATTTGCAAATCACGTCACGTTCAGTGTGTTGAAACTGCGCATCTAATCGTAGCAACCGTCTCTTTGTCTCATGTTTGAGTTGACTTGCCCTAGCACCGACATCTTCAAAAAGAAATGACTGGAGATGTTCTAGAAAGTGCCGTGAAGTCCAATAACACACGATGAATTGCCTCTACTACCGCGTAACCCCTCGTTGAAGTGCATCCAAGTGCCGTGAAGTCCTAGACCACACGATGAATTGCCTCTATTACCACGTAACCCATCGTAAAAGCGCACATTTGTGACCCCTGCAACCTGTAATCAGTCTGGATGCGGCATAATCTCGACTATCACGATTAAATATTTGAATTTACCAAATCTTCCCAGCACAGCAATCTCTCAGTGATCTCCGCATACCCCGCTACCGTCGATAAAACCCATTAACACACGAATTGTGGGCCGCCGATGTCTGCGGCGAGTTGTTAAAAAATCAATAGGAATCGGTGTTGGCTGCAATCTTTTGATGTTCTCTTCGCCTCCTTCTCTTGCCAAGCACCTCAGCAATGGTGGCGTCTCGCTCGACTGGCGGGAGCATTTCAAAATTCCGCCCACCATCCATCCCCATCGAAGCCACTCAGCATTCATCAGCGCAGTTCTTCGAAGCATAAACTTCCAAAGTCAATCACTTTCAATGGAAAATGGGAAAATATTTTTCAACTCTCCGTCGCGTCGTTAGAACAAAAAACTTGTCTGCCTCCTCTTGTGCCTCCCCCTCCGGCAAGTGAAGAGAGCTCTCTTCGCTGCTCCACACCGGTGCAGCTTGGAATTCCTTCGATGCAATTACGATTCAAGTGTCTGCGCGTTCTCTTGGGCAAGCAAGTGACGCTTCGGGGAGCGCTGGAAGTGTGTGGAGCTTCTTCAAATGCGAATGCACTCGCTGCAGTCACCACATAGTCGGCCGGGTGTTGGATAAAACTTGATTTTCTGGATTTCCTTGCCTACTAACTCGACCACGAACACAAGCAAATGCCGGCCCACACATTCGCAGTGCAGAGCCCCAGTGTGTGGGCTCTATCGGCGGCGTGGTCGTCTGGAGGCTTCCAGATTGTTGTGGTTACTGCTCGGCGCGGAGTTCATTCGTCCATTTGTTCGCTTGTTCGTTCGTTCGTTCGTTCGTTCGTTCGTTCTCCCATCTGATCACAATGGAGTCGTTGTCATCGTCGTCGTTTTTTTCTCGTTTTAATTGTTTAGCCGTCTTGAATTGTGGACCAATTTGTGGTTTTAATTGAGCCGATTTTTTCCCTTTTGTCGATGTACTCAGCGGTATCTGGTGGCTGTGATGATGCCGGAGTCCATTACGGTTGCATAAGGCTTTATCTGCGCGTCTTCTTTTGCATTCCTTCGTTCCTGGGTAGGTATTAATTACCAGCGGGCTGGTGTGCTGTTTTTTCTTTCCGCCGTGGCTGAAACAATGAACGTCCTTCGTGCTGACAGTTCCAGTGAGATATGCATGCGCTCGTGGAGGGACGGGATTTTTGCATTCACCCTCTGCCTCTGTGACAGCTGTTGTCACAGGGTGACTGTGTGCGTTTTTTTTCTGTTTTTTGTTTGTTCTTGCTCTCAGATCTCATGCGGAATTAATTAAAGTGGAAGCCAGTGAATGATGAGCGCCGGCGGTAACTAAAGAGGACCGCTGCTTTAATCTGTGCAGTGAATTGTGAATAGCACAGGCATGGCATTGAGGATGGTCTTTGCTGAAATTATTCATAGCGTGTCTATTGTATCCGTCTTTCGTTGTCTGGCAGCCTATTGCGTCATGTGATTACCGTACTGACAGCACTGCTGGGCCGAATTCGAATGCAATTCAAAGGAGACTGCGACGGTGGGCTGGAAGTAATGAATGCAGTGTGGAGAGAGGACACGCTCTCGGAATAACTTTAACGGGCGTCGGATGTGCGGCTGGCCAAGAGACACTTCCGCGGTGGCTCTGAAAAAGGGGAACTATGACTGAGCATGCATATGAACCTTGAAGTGGCTTGTTCGCAGTGAGGTCGACTTTAACTTACCGTGAGATTGCGTTGCATGGTTCTGGCGTGAGTTGGCCTAGCATTCTCAGCAGTGAGCAAGTTGGAAATTAGCTTGCAGCTTTGTGGAAGTCTTAAGTGTGATTCAGTGGTTTTTATGCGATTCTGTACAGTGCTGGGATTACTCATGTTGCATGTTGGCGAGGCTATCAGCGGACCTTCACGAAAACTTCCACGAGCGCATAAATTGTTCGAGAAATTCATGCGTTCTGCAAATATGCTTCAGGTAAAGTGTAAGCAAAGAGGGGTGTGTCACGAAAATAAGAATGGCTGTTGGCGAGAAGTTGTTGGTGCCAAGACTGAGAACTAGAATCTATTCTCGAAGTTCCAAGAGGCGCAAGCCTAGAAGACGTTGACTAATCTGCAGATGAGGGCTTTAGCTGCTTTAGCCACACTGTGTCATAGGCAGCTGGAACAGAAAGGGGGTAGAGTTAGTGTTGGCGCACACTGGAAGCTCAAAATCCATTAAAGTGTTAGGAAGGCCTCTTCTGCCTTGAACAGCTGTAAAAAGAGACCGTAGTGCATATATGGACCACAGCCAGGCATTCAGACTAATGCGCGAAACTGCCGACTGTAATGCACTCAACCGGGTGCAATGACTGTCTGCACGTGTATCAGCGGAGCGTTGAGAAGCACTCCGTCAGATGCGCTGAATGTACTCCTTCACCTGCAGCCTGCACAGCCCAAACCACTCCGACTGTGGTCCGAACTCGGTTGCTCAACAATTCTTAGCGCTTCGCATGTCCATTTTTGCACGCACTCTTTGATCGAAAAGTTGGTTATGAGTCAGGACCCTAGGAGGAGCATGCTAGGGAAGTTATAGACCAAAAGTTGTTCAGAATTGACTTCTCTACGACATGTAATGTGTTCCCCAAGCAAGCATTAAAGGGTTAATCAATTCAGTTTTGTTCCCAACGACAGCCATAGCAAGACAGTCTCCACCAGCATTCCAGATCGGATGGGACGTCTGACAGACGGTCGCCTGAGAATAAACACAGACGAGTCGAAGAAGGCCGGTGAGGTGGGTGCAGCTGTCTATTCGAGGGACCTCAATATAGCCCTCTCCTTGAAGCTCCCTGACCACAGTAGGGTTATCCCTTAATTGCAGGCGGTCTCTAAACGAGATGGCTGAGTATTTTAATATGCGCTGACGTACCGGGCAATTGCAATTGACAGTCTCTAAAGCAGAAGGCTATCACCCGAGTCACCGACAACGCTCAAGCAAATCTTCTGAAATTAAGCCGTTCGGAGTCGGCTTAGATCCCTGTGCTGGTCAGAATACTGGAGGTTCCAGCAGAAGCGAGCCCCCACCTGGGACTGCAATGCCACCCAAAGTGAAACTCTTGCATATTCTGCCGGAGATTAAAAATAGTCTCATTCTATTATTCTGCTGCCATAAAAATGATTTTCCTCAGTCATCGTTGAATGCACAAGTGCGTCAGGCATTATTTTCGTTTGCTTTTCGCAATTTTCGACGTCTGGCCTTGCCGCGTAAAATCTCTCGTTCCATGTGGGGTTCACAGTGCCGTGGTTGCAGTTCTGCAATGCAATGTGATGACTCACTGATTTCGTTGCATTTTTCAATTTGCATTCATTTGCGGTTAAACAAAAATTTAATTTCGCGGAAATGATAACATTGCCTGCACTTATTGTAAAAATGCCACGACACCAAAGGAAAAAACCACAATTAAAACGCTGTCAATTCGTTCTAACGTCCAATTGTGGGCTATTATCATGTTTGACAACGTGCAAGGCTTGGACATATGCATAATTCTGTCGACCGGAGACGTTATTTGGACAGGCTCAGGCTTGAATCAAATGGTAACCAACAGAAGCGCCACCCCGACAGCCTTTGATTCGCCGAGCTGCAGAAGGTGCGAAACAAGTTCGTCGCGTCCATGACACATAAACGGTCGAAGAGTCGAAATTTAATGCACTTCTTCTCGAAGCTTAATAAATGCGGCTGTCAATAAGCCCTTCCAGCAACTTGTCGCACATCAAACAGATTCATCGCAATATTGACTCTAAGTTGATTAAAAAGTGCAAAATATGCGGCATTGTGTACGTCTCCATACCGGCCCTAGCTTCTGCTCACCAACAAGCTGAGCCATAGCTGCAAGAATTGCGGAACACTATTTCGCACCCCTGGCCGCTGCAGATCCACCTAATTCTGGAAGAATTTCTGGATCACTTTCAAGACGACGTTGCCTCCAATGACTCCCGCTATGCACGCTATGCTAATGCACGAGCCAAATCTGGTCGACAAGAGGTTCGGGGAAGACGGGGCTGCATAGCACACTGGATGGGGGTCAGTTCACCAAATGATTTCGAAGGAATTTTTGCTAGATTTGTAGTAGAGTTGGTCGTTCCAGACAAGTATGGCTCTCGGAACTATGTCCACTGTCGGAAACATTTCCTATCGTTCCGTAAACTCAACGCAACATACTCTCGTTTGAAGAAACGAATGAATAGCCACATGTTCTACTCAAGACACACATGTCAAGCACACGCATGGAACTACACATCGTTGGGCGCACCTGACTCGGACCATTGTGCGGACATAGCCATGCATTAATGCCCACACATCTACTGGACATGGACATGTAGTCCACAAAATTCAACAAAATGTGATGTGGGCACAATTATCTATACCCCACAGCCACACAAATTCATCCTCGAACTTGGGGTAACATCAACGTCAAATCACTCTTCTTCAATCGGTCGGATCATGAGGTACATGTATAGTTCTATGGACTTGTATAGTTCCTTCAAAAAGTTCCACGGACATGTTTATTTCCGGCATATCCACAGCTACACAGTTTCGCGGACATGCTCAACACCGGCATAGCCATGGAGCTACACACCTCCGCGGACATGCTCAACACCGGCATAACCATGCAACTACATATTTCCGCGGACATGTCTCCGAGAGCCAGTTCCGACTGCGAGAAGAATCGCTCCATGTCCGATCCGCCGTCGGAACTGTTGAGCACAACCTCTCATTTGCAACGCCTTTAGCCATTTTTATGGGAAGACGTCAAATAACTCGACTATGCCTATAGGCCAGCGTCAATTGCAGTGTTGGAAGACAACATTGCACGTACAGTGAAACCTCCTAAATGTGGCACTCCAAGGGACTAAGAAAGTGCGAACTAATTTGAAGGTGCCCCTATTAGAGAGGACCTCCAAGTAGGGTCAAATATTATTCTGTCCCAATTATACATAGCTCTGTAATAAAATGTTCTTGAAAAGTTAAATCTAAGAAACAGTACTAAAATTAATGAGTGCTTGGTGGCAACAACTGAAGAAGACCAAGGACTTCTGTACAAACGCCCTATTTTTGGCAAATTATTTATATAAATATATATAAATATATTATATAAATTTTTGGCCCTATTTTTGGCAAAATTGCATGTGTATAAGCACATGTACACATCCACACACTTGTGATTTCTATCCCTCTCTGAGTTTTGTGTCCCAATTTGGAGGTTGTTTGTCAGGCAACGAAAACCAAAATTGTTGGCCCATGGTCCAGTTCATAGGTGCCCCGATTGCAGAGGTTCACTTGTATGAAAAAACCCGAGTGTATACATGAAGTGCGATTCAAATCGGAGGTGTCCCAATTATGAGGTTCCACTGTATAAACGAAATTCGAAAATACTTAAAATTGGACTCTCTCGAAGACTGGACTAAACACTTAGTCGTGGTCAACATTTACATGAAACAAACTAAATCTATTTATCGACTGTATTCAATTTTGCAATTCTGACGCGATTTTTTTGACAATTAAGAACCTTTTATCTTTTTATCTGCCACACCAGTGGACAGGAATTGAATCTCTTAATCGGACAATTCTTTATGAGATCCTACGGAATTTACAAAATTTTTCAAACCGATCAAAATAAATTTACATACTCTCTTTTTTTTCAGATTCCGGCTGCCATTTGCTTAAAATTCTCATGATTACACGGTAAGTTTTGCCTAATATTGTATATTTAACCCCAGCGAGGTACCCGTTTGGAACGGAAACTTAACCGATTTCAAACGAATCGGGGCATTTTTGCTTTTATGTAAAATTCGGATCAGCTGATCAACGCAGAATGCTGCATTGCTAGGCGTTCGTTTTCGTTTTTTGACAAACATTCGTGTCAGCCAAACTCCAAATTTGATAGATACTCTCTGCAATGAATTTACCGCGGAGCTTTGAACGTTGGTGGCGGCAGTGGCGTTGTGGGTTGGTGCGTCGCACAGTAGTTCAAAACCGAAATTAAATACCAAAAATGAAATTTGGAATATGGAGTTTTTTTTTATAATATACCTGGCCTAGGTTAGTTTGAGTTATAGTGGCTGGCTGCGGAAGGCAGTCACACGTCGTCAAAACACTTCAAAATTTTGGCAAGTTATGTCAATGGATGTATGAGATACAGAGGTCTAAAGTTACTCTATTCCTTTCGTTTTGAAATCCATGTATTTTCTCGCAGCAACTCGTTGGTATGAAAAGTGTCATTTTTATAACAGTTTTTTCCAACCCAATTTTTTTTATAAATACTGTTATTTAAGCTTCCAAACTAAAAACGAGACTAAATTTAGAGTGTCTTAGCTTAGAATTAATATTGTATTATCAATATTATATTTTAATATTATTTATACATTATTAATATTTTATTATAACTTATTTAATATTGTGCTATTTCCCATGAGCTACAATTACAGTTTCACAAAGCTCCAACGAGTGGTTATCAGTTTTGGAAAGCTATGGTATTCAGCTAACTATTCTGCAAAGAATGGTAGAACGCCAGCAGCGGACGCGTCTGTACACAAATTCTTGCAAATTTATTTCGTTTTTTAAAAACATGGCTTTGACATTACTAATGTTTCAAAAGTTTTTATTCCTTAGCTGATAATGTTTGAAAAGAATGCAACTGTGGCTTAATTTTTAGAAGATGTATACATCTTTATTTAAAAAAAAAAAAATAAATGAATATTTTGAAGGATCTCTGAGATATTCAATTGCCTATGCTAGAATCTTAATTCAGCACAAAATTCCGAAGTAAACTCAACAAGAACTTTGTCAGTAAGGCAAACACGAAACTTTTCTTTGCCTTTTTACTAAACCCGATGAGATGCCATTACAGTCAAATCAACTTCACCACCTCCACAATTAAGTTTAAATGATGCGTCCCGCAAAAGCATCGGGAACCAAATGATGAAACTAACAAGATTTTTTTCTTGGAATATTAGTTCCAGTTACAGCACGGAAACCAATCTACACTGAGTGACAAAAGTCTACTTACACTATAAGTTCGAGTCAATAAACGAGTTATTCTCTAGTAAAACACAGTCAAATTCAAAAAAGGAAATGGTTCGCTTTATTATTCGATCAATTATAAACGTGAACATTTATTCCGTAAAAAAAAAGTTAAAAACTAGAAAACAACTTATTGATGACAAAAGTCTACGTACACTTAAATGATATAAAGTGAAGTAAAGAAAATAGAATGGTTGTTAATAAGGCGTTGAATTTCCTTTTGAGGACATCACTGCCCTCATCCTTTTCGGCATTGATTCGACCAATTTTTTGGTAACTGAGGGATCAATTTTGGCCCATTCCATGTTTGATTTTTCCAGCGCGGTATTGGGCTTACGCCATACTCTCACTTTACCGTCATTGTTGTAAATATTAAATTTACACTCATCGCTGAATATAACCTTTCGCCAGAACTCATTTGCATGATTTTTTTTTTTGTGGAACTTAGCGAAGTCTAACCTTTTTTTTCAATTCACTTCGCTAGAAAATGCGTTTTTTTTCTGGCCACTCTACTCCGAAAACCTTTTCTTTTGAGAACTCTCCGAACAGTATTTGCATTTCAAGATTTACCCTTATCCTTCAGCAACTCAGCTTTTATTTCCGATGCGGTTATTTTAGGATTTTTGCACACTTTCCTTACTCTCTTCACGATTGGTAAACATTTTGTGGAGTCCAGATCGGCGTTTGGGATTAAATGATCCGGTCGTTTTGTAATTATTTACTTTTGTTTGCACTGTAGAGTGTGGTCCTTCCAATAAGTTTAAATCTCCCGTAATGATTTTCCTTCAGAACTATGCTTTATTATCAGTTTCCGCAGTTCAGTGAAAACATTCCTGCGTTTCGCGTTCATTTTGTGCACAACTCAGAAAACATTTATTAAAAAACTCACCCTCACTGACTTATTAGAATAAAATGCAAACAAAAGAAAAATAATTGCAGAACTTTACCACACAAAAAGGAAACAGCTGTAGTTGGTGTACGTAGACTTTTGTCAGCCTGATTTTACTTAGATTTACGGGAAAATCAGTGGTTTTCTAGTTTTTAACTTTTTTTAAGGGATCGATTTTTAATTGATCGAATAATAAAGCGGACCATATTTCCTTTTTTGAATTTTTCTGTGTTTTACTAGACTCGTTTATTGACTGGAACTTGTAGTGTACGTAGACTTTTGTCACTTAGTGTACGTATGTATCCACATATGTGGTTGCAAATAGTCTGCACGAATGAACAAACGACTGTTTTGATTTTGTTTTAACTTGATTTTAGCTTGTATCCCGGATAATAGAGTCTTTTCCGGTTAATCAAAGTTCTATGGGAAATATATTTTTTTTTTTTAAATATCCCGGTTGATTGGTCTGCCGCTTAATCGGCGCTCAACTGTAGTTTCACTCACAATCTTTTAAGTGAATAAAAGAAACGTCCAGAAATTAGAACAACTCCAAGAAATTGAAAAGAACTCCCTTGGCATCTTAAATGCAAATATTTCGTCTGAAACGATTTCACAAGCAAGCATTATGTCGCAAAAAAAAAAGAAATAAAAATATTCCACAATCTTTTCTCTGAAGTATCGGTTGCCCTTTTCTCAAGGAACAATCTTGCTCAACCGCAAGTGTCTTGCGTCAGTCGGTCGTTAAATGGAATCCAATATCAGCGTTGTTTCCGGGCCGGCAAGTCGACTTTGAACCAAATATTGTACTCAACCAGATTTGTTCAACAAATGTTGAGTTCCCAGTTCGGTGACTTTGTGCGCCGGTGTTTGAATCAATTAAGAAGAGACGAACTGGCAGTGGATCAGATGAATCTTGAACATCTTCTCCTTCACAATTCACTTGGGTGCGGGAGGTTAAGTGATGAGTGATGGCTGCGTTCTGTATTCGTCTTCGCTAGACATTTTTCCAACTCATTATCCCAAGAACTTTGGTTGGATCGTGCACGCAATTTGACTTCTTTCATGAATCGTGCTAATTTGAGCTTCAAATGTGTTTTGGGTGAGGACTGAGGAGTAGACCAGGGTTGCCGCTATGCGACACGTAATTTGACACGTCTTTTTAGGTCTCGACGCGCCGAAAGACAATAAAATGACTTCGGCGGCTATTTTGTATGAAACATATTTCCTTCAGGGAACACATCGTGAATGACGAGCAACGAGGCAATGAACTCAACACTAATTACTAGACAAAGCAACTAAATGACTGCACCACTCCTAAGCACGATGAAGCCTAAAACTTTGACAATTGCAATTTTTTTTGTTCCGAGACACTTTTGTACGACTTTCTCAAATTTTCCAGCGGCAACACTGGACTAGACCTGCAAGTCAGGCAGAATTTCATCCCGGTGGGAGGCGTTTCAAGCTCGGCGAGAAATGGTTCGCTGAGGCAATACTTGAAGTGAGGAGAATCAAACAAGTTGTCCCTTGGCATGCTGACGAGATTCGATGTCATCAGGCGCACATGTGAGAATACACGCTGATTATTGTCATATGTGCGCCTGTTGAAGTTGTTCTCAGTTGCTGATGGATTTTGGCGGAAGTGATAAGTGTACAGTCGAACCCGGATAATGGCACATCAACAGTCCAATTAAATATTGTGACATTAAGCGAATTAGACGATCTTTCCTACAAACAGTTTAAAAATACAAGAAACGCACTGGCGGCCAAAATGGGTTTACCAGTGATCGAGGGCAAAACGAAGAATATGCTGTCATCGAGTAAGGACGCACAACATCAACGACTAGGCCAGAAGGTAGTGAAGGACTTCGTCTACCGTGGCTCCGCGGTTGGCAGGACAAAAATAAAATCAGTTCCAAGATCAAACGCAGAATACCTCGTGCAAACCGCTGTTCTGTGGGCTCAAGAGGAAACTGAATAATAGAGCTCTTTCTCGGAAGACTATGCTGCCTCTGTATAAGACCTTGATCATCCTCGTCCTGCTCCTACGGCGCAGAGGCATGGACTGCATATATCCAAAGCGGATGAAGAGACTCTAGGTCTTTTCGAGGGGATTGTTTTGCTCGCGATATTTGGTCCTGGTTGCGTTGATGGCATTTGTAGAAGATGATTTAACCACGGACTGTTTGGGCTGTGCAGCGACATGAGCCTAGCCAGGCGTCTACGGATCCAACGCCTAAGATGGTCTGGGCTGTACAGGCAGTACTTCGACATGACCCTGGCCAGGAGTCTACAGATTCAACGCATAAAATGGTTAGGCCATGCAGAGCGTATGGACAACTTAGCTCCGGCAGAGCACTGCCACGCACAAAGTGGCGTACACAATGGTTAGGCCACTTGGCACAATGGTTAGTGGGACAACGCAACAGAGGACCCCCACGTACAAGGTGGCGCACACAAGTTGAGGGGGGCCCCAGCCGGCTTGGTGTGCGGAACTGGAGACAGTTGGCGAGAGATCGGGCCGGCTGGAGAGGCATGTTGAGTGAGGCCCAGGTCCACCCTGGACTGTAGATCCCTAGAAAGAAGAAGATATATTGTTTTTCCTCATCCATGGGACTTGTGATGAAGTCATACATTACGAGTGCTTACCTCCTAGCACGCTATGCACTTATGATACGACCATGATGCTCATACTGAGTGTGTTTGGGTATAGTCTGGATCATTTGGGGTATACTTTCGGCTGTGCAATTGGTGCAGCAATCCCCATGCACTCATTTTCAGTGGGAAAGGACAGAGATGCGTCTTGTCGCTTCACAATTTCCTGGAATATCGATGTGGCCCGCTACCGACCACAGACGTATTTTAAACTGAAGCTAATCCAATCGAGGGATAAACGCCTCAGACCCTCCATCGGTCGCAGGACTGACACGGAAGAAAGTACCAGTGGCAAGTCCGTTCAACTGTCGGATGTTGGGCACTTTGAGTACATCCTCTATGTCATCATGGACCCCGACGGAAGAAACACGCTCTAATCTCTGTCGGTCCATTTATTAGGTCGGTCTTAGATGGTTGCGAGGTAACCGCTGTTCGAAAGCAAATAGGTCTTCATCACGTCTGTGAAGTCCATGAGAAGTCCTTACGGTCACGGTTACGGTTGTCAACTCGCCGTGACTGCCTTCTTCGCGTTAAATTTTGCCACAGGCTAGAACGTCTTCCGTGCTGATACTTGGTCCAGCGTTGGACTCTGAAAGCCATCCAGTAGCACCTGGTCGTGCTGGAATTCCGCTCTTATTTTAGAAGGCTCGAGAGTATTCAATCGCACGGATCAGCAACGCCTGGCGTACATGTGCAGTGCAAAAAAGACTCAAGGCCTTTACACATCACCGTGGATAGGATCTTGTGGAAGAAATTCAGCAGTCAAGAGCTCCGTTCGAGCTTGGGACGTGAGCAGACTTGCTAGTCCAGCAAAGTATTGGAACCAACGCAATCTCGCAAACTGTCCAATTCGAGCCAAAAGGAGCCACTTCCCCTTTGCAAGTGGCACACGGATTTAATCTGCGACTCATCAAATGCATGCATTCACCAAAGACTAACGTCACATTCACAAGGTCGCCACTGATGGGCAGTCGTCGTCACTTCAGATCCAATGAAGAGTTTTGTCACGTAAGCTAGTATCTGCTGGCACCATCTATTTCATTTCAAATCGAAGTTTTTATCGTTTTATTGCCACCTCGCCCGGAATGCCAATGCGTGGAGGAAACTCAGTCTCCTCCGTACGGAGGCATCCACCCGAAACGAGTTTCTCAGTCGCGCTCCTCTTTGGGAGATGAACTGCTCCACGACTATACACGGTGTTCTCCATCCACTTGCGCCCGAAAGACGCATGGCGGCTGGCTCGCCGGAGTGGTAAAAATAGCCTCGAGTAAATGGTTTCAATTGCGTCGCATAAACAAGTAGTCGGCTAAAAATAAGAATCCATCCCTGACTCCATTCTGCGGGCGACTCAATTAAGCACTTCTCCAGAGATGTGTGTTAAAACGAAGCAATGAAATAAATTCAATTTTGAGGAACACACCGTTCTTCGCCGTGACACTTTTCTTACTTCAACGCCGCAAAGTTCAACAAACCGCTCGCTCGCTTGCGAAAGACTTGACAGGCAAACAGCGAAAGAGGTACACATTCGAAGAAAGTGTGCCACTGCCATCCGATGACGGTACGAATGTGTGTCTGTTTTTGTAATGCGGGCCATGTTTTTTTGTTTTGCTTTTGTCTGCGGTTGTTCCTCACCACGTCGACCTGCGAAGCGAATGCGAACGGTCTGTGAAATGTGGGCTAATTACCTCGCCATTGTGTGCTGAATTGATGAAAACAAAAACAAAACATCGACTTATGTGGAAAAAAAACTCGTGTAAGATGAGCTGTCGATGTGCAGGAACGGCAACAAATTCAGCAACTTTTCGTCGTAATTTTGTGAGAAAAAATGTCTCGATTTCAAATTGCTTCTAGCGAATGCAAGGGATCACGTGAACACATCCGTGCGTGCTCGAATTTCGATTTCAAATTTCGTGTGGGTACCAAATTTTTGATGTTTCGTCCGGTTTGCATGTGGATTTAATATGACTCCAGGCATGAGTTTATGGAATTTTACTAAACATTTACTTAACAGGTGCGTAGGTAGGAGGGGCTGCTGGTGAGTTCACCAGATGATGCCCACAGTCAGACTCCTACCATTGATTGACCACTCCACTCCAGTGATGGTGTGGCAAGTGGTGACTGGACCAGATTCGAAAACCAGACAAAAGCGTATTAACATTGCCTTCAATGGGATGCGAACCAGGGACTCAACAACCAAGGGCAGGCACTTAACCAACAGTCGTTTACAATGTACTATGGAACTAGAGTCTTTTCGAACACATTTGAGTGTGCTTGTCTTTCACAGCAACCGTGGCAAAAGGCGCGGGCACAAGTTGAATTCAAATCTTTTTCTTCCGATAGTCAGTTTGCTTATCGTCCAGTTCTCATTTAGCATGTCAAGCGAAATAAGGTTCAGGAGGACATTTAGGTCCTCTTCCTGTACGTCTAACAAGTAGAAGCTGAGGCCAGGTCCACCTCAAACATGCGCGCCACGGACTGTGCCCAGAACAGGTGAATCTTGCTCATGATCTTGTACAAGTCGTCAGTCATCGATGGGAAGCATGACAGAAATACGTTTAAACAGTGACTCAACGTCACGCCGTGCGTCGCGTCCGTTTCCACTGAACAACACGTTTCAACAATGAAAATGTATCAGACACGAAGCGTTATTCTAAGGTCGCCACATACCACAAATTTGATGCAGTGGAGTCGTGCCTCAACAATAAACAGACGAGCGTTAATCATTGGAACTTGTTCTCTGTTCGCCGTCGAAATGAATTAGCAGATTGAGTGAACTTTAAAACGAGTCTCGGAGTGTTATACATGAACTTTTAAGGAACAAAGGCACACTTTTTTTTTGTTGGACTTGAAAGCGTTTGTAACGCGTTGACGAAACGATAAAACATTCGATACCGCTGTTCACTAGTTTCGGACAACACTTTCCGAGAGAAAGAACCCTTATGTCAACACCCACACACCCGGGTGTGCATGTACAAATTTACGTAAATTGTTAACTGGAATGTATAATTTTATTAATTTTTTTTTTCATTGGACATGGTTTATTTTGTTTGGAAAAGAAAGAAAATATTACATTTTATTGTTATTCTGAGACTTACATCTAGTCACACCGAGCTCTATCCACTGAATGTTCAGCAAAAACAGGCTTCTTGCATTCCTTGCAGACGTTTCGTGTTGGTCTTCTCCTGGGACATAGGTAAAAAGAAATGTCTTTCTGTTTGATTCTGCCAGAATTGTCGTGAGCAGGGCTGCAGAAATTACTACTAAGTTAGTATTTGTACTACTCTCGTGTTCAGGGTACTCCCGTACTCCCCTCTGCTTGAAAATGCTCCCCTCCGAAATTTTTCAAATTAACAATCTCTTTCTCTATCCATCTCTCTCTCTTTTCATCTTTCTCTCTCTCTCTCTCTCTCTCTCTCTCTTTTCATCTTTCTCTCTCTCTCTCTTTTCATCTTCCTCTCTCTCTCTCTCTCTTTTCATCTTTCTCTCTCTCTCTCTCTATCCATCTCCCTCTCTCTCTCTATCCATCTCCCTCTCTCTCTCTATCCATCTCTCTCTCTCTCTCTATCCATCTCTCTCTCTCTATCTCTCTATCCATCTCTCTCTCCCTCTCTCTCTCCCTCTCTCACTCTCCCCTCCCCCTCTCTCTCTTTCTCTCTCCCTCTCTCTCCCTATCTCTTTCTCTCTCCCTCTCTCTCTCTCTCCATTCCCCCTCTCTCTCTATTTCTCTCTCTCTCTCTCTCTCTCTCCCTCTCTCTCTCTCTCCCATGCAAGTCCTCGTGAAAGAACAATAGTACGCGCAGCACATGCAGTTGCTGTTGAAGCTAGACCCTGTGTCCATCTACGGGTTGTAGCGACACCCATATGGATGCTAATGACAACATTCCGCGAGATAAGGATTGATAGTTGCTTCCTCTCCTTCGTGTCTGAATCGTCGTATCAGCAACCTCTACAACAGTTGACTCCTCGCATGATGATAATTCCCACAGTTCCACTAAACAGTTTCCCATTGATCGATAGATTTCATTCTTTGTGAACTCACTAAAGGCCACAGCTACGTTAGAGTGGCTGAGTATCAGCAAGCAGAAGTAGTCACAACGCGTCTAGTCGATGTACATGGGTCATACAAATGCTGCTGAATTCGGCCAGTTGGTTGAAGAAGTGAGACTCCCCTCCCCGTCTAAACTTCTCCAACGTGTGGGGACAGGGCCATTACACACATTTTGGACCGTTGGCTGCTCTTCGACCTCCTCTCTGTGGCTTGTGCAGAAGTCGTTGTAGGGCAGTCTCAATCGAGGGCCTGAGGGGTGTGTTGCAATGGCTAATGGCCAAGAATTCTAAGATTCGACGTACTCATTCTGATCAGGCTGCCTGAAGTCTCGGATTGAAAGTAGACCAAAACTGGTTCGTAGTGAGGCACGGTGGACTAGGGTGCACACGCGTTTCAAGCTGGATGACAGATCACCCCACGACAGATCACCGGAACGACTGCTGAACTAGTGCCCTTTCTAGGGAGTTCGTCAGCTTCGCAATTTTCAGGTGTGTTTAACCTAACCTAAGTGGGGTGTAGAGTGGTGGCCGTGGCGTTGTGGGTTGGTACGTAGACCACTTGAACCAACGTTACCTAGGTTCGAGCAAAAATAACTTTCACGGTCCCGCTTCTCTCGGGTTCGTTAGTGACCTCAAAGAGTATAACTGTCTACAACCAGCTTCTCAAGCTTTGCCGTTCGGATTTGGCATAAACGTGTAGGTTCCTTTCACTCGTAAGAGAACAGTAGCATGCACGAGTGGCTGCTTCGAATCTATGCCCTGGCCTCTCTACGGGTTGTAGTGCCACACAGCCGTTAAGTGGGCTGTAGGTCTGATTCGATGCTGTGGCATGCTTGTCGCTGTCATCCAGAGGCATTGCACTATCCACGTCATTTGCACGGACCATCCCACTTTCGTTGCAGCGTAAGTGAGTTGCCTTTTCTCCTTCGTAGTCCCCTTCATTGTCAAGAATTCCCCACAGATAAGGTACAGGGTTGAAATTTGCGAAATTTTGCTCATTAGGGCTAAAGTAAAAATTAAATACTTGGTTACACCCTGAAGTTCACGGAAGATCGACCTTGTTAAATCGAAATGTTGAATATGTTATCGCGGTTTTAAAAGGGTTTACCTCAAGTAAATTTAAACATCACAACAATCAGAACCCTCAAAGATCGTCGACGAAAATTGAGGAGTAGTCACCATTATTCTCGACACTGCTGAAGGTGTGCGCTTCATGGGAGTGGCGCCATATCGTTCTCAATCTCGAAGAGTCTTACGGAGTTCATCTACCTCAGAGTCACCATTAATTTCTTTAATTGTTCGATCACGTCATCACTCGTCCGCTGTGCTCGTACGAACGCGTTCGAAGCTCTAATTCAGTTGGAGGCAATGCTTCACAATCCGCTTATTCTGAAGCAGCTCTTTTGTGTGTAACTACGTATTCGACGATTAGCCGGGAAGTGTGAAAATCGTTTGTACTATATGAACTTAAGTCCGTCTTCGTTTGCGGAGAGATGTCAAGGAAGAAAGCACGTTGAGGAAGCATCGATTTTGACGATTAGTGGTCTTAACTCTGGAAGGGGAAGGCGTCTAATTTCTGGATTATTGGCTCAAATACATAATTGAAAGGAACTGGCTTGATTAATGCGTGCGCTAACCTTCTTCGAAGTGGTCGCCGTAGGGTAGTGCGTATGCGCGTCGATCCCTACGCCCTTGAACCTGTGGTGTCCGGGTTCGATTCCCGAAACAGTATACACAGCGAAACGTCTTTCGAATTACTGACAATGCTCAAAGAAAGTAAGTGTCATGAAAAAGCCCCTCAAACATTGCCGTTTGGGGTCGGCAAAAGGCTGCAGGTCCACACGCGCAACACGAGTGGTTGGTGTAGAAGCTAGGCCCTGGCCCTAGACGGGCGTAGGTCCACGCGGATTATATATCATTATTTGCCTTCTTCCAAGATTCAGTCGCTGCGTCGTTGTACGGCGGTAGACCTTGTTAAATTGATGTACTTAAGAGCTAAGGACCTTGCTGGCAGCCATGTGGGACACCATAATGATTCAAAGTTCACTGGAGTCTAACAGCTCGGCAAAACTAATCTCAACCGGACAACGAACAAGAACCGTAGATGCCGTTTCGTACATACCACGCCTACTCTGATACAGAAACACACTGGTTCATGGTTTCGTTACTTTCCGCTATCTAACTTGGGAAATTCGACGATAAAGCTAACCTTGTGTGGACATTTTTTTGCAAGGCAAGTTTCTCTTCGGCAGCAGCGATAAAATTTCCCATTTAACAGATTTTTTTAAACTCGCGATGAAGTCGCGTATGTTCGTACACTTTCTATGAATCACCTGTAATCTTGTAATTGTGGTGGAATTTTTGTTATTTTTTCTTGCCCAAGAGTTTATCGCCCGGTTTGGTTCGGAATTGAAACGAAAAGCCGTAAAAAAAACTCGTAGAGATAAGCAGGAGGCGAAGGGCAGGGTTTGTTTGATTTTGTTCACATTGTTTGGTTTTTAGGTTTCTTATCAAGGAGAACGTTTTTGATAGATAGGCAATCGTCGTGCTTGGGGGCAGCACGTACGAAGAAAGCTTCATCACACGTCGGCTGCATGGAACATGCCCCATGTCCGGATCGTAAACATGTCTTGAAAAAATCCAGTGAGACAGAAAAATCCATGTGCAAACAATCATTGTGTCGGAGAATCCCGATTTTTCGACATGACATGAGCTCTGTTCAAATGTTGAACGTGGATCTCTCTCTCTTTTACTAGACGTGGACTATGTAGTGATGTGGAATAAAATGAAGAAAGTGTTAGTGAATCTTATTCCTTCTCTCTTTTTGTTCATCTGATGTCATGGAGGCACATGTCGACCGGGTTCGGTTGCATTTTCTAGAGAAAAAGAAAAAAGAAAAATCTTTAAACGATTACTGGCGCTATTGGCGGTAATGCCGTTCCCTACCGGCCACCGGACGTGAAACCGCACCAAATAGCTGCATTTTACCTCTACCAATGGTAAGCCTAAATCTTCAAATCTTTAAAAATTTATAATTTAAATTATAAATTATGCTCGTTAAATAAGTAAAATAAATACCTCCACCTCACCAGTGGTTGCTCGACGTCCAAAAGTGTGAAATTTGCTACGAAATTTGGTCACTATGGTTTGAATGGCTTGTCAGTAGGATTATGACTGTCAAACTGTAGGAGTATGCCTCTCCATGAGCTGAGCACGTTTCACTTTCACGCATTCACGGAAGAACTCGCGATCTGTCAACAGCATAAAAATGCGCATGAAGGCTTAACTATACTGCGCTTGAGGGAGCATGAGCTAGTGTCAAATGCGCATGGGTGAGTGAGCGAATGTATGCACCCGTATGAGGTAACCTATAATGTCGTTTATTTCGAATTTGGCAGCTGGCATACTGTGTGTGCCCAAACCACACAAATGCTTCGTTAAGCGTGAGTTAGTGCGCTCCGAATCGCAATTGAAAGGGAAAATCTGAAAAATGGGCAAGTCAGCTGATAATGTGTATGAACGAACTGAAAATGGATAAATCAGCTTTGAGCTGTTGAATTATAATTCGTGAATACACACATGCTATAAACGAACTGGAAACATGAGAAATTGTCTTTTTCACAAGAAAAAATAAACAAAATAAAGCAAACACGGGAAGAATTTTTGACATAGTCATGCGCGCATATAATGTGCTTTTTTCAAAGTCTGACACTAGCTCTTGTACACTCATGCGCATTGCAGTTAAGCCTTATTTCGTCAGCAGTTCCCAGCACACTAGTTGCCATGTCAATAGCTAAGCTATCAACGAATGATCCAGTCGCGAGCCGCATAGCATTGCCCAACTACGGGCATTTTATACTTTTTTCTTCATTTTCATTTATTTATGTTCACATATGTACATACAGTGGGGCCTCAATAAAAGCAACTAATAGAAATTTGGGCAGGTGCCCAAAATGAGACAAAAAGTTAAACTCCTCCAAAATAGTAAAAAAACGTGTCTGGCACTGGTAAACAGACCAAAACTAAATTTTTAATTCATGTTAAAAATAAAAAAATTAACATTTTACTTATTTTTAAAAAATTGCGAAATTTTTGATTGTTTCTTTTTAGACCCTGAATCCTTTTCCACAGCTGGCTCTCGTAAGTTTTGCAGAGTCATAATATTATTCAGTGAAGCATCATTTTCTTCAGCCCATTGAAGGCAAATGTTTAGTGCTTGGATTGCAGCCCCTGCTTTGATTCTTGGCAGTGGGGATTCTTTAACTGCATCTTCGTCATCATTTTCAATTTCTTCGTCTGCAAGTCGGTTCCAGATTGGTTTCATTTTCGGCAATCCAATCATTTATGTCCTCGGAACAGTCAATAGGGGATAGCTCTTGAAGCAAATCATTTATCGATGATATTATTTCGCGGTCTTTCAGGATTTGGTCCCTTATGACACTCAGGGGTAACAAATCATCTTCATTATAATCACTGCTTGAGTTCATCAAAGGGTTCCAGCACTTTTGTATTGCCGTAGACTGCACCTTGTCCCATGCATTAGCCAAGAGACACACGGCTTTTCTCAAATTAAATACTTTTATTTTAGTCTCCAAATCTGACCCTTGACTAGCTACCAAATGTGCCAATAGAGTCTTTTTGTAACTCAGTTTAGTCAAGTTGATCACATTTCGATCCATTGGTTGGAGAATAGCGGTGCAATTTGCTGGTAAACACATGGTGACAAGTTGCGTTGTCCAACAGTAACAGACCCAAGAAACTGTCTTACTGTCTTAAATGAAGAAACAAATATGTAAATAAAAAAGAAATGGTTATAAAAGTCGATCAACTTTATTTAACATGTTACCTCTGGTACAAACGTTGAGTGAAACCATTCTTCAAACAACGAGAATTTTGAATTTTGACCGAGACGGGTTTATTTTCAAAATTTTTAAGTGCTCTAAGATTTAGAGCTTTCCCGATGACGAATAATTTTATTTTGTGAATCCCAGATGCGTTCGTGCAAGCAAGAAACGTTATTCTCTCTTTGCTTGTCTTCCGACCTGGAGCGGTTGCTTCTTTAAAGCTTACAAGGGTTTTATTTGGCATAAGCTTAAAAAACAAGCCGGACTCGTCCGCGTTGTAAATTTGATTTGGTGACAGACCGAGCTCTTTAATTGTATTTTTGAACTTAACCAAAAATGGTTCAACGAGTTTCGGCTAACTTAACAGCTTTTCGCCACAAATTTTAAGGTTGTGGATTCCATGCATTTTTTTAAAATTTGAAAACCAGCCATTGCTTGCATTGAAGGACCCTGGTTTTTCCTTGATGCTGTCCTGCAGTTTACGATACATGCCTGTGCTTTTACACGCACGCTTCGATGTCGATTTTCCAAAAACCATTTATACAAGGCTTTCTCCATACGTGGAAACTAAAGCTACTCGTTTCCCCGGTCCACATTTTGAATTCACAACACATTTTGTTAACGCTCCTTGTCTCCTCTTAATTCTTCTTATGACAGACTTGTTTACTTTATATTTCTCAGAAAGCGATTTAGCAGTTACACCCTTATTAATTTGATCTAGAATTTCACTTTTTTGCTTTATAGAAAGCTTAGGAACACAGTAATCCGACTAACGACACTAACGACTACAGAGTAAAAGGCACGAAAAACTACGCCTGTCATACAAAACGCCAACATCGTCTAACAAACATCTGCATAAAAAGTACAACGAATAGCTGTAAAATAACTGCCCAGACATAGCAAAAATAAACAATAAGGGAAATATAGAAATAGCGGACGAAAAAAGAGTTTATGAAACAATAGTTGCTTCTATCGAGTCACTTCTTTTTCGAGGAGTTGCAATTACTGAGTCAACAATGGTAAGACTTAAGGTGCTGCTTTTATCGAGGAGTTGCACGTATCGAGGGTTGTTTTATTGAGGTCGCACTGTATATATCAAAGAAGATGTGATTGTAAGGGAACTGCTTGATATAAAGTGATTACTTACTTCTGATGGTTTATTGCTTTCATGTATACTAAGTGCATCAGGTTACAACAATGGTTTGACGATAGAAAAGATCTTGTGCGCGATGTTTACGATACTAATTCCTCGCTAGTTGGCGCAAATAAAGGGGTCTCCTTTTGTGTGGACACAGACGCGTCGCCACGAACCCTAATTCTGTGCAAACACCCCTTCGCCACACAGGGTACAGGCAATTTGCACAGACTTCAGTTTGTATCATTTCGTCGTGGTCATCGGATCGGTCTTTGCTTTGGCAATTAAAAAGAAATTAAGTTAGACTTTGGTAAAATTTTTTATAATTTTCCAAAAGCTCGATCTATCCGTGTTCTTATTCGTGTCTACGATATGAAGTTTCCTGCGGACACAGACATGGCGTTGCAGACCATGCAAAATTCAAATAATTTTGAATTCACTCGCAAATTTCACGACACAGACTGTCTGCGCAGACATCTGCACAGGTCTGCAGTGACATGTCTGTGTCGTGTATGGGCCCTATCAGCAAACAATGGAAATCAATCGAATTTTCAAAGTATTTTAAGTAAAATCATGATGATTGTGTTAAATGTGGTTTAAAAGCTTTTCGGTTTTCATCTCCATTTAGGTTTCATTAAATGCAGCTTGAGCTACAGGGCCTGGAATGCCCCAAAATAAGATGTACACAGCAAGGGGTCTGACGAAGAATCGAAGGGTTTAGAGCAAGTTTGTCCATCTGTCTTGTCTTCGACGCTACCGCTGCCGTTTTTTGAATCGTAAAAATTGAGAAAAGAAAAATATAATTTTAATGATTTAAAGAATTATTGGTCGGAGAATTTTGAACTAGGGAATTGGGAGACCAGACTAAACACATTTAATTTGGGGCACGCCCTATGTCTCTTGGGTATGGCATGAGACAAGGTGCGGTCTTCGGCATAGGGTTGTAGGCGTATAATAGTTGGTGTGCTACACATTTTTACGCTGGTATATCAAAGTATGGAAAGGTAAAAAAAATGTGTAAAAGTAGAAGTAATGCAAAAAAATTGAAATGAAGTTTTTCCAGTAAAAATACAGCACTTCACTATTTGGTTAGGTCCCCTGTTTCCTGTCCTCTATTTGTTGCTCCTCCTGAGAAAGGGAATGTGCACGTAATCGCTAGTCCGGACACATAGTTTCGGGTGTGCCCGGAATAGCAAACAGTCCGGACTATAGAGACAAAATAAAATTAAGTGGACAACCGACACCTTTTCAAGCACCTTCGGATATATGCTTTTATTTGCAGAAGCCATAATAAATATTAAAATTAATAGTAATTGAAATATTAAAATATTAAAATTAAAAATTAATTAATATTAAAATATTCTAGGTGTTATCTTATATACAGAAAATACCTCTTATCCTTAAAAGCACTTCAAACAAATTAGAAAACTTGAGGAATGTATGAGAAATGTGGAGTCTCGCCATGAAATGCATAAAACAGAGCATGAAACATACGTAGCCTTCCAAATCGCAACTAAACCCGAACGCCGACTGCAAGCGACACAACTGGTAGGGGAATTCCCATAACTGTATGTACGCATTTAAATATGTACACATTATAACACCCTGTCCGAAAGCTAGAGGTAACACATTTTGAACGTGTCCGTTCTACTGAAGTGTCCGGACTACCGAGGCTGTACTTGTAAAATTGAATACACTTTTAGGTACTTTTTTACACTCTTACACGCTCTTTACGGTAAATCGTATGAAGAATCAAAACGTGACATTTAGCAACCCCAACGGCATACAAAAATGTTGACACCCCTTGATGAACCCAAGCAATGATTCCGACGAAGATGATGTGCTACCATTGAGTGTCATACAGAAACAAATCCAAAAATTCCACGAAATAATATTAAGGATTAATGATCTTCAATCGGAAGGAATCCGACCTGCGGTTGACGAGTCCCCATTGCCAAAAGGGGGAAGAGAAAAATCATGCTGCATTGAGAAACGTTAAGCTGTGAAATATGTACTCGTAAACAGCACACGGGAGAACTCAGATATATCACTGTACTGCCAGCACAACAAACCCCCGATCAGACTACTAGAATTTCTTCTAGTGAATTCCCATGCACACACTTAGACCATGTTGGTTCATCGTCGAACTACTACCACCTATCAACCACTCCAGTCGCAATGCCGTTAAATTGATCCCAACGGCAATGGTGACTGGACCAGATTTGAAAGAAAGTCCAGTCACCATTTGCCGTTGGATTTGATCTGTCGATTGATCACTAGAGTGGTCGATAGGTGGTAGATAGTAGTCCGACATGGTCTAAGTGTGCTTGGGAATTCACTAGAAGAAATTATAAGACAGAACACACGCCGAACCTCAAAACCAGATGTCACTGTACAAAGTTATCAGAAATGTTCAATCCAAGAGAAGAACTCAAAACTTAACCCCTCTCAAATGTGCCCTCCGTCCAAGTGTGCATTCAACAGAGAGTGTTTCTAAGGGAAGAGGACAGTCCAGTTTGATGTCCAACCAGATAATTGTATCATTCGAATGCAACTGAAACGTTGGGAGTGAAAGAGACCACTGTGACGTCTCCCTAACCACCACCATCATTTCTGTTCAACTTTCCCCTCTGTCTAATGTCACAGAGACTGTTTGCCTTCAAAAGGCATATAATATGCGGGTTTTTTTTTTTTTTTTTGGGAAAGTGCATAGAATTTCATGAAAACGATTCCTTGCTCGAGGCTCAGAGACATAATCCCCGAGGGAGACCTAAGTTGGCAGACCAAATACCTAATGAACCGTCACTGATGGCGAGTGTCAGTTGCCTGATGGCATGAGGATACGTCGGCGAAATTCGATTCCCTGCAACCACTAAGTAGACCCCATCGACACTGTGCATTTACCTTCAGTGCTTCACCACCACCACCCCGGCCACTCACATGAACGAACACAGAGGGGGAGCAAATCAATATTTAAGCACGTTCATCTCTCCATAAACCGACTGGCTGACATAATCCATGCCACAAAAGGAACATCGAATCGATTTCAAGTTCAATGGCAAATATTCTCACGTCAAAGCCGCACGGACAGCCAGCTCCTCCCGGCATGTGTGATGCTGCTGCAACTTAGTATTCCGCGACGATGCCAGCTCCTGACATTCGCCGTGATTTCATCGCATTAGCTGTCAGATTGGTTCAGGTGCTGCGTTCACCGACTGCGTGCGCCTAGACAGTGATGAATTCAACAGGCCCCCTATCCCGCCACCCGATCGTGAATCAAGTGCGAACGGCAGCGCAGCCCACTTGCGCATGGTTCTCATGCGGCTCGCTGACAATTGGGAATATCTTATTTCACACACAGTACCTCCGGCGTGTTCTACTTTTGCGACCATGCATCCAGTGTCTTGCCGAGTGATCCCATTTAAATTGACCGTGTTTTAGGCTTTGTCTTTGTTGCGCTAGGTGACACTCGTTGAAACGCTTCTTCCTCTCGTATCGTCTGTCTCTTTGCGCCAATTAGCTTCAGCCTCGAATTGCATTCGTTTTCATGGATAGCCTGCGCTCAATTGCCATTAGGGGAGATGTGGAACAATCAAGACTCGTTCCCCTGCACCACCATCACACTTGTGTGAAGGGCAATGACAGCTGATATTCTGTTCACTTTCTTGTCAGCTCGTAGCGAGTTACTGAATCATGTCCCCTCTGCTACAGCAGCACAAAGAGAAATACGGTCAAACACAACAAAATTGATAAAAGTGCTTGTTGAAGCGGCGATAAACGCTTCCGGGGCTCATCTGATAACTTGACGTTTAATCTGTCACTTCATTCACTTTCGTTTCATTGCATTTCAATTTCATTTCCAGGCAGTGCATGGAATTTATTTGATTACTCATAAATCGAATGTCCCTGAGTAATCGATGCACTCATCGGAAGTGGCGCAACAGCTGTACTGGGTTTGCGAACACAGCCGCGCGCTCTGTTCTCGGTGCAAAGTCCGCCATTCGACCGAAATTAATTGCAGGCACTGGTGTGCTGGGGCGGAAATTCCTCTTGAGTTTTGCAATGGACGTACGCATGGATGTGTGGCTGCCGGACTGGGGGACAGCGGGTGGGTTCCCATGCTATTTGCATGTGAAGGGGGACTGAGCAGTGCGAAATTGGGATGTTCCTCAATCTGTCATGACTGGATGGACGTGGCACTAGCGGGGGGCTCATACTGACTGTGACGTCCACTCCGACGACTGCCCGCTAGTACATGAATCACTGCCTGAAGGCTGCTGTGCCTCAACGGACTTCCTTCAGTGAGATTACACTGAGTTTGCAAATAAAACCCAGCAGAATGTCAAGACACTGATAGGCCAGCAGTTTCTCCTGACTCACCATGTGATAAGCACTTGAAGTGGAACTGACTGAATTTTCGCGCTAAGTCACACGGCAGCACACGTGACACAACTGCGATGCAAGTCGTTAAGTGTCAGCGCACAACAGCATTCAACTGGTGTGACTTCACAAAACCTCCGTCTGAAATTTGTGCCGACGATTTGGAGGTGCTTAAGGTTTTTTGTTTATTCACAGTCTATTTTGTTTTTTCATGTCACAGTCTAGTTCGTGCCGACGACTTGAAGGCGTCACAGTCTATTAGCCGTTCTTTTAGAAATATTGAACATTTTGAGGTGATCTGGCTAGTGACAGTCAGCCTCTTTGTGGGCTGTCTGAATTGACTGTCCAGGCAAACTTGGAAAATTGATTTCGTCAAGAAGCGTTGTGGCGTTGTGCATTGCCTAGGTTCGATTCCCAGTACGAGCAAAATAATTTCCCTCTTGCGTGTCACTGACAAACTGTCTAGAAAGAGCTTCGCAAATTGGCCTTTTGGAGGTGGCGTAAAACTGCAAACCCCTTCCACTCGTGAGGGAATAATACCACGCACAAACACGAGTGGTTGCTGAGAGGCTAGGTCCTGGCTTCTGGCCCTCTACGGGCTTTGGCGCCACCAATTTTATTATTTGCATGGCGATGAGTGGGTAGGTACCTGAATGGCAATGTTTTTGTTTTTAAATTGGAGCTCCCTCTAGAGCACCAACCTCGGTTTGCACAAGACATCGATCATCCCAGTTCAGCTGTACGAGGCAGGGACAGTATCGGAAGTTGATCAAAAAGCTGTTACCGATAGGCTGTCTCGATAAAGCTCTGTGTGCGATATTCCTGTTTACGTTTTTGGGCATTCATGGTTTTCCAGGCCATACATCCCCACACCATTACATTGCCTCCGCCATGCTCTACTGCAGGGGTAGAGTTTTTTGGATTAAGAGCAGTGTTTGGCTTCCTCCACACCATCCGTTGTCCATCTGAACCAAATACGTTGACTTTGCTCTCATCAGTGAATATCACTGAAAGAATTATCTTTTTCTAAATGTTCACTAGCATACTGCAGCCTCGCCTTCATATTGGCTCCCCGTATGTATGGCTTCTTCCGGCTCACTCGACAATTGTACCCATTTCTTACTGTCTGCGGAGTCACATCTATTCCATCATTGGGTTTCAATTTACCGGCAATTACAGGGGCACTTTGTCGAGGATCTTCTTCGTCACTTCTGACCAATCGCCTCTCCGTACGACTATCTATTTTTCTTGGACGGCCAGATCTTGGTTTGTTGGCAATGGTTTTTGTTTCTTCAAATTTTTCCAAGACGTACGGAATAGAAGAGCGGGGTCTTTTTTGAAATTTGTCCCAGTCGCTGGGACATTTCTCAAGTCAATTATAATTTTCTTTGTTGGCCAAGGGGATTTGCTAATTTTTGCACTCAATTTTATTTTATTTAAAAAAAAAACCAACGAAATAATTGCTGAAATGCAATTAAAAATGTTTAAACTTAAAAAAAAAAAAAAAAAAAAAAACAAATAATCCTGGGTCACACACTTTACATTGCCAAATGAAACACAAGGATGACATCTGTACGGAAAGCTTTTTGTCTCGACTAACTGACCGCAGAGAAGGATTCTTGTCATAACGGTAGGCGACGCTAAT